>OX424568.1:868607-2331466 GCA_949152475.1 Terebella lapidaria | reverse complement strand
GCACGATGGTTCACCCGACCGTGACATCGGGTGAACCCCCCCCCCCTGGAAACGCCACTTTTATGTACATCGTCAAAGTATACCAGGGTATGTGAGTAATCAATAATATGGTATCTTCTCAAAATAATTTTAGTATCATTTCGAACATTCTGCACTTGTTGTATATTTATATCAATGTACCCGTATATGTACATGTATATATCTTTGACTTGTGATACCATTTTCAACGACATTATAATTTGCTGGATCAATCTTCAGGACATCTATAAACCACCTGGAATATCCTGGTTACCAGTTGCGTAATGACAAGAACCATGTCTTACTTGGGGTCTGGGAGAGGTTCACACAGCGACTGGAGAACCTCGTCCTCTGTGATCAGGTCGTACGCTTCCTCCTCACTGCTGCACTTCTCACTGGACCTGCAAAACGACGGAGGTACTCAGCAATCACAGAAAGAATACTCAACATACCTGTACAGGCTGTTATAAAACGTATCAGCTCTAGTCAGTCTCACATCCCAGCAGTTGTGATCGAAACAAGGGGTTAGAAACAAAGTTCTTGCTGTGACAGAAGTAATATTATCCTATCAATTTTAGGAAGGAGTTGAATTCTTGTCTACTATGCATCCAGTACAATACATACGCAGCACGTGCGGCAGCCCCTGACTTGGTGTCATCTGTCATACTGAGCAGCTTCTCCTCATCCAGAGTAAGGCTCTCCGTGCCGTCTGCCTCCGGAGTCCTGGGACCCGTGAGGTCTGAGCTGGGAGCCGTGGGGTCCAAGCTGGGAGACGTGGGGTCCTTAATGGCCATGTCGGGAGCTATGGGGTCCACGACTGCTCTCGCGGGCTCTCCCCCTCCCTCTCCCTCTTGGGAGCTGTCTCCCTCCCCATCCTGAACCAGTGCTGTAGCAGACCTCAGGCCAAGGTCATCGTCAAACACTGCGCATTTTATAAAAACATTTTGGTTTCAATGTTGTAACAAGCAAATATAAACCAAATACATTTAGGTCTGTGACATTGTGATGGAACTTCATTTGAACTGATACAGTACAGCCAAATACTGTTGTCATGGTGAGTCAACTTGTCGCGTCCTGCTCTGTTATAAATAACTCTGTTGCCATGGTTACCTGGTACAGAGGCGGACTCTGATGATGTGGACCACTTGGTGCTGCGTTTCTCTGGGATCTGTACGGACTCCGTGAGGTCGGAGAGGTCAGACGGGGGGACGGAGGTCGGCTCCAGCTGACTGTGTGACATCAGACACTCGTGACACACACGCTCCTGCTTGCTGCATGGGGGAGGGGGGGGGGGGGCATTATCTCATGCATTTTTACCTCTTTAAATGCAGTATTCAAAATAAATGATGGTCCATTCAATGTTTAAATGTAGAGGAAGAATGTATTACAATGGATATGTGATTCATTGGCATGTCATTGTCTGCTGCAGTCGTGTGTGTCTAAGGCTACAGTAATTAGAATGGCTGGATGTAACAAGACTGGTTTCCAGTTACATGTACCATGGTTACATTTGCCTTTATTTATTTTGGTTCGAATTCTTTTCCTCAATTATGTTAGCCTGTTGTACTGAACCATGAAAATCTAGCCTGTTGCACTGACCTGCTGTGGGGTAGCAGCACCCAACTGTTACAGCAGTCCCTGCAGAAAACCCGGCCGCACATTCTACAGTGATGCTGTAGACATGAGAGTTATCACCATGGTTACACAACACCACTTATCCCGGCTTACAGTGAACACGGAAAACAAATCTAGGATCATGGAGCTGACCTTCCTGACGATGATAGTGAACTCAGTGCTGCAGGCCGTACAGTGGGTGACGGTGCTGCTGTCCACCCACACATCAGACTGCCGCAGTCGCTGAACGTGCTCCAAGCGGGCGATCCTCTGCCACAGTGTATCCTTCTCTCTGGCAAACATACAGCCCTTGCAATCAGTGCAAAAACTTCACAAGAAGTGTAGTCCTCCTAAAAAGTTGTTCAACTATTGTACACTGACAAGTTCAATGAACTTACTTGAGCAGTTGGATCAGACGTTTCTTCAGCTCTGCGTTGTCGCCCTCTAGCAGGAGTTTTGTCTCCTCTTGAGTTTGAGCAAACGTGGACAGATGGCGCTCCTGGTCATCCATTGTATGCTGTAACCATGGCAACAATATCACTTGAAAGTGTGACCATGGCAACACCCCCAGGACCCCGGGAGTCGTGTCAGGGGTAAAAACGACAACATGCCCAGTATATTATAAGGTTGTACCATATATATGGAAAAAGTTGTTATGTTGAGAAAGATTTGTCTTAGCTATAACAGATTCGGAGATACATGTATGAGAAAGGCCAGTATATTACATCGAGCATAGACATCTCCTCTACGTCTATGAGTAGAGTCACTATAATACATGTACCACATTCACACCCAATATCAATGTCATACCAATACAACAGTGGTATGGAGCTCCATAGAGTTATAGACAGGTAGAGCGCAAGACATAAGCCTGCATGTACAAGAACACTTGGGGGATTTTTGTTAATTTAAAAATGGATTCGCCTCCCAAGCATTGAATGTCCATTATGATTTGTCCCTTCTCCATCAGTAGATCCGGTGGTAGGGTGGCAAACTCACACGATCATAAACTATGCGGTCACTGGTTTGAATCCAGTCTGGTTTCGAAATCTTATCTCCAAATTCATTTTCTACCTTTCATTTCAAAAATTTAAATATCCTTTCATACGTATTAGTAATGTTTAGCCAGCATACATATACCAATATGGACTGATATAACACAATTAAAACATATCCCTGCCAACATGATACCAATATACCACAATACTGATTCGAAATCAGTATGCGGTGCTGGTGTGAACGCCACTATACTCATGAGTCCGGTTACAACTCACCTTGAGTCTGGCAAGCTCTCGACGTTCCTTCTGGACAACTTCATTGGTCTACACCGGTTAATGGTAACAAGATGCGAAACATTCATGTATTAACTGATGACACAATGGTTTGATGTCATGAATACATAATAAGAGTAGAAATAACAGTTTTCTTACTGCTATCATGCAGGAATAATACTCGGATGAAACAAATCAGGAAATTTGGAAAGTGACATGTATATATTCATTCATCATATCATATAATACGTATGTATTTGTGAGATTATTTTCTATTTGTTGCGCTGATAAGAACAGGAAATAGAGTCATTCCAGACAATTCCCTATAAAAGTAGAGAGTTTTACTGACCAGAACCAGTTCTCGACTGAGAATTTTATTTTCCTTCAAGATTCGCTGCAACTCCTGGTGCTGAAATAAACAAAAGTTGTCAGACTTTAAATAAACATAAGAATGTTCAGCTTTGGCAAATTTCATACTTGTTAACTTGGAGATGACACTGTGTGCAGACTATCAAGCCGTAAGCTGCGAGTACCGTACCAGCTGTGCGCCACGGTCCGTCGCCTGTTCCTTCTCCTCTCTCAGCTGTCGTAACTCCAGCTCCAAGGTCTCCACCAGCGCCTCCTGGTGACTGACCTGTGACTGTAACCCGTCCTGCTCACTCACCCTGCCATCCAGAGTCTGTGAACATCAATGGTACCATAACAACAGGAACAGTTGACAGTCGCCCTCACAAATATTGCAAAGAGTCAATCACCATTTCCTAAACATGTTATAACCAACCTACTGGTAATACACATACATTTTATTTCAGACAAATTCCTGCGACTGTGACAGTCTGCAGACTGACCTTGATCATGTCTTGGTACTCCATCTCCTGGGCACTCATCTGGAAGCGAAGAGCTGAGACTTCCTTCTGCCAGGCATCACGATCCCGCGCCCAGTCGTCCGCCTGTCTGCTCAACTCCTGCTTCCCGCCTGCCACCTCGGCCTGGAGTGACTTCACCTCCTGGCGTGAGGCCTCCAAGTCCACCACGCTCTGTCGCAGGGACTCCATCTCAACTTTAGCTAGCTCCATGTTAGCCATTAGTGTCTGTATGGCCTCGGTTTTGCCGTCGTTGTCACGTTTTAGTTCCTCGCTCTCCTCTTCCAGCTGATGGTATTTGATTTCCAGGTTATCGAAAGCTCGATTCTTGTCTTCGACTTGGCCAATCAACTCCTTGAGTTGGTCCCCGAGCGCCGATTTTTCCGAAACAAGCTTCTGACACAGCGCGTCTTTATTGCCGACAAGACGCTCGATCTGCTGCCGGAGATTGATGTTCTCCACTTGCACATTGGGAAGTAACACAGCAGTTTTCTGAGTATCAGCTGACTCCACAGCTCCCACCCTCGCCTCCTCCGAGCCTGGACCCTCGGCTCCTGACTGCAAGGAGTCTTTAGCTGGAGCCTCGTCATCGTTCTGACAGACCTCGGTGCTGTCAGGAATGACCTGAAAGGCTTGAACCATCGCTCTTGCTTCCTCCAGCTCAGAACGAATCATACTGTTGTCTTCCTCTGGGAATCAAGCAATAAACATGTCAATGATTGGTATAATTCATGAAAAGGCTCAATGAAGTTACTACATGAACATGTTTAAGTACTAAGTATCTCTGTGTGTGAACAATAAATGATTGACATGCATTGTATATGTATACATTGAGGTGCAAATCTATAAATTGTACATGTAACTCAAATCAGATACCTGTAGGGAAATGAATAGACATGCAAAACTGCTGAAACAGTGCATTCACTGACCTGAAATATTACGACACTGAAAGCAATGTCACACACATGCACACGTAAATTATTTGCTGATAATAAATGACATGTCAACTGACCTTTTGTCCTGACCAGTGCCCGTTGCTCGTCCAGCTGTTGCTCTTTCTCTGTGACTGTTTCCTCCAGTTCCTCCACATGGGCTTTCACTTCCTCCAACTCGGCTTTGGTCGTCAGGAACGAGAAATTGAACTCCTTGGCTTGGTTTTCAGCCTCGGCTTTCACTGTGCGTTCTGTCTCTAGCTGACTCTCAAACTCCCTCACACGAGATTCCAAGGTTGAAATCTCCACATGTAAATCCTCTTGCTTCTTCTGGGCATCAATGGCTGTCATTTTCAAGTCATCAATCTGGTTTTCCAGCTCAAAGATCTTAGCAGCCTTGTCATCTTGTTGCGCTTGGTGAGTTTTCAACGAGTGTAGCTCCCCTTCAACAGCCTGTTTTTGCTGCCTGGCTTCTTGACTAGAGAGTTTCTCTGTGCAGAGTTCAGCCTCCAGCCGGGCCGACTGGTTCATCAACATCTCCACCTCCGCACTCTTCCCCACCACCTGCAAGTATTATTTATTGTATTAAATCAACATGCATTTATCAAACAGAACATGATATGAAAAGTACCAGGTATACATGTACAATTGTACATAAAAACTATAGTAACAAGAGTTTCATAATTCTTAGTTCAACACAATACAGCACACGGATATTTACATGTATGTGCACTGTATTAAATCATCACCTGTAGTGCTTTCAAGACCAAGTAATATTCTGGGATGTTCAGAGTAGCATGGGATATCTATGACTGGAATATGGGTAAGTTGACTCAGCAAGTGTTCACCAAACAGATGGTTTGGAATGCGATTCAGACCTGATCCCTGAGCCTCTGTAGCTCGTTGTCGGATCCTGCCTGTGCTGCATCCAGTGCCCTCTGGAGTTGATCTCGCTCAGTCACCAGACTGTCGAGCTCGGCCTGCAGGTCGTCCCTGGCAACCAGCAGTGCCTCGTTCTCCCCGCGGAGGTCCGTAACGCTTTCCACGACACAGAGAACATTAGCCTCCATCTCAGCCAGACTCGCCTCCGTCACTCGCACCTGTGGGTAGGAGAATAGCCAGGCACACATGTACGGAACATGTGTATTTATATCACTTGCACCTGTATGTGAGGGAACAATTTAGAGGAAACAGTCTTCTGAGACAGAACAAAACTACAATGTCATATGCTATTCAAATCTACCATAACACATGACAGAGAGAAAAATCCTGCTTGTCTTTATAATGCTGAAGGTACTCACTAACCAACATGATTCAGCAGACATTATTGTGGTGAGAAGTATCCATACACCCCGACAAACCTGTTCCTGGAGCTGGTTTTTCTCCCTGACAGTGGCCTCGTGTGATTCCTGGTACTCCCCGAGGGCTCGCTGGAACTCGTCCGTCTTCGCCGTCAGCTCCACGATCTGTCCGTCCTTGTCGGTGATCTGACCTCCGAGGTCCGTGACGAGCCGGAGGAGTTCATCTCTCTCTGCCTGGGCCTGACTGCTGTCCAGTTCAGCACTAGCGATCTTGTCCTGGGAGACCTGGAGATCAGCAGCCGCCTGCTCCAATCTCTGGGGATATAGATGTGTATGTTAGTGTATATGTGAATGTACGGCATGTACGGTAACCTTTCTGTCTTTCTAGTGACTACTTTCAACATTTCCAGCGAACATGTGTTGAAAGACAATTGAGTGCTAACTTAGTGTCAGATGATATTGTCATTCATTGGTTTAGATCATGCAGTGACCAGATTTTTATGAACTGTCCTGAACTCCAAGGTGATCTCTTCTTTAGAACAGGATCTATTTCACATGTACAAGTATAGGAGCGACAGGCATTCAGGTTTCTAGTCTTCAAAGATACACATACACTGTACGTGTAGCTTGAATATGAGTGACCTGTATCAATATTGTAAATCTGATGAGGATTTCATGAAGTATATTTTTTTCAGTTTATGCCACAATGGCCTTATATTTGCCGGACTCACCGCTTGGATGTCTGCTGATGTCATGGTCTCCAGACTGAGTCGAGTTTTCAGCTCAGCGCTCTCCAGCAGGAGAGAGGTCATGTGATCCGAGTCCTGCTCCCTGATTGGCTGGCTGGTTCCGCTGGGCGGGAGTACCGTTCCCAGCAGGTCCAGAGTCGACTGGTCTCCGTCACATACATCAGAGACATCGTCACCTTGCTGGAAGCAATGTGTACAAGTACATTGTACCTGTATCCATGGTAACGTACTGACAAAGTTTGCCTATGATTGTCACAGTTACTGGTGTTTTTGCCTTTGTATATCTTGACAGCAGAGAATCAACTGAGTTCTTCAAATGTGTTTATCTGTTTGTTTTATACATTGACTAGCTTTTCATGATGTCACTGGCCTGGGGTGGTGTATGTCAGGATGACCACTATATACACTATATCATCTCTGTGTTTGTTATTCAATGCATATATATCAGGCTATTTGCAGGCCCCAACACATTTCTCGTTTAATTACTAGACCATAATAGTAAGTGTACATGGTGTAAAACTAAACAAATTGAACCACATCAGGGGTCCGTTTCACTAAGATAGCGAGCTCGTTATATAAAGTGCTCCTTGAAGTTTTTACCAATGGAAATAAAAACACAAAAATAACTATGACAACATATTGTTAACGATGGATACAACGAGCATTTTTAACGATGGAAATCTTAGTGATTGATAAACCCTCGTTATTAACGAGGATTCTTTAATTTAACGAGAGTTTTGCTGGTAACGAGCTCTTTATGATCTTAGTGAAACGGGCCCCTGTACTTTACACATCTGAAGATATTTGAATGCCTACAAGTCAGTTTTACTCCACACAAGTCAGTTTTGGTGCTGAATTCAATGGATGAGATAAAGCTTCAGGCTTCTCAAGAACAGGGTAAATATATGTACATGTACATGTACACATGTATATTTGAGTGGTATTGGACCCTATTCCAAGCATACCGGTAGTTTATTTCAGTATACATGTATACATAGTTCAGGAAATATAAGCCTGATAACTTGATTGGAGTGACAGAGATCAGATAATCAGCCCTTGCCCTAAACATCCCCATAAATATAGGTAGAAAAACTTGCCTGCAGTGCTGTTCAAAGTATACTTGTGAATGTGAAATATACTTCATCTAACGTTACATACCTCCATGCTGAAGGCGATATGCTGTGATTTAGTGGTTTGATCAATATCCGACAGTATCTACCTGTGCCAGTACATGTTGTATCTATAGAATTGATCTTGTGACATTTGTGCAGTGATCATATAAATAGATTTTATTGCACTATAATACTGTAACATGTGTAATGGCGGGGGGAGGGGGCTAGGGGCATAGAAGGATAAGCCAGGTTCTTGGCAATACAATCACCCTGTCCATGTACATGTATAATTGTAAGACACTGATTTTGGTAAGTTTCATCAGTACTGGTATATTCAATAAGTATACCGTATTGGTCCTAATAGTGGCACATGCCCTAATAGTAGAGTGCTCCCCCCCCCCCACCCCTGCCCCTCTTTTCTCCAAAAACGTTCGATTTTTGTAACCTTGTATTTCACTTCATATCTTTCTAATGAACTCTTGGAGTGTTTCCATTCACATATTTATGTTACTTGAATCAAAATCAAGGGGGTTGAAGGCTATAGGTATAGTATTCAGTGATTTTCTTAAATTTGACCTCATTTTTGCACGCGTCATTGCAGGAGGTCTTAGTTTGGCATGCCGTGCTACTATTAGGACCAATACGGTACAAGTATAGCCTTCTTACTTGATGAGTTATCAGAAGACAAAATTGTGCCTAATTCATTTGACTAAATTTAGTTGGCCGTATTACCTAAATCAATTTTTTGTAGTCTTGATTAATTATAAATGAATGATTTATTATTGATCAAATGCAAACAGTGCTCATTACACATATAGCCAAGACGACAAAACACAGCAAAGTCACAGAAGAAAGATGGACAGAAGGAAAGAAAACTAACCTCGTCACCAAACTCAATATATCAATCTATACATCCCCATCATCTACATATATTTTTATATATACACAAAAAATATCACACCAGAATACATCTATATCGTGATTTCATGAAATGGTAAAACAGAAAGATGCAGAAATTATAAATAGAACACAATTGGTACATATAAAAGCCACCACAACATTTGAATGACAAATGTTGGCACTTGAGAGTGACCAAGAATAAAGGGCATGCAATACTCAAAACATGTCGGAAACAAAATGAATGCCTCATCCAAAAACTTTAGTCAAATCACAGTCACCAAGCTTGAGTATCCAGCGCCTTTGTGTGTCCATTCTCTTTTATTTATTGCATACTCGCCAGTGGATTGCACATGGAACATAGCACCAGATATCGACTATATAACAAAACAGTCAATCTCCATCTATCCCAATGCGGTTACTAATCTAGTTTCCTACCTTGGGGGCTGTGCCGGTCACCGACTGAAGCACCAAGTTTCTTATAGCCCCCAACTCACTCTTAACTTTCTCCAATTCTGCATCTTTTCTCTCCAACTCTTTCCTCAACTCTGCCTCAACCTCTCCACCCTTCTCCTCTGGTGATTCCATCCTTGCACCTTCCTGTTGAGTGTCTGTATCATCAGCCTTGCTCCCTGGAATCCGTGCAGGAGAGTTCTCTGCGAGTGTCGTAGTTAACCTCTCGTTCTCACGTTGTGCCTCTTCCAGTTTTGCTTTGAGCTCGTCTAAAAGAGCCTGGTCACCAGTGTTGCTATGAAGATCGTCCCTGGCAGCCTCCAGACCTTGTAGTCTCTCTCTGATCTCTGCCAGCTGTCGCTGCCCATCGCTGTCCAAGTTTTCCTTGGCAACCAGCTGGGCCACCTGTTCCAGGATCTCGTGACAGCTGGAGCGGAGGATGACCTCGAGGTCACGAGCCGAGTCAGCCAGAGGAGGTGGTTTCTCCTGTCGATCTCGTTCCTGTCGGAGACCGTCCACCTCCTCCTGAAGCTTGCGGTTCTGATCGCTAAAAGACTTGACCTTGTCCTTCGCCATGCCAACTAGCTGCTTGCCCTTCCCCTCGATGCTTGACAACATCGCCTTGAGTTCCGTGTTGGAGTGCCGCAATTCCTTCTGGAGCTTCTCGCTCTCGATGTACTTGTTGGAGAGCTTGATGAGTTCATCACTCGCATTGCTCAATTTCGTTGACTGCTCCTCTTTCTCTTTGACAAGTTTTTCAGCAGTCGTCATCAAGTAGTCGACCTTCTGTTTCTGCTGCTGCAGTTTTCGGTCCAACAGGTCAATCAACTCTGTCTTCTTCTGGTTGATCCTCTCCTTAGCTTGGAGCTCTAACTGGGAGCTCTTGAGCTGGATCTCGGCGGCTTGGCACTTCTTGCGCTGGACCACGACTTGACCTCGGAGCTCCATCAAGTCAAAACGCTCACTCGGGGTCGTGGTCTTCGAGCTCTGGTCGAGGTCCCCACGAAGCCCGTTGACCATCGACTCTACATCATCCGCTCGCGTCCGTAACATCTCCTCCTTCTCCTTCCACACAGCTTCCTTCAACTCCAACTGCTGCTTTAGCGAATCTGCCCTGTAACATGGCAACAGTACAATGGTCACCATGGATTGATGCATATTTCAATAATCATAACAGTGATACTGTTGTTACGATGGTGAATGACTGGATAACTTTATAATAGCACTGATAGTTACATGTATAACCTTGTTCCTTATATACATGAATGTAAATATATTTAACGACGACTATCAATCAAGAACCAAGCAACAGGCACTGAACCAGCAGTATCACATATATGTATTTTATATCATACACACTGTTCGATATGAACCATGCCACTTACATGACTTCGTACTCGGTACACTTGTGCTGTACGACCTGCAGCTTGGTGCGGAGCTGTGTGACCTCCTCGGCAAGGTCGACACTACGTGACTCCGCCCCTTCCTGTAACCGCTGTGCCTGCTCCAAACGCTTCTCGGCCGCTATTTTAGCGTCTTGTGCCGATTGTTTGGCCTGCTCCGCCACTGCTTTCTCCTTTTCAGCTGTGAGTTTTTCCTTCTCTGCCACTAGTTTTTCCTTTTCAGCCTCTAGTTTTTCTTGCTTGGCCACCAGTTTGGCCTGCTCTGCATCCTGAGCCTGGCGCTGGTTGTCCGACTGATCACTCGACCCTTCAGCGTCCTCCTGGATCTGAGGGGACACGCTCAGCGGGGCTATGTTCTCCTGCACAGGTCAGAACAAGTGTACATGAGCATGTACATAAAAAGTACTGAAGTTGATTTCCAAGTGTTCATTCATTATGAATGCTGTACGATGCCAAATGAAGGAAAACTATTACAAAATGTTGCGTAACACTGAGTGCCCCTATGTCCACACACAGACATATACAAAAAGTAATTACTGACCATTGTGGGGATACTAGACAAAGACCCGAAACTGGTTGTTCTACTCGGAGCTTGCCAGCTGTACGGTGAACCAAAGTTACGACTGCAACAAAACATGCAAAATTAGTGCCTTCTCAAACATTGTTGTACAGACATCCAACGAGATACTAATACGTGTGGTGAAGCCACTGCAAATTTTATTGATGGAAAAAGTTAAAATGATTACAAACCGAGCAAAAGTGGGCCATGAAGCGTCAAGGTCGTATCCTCGAGGTGAAAGGTCAAACTGGAGGTTGTTCAAATCGTACAAGGTGTTCAATAATTCTGACACCAATCGCCGGTCAAACCAGAAAGCTTTTGTCGTGTACCACTCACTGCAACAGTAAACAAGTGTGTTAGACTTCATATCAGACTCATATTCAGATACAAAAGTGATGTTCAACATCATGAACTTGTACATGTTGTAAGCATAGACTTTATGAAAACAATAGACATGTACATAAATTCTGTGCTGAACAATCATCCTGAATGAACATCATAATATTTTGAGTGTGAGTAAATTTACAATGTACATTACATGTATGTACATGTACCTACATGAGTTTATTCGCTGATTGCATAAATTAAATGTATGATTATAAATATACTATCCAAGTACTAAGTACTGGACAGTTACAATACACAAAGTGAACATGTATCATACATGTGCTGACATTGTGTACAGATGAACATATGTCAGGTACAGATGTATGTACGATGTACACGTGTGCATGATCAGAATGACTGAGATGACTTACGTGTGCGGTTTTTATTCCACAAAGTTGAAGCTGCTTTATTACTTCTATTTTAACAGCACATTTAAAACAATCACACAGACGTTATCAGCCGCTTTACTCTCCAAAAGAATGCCAAACAGCTAAACGCCTATTGCATGTAATGTAGCCTGGCACAGTGTTCAGGATAACGGGGACTAGTATGCAGAGTTTTGGCCGGAATGGAGCCAGCTGTGGACTGCATAATCTTTCGCTACTTGCCACCCCCCCCCCCCCCTTCCCTCCACCACCTTCATGTACTGTACTGTACAGCGATCCAGAAGCTATTTATAGCAAGACATCCTGCCAGTCAGTTCCCATAGCAACAGCTCAGGGGGAAGAGATTAAGGGGAGAGCACCTGGCTGCCAGTGTATCTCCACAGTGACGAGGTGATTGGTGCACTGGGGGGGGGGGGGGGGGGGGGAATGTATTTACATGCAATGTATAACTAGACATTCTGTTGCTTCTGGAGACAGTGATGTATCTCTACAAGCTAACTTGTCATGAAATCTGACAGCATGATCAGAAAAGGTCATTCACACAAAAAAGGTCAAATTCTAACACAGAAGTAAACTAATAGTTCCACCCGCTTCGGTCCTACACATACATGTACGTTATGTTTTCTGAATGAATTGAGCTAAAAATTGAAATGAGCTGTATGATCTCATAAGGTCATCAACGGTCGAACTCAAGTTCACCAGTGGAGGCCAATATTTGACTTCTAAAAGTGTTCAATACTTATAGGTAATTGACTGGATACAGTGTTTGAGGCCTGAGATCGTGTCTGGGCCGTAGCACGCACGAGCTTGTGAGTGCGTCCGTGGCACAGACACGACGGAGGGCCTCAAACACTGTATCCAGTCGATTAACTTATTATTATATGCCGCATCATGATATGCACACACGTCAGGAGAAATATGATTACAAATGCTGACTTTTCTAGCCATTTTAGACCCTGAAAGCAAAGAATTTTATGGACATTTTCATACACTACAAAATCAAAACGTCATTTCACCAGCGCATGAATACGTAAACGTCAAAAGACCGTCGGTTGCTATGCGCGACACCGGTCAATATGAAGGAGGTCAATACCGCAATATATCGGACCGATTGCACTCTGTGTAATCCATTGTAGCATTTTCGTAGGCATATAATAATATAGGCGATTACCAGGGCTGTTTCTCCATTTTTGACCATATGTATAATCATAAATCTATCCAACCAGAAAGTTATTTCATATTCTTCATATAAGTTTTGAAAATACATGCCATGTTTGATTGTTGTTGTTCTATATAAATTTTCACCAATGCAGTCAACAAGGTTGAGGAGAATAAAATATGGCCACCTGTAGGAGTTGAATATTTATGATACTGATGACACCTCAACACTGGAATGAAATGTAGCTATTCAGGAAGTTTTCGAATAGCAAATTTGTCAGAATGCCTGTTTAATTATGCCATCCTCCCAGTACGTAGACAAAATGTTTATTCTCAATGCCATTATATTTATTAAACATAAACATTCCTCAGCCTAGATCATACAATAGGAAGCTACAAGTATTTACTACAGGGTTGGGTGAAATTATCTACCGGTACTCAAGCAAATTTTCATCAGCTTGACTTACCGGTAGCATTGTTTTTGTGGGTCTGCCCTGTGTAATTTTTATCTATGTGACATGCAGTACTTGAGCAGATTCGTAGATTATAATAAAGAGTGTAACATCAATAAGAGGCCGCACTCCCAACAAAATGCATGACTGAGCAATTCTAAGTCGAAAACCTCAGGGGGACTTCAATGCCAGGGGACCGCTCCCTCACCGGCGAAGTTCCTATTGTTTGCCACTCCTCGGGCAGCGGAGCTTCTATTGTTTGTGCTTGTTACATAGGGATATATAGAGAATGGGGCCTCTTATTGATATGACACTCTTTGGTTATAATGTGTTGCTTAAGAGGGTGTATACAGCAGGTGTTTTTCAGACCTCATCGATGTTTCTTTCTCAGAAAGCACATTAAACTTATAGCTGTAAGTTACAGGAAATATTCAGTAGCCATGGCATCCAAAAGAAAAAAATTGTCAATATCTAAGAAATTCATGTACATGTTTATTTATGTGCTTGATTCTTTGATATTACAGTACATGACTTGGTGACAATAAATCTGTGATATGAGATTACTGGTATGCATATTTTATTTTGATGACAATTCTTCCGATCAGTGAACACCTCCACATAGTCAACATTTTTGCAGTGGAACCCAAAGGCGGTCACTAATCGGAAGTTTGACGGTATCCTTTTTAACATATAAAAGTACATCTATTCAATTTGGCCCAAGCATAAATTGTGACAGTGATATCACGGGGACCCGTCAGTCCTGTGCCAGTCATGCAGTTCAGCTACACGTAGTTGGTGAATGGAATTATTATATGTATCGGTATAAATGCATCGTCCCAGACATTGAGATTTGTGCCCTGTGCTGTACCTTGTAGTGTGCAGGTTGCACACACAGTGTTGTAGAGTGTCAGCCGTCCTCTGGTGCATCAGACAGAAGCGCAGGAAAGCTCGTCCTCGACCCAGCGACGTTCTCAGCTGAGAAATAATAAACATACATGTACGCATGGAGAACTTACAAATTACAGTTTATCAACTGAATATCTGAGAAAAAATCAAAACAAAAAGTCTATGATTTGCTCACCTCTGAAATGGACTTCACAAATTTGACACCATCACTCAAGCTTTTGTTTGATGACAAACAATCGCAGATATAATTCCAATAGTCTTTTTTTCCACCAAGAAAACTGGATTTTGCTGCAAGAGATGAATACATATGATTATACGAATATTTGCAATTAAAAAATTCCTCATATTTCTGAAATAAGTGCACCCACAGTAGCAACTAAAGCTCAATTACAGTGCACTAGTGGTATATATGTACATGTATTTAATATAGGCCAGACGAAGTTAACTCACATTTAAGGCCAGACTGAAGTAAGTACTCTAGTTTAGCACACATCCGTTGCAATGGTTGACTGTCATCATTTATTGGGTAGCCTCCTGAGTCATCAAACTCCTGCTTTAGCTCAGAAATACAGTCTGGAAACAGCAATAATTATCAATTATCACATTTTGGAGAACGATTTTTTCTTCTCAAAATGCAAATTCAACATGGACTTTTCCTTCTCCTTTTCCAATACAGCTATGTACATGCACAATCATAAACATGTCAGAACTGACACTATTGTGGGGTCAACTATCACCAAGGTTACAATGGTGCCCAACCTTTCATGTCTTGGAGGAGTTTCGCGTGATGAGCTCCTAGACTCGGTGTGGGTGAGAGAGGGTTCTCCATCACCGGCTCAGCCATACTGGACTACTTATATCGACCCCTCTCACACAACTGTCATGGTGATGTAACCTCACACGGGTAATAACTCTAGCAGAATTTGTCTCACAGGCACATGAGGTTGTGTGGGGAATTCAGATTCATCTAGATTCCATGATTATTGGTGGCAATCCAGTTGAATTATGAAACTCCAAGGAACAACTCCTTACTTCACTTGAGACTCAAGGTATATGGCGAGAGGTGGTGCACAAGAATTATGGAGGTACAAGGCAAGTTGAACTGAGTTGAGGCGAGTTGAGTTGAATTAGGAAATTTGTTGAGTTCTGCCAAATTTGTGACATTGAAGAGAGTGAGTTGGGCGAGCTATAATAAGGTAGCAACAAGCAGCAAAAGATTGCGATACTGAAATAAAAATACACCTGTCAGACTTAATTATGCACATACTGACATAGGTCTATAAATAGAACGAATACAATCGGCAATCTGAATATCACTCTATTTTTCGTTGTACCGCGTAAAATCTTTATAGCATGCACACACAGCATGTACACCTATATATGCATAAAAGACTTTACTGAAATTTCCACAGAACGCTGACAATGAGACTATAATTAATGAACTGAATTATCATTCGACACTAAACTACGACCAAACATTCATGCAAAACAGAACCATACTCAGAATCATTATAACAAAAGCAAGCATTCTTTACAGCATGACTCTCATCAGCTCATGCCATGGTCTTCATTATGACTTGACAGGGGCACATGTCAACATTATGACATAACTCACATAATGATCAAAGACCTGTTCATCCACCTATGCCAGTCAACACATTCTTCGCCTTACTATCTATTCTTTATCTAAAGGTGCGACCAAGGCATGACACTAAATAAACAAATCGAAACTTGACGAAAGGAAGAAAAGTTGAGTTTTAGGCGTTTCTGTAAATTGTAAACAGTGGACCACGTGATCATTTGTGTCATGTGATCAGTACCACACTCCCTCGTATAAAGGGACTCATTATTTCTTGGTAGAATGTCCTGCATTTTTCAACATTTGCGCGAAGTTGATCCACAGTAATGCGTCATGATTATAATAATATTTACGTTTAGACCAGTTACAATCAGTTTCATGGTTCAAATTTGAAAAGTAAATTTAGTTTCATTTAACATCATTCACTGTTAGTAACAGTAGGATCATAGACCTATATATTGTATACCGGTAGATCTATGGTAAACGTTCACCCATCAATGAAACACGCTTCTTGGCCGTAGTTTTGTTTTAAATAATCCAAGCAATTTAAAATTTTGTGTGTATTAAATGAGCCTCATGCCGTAATTTTTTCACAAAATTTCAGTTCTATCTAAAAAAAACTACAACTTTTTTTCGATGTACGACTTATATATTGCTTCAGAATATACACATTTACTTAATATAGACCGACTACGCCTTCCGACTACAAATCAATGCAATAGGTTCATTCTGTATGGGCACCCACATGATAAAAGCCCTGAATTTGTTGTAATTTACTTCATCCCATTTCCGACTGAAATTTTACATTGGGTTAGATTGCCACCTTTTTAGCTTACCGGACCTATGGTCCGATAAGCTATTGCCGTCAGGTTGCGTCCGGCGTCCGTCCGTCGGTGTCCGCGTCGGAGTCGGTGTCGGCGTCGGCGTCGGCGTTGTCAAACGCTGGGAAAAATCTGTTCGATGAATATTGCTGTTATTCACAAAATATGTTCTATGGGCCCATATCTCCGGACCATTTTTTTTTTCGTCGATTGAATCGTTTTTTCCAAAATGGCAGCCATTTTTGTCGAAAAATGACCAATTTTGGACTTTGGCGGCCATTTTCTCAAAAACTGTCTGATCAGTTTTGAGATTTTTGTTTCAAAAGATTCCCCTGATATACCTTTGTGCTGTGTATAAGTTTCGTTGCCCTTGAATCGTCGGTCTATGTGTGGCAGCCATTTTGATTTTTTCGACCGGTCCCAGATAGGACTTTCCCATGTTAAATTAGCCTATGCTTGATAATGGGGACAAATTCCTTCTAATATCTCACATTATATTGGGATTAGACATTAGGAATCAATTGTGCACATATAGGAAATTATATGTGCAGATTATTCTCCACATCTCCACAAATTGACCTTGAATTTGACCTTCGACCTATTTTTCAAGGTCACGGCACAAAATGGCTAATATCTCGCTAATTATCGACTTTACAGCTTAGGAATCAATTGTCAGCATATCGGAAATGATATATTCTGAATATTATCGTGACCTTGAATTTGACCTTTGACCTCATGTTCAAGGTCACAGGACAAAATGGCTAATGTCTCGCTTATTATCGACTTTAAAGCTTAGGAAAGCTTGGGAATCAATTGTTGACTCATAGAAAATGATATATGCTGAATATTCTCATGACCTTGAACTTTGACCTTATTCTCAAGGTCAGAGCACAAAATGGGTAATATCTCACTCATTATCAACTTAGCAGCTTAGGAGTCCATTGTGGACCTATAGGAAATGATATATGCCGAATATTCTGATCACCTTGAATTTGACCTTTGACCTCATTTTCAAGGTCAGAGCACAAAATGGCTAATATCTCGTTTATTATCTACTTTACAGCTTAGGAATCAATTGTGAACATATAGGAAATGATGTATGCCGAATATTTCAATGACCTTGAATTTGACCTTTGACCTCATTCTCAAGGTCAGAGCACAAAATTGCTAATATCTTGCTTATTATCGACTTCACAGCTTAGGAATTATATATGCCGAATATTCTTGTGAGTTTAAATTTGACCTTTGACCTCCATAAACTGAAACCCATATAAAAGCAAAGAATATCTTTGACAGTATTAGTCAGTTCCATTCTAGTTTCATATCATTGTATGTTAAGCTCTAACGCGATCGACTTATGTAGAGCAAGTTTTAGGCGTGAATGATGTGCAATTATTCTCATGGATTCATGACATCGCTTTCAGCTTACATATAACTGAAACATATCTTGGGTCCGGTAAGCGCAGAGCCCTACGGCTCTATGTTTTAATTTTTTAGATAGAATTCTGAAGTCTGGTAAAACATAGCACAAAGGGTGCTGTAGCTTACCGGCAATCATGAGAAACGCAGAGTACGTGTATTGATTTTCCAACATATAAATTGTAACACCGATCTTGAACTCTAATTGTCAAAACATATCTGCATGGACTATAATACGAAATCAAATTACACATTACAAAGATAGATAAAGAGAATCTTATACATTATTTTGAGAAAAACTGTCTGAATAGATTTTGACAAAATGGCCACCAAAGACAAAATTCATCGTTTTTGACCTTTCAAGGCCATTGAAGGTCAAATTCAAGGTCATCACTCAAACTGCAATATATGATTTCCCATTTGAATGTGCCAATACTT
Source organism: Terebella lapidaria (assembly GCA_949152475.1). NCBI lineage: Eukaryota > Metazoa > Annelida > Polychaeta > Terebellida > Terebellidae > Terebella > Terebella lapidaria. The sequence continues at coordinate 2,312,748 of OX424568.1, read as the reverse complement.
AGGCTCTATTTTGAAGTCCAAAAAAATTTTCAATGGCCAAAAAAAAAAAATTTGGTTTTTTTTGCTGGAAATGGCTCAAAACAAATAGTGATTTTTTCGCCGACCCGTCGAAAACTCAAAATTGCCGCCACACGCAGACCGGCGATTGAAGGGCAATGAAACTTATATACATCATAGAGGTACATGAGGGTAATGTTTTACAACAAAAATCTCAAAACTGATCAGACAGTTTTTGAGAAAATGGCCATCAGGAATCCAAAATTGGCCATTTTTCGACAAAAACAGGTCATCACTCAAACCGCAATATATGATTTCCCATTTGAATGTGCCAATACTTAGGCTCTATCTTCAAGTGTTCTATGAGTGTACTCTGCACAGCTCCCATTATGAAGGAAAATTGGGTGAAATTTTCTAAGTCCAAAAAATTTTTCAATGGCCAGAAAATTTTTTTTTTTTTTTTTTGCTGGAAATGGCTCAAAAGGAATAGTGACTTGATTTGGGACAAAAAATCAAAATGGCCGCCACACGCAGACCGGCGATTCAAGGGCAACGAAACTTATACACGTCATAAAGGTACATGAGAGGAATGTTTTGAAACAAAAATCTCAAAACTGATCAGACAGTTTTTGAGAAAATGGCCTCGAACCGATTATCCAAAACAAAACTACGGCCAAAAAGCGTGTTACACTGATGGATGAACTTGGGTTTAGGATCACTATCCAACCAAGCTCCAGCACATGTTTGGTCGTGTTGTAGGGGTTTTCTTTTATTAAAAGATTTCCCATTCTTCCCGGCAAATAACAGGGCACTATCACCAGCATATATTAGACCAAGAAAAAAAAAATAACTTCGTTTCCTGTCCACCTCCCTACTGGCCTTAAATGGTGCTACTGGATATTGGTATCATCCGAAAAAAAAAATTTCTACTTTATATGTGGGATCAACAAAATTAGAAATGTTGAATGAAACATGAACAAGCAGTATTTGTCAAGCAATAAACTTGCACATGTGTATAAATCAATTATTGCACATACATCATAACTATATAGGCAAAGAATGCTCATTTAACTGTACTGGCGGATTCTTTGTGAATTAGGCCCTAGATATAATTTCTGAAGAAAAATTAGCCCAAAGGCCCAGTAAGGTTACCGGAGAAATGTTTTTACCCCCAATTGCCTCTTCAGGGTCAATATACATATCTCCGGCCACGAGAGGTCAAATTCAAGGTCAGCAAAAAATGCACCATGTGATTTCTCATATGGTCATAATACAAACCTATAATCTATCTTGAAATGTTTTGGCTGCATTTAATTTTTCAGGTCAGATGTGATCTTCGAATTTACCCATCAAGGTCATCTGAGGTCAACTTCAAAACCACCAAAAGATCCGCTACCGGTATATACAACTTCATGTATGCTCATAAAAAGAACGTAAGTTTTATCTGCGTTCATATTGTATGCAGGTCTTGAAATTTACCACTCGAGGTCATCTGAGGTCAAGTTCAAGGTCACCAGATATGTAGATAATAGATATATCCACCCATCTAAGCTGTATCTACAAGCATTTTATCCCCCCAACCAATTTCTGTTTCAGGCTATTTTGGGCCTACATTTCATGCCTTTATCAGAGTGATTCAAGTTATTTTGTCTTTATATACTAAATGAGGAGTCCAGTCTTCCATGTGTGAAGTTAAAGTTTCTGATGAGATTTTCAAAAAGAGGAATTTTGGCCTACATTTCGAGTGATTATCCTAATACACCACACAGATGGCCTTAATTTTTTCAGAAACTGAATTTGAGAAAATGATACCAAAAATGCTTGTTTTTCATCAAAAACGCCAACGCACAAAATGACCGTTGACTCGAAGATGTTGAAGTACGACAATGAGTGACGCAACCTCACTCCAATAGGTCCGGAAGCCTAAAAACACATTCCTATTCTTTCCAGAAACCAAAGAATGTTTGAACTGGGTGTAGCCTTTTGTGTATGCTTCAGTGGAGGAGAGCCCTACAACTTCCAATTTAAACCAAAGTTGGAATCGTGGTACTCTTTCTATACAACTCTTGGAATGAAAATATCAGAGTGTAGACAATGGAAGATTTTATTGTTCTGAACATTTTCTTCACCTTCCATGACAACTGCTGGATGCTGATAACAAAACCAACCTGGGTTGGACATGAAACACTTGATACATTTCTCCAGCAACGGGTCACATAAAAATATGTACAAAGTCCAAAATATACATCATCTAGTGGAAATCCCAATCAGACATACCATTTTCACAAGTACAGAGTCAGATACATTCACTCATACTCCTGTGTGTGTTGTGTTCAGTGACACTCTGTGATACAATCTAAGCTAGCGACCAGGTACAGAACAAGCAGAGACATAACTCAGTACATGTAATATCAACATGTGGACAAATTACTACTCTCTAAAAAGTTCTTTGATGTGGCTAATGTTTCAGGCAGTTTCTATAAAATAATTTACATATATTCCAACAGAAGAATATTATCCCTTGGAATAATAGAACAAAATGCAGTGTATTTGCAAGTTTGCATATAGATTTACCAACTTCAAGGTCACAATGTTTTTTTTCAGGTACTTTTCGATGCGTACAATCTAGAGTTGACAAATTTTCATGCATGGATCACCAGACATCCATTGTGAATACATTCAAACATCAATGAGTTACTTAATGAATTACATGTACAAACGTCTGTCCACAAATAACATACGCACAAAACAAATATCATTTTTGGGCCCCATTTTGAAACGAAAGAAATTGCCTAAATAAGATGTCCATAGGACACCTTATAATATCCACACCAACAGCATCTCTCAAACTAACAAGTTCCAGATTATAAGTACATGTATCACACACTCATTTCTGATATGACTTACATATGTATGTTAAATATGTACACTCGTACTATAAACAGAGTCAATATTTGTACAACTAGTGTATTCCATAGCACCTTGATCAGTGAGCGGATGTATTTTCGGGAGACGCAGGCTGTCAGTGTAGTCTCAGACTCAGTGTGCTGCCCATCGAAGGAAACAGACGCGACTTCTGAAAATAAAGAGAAAATGGAAATTTGCAAAGTTATGTTGTTGAAAAGCTTTTAGGTGGCACTGTTTCAAGGCAGTAAACAAAGGTATGGGCATGGCAATATAGGAATATATTTGCAATGTGCAAACAGCAGGGGATTCAAAAGCTCTAATTGGTACAGATATTTGTTTCACTTTTATTTACAAGTATACATGTTCATTCAATAGAAATACTGAAATTCTTCATCACGGAGGATTCAATACTGTTGCTGGATACACAAAGATGTAGTTGAAAGCATAAAGAGGGAAGCCATGAAGTTTGAAAGCTTTTGGAAATGCCAGCAAGCAAAGTTTATGAACACATCGCAAACAGATTCATAAGGAGGGAATGTTACTTTTGCAGGTCGAGGAATATAGTTAAAATCATCACACTATTATTGAAACTATTCTGTTGCTTGAAGAAGCACAAATATAACTAACTATAAGCATTGATTATATGGTCGTTGGCACATTTCACTGTTAGGACAAAAAGCAGACCCGTTACCGAGGCGCGTCGTTAGGATGCATAGCGGCGATTCTAGCGACTAGAGGCTCAGATTATGCTTGCCATGCTCATGGTGCTTGGAGTTCGGGACATGCCAGACATCGGTGACTCCTCGCCCTGAAATAAACCGTCACTCTCAGATATAGCGCTCTTGCTAACTACTTTTGTTTCATTTGACGATTGGTTATTTCCATTTTTTATCAATTAGTTTCATTTTCATTGAACCGATTCGAAATTTTGAACAAAGAATCACAAAGGAGCATAGATAGTTGATCATACATTGTAAAATCATCAAATTGTGACTGTCAAAATAAACATATACATGTAAATCATAGGTCCATAGCAACAACAAATCTGGAGATTGAACATGAAAAGCAAAACTATGATTCAGATCATGACATTACAAATAGAATGCTGAAATGAAATGAACGCAAAGTAACAAAACAAAATATACAAGTATGTTCACCTGTACACCATACTGTTGTCACTGTTTTCATCAGTGATTTATCATGTAACTAGACGCTTCCGGTCGCCTACGACCGCTTGGGTGTATCCCCCGTAGCCCTATCATCTCTGTTGCCCCAAATACATCACTGTCAAGTGTGAAAAACTAGAGCAAGGGCTAAAAAAGATTATCAGAGAAATGTTAAATCTCAAGTCACAACTGTTTTCTTTTCCCCACCAAAATTGCTGCACTGATCTTCCGAGGTTATTGAAGGTTGAATTCAAAATCACCACTGAAATCTCTTTATATGAATTTCCATTTCGACATGTTTGATAAAATAACGAAAATACAGATAGATCAATCTTTTCACCTATTTATATTTCAACTCAGAATATTTTACTTACTTGGTTCCAAGTTGAAATTCAAAGTAAAAGTTGACCAAAACTGCATTTCAACATGACGAAATTGGAGCCAGATCGAACTTCTCACCATAAGTTATATTTCGACTCATAATACATGTATGTGCCAAACATGGTTTCAAGTTGAAATTCAAAGTAAAAGTTAACCAAAACTGCATTTCAAGATGACAAAATTGGAGCCAGATCGAACTTTTCGTCATAATTTATATTTTAACTCATAATACCTGCCCAGCTTGGTTTCAAGTTGAAATTCAAACTTGAAGTTGACCAAAACTGCATTTCAAGATGACAAAATTGGAGCCAGATCAAACTTTTCGCCATGATTTATATTTCAACTCCTAATATGTGCCAAATTGGGTATTAATGTAAAAGTTGACCAAAACTGCATCTCAAGATGACGAAATTGGAGCCAGATAGAACTTTTCGTCATAAGTTATATTTTAACTCATAATATGTGCCAAACTTGGTTTCGTGCTGAAATTCAAGCTAAAAGTTTACCAAAACTGCATTTCAAGATGAAGAAATTCGAGCCAGATCAAACTTTTCATCATAAGTTATATTTTAACTCATAATATGTGCAAAACTTGGTTTCAAGTTGAAATTCAAACTAAAAATTGACCAAAACTGCATTTCAAGATAACGAAATTGGAGCCAGATCGAACTTATCACCATAAGTTATATTTCAACCTATAATATGTGCCAAACATGCTTTCAAGTTGAAATTCAAAGTAAAAGTTGACCAAAACTGCATTTCAAGATGAAGAAATTGGAGCCAGATCGAATTTTTCACCATAAGTTATATTTCAACTCATAATTTGTGCCAAACATGGTCTCAAGTTGAAATTCAAAGTAAAAGTTGATCAATGTTTTCATGAAAAGCTATTGTGATCAATAATAGACTTAACTAGCAAGAAATAATGTTAACTTATTTGGTCACAGCCATAAAATCTCGACTGGACAAAGCCTTCACCTTGTTGAGCCAAATAATAAATATTTCTTGTCTTAACTATTTTCATTGTGGTCAATAATAGACTTAACATGTAAAAATGATGTTAACTTATTTGGTTACTCCCAGAAATTTCTACCGGACAAGACCTCAACCTTGTTGCGCTTACCTTGATGAGCCCAATAATAAATATTTCTTGTCTTAACTATTTTTATTGTGGTCAATAATAGACTTAACTATTTTCATTGTGGTCAATAATAGACTTAACTAGTGAAAATAATGTTAACTTATTCGGTTACACCAATGAAATTTGTACTGGACAAAACATTTACCTTGTTGATGTTAATAATAAATATTTCATGTCTTAACTATTTTTATTGTGGTAAATTATAGACTTAACTATTAAAATTAATATTAACTTTTTCAGTTACACCCATGAAATCTGTACTGGACAAAACCTTTACCTTGCTGAGCTTAATAATAAACGTTTCTCGTCTTAACTATTTTTATTGTGGACAATAATAGACTTAACTAGTAAAACTAATGTTAACTTATTCAGTAATATTGTCCTGTTTTCACTGAAAACATCAGTTCTCCATTCTGAACAAGAAACCAGTGTCATTACTTTCCATTGTACAGGCTATTGGAATGATCTCACATGTCAAAATGGATATTTCAAAATTCTGTAATAAGTTAGGCTGTTGACATATTAATAATTATATGATCATTCTAAAAAACGATTGGTTTCGTGTGACAGCCCTTCCCAACAAAACTTCCAAATATTATCGAGATTCGTCAAAAATTGCCATCAGTAGAGCGTTCACAAGCCATGTGTCTCAAACAGGCTGTTTTCAATGCAAAATGTATCCCCAAACGACCAATTCAGTTGCCACGGCAACCAAAATCGATTGGTGTCGGGATCTTACCATAATATATGTGCCTGTGAAAAATAATGGTGATCGGGTGAGAATTGCGGCCTGTAGCGCGTTCACAAGCCATGTGTCTCAAACAGGCTGTTTTCAATGCAAAATGTGTCCCCAAACGACCAATTCAGTTGCCACGGCAACCAAAATCGATTGGTGTCGGGATCTTACCATTATATATGTGCCTGCAAAAAATAATGATGATCGGGTGAGAATTGCGGCCTGTAGCGCGTTCACAAGAAAATCTCTGCGGACGCGGACGAGGAAGCCAAATCCATAGTATCCGCCGAACTTTGTTCGGGGGATACAATTACACTCACATGCAGCTTGCACCAGTCATACAAACTGAATACATACAATATTGTGAAACTAAACAGAAACAAACTACACTGGAATGAATCCAACAAAACAGCAAAATGCTAAATACAAGGATATTAACAACTATCTATGCAGTGGTCATGGTCAGTTGGAGAGAAAATAACATGTAAACAAAATCTGAATCCTGAGCGTCCGGCTTACGCGTCGTGACTTGAGTGGATTGCTCGGCCCGGGACAGAACTTCTTGTTCTTACTCTGACCAAGCTCCAGCTCCTCCTTGATGACCTCGTACGACACGCCCTGTCAGCAGGTTAGAGCGCAGACTAACAATTACAAGGTAACTAACTTGTCTTACAAGCTATTGTGACTGAGCCACCGGACTATCAAACTGTACGTGTACAATAACTGATACTATTTCATGTATGAAAACAGGTGCTCACTATATGTAGGAAAACGGGATCGCCACTAAATCAAATTGATGGCATTCCGACAGGAGTTGGGTATTTTGTAATGGAAATCTTCATTGACGGTCAATTTTTTTTGTGACAGCTGTAAAACCCTCAATACAACTTCCAGGCAATAGTTATACAGCTAGTCTGCTCCAAGGATTTTTAATCAAAATGAAATGATTGAGGCATGTGTATTCCTGTAAAATCAACTAGGACAACCACATATTCATTATGTTTCATATTCTTTGGAACACTGCATAAAGCAAGCACTTAACAATACAGACACCTTTTCCCATATTGTAACACACAGACCCTGCACCACGATGTCAAGGAATCAAATTGATCTAACCGTATGCCCAAAAGCACTTCAGAGACATTACAGGTATTTACAAAGTACAAAATAAGATAACAGAGAGGTTACTGCAAGTGGCTGTCTACTTAAGTAAGCGCCGTTTGGGAACTGGACTGTCACCCAATTCAACAGTTACTGACACAGCTTGCTTTCCTGGATGTGAAGGACGCACGATACCAAAGCTAGGCTACATTCACCTAAGGTGCGTGCCTCGACTGACACACTAGAGCGACTTACAGCGAGAGTTTCCCTGCGCCGCATGACTGGCGTTAGTGTTCCGATGCTCATCTGATCGACAAGCTCTGAGTACGTCATGTTCCCGTCAATAGACTGCGTGTCGAAGCGCTGATCAAATGTGCTCTCATCCTGTGTCAATACAGTTACTCAGTGCAGACATGTTGTGTACAGGGTTACATGAAGCAGAACGACATGCAAGGTTATATTCAATAGTTATTAAACGGTTACAGCAACTGTGTTATATATTTGAAATATCACAAACAACAATGCAGTGAGAACTGTAACTGGTAAGATCATAACCACTGAGTTACATGAACAGTAAACAAAGCAGGATTAGTTGTGTGCAGACAACTAACAGACAGTGCCACACTCACAGTCAAGTCATTGGTGCTGGCAAGTCTCATCGCTCGCAGGTCACTCCTCCGTGGTGTCAAAAACACACCACTCTCTCGACGGAACGGGCTCATGATCTGTGTCATACTTGACATCGCTCGCTTCATCCGTCGAGGAGTCTTGTTGAATGAGAAAGCTCGACTGACACGCTTGCCAAATCTGCAAAGTTTGAGAAACTTTCAGATTCAGATCATATGAAGGTAATATTTAGAATACTAGCTGTAACTGCCTGAATCATTTACAATTGATAGAGAAATGAAAGTAGTCGCTTATAAAAGGTATGCTGTAAAGTGTTGAACTTCCATCAAGATTCATCAACACATTGCAGTAATACAGTCGCAAGTAATGGCCTGGAACAATGACTTTCTGGTCAGAATCATCATGCCCACGCGTTTATACTGACTTGGAAGCCGCACGGCTGATGGAGCGACTGTTGATGTCACTGGTGTCAATGTGTAACACGGCTGCCTCTACCGTTGTTAGTAACGTCTCCTGGAAACAGAGACAATAGGAAGTTTTAGCCTGTTAAAACCAGTATTTATTACACACCTACCTCTATAATAAACACTTTTGGGTAATCTTACCTGGCTTTCAAATAAGAGGGAAATTAATGCCAATAAAAAAATTATTGGCACATTCTCTTAAACTGGTCGTTCTATGCCCCTCAGACTCGGTCGTTCATAAGGGTTTCTTGACGAAACCTGAGCGAGTCAGTGGTCACTGAGAAATCTTTCCTGACGAAACTGTTCCCCCAGAACCGCCATTACTTTGTCCCTGATAGTTAGGCAGGGGAGGCGGGAGGGAAATCAGCGTGTTTATTATAGAGGTAAGTGTGTAATAAATACTGGTTTTAACAGGTTAAAACTTCCTATTTATGTCCACACTTTGACCTCTATAATAAACACTTTTGGGTTATCTCAGAATAACCACAGGAGGTGGGCTAACCCTTCCCTCACAATGTCATCACAGAGGCATAGAACGCACTACTTCAGATGTTTAATGAATTTAGGGTTGCGAGTAAAACCTACTTGCAAGTAATTAAAGTGGACGAGAATTAATGAGAAGGTTTAATTCTATTCACGACAAATATTCATAAACAAGAACTGAATAGTACCTGGGTAAGAGAAGGTCGTCGGCGAAGGAGGGACCCCCGGCAGTCGCTTGCTGACGGCGGGCGAACCAAAAAACTTCTACCACCAAATAAGAGGGACAAACCCGTCCCCCGAGCCGGCATCCGTCTGGCGATCTGTGCGTATGTACATGTGCTCCCCAATCGAACAGTATCTACAGGCGGACCTTGCTTTGCGCCGCTACCACGGGTCCTAGGTGGTAGTGGTCGCCGTCAAACCACGTCAATTCCCTACAATAGAAAGAGACGAAAGTATTGTTAGAGGCCCAAGTACAGGCCTTCATGACATCGGCAAGGGCAACATTATTCATGAACGCGAGTGATGACGCCAGAGCTCGCACATCATGCGCCTTCACTCGAAAGGAGCCCGAAGTTCTGGTGTTGGATCTGTCATAACAGAACAAAACACATTTCTTTACCCAGGAAGAGATCGTTGCAGCCCTGATATCTTTCTGAAACCCCTTCTTGAACGCAACGAAAAGTAACCGTTTCCCAACATGAAACTCCCTCGTGCGATTGACGTAGATGCGCAGAGCTCTGACGGGACACAATTTAGCATCCTCCTCCAAACCCGGGCCTAGGGAAGAGGTAAGGGAAGGGATGGTAAAAGTCATAGACGGGGTCTGGGCTAGCTGAGTTTTAGCCAAAAAGGAAGGGATGACCCCGAGCTTAACCGCGGAGCCATCCTCCTTCCAGTGCACTTTGGAAAAGTCGAGAGCATGCAGCTCACTTCGCCTCTTCCCTGAAGCAAGGGCCAGGAGGAAGACCGTTTTAAAGGTCAAAAACTTCAACGACGCTTTCTCCAACGGTTCGAAAGGTTCGGAAAGTAAGCAATTCAAGACTAGCGATAAATACCAGTCCGGGACTGGATTTCGCGTTCTAGGCCTGTCGACAGCAAAACTGTGTTAATAACGCGGACAAACTCGCATCCCGTCTTCGCGATAGCGGTCCGGTACCCAGCAAGAGTGGACGGAGCCCTCCCCTCATTAAACTTTTCCAGGAGGAACTCCGAGATCAGAGGGGCAGTGGCCTTGAAAGGACTAACCTTCCTGCCACGACAACAAGCACAGAATCGCGTCCACTTGGATTCGTAGACTGCCAAAGAAGATCGTCTATTAGTTCTGGCGATCCTCGCGGACACTTCTCTAGAAAAGCCCTTCTTTCGAAAACATCGCTCGACAAGAGCCACGCGTGAAGTTTCAGCGTGCTCGGAGCTTGATGGAAGGTGTCGGACCGAGGCTGCTTGAGTAGATCCCAACGGTCCGGCAACGGAACTGGGTCGGCTGCTAACAACTCCAGAAGGTCCGGGAACCACGGCTTCTGGGGAAGCAGCGGGGCAATCAGGATCATTCTGGCGCAATGCGATCGGAACTTGGCCAGAACCTTCTCCAGGAGCACTGCCGGAGGGTACGCATACGCGAACATGGCGACCCAATCCGCCGACAGAGCATCCACCTCGAGACACCGCTCGTCGGGGATGGGGGAAACAAACATTGGAAGCTTTGTGTTCCACCTCGTGGCAAACAGATCGACCGTAGGCGAACCCCAGAGGTCGCACAAGGCCCGAAACACCACTGGAGACAGGGACCATTCTGTTGGCTGCACCTGACCCCTCCTGGACAAGCGATCGGCTAGAACATTCATATGGCCTGGAATGTGACGAGCCCTGAGCAGAATTCGACGCACGTGACACCAGAGAAGGAGGTCTATTGCGAGCCGGCACAGAGAAACCGACTTTGTACCCCCTTGCTTGTTTATGTAGGCCACGACTGTGGAATTGTCGGTGGCCAACAGCACAACTTGCTGAGAAAACTGACGTTCCCAATGCTGTAGCGCCAGAAAGACAGCTTTTAATTCGAGGATATTGATATGCTCGTCCTGCTGCGAACGAGACCACAGACCTGAGACCTCGTGAGAGTCCCAGTGCGCCCCCCAGCCCTCCAAACTGGCATCCGTAAAGAGATGCCTGGATGGAGGCGGCTGGCGGAACGGCCCCCCCCTCGGAACAGGTTGACTGGATCCAGCCACCAACGCAAATCTCGAACCACTTCCGCCGACACCGGGACCAACTGAGACATGTCCCTGATCGCCTGGGACCATTGAGAATGCAACTGGTGCTGAAGAGACCTCATGTGTAGGCGCCCTAATGGCACCATTTTCTCGGTTGAAGCCAGGGTGCCTATCAGGGACTGCCACCGAGACGCTGGCTGAGGGACCCGATCCAAAAACCCGCGGCACTGCTCTGATAACTTTAACCGACGCTCCTCGGTCGGGATAACAGATCCGGAGATAGTCCGAAATCGATAGCCCAGAAAGACGAAGTCTTGCCGAGGAGATAAGTCTGACTTTTTGAGGTTGATTTTGAAACCCATGGAATGGCAAAGATCGACCACCCACTGAGCCTGCCGAACAAGAGTCCGAGGGCAGTGATGCCTGATTAGCCAATCGTCCAGATACTGATACAGGACGATACCATTGCGATGAGCTAGGACCTGAAGCTCCCTCACGCACATGGTGAATATCCAAGGGGCCGTGGACAGACCGAAAGGCAACGCCCGAAACTGCCAAACTTGGCCCCGATAGAAGAATCTGAGGTACCTCCGAATGGACCGCCTCATCGGAACATGGAAGTACGCATCCTTCAGATCTATAGTTACCACCCACGCATTGAGGGGCATCGCCGAGCGAACTACCTCGGGCGTCTCCATCGTGAAGGTGGGTATGTGAAGGTAACGGTTGAGGGCCGAAAGGTCGATCACCGGCCTCCAACCGCCGGAAGCTTTGGGTACCACAAACAGAATACTGTAAAATCCGGGGGAATGATCTGACACCGGTTCTACCGCTCTTTTGTCTATCATGGCGGAAATTTCGCTGACGAGCGCTTGACGCCTTTCGGGATCGTGCGGAAGGGAAAAAACCCTTGGAGAAAGCGTCAATGGGGGAAACTGAACAAACTTGAGGCCGAACCCCCGACGCAAGGTCGTGACTATCCAGGGGCTGGCTCCCAGATCTCGCCAACGAAGCCAGAAATTGCTTAGACGCGCGCCTACAGGCTCGTCCGTACTCACGATATTTACGGAGCCTATCGCGCCTGGTGACCCGACCATGCGTGGAAGGTCCGGAGACAACAGCGAGGCACCTACCTGATTTCTTCTCCCCTGCCGGCTTGGCTGGGCTGGAGGGACGGCCTCAACCTCGGCCACCCCGACCACGTTGCCCCCCTCGCTGCGCGCCTGCAGGGGCCCCACGAAAGGGCTGCCCCAGAGCCTTACCCCGGCCACGACCTGCCGAGGAAGCCCCACGACTCTGCTGAGATGGTTGCTGCTGCTGGGCGGGTTTCCGTTGCTGCTGCTGCGCAAGCATACGCGCCCAACGCTCCAGCGCCTGGGATTGACGGACCGAAGCATCAGAGGAGGCCTTCGCTCGCGCCCTATCCTCCTGCCGAGTCTTGACTTCCTCCAACTCCCGATGGACCCCCTCCGGAAAGTGGAAGGGAGAAACAGGCCCTTCCGGCGGAAGCACAGGATGGAGTCTCAGGGACTGAACCAACTGGTCCGAGATCTTGAAGTCCGCCTTCTGCAAAATGGCATCTCTGCGCCATAACTCGGAGACCCACCACATGTGGGTATCGAGAGCCACCTTGTCAGCCACGGCTCGGCCTATCGATTGAATGAGGCTGATAGATCCATGGAGGGCCTCAGCGAGGTCGGACCTATCCAGCTGTTCATTGTTCAATACCTGGTCATGACAGGCCATGAGGGCCAACCTAGAGCCATGCACCAGCCAATCCATAGCTGAGTCTACGGCAACTCCCAAACGCAGCGACGCCTGCAGATCTGAAATCTGCGCCCACGGAAGGGAAATCGACTTCGGGACAGCGAACACATCCTGCTCCTGAAGCCGCGAAGGCTCGACATCAAGCAAAGAGGAAGTGTAGAAATCCGTCACTCTGGGTCTTGAGGGATACGCGCCGACATGTGTGCGGTTCTTCTTAACCGTGTCCTCGATCCGCGAAGAAAACGAGTTCCGAACCCCAGGAGCCAGGGGAAACCTAAGGGCATCTCTAGGAACCCTGGGCTGCTGCAGGTCCCGCTCTGTGAAGGACTTCGCCTTCTTCGCTGGAGGAGGGGAATCAGAACGTGGTTGAGGCCACTCCTCTCCAGACAACCGACGCACAAAATCCAACTTGTCGGCCCATGGGCGCTTGAAGGGATTAGTAGGATCCTCCTCATCCGCCGACTGCGAGTCTTCCTCGCGCTGGCGCTTAGGCACCAGTAAACGAGAAGTGCTCGGCTGAGGTCCCTGTAAAGGAACAATGCCATCCTGCTGCACCGAAACGGGAACCACCTCAGAACCCTCCGAAGGAGAAGACGTAGCAAAAGCTGGCGGCTGACAACGCTGAACCTCTGGGACCCTAGGAGGCCGTGACAAAAGGCTCTCCAGCCTGCCCAAAAAGTCCTCCCGCATAGTAGCCATCTCCGTCCTTAACTCCTCCTTAGAGATATACGAAGGTGGGGATTCAGCCACAGAATGGTACACTGTGGAAGCCGGAGAAAGCTTAGAGACCGATGCCGGCGGAGGCTTGGAAACCGTAGGCAACTGCGGAGGCTTGGAAATCGTCGGAGCAATCGAACCCGCACTCGAAGACGTAGGCAAGGAGTCAAAAATGAGGCCGGGGTCCGCCGGGACTTCGCCCTGCTCAAAATCCTCCGCAACCTGCGCAAAAAAGGTAGGCGTTAAGGAAAATGAAACAGACTTCTTCCATGAAACAGATTCTGAAGAAGTGCTGTCAGTTTTTGACAAGCCACCAGGAAACGGTTGTTTCACAATAACAGTAGGAGATAAAGGATAGCGTGGCCCTGATCCCACTCCCAACTTTGAACTCCGTACGGGCTGCGAATCCCGGGTTCCAGCAAGCACTGGAGGGCTCCCGGGAACCGGAAAACGGGTCCCGGGAACCGACAATTGGTTCCCGGAAACCGGCCCACGGTTCCCGGGAACCGTCAAAACCCCAAAGGAAAAGGCTGACGGAAACCCGGGAGCCGAAAAGCCCATACCCATGCCACCTGCACGATCCACAGGGTCCTCGGAGCCTGTGGCATCGGAAGGCAGCTGTTCACAATTTGAGACGTTAACAGAGTTGAACTCCCGGTTAAAGGACCCCGGGAGCCGCATCCGAACGGAGCTCAAAGCCGGAAACCGAGGAATCAGAGGCATGTTGCAGCGTGAGACCTTGGAAACCAATGGCGGAACAGGGCTAAAGGAAGACGACATCAAACCCGGTGGCTGATGTGAAAAACTCACGGTACTAACAGTACAACCCTGGTTCCCGGGAACCGGCAAACCGGGTCCCGGGAACCGCGAAAACGGCAAGCTGAAAGACAAAAACATGTCTAAACTTACAGCAGAAATGGTACGTAGTAGACGTAAATCCTGCTCCTCGCGCCTCTGCACGCTCTGCTTGTACCTCGACTTTTTACTAGAAGTAGCTGAGGGACTGAGAGGGGGAATAGGTTTAGCCAACCGTTCTTGTTGCACCTGGCGCAGACCGTTGAGATAATCTGACCAATCGTCTACTCCCCACGAAGCGCACATCCCGCAACAGGCAGTAGGTCGGCACAATTCTCTACACATCCAGCAATTATGATGTAGCTCCCACTTGGGGAGAAACTGCTGGCACCCAGCGCACTTCATCTGGAAAGATAGCACAAACCAATGTGCGATGGGCGAAAATAGGGGAAGAAACAGTAACCTAAGAGGATTTACCAGTTCCTCCCAAAAACACTAAACTACACTACTCTAAACAGTACAATAAAGCAGTAAAATAATCCTGAGATCCAAAGATCCAAGAAAGTGATGAGAAAACTCCAATTGAAAGCCAAGGAGTAAGAAGCTTGTCCTTCCAACAAAGCAGGGACAAACGTAATAGCGTTCTGGGGGAACAGTTTCGTCAGGAAAGATTTCTCAGTGACCACTGACTCGCTCAGGTTTCATCAAGAAACCCTTATGAACGACCGAGTCTGAGGGGCATAGAACGACCAGTTTAAGAGAATGTGCCAATAATTTTTTTATTGGCATTAATTTCCCTCTTATTTGAAAGCCAGGTAAGATTACCCAAAAGTGTTTATTATAGAGGTCAAAGTGTGGACATAAATAGTCACGCCTAGTCAAGTCTTTTTTATAACAAAAGCATTGCAATATATTATAATAACCATAGATTTCAACCTATGATAAAGATTTGCTGCTACAAACTGTACACGTACGTAGTCGGTGCGGCACATGTTGGCACAGATACTCTTGCTAAGTGACGTCAGAAAGTCCTCCTTGATCGTGACCTCGTCCGTCAGCGCGAATGCAAACATCGTCTCGCCTCTGTCATCATGCTTCTTCGTGATCAGAGCAAACACGTTCCGACAGTCTGAAGGTAGAGATGCACATATCATGAATACAGATGTATATACATGTACGTTCAATGACAGTAGTGAGTACTCCTGTACTAAGTGTTGACATACCTGTTGTATCAGCTATATTGACGACACGTTTGATACTCGAGAACTGAAGCACATGAAGGTGTCTGTAAGCTTTCTGTGGAGTTTTGGCGACGTGTGAAGTCGCAGGGCTGCGTGATGATAAAACCTTTCCTCGCCTCTTACACAACTGTATCAGACATATAGCATTCGCTTGTTGAATTCTGACAGCTCATTTCTTGTACATGCATTTAAATGAAAGGCAGAGTTGGGAGTTTATTTCGAAATTCATTATTGATCATTAGTTCATGAAGGTGAATTATTGATTGACTGATGATCAACTACACAGGAACCATTTAGTACACATACAATTCATGTACATGTCACTCGATCCACAAAGCTTTGCTGGAATGCACACAGGGACTGACCTCTAAGCTATCTGAGAAAACAAACAGCGTGATTCCGTCTCCTTTGCCGCTGAGTTCGTCAGTTACCTCGACACAGTCAACTTTGCTTATAAACGCTCGGTGTGCGGATAACAGGCTCGGCTACAGAAATATTCACAGATGAATTTTGTTATACATACTATTGGATTGTTCTGTGACCAGCTTGAATGTCGTGAATTTTGTGGACTGGTAAACTTACCGGGCAGTTTTCGATGTCGTTGACGATATCAAACATAGCCTGATGACCTTCAGCTTTCCTTCTGTCTTCGTTTATGTGTCTGCGAAACAATAAAGGACATCCGCAGTTGCATAACTAATCGCACGTTATACTCAAAACTTGGCACTGAGGTATTTGAAGCATGCTTCACACTTACTTGGTGACTTCATCTAGTTTTGATATGGCCAGCTCTAGGTTATTATAATCTGGATTTGACGGCTCAGTCTTCTTCAGTATGTCTGAAAGAATATTTGGCAGAAGGTTCAGAAGTCAATGTCTTCAAAACTTGTATCTCAGATTCAGTTTGCAGTATGAAAGTTGAAAATAAGGGCAAATCGTAAGTGGTACCTTACAGGATTATTGTGGTATCGAGTACTCGGGACATTAAAGTCTTACCTCTGAAGAGCAGCATGATACTGGGCAGTCTCTGGACGGGTCGGATCAGTAAATCTGTTAGACTCTGTCTCCCACACTCAGGCTTGCTCTGACACACCTGCAGTTGTACACATGTGAGAAACAGTCACACGCAATTCCCGTGTCAGTCAGATGACTGTATTTTAGATGCTGTATTCTTATCGAAAAAATTCCCCCCCCCCCCCCCCACCCTCTCCCCCAAGTGATTTGAGCAATCAAATGGCTGGACCCAGTATTTTTATTACCTGTCGACAAACGTCACGCACAATGCTTCAAAATTGAATGTAAATGTGAAACAATCGATAAGTATGGAGGTCAGGTTTATATTTTAGAACTGACCTTGAGAAATGCATGGAACCTGCGTTTTGTTTGATCGCACTGTTGAATGGTCTCCTTGGCCTGATCAATGTAGTTGACGAAATTTGGATACGCCTTCGCCAAAGCTTCAGCCTGCAAGAGCAACAGGGATGTCAGAACACAGACACTCACCAGATATCTAAGTGTACATGAACCTGTGCATGTCACATCAGCTGCATACATGATTAAGGATAACGTTGGCAATGATGTGGTCTTCTCGCCAGTCCGCCAGCATTTCTTTCAGGGAGTCCCGGATCTTGACGTGGACGTCGTAGATGGGTGGGATTCCTCCAAAGATGGCCTTGATCTCCTGTACCCCGAGGATCGGACCTCCAGCCTGATCCGGACGCTCTATCCCATCCTTGAACACCTGGATGGAAGTCAAGGAAGTTTGTTGGACAACATTGGCAGAGCATCAACCATTTCCACAAGCAGAGTGAGGTTCAGACATGAATCATGTCAGTTCTGGAGTCATGGAGTTATTTCACACTAAGTTCCTACTCAGAAAACTACACAATCTGTTTATGTTGAATACAAAATTGATGTGGAGCTATGAACTTGCCTTGAGTATTGTGTGCAGGATGCCGAGGTAGTTTTTCTCTGTGTGGAAGAGTTCCAGAGCTCGCTCATGACGCGCCGACAGTTTGACGGCAGGATCTTTGGGCCGACACGTGGGGGTGGGATTAGGTGACAGAGGCTGGTTATCTTTCTGGGCCAGGTCTGTCAAAACAAGGACACTGATGTCAATATCGAGGGACAATCCTGTGTGAAATACACATCGACAAAATGTTCTCTGAAAATACAGAACACTTGGGTAACACTGCACAAAATGAGTACCCAGACTTTCATGAGCTCCATGGAATAATCAGATAATTTTCAGTACAGAACACAGACAGAAACAGATGCAAGTATCCTATTCACTGGAAAGGTGTGTGTGGAAATCTGTGGAGCAAACTCGTGTACAGTAAACATATAGTCAAGTATTCTATCGTACCGGCTAGTGGAGTGCCAGACGACGTATCAACCGTAGCATCCAGGAAGGAGCCACTGAAGGAGAGGCGAGCCATCTCACTGCTGCGGCGTTTGTACAGGGGCGTGTCTACCTCACCCTCGGACGCCAGCTGAGCCATCCGCTCCTTGAGGTCGCGCTTCCGCTTGCGGTTCTTGGATCCAGGTGTGGTCTTCTTGGATCGCAGGCCGTTCTCAGGAGTGTCTGTGATCTTGACAGGGTTGATTACAAAGGAAAACATTCGCGAGATTAAGGGGATTCAATGGATGTAAACTTGTTACTCTGAAAACAGTCTGGCATATTTGCTGAATTGATACCAATACTTGTAAAACCAATTTGAGCAACATTAGGCACAACAATTTTTTTCATACCTCTTCATATTTGTAGAAGTTTTCATCAGCTCTGGCTTCAACTTGGATACTCGCCCAGAACCACTGTTATCATAAATATAGAAATACAAAGATTACACACTTGACACTTACATACAAGTGACACATGATCGAGCACTGATTTACTGTGTCTAGGATATTGTTGATGCCAGAACATACCTCTGACTTGACAACGTGTAGCTTGGGGAGAGTGGTGAAAGGAATCTGTTTGACTGCGTGTTCGTCTACGACTAAATGTGTACAGTTGGGGTTCCCTGGTTCCGCACAGTGCCCACCTGTAGAAAACAAGTAAAACACTGTGACATGTGATTTTATCAATTTTTACGGTAAGACAATACTTTCATTACTCAATAGCAAATAGGAACAAACTTTGTCGAAGCAAGAAAAACTTCCGATAAAGCACACACCATTTTCCACAGCGACCTCCTCCATATGACGTGCTTCATCTCGGGAAAAGCCGTGAAAACTCAGAATCGTGAAAGAAAACGGGCTCAACTTGAACTGACTCTGCAACAAGGATATTGTTTCAGAATGAGAAGAAAGAAAGAAACTTTCCAGACACAGAAACTCAACTCAACTTATTCTTCAACATGTGCCGCTATATCATTGTAAATTTCCTTCAGTGATTGAATACAAGATATTATACACTTGTCATGTGGTTATGTGCCTGTGAGCAAGGGGTGTGTCTACAAGAGTATACGTACAGTGATGTGTGTATCGCCGGCTGTCAGCATGGTACTGTCTCTCTGTTCCCACGCGTGATACACCCAGTCACGACTCATGATGGGTGTATCAAGCGACACCGCCGTCTGCCGAAACAACAAATACAACTGTTAAATGTGAAATATCTCACAAATATACAGTAGAAATCAAAATAATGTACAGATGATATAGAAAGTAGTTTGTGGTTTTGAGTCAATAATTCAACTAATAAAGTATGCAAAATCCAAGCCAATTAATTTATAAAGTTGAATTATACGGAGTTGTAATTCATTGGTACAACAAATCTGACCCACCCTGTATTTTTCCCCTGAGGTACAGTTTGCGATTAGGTGTGTTACGCTGGCATTGAGGTCCCTCCGCACACTACCCCCCATGTGATGAACCAAGTCTGCCAGTCGACTCTGAAGCAAAACTACTTGATTTAAAGCTCTTCATGAATACACAATTGGATATTGATGACAAACTGTTGTAGGTATTGATTTATGAAGTCATATCTTCAATCAATGAAAACTAGACGCTTCCGGTCGCCTACGACCGCTTGGGTGTATCCCCCGTAGCCCTATCATCTCTGTTGCCCCAAATATATCACTGTCAATTGTGAAAAACTAGAGTAAGGGCTAAAAAAGATTACCAGAGAAATGTTAAATCTCAAGTCACAACTGTTTTCTTTTCCCCACCAAAATTGCTGCACTGATTTTCCGAGGTTATTGAAGGTCGAATTCAAAATCACCACTGAAATCTCTTTATATGAATTTCCATTCGACATGTTTGATAAAATAACGAAAATACAGATAGATCAATCTTTTCACCTATTTATATTTCAACTCAGAATATTTTACAAACTTGGTTCCAAGTTGAAATTCAAAGTAAAATTTGACCAAAAATGCATTTCAAGATGACAAAATTGGAGCTAGATTGAACTTCTCACCATAAGTTATATTTAGATCCATAATACATGTATGTGCCAAACATGGTTTCAAGTTGAAATTCAAAGTAAAAGGTAATCAAAACTGCATTTCAAGATGACAAAATTGGAGCCAGATCAAACTTTTCGTCATGAGCTATATTTTAACTCATAATACCTGCCCAACTTGATTTCAAGTTGAAATTCAAACTAAAAGTTTACCAAAACTGCATTTTAAGATGACGAAATTAGACCCAGATCAAACTTTTCGCCATGAGTTATATTTCAACTCATAATATGTGCCAAACTTGGTATTAAGTTGAAATTCAATGTAAAAGTTGACCAAAACTGCATTTCAAGATGACGAAATTGGAGCCAGATAGAACTTTTCGTCATAAGTTATATTTTAACTCATAATATGTGCCAAACTTGGTTTCAAGTTGAAATTCAAGCTAAAAGTTTACCAAAACTGCATTTCAAGATGAAGAAATTGGAGCCAGATCGAACTTTCCATCATAAGGCCACACCAATTTACAAAGTTGGTCTATGGATTTTTGTTCGAAAAAAATTGTACGTGGGAGCGAAATTTTTTTACATTTAATATTAAATTTTCTGTCTTTGGAATATTTCACTTCAAAAATGGTACGAGCGATATATTTTTTTTTTACTAATAATTTCTGTCTTTGGAATTTAGATTGCCAAAATTCGTGCGAGGGATTTTATTTTGAATGATACCTTATGTATTTGCCGCTTATTTTGGTATTGTATTCGACCGTCATGACCTTATAAAATCAAATTGGCCAGTTTAGTGGGAAAATAGGATCATTTAAATCAATTATAACAAGTTCTTTCCTCTGTTAACCTGTCTACATGTATACATCTAGGCCGTATGGGTATTTTCTGATAGATGCACAATTCAATATGTATTCTGTGCTATTTTTCACAGTAAAAAGTTTAGAAATTTGTGAACGATTTTAATGTGTCATGTTGAATAACATGTCTTGTCATGTTTATGAATTTTGTCTAAAATAACGCAAATTATTGCAGTATTAATGAGTAAAAGGCCAAACTGTCCTGATGTACTCAGATGACTATAGTTGGAAAAATAAACCTATGAGTTACAGAAGAATTATCTATCGCAAGATACTATTGGTTAAGTTCTGGAAAATTTTTGGTATTGACATATATTCTGTTAAAATCATATACCGGTATATCAACATGTCATGCCAGGAAGACCCGCCCGGAGCTGTGATGATATTTTCCGCTCACATGTGATCCTGTGTAGTGTTGGCACACAATGATTCAAACAATTCCTCGGAAAATATCAATACTGGCTCTTTAAATGCGGTTTTTGACAACAATTTGGGTGGATAGAGACTGTGATTTTTATTTTGGGCAAAAACTAAGTTGTCGATTAATTTTATTAGGTCAAAATAGGTGCGGCGATTTTTTTTACCGAAATTTTGAGAATGAATTTTTAGGGGCGGCGATTCCATCGACCAACTCTATAAATTGGTGTGGCCTAAGTTATATTTTAACTCATAATATGTGCCAAACTTGGTTTCAAGTTGAAATTCAAACTAAAAATTGACCAAAACTGCATTTCAAGATGACGAAAATGGAGCCAAATCGAACTTTTCACCATAAGTTATATTTCGACTCATAATATGTGCCAAACATGCTTTCAAGTTGAAATTCAAAGTAAAAGTTGACCAAAACTGCATTTCAAGATGACAAAATTGGAGCCAGATCGAATTTTTCACCATAAGTTATATTTCAACTCATAATTTGAGCCAAACATGGTCTCAAGTTGAAATTCAAAGTAAAAGTTGATCAATGTTTTCATAAAAAGCTATTGTGATCAATAATAGACTTAACTAGCAAAAAAATAATGTTGACTTATTTGGTCACATCCATAAAATCTCTACTGGACAAAGCCTTCACCTTGTTGAGCCCAATAATAAATATTTCTTGTCTTAACTATTTTCTTTGTCGTCACTTATAGACTTAACATGTAAAAATAAAGTTAACTTATTCGGTTACACCCAGAAATTTCTACCGGACAAAACCTTAACCTTGTTGAGCTCAATAATAATTGTTTCTCATCTTAACTATTTTTATTGAGGTCAATAATAGACTTAACTAGCAAAAAAAATGTTAACTTATTTGGTTACAGACATAAAATGTCTACTGGACAGAATCTTTACCTTGTTGAGCCCAATGATAAATATTTCTTGTCTTAACTATTTTTATTGTAGTCAATAATAGACTAAACTAGTAAAAAATAATGTTAACTTATTCAGTACACCCATGAAATCTGTACTGGACATACTTTCACCTTGTTGAGCTTAATAATAAATATTTCTCATCTTAACTATTTTTATTGTGGTCAATAATAGACTTAACTATTTTTATTGTGGTCAATAATAGACTTAACTAGTGAAAATAATGTTAACTTATTCAGTTACACCAATGAAATTTGTACTGGACAAAACATTTACCTTGTTGAGGTTAATAATAAATATTTCTTGTCTTAACTATTTTTATTGTGGTCAATAATAGACTTAACTATTAAAAATAATGTTAACTTATTCAGTTACACCCATGAAATTTGTACTGGACAAAACCTTTACCTTGTTGAGCTTAATAATAAACGTTTCTCGTCTTAACTATTTTTATTGTGGACAATAATAGACTTAACTAATAGAACTAATGTTAACTTATTCAGTAATATTGTCCTGTTTTCACTGGAAACTTCAGTTCTCCATTCTGAACAAGAAACCAGTGTCATTACCTTCCACTGTACAGGCTATTGGAATGATCGTACATGTCAAAATGGATATTTCAAAATTCTGTAATAAGTTAGGCTGTTAACATATTAATATGTATATGATCATTCTAAAAAACGATTGGTTTCGTGTGACAGCCCTTCCCAACAACACTTCCAAATATTATCGAGATTCGTCAAAAATTGCCATCTGTAGAGCGTTCACAAGCCATGTGTCTCAAACAGGCTGTTTTCAATGCAAAATGTGTCCCCAAACGACCAATTCAGTTGCCACGGCAACCAAAATCGATTGGTGTCGGGATCTTACCATAATATATGTGCCTGCGAAAAATAATGGTGATCGGGTGAGAATTGCGGCCTATAGCGCGTTCACAAGCCATGTGTCTCAAACAGGCTGTTTTCAATGCAAAATGTGTCCCCAAACGACCAATTCAGTTGCCACGGCAACCAAAATCGATTGGTGTCGGGATCTTACCATTATATATGTGCCTGCAAAAAATAATGGTGATCGGATGAGAATTGCGGCCTGTAGCGCGTTCACAAGAAAATCTCTGCGGACGCGGACACGGACGCGGACACGGACGCGGACGACGAAGCCAAATCCATAGTATCCGCCGAACTTTGTTCGGGGGATACAATTAGCTTGACACGAGTCGTAAGATTGGATTTTCAAACACGAATGAGCAATTGTCTGATATAATGAGATTTTTACCTCATTCAGACATATGCCAAGACTGATTCAACCTAGTTACTCACCAGCTCCTCTTTGACCTTGAAGCCAGTGAAGCACATGACTAACTTCCTCATGAGGCAGCAATAGATCGGTCGTTTGTTGCTGGGTAATCGCTGTCAACGAAATAAATATCATTTGACAAACTGTGCATTTATATTTCACAAGTTTTTATCCCCTATGCTGAACTAACCATGAGAAGAAAATTAGTTATATCTCTGGTTTTTGTGACGTATAAATGACACATCTTTCTATCGCCCACCTCCTGGTTTTGTGCGCACTTGAGAATGACCGGTGGCCCCATGATACGACATCCTGCCTTGTGTAACCGATGGTACACGTCTCCGTCAAACTTGTCCACAATAAATATAGTGTCATAATCGGCATCATTCATCAACTCAAAACCAGTGTCTGAGTAAGTGATTGGCACTCGGAAGGACTGGAACGAACAGACATGATATGGGATGGTCGACATAGAATGGATACATGATATCGGTTGATGAATTTATCACAGAAAATTGCGAGAATAAACAATTGAAGGAAGGAACTTACCTCAAGAGCTTTCTGTAAGTTTTTATTATTCTTGCATTTGTTTCCAACAACAATGAACTCTGTGTCGATTGATTCATCTGCAACAAAAAAAACCTAGCTTTATTGAATTTATTGATAAGAACAAGGTTCAACCCTGTTGACCTATAGATTAGCATTAAAATCATACCATGCTAATACAGCAGTTGGTGTTAAATACTGGTATTTATTTATTGATCAATGGGGAATCAGAAACATATATTCTTAAATGTGATAACTAGTTGTCAACGGTGCCAATTCAAGCTTTCAAATTGTTTCACCCTATATACGGATCATAAATCCCACCACGTTACTTCAACTACTTGTGCGAATAAAATGTAGCAGGAATGTAGCATGCCTGTCATGAAATAATGTAGCGGAAATAGTGCGGCCGGTAGGGCTCCCAGGATTCACTCCTCATGCATCCCATTCGATCTAGATTTAGATTGAATGTGTCCTATGCACATCCATTCCCTACGCATTTCTATCATTAGAATTAGCCCACAAGACACAAATCAACTACCGGTATACTATTGCCGGGACATCGAAAATTCGAAATGAGCACACGTCTGATCGTCGGGCAGCAAACGCTGCAGACAATTACATTACATGTTGCACGCAGTCTCGTATTCTATTGAAAACATAACCACGAAAGTTGATAAAACAATGGAACTCGCACATCCTGAACCGAGTAGAGGTATAAAATACAATGACGGCGTGAAAACAACATTACACGCCAAAAAAATGGAAAAAAGCTCAGAATTACTGAAGATTAATGTACTGTTTTTCATCACTTCTTGAAATTCACGAGTAACCAGTTAGCCAATTCTTAACCGGTTAGAAGCCATTTTGTAACCGTCAACGAGTACTTGCCTACTCGTATAAGCCCTACATTCAATACCATGGTTCAATATCTTGTCAAAATAGGAGATGCGCAGAAATAAGAGACTCTACTTTAGTTGTTTTACTTTTGGGTCTCGTGGGGCTAATTAGAATGGGAGTGATCATCTCATTGATCTGTTGATCAGTTGGGACTGTTGGGTGTGGTTTGCGGCCGTACCGACATCTGACGAACCATCCGCACCACGGTCCACATTGCTGTTGCTGAAGTCGGCCATCCTCAACTCGAAGCCCTCGTTTTGACGTTTACAGTATTCGTAACATGAACTTTGGCGTACGGTCAACGCCTGAATAAGCTAAATACTCAGAAAATTCAATTGTCCATTCCTAGTCCAACAATTTTCAGAAAAATCCTTCAAAATCATTTTGTGATGAAAGTTGTGTTGCTTTTCAGTTTTGAATCTTCCGCTGTTTGAAATGCAACAATTGTGATGATTGGTTGATTTACGTCACGTGATGGAAATATTTCCAATATGGCCGCTCCCATGACGTACTGATTGGTATACATTCAGAGACTTACTGGACAATACCTCGATCAACTAATGTTTATCGATACTGAAATCTGTATTTATGATCACAAGTTAACGTTTTTACGCCAGAGGTATATGTTATTTTCCATTCACTGGTTCATAAATCGAATGAAGCGCCCCATTCAGAAAATCATTTAAATATCGCCCACAATGTTTCACTCGCTAGGTGTCAGGGCAATACTCGCTAGGTGGCGCTAGATAAGTTCACATACCACAACTTGACGTATGTAAATGAATATATAGTCATAGAGATAAATTTCGGACATTACAACACGATTTCGTACACTAGGTTAACAAAAAGGTACAGAATCAAATGTATTCATGTAGCTCGATTTATCCACTCGATATTGTAACTGATAACCTACATCACACGAAGTAAAAATTCTCGTGAACAGTGTAAATAAGCCTAGCTGTTAGAGAAAATTATTCAATGCAGTACTGCCAACCCGAAATTTTAATATTTTTGTCATATATGACCTTTCTCACCTCTGGGACACTGTCTGATTATTACATTTATAAAAAAAAATTTGCAAACTATACATGTGAACTTGGAAGGTCAACCCACTGTCTTAGCGTTCACTACATGCGCACATGTCACGTGTCACTAATAAAACAATGTTTAAAAAATATCAACGAATTCGACATTAATCACATGATGTGTGTAGTTCATTGAAACACTAATATTTGATTAGGAAAAAGTCATACATGTGTGCAAAATATACATGTGAACTTGGAAGGTCAACCCACTGTCTTAGCAGTCACTACACATGTCACGTGTCACTAATAAAATAATAAAAATATCAATGAATTCCACATCAATCTCAAGATGTGTGTAATTCGGTGAAATACTAATTCACAATAAATTTGAGCCAAACAATATAAGATATTCTTCAATCTTTTGTTTATTCCGAACAAGCAGATGAGGAGTATCATAACAGCTATCAATCTGGGACGGATGTCTTACAGCTCTGCTCTGTCCGTTCAACACAAGCATGTAGCAATGACCATAAATTCTGTAGAAAGAGCAAATGACAGCACCACGAGGAACAACCTGCTCCTGGTCGAACACTCGCCAGTATACACAGTGGGTCTCCGCATGGGAGACTATGACCAGGACGAGGCGAGGCTGAGAGCTCTCGGGGCGGATTTCCACAGGACAGACCGCGGCGGTCTCATCACATTCCACGGCCCCGGGCAACTGGTGGCTTATCCCATCCTCCTCCTGAGCGACTTCAACCTCAGCATGAAAAAGTGAGCATGCACATGTCACGACCATGTGTGATCTGCACAGGCCTTAGGTCATTGCTCTAGTCTGGATTTTTGCCTGTATTCAGGACAAAGTTTCAAGGTTTCCAATTTTCAGGCTTTGTGTTGTTACCTATACTCACTATACTATTCACAAATCGGCTTAGTTGAGTATTTTATTATAACATACATGTCAACTGAAGACCAGAACCCTCTCTGTGCTTCAGGTACATCGCGAGTCTGGAGCAAGTACTGATTAATACATGTCAGACCTTCGGTGTCAGCTCACAGACTTGTCCCGATACAGGAGTCTGGTGTGGCAACAACAAAATCGCAGCCATTGGTATACTTCGACATTCAAATACTTAGATTTCGACAGTTTGCTTGCATAGTAATATTGACCCTAAAAAAATTAATTTAATAATAGTAATGGATGAGATGTCAAGTATCGTCGTCCACATTTCGAGGAATTAGGTCTCTCAATGATGAAGTGTTTGTCTGTCCTGGATTCCGGATACGAGAAAGTGAACAACCGGAAAAGACAAACCTTGAATCATGGTTTTAAACAAACAAACCTTGAATCATGGTTGTAATATCAAGATTAAAATAATGGAAAATGTTGTGACGGAAAATCAGGAGCAAGTGTTTTAAGTTTCATTGTATTGTATTATCACCAGGAGTGCACAACCGCCGACACGTGGTCAGTCACGGAGTGGCCCTGAACTGTGACACAGACCTTAGGTGGTTCAGTCATATTGTGGCATGTGGACTCGTCGGCAAAGGCGTCACTTCTCTTAGTCAGGAACTCGGCAGACGAGTCACAATACAGGTATGTTGTTAAAACAAATCGTGCTATATGAACAGTTTGTCACTTCACAGTGAGAAAATACAAGTGAAGCACATGCGATCCATTTACAATAGTAAACACAATCAGTCTGTATCAGTCTTTAACTTCCAGGATGCCACACAGCCATTCTTAGAGGCGTTCTCTGAGGAATTCAACTGCGATGTTGTAAAGGACGAGAGCTGACCACCAGGGCATCACCGAGTCATTGTTGTAGTGTTCTCCAGTCAATATCGATCTGTTCTGTGTGCTGTGATCTGTTCATTTGTGTTTGTTTGGAAATAAAACATGTGTGCATACTAAGATGGAAAATCTATCTTCATTAGTTCATGTCCAATCTTAAGTTCAATTATTAATCATCAAAACCTAAGTAGTTTTAGAACATAAACATATATTCTTTATAATATTTTAACTCATTGCAGGAGTACAAGTTTTTTATTTCACGAATATGGACTTCTTCGTAGGGTTTAATTTTCTCTAGCATTTCGTCCTGGTTCGATCTTGTGTAATCTAGAGTGGCTACTACTGCCATGCTTATCATTGGTGCGCGTGGTCTTTCCAGTTCACTGAATCGGTAACTATTGACGTAGGTGAACATCAGGTTCTGTCTGATCTTTCGGGTTCACTCCCGTTCCCTTGGACTCACCCAACCCTATGGCAGACTTGTGGATGGAGAGTTAGTGGAGTGCACATTATAAACCAAACCCACCAATATAAAATCCATCCAATTGCAAGGTGACGACCTCCCTGACCTTCTGGCTGAGCCAGAATCGGGTTGGTCAAATGTACATGATGACACCCAGCACTAGATCCGTAATGTGACCATTGCACTAGCCATTGAAGATGTGTGCTACCACAGAACAAAATCATTGCACACAGTCTGCTAATCTAAAACGAACGTCCTCTATGACCCCTGGGGGGGGGGGGTTCACTCTTGGGAAAAAAGTACACGTATGCTCGAAAGAGAAAACACGGGAAATAAAAAGGGGGTGTTTTTACAGCCCAAGCGCGGGAAACGCGGGCCGCGATAAGGGAGGTAAATAATAGCTGAAATCCGCGATAAGGGAGGTAAATAATAGCTGAAATCCGCGATACAGTTATGGTGGTTCTGTGTTTTAATTATTTGTGTGATTGGTGGTCAATATTTGTCCAGTAATTCCCTTGTATTTACCACGATAGTTGTGTTGTGTATTTGTATGCCTATCCGTCAAGAATGTTTCACTATAGCACAAAATATGAACACATAAAGCCGTTGAAAATGGGGGTTATTTTTGTCGTAAAATCCTAGAAAGGGGGGTCATGGCTCGGGATAAAATCCTTGGAAAGGGGGTCAAACTGAAAGTAATTTTTGAGCATACGTGTACTTCTGTCCCGAGAGTGACCCCCCCCCCCTCTATGACCCGGGCTTGAAGCCCAGCGAACTCGTCAAGTAGTTTTTCTGTAAGCGGACAGACCATCGCCGGATGACATACATCTGATCTCGACGACTATAGGTCATTCTGGTCAATGAATGTATGAATGTGACATGGTGCGGGTTTAACACCAGCAACCACGGGGCCAAACATGACACCTGAGTCGTTTGCTAGCAGCAATGCAGAAGCAATCACACCCGCTCCCCCCCCCCCCCCCCCCCGCCTCCCACCAAGACTTCACTGTCATACTGGTACAGGAAGCTGATGAGGAGAAAATCGTTCCGTGGACAAAATCGTTAAGCACGAAGGCAGTTCCATGCAGATGCATGAACGAAACACCGGCGCCACTACCTGCCTACTCACAAAAATACCGAAGATGGTGAGATGCCCATCTTCATGCCCAAAGATCTCTAACATTGATGGGAAGAGATGTCCAACACCGGTGACGAGGCATCCAAAAGTGAAACGATGCACGACAGGTGAACTTGGTGGCAAAGTATTACCGGGAGCTGTCGTAGACATCAACTGCACAATCCAAGGATGGTGCTGACCACTCAACAAGATTGGTTTAAAACGGGTTTCATCTGTCAAGGACTACTGATGTAGATCTTCTACGTCTCCTCCAGGGTGAAAATACAAACTGGCCTTCACTGGGTTTTTAATCTGCACTGTAAACGATGAGATGATGCCACACTACGTACATACCAATTCTGTACCGATAAGGTACTAACCGTGGTAAGAAGAAAATCACCTTTCTTTGTAGGATTCCTACACTGTGATGGGTCTTAGGATGAATTTCATGGTGGATACGGCAGTTACAGTGGACTCTGCAGAAGAAACGATCAAACTGAATACACGATCATCTTCTCAACTGTGTGATATACTGCGAACGCCAAATGCATGGCCTTGCAACACACAATTCAGTTACCACCCACTTGGAAGCGATAATTTCCCTCCCATATGAAAAGCAAGGAAAGTCCAAAGATCTTGGAACCTCTGCGATTTTTTTCTGATCTGGTAATGGGCCGTATTCTCACTGATCAACCCTTGTGAAACAAATATGTTGCCGTCATTAATCTTGCCGTCCTTAATCCTGTCTGAGGAGAGGGATCCCAATGAAATCAGTGATCACCAGAGACTTTCCCAATCAAGCAGCTTACATCCAATTATCTATGTGAAAAGATCAAGCTAGACTTCGTCATAAAAAAGAAACATCGGTGCTCCAAACTCAACCAACAACATCAAGACTACTTCATGTCGTCAGAAGGACCTGTCGACAATAGGACAGTCTTTCAACATGTCAACACTACCAAGGCACTCCCAATGTGAAATTCCACAGAAACATTAACTTGTCGTCCAGGAGGAGTTGATATGAAGCCATGATGCATTGGCTGGTGATAACGGTGTCTGGAAGAGACTGCAAGGAGCTGTATCACTTCATGTCTTTTCAGGACTGTGTAAAATACTCACAACGTGCAAGTTGTTGTCTGACATCACCAATAAAATACAGGGACATAAATTGGGAATTGACGAAGAAATGCATCATACCAGCATTCCCAAAACACATGTAGGTTGTATAATGCATTGTGATGCTGCCCTGAAACAGGCCTCACGGGCAAGTTTCTGACAGTAGAGAAACCAGTTAAAACTCACACTAAATCAAACAACAACTTGTAATACACCTGTGAACTACTGTCAGAGATTCCATCTCTCCAGCGCATGTGATTCAAATTATTACCAACACATGTATGTGAACTGTGGTTTGGTCAACCCAGAAAAGATCAGCAAACTCCAACGCATTCCAATAGACGCAGGAATCATTTGAAAGCATATTACCGGTGTTCGGACCCATCCCCTATTAACCAGTGAATGGAGACTGAAACTCAAGAAGAGATGCTAGAACTGAGCTCCCAGCACACCTTGATATGACGACAGTGGAGCTCTAACCTCAGGCAGTAATCTCCTAAGCAAAAATTCATTAGTGACTGAACCTTTCACTGTCCTGGTGCGGGTTCAAACAAGACTGAACCAAACGAGTTTCTAAGGCACTGTCAGCACAGAATGGTATCGGACAACACCACTGTCATTGAATATATCTGTCATGGGGGGGGGGGGGGGGCTGGAGTCCAACAACCGTTAGGCGCATCTGAAGTCGTCTAGGTCTGTACAAAGCTTAACTCCAAGAAAGTAGATGATATCCAGGGGCTTGATGTCTAGCACAACATTTGAAGTACACCACTGAATCCCTAGCTGAACTGTATGGAGCCATACGCAAGTCCGGTACAATAGAGCCCAGATGCTTGATGGATATGTCATCCCCATTCCCAATAAAATGACCTAGTCCAAGCCAAATACAGAGGCATCACAATCACGTTAATCCTAACCAAGTCTCTGGAGCACATCATGATCTAGAGGATTGAGCCCATCTTCGAACAAAACAGCATGCAAATGGAATTTACTAAAAAGTCTTCATCCCTTTTTCGCAGCCCTAGTTGTCATGGAAGTTATCAGTCAATCACCCTCTGGCATTGTCGCACTCAACGTTACATGTCACATGTCATACATGTGTGCAAAATATACATGTGAACTTGGAAGGTCAACCCACTGTCTTAGCAGTCACTACACATGTCACGTGTCACTAATAAAATAATAAAAATATCAATGAATTCCACATCAATCTCAAGATGTGTGTAATTCGGTGAAATACTAATTCACAATAAATTTGAGCCAAACAATATAAGATATTCTTCAATCTTTTGTTTATTCCGAACAAGCAGATGAGGAGTATCATAACAGCTATCAATCTGGGACGGATGTCTTACAGCTCTGCTCTGTCCGTTCAACACAAGCATGTAGCAATGACCATAAATTCTGTAGAAAGAGCAAATGACAGCACCACGAGGAACAACCTGCTCCTGGTCGAACACTCGCCAGTATACACAGTGGGTCTCCGCATGGGAGACTATGACCAGGACGAGGCGAGGCTGAGAGCTCTCGGGGCGGATTTCCACAGGACAGACCGCGGCGGTCTCATCACATTCCACGGCCCCGGGCAACTGGTGGCTTATCCCATCCTCCTCCTGAGCGACTTCAACCTCACCATGAAAAAGTGAGCATGCACATGTCACGACCATGTGTGATCTGCACAGGCCTTAGGTCATTGCTCTAGTCTGGATTTTTGCCTGTATTCAGGACAAAGTTTCAAGGTTTCCAATTTTCAGGCTTTGTGTTGTTACCTATACTCACTATACTATTCACAAATCGGCTTAGTTGAGTATTTTATTATAACATACATGTCAACTGAAGACCAGAACCCTCTCTGTGCTTCAGGTACATCGCGAGTCTGGAGCAAGTACTGATTAATACATGTCAGACCTTCGGTGTCAGCTCACAGACTTGTCCCGATACAGGAGTCTGGTGTGGCAACAACAAAATCGCAGCCATTGGTATACTTCGACATTCAAATACTTAGATTTCGACAGTTTGCTTGCATAGTAATATTGACCCTAAAAAAATTAATTTAATAATAGTAATGGATGAGATGTCAAGTATCGTCGTCCACATTTCGAGGAATTAGGTCTCTCAATGATGAAGTGTTTGTCTGTCCTGGATTCCGGATACGAGAAAGTGAACAACCGGAAAAGACAAACCTTGAATCATGGTTTTAAACAAACAAACCTTGAATCATGGTTGTAATATCAAGATTAAAATAATGGAAAATGTTGTGACGGAAAATCAGGAGCAAGTGTTTTAAGTTTCATTGTATTGTATTATCACCAGGAGTGCACAACCGCCGACACGTGGTCAGTCACGGAGTGGCCCTGAACTGTGACACAGACCTTAGGTGGTTCAGTCATATTGTGGCATGTGGACTCGTCGGCAAAGGCGTCACTTCTCTTAGTCAGGAACTCGGCAGACGAGTCACAATACAGGTATGTTGTTAAAACAAATCGTGCTATATGAACAGTTTGTCACTTCACAGTGAGAAAATACAAGTGAAGCACATGCGATCCATTTACAATAGTAAACACAATCAGTCTGTATCAGTCTTTAACTTCCAGGATGCCACACAGCCATTCTTAGAGGCGTTCTCTGAGGAATTCAACTGCGATGTTGTAAAGGACGAGAGCTGACCACCAGGGCATCACCGAGTCATTGTTGTAGTGTTCTCCAGTCAATATCGATCTGTTCTGTGTGCTGTGATCTGTTCATTTGTGTTTGTTTGGAAATAAAACATGTGTGCATACTAAGATGGAAAATCTATCTTCATTAGTTCATGTCCAATCTTAAGTTCAATTATTAATCATCAAAACCTAAGTAGTTTTAGAACATAAACATATATTCTTTATATTATTTTAACTCATCGCAGGAGTACAAGTTTTTTATTTCACGAATATGGACTTCTTCGTAGGGTTTAATTTTCTCTAGCATTTCGTCCTGGTTCGATCTTGTGTAATCTAGAGTGGCTACTACTGCCATGCTTATCATTGGTGCGCGTGGTCTTTCCAGTTCACTGAATCGGTAACTATTGACGTAGGTGAACATCAGGTTCTGTCTGATCTTTCGGGTTCACTCCCGTTCCCTTGGACTCACCCAACCCTATGGCAGACTTGTGGATGGAGAGTTAGTGGAGTGCACATTATAAACCAAACCCACCAATATAAAATCCATCCAATTGCAAGGTGACGACCTCCCTGACCTTCTGGCTGAGCCAGAATCGGGTTGGTCAAATGTACATGATGACACCCAGCACTAGATCCGTAATGTGATCATTGCACTAGCCATTGAAGATGTGTGCTACCACAGAACAAAATCATTGCACACAGTCTGCTAATCTAAAACGAACGTCCTCTATGACCCCCGGGGGGGGGTCACTCTTGGGAAAAAAGTACACGTATGCTCGAAAGAGAAAACACGGGAAATAAAAAGGGGGTGTTTTTACAGCCCAAGCGCGGGAAACGCGGGCCGCGATAAGGGAGGTAAATAATAGCTGAAATCCGCGATAAGGGAGGTAAATAATAGCTGAAATCCGCGATACAGTTATGGTGGTTCTGTGTTTTAATTATTTGTGTGATTGGTGGTCAATATTTGTCCAGTAATTCCCTTGTATTTACCACGATAGTTGTGTTGTGTATTTGTATGCCTATCCGTCAAGAATGTTTCACTATAGCACAAAATATGAACACATAAAGCCGTTGAAAATGGGGGTTATTTTTGTCGTAAAATCCTAGAAAGGGGGGTCATGGCTCGGGATAAAATCCTTGGAAAGGGGGTCAAACTGAAAGTCATTTTTGAGCATACGTGTACTTCTGTCCCGAGAGTGACCCCCCCCCCCCCCCCCCTCTATGACCCGGGCTTGAAGCCCAGCGAACTCGTCAAGTAGTTTTTCTGTAAGCGGACAGACCATCGCTGGATGACATACATCTGATCTCGACGACTATAGGTCATTCTGGTCAATGAATGTGACATGGTGCGGGTTTAACACCAGCAACCACGGGGCCAAACATGACACCTGAGTCGTTTGCTAGCAGCAATGCAGAAGCAATCACACCCGCTCCCCCCCCCCCCCCCCCCCCGCCCACCCCCCGCCTCCCACCAAGACTTCACTGTCATACTGGTACAGGAAGCTGATGAGGAGAAAATCGTTCCGTGGACAAAATCGTTAAGCACGAAGGCAGTTCCATGCAGATGCATGAACGAAACACCGGCGCCACTACCTGCCTACTCACAAAAATACCGAAGATGGTGAGATGCCCATCTTCATGATCTCTAACATTGATGGGAAGAGATGTCCAACACCGGTGGCGAGGCAACCAAAAGTGAAACGATGCACGACAGGTGAACTTGGTGGTAAAGTATTACCGGGAGCTGTCGTAGACATCAACTGCACAATCCAAGGATGGTGCTGACCACTCAACAAGATTGGTTTAAAACGGGTTTCATCTGTCAAGGACTACTGATGTAGATCTTCTACGTCTCCTCCAGGGTGAAAATACAAACTGGCCTTCACTGGGTTTTTAATCTGCACTGTAAACGATGAGATGATGCCACACTACGTACATACCAATTCTGTACCGATAAGGTACTAACCGTGGTAAGAAGAAAATCACCTTTCTTTGTAGGATTCCTACACTGTGATGGGTCTTAGGATGAATTTCATGGTGGATACGGCAGTTACAGTGGACTCTGCAGAAGAAACGATCAAACTGAATACACGATCATCTTCTCAACTGTGTGATATACTGCGAACGCCAAATGCATGGCCTTGCAACACACAATTCAGTTACCACCCACTTGGAAGCGATAATTTCCCTCCCATATGAAAAGCAAGGAAAGTCCAAAGATCTTGGAACCTCTGCGATTTTTTTCTGATCTGGTAATGGGCCGTATTCTCACTGATCAACCCTTGTGAAACAAATATGTTGCCGTCATTAATCTTGCCGTCCTTAATCCTGTCTGAGGAGAGGGATCCCAATGAAATCAGTGATCACCAGAGACTTTCCCAATCAAGCAGCTTACATCCAATTATCTATGTGAAAAGATCAAGCTAGACTTCGTCATAAAAAAGAAACATCGGTGCTCCAAACTCAACCAACAACATCAAGACTACTTCATGTCGTCAGAAGGACCTGTCGACAATAGGAAAGTCTTTCAACATGTCAACACTACCAAGGCACTCCCAATGTGAAATTCCACAGAAACATTAACTTGTCGTCCAGGAGGAGTTGATATGAAGCCATGATGCATTGGCTGGTGATAACGGTGTCTGGAAGAGACTGCAAGGAGCTGTATCACTTCATGTCTTTTCAGGACTGTGTAAAATACTCACAACGTGCAAGTTGTTGTCTGACATCACCAATAAAATACAGGGACATAAATTGGGAATTGACGAAGAAATGCATCATACCAGCATTCCCAAAACACATGTAGGTTGTATAATGCATTGTGATGCTGCCCTGAAACAGGCCTCACGGGCAAGTTTCTGACAGTAGAGAAACCAGTTAAAACTCACACTAAATCAAACAACAACTTGTAATACACCTGTGAACTACTGTCAGAGATTCCATCTCTCCAGCGCATGTGATTCAAATTATTACCAACACATGTATGTGAACTGTGGTTTGGTCAACCCAGAAAAGATCAGCAAACTCCAACGCATTCCAATAGACGCAGGAATCATTTGAAAGCATATTACCGGTGTTTGGACCCATCCCCTATTAACCAGTGAATGGAGACTGAAACTCAAGAAGAGCTGCCAGAACTGAGCTCCCAGCACACCTTGATATGACGACAGTGGAGCTCTAACCTCAGGCAGTAATCTCCTAAGCAAAAATTCATTAGTGACTGAACCTTTCACTGTCCTGGTGCGGGTTCAAACAAGACTGAACCAAACGAGTTTCTAAGGCACTGTCAGCACAGAATGGTATCGGACAACACCACTGTCATTGAATATATCTGTCATGGGGGGGGGGGGGGGGCTGGAGTCCAACAACCGTTAGGCGCATCTGAAGTCGTCTAGGTCTGTACAAAGCTTAACTCCAAGAAAGTAGATGATATCCAGGGGCTTGATGTCTAGCACAACATTTGAAGTACACCACTGAATCCCTAGCTGAACTGTATGGAGCCATACGCAAGTCCGGTACAATAGAGCCCAGATGCTTGATGGATATGTCATCCCCATTCCCAATAAAATGACCTAGTCCAAGCCAAATACAGAGGCATCACAATCACGTTAATCCTAACCAAGTCTCTGGAGCACATCATGATCTAGAGGATTGAGCCCATCTTCGAACAAAACAGCATGCAAATGGAATTTACTAAAAAGTCTTCATCCCTTTTTCGCAGCCCTAGTTGTCATGGAAGTTATCAGTCAATCACCCTCTGGCATTGTCGCACTCAACGTTATGAAGGCCTGTGGTGTCCCATGAAATCAAGAACATCATACTCCTGGTCCATGTATGTTCAAGTCCGGGGTTCAAGTCCGACTGGAGATCGAATTACAGCATCGATGTCCACAGCCTTCTTGATGGAACAACAATCTCAAGAACATCATATTAGCCACTGGGAGACAAGGTTGAATACTGAGGCAACAGGGAAAACCTCCCTCAAGCACTTCAGTGCGACCTCCAGCTCCCTTACGAAATCCGATAATATTTGGGTGATGTATAAAGATCGACGACTCACTCTCCGCAGGCAGTGATCCAAGTACTGCATACCGCAATCAACCAGGGGCTGATTGTACCAATTCAAGGTCGACCCCCCACCTGTCCACTCTGCCGAAGGGACATAGAGGACCGGCAGCACTTTATCTTCCATTGCCGAACACTTGCCAACTTAAGAGACCCAGCTTTACTGGGCATCATCTCCCTGGTCCCTGCATGGATGGTACACTCTGAATCCAGTAACCCAGCTTCAAGCTACCCAGGACACTAGAAGACCGGGCCACTTGATGATGTCAAACTCTGCACTACTAGTAACCTGATTTTACCTAACTACTAGCAATATTTGCACGCTGCCAGGTTGCACCACCTTAACCACGGGCATCATTCCCCTGGTGGCCGGATGGTACACCCTGGACGCAGTAACCAAGCCGCTCCAAACTACCCTGGACTCGAGAAGAGCGGGCCACTCAATTAATTGATGATGTCAAACTCTGCACTAACCATGCTTTTATCTTGCAATCAGCAATCTTAAATAAGAAACTTCACAAGAAAAACAAAACAAAGAACACATACTGATGGAATGTCACAAACCAGAATGAAATCTCTACATGTCACAAACCAAGAATGGATTACCTAGTGTGCTCGATGGTATTGTCAAGGCCACAAGAACGTAACATTACGGTACAGGTATGGCAAGTCATGTAATGCAATAAAAACAACGTTAATCGATAAGTACAGTCATTATTTGATATACTGACTCTTAGTTTTATTGTGTTGTTTGTTTATATCACGATAACTGAGAATATATTCTTGAAATGCGGCCATCAATGCAAAGAACATGGAATGTAGAATCTACCACAATTTCCCGTAACACGTCTCCGTGTTTGTGATTGTACACCCAGATTGTGACTGTGGCCTGGGTCATGGTGACCCAGTCGAAAGCCGACTCCTGAATTTTTTCCGTGGCCGACTTGGCGTTGTCATTGTCACACTGCATTTGGAAATAAATTTGATGAAGGAGTAGATCGGTACATTATGGATGTTAAAGCTTATATTTTGTTGTCATGTGTGAGTACTGACTGTACATGTAATGCATGTTGCCATGTAATAGATACTGTACATGTATACTATATAGGCCTAGCTTGTGCTGGTGTACGCTCATAGATTCTATATGTAGTTCTATACAGTCAGAATCAGTTAATACCAATGATACCAGAGATGTCATAAGCACTTTACGGCAATAGTTATCAATCCATGCAGCAATTATCGGTACAGGCAGGGTGCCCAGCAACACACCCCAGGAATCATCTGTAATTCTATGAATTCTAATTTTTTAGACCCCAGACTAGAATGTCCATAAATTTCAAAATATTCAAGCTGCATTACGGTATGTATCGAGCTTCATCCATTATGTATACTTGTGTGTGTGTATGTTACCATGTATGCCCATGTTTGTATAAATTACTTGTATGAATGTGTTCTAAATAAAAAAAAAATCAAATTGAATCACTGCACAAATACAGTTGTAAGCTACACCTCAAAAATCCCAAAATTCTCTCTCTCGAGGGGGGGGGGGGGGCTTATGGAGCATCGCTAACCTCCAGAGCGGAAGGAGTTGCACTTGCTCCTCTTGGTGTCCTAGCTCCTCCCATGTACCACCCCCCCCCCCCCCCCCCCCATGGCAAATTCCTTGATTCACCCCTGTATATGATGCACCCCTTCATAGGTACCCCCCCCCCCCCCCCCCCCCTTCTGAAAAAATCCTAGATCCGCCCCTGCATAGGAAATCATCTGTGGGCTCAAATCTCGAATAAAATAATCTGGAAAATTTGGTGTAAGACCGGAAGAGTTGCAGATCTGCAATCTGTAACCATGTGTAATCCTGTTTGTCTACAGGTACGTAGTATATAATATTGGAGAGAAAAGTATTAAGTATTAAGCTAGAAATTTTTTTCAATAAAGAAAAAAACTTATGTAAAAACAACTTAAGTGTATAATGTCAATGACAAATTCAACTCGCGTGTAACCATTCTAGTTTTACTCATACAAGGTGTAATTAATGTGAAAATGTAATAAGCAATATACATTATGTAGTATTTGTAAAGATAAAAATTATTTGGGAACCTTAAATTAGAGAAATTTTGATGGATAATACAACATTTTGTCATTTTCAGTACAAAAATATTTCAAGAGTTTGCGTGCTTCTGTACCCAGTATTTGGAATACATGTACAATATCAAAGTGCCACATGCATACATATAATTTATTGTGTGCAATTCTGCTAATATCTCACACACATAGTGGAAAAAAAATAATGCTCTCATCTAAATATGTACATTCTTGTAGAAATTGTAATGTTATGATGGATATAAAAGTTAAAAACATGATGCTTGCATAAGTTTTCTTGTATAATCTTCAGAATACCCAGGTCATTAATTGATTCCCCATTAAAATATTTCAACCTTTCACTGATAGTGTAACAGTTTTCAAATCTTTCCAACCATTAAGTATGACATATTAGAGTTTCCTCTCTTATTGAATATCCTCTTTGTACAGATGTATACCTACGTACCTGTAGTACATTACGTCACTGTTCCAAACCAGGCACTGTGATATGCTCAGCAGAAAACATTTCAGTTGGCAGATTTGACAGATAATATCGTGCTTGAGTTTTATTGGTATTTTATCGGCAGTATTATTAATGGGAGCATTAAAGCTGACTGAATGCACAATGATCATTTTCATGCCACTGTGTAACACATGCCGTCAATTATACTACTATCTAGTAGGACATGTAGTACCGGTAGTAACTTTTCTGGCATAATAAAATTTGGATATATTTAAGTTGAAATGTCGTTTTCTATAATCATGGAAATGCCTCTGATCTAGGGGGTTTCACAAATTTTTCAAACTACAGGTCATCCTGACTGCCTCCTTATGTATAAATGAGGCGTCACACACTTTATTCTGAAACGTACCAAGATATCATCACAGAACTTCTTGTACACATACATCGGGCATTGAGGTACATGTAGGTTGCTATTGAATTTCAGCCAAATCTGACAAACAAAATGGCACCACCAAAAAGAAAAAAAAATTTCGTGAAAACGACGTCACGCACTTTAGTCCTAAATGTACCGGGGGACAGCTGTACGGTCGTGAGACCGACTGCCTCTCCCGACCGCCCTCTCAAACTAGACACAAAATCGTTGATTGGGGAGTTCAAATGAACACAAGCATGCATATAAAAATTTATATAAAATTTTATATAATTTATATGGTTGCCACGTCGCATGGGTGACGTGGCAACCAAGCAGGGGATATTTGGCCAACGTTAGCAACTGCAGAGCATCTGGTTAGCATACGGATGTGGGAAGTCCTATGTGATGCATCTTTTGGTGACCTTGAACTTGACCTGCAGTGACATTACATCTTCAAAGTCAAAGTCACATAGACCTAATAATAATAGTAATAATAATAATGTTATTTGCTCACAGGAGACAAACCATTTGAAGGCTACATGTGAACTGCATAAAGGGAGGGGGGGGGGGGGGGGGGAGGGCTGGGGACCTGCTCTGTGGGTTCACTTTCTTTCACCATGTTCACCTGAATCTTCCACATGGTTCCTCAGCCCAATTAACCTTTCCCAAATCCAATTTGTCCGAGTCTTTTTACGTCATTTTCAACGTATTCTGCAAAATGTTACTTTTGGCCAAAGAGAAGTTTTCTGACGTAATTTGTGAAACTCGGACAACTTTTGGGGGCATTTGGGATAGGTCAATTTAGTCCATACTGAGCACAAAACTGGCCTTGAATACCATTTATTCATGCATTCATTTATTCATTCATTCAATCGAATATTGATGATGTAGACCACAGTTTTGGGTGATACATGTATGGGCCAGTGAGGCATCACAGCAGATCTAATCGAGAGCAGCATGGTCTGCGACCAGATCATGTAATTTTTGAGTCATTATTGCAACTGTACCTCTTCAAAACGAAATGTCGCCAAAGTATTATAAGGCTTCAAAAGCTGATGTCAAAAGCTGATTGCTTGGAGTGCTGTAATCAACTACAGTGAAATGTCGTCCTTGTCTGCATGGCCAGTACAATGTACATTGTGTTGTATCATTTCATGGAAACGTTTTCAAAAAAAGAATATTGTTTGTTGATCCATACACATGATTAGTGGAATATTTAATTTTGACCTGGATGCCTCGAGTGGCCTGGATCTAGTCTATTGTTTTGGAGGCAAGTAGCAGGTGGATGTTTGTCTCACAAGTCCCCTGCTGGTGTCCTTCGAATAATCCACCGAGGCAATCTGTCTGAGATGTGAGGGGGGTAGGAGGTTTAGCCTTGGAGGTGCAGGGGGCAGTGCCATGGTACAATCATATGTAGACCTCATAAATAATTCATTTATTGGCCTGTCTGATATATTTTACTTAGAACTATAATTGAATCTTGATACTTTGCAAGTTGTATATGTTGTAACAATATAATATAGATTCATGTATACAACACATACACTTGTACCTGTAAGGATTAATACACATTCATCATACATGTACATGTATGTGCCTGTGATATCGTTAGCCTGAGAAACAAGAGAGCTGATCGCTCAAGGACAAAATGTGTTCCACAGTAATCCAATATGGATAAGTCGTCACCTGGGGTGTCAGACTGTGGGTCAGACTGTTAGGTTACCCGGGGAGGTGCCATTGTAACCATAGTGATCACCGACATCTAGGATACAGCGTGATGTTCTTCAATATCATACTTCACCTTGTATTAACATTTAGCATACCTGTACACCATACACCCTATGCCTCCCTCCCGCTGAATAGCATGCTTAAAAGTGTTGGTACCATGTCAGTATTTCATTATTTGTCTTGTTACTTTTTCATGGTCACATTTGTGGACTTGTTCTCAAAGCTGTTGTCGAAATCATATGACCAATGGGAATCTCTACAGTGAATCTGAGCAATGGATGTTGCGAAATGAAGATTTGTAGCAAATGTTAGATGAATTGGGGCATGAAACAAAATTGGAACTGCACAGTTGCTTGATCACTTTCATCACTTGCATTTCCTAGTTTGCTAAGGTAAGATTTCAGAGACTGTGAAGTAATGAGGTATCAGGTACTCTATGCATTAGTGAATAATCTGTTCAATTCTTTTTCTGTTGCAGCTATCCGGTAATTTGCTGTTGCCATGGAGATAGAGGACACGTAAGGGCTGTGCTGAGTGACAATGTCGTCAGATCCACATGATGACGGGGGCTTGGTATCCATGGAGACACATCCTACCCCACAGGGTGGCCACCCCACTCCCAACAACCATAAGCAAGGAGCCACTCCAGGAGCCACCCCTGCAGTTTCTGGTGTTCCCATGGATACAGGCTGGGCCTGGGTAGTGGCTGCAGGTGGGTAGTGGATAGAATCCATGACAGAAGCTATGGTCTTGTATTTCCTTGGTGGTTACCATGGTTATAACCCTGGGTATGTACTACATGCATGAGCTGGTAGATTGTCATCCTTGCCTGTATTGTCTCTGAACCTGATGTAACTTCTACTGAATGTCTTTGGTAATTCATTGTATTCTTTCAAGGTTAATGTAAAGGTAAAACTGAACATGCTGAAGAGATTTGAATCAAAGAGCAATATCTAGTTGTATACATGTATATGTGCATACTTATGTAATTGCAGCGTCGTTTGTGATCCAGTTCATCTCTGTGGGATTTGGGAAGTCCTTTGGGATCTTGTTCGTGGCGTTCATAGAGCATTACAACAGTAACAATGGAGATGCGTCCTGGATCCTGTCCCTCAATGTGCTTCTGTGCATGATGCTAGGTCAGAGCTAACACTGATACTCTATCTCCTACACAATCATTAGAGTAACTCTGTGCACGATGCTAACTGTCTATTCCATTTATGTAATTGTACTTGTGTACATGTGTTTTGACAATATTATGATAGTAACCCAAAGTAGATAATTATATTCTATAACCTTGGGTAACAATAAAATTGTGATATCTATATACATACATATAATGTGTCATGTGACAGGTCCAATCACGACGAGCCTGGGGTTACGAGTGACCAATCGGGTCGTTCTGTTCGTGGGCGGTGTCCTGATGTGTTTGGGATACCTAGGCAGCGCCTTCAGTTCGGACATCCGGCATCTTTATATCACCCACGGCGTCATTGTAGGTATGTATATATCAGTATTTGGAGAAGTAGGTGTCCAGACTGGGGAGCATACGTGTAATGGTTTTTCTATAGTACATGCTCTTTCATAAGGCGTTGCTTTCTGTTTCTATGAGCACCTTTGTTTTATTTGTATTGTTTGGGCTTGCTCTTTCTTGAGTGAAATGTACATGTAATATATTCTGTTTGTTTCAGGTATAAGTTTCTCATTCACATATGCACCAAGTATCCTGGTGATCGCTGAATACTTTGAGAAGCGACGCTCGCTGGCCAATGGGATTGCAGCAGCAGGGTCGGGCCTTGGTAACCTGGTGATCCCAGTCTTCAC
This sequence comes from Terebella lapidaria, assembly GCA_949152475.1. Taxonomy (NCBI): domain Eukaryota; kingdom Metazoa; phylum Annelida; class Polychaeta; order Terebellida; family Terebellidae; genus Terebella; species Terebella lapidaria. The sequence continues at coordinate 2,268,905 of OX424568.1, read as the reverse complement.
CCAGCGGCTGCTAGACATGTGGGGTCTGTCAGGCAGCCTTATCATCCTAGCCGGTGTCGGGCTCAACGTCTGTGTCGCTAGTATGCTGCTTCGGCCTCTATCCTTCTACACTAGGCCTCGGAAATCATTCAAATCCAGAGACGACACTGACAACCATAAAGACACACAGCATCTCGGCAATATCACTATGGCGACTGTGCGACCTAGCAGCAAAAACTCACAACACATGCTAGCTATGACTACAGACTACGAAGATTCTCAATGTTTAGTTACCACAACAATGGAAAACAGTGACTGTCAGCGTCTGGTCAACAGGGCGACCCAGCCGCAGGTGAATGGAGGCAGGCCCTCAGCTGTGGCAGCCAATCAGAACCTTCGGAGTCTGTACTACGCTTCAGTGGGTGACGTGGCTCACGGCTCTGTACAGAGTCTACACACCATTGACCATGTCATGACAGAATACGACAGCAAACACCGAAGGGTCGAGGACCAGACTCCCAGTGAGAAATCCCATAACTGTATTTGTCCGCAAGCCTGTCTGGATATCTACCATAAACTATTGTTCCTGCCGGCAGGCCCCGACCAAAAACCTAAGCCTGTGTTTGACTGCTCACTGGTGTACAATCTACACTTCCTGGTATTCTTTGTCTCGGCGTTTTTCTCGTGTATGGGTTATGTGAACGTGGTGGTGATGGTTCCTCCGCTTGCCAGGGACAACAAGCTACTCAAGTGGGAGGCCGCGACTGTCGTGTCGCTTATCGGGGGTGCGGATTTCATCGGCAGACTGTTCTTCGGATGGTTTGCTGACCTGAACCACCTGTCCAAGCTGCACCAGGTGGTGCTGACGATGGGTGCGAGTGGTGCGGCGGTGGTGCTGATGCCCGTGCTGCCGATGTTCTGGGGTCAGTGTCTCCTCGGCGTGCTGTTCGGGCTGTTTGGAGGTGCGTACATTGCTCTGACACCTGTCATGCTTGTCGACTCCCTGGGCGTGGAGAAGTTCCCTAACACCTTCGGTCTGACGATGGTTGCTATGGGAGTGTCGTGTATGGTCTCAATTCTCGCCTTCAGTAAGTATACAGGAGCTGTGACTGTAGAGTTATTGTCAGTAACAGACAGAATTGTACCTTTGCCTATAAGACCTACATTACAGGTATAACCCTCAAGACCTTTTATTGTGCCACACATCATGTTCTTCAGAGGTTTTGGTGGTTACAGTGAATGGTGATAGGCTAAGATTTATATCTGTTGTTATTGTGGTATTGCTGATTACTAAGGTTTCGCTGCTGTTGCTAGGTTACCTGCGGGACCTGATGGGGAACTGGAATTTAGCGTTTTACATCGCGGGTGTCAGTCTGATTGTGGGAGCAGGAATATTGCTACTCGAGCGGCCGGCGAAACGACACCAACAGAAACAGAGGGACAGAAGGCAGACTGATGCAACAGCGTGATCACTGTGTGTGTGTTACCATGGCTACTGGAGTGTACAACAAGGATCCAGGCTACTGTGGCATATCAAACAGTAAAAACTATGAGGGATCTCGTGATGACTTGCCATTGCTTATTTGTATGTTCACTTGTCATATGTTGTGGTATATCTAATGCAGCTGAAATTTCATTTACATACATTTAATCTCTTGTTATGAAGCACATAATTTATAGATGTAATATTCATGTGAAGTTAGGAGAACATAGCTCCCTATAAGTATACATATAGATGCTTGTAATAGGGTACAATAAATATTTTTTACAAGAATCAACATATGTGCAATATTCATTAATATATATAGGAATTGTATCATGTGTATAGGTGAAATTTGAAATATATCCTACATGTATGACTTCAACCAGTGATGATAGATACTGCAAGTTAGTTGGTGTCATGTTTGCTTTCAGTAAAATTTGCAGATGTTCTCTTCATGAAAAATGTTAATCGGTATTAAATCATAGGAATCTCAATGGTACAACAAAGTCATGTTTTGTTACTGTTGTTCCTATGCTGAGTACATGTGCACCTATAATGGCTGAGTACATGAGCACTTATAAATAATGTGAATATTGTTAATTGGTCTTGACTGAGTGGCAGGGCAGGAAAAGTGTGATGGAATTTTTTTTTTGTCATTCCTGTGTGGCTGATAATCTCATCTAATACACGGTAGACTCTGTTTTGTGATTTTAATTAGTTCCTAAAACATCCATTTACAACTAATAGCTAAATTAGTCATGTGGTCAACATTGCTCCCTACATCTACATAGTCACACCATTCCTCATTCCTGCATGGTTCCTTGATTAAATTGTAAATTTTAATTGTATTGTTATCACTTGGGATCATTATTTATGGTTTTGTCAGAATTCTTCTTCTGTTTTTTCTTGTTTTTTTTTCTTCCGCCGATTTCATTTCCGCGCAATAACTCGAGAACGCCACGATGGATCGACTTGAAATTTTTACCACTGTTCAGACATATTATGTAGATGTGCTATATAGTTTTTGAGCGGAATTCGAGGTCCGTGAGGTCCATGAGGATAAAATAGAGGTAATTTTTTGGACATAGTTTCCGCACGATGATACCAACAGGGAAGAAGCCTATTGAAGCCACCTTTGACCTAGAGGTCAGAAGCGTTTTCACCCAGTCATCCTTGAGGTTTCCTGCATATCTCTGAAACAATGCGTCATAGAGCGAAACGGACGTTATTTTCTGAGTCATCGCACTAGACAAACAAGTCTAAGGGGTATTATGAACGAACTTTGTCCTTGACCTGAAATTTTTGGCTAAGTCAGCATTTTCTGTTTTTGTTGATTTCTCGAAAACGGTGCATCGTAGAGCGAAACGGATGTTATTTTCGGACTCGTCACCGTAGACAAACATGTCTAAGGGGTAATATGGTTGAACTTTGACCTTGACCTGAAATTTTTTTGCCGAGTCTGCATTTTTGGTTTTCGGCTATTATCTCGGAAACGCAGCTCCGTAGAGAGAAACGGATGGTTTTTTTTTCTGACTCATCGCACTAGACAAACAAGTCTAAGGATATTATGGACGAATTTTGACCTCGACCTGAAATTTTTTGCTGAGTCTGCATTTTTTCGTTTTCGGCGATATCTCGCAAATAGTGTGTCGTAGAGCGAAAAGGACGTTATTTTCGGACTCGTTGCCCTAGACAAACATGTCTAAAGGGTAATATGGATTAACTTTGACCTTGACCTCAAATTTATTTGCTGAGTCGACATTTTTCATTTTAGTCGAAATCTTAGAAACGGTGTGTCGTAGAGCCCGTGGCAAACATGTTATAAATATTATAAATTAGTCTTACTACTGAAATGCCTCCCAAGGCATTTTTAGGCCTTGACGTCTCGTTTGATGAAAGTTTTGTTTTATATATGGAAGTATTGTGAAAGTCATATTTATCGTTTATGTACTTTAACTCCTTGAATTTGCAAGCTTTTTGCTACTCGTTCCGCATACAAACAGTAACAATAGGTTGGAAAATTGAGTATTCCTCAACATTCACAAGAACAGTTTTAAATACCATTCATATACTGGTAGATAGTATCACTTTGTGTAAGATGGACTGAAAATCATTGTAATATGATTCAATCGGTGGTGTCTCGATGTCTGTACAGAACACTGCTCAAAATTGTTTGTATATCTTGTATGGCTACAGCAAATTCTCAAGTGTTAAGTATGTTGGAATTCAACATTCTGCCGGTTTTTGGTGTTGTTGTGTAGCACATATTTTGGAGTAATTTTTATTCACTGTTTGTGTTCAGATGTATTACTGTTGCTAATAATTATTGGTGTTTCTTAATAAATCTGTGATATAAAAACTAAAATTTCCATGTGACCCAGTGTTTTCTTCACTTTCGCTAACTTGAAAGGATTTGAGATGACCTCATTAGTACAGTGAATCCTATGAAAATTTCTTCAAGTAGAATAATGAAAAAATTATTTGTGGTCCTCAGAAGAATTTGACATATTGAAGAATGTACATGTAAAAGATGGGTAAAATTGTTGTAAGGTCCTGGGTTCTTTCACAGTTTTGAAGTGGTAAGCTGATGTGATATACTGCACTCCAAATTTTTGTAAGATGTTTGCCTCGAGCTTGCTGTTCGGGGTCAGCTCAGAAGTCACTGTCGTGGTCCTTGTTGTCTCCTCCCAGTTGTGATGGAGTTTCAGTCCTATGGGTGGATTCTTCAGCTCAGAGGTCACTGTCGTGGTCCTTGTTGTCTCCTTCCAGTTGTCATGGAGTTTCGTCCTATGGGGGGGATTCTCCAGCTCAGAGGTCACTATCGTGGTCCTTGTCTCCTTCCAGTTGTCATGGAGTTTCAGCCCTATGGGGGGATTCTCCAGCTCAGAGGTCACTGTCGTGGTCCTTGTTGTCTCCTTCCAGTTGTCATGGAGTTTCGTCCTATGGGGGATTCTCCAGCTCAGAGGTCACTATCGTGGTCCTTGTCTCCTTCCAGTTGTCATGGAGTTTCAGTCCTATGGGTGGATTCTTCAGCTCAGAGGTCACTGTCGTGGTCCTTGTTGTCTCCTTCCAGTTGTCATGGAGTTTCGTCCTATGGGGGGATTCTCCAGCTCAGAGGTCACTATCGTGGTCCTTGTCTCCTTCCAGTTGTCATGGAGTTTCAGCCCTATGGGGGGATTCTCCAGCTCAGAGGTCACTGTCGTGGTTCTTGCTCTCCTTCCAGTTGTCATGGAGTTTCAGTCCTATGGGTGGATGCTCCAGCTCAGAGGTCACTGTCGTGGTCCTTGTCTCCTTCCAGTTGTCATGGAGTTTTAGCCCTATGGGTGGATTCTCCAGCTCAGAGGTCACTGTCGTGGTTCTTGCTCTCCTTCCAGTTGTCATGGAGTTTCAGTCCTATGGGTGGATGCTCCAGCTCAGAGGTCACTGTCGTGGTCCTTGTTGTCACCTTCCGGTTGTGATGGCGTTTCAGCCCTATGGGTGGATTCTCCAGCGCAGAGGTCACTGTCGTGGTCCTTGCTGTCTCCTTCCAGTTGTCATGGAGTTTCAGTCCTATGGGTGGATTCTCCAGCTCAGAGTTCACTGTCGTGGTCCTTGTTGTCACCTTCCGGTTGTGATGGCGTTTCAGCCCTATGGGTGGATTCTCCAGCGCAGAGGTCACTGTCGTGGTCCTTGCTGTCTCCTTCCAGTTGTCATGGAGTTTCAGTCCTATGGGTGGATTCTCCAGCTCAGAGTTCACTGTCGTGGTCCTTGCTGTCTCCTTCCAGTTGTGATGGAGTTTCAACCCTATGGGTGGATTCTCCAGCTCAGAGGTAACTGTTGTGGTCCTTGCTGTCCCCTTCCAGTTGTCATTGAGTTTCAGTCCTATGGGTGGATTCTCCAGCTCAGAGGTCACTGTCGTGGTCCTTGCTGTCTTCTTCTAGTTGTGATGGAGTTTCAGTCAGTGTCATGCAGTTATATCATATCAAATTTTCGACACATTGTCACAATCGGTTTTATCTACATCTCTTTTATTATTACTCTCGTTATGTTTTTACATGTAATATGAACGAAGGTTTGAAATAAACTATTGAATTGAATTGAACTCTATTGCCGGTAGCTCTGGCCATCTCAGAAAGCTCCATCTCTCGGCTCTATAGGCTCCTCTTTGCCATACATTCAAGGTCTCTGGAATCCACGGTACCGGTTACAGTGATTAGCGTTTTCGCCTCTGGGATAACCACAGACTTAACTGTAGCAGCCGTAAAGGATCCTCGCGGGTAGTCCCGGATCCTCGCGGATAGTCCGCTCACCTCAGGATTTTGCGGGCATAGGTAATTACTTTAGAACGTTAACCAGGTAGCAGTTCGCCGAGCAAGCCTGGACGGTCGGACACCACTCAGATATAGCATCATCACCGTGACGTTTGTTGTATCTGGCTGGCTCGCCGACGGTTTGCAGTGGGGATAGAACCCCGGACATCCCGACAGTCTGCCAAAGCCTGTGTCACACCATCCCAGGGCGAGAGACCTCTAATCCATGGGGGCGTGTGCCCCCGGATCAAAGCGGCCTTCCTCCTGGGCGCCAAATTGGAAAGTGTCCCCGGGGCCTTCGTGAGCCCGCTTCAGCTGGTAAAAGGGGACATGGAGCTCATGGACGAGCCCTCCGTCGTCCTCTCACCTTGCCAACCCTGAGAAAACTCCGAACAAGCAAGCGGGGCTGGCAGTATTTATAGCTGGTCGGCCAACACGACAGACTATAGATAGTTCAACTCTATCGTATTTAAACTGCCAGCGCACGAGGGATGACGTAAGACCATTGTTTCAGTATAGTGGAGACAGGATTAGGGTACTATGCAGCGCATGTGCTTCGAACACGAAGCGGCCAAAACAAGAATAGTATTAACAGGATATTCGATCAGCTAGCTAACAAGTCCTATCGCAATCTTTGGGCGAAATCGCAACACAGCCATCCACAAAGTTTTCTTAGGTTCCTAGTTCAATGTCATGGGAACTTCTTGTGCTCCTAGCTGTATTGTTAAGCGCTCCAGGTTGACCGATCGAATGTGGAGTTTCATTCCCGTGTCCTCACAGTCAGTGACTTAGATATTCTACGACAACTCCTGACCCGGGATTTTGCATTAAGGTGCGATATGAGCACATTAGTGAGCTATGGTATATTTGAGTTGGTGCTAGGGGCCTGAGGGGGGTTAGATCACCATGGTGGAAGTCAAATACCGCAATTGGTCGGAATTTGATGGTCATGTCTCGAACAATGGCTATATGGCTATCTACTATCATGACTATGGCTATTATCCTAAACAAATAACGTTAGTATGGAAATTGAAATTGAATTTCCATAAGTTTTGTTTGGTGCGCTTTGTAGCAGCAGCAGATTATCTGGGAGCTCTGCCATAATAGCTGTATAACTACAGTTCTACTTGGAGCTATCGCACAAACTTTGTACCATCTTTTGTGTGCCGTTCTGTGGATTGTTCTGAGCTAAACTTTCATTGTCTATACGGATTATTCGGGATGCATCGGGATGTTTTTTTAGGTTACCGGACCTTTGGTCCGATAACCTATTGCCGTGGCGTTGCGTCCGTCGTCGTCGTCGTCCGTCGTCGTCCGTGGTCGTCCGTCTACATTTTTATCTTTAAAGTTTACGATCGAATCTTTCTGAAATTTTGCACAAAAATGCCTAAAAATATTTCGAGAGGGAGGTATTTTTTAGTTTTTTTATTTTCGCAATTATTTCAAAATGGCGGCCGTTTTCGTCGAAAAATGGCCAATTTTGGACTTTGGCTGTCGTTTTCTCAAAATCTGTTCAGTAACTTTTTTTCTTATTCATGCATTACACTCCTCATATGTACCTCTGTGACATGTATAAATTTCGTTGCCCTTGAATCGCTCGAAGTGGGCCATTTTGGGCCCAAACTCGGCCCAAATGGGACTTTCCCATGTTAAATTCTCCTATGCTTTATAATGGGACACATTAAGCCTAATATCTAACTTAATATTGAGATTAGAGACTAGGAATCAATTGTGGACATATAGGAAATGATATATGCTGAATATTGTCGTGACCTTGAATTTGACCTTCGACCTCATTTTCAAGGTCACATGACAAAATGGCTAATATCTCGCTTACTATCGACTTTACAGCTTAGGAATACATTGTGAACATATAGGAAATGATATATGCTGAATTTTCTCGTGACCTCGAATTTGACCTTGACCTCATTTCCAAGGTCACAGGACAAAATTGCTAATATCTCGCTTATTATCGACTTTACAGCTTAGGAATCAATTGTGAACATATAGGAAATGATATATACTGAATATTTTTGTGACCTTGAATTTGACCTTTGACCTCATTTTCAAGGTCACAGGACAAAATGGCCAATGTCTTGCTTATTAGTGACTTTACGCCTTATGAATCAATTGTGAACATATAGGAAATGATATATGCTGAATATTCTAGTGACCTTGAATTTGACTTTTGACCTCATTTTCAAGGTCAACAGGACAAAATGGCTAATATCTTGCTTATTATCAACTTTACAGCTTAGGAATCAATTGTGAACATATAGGAAATGATATATTCTGAATATTCTCATGACCTTGAATTTGACCTTTGACCTAAATTTCAAGGCCAGTCGTTTTATTTTCAAGGTCAGAATACAAAATGGTTTATATCTCTCTTATTATTTAATTCACAGCTTAGGGGTCCATAGTGAACATATAGGAAATGATGTATGCTGAATATTTTGGTGATCTAGAATTTGAACTTTGATCCAATTTTCAAGGTCAGAGAACAAAATGGCTAATATGTCGCTTATTATCATCTTTACAGCTTAGGAATCAATTGCGAATATAGAGGAATGATATATACTGAATCTTTTCATGAACTTGAACTTTGACCTCATTTTCTAGGTCACATCACCGATCACAGAATGGCTAATATCTCACTTATTATCGACTTTACAGCTTAGGAATTTATTGTGGACATACTAGAAGTGATATATTTGTTGAAAAATTATTTTCAAGGTCACTGGACAAAAGGCTAATATCTAAAATGTATATTGTCCGGTAACCTTTCTTAGCCCTTGGGCTAATTTTTTTTGCAACCAGATCATCAACATTTCTCCACTCGAGTTTGACCAGGGTGGTCACAAAGTGCCCAGAGACTGAAATCCATTGGTGAAACAACTAAACACTGGATTTCTTCACACCTCTGGTATACACTCAAGGGTGAGGGGATCAGAAATCCACCCTGAGAGGAAAACGAGCTGGACTTAAGTGCTCAACGAAAGCTATACGAGTCATTTAGCCACAACATAGGACCAACAACAAAATCCGTCCATGCAGATCTGTGAACAAAGAAAACCTGATTAACATTTGCACACAAAACAGCAGACTGAGATTACAGTGTCTCCTGCTTAATGCCCGCGCTCAGAATTCTCTGTGAAGGAGCTTTCCCTCAAGTATCGTCATTCGAGTTCACTGCGCGTTCAATATCCAGACCGGCACTGACAGCTGCAGTGTTGTACAGACCACCATCGACGCTAACTTCATCAATGAACTGTCAACGTTTCCGGGTGAACTTCTCATCTGCGGCGACTTTCAATCTTCATGTCGACGACAATCGCAATCTGGCCCCTGGCGTCACTTCATTCCTCGAGACAGTAGTCGCTCACGATCTCCATCAACATGTGTCTGGAGCTACAAATTCTCGGTGTCACACACTTGACCTTGTCCTCACAAGACCCGAGGATTTACTGAGTGCAGTTGACATTTGTGACTTGGCCATATCCGAACACTACAGACTTTGCACTCCAGTCTGTTGTCGACAAACACGCACCTGTCGTCACTCGTAGGAGAAAAGTTCATACATCACATCCATGGGCTCACAGACCTTCGTCAACGACGTCAGGTTGCAGAGAGACGTTGGAGAAAAAAACCCAACTCCAAGTTTACCGGGAGATGTACATCAGTTCACGTAACGAGGTGAATGAGCACATCCGACAAATAAAGACGGAATACTATCAGAAAAAATTCTCATCCTCGGACATGAAGGCCACTTTCAAAACACTTAACAGTCTCCTGCGTGTACCTGTCTCACCATACCCATACGATGACCCAACCGAAGCATGTGAAACTTTCTCGGACTACTTCAGGGCCAAGATAGAGAACATCTTAGCAAGCCTTGCCAGCGACTCTGCAGATGACTTGATCATCACTCAAAGCAACACTGGTAGGAGACTTACAAAGTTCGAGCCCGTTACACAGGAGAATCTTCGTAAAACCATCATGACTGCACCTACCAAATCCTGCACTCTTGACACTATTCCAATCTGGTTACTAAAACAGACTCTAAGTGCTCACCTACCTGTACTGACCTCAATCGTGAACTTCTCACTCACCCATGGACAAGTCATTCAATCGTGGCAGCTGTGGTCACTCCACTGTTGAAGAAACAGTCCCTGGATGCATCACAACTGGAGAGTTATCGCCCGGTATCAAACCTATCCTTCCTGAGTAAGGTCGTTGAAAAGGCTATCCTGAGGCAACTAAATGACCACATCAACGTTAACGGGGGAGGGTATGGTGAGCTCTTCAAGTCAGCTTATAAACCCAAGCACTCGCCTGAGGTAGTTTTGCTTCATATACACAGTGACATTGCTTGCCATCTCGATAACAACAGAGCGGTTTTCCTTGTCCTATTGGACCTCAGTGCCGCGTTTAACACTGTTAAGCACAGCATTCTCCTAGATACACTTGAAAAGTCTCTAAACATAACAGGAGTCACCCTCGATTGATTCCAGTCCTACTTGACAGGTCGATCTCAATCCGTCGGAATCGCATAGGTATGTGCTCAGTTCGTTGGGCCCTGTTCTGTTTTCCATCTACACCAAGCCGCTGGAGGATACCATCCACCATCACAACATCTCATATCATCGATATGCTGATGACATTCAATTGTACTTGGATTATGACCCATCAAGTCCATCAAGCTGTTCCAGCGCAGTGGACTCTCTTCAAAGTTGCATTGCCAACGTCAATTGTTGGAATCCCAAGAAACTGTTTGAAGCTGAACCACGATAAAACAGAACTACTCAATCTCATGTCGCCTCATCAACGGTGTTTCCATAGAGCTCAACAAATCTGTCTTGAGGGCATCACTGTTGACTGCTCCAGGACTGTCAGGAATCTTGGGGCTCAACTCGACGATGCCCTAACAATGGAAGCTCACATATCCAACGTCATCAGGAGCTGTAACTTCCACCTCCGCAGGATTGGCATGATACGTCACCAGAGAAGCGTGTCAGACTGTGATCCAGAGTCTGGTCGTCACTCGCATGGACTACTCGTATTGCTGTGCTCTTCTTCCTGGCATCACCAAATCACAGCTGCAGCATTTCCAGCGTGTTCAGAATAACGCCGCACGCGTTGTAGCACGTGTATCATACTCTGATCACATGACCCCTGTGTTGAAGGGTTTAATCCCGGGAATGGAATTCCCGGGAATTATCGGGAATTATTAAGTTATCAGAGCTCCCGTTTCCCGGGAATAAGGTGGCCAGGAACCGGGAATATATCGCCCCCTCCCCCAAGAAAATCTTTCTTTCATCTTTCGTTCCTGTACATTTCCTACAGTGGTATAGCAGGACAATGTATTGCCAAAATAAGGTAAAAATAAAGAATAATAAGTACTTACTAACTTTACTGTATGCTTCCATTTGCAGAAGTCAGTGACATTTTTGTCTAGTGCATGCAAAAAGACACCTTGGGTCTAAGGGGTATTATGGATGACCTTTGACATTGACTTTAAATCTAAAACAAAACATGATGTAACAGTGGGACCACCCAGCGATTTGTCCCTTCACAATATTTGTGTCCATATTAAATATGAACAAAGACGGGGGAGAGTTGTGAACTTGTGAGCCCTCTCCTGTACTTACATCATACCTCCAACTTAAATTAGGATTCCGAATTTCTGATTTCACCTATGTTTACATTTGCATGCTTTATAAATTGCTGTAAGCATGGTTGCATGGTGATTTATAAGGAACACTCGTTGACAGATAGTGTCCGGAGTGATAACTTACAATTCATGTGTGCTATTGTTTTGAAGCTACGAGTTTATTCCCGGTTCCATTCCCGGGTACCCGGTTCTGAGCATTCTTTATTCCCGGTTCCCGGTTCCAGGAAATCCGGGAATATATTAAACCCTACTTGACTGGCCCCGGTTGATAGAGCTGCACTGGCTGCCTTGTGAGCTACGGATACGTTTCCGCATAGCAACATAGGCTACGTGTACAAATGCCTGCACGACCTAGCACCCCAGTAGCTCACAGATCTGCTTCAGACATACACCCCACGCAGGAGTCTTCGGTCTGCATTGGACACCTCAGTCCTCGTCGAGGTTCCGCCCAGGAAAAGGGTTGGTGCAGCTGCGTTTTTTCACTCAGCCCCAGAGATCTGGAATGACCTCCCACAACCTGTCCGGGATTCATCAACTATAGTCACTTTTAAACGCAACTTAAAAACTCAATACTTTCGTACAGTACTTTTGTGTAATATGTGTACTTTGTATAGTTTTGTCTACTTTGTGTAATTTGTGTGAAGCGCATAAAACGTCTGGATATGCGCTGTTAAAATCACGGGGTAATAATAATAATAATAATAATAATAATAATAATAATAATAATAATAATAATAATAATAATAATAATAATAATAATAACTAGACATAAAAGCCTATAGGCTTTGTGGCATCCCCCAATTTGTTCTTATCATTTCAAATGGTCATACTGGACTGAGAAAAAAGGATACATAGGCCATTGTATGTGGGTAAGAGTGAGAGCTCATCAGACAGTTTCTTACCTGAACTGCTTTCTATCATCTTGACAACTTGGCCCACCAGACATTTGCCACCACAAATGAATGGACAATTACCCAGCCAATATTATTCAGCGTACTAGTATATTTAATCAGGATGTTCGTGATATTTTTCAGGTGCTCATGTCAAATATAAAATGATGCGTGACTAAAAGAATGCTGTGTCATCTTGGCCAATTTTGTGATTTCAAAACTTGTACAATACAGCAGAATTTTCGCATTCATATTATAACCAAAGCCAAACATTTCCCAGCTAACTAAAACAATGATGATTTGGTCATTGCATGTGAAATAGAGTTGAATAACAAAACATTCAAACAATACTGTACATGTTTGTACAATATAAATGCAGACAGGGCAAATCATTCCCAAAGCATGTTGTGTCATGTGTGTTGGCTTATTAACCAACTATTGTATTCTGTGGGATGGAACTTCATTCTTTTACCATGTACACACACTAGTAAACCAGGCTTTGGAGGGGGGAGTGAGGGATTATGCATGGATATGAGCCTAGGGTCATGTTGGACATGCTAGTTTCACTGCTGTATCACTTGTCAGGCATGACTGAGCAGGGCTGGCTGAGAGGGGCGGAGCCTATTCCTGTGCTGGACAGACTGGCTGATCTTGTAAGGCATGACTGAGCAGGGCTGGCTGAGAGGGGCGGAGCCTATTCCTGTGCTGGACAGACTGGCTGATCTTGTAAGGCATGACTGAGCAGGGCTGGCTGAGAGGGGCGGAGCCTATTGCTGTGCTGGACAGACTGGCTGATCTTGTAAGGCATTACTGAGCAGGGCTCTCATATACTGCACTGGCTGAGAGGGCAGAGCCTAGCCTCATGCTGGACATGCAGGCTGCAGTCAGTGAATACAGTAGCATGGCTCAGTTACAGTATTACATCTGCATGGGCGCAGGCGAGGGAAAAATTCTAAGTCCAAAAAAAAAAATACACCTAAAAATTTTTTTTCCCCCTGGAAATTGCCTGAATCAAATTATGACATTGACAGGAATCGCCCGATTTTTTTTTCCAAAATGGCCGCTGGCGGCCATCTTGGATTTCAGATCTCGACGAAAAACAATAGGGGTTAGGAAGTATTTCGGATGAGCTGTGAAAATTTCGGAAAGATAGATCAAGGCGTTCAAGAGTTATGATCCGGAAACCGAACGGCGGAAGAAAAGAAAAAAAAAACAGACAAAAACATAAGGCCTCCCGATTTTCAATCGGGATGCCTAATAATATTAACTGTAATCTGAACAACAACCGTACAGTGGCGCCTCTAGGGAATGACTAGAGGCGCGTCATTCTGTCTCTGTGTAAATCAACGAGCAGGAAATCCGTCACCATGAGTGAACTGGAAGATGTGAAAACACATATAGAAAAGCTGTTCATGGGTTTAGATGAACGCCTACAAAAACTAGAAGTCGCAGATCGTGCACAGAACAATACCACCGGCTCTGAGACGGGCCCGGATCACCACCAAACTCCTTCGAATAGTGGCAGCTCGCCCATTATCGCTCAAGGGCAGGTACGTCCGCGTGACGAATCCGACACGGGCCCAACGATTCAACAAGGACAAGGTGCCCTCGTGCCCAGTACCGCTGCACACGAGGATATACAGGCAAATTACCAGTCTATCGCGGACAGTGTACAACGTATTCAATTGCCTGCGGATTTAACATTGAAACAGTCTAAGCAAGGGATAAACCGGGAATTGCAAGTGCCATTTAACATTGTTACAAAGGCCAGTAAATACTCAGAAACAACTATCAGGTTGTTGTCCACACTGCAACCCGGATCTGTCACCGAGGCTGATTTACAAAAACTGTTCACAGTGCAGCTTGCACAATGTAAATATCTGCAAGATGAAATGGCATCCCTGGTAGTTCAAGGACAGTTTGATAACAACACAACCAAGTTATTTCGGGCATTACAGAAAAATTCTTCTGTGTTCACACCGGCGGCACTCGAAAACTTGCGCAGTGCAGCTACAATCTCAGCGGCAGCGGCCGGTACACAGTCACACCGCGGCGGGAGCAGTGTACGGGGAAACTACCGTGGACGGGGCCAACATCGTGGATCGTCGCGGCCGGATTTCTTTCATAGCGCTACAAGCCGGCAATTCGGCAGACGGCCTGGTGGGGGCAGTGATAACAGTCAAGGCAGTGTCAGTGACGCCTAATGTGTCTGGACTGGTGCAATAGCATGACCAGTGTATCGGTGTACGGTATACTTTAAATACGGCATGTCGTTATCTAGGCATATAGACAACTGGTTAAAAATTGGTGCACCGGAATACGTTTTGAACTGGTTGATTGACGGAGTACCAGCGGTTGTTGACAGTACTCCTGAGCCGTTTGAGTTGCAGAATAGACAATTATCTTTTGACAAGTGTATATGGTTGGATGGTGAAATTGAGAGACTACTTGAAACTGATAAAATTGAAATATGTAACAGTAAACCCAGATGTGTGTCACCAATAGGTGTTGTGCCTAAAAAATCAGGAAAATATCGATTAATTACAGACCTAAGGTTGTTAAATACTAGTTGTTCACCCCCAAGGTTTACTCAGGAAGATATCCGAACTGTAAAGGATATCATACAGTATGGTGATGACATTGCTACACTTGATCTTAAAGATGGTTTCATGCATGTACCATTGAGTTATGATGCTCGCGACTTGTTCGGGTTCAAGTGGAATAATCGTTATTATAGATGGAAATATATTCCATTTGGTTGGTCGGTTAGTCCCTATTATTTCTGTAAGATTGTCAAACCAATTGTTACGTATCTTCGAGAACAAGGTATACGTATATCTGTATTTGTTGATGATTTCATCCTATGTGCCCAGCCACAGGTCTTCACAGATCACCTTGATCAACTGGTAGACACATTAACGGACTTGGGATGGACAATAAATTACGCCAAGTCACACCTCAATCAAAGTCCTGTCAAGGTCTACTTGGGGCACAAAATCAACTCCAGAGGCGACGATGGATGTCCCGAGATTTCAATCACCTCCGAACGCATACGGAAATTAAAGCGCTCCCTACGTCGAGTTTTACAGTCATCAACTATGAGTGCTCGCGCTTTAGCCAGTGTGACAGGCCAGTGCATAGCGATGGCCAAAGTAATACTGCCAGCAAAGCTATTGTTGCGAGCAACATACAGACTGCTCAGGACACGAACAGCGTGGGACAGTATGTTAGTGTTGGACACAGATGCATACAAAGAGCTAGAGTGGTGGCTCCAGTATGTGTCAGACTGGAATCATTGTCCAGTGAAAATACGCCCAGTAGAGCTCCAACTGACAACAGATGCCTCCCATCTTGGATGGGGTGGCACGCTAGGACCCCTGAAAGCCGCAGGCCAGTGGAATCACCGTGTATCCAGACAGTCGTCAAACTTCAGAGAGTTGATGGCAGTATTACTGGCCATGGAGTCATTCCTACCAAATATAACGGGCAAGTCACTGCAAATACTAACAGACAATGTTACGACAATGGCGTACATTGCCAACCAAGGCGGCCCGTCCAAAACCCTGACAACAACAGCAATGGCAATATGGCATTTGGCTACAGAACACAATGTGGCATTACAAGTACATCATATTCGTGGAATCCACAATTACGAAGCAGATCGGTTGTCACGACTCAAAGACCAATACAATTGGATGTTGAACCCGAGACTATTCCAGCTAATCGATCGCTTGTTTGGTCCACACACAATAGACCGATGTGCGAGCAGCGTCAATACACAGCTGCCGCGTTTCAATACACGTTACTACGAACCAATGTCAGAAGGCGTAGACTGCCGTGCTCAAACAAACTGGCACTCGGAAATGAACTATATAAATCCGCCTTTCCGACTTCTACCGCAGATTTTGCAAGTGGTTCGGGAACAGAGAGCAGAGGCGACTGTTGTCGCCCCATACTGGCCAGGCCAGCCATGGTTTCGCCTACTGAAGCAGATGACAGTCAGGCCGCCACTACGGATCCCCAACAGAAAGAGGACATTCATCTACATGGGGCCAATTCCGGAACCACTCCACAACCGCTCATGGAAGATTTTCGCGTGGAGAATCTCTGGAACCCAAGGCTGAGAGCATCCGGATGGAGTGAGCGAGCCATAACGCAGATAAAGTTTTCGCTTGCAGAATCTACCAGAGACATGTACAGTAAAATGTTGTACAACTTAAGAGACTTTTGTGCTCAACAAGGGTACACATTCCCCCCAATTGACGATGCAGTATTAGCCCATTTCATGTGCTCGACTGCGGACAGGGTTCGGAACAGTGATTGCCAAAGACGTCGGACCACGACCCAAGTCCGGTAAAAAGAGGGCTGGTCCGGAAAAAAATACCAGCTTGTCTGCCCAACGGTCCGATGGGTTTTGCCCCATGAATAACGATCTAACAATTTGATCGCAATCGGCAAATTACCCATGTGCTTCTCGAATTGAGAGCCATCAGAGACTGACAAAACACACAATCCTCACCCCCCCCCCCCCCTCCCCCACATCCACCTGCGTCTCCGCCCTCCCCCCCCCCCCCCCCCACCATCCTTCCCCTAACACTGCCTTTGATCATGTTGATTGCTGGTAGAATCTCACGTTCCTGATTGTTTGGAGAAGGGTGGCACGTCCGGCAATTTTTTTGCACCCGGGCCCATTACTCGGCTGCTCATTGGCTAATCGTGTCTGCAACAACGGCTTGTGCTGATGAATAATTAATGAGATGGCATGACGGGATTGAAATCTCCACCAGAAAACTTCGCAAGCCAGTACAAAACTGTGAACTGGGCACCTGCTTGGATCAGATACTGCAGTACTTAATAAGAATTCATTTGATCAAACAAACCACACACTCTCCCCATTAAATCCACCTCTGGTGGATCTCCCTGAAAGGTAACAAAAGTTATTTGTCCGACAGGTAAAGTGCCTTGCTGGTCAGGGCAGGTTTGTCTGTCAGCTCCCTCTCCCCCCTTACATAATCAAGCATTAAAGAGCGGCTGCACCAGATATGCACTGGAAAAAGCAACAAAATTGGATTTTGATCGTCCACTTTCTGTGGTGATTACATAAATACTTACCCAGACACACCCAGTAAAACTGGTATAAGCAACCAATGTAACAGAAAATCACGGCAAATCAGTCAGGAGAAGTGAATGGCAAAGTTTGCTTGCCAGATGGAGCAAAAGTGAGAACAAATAGTTTAGTCATGCGCTGAACTAAGAGTGCCACAATGAATAAGATGATTAGATAAGATTAGATTTCAAGAAATATCCACCCCCTATTCTATTATTAAATTTGCTGTCCAATGTCCAATCCATACTAATATCATTTTTATTCTACCGTGTACTATTATTTGGAAGATGACAGTAGATGAAATCATTATCCTAATATGTCTTGACCCATTTAAGCCTATTTCATGGCTCAGGATATTCATCAACGCTGAATTTTTAGGGTATTGAATGTTAGTGATAAAAAAGCTGGACCAGTGAAAGTTAGGCTGGGCAGGTAAAAAATTTGGGTTCACCTGCCCAACGGTCCAGTAAAATTCTGACCACTTTGGCAATCACTGGTTCGGAAGCCCAGATCTTACCTACGGTCAGCACTTGCAGCTTGTTCTACCATGTTCCGAGCCCTTGGAATAAGAGACTTGACATCTTCACCCGATATAATGAGACTGAACACCGCTCTGGTGAAAGCTGGCACCGTAGCTCCCAGGTTGAATTCCAAGGCTATGCCCATTGTGCCTTTCAAGAATATGTTCATGTCGTGGCCTGATAATCTGGATTTACCAATTAGAGACCTGAGGTTAAAAGCTATCACGTTATTGGCCCTCACAATAATGTTGCGGCCATCTGACATCGCCCCACGGGCTCAGCTTTTTGACCCGGTGTCACAGGAAACAAAACGTGTGTTGTTCACAACGGACCAAGTAACATTCAATGACGATGGTTCTGCCCAGATTTCCATCTTTGGGAACAAAAACGATTTGCAGCGGACGGGTTTTGAAGAGCGCCTACCGCCTCATCCGGTCTCAAAACTTGATCCTGTACGTGCACTAGCAGACTACATAGAGACAACTGCACATCTTCGCCTGGACCACAAAGCAGTTTTTATATCGCTCCGCGCACCATTCAATCCGATCGATTCCACCACAGTTGGGAAGGTTTTGGATGAGGCCATCCGTCGATCGGGCCTTGATTCGCATGGATACTCGGCGAAATCATTCCGATGTACCGGAGCTACTGCGGCCATTGAAAATGGCGTGAACCCGGACATCGTCATGAAAATGGGCCGATGGAAAACGAGAGACATCTTTTTCGAGCACTACGTCCATGTGAACACCCCGGAAGGTTTCAGTGCGGATATCATTGATCACCTGTAAATACGATTTGAACCAAGTCAGTGGATGAGGCAGAATAATCCTCATACTTGTGTGCCAAAATCCAGAGTAGTCTACCTCTGTTGGTTTCTCTCTAGTTAGGCATATATACTACGTTTATTTCAATAAACTCCATATATACAAGTTGTTGTTCGTGATGTAAGTTTAGGTAAACTGTAATCTGAACAACAACCGTACAGTGGCGCCTCTAGGGAATGACTAGAGGCGCGTCATTCTGTCTCTGTGTAAAGTTTGTATTTTGTTATGTATTACCTATTATATTAGGCATATTCCAGACGATATGCACCTGTTGCGTTGATTTACATAGTTGGGACAGTTAAGGCATATATACTACGTTTATTTCAATAAACTCCATATATACAAGTTGTTGTTCGTGATGTAAGTTTAGGTAAATAATAATAATTATTTAATAATAATAATAATAATAGTATAAAATTTTATTTTCAGATTTTCGTAAACTTTTTTTATCCAATCCAAAAGGTAGAAAAACTATAAACATTCAAAAGGTACAAACACTATAAACACGATACCTGATATGCCTCTCTCAAGTGTGTTAATTTGTATTTGAGACACGAGGATACGATATAACCGAGGCTAGCTGTTATACTTGATAATGATCGAGCCACCTCGTGACAACTCGTAATACTATATGTAGCGTTATGACGTGGTGGCTACATAGTAGTGACACCACGGTTATAGCGTGAACGTGTTGGCAGGTTAATAAGACAATTCGGTGACAGTCCAGTATACTAAATGGGGTATACCTCTTTATCGTGGGGTCGCCGAACTTTACATATACATCGATCAGCGTGAGTAAAGGAAATGCAGCGCTGGCTCAAAATATGTAATTTGGAATCCTGTATCTTGCATTCAGCTCATGAATCAGGGATGTACCGAATACTGAGACTGTGGCCTTCAGTTCAGCTCCACTTCAGGCCGGAGCTCATCTCCAGACCGTTACCATGACATTTATAACTATAGATGATCATGGTTCAACCCAAACAATGCCTCTATCGCCCGAACATGATATGGAACCAACAAGGCCATTGCTTGCCATGGCGATCACAACCCAGTTAACATGTGACATCACACAACCTCACTGTGATATCACACATGCCCCCACACCTTTGATATCATATTCGTGGTGCCACAGGGATGTCACTGTGACCTCACAACTGTGACCTCTATCATGTGAGGTCGATGTGGTGTCACTATGACCTCAGGCATAATGGTTTCACAAAGGTGATATAGTTGTGATATCACAAGGACCTCACAACTGTGATCTCTATTGTGTGAGGTCGTTGTGATAACACGATGATATCTCAGATATGACATCACAAATGTGATATTGCCGTGATGTCACTATGATATAATAAAAATGGCCGATATTTAATTAATATAATAGTTAATTGGAAAAGTAGAAATTTGAGGTGGGCGTGGTTTCTTGGTGACTTTCACAAAAATCAGCCATGAAATACCATTTGCGCATACTTTGTGAGGCTATATGCGTAATTAGGCACATATTATAATCTGTTAATTATTTCCGAATCTGCATCCATATCCTATGAAATAACATGTCTCTATTCTGCGCCGCTAGAGACGTCACACCTGTGGGTTCAGTGTTAGTTTGAGTTCACCACGATGTCACACTGTGACCTTGCTGTTCTCTGAATTTGAGGTAGTTGTGAGGTAAATGTGAGGTCAAGTTGTTGACTGGGAAATTATTGATGCCCGATTTTTAGCACGTATCAACCAATCAATCGTTTAGTCTCTCCACCACTGGCCAGGGCAAAGTCTGTATGTTGCAACGAGCCTGCTCAGACTCAAATGGCCATCTCTATCCACAGCATTATAAATTTTCCCGTTCCTAGTGCTGTAACTTCTGAACTATCATGATAATAATAGATCTATTGATATCAACATTCTGTAAAAGACCATGTTTCGCAAATCAAAAACTGTGCATACTTGTTTTCTACAGTGAGTGAGCATCTCGTTAAATCGACGTTTAATAATTACAATTATTTCAGATTAAATAACATGTTCTCACTTTTAGTAGTTCGATAATTCCTTCGTGAATATAGAGTTATATTTTATTATGCGTGCATTCTTACATTTTAAATGTATGCTGATATAGGAATTACAATAATATCGTACTAAAAGTATATATACTGGGGAAAAAAAGTAGCACATGCAACCGTACAAAGTCTATGCTTGTTCGAATTCTCTTTTACATCTTATACGATTTCATCGTTTTACAAGAAAAATTTGGATCTTCCATCCATAAATGTAGCGTTCCACAGTTCCAGCAGTACGCCCTGTATCTACAGAACGCAAAGGCGAGGGAAAGAGATGCTAACCTTCCATATATGGAAGAGAAATGATAATGCTAGAGCAAGTACTTCGGGTGTAAACGGCACTGCGCAGGAAATATTCCTACAGATAATGTAGGAATATCTGTCTAAAGTTTTACATGTGCTGATATTTTACATATTGCTTTTACATATTACATATTGATGTATTTCTCCAGTTACTGGAGGTGAAACACAAATAAATGAATAAATAAATAAAAGTAGTGCGTGAACATGATGTGACGTGGCACAAGTGTACTGTATATATTTTTTTTATAAACGCGCAGTGTGAGCGTGTGTGCAGGCCTACTGGCCAGAAAATTGTGTTTGCCCGCTATCCCCAAAACATGTATACCGGTACACTCGCTCTCTCCCTGAGAAGAGTGATGAGGGTGGTGCGTACGCTGCCAGCAGATACCGGTAGTCCTCTTCTACCGTAAGGAACTCACGGTACACGATTTGAGTTCAGTAGCCTACACCTCACAGCCAGTGAATCATATTGGCTCTGGAGTGGACTGCACACACGAAAATTAATTCATGTATAGATGACATGGAATAAGTTTTGTAAATTTCAAGAGTCAATGTGACTTTTATATGAATATTCTCTGACATCAATCTGATTTTAGCAAAGACAGCATTTGATAAATCTTAACTCAATCTTGATTTGAACTTGGAGAGAGATATTGATCGATTGTTTGAGCTGATTATACATATAAAGCACCAGATAGGCAGCCATAATATTTTTTCTTGTACAACATGAGTTTCAAACCGGTTGACAGATGGATAAATAGCAAATAACCAAAACTAACGGATAATAATAGGAAAATAAATTCAATTAACCCTAATCTTGATTTTTTTCATCACAGCTGGAAAAGCACAATTTCACGAATTGCTTGCAAACACAATATGCTAGTTTTTATACATGTAGTGTTCCATTTGTTTCGTATCTTTTATGTGAATTATCCAATCATGTGACGTTTATGAACCTCACCTGGAAGAAAAAAAATACCCAACAAAACGACGGAGAAGATGAAAAAACGTGGAGCTACCGACTACTTGATAGTTTTAAAACTGTGTCCTTTGATAAATTAAACTCTGGACAAATCCAATGAACTGTATAAAGATATACATAACCCCTTTTATATGTGGCTCATTTAACGACTTGATATACTAATTGTCTGAGAATGATAACCATATCGAGCCAATAATGTAAAATTATTGTGTATATTATACCAAATATAATAATCGTGAATGGAAATTCAGTTTTGCGTTGCAAGTTATTATTAATTATTGGAGCAGTTTCTACTGATAGAGGCGCAATATAAATATTGGTGAATAAATAATAAATAATAAATTATTTTCATATGAAAAAATACTTGCACATTATTGACGTCATGTGGCCCAAGTGTAAGGGGGATCGAGACCCCAAAATATTGGCGGACTAAGGAGGCCCAAACCTAGCCCCAGGTTCTCTCCCCGCCATGAATCGGTGAGCATATGTTATCATGAAAAATTGAAAATCGTCTTTCAATCGCCGTAGCCCTTGACAAAAATAGGAACGCAGTGCCGTTTACACGTTGTGAACGAAGCTGCACTTAACCGGAACTCAACAGGGGTCATGACGTACGTGTTTTGCGCGCATATCACTACGCGCACAAACCAATTAAAACTTTGCACCAATTAGAAATAAATAATATAACCACGATATGTACCGATATTTGTATGCAGTAAATCCAGATATATTCAATGTTCATTGGAATGGTCCAATATCATGGATTGAGAAGTTTATTATTGATTAGTCATAATGGAACTATATCTTATTTTGCGGATGTTTCGGGCACTTGCTAGCTGTGCACTGGTCCGAAAGTAAACTTAGCCAATTTCGTCGAAGAAGTTACAGGTGTCTTCGGTAAAGTGCGATAACCTGAATAATCCTGAGGATTTTCGCGTGGATCTAACACACATTGGATAACGAAGGATTACGGAATCAGAGGAGGGGTTTCAGAGGGGGAGTAGGGCAACTTTTCTGTCAGTTTTTCACTGAAAAAGGCGACACTCCGTCGCCGAAAAAGTCCACCGACCACCATGGAGTCCCAGGGTCATCAAAACCAAGTGCTGCACGTTCGTGGAGACAGTGATACGCAGATGGAAAATTTATTCGAAGTGCTTAAACAAGGCCAAAACAAACAGACTCCTTTCCGGAACAGAAACCTGCCGGAATCGTTTTTCAAACAGCCATCACGGCCGTCACACAGTCGCGAAGGCAGTCAAGACTCGACGAACTTTAACCCATTGCCCCCCGTGGCACGGGTTCCGGGACAGCCGGCCAGTCACCCGGGTCTGCCCATCAACCACGGCCGCTCCCAGTCATCACCCGCCCAGCTCCCTCTCCCCCTCTCCGCGGCCCCTCCCCCCACACAGCACCAACACAATAAACAAAACAGTGTCGACTTTGCGGAGGAGATGAGCCAACTCCGCATACCCTCAGGACCATGGGACCTGAAACAAAGCCCACAAAGGTACTTCACAAAGTAAGTTTGACCCCTCTATCCCAGCTCACACCTTAACTTTCTCTGCTATTTACTACAGAATGTGTTATTAACATGATATGCTAATAACAACAATATTTTAAGAATCAATAATATTGTTTAGACATTATTTCAGTCAGTTTATAACTAACAACCAGGTCATCGATCTATTACTGCACAGTCCTGTCACCACTTCAGTGGTACAAACTGATGTCTGACGATTGAAAAGCTATTGCCAAAGATATCAACTTCTAAAGTCTGATTTTGTTCTGAAGTGAATGATTTCTTTTCCTTCAATAAATTGACCAAACTGGGTAAGGCTGCTCCTCCAATGATAGGTCAATGACTTCTAGTAGTCCTTTAGTATCATACACTGTGCATGCAGTTGGCATGATGATCACCAGTGATTAGCGAATGGTTTCCGTCAAACAATTTGGGTATGTCAAGTTCAGATTTAGTGCCTGTCCATATTTTATGATGTCAGTACAGAAGAGATATTGTTAAAAATCTTGCAGTGCAGAAAAATACATGTGAAGTAAAATAACTAATCAGTAATATGAGTAAACTCAATTAATTTAGATAAACCTTAACCATCCAAATATTCTACTCTACTAGTATTCGCTAATTAGAGGTCCAGTAGAGGTCCACATGCGAGACAAAACTTTTTAGATGATCAACCAATGTGGCAAATCGACAAGTGGATATACCGTAAAACTTCTAATCCTGTGTTTTAAGACCACCCAAGAAACCCCCAAAAGGTGGCCTTAAATGACAAGTGGTCTCTCATGACAGGTTCATTTACATGATAAAAGGCCACTTGGGACTAAGTGGAACGGTCTTAAAACACAGGGTGGTCTCTCAAACCAGGTGGTCTTTAACACAGGATCCACTGTAATAGATGCCAGGGCGTCTGTTGATTTCAGTTACACTCTAGACCCGGCGTTTATTAGAACCCGGGGTTTATTGATTTCAGTCGTTGTCTGGATTTGGTGTTTATTGGGATTGGCGAGGCCTGTGTTACGATATGACAAATCGGACGACAGTTTAGATTTTAAAAGCTGGAAATTCCCGACTGGGATGCATTAATGTTGTCAATATTAGTATCTATACGTTGCTATGTTACACAATGTACGTACACCCGGCGTCTATTAACCCCTGCGTCTATTAAAAACCTGGCGTCTATTAGAAGTTTTACGGTATTTCCACAATATATGTTTGCTCTCAGCCTCTTGTGGTCAAGGATTGCTGGCTCCTGCAGTTAAATGGTATGGAATAAATCTTATTGGTCTAACAACTGAAAGGAAGTAACAGAGAGATTATCTGATAGATAGATGGAGTCTTCTGAATATTGTTGTGTAATAGTTGCTTACCTTTTAGTCTTAGTCCCAAATGGAAATTGTCTGAGACCATAACATTAGTGATATTCTGATTATTGAATGCATCAATAACTGATGCAATTGAAAATTTTGATATTGTTTCTACACCTGACTACTAAAGGCTTAATCTAACACAACAGCATGATCCGTTTGTTGAATAATGCTGCATAGGACAAGCTTTCAGAACAAGTGTAATGATGACACGAGTTTTTTAATTACTGTCAATCCTATACATGTATATACTGTAACCTGCTTTGATTTCGAGTGTATTGCATCTGTTTGCAGTGTTAAATTTTATGTTATACATTGAATTTTGGTTGATTAAAAAATAAGCACTCTGCAGTTTTGAGCGATATACTAGGTCACATAAACTTGAATACACAAGTGACAGAAGAAGCTGCCGTCCAGAAAGTTTAGGTTTCAAATAGAACATTTTCAAACAATACAACATGATATGGGGAATTTATTACCATTTGAAATTAACATTTGTCAAACTAGGACAGCCATAAATCTGCAAAATCATTAGGTTTATCGCTGAGAGCTTTTACATTATTGTTGTGTTTATACATAGGTGTATATTATTTAGTAAGAATAGTAAAAGGAATATGCACAATTGTGGGTTGACAGTTCACATGACATTTGTGTAGATCACAATGTAGATTTATTGATGTAAACAATAATTGCTGTTTGTTTGTTTTACAACGGTACAAATTTAGTGCTCAAAACAGTCGTTCAGTCTCATCCTTAAAATAGATCTACTATTCTATTTAAAGGTGGCTGCAGCAGCAAAAACAGCTTATTGGTGCTGAACTGTGTGGGTTTTCTGTGAGATTGGAGCCCGGGAGAGACGTGTAGGGGGAACTCTTGGCTTTAGGGTGCTCCAGAGACCAGAGAACTGCTTGAGGCTCCAATCTATCACTGCCAGTAGTGAGATAGAGGGATGGGGGGGGGGGGGGGGTCCATAGACAGACCTCGATGGTGGAATCGTCAGGCGCTGCCGTAGTGCTTCGGTTCGGTTTGGTCTGGTCTGATCTGTCGGGGCAGACCAGATCAGTCTTTTGGCTTCCAGGAAGATCCTGGTCTGACTAGTTCTGTGTGCGCTGCTCCTGCTGCGAATTTTCAGTTTTACCCCCCCCCCCCCCCCCCCCCCCCTCCAAACAACTGGTTCCTGATTCATGGCATCATATCGTGTACAAACACAAAATACGTCTGATTTGCTTCCAGAAAGCTCAGGTTCTTGAGTGATTCAGTGCATGTTGGTTTAGCTGTTCAGGTTTTTACATGTTATTACCCAAGTTTTATTCAGGCTCACCACTCACATAACACCTCAATATCACTTTGTGAGGTCCAGCAGGGAGGGAGGGGCGGGGACTTTTCCTCTTCTGATGGCCACACAGTACTAGTATTCATGGGCAGCAATAACGTTAAAAAAACACAGTTATCAGGGGATTTTCTGCACATGAGCTCATTGGCCGGGAAATCACTTGTTTCCAATAAATGTAACTGGTTCAATATGTGACAAAATGCGTGGAGTGCTCTGTATGGATGTGCACATGTGCAGTGTGTATTTGTGATTGTAGGGGGGGGGGCACAGTATGATTTATTGCCCACACAGTCACAACAGGCTGATACTGTCAAGTGTGTTATTGGTGTTGTGTGTGTGTGTGTGGGGGGGGGGGGGTATATGTTGGCAGGTATTGGGAACCGCCTCTTGTCCGTCAACTGTAAACAGTCACCGCTTTTGTACTCCATCCTCATGGATGATGATCATATAGAGAAACACTGTGCTAAGGCTGACGATGACTGACTTTTCAACTGCTGAAATTGGTTAAATTACTTGAGATGGCTGAATGATCTTGTTAAGATGAACTGAATGATCTTATTAAGATGAATTTGGATATATGTGAGAAGTGAAGATCTTCGAGAATCCCTGGATTTGAGTGCTGTCATTTCCCATCAGCTTATCCATAGATATGCCCCACAGTTCAGATATAGCTCATCACTCTTTAGTATATAGTTTGATTGAAATCCATTTCTGTCATTTGTTTGCATCTTGACAAAATGTTTAAACATCAAAATACAAAGTTCTTGAGAACAGGAAGAGATATGCTCTGCCATAAAGTCATTGATCATGAAGATTTGGGAAAGTTCCCGGTGGCTCCTATTTGGTTTGAGATTACTGTTATAACTGTTCGAAGACCATTCTAATGTTTGGGTTCACCGTTACGACCTTTCAATCATGTCATTTCAACAGGTGGTCAGTTACAGAGATGAGCCTTTCATATCAATAGGAAGAGTTTCTTGTGGCAGGTGGTCTATCATAGACGGTAACAACACAATTGGATTTAAAACGGAACATGGTGAACAAGAATTGTTCAAGTTGTATCTAAACTGTAGATATGCAAGTACATATAAAATTGCTCAGTCAGTTCAAGTTACCAAGGCATGCAAGTGTGATGACAACCTATGCGTGGGCACAAACTTTATACCAGAGAAATGAGGAGTGTACGGTTATACAGAACTTCTATGACACAACACATTACACAAGGGCCCTGTAGTCTGTAGATGTTGTATATTGAGCCAGTAATTGTCTTTTGTGTCTCCTTGTACTATGTGGGCCAGTAAGATGTATTGATATATAAGTATGGTGACCTGGATAAGAACTGTGTGGTGTAGGCACACTCTAATCGCAGGAGTGCCGCAGTCAAGTGCACGAACACAGACACCACACTGAACCGCGGTGGGGGTCCGCAAGGTATTTTTGGCTCCACAAACACACAAAACACACTTCAGTTCAGACTGACAGTGTCATATCATTGACTGCCTGCCCTTGACTGCAGCTAAATTACAGCAGTCAATATATACATAATAGATGGGATCATATAATTTTTGAGATTGTCTGGTTATTATAACCAGCCGTGTATCCTGCTTCTTCCGACCCTGGGCATACTTGATCCAGGCAACCCGCTCTGCCCATACAATTCTATGCTTTAGTTCACGAAAACTATATAGTTATGAGCAAGTTATAGATGCATATGTTTCTGATGCAATTTGATATATATATATGTAATTAATGTAGAGTGCAATGAACTTGTTTTTAACATTTCTTTGATATACTTTGATGCCGTAATATTGGAACCGATACATGTATAATTATGTTGATGAACTGACGAATAAAAGTGGACTCACAATTTTACACAAAAGTTACACAAAAATTTTGTGTTAATTGGCAAGAAACTTCCTTGAAATCTCCATTGCATAAATATATTCACTATCTCCAGTTACGTTCTCAGCCAGTGCCTATCTGCCTGTAGACTAAATTGGTTTGTTCTGGGGCAATGCATCCTCCAGGTCTGCTTATTGTTTGATCATTGTCCTAGGACTATGGTGCGTACACTATACATCTACAGTTGTTACACCCAATAGGTAATATATCGTGTACCAGGTGACCCAGTGTGTGCCTAGTGTGGGATCTGGTCTGTGATGCCAGTGCCTGGGTGTCTGGTAACCATGACAACAGCCGTCCTGGATCCCGCTCGCTCGGGGCAGTGTACTTGCAGAGAGTCCTCGAGTACTGAAGGCTGATCTATCCAGACCGCTACTGCCTATCTGATGCTTTGCATGTGCACCCCTACACCATGTTGAAACACACACACAAATTTTTAGTCCCTACAATGGTTAAAATCATTAGGTTTAACAGAACAAGCTGAAAAATCCTATCTTGGATAACATACTAACTTTTTTCAAATAAATTCTGGTGTATAATATTGTGTATTAGCTATACCACTATGAGCAAATCATCATTGTATTTCTTGGAATGAATGGGTGGGAAAGGGTTAACAAGAGAATGAGTAACCCTACATGTAGGTTCCATGAAGCTTGAAATAATTTTGGGTTCTTGAGTGTTTATTTGAACGTCTCAAAACGGCTGCCGTTTCATGTGTCTTCAAACAGAGCTGGTGATCGTTGATTTCAAACCATTGCATGGCAGATGGCAGTGATAGTTTGGGGTCAAACTGACTCCATCAGGGTGTGACCGACTGACAGTAGGGTTTGTAATCATACAGGTGTGTGTGAGGGGGAGGGGGGGGGGGGGGGCAGGGGGCTGGATGTAGACTGGGCGCGTGTCTGCTACACCTGCCGCGTGTCCCACCCCAGGGATATTTATCTCCAGGGTCTGCTAACCCTAGTAAGCCCAGTCTGGGTCAAACCCTCCCCTCCATCATCATCCTTTCCCCCCCCCCCCCCCATACACAAACACATGCCCTCCAACTGAGCACTAATATTACAACCGTTTGGCCCATGTTGTGTTTGTTCTAGGTACTTGGACACTTGAATCAGTGACTCATGTTGCATTTGTTAAAGATAAAATTATATGGCTGCATGTCAAATTGTGTGCATGTTTGCGAGTACATGTAAGTGTATTGGTGTGTTTTTAGCATGTTTGAAAAGTTACGGGATACAATGATCTCTGCTGACGATCATTGATGGCCCCTGTTCTATTGCAAGAGAAAGTAGTCCCGGCATTGATCACCTGTCCTTGTCCTCAACTACCAGGGAGCCCAGGGGCAGTTACCGTGGCAACCACAGGTGCTCCCCAGGGCTACAGAGCAGAACCTGTTGCTTTGTAGCAATTTCACCATGAACACAATACCTGCCTCTACCTGCTCAGTCAGATGCATCTTGGGCCTTTACTATTGAAGGTACCTCTCCTTATCTTCCTAGCCTAAGAACAATACTTTAACCCCCCCCCCCCTCCCCTCACCGATTGAAGTGCTACCCCACCCACACCCACTCAGGACCCTAGCACCTGGGAGTGTTCTTTTATAGGAAGTGTTGCTAGGCAACCACATGCTTGAGTGAACTTGTGGGTGAGGGGGATCTGGGGCAATAAACTTGTATTGACCATCTCACTATCAATTCTATACAATATGAATATCTGTCACAATTTCTGAGCTGTGTAGAAAGTACTGAGAGAGATTTTTAGCCAGACTTTAGCATCACTTATAAAGTAGAACAATACCACTGCACAAGCTGGCCTGGAATAGTCCATATAACTGGTCCTTGAACTGATCAGATGTGGGATGTATCTGAATATGAGGGACTCATTAATTAAATATACTTGTTTTGCAGAATCCTATATTTTTGCATTAATATTAAAAGTAGCTCTCATGTTGGAGCAAACTCTTCACTATGATGAAGCAGAAATACATAAATCATTATGTATTTCTGATTCGAGTACATTTATAGCCATGTTTATACATTACACAAAAGACATACGTTTTGTTTCCTCAGTGTGTCTACAGGATTTGGAAAATAGAAACAAAAGTTAACCCCAAATATAGCTCAATATCACTGCATGGATTTTCGTGTTCTCTCTACAATGACGTGAAACCATCTATAATATGTCTAATATGACCATCACCATGAAGAATTCTGAATAAGTTTCATCGACATTTTCCAGTTCCCAGGAGCAGCTTTCCTGGCCTAAGTCACTGAGTACCAACACGCTGTCTGCGGGCGCAGGCGGTAACCACACCCCCCAGGGCACCCTGAGCCCAGCCCACCCCTCGTCCCCCAGTGTGTCCCTCCAGAACCTCGGTCCTCTCCCCCAGGGCTGGGAGCAGGGCGTCACTCCTGAGGGCGAGGTGTACTTCATCAATCACATCGACCGCACCACCAGCTGGTTCGACCCAAGACTACGTGAGTACCATAACTTGTATTGGAGTGTAGTGTTACCAGGTGTGGAAAGTGAAAGGTAGACAAGTCAGTTGCACCATCTACCTGATAATATTGGCTGACAATGTTTTTTTAAAAATTTGTCAAATCTGTTCAAGTGAAATAAAGATTCCGATTATATTTATGATTTCATCATGAATGGACGATACAACATATTGAATGTGGTATTTGATAAAAAAAAATTTGAATGTCTTTTCAGCTAAGCACCTTCAGAAGCCAGGTCCAATCCGACTGGTGCAGGCTCTGCCGAATGCTCCTATACAGGGCGTGCCACAGGCGGTAGCTGTCCCAGCCCCGGCCCTCCAGGTACCTAGACAACCAACCCCAGGGGCCGCAGTCACCCAGAAACCACCCCTGGCAGCCGCACCACAACCACAGTCACAACTCGGCACCCCACAGCAACTGTCACCACAGCAACAACAACAACAGATCTCTGCCCCTCCCGCCGCTGGCACCCCCACCCCCAACGCGGCCCTCAGACTGCCTACCGCCACACCCACACCCACACCCGCAGCCCAGAACTCCGGGGGTTCATCAAACCAAAACCCACAGTTCATACAGGTCGAACTGGAGCGACTCAAACAGGAGAAAGATCGACTTCAACGAGAACAGGAGGAAATTGGCAAGAGAGTGAGTCCCTGTAGCACATCGACATTGATATACAATGTTTACAGTTTGATACATGGTTACAAAAAGCTTGTGGGGACATTAACTCACGCGGCAAAAAAGATGAATTATTCAAATGTTACTTTGTAAGCATTGTTTAGACAGAATTGCACACAACAAGTAGTCGTATGTGTCTATATGACAATATTTTACTCGACTGATTGCATGGCCTGACCATTCCAGGAGCTACAGCTTAAGGAGCTGATGAGCGTACCCAAACCGGAGCCCCAGCACTCCCCAGCTCCTCCACCGACCTCTATCCAGTCCGTGTCCACCAGCGGTATCGACCCGTTCCTCGGCCAGGCCTCTACCAACATGGAGGCCCACGCCCGCCAAAACTCCGGCGACAGCGGGCTAGGTAAGGACGGTACATATATTATCACATATATTTGTCCCTCCTGAGTCCTAAGGTCAGCACAAGCACAGATTTCATAACTCGAGTACTCAGGTGTTGTGACTCGACTCGTTTTTCAACGTTTTGTCATGGTTTTAAGCGCTCATTTCGTGATATTTACTGAAAAAAAGTCTTAGTTTCGTTCAACGAGTACTCAGTTATCAATTTAAAACTTGTTTCTTGCTGTGACTCGACTCGTTGACGAGTACTCGAGTACTTGTGCTGTCCCCACCGAGTCCCGAGCGTAGTATGATATCAACCACGCCCATAGAGCAGATTCCCACTGACAATTCAACCTCCAGACCAAGAGGTTTTGGGGTTGAATGTTGGCCTGGGAATCTGCTCTGTGGGCGGGTTTCATATAAGCTTTCACCTGATTGTTGCAGACTGCTTTAGAGCCCAATTTATACAGTTCACAAAAGTGGCCTGAAACACCACTCTTTCATTCGTGCTGAACGGTCATAAGTTGTAGTTGAGTTTGTGTTAGATGCGAGTGTTTCTTGTTTTCGAGCAGGAGGTATGGGCACCAGTTACAGTCTGCCGCGGACTCCGGAAGACTTCCTGAGTAACGTTGACGATATGGACATGCAAGAAAACAGTAAGTCTTTTGCAGATACCCACGAATCTCAGCTCAAGCAAGCTAGAGGTTGCATCACCTCAGTTCAACCATTTGTCCTGATAATGTAACAACAGTCAATTTTATCCTGTCATACTGATATAAGCCTAGCCTGATCCTTTCCTAATTGTTTGAATTTGAGCCCTAAATCAAGGTAATATCGCACTGATGTCACTAATGTTATGTGAAAATCAACAGAATTTGTTGCAACTGTTGTGAATAAATGTTGTTGTTGGATAAACTGTTCGTATCTTTCCACAGAAAGCCACATGATGAAACCACAAAGTTCAGACTTCAACATGAATGACTTACAGAACACTGTGTGCAGCATGGACGTGGGAACCCTTGGCGACTCCGAACAAACCGGCATGGAGGAGGATCTAGTCCCCAGCCTACAGGTAACCATGACAACCACAGCTACAGGGGGGGGGGGATGGACCGGCATGGAGGAGGATCTAGTCCCCAGCCTACAGGTAACCATGACAACCACAGCTACAGGGGGGGGGGGGGGGGTGGACTGGCATGGAGGAGGATCTAGTCCCCAGCCTACAGGTAACCATGACAACCACAGCTACAGGGGGGGGGGGGTGGACCAGCATGGAGGAAGATCTAGTCCCCAGCCTACAGGTAACCATGACAACCACAGCTACAGGGGAGGGGATGGACTGGCATGGAGGAAGATTTAGACCCCAGCCTACAGGTAACCATGACAACCACAGCTACAGGGGGGGATGGACCGGCATGATGGAGGATCTAGTCCCCAGCCTACAGGTATCCATGACAACCACAGCTACAGGGGGAGGGGGGGGGTGGACTGGCATGGAGGAGGATCTAGACCCCAGCCTACAGGTAACCATGACAACCACAGCTACAGGGGGGGGGGGGATGGACCAGCATGTAGGAGGATCTAGTCCCCAGCCTACAGGTAACCATGACAACCACAGTTACGGGGGGGGGGGGGATGGACCAGCATGAAGGAGGATCTAGTCCTCAGCCTACAGGTAACCGTGACAACCACAGCTACAGGGGGGGGGGGATGGACTGGCATGGAGGAGGATTTAGTCCCCAGCCTACAAGTAACCATGACAACCACAGCTATAGGGGGGGGGGGGGGTGGATTGGCATGGAGGAGGATTTAGTCCCCAGCCTACAGGTAACCATGACAACCACAGTTACAGGGGGGGGGGGGTGGACCGGAATGGAGGAGGATCTAGTCCTCAGCCTACAGGTAACCATGGCAACCACAGCTACAGGGGGGGGGGGGGGATGGACTGGCATGGAGGAGGATCTAGTCCCCAGCCTACAGGTAACCATGACAACCACAGCTACAGGGGGGGGGGGGGGTTGGACCGGAATGGAGGAGGATCTAGTCCCCAGCCTACAGGTAACCTTGACAACCACAGCTACGGGGGGGGGGGGATGGACTGGCATGGAGGAGGGTCTAGTCCCCAGTCTACACGTAACCATGACAACCACAGCTACAGGGGGGTTGGGATGGACCGGCATGGAGGAGGATCTAGTCCCCAGCCTACAGGTAACCATGACAACCACAGCTACAGGGGGGGGGGGGATGGACCGGCATGGAGGAGGATCTAGTCCCCAGCCTACAGGTAACCATGACAACCACAGCTACAGGGGGGGGGGGGGAAGGACCG
Organism: Terebella lapidaria; assembly: GCA_949152475.1. Classification (NCBI taxonomy): domain Eukaryota; kingdom Metazoa; phylum Annelida; class Polychaeta; order Terebellida; family Terebellidae; genus Terebella; species Terebella lapidaria. The sequence continues at coordinate 2,234,834 of OX424568.1, read as the reverse complement.
GCATGGAGTAGGATCTAGTCCCCAGCCTGGAGGTAACCATGACATCCACAGCTACATGGGGGGGGGGGGGGGAGGGACAGACTGGCATGGAGGAAGATTTAGTCCCCAGCCTACAGGTAACCATGGGAACCATAGCTACAGGGGTGATGGACCGAAATGGAGGAAGATCTAGTCCCCAGCCTACAGGTAACCATGACAACCACAGCTACAGGGGGGGGGGGGGGGCAGACTGGAGGAGGATCTAGTCCCCAGCGTACAGGTAATCATGACAACCACAGCTACAGGGTGAAGGAGAGGAGGGGGGGTCTTATGTTGCTGTTAACAACGAAGACAACCAGAGGGAAGGTCCGAGGAATTTGGGATATAAACCTGTGGTATTCAAGTATTGATGGTTTACAATTGAGTGTTTTTTTTGGTTTGACAGGAGGACATCAGCAGCCTGAGCTCAGACTTACTGGATGTGGACAAGATGGAGACACTGCTCTGGTTGTAGTTAGTCAACACAGGTCCTTGCCGGTCTGACAGCCTCGCCTCACACACACACGACTTCCCGTCTGTCCGTCCGTCAGTCGGTGTGTGTGATCAACGGTGCTTTCGACTTCGACAGAGATCAACAGTTCTCTTGGATTCATTTTCATGCCGTTGAATGGGGGAGTTTCACTGTGGTGCTTTGTCATATGCAGCAGTACAAATGAAGCTCAAATTTATATCACAAAATGAAAAAGATTGTTATTTTGATAGAAGAATTCCATGCTGTACGTGTTTTGTAAGTTCATTCTACTATATCAGATGTATTTCAGGGATTTACAGGTTCGTTCATGGAGATATATTTTTGCTACATTTTCGCTCAAAAGAGAAAGACTATCATACAGACAGAAAATAACATTTATCCCAGCGGGCGGATAAAGGGTGGGTGGGTTTCCAAGTGATGTCGTTCAGTGTTAGTGTTTTAGATGAAGCAGCATGCTACTGAAGCTTCTTGCTGGTCCCTTCAGTCCTGCAATTCATTTTCACCACAGATTATTCTTAACAACTGACTTCTTTCACCAAAAAATTGTTCATAATGTACATAGTCTAATTGTGTGTGTTAAGTTACACATTTCAATATCGCATAGACTGTACATTCTCAACATTTATGTAGTTTAGATGTTTTTCACGAAGATTGTAAATTTTGAGGCAACTCTTTTGCACAGAAATGATTGCAGTTTTTACCTTCTTGTTCATTATTGCATGCTGTATTTTGTTCAACAAAAAAAAGATATAAAGTGGAAAGGCTGTTTTGTGTGCATGATAAAGACTGATTGTTTGTTAGTTAGTTTTACATATACTTTGAAGCTATATTATCCTGAGCTCGATTATAAAAATATATCCACATATCACTTTTTCCTGATATTTTCACAGTTTTTTCTTGAATATGCTCAACTATCAGTCGGTATGATTTGTACTTTTTACCATTTTCATGTTGGTTTGATCTTGTAGGTATGGTGTCTTATTACTGATGACCGTCAGAGTCTGTTGTTGATATGTTGTTGGTTTTGATTGTACAGATGGTTGTAGACCAAGTTAGTGAGTGTTGTGAACCGATACAAGTTGATTGTGAATGATGATATTTTTGTACTGATAAATGTAAATATTGAACAAGATTCTATAGTCATAGAAATGGGGTCAACATTTTAGTGCCTTATCAATCGACTGGTCTCAAGCAGACCTATAGTTTTATTGACTTTCATCTAGATATATTCATTTCTATTTCATCTTTCATACCCATGCACTGTTGCACCTAAGGACATTTGCATTTCTAACATGTTACTCTAGCAATTTAGTTAAAATTTCGCTTTGCACACAAGGGCGAAATATTTTGTTATTGGACACTTTACCAGATAAGACAATGACAGTGTTCAGCAGTTGTATATATTTACATGCCACAGACAGTAGACTGATCAGTGGGGGACTTGGCGATATTGTACACAAGTCGTGTGTCACTTTAGAGGTGACGAGGTGACAAACTTGTTGGAAATGTTTCACAGTAAATTCCCACTTACCAATCGATGCCTTACAGACTGACTTGACAAAGTTGTACAGTTAGTAGAACTTTGAAAAAAGGGCTTCATTTTCAATTGTATATAAATATATGCAGCCACAGCCTTGTATATGAACCTATTTATATAGCAACTTATATATGATATTCTTTATATGCGAACTATAAATATGTGCATGTAGAAACTTTATATGCAAGGAAAAAGTGGTAAAAAAACAATAAAAACATTGTTTTCAACATTGTTTATTTATTACAAGTCGCACAGTGACACACACTAACATACAGCATACAGACAACACACATTCCCAATGGTTGATAATGAGCACCTTTGTTTGGGCAACAATGGTCATCATGGTTGATTGACCCCTTACGACTGAGCATGCGTACTGTGTCCCCGCGCAGTTGTCAAACAAATGTTAAATTGTCACCGTGGTTGACTTCGTGCAGGGACGTGCCACGTGATACCCCCCGCTACACTGTTTCCCTTGTCAAACCAACAAGGGTTTTATTGCGACCATACATGTAGTTTATGGAACAAAGGTGGTCAGTGTAAAGCGATTTCATTCCTGCTCTGAATTGTTTTCATGATTTGCACATTTTGAGCCCGATGGTTTTGGCAAGCAATTCGCAAAGATCTCCAGATACACTGGACGTGAGACACAACGGTTGGACAGTATGTGAAATTTGACCACACTGCTATTGCAAGCAACACAAAAAACAACATTTCTATGCAAATCAGGCTGTCACAAATCTGTAATAATGTTGCACATGCTTCATTAATAGATTACTTTGACAGGAAGCACAGAAATAATGTCTTCCCAGTCCTGAAGGTGGTAAAACTAAAATTGTGTTTTTCGCCATTGTCTGTTTCCATGTGAAGTTTGGACTGGTGTGGATGATCTCCCTAAGAATTTTGGCCACAACATCAACAAATAGCAGTGGTATGTTACCAAAGCTTCCCTGATAACTCCTCTCCCCAGTGCTGACTGCTGATTGGTATACACGTGTTCTACCAGACACTATGCTGTCCATTTCAAACACCTGCAAGTGAACCACATTGATAGTTGGAATATGATAGGGTATCAAAATATTTGCATGCATTACAGAAATGTAGTGTTTTGAAATTCGATCATTACAGCTTCCATGATGTATGTACAGCTAAGTTCCACGACAATTGTACCGTAATTATGTTCCAGATACCGTAATATGTTCCACAACATGCCTGTACCTGCTCATACTACTAGCATACAGGGACCTACGTTCCTCACAATGTTACCAAATTTGATTACCAGTGAGCTCCAACTGGATGATAATAGATACATCTTATTAAGTCTATGATGACATGTTGGCATCTTATGGAAATGCATTGCATTGGACGCTCACCATGCTCACATCAATGAACTATCTATCCATGAACTAACCATTGACCAATCTTAAAGCAGCTGCCTTCGAAACCAGTCAATATTTCTGGAAAACTATATTTCATGCTAAACATGCTAAACTAACTATGAAACATACTCACATCAAATGTAATGAAAATAACCAGTCCTCACGGAAATTTTGCTCATTTGAACAGGCGGTTCTCGCTTAAATACAGGAAATGTATCCATCACACGCAGATGTAAACATTTGAGACGTATGTAGGAGTGAAGCAAGGAGGAAGCTCAAGCTGTCTTGCATTCACGGCTTACATCGACCCAACAATACAAGCCGTAGAAGCTACAGGCAAAGATGACTGGCTAGATGACCTCAGTGTCCTTCTCTTCATGGACGACATGGTCATCCTAGCAACCTCTAGGACTAAACTCATCGACAAACTGCAGAAACTTAAAGACTGTGCCGACCAAATTGGCATGAAAATTCACCCAAGCAAGTCACAATACATGAATGTGAATGCTGTGGATACATCCTCGATAACGATAGCTGACATTGAATTATCATATACGAGCCATTATATATATCTCGGAGCTAAACTATCCAATCAGCCTATAACCAGGCAAGTAATAAACCACCTGGAGGACAAAACCAGCCATGTAAGAAAATTCTCATCTTTTCTGCTGAAAAACAGTGACTGCCCGTTTAAAATTAAGCGAAAGGTTTGGACTAGCGCACTTAATACAGCCGTATTCTATGGCTGTGAAACATGGCTCACGAAGGATCTACGCCAAGCTAACACTACCTATAACAATACCTTAAAGCAACTACTATCAGTTAGACAGAGCACCTGCAACGACATCATCTACATCGAAAGTAGGATGGCAGATGCCAAAAGTATCATCACAGACAAGCAAGCCAAATTCTTGAAAAAGCTCCAGTTAGAGGAGACTCGTATGTCTTGACAGCCGTGAACAAAGCCATCACATGCAAGTCTCCGGCAGGCTTGAAGCTACAGGAACTCCAGGGGCTAGCCACATCTCAAACGGACGATTTCCTCAATGACACGAAAACCAGAATGCAAGCCTCCGAAAGTTCCAGAAGGAAAACATATGTCCGCATGAACCCAAAGCTCCTCCCATGCTCAGCACTGCTGCCCCATGCATCTGTACTCAAGGAACATGATCGCATCGCCCTAACGAGGATACGGACTGGGTCGCACAAACTAAAAGTTGAAACAGGCCGTTGGTCCAGAATCGACATGAACCAAAGACTCTGCCCTTGCAAGAACGATATTCAAACCGAAGAACATGTGTTAATATTTTGCCCTCTAATTAATGAAATTAATAAAATTAATTATTGAAATTCCCTTTCAGGTGTCAACTTCAACTCTATATCTGAACTTTTAAATCCTGACTCACAAGAACTGGCTGAAACAGCGCTCTATTGCTATCAGACTTTATCGTATTTTAGGACGTAAAAACAATATTCATAACATGTGATGAATCTATAAATTGACTTTTACAAACATTATACAAATGTGGAAATGAAGATCTCTCTCTACGAACCACAAATTTCTCTCACCCGATATTCTGCTCAAACTCTTTGACTTACTACGTTTTTGTACTCGATGCGGACTCGATGCGCGATTTGAGCCTCTGTTTACATTAGGGTTTGATGGATACACTTCGTTTGTTTATTTACAAAACCTGTTCAAAATGAGCACTAAAACGGATGAAAAGACAACTCGGACGGACTGTAATCGTCAAAATCATCGAGCACACCTTTTGTTATATTGCATTAGATGTGTTTAACAAAAAAATGGTTTTGAAAAAAATATTGCATACATTCGAAGGCAGCAGCTTTTAAACCTGTGGTTCAGTTGGCAGTGGACATTTTCAGTTAGCAGTAGACATTTTGCGCCATCCGTCGAGCTGACCTAAGTCTGACACTGACCTTGTGTCCTGATGAGTGCCGAGACATTTGACGCAGCAGTACCTCGCTCCACACGTCACACACGTGTACGTGGACGGGAATCTGGAGCTCAGGTCAAGGACACCACAGTCTCATTCAATAACTATCATAGCTAACAATCTTGTAGAGGGTTTGATACTTACTTAATTATTAAATGGATACAATGTGTTAAGGCCCGAGGTCATAACGTCATGTTTGGGCCATAAAACATTACAATTTCTCATACTTTCTGAGTATCTGTCTCCCTGAATACATGGGAATTAATTAGCATTTTACTGCATGATTTGGCAAAGGAAGTTATATGTGTGGCGATTTTGCCCCAAGCACGCGGCAGGTGATTGTAAACATAAATGCCATTTATGTGGCCTTTTCGTACTTGGCCTTGTTTTGACATGCTCCGTTCGAGCGTGCGTTGCCACGGCGACGTATTGTAATTTACGTTCCAGTAAACTATAACAATGGATCGATTTAACCTCGCGTGCGCCCTACAGTTTCTGGTGTATTATATATACACTGGAAGCGACTCGTTCGAGGAGATTGTCCAAGATCGAGAGACAGGACGCACACGAGGCTCGGCCATGAGCTTTGTGTTCCCTGTTTGCGAGTAGTGGGCTCCTAGAGCCCTGGGGACGATTTCCGTGGGGAGGCCCGGGCTGGGAGAGACGAGTTGCTGACTCGGGGGCCTTCGGCCCTGTGGATCGCCAGCTCTCTCCCTTCCCGGGACATGTGACAGAGGCTCTGGCCAGCATGTCGGACTGTACGGGGTTCCGTCCCCGAGGCAGACCGCGGCTCGCCAGGCCCCGCCAGTTAACACCGTAGGGATGAACTAGTTTCTGAACGGTGTCCGTAGGCCTGGGAGTGTCGGGTGGGCTGTTACCTGGTTACCGTTAATGATGAAGTAGTTACCGTGTCCGCCGCGACCTCCGGTGAGCGGCCCTGCCGCGAGGATCCGGAATAGCGGATGCGCGTCCGCAAGGACTCGGATGAGAGAGGACTATCCTCGAGGATCCCGAAGAGCGGACGGTAGTCAATAACTTTACATTGGTGCCGTGACCAGGATCAGTCCGACAGTGTTCCATCGCAGCCTACCGTCACAGCGTTGTAGCCTCCTTAGTCCCTGGGGATCGCCCGCTCCTCAAGGACGTCTCGAAGAATGACTAAAGAGAGAGATAAGGCCAAAGATAAGGCCGATGAACCCAAGGGGAGGGATAAGGGTGGAAATGTCGCGGACCACACCCGGTCGCGCGACAGCCACCGTGAGACGTCTCCGGACGACTCCGGTGGCCGGAAGGAACGTGCGGAGCCCTCCGCGGACAGAACCCAGTCTGCGGAGTCGACTCCGGCGTCCCTGACTCTGTCTCCGGATGTAGAGTCTAGCCCCGCGGGGCCGCAACAGGAGTTGTCATCAAGGCCGGGCCTTGATGTGTTAGGCGCGGTAGGCGGAGCCGGCAACGGCTCTACGCCGCGCCCGCCCAGGCCCAGAATGAGTCCGTGGCAAGCGGCACTCTTCCGTGGGACGTCTCCGGACGTCCGGAATCGAGCGCCAACTACTGCGGGCACTTCTGGACAGGCGGACCAGCAGTACCAGATGCCACTCCTGGCCGGGTGGGCTCCCTCGCGAGCCTCCGGCATGGGCTCTGATCGGTCCGCACCGGGTGATGTGGTAGACCAGCTCGCCGACGCGCTTGGTGAGCTGGCCCCCAGAGGGCGCTATGACCGCGCCCGGTCGCCCCATCAGGGACGATCTGACCGGCGGAACCGTTCCCCCTCTCCGCTGTCACAAGGCAACTCGGGGCCTTTGACGGAGAGGGAGAGGTGGCTGATATCCGAGGCGCTTGTACTGTTCAAGCGGAATCAGCCGCCTTCGAGCGTTGACCCGTTGGCCATCTCAAGTCCGGGGATGTCTGGGCCAGTAGCCCCTCCCCAAGTCCTGCCGAGTCCGCAGGCGCCAGTGGCCCCCGCAATGGGACCCGCGCCTGCCCCGCGGCTCGGAGGCACCACGTTGGCGACCGCGTCGACCGTTCCGACGGTTGGAGCGCAAGCCGCGTGGCCGACTTACCCTGGCACGTACAGTGTGTCGGACGGGCAGTGGCAACAGGTGGCTTCGGCCCCAAGCTTTGCCGCCCCTTCTGGAGCCTACCCAGTAGGTTCGATGGGAGCCCCGCCCGCACCTAGCCAGAGTGGGTTTTCAGCGGGAATGATCCCGGCGGCAAACGTGAGCTTCCCTGCTCCTATGTCCGCGGCGTCGATGTTTGCTCCGGCAGACTCCGCCGCAGGCGCAGGAAGCGCGCGGAACTTGCCGCTGTACACGGACGACCCCGGAGCCGGGACCGCACGTCGGGCGCGTAGCAAACGCGATGACAGGCCCGACCACTCTTCGTGGCGGAAACGGTTCAACGGGGATAACGCCGACTTGGAGGACTACTTGCTCCAGGTATGGCGTACCGCCGTGTACGAAGGATGGTCCCAGCATGAAGCTGGACACGTCCTCGCGGGGAGCCTGGAAGGGATAGCTCTCCGCGTGATGCCGTGTCTGCCGGTGGGAACAGTGACGTTCGGCGAGGTTGCTCGTCAACTTCGCCTGCTGTTCCCGCCGACGACCAATCGGCGGCAGTCTGAACGAGAGTTCAAGGCACGTATCCGCCAGCCGACTGAGTCCGTGACAGACTATGCGTACAGCTTACGCATACTCGGCCGGAGAGCTTTTCCGGACATGGACTCCAGACGGTTTGAGACGATGCTGATCGATCAGTTCATCGATGGCCAGCCTTACCACCTAGCGTACGGGCTGGCCACCCATGAAAAGCGATCGATGGAGGAGGCAATAGACTCCGCGCTTGCGCTTGAGATGGCTGTCCGCCCTAGACAGTTGCCTCCAGCCCCGGCTCCGGCCTCGGCTGTACCCGCGCAGGCGGCGACTCCTCCTCCGGTCAAGGCATCGCAGGTAACCCCGTGGCAGGACCCGGTCGTCCGGGAACCCGCCAGGGGACCTACCCAGCAGTGGGTTAGTGCGCCGGCACCCTCTACAGGGGCGCCCGCACAGGCGGCACCGGTTGCCGCGCCGTCCTCATCTCCGGATGAGTACGACTATGACGAGTATGATTTCAGCGCTGCGCAGATGATTGCGTACTGCGCTGGGATCGACACTCCGGGGCCCGCTGAATGCTGTGCGTTCACATCCGGACCAGCTCAGAACCGCCCCTGTTATTTCTGCGGAAAACAGGGACACTTTTGGCTGAAGTGTCCGGAGTTGTTGGAACGCTTGCGGGCACGCGGATACCAGGGGGTCCTCCCCAGTCCGCGCCGGAGTAACTACTCCCGGCCTGGTCCCGCGGGACAACAGGGCCGTCCCTCACGGCAGGGAAACTGAACTCGGACGTGGTGGCGACCAACACTACGTCCGAGGACAGTTGTTCCGTGGCAACGGATGCCGCCCCACCTACGGATGAACTGGACGAACCTCAAGTAGATATAACTTCTCCGGAAGTGGTCCTTGAGGATCAGTCTGGCTCGTCCGCGGCTGAGGCGGATCACGAGGACTCCGAGAATGGGCCCAGTGCGTGCGAAAGATACCGTTCAAGAAACGCACTGGTCAAGGACACTTGCTGGTACCTGCCCCTGCCACTCGGGCGGGAGCCGGTCCGGTTCCTTGTAGACTCAGGCTCGGAGGTCACCCTCATAGCCATAGGAACGTTCCGGAAGGAACCCGTGCTCCGCAACCTTGAGTTGCGGGATCCCGGTCCTTACCAGCTCTACGGGGCCGGTAACAACCGCATCCGTGTCTACGGTATCGTCGAGTTGCCTGTTACACTTGGGGACAAGGTGTATCCGACAGAGGCAATCGTCGCAGACATCGGAGCGGCCGGGATTATTGGAATGAATTTTCTCCGGGCCCACCAGGTCACCGCTAACTTCAGTGCGGGTGAATTCCGGATGGGAGAGGATACTCACTACCTCTTCCGCATGGGTCCAGCGCATTCGTTCCAAATGCGGGTGGCGCGCACCACGGTGGTGCCGCCTATGAGCGAGATGATCATCGAGGCGCGGCCGCGTCGTCCCCGCATGCCCCTCGAAGGTCGTCCGTGTATAGTGCAGCCGGTGAGCAGTTTCGCCAAGGGAACTGGGCTCGTGCTGGGCGGGACTCTGGTCAAGTCCGACGCCCGCATGATGCCCCTTCTCGTGGTGAATCCCACGGACTCACCCGTTGTGCTGCGGCGCGGGTACCTAGCAGCTACAGCTGTGCCTGCGTCGTCTAGTCGTGTCATCCCCGACGATCCGGTCTGCGCCGCGCTGCGTGCGCGGCGGCGGCCGCCGGAGATGATCCGTTCACCCTGCCGGACCATCTGGAATCTCTGGTTCCGAAGGACCGGCTGGGTGGAGAGCAGCGCCAGGCGCTCCGCAGACTGTTGCGGCAGTATGCGGATGTGTTTATGGGTCCGGATGGTGCGGTCGGCAAGACAGACGTTGCCAAACACCGCATCGACCTCCTACACGAGCGTCCGATCAAACAACGTCTACGGCGAGCAGCGATAGTGCACCAAGAGGTCATTGACCAGGAGGTGCAGAAGATGCTCGAGCTAGACATCATCGAACCCAGTGACAGCCCTTGGGCGAGTCCTGTGGTTATGGTGAAGAAGAAGGACGGCTCGTGGAGGTTCTGCGTTGATTACCGTAAGCTTAACGATGTCACGCGGAAGGACTCATATCCTCTCCCGCACATCGAAGACACCTTCGATTCCCTGGCCGGATCGCACTACTTCTGTGCTCTGGATCTGGCCTCCGGGTATTGGCAGGTCGAGATGGAGGAGAGTGATAGGGCGAAAACTGCCTTCGTTACTAAGAACGGGCTCTACCAATTTAAGGTAATGCCGTTCGGGCTCTGTAACGCTCCAGCGACGTTCGAGCGCCTCATGGAGATGGTACTTAAAGGGTTCCTCTGGAAGCGATGTATGGTCTACATCGACGATGTCGTCGTGTATGGCCGGTCGTTCGAGGAAACCCTCACCAACCTCCAGATGGTACTCCATCGCATCCGCGGAGCAGGGCTCAAGTTGAAGCCAAGTAAATGCGAACTTTTCGCGCAGGAGATCCTGTACTTGGGCTTCATGGTAACGGGCACCGGAGTTAGGCCAGATCCTAAAAAGCTAGAGGCCGTCAAGAACTGGCCTCGGCCTTGCAACGTGGCGGACGTGAGGTCCTTTTTGGGCTTCGCGAGTTACCACCGCCGGTTCGTGCGAGGCTTTGCGGAGGTTGCGCGCCCCCTTACTATCCTTACGGAAAAGGGCGCTGACTTCATCTGGTCTGAAGAGCAGGTAACTGCCTTCGCGGAACTCCGGAGGGCTTTGGCAGATGCGCCGGTGCTGCGGCACCCTCGTCCGGATTGCGAGTTCATCCTGGACACTGACGCGAGTAACTTTGCACTCGGCGGTGTCCTCTCGCAAATCGTGGACGGGCAGGAGCGGGTAGTAGCTTATGCGAGTGTGGCTCTCAGCCGCTCTCAAATGAACTACTGTACCACGCACCGCGAGTTGCTCGCGGTTGTTACTATGACCAAGCGCTTCCGGCACTATCTGTTGGGACGCCATTTCCGCTTGCGGACCGACCATGGTTCGCTGAGATGGCTCCTCAACTATAGTGAGGCCGACGGCTTGGTGGCCCGGTGGCTCGTCAAACTCCAAGAGTATGACATGAAAATTGAGCACCGCGCCGGTAAGTTGCACGGCAACGCGGACGGCTTGTCCCGTTGTCATAAGTGCAAGAATCCTGGCTGTGCAGGGATGGCTCCATTCCAGCACGCCGCGGATTCTTCCTCAGACTCGGAAGTGGACCTTCCGGGGAGACCGCAGGCCGCCGCCCCCTCTAACAACACGGCGGCCGGAGCAGCAGGAGTTCACTCCCGCGCGAGGACCCGCCGTTACCGGCGTTGGCGCCCCGCGTTTGAAGCGGAGGTGCGGCTCAGCTCCAGCGAGTCTTCCTCAAGTCCGGCGGTGTACTCCTCGTGGGTACCCTCGTCCACGGACGAATCTGAGTATGAGCGGTCCTTACCCCCTGTGGTGATGGCCGCTGCGGCGCAGTCGGACGCGTCGGATGAGGGGCCTAATTACCTAGGTGGCTACTCTCCGGCGCAGCTGGCTGCGAAGCAGAGAGCTGACAGTGCTCTGGCACCGGTAATCCAAGCCCTCGAGGCCGGCCAGAAACCCTCTAAGGATGAGCGGAAAACCTACAGGGAGGAGACCCAGTCTCTCATCTCCCAGTGGGAAAGGCTCTCCTTGAGGGATGGCCTCTTGTACCGGCGCTATGAGCCTCCGACTCCACTGCCTCCTATATGGCAGTTGGTGCTTCCGGCGGAGCTGCGGAAAGAAGTACTCCACCAGTTGCATGACCTCCGGGTGACCGGTCACTTGGGAATCCGGAGGACCGTCCATAGGCTACAACAGCGCTTTCATTGGCCTGGTAGCAGTTTGGACGTGCAACGGTGGTGCGCAGCCTGCCCACGGTGTCAAGCTCGGAAAGGAGTTCCGGCTCCTGGCCGCCACCCCTTAACCACGGTTAAGGCTGGCGCGCCGTTTGATCGGATAGCTTTGGATATACTGGATACCCATCGGGTCACCCCGCGTGGTTTCCGGTACATCCTGGTGATTTCCGACTATTTCACCAAATATACCGACGCGTACCCGCTGCGCCGCCAGACTGCGGACGAGGTAGCTCGGTTATTGGTGAATAGATGGGTGGTGTACCATGGGGTACCTAAACAGGTACATTCGGATCAGGGCACGCAATTTGAGAGCAACCTGTTCCGAAACCTAGCACAGATGCTAGGCAGTACCAAGGTGCGGACCACCCCCTACAGGCCCCAGTCTGATGGCCAGGTCGAACGCTTTAATCGATCGGTCCTCAACATGCTGGCGGCCTTTGTGAATGATCGTGCGAATGATTGGGATGACCACCTCCCGTATGTCTTAATGGCGTACAGGTCGTCGGTCCACTCTTCGACCGGAGTTACTCCGCACGCGATGTTGTACGGCCGGGAGCTAAATTTGCCCGTGGATATTATGTATCCAACTGCGGCAGAGACCGGCGCAGTACCCCAGTGCGGTCCGGAGTACGTGGAGTGGATTCGCCGCGCCCTGGCGAACGCCCATGATTTCGCGCGCGCGCGCCTGGACAAGTCTGCCATCCGGCAGAAGCGAGGCTATGACGCCCATGCTAAGGGTAGGCCAGCTTTTGCGGAGGGCGACAAGGTGCGCTACTATTATCCGCCGCTTAAGCAAGGCAATAAATTTGCTAAGCCGTGGATAGGCCCGTTTACAGTACTGAAACAGGTGACAGATGTGGACTACCGGATCCGGAGGGATTCCGATCCGGACAGGGTTCTGGTTGTCCATATCGATAATCTGAAGAAGTACGAGGGCCCGCTTGTCATGGATCCGCTAATTCAAGATGCGGAACCGGATGATGCTCCCGTATGGGATCCGTCCGGTCAGCATCCGCGGACTCCGGACGAGCGTGTGCGCCGTATGGTGGGCCTCCCGGACCTCTCTGACCCGTCAGATGATGGACTGGGTGGCTATCAGCCAGATGACGGCGATCCGCAGGTACCCCCACTCCCTCCAGTACCTGCGGATGACGGGCGGCCACGCCGGAAACCACGTGCGCCAGCCCGGTATGGGTGGGAATAACCTTCCGCCCATGCGGATGCGTCTGCGGTACCCGTCTGTCATACTATGGATGGGTTTTAGGTCGTTCCGTGAGAGTCCGCACGACTTACCTCCGCGGGTGGCTACTTTGTGGCCATCTTCGGAGTTGAGGTCCGCGGAGACTTTCATGTCGTAACGCCGCCGCTCCGCATCCGCCCTCCTGTAGTTTCTAGCGCCAGGGACGTGCGGATGGCCTGTCCGCACCTTGTGGACGGCTGTCCGGCGTAATCCGCACAACGGTTACGCTGGCCGGACGAATTTACTGATCCGGCCGGACGCCCCTGGTCCCGGGACAACCTCTTATATGGCCAGACTGAGGTTGGGATTTACGTCCGCTACGGGAGAAGCGCCTTCCCACGGATTTGGGGAACTGGCTCTGGACGCGGGGATAGTGTCCGCAGGTGAGGACTGATGTCCGCGGTTCGTCCGCGTGACTCGTCCGGCGTCCGCGGCGCTTTAAGATGACGCACTTCGGTGTAGTTATCCCCCGTGAGCCACTACTGTAATTGCGGTTATAGTAGTTTAAGGTTTCTACGGCAGGAAACCGTTTACCATTATTTATAATGGACCGGCTGTTAAGTCCGCGCGTGCGGACCAGCCGCGGCAGTGGGGGACGCTCATTTTCGTCCGGATCGCACCTTATAATACGCGGTCCGGCCGGGATGACCGGATCCCCGGCCCCTTCCTAAGAAGGGGGTCGTATTGTACATGCGCAGCATGCTTTGTGGCTTTTAATCCCTATCATTGTCATTGGATAAGGTCAATATGCCAAATTTATGGTGGGCGTTCGTTCTGGACTACGTCCGCGGGCAGTTCCGGACGTCCGCCGGCTATTGATTTCATCATGTTAGGGATCCTCTAGATTGGGCGCCGGCATGACGGGCACGTTCCCCCTAGCCATAGGGGCTACGGACCATGCCGGCTCCGCGTCTAATCTATTGGTTCCGCGCTCCGGTAGTCGTTTGGATTGGCTCTGGGTTGGACCGGACACCGCTCCGTGGTCGGGCTGTACGTTGGGATTGCTAGTGGGCGGGTCGCTACCGCCCATAGGGCGCCCAATTGTCTGTCCGGACGTCATGGGTATGTCCGATCGCCCTGTAAGCGTACCAGCGGCTATGGGGAGTGATTTTGTTTATTTTCCATCTCACCTTATTATTTAGTGAGTGGATTATATAAGCCACAAGTGTGCGGCATGTCTCTGGAGAATTCTGTTCTTGCTCATTTAATGACACAAGTGAGACAAGTTTGTGAAATTTCCTTTCCGGTGCAATAGAGAGTAAGAAATCGGGAGATTTCCGCTCTCGAAAGAGGGGTGTAAGGAATTGCGTTAATTTTGACAGTGACGGATTGATGTGCATATCCGAAAAGACTGGAGAATGACAATTTATTGTTGTTTTCGTCTGACATAATCGTAACAACCACAAGTTAGTGGTTACTGTCAATTTTAAGCCCAATTTCCACCTTGCTGTGTGATTAATTTTACGTCATTGACCGCCGGTGCGGACGCTAAAGCGAATGACTAATCTTAATTACAATATATATTTGCGAGGTCCCCCGGGATAGAAATACATTTTCTACCCGTATACATGGAGTGTGAGGAGTCACCGGAGGGAAATGATTGTTTCCGCATGAGTTTATAGTGTTTGAATTTTGGTTCGAGCAATGTGTCATTTTGACCGGGGACAGAAGTTTTCAGTGACTCCGCGTGCGCTGCTACGCGTGTAGAATAGCTGTCAACATTTGCTGCATGTATATTTATACAACAATGTCGAACCCGGATTATTTATTTAATCTCCAGATGTGTAGCGCATTTGTTTTGTGCCATCCGCATTTCGTCCGCCGATGCGGCGCTGAATTCCGCGGGATCCGCGTGTCCGGTGTTCGAGATGCGGGTGATTTTGTCAGTTGTAAACTCCCCATGCGGGCCGTGCTGAAGATGTGCGGGCGGGCGGGCGGCTGCATGAAAGTGCAGACGTCCGTCCATCTGCGTGTCTGTACACAGGCCTGTGCGGGTTGCAGTATACAGATACTGGCAGTCGATGCGGCTTGCCGCGTTGGCTTTGATAGCTGTCTGCGACAGCTGTCCGCAGGTGTATGTGTGTCTGCTAGATGTACATATGTCATGCGGGCGTGCCGGAGTCGCTCCCGCGGCTCCGCCCTGACTCAGACCCGTTCTGCGGATCTGAGGAGCCGGCCGGCAGGGCGGTCGGCAACATTTTTAGAGGTACTATTACTTTTGATCACTCGGTGTGTCGTTTTACAAAATTTCTAAATTTAAAGTCTAACCTTAAAGATATTCCAAAGACTCGACACACCGTCCTTTTATAACGGATGACCTTCCAAGGTCATCACACGGTTTTGGACCACCTCGGTCAAAATTTTAGCTTGTTTATGAGGGTTTATTCAAAATTGCAAAGCGCGTTATAGTTTACTCCGTAAGTCCGGGGGTAGTTCCCCATTCTTCCAAAAGGGACTCTTAAAGTCCTAGTGTGTTGCGCCGTGACTTCTGGGTACCGTTCACCTTGCTTCCTTCGGTCCGCCATGCGATGCCTTCGTCGTGTTTTGCAGTTTTGGGCGCAGGCGGAACATGTTGGGGACCAACATTGTAAGAAGGGGGTAATGTGGCGATTTTGCCCTGAGCACGCGGCAGGTGATTGTAAACATAAATGCCATTTATGTGGCCTTTTCGTACTTGGCCTTGTTTTGACATGCTCCGTTCGAGCGTGCGTTGCCACGGCGACGTATTGTAATTTACGTTCCAGTAAACTATAACAATGGATCGATTTAACCTCGCGTGCGCCCTACAGTTTCTGGTGTATTATATATACACTGGAAGCGACTCGTTCGAGGAGATTGTCCAAGATCGAGAGACAGGACGCACACGAGGCTCGGCCATGAGCTTTGTGTTCCCTGTTTGCGAGTAGTGGGCTCCTAGAGCCCTGGGGACGATTTCCGTGGGGAGGCCCGGGCTGGGAGAGACGAGTTGCTGACTCGGGGGCCTTCGGCCCTGTGGATCGCCAGCTCTCTCCCTTCCCGGGACATGTGACAGAGGCTCTGGCCAGCATGTCGGACTGTACGGGGTTCCGTCCCCGAGGCAGACCGCGGCTCGCCAGGCCCCGCCAGTTAACACCGTAGGGATGAACTAGTTTCTGAACGGTGTCCGTAGGCCTGGGAGTGTCGGGTGGGCTGTTACCTGGTTACCGTTAATGATGAAGTAGTTACCGTGTCCGCCGCGACCTCCGGTGAGCGGCCCTGCCGCGAGGATCCGGAATAGCGGATGCGCGTCCGCAAGGACTCGGATGAGAGAGGACTATCCTCGAGGATCCCGAAGAGCGGACGGTAGTCAATAACTTTACATATGCCATTTACTATTGTAAAGTGTACGATTGAATAATCAATGGAAGTTTTCTGTGACAGAAAATTCCACCAGATCTTCTACACAAAGATTGCAATAGAGTAAGGATACCCACAGACGGCACAAAACTTTCTCTCTGGGAGTTTAGTTGGAGGCACACAGGCGGACTGATAGCTTGGCGCATCCCCACTCAACATTTGCTGAAAAATATAAAACAGTAAAAATCTTGAACAGCACCATTATTTCAAGATGATATATAAGTCAGATTTTGAAACATGTGGCCTCCATGAATCTTTGATTATGGTGTACCAACATAAAATGTTGTATTTTATGCATAAGTTTCAACAGGTAAATAAGGTAGGAAACCTCCTCTTCCAATAATGCAGCAAAGTTTTTGCGAAACCTCTGCTTGAACTGTTCACTTTTCATTCGCTTCTTCTTTTTGGCAGTCGACTCTGCAAATGGATAACGATGAATAATATAAATCTGCGTTATCTCACCAATCCAAGTAACAGTCAAAACTATTGCTTGAACTGCAACATTCTAAACTATTGCTTTGAACTGTATATTCATCAAATTCAGGGGTTGATTGTGAAACTAAATATGGTTTACATTTTACATAAATATATATACTTTTTTTCTTACTTTATATACATAAATATATATGTATTTTTTCCATCAGTATTTTTTTAAGTTTCAAACACTAACGGTTGCCACCAATTTCCATGCACTCCTCGAATTTGGGAGCTTTTTTGCTCATCTTGAGATCAGCATGGGGATCATCCTGGAAGTTGTCGGCCTCCAGAGCTTCTAGCGCCTTGCGCTGGCGGCGTCTGCGAGCCGCTGCATCCAGGATCCGCCGGGACTGTACTTCCTTGATCCGACCTGCAATATAATATCCAGATGGGCTTTCTCATGAAATAGGTCCCGCTATATTGTGATGAGGCTTATTCAGCTAAAAGAGTAACACCATTTTAATGTTTTCAGTCAGTTTCTATATCTTGGAGAATCTTGGTCATTCCTGGAGGGTGATAGTGTGGGGAATGGTGGAGGGGCACACTAGCCTACAGTATGACCTCAAGATTTCTCAGTCTTTATACTCTGATTTTTCTAACTTGTTTACACCGGTTTTTGACGATATCTTTGCGATGTTAAATGGTATCGTTCTATAACTTGGCCCTCTTCACCTGGGAGTCAAACGGCAATTTTCTACAAAATTTCAGACTTCTATCGTAATAATTGAAGAAGTTGGCAATCTACCCCAATGTTAAACTCAAGCCAAAAACGGGATCTCGAGAATCTGAGCTTATTCGAGGATTTGATCCTATTTACATCCACCAGGATTCGAAGTATTGTTGTAATTTTAGACCAGATGACACATTGGGGGTGTTTTCTACACAAATATGTTGATTTTGAAAGATTGCACCACTACAAAGCCGAGCAAATGCACGAAATTGTGTGTGAACTTAGAAATTAAATGACAGGGCTAAATTTAACATAGGGGTAGATTGCCAACTTTTTCAATTTTCGTGATAGGAATCTGAAATTCGGTAAATAATTGCCGTTTGACTCCCAGGTGAAGTATGCCAAGTTATAGAACGATAGCGTTTAGCATCGCAAAAATATCAGCGAAAAACTGTGTAAACGAGTTAGAAAAATCAGAGGATAGTCTCTAGACTCTACGGAAACTGGAAAAAAAAATCTAGTAGTGGGCGATAACACCGGAAACCGAGGTATTGGCCAATAATTCACACTACATTCCTTTACCGATATTTCAATAACACATAAAAACAGAATTCCAATTCATTTCATATTATATTCAAGCCAACGAGATTGTTATACAGGTGCATATCTATGAAGTTTCGCGAGTTTTCTGGAAATAAATATACCCGACTCTCTTTTTTCCGCCATGATGTATACTGACAGCGTTCGATTACTTCTGGCGACACCCCCTTCTCGGCGACTGATTGCCAGTATTTACATTTGTTGGCCAGATTCAACCTTCACTAATCTCGATACAGCATGGAATCACATATTATCTGAAAATCAATAATTGTCATATAAATTAATCGTGATAGTGATCGTGATAAAAGTGATCGTGATAGGAGAAAAATTGCTAATTCGAACATAGCATCGAACGCAGAACATAGAACATAGCATAGCATAGAATCGAACGCAGTCGATGTGTGAAAATATATCACACTAGAAAATCAGTTTGCCTATCTTACGGACGGTTGTGAAGAGCACAATGCACCTTGCATGTATGTGAACCAGTGATGTGTAGTTTTCCGGAGATATTAGATCATCCCCCCTTCTGTCATTAATCCAGATTTTCATCTTTGAAGTTTACGAGAGAATCTTTAGGAAATTTTGCACAAAAAATGTTTTAAAATGTTTCAATTCAGGTATTTTAATAATTTTTTATTTCCGCATTTTTCCCAAAAACCAGCCAATTTTGAACTTTGGCGACCATTTTCTCGAAAACTGCTTGATCAGTTCTCACTTAAAACACGCCTAGAAAGCTTTCAAATAGGGCTTGGATATTGGCACTTCAAATGGGAAGTCACATATTTGGGAACTTCAAATGGGAAGTCACATATATCGTGACTTGTGTGGTGACCTTGAATTTTAGCTTCATCGAACTTGAAAGGACGAAATACTGGTATGCACAAATCGGCCACTGGGGCCAAATCACTTGTACATGGACCTCTGATTTGTAATATGCAATCATTTTGGAAGTCATTTTGAGCATCTTTCTGTGACCTTGAACTTGATTTAAAATGGCAATGAGTGGTCATTTTTTAGGTTACACTTGAGGTAAATAACGTAAATTGACTGAAGCAGACAGAATGCTTGTAGATGAAGCTTACAGTAGGTCTGTATTTTGAGCATATATACATTGTAGGCAGTCACATCAAATGGTTCTTCTGAGGACCTCAAGACACCAAAACTGCATAGTTAAAGACCAGTCAATTTTTAGCTTATCGGCCCTTATTATTGTCGTGGTTTTTCGTCCGTCGTCGTCGTCATCGTCGTCGTCCGCTACATAATCTGTTAACATTTTTTTATCTTTTTTTCGGGCTGATGAATTTGTCCATAAATTTGTGTTAATATGTATTGGGTCAATACCCCCAGACGTTTTTTTTTCATATTTTTGATTGAATCGATTATGCAGTTTTGGCGGCCATTTTTATGCCGAAAATGTCCGTTTTTGCATGTTTTCAACTTTAAAAATTATTTTCTCAAAAACTGTCTGATCAGTTTTGAAATTTTAGTTTCAAAATGTTCCCCTCATGTATCTTTATAATGTGTACAAGTTTCTATGCTCTTGAATCGCCGGTCTGCGTGTGGCGGCCATTTTGATGTTTGTTACGGGGCCCAAATAGGACTTTCCCATGTTAAATTCTCCTATGCTTTATAATGGGCCACAATGTTCTTGATATCTCACTTAATATTGAGATTAGAGACTTGGAATCAATTGTGGACATATAGGAAATGATATATGCTGAATATTCTCGTGACCTTGAATTTGACCTTCAACCTCATTACCAAGGTCAGAGCACAAAATGGCCAATATCTTGCTTATTATGGACTTAACAGCTTAGAAATCAATTGTGAACATATAGGAAGTGATATATGCTGAATATTCTCGTGACCTTGAATTTGACCTTTGACCTCATTTTCAAGGTCAGAGCACAAAATTGCTAATATCTCACTTATTATTCACTTTACAGCTTAGGATTCAATTGTGGACATATAGGAAGTGATATATGCTGAATATTCTCGTGACCTTGAATTTGACCTTTGACCTCATTGTCAAGGTCAGAGCAGAAATGGCTAATATCTCGCTCATTATCAGCTTTACAGCTTAGAAAATAATTGTGGACATATAGGAAATGATATATGCTGAATAATCTGATTGCCTTGAATTTGACCTTTGACCTCATTTTCAAGGTCAGAGCACAAAATGGCTAATATCTCGCTTATTATTTACTTTTCAGCTTGGGAATCAATTGTGGACATATTAGAAATAATATATACTGAATACTTAGTATTATCGTGACTTTGAATATGACCTTTGACCTCATTTTCAAGGTCAGAGCACGAAATTGCGCATATCTCACTTGTTGTCAACTTTACAGCTTACGAATCAATTTTGGATATATATAGGAAATGATATATGCTGAATATACTTGTAACCTTGAAGTTACCAGACCATCGGTCCGATCACCTATTGGCTAGCCGGTAAGCTACAGGTCCCTTGGGCCTATGTTTTTTGTAATAACCTCCATACAATGTGAGAATCCACTTCAAACAAATTTATTGAACGAAGCCTAAAGATCTCGTGTGTGCTGAGGACTACATTCATAAATGTTATTTATCAGTGTACAATACTATATATTATATAGGTAATACTGTTATTGTAGGTATTGTATAGCTAAACACTTGTACATATTTAGGGGGCGCTGGGTCACAATGACATATTCAATGTAGATCTGCACCATAAATTCATATTCATACAACGTACAAAAATTATACATGTAACATTTTGCTTGCTAGATAGATCTATACCTAGTACATTTAGCTGCACGATACCGCAGATCATGACCAGGGAAATTAATCTATTCCCTGCACATCTATGATTTGAACAATCAGCGGACGTCTAATTTGCAAGCACCATTGGTTTGATCAACAGAAACATATAACTATGGTAAAACTAGATCTTGAATCAACAAATTCATCTGATAAAAGATGAACCAACACCAACATCCAATACAGCGGTGCATATGAACATGTTTAAATTTTCTTAATTTGTTCAATATTTCACTGATATATTGAGGAGTGGGAACCACAAACTTGCAAAAATATTTTCTCAATTATTTCCTCAAATATGCCGTTTATAATAAGGTAATCGTAAAAATATTGTTTCACTTCCCGTAATGATTTTCACCCGCACATAATTGGACTGAGCGACAAAATATCACTTGGAAGCATAGCAAAATTCATGGCAAATTCATTGAAAACAAAATAAAACATAAAAGCGGCAACGCAACTCAAAATGGCAAAAACACTTTGGAAAGTGAAAACAAATTGCAATCAACCCAAACACAGCAGTTACTTGTAAACTTTATATATGGCTATATGTACTTTCCTGACGACTTCTATAGCACACATGACTATTACATGTACATGTACAAGGTGGCAAATTCAGACACGGTTTGTTATATAAACATACACATACCGGTAATACCAATATAGTTGTTATCAGATATCCTTGTGAATACTATACATGTATGTGCCATATATTGCCAGGCTATATATATTCACAAATAGTGAGAAAATGTGTATTGACTGAGGTTGGTTTATGTTTGTAAGTAAAAGGTTGACAACATGTAAAATAGGTTCTAATAGAGCAGATCATGATGTAAATGAAGGGAATAAATTTAAAGATGTCACAACCAAATATCTGAAAATACACCACTACGGCTGATATCAGATGTAGGTCGCGCTGATTACCATATTGGTCCCAATAGTGGCACGTGTCCTAATAATAGCACCCCTCTTTCTCCAAAAATGTTTGATTTTTGTAACCTTGTATTTCACGTCATATCTTTGTAATAAACTCTGTGTTCCAATCCACATATTTATGTCATTTGAATCATAATCGAGCGAATTGAAGGCCATATATTATATTATTACCGGTAAGTGATTTTCTTAAATTTGACCTCATTTTCTGCTGCAGGAGGACTTGCCTCGGCATGCTGTGCTACTATCAGGACCAAAACGGTATCTGGATCAAACAATAATAGGTGAAGGGATGCGTATGAGTTATCACCCTCCTACACTCAGGCCTGTATCGGGTGAAAATTTCGGGGCTGAATCCCTCGGTTTCCACCAGATACCACATAGCCCTTCATCAGAAGTGTGATATCTACAATATGGTGATATTATTGCACAAGAGTAATGAGTGAATGATACACAAGTGAATATTATGGCACATCACCAAATACTCCTCCAAATATATATGTATAATAGCAGGTAAAATATAATATATGCAAAACGCACGAGGCTAACATGGAATGAACCCAGCCGGGTATGTCTAACAAAGGAAACCAACAATATATACAAATATGTAAAATTGGCTCAAATCAACAATCAAGTCAAATATTCTTGACAAAATAGTAAAACTAACAAAAAATGTTGCTTATTGATGATAAAACACACATGGGCAGACATTATGCAAACTGAGGAAAAATAGCTTGTATTGTATTGCACTGTGTAATTCAGATCTTCTATCAAAAACAAACCCAGCAGTATTTGGTTGTCAAAATATGTAAAAAAACAAAGTTTCACAAAAGTAGCGGCATTGGTGAAACAATCTTTCTGTTCAAAAGGTTTTGAATAACGTAAATGAAAATACTCTAAAGAGAAAACTCTCCAATACCGGTAACTCTTTGCTAGAAGTTTCCAATACACAACTCAATCAACATAAAATATGGGAACTGATCAAAATGCCACTGAAAACATTAACTCACATATATGAAAAAAAACCTCACACAGATTATTCCACTATACTAATTTGTACCTGTGATTTGAACGTCAACAATATACACATTCTGCACCAGGTAAATAAGAAGGTTTCGTTTCCCACATTAGGCCGTGTTGTGTTTAGATTTTGTTTAGCGTCCGCGTGCAAGTAGCTTTTCACTGAAATTGTTACTAACACACACATAATTCATTGGTCATCTAACGGTGTTTAAAGGATATTTTCAGGTATTATTCTTCAAATTTCCACCGTCCTCAATTTCAAATAACCAATGAACAATAAAACGATTTCCGTTGAATATATTGTGCAGATACTTTTCTCCTTTATATTGGCATACATGTAAATGAAAGAGGTTCTAATCGCACTTACACAAGAATTTATGAGTTGCGTGCTGTATATTTGCTTGTGTTAAAATTTATGTGTGCGTTAACATTACGTGCTGCCTGACACCTTTTAGAAATCTGGTGGACGCTAAACAAAATCTTAACACAACACGGCCTTATAACATTCCGGTGAGTAATACACAATTTTTTTAATTACAAGTAACAGTTGCGTCAAGCTCGTGGCTCCACCTCAAGTTTGTTGTTCGACGTCTCAGCTTCAGCCCTCTGAAGCTCTTCTTTGGAGGTAGTTTTTAGACTTCCTGTGGGTGACTCACTATCCACAGCAACAGGAGATCCTTTACCACTTTGAGTTCCCATAGCAACAAGCGACACTTGCTCTGGGTGGCTGTCCCCTGTATCCACGGTGGCTGGAGCCTGGGAGCGTTTATCGTAGGCGGCTTTGACAAGTGGAATCAGGGACATTAGGAGTGCACCAAGCATGAGCAGCGCACCACACAACATCATAGCAGGGATGTAAGAACCGTATACTTCCTTCAGCAAACCTGCAGGGAAAAGATCGAGTCATAACGGTAAAACGACCTGCTACTTATTATTCACTTTCTAAATATCATAAAGATGAGGAGTTATATACACAAAATTCACATAACTAGTAGATGTACTGTACTCCAATTGAATAACATCACAATTACCAGCAAAATTTCATTGTGTGTTTTACATGATTATATTATGGTTGATATTAAATACTGTTGATATTGGAATATTTTAGGGTATCTATTTAATGTTTGTAAGTGAAGGTGGGAGCATAGACTGACTGAGGATGGTAGGCATGGGCAGGATGAACACTCCCATCGACAGGTAACCGAGGCCAACACCAGCGTTCATCTTAGTCGGCCCGAACAGATCCCTTACAAGAACTGGCAGCAGGATACGGTAGATCCCCCCGACCATTCCCATGATAGCGCTGTAGAACCCCAGAACCTCAAACCTCGGAGCGAACATCAAGAACGTAGATGCTGCGCCTGTGATTCCCATAGCTAGGGCGGTGAGGTGCGTGCGACTGATGAGACCTGTGTCCGCAAACGCTCCACCTCCGACTCGCCCAACGATGTCAAAGGCTCCGATGAGAAAGATCAAAAAAGCTCCTTTGTATTTGCTGCCGAAGAGATCGTAGGCAAGTGATGGCAAGTAGAGACAAGCGTCGATGAACCCAGCATGACCAATCCCGACTGAACAAAATAACATCCACATCACAGGTGACTTCAACAGGTCTCGATCGAACAGAATACGACAGAAGTTGGGTTTACGTTTTTTTGCCGCTGCATCCTCTTCTTCCGCTCTAGAAGCATCTGCAAGGTTTTCGATGCTGAGGCCCAGCATGATAGAGCCTGTGCTTTGGTACATTGTGGATTGTTTGGTGCGGTCGAGAGATGTTCTAGAACCCGCGAGTGATACGTGTCGAGAGCCACCAGTGGACGAGTAGTGAGACCTGCCGAGCGGACGTAAAGATGAAAGTGATCCACTGACTCCGCCCACGCCATTACGGCTCTCGACACTTACACTCGGCTCCCGATTGACCTCCACCATGGTCTCATGTGGGTTGCTTTGTCCGCCCCCTCTTTTTGACTTCGGGATCCAGAACGTTGTGGGCCAGAGCAGCATGGCAGCTGGTATTGCCTGCATGCAGATCCCCGTGTATAGAAGCATTGCTCCTCTGAAACCGTACTCGTCAATGAAGAAAGTGATGAGGTATGGTAGACTGAGCTGTCCTATGCTGGAGCCGACCATCGCGATACCATTGGCCAGCGACTTGCGCTTGTCAAAGTACATGTTCAGTAGAACAATGGCTGGTGTGCCCATTGCGCCAAACGCAAGACCTAGTGAAAGGAATAGAATAGAAAATTGATGAGGAAGATGTAAAATTTGACATGTAACATGTATGTATAACCATTACTATGTTTCCCAATGTTGAATGTCTTGTTAGGCAAACACTCATTGACAAACTGTGTAGCATGTACATATTGAATACATGTCGAGTCTTTTGAATTACTATCCGTAGATGTTTTATGCAATATGGATAATTTGTGTATTGTGCAACGATATTTGTAACTGTCTTTTCTGAGGCGCAAACAATTTCAAACCATATTTTTAATGGACATACTAGTAATATGTCTTTTACGTCTTTCACCCGTCGGTTATTCTACGTGTGTGTAGTATAAAATAGTCGATAAACCACAACTTCTATTACTACCGGTACTTGACAAAGTTTTCAATCTGATGAATTTTGAACTCTCACTTTTCTGGGAACTCACCAGAGAAGGCTCCCAGGAACACAATCGTATATGCGATGTTCATTGCCCACATCGCCATGAATGCTGAGAACACGAGCAGCACCGCCCCGAACAGAGTAACCTCCCGGTAACCAAGGATACCAGACGCAGCAGATGACAGTAGTGCTGTAACCATGGCAACAATGTCATGAATGATTTAAAGTACTAGGAACATGAAAATATGATGTGAGCTCAGATTAGAGCACCATGTGAGCTGATCAGAACGGTTTTTACAGCATGTGAATATCTCGATTCCTTCAAAAATTACAGTACTTCAAAGTTCAAATTGCCCAAATTACAATTTGAAAAATCATATAGCTCATTAATATGCAAATTTGTATGCATGACGTCTCAGGGGGAACATTTTTTAACTAGACGTCAAGGCCTCAAGATGCCTTGGAGGCATTTCGGTGTTAAGACTAATTTGTAATATTTATAACATGTTTACCATGGGCTCTACAATACTCTACGACACACTGTTTCCAAGATATCGACGAAAACGAAAAATGCCGACTCGGCGAAAAAATTTCAGGTCAAGGTCAAAGTTTATCCATAAATACCCCTTAGACATGTTTGTCTAGTGTCACGAGTCCAAAAATAATGTCTGTTTCGCTCTACGATGCACCGTTTCCGAGATATCGACGAAACTGAAAAATGCTGACTCAGCAGAAAAATTCAAGGTCAAGGTCAAATTCATTCATAATACCCCTTAGACATGTTTGTCTAGAGCCACGACTCTGAAAATAACGTTCGTTTCGCTCTACGACACACCGTTTCCGAGATATCGACGAAAAAGAAAAATGGCGACCCGGCAGGAAAATTCGAGGTCAAGGTCGAAGGTCATCCTTAATACCCCTTAGACATATTAGTCTAGGGAGACGAGTTTGAAATTAACGTCCATTTCGCTCTACGACGCACCGTTTCCGAGATATAGATGAAAACGAAAAATGCCGACTCAGCGAAAAAAATTTAGGTCAAAGTCAAAGTTCATCCATAATACTCCTTAGTCATGTTTGTCTAGTGCCATGAGTCCGAAAATTTGCTCTACGACACACCGTTCCCGAGATATCGACGAAAACGAAAAATGCCGACTCGGCAAAAAAATTTGGGGTCAAGGTCAAAGTTCATCCATAATACCCATTAGACATGTTTGACTACAGCATGTTTGACTACAGCACGAGTCCGAAAATAACGTCCGTTTCGCTCTTCGAAGCACCATTTCCGAGATATCGACGAAAACGAAAAATGCAGACTCGGCAAAAAAATTTCGTTCCATGATACCCTTAAGACATGTTTGTCTAGGGCGACGAGTCCGAAAATAACGTCCGTTTCGCTCTACGACACACCGTTTCCGAGATATCGACGAAAACTTAAAATGCCGACTCAGCAGAAAAATTCAAGGTCGAGGTCAAAGTTCATCCATAATACCCCTGAGACATGTTTGTCTAGGTCGACGAGTCCGAAAATAACGTCCGTTTCGCTCTACGACGCACCGTTTTCGAGATATCGACGAAAACGAAAAATGCCGACTCAGCAGAAAAATTCAAGGTCAAGGTCAAAGTTCATCCCTAATACCCCTTAGACATGTTTGTCTAGGGCGACGAGTCCGAAAATAACGTCCGTTTCGCTCTACGACACACCGTTTCCGAGATACCGACGAAAACGAAAAATGCCGAATCCGCAGAAAAATTCAAGGTCAAGGTCAAAGTTCATTCATAATACCCCTCAGACATGTTTGTCTACGGCGACGATTACGAAAATAACGTCCGTTTCGCTCTACAACGCACCGTTTCCGAGATATCGACGAAAACGAAAAACGCCGACTCGGCAGAAAAATTCAAGGTCAAGGTCAAAGGTCATCCATAACACCCATTAGACATGTTTGTCTAGGGCGACGAGTCCAAAAATAACGTCCGTTTTGTTCTACGACGCACCGTTTCCGAGATATGCAGGAAACCTCAAGGATGACTGGGCGAAAAATCTTCCGACCTCCAGGTCAAAGCTTGTTTGAGGGATTGATCCCAAAATCGATAGGGTTCTTCCCTGTTGATATATGAACCTCCATGCAAAGTTTTGGAGCCATTGCCTGAATAGTTTTTGAGTTATCGCGCAGAAACGAAGTCCAAAAAATGACCTCAATTTCAACCTCACGGACCTCAGATCCGGATTCAAAACTACACAGCACATCTACATAATACATGTCTGAACAGTGGTGAAAATTTCAAGTCGATCCGTCGAGGCTTTCTTGAGTTATCGCGCGGAAACGAAAACGGCGCAAGAAAAAAAAAAACATAGCACCAAGGGTGCTGTAGCTTACCACCAATCATGTGAATTGCGTAGAATACTGAATACATACAAATTGTTACACTGATGTTAAAATCAATATGTTAAAACATCTCCATAAATGTTGATAGAAACACATTTCCTGTATGGACTATAATACGAAATCAAGTTACATCTTGAAAGATTTTTTTCGTTAATGACAAATTTTCACAGGCAGTCGATTCAAAGGCAACAAAACTTATACACATCACAAAGGTACATAAGGATAATCTTATACATGATTTTGAGGAAAACTGTCTGAATAGATTTCGATAAAATGACCACCAAAAGCAAAATTCATCGTTTTTTCAACAAAAAAGGTCCAAAACAATTTTCAAAGGCAAAAAAAAAAATTTTTTTTTTTTGGCTGGAAATGGCTCAAAACGAATAGTGACTCGATTTGGGACAAAAAATTTTTTTTTTGCCGACCCGTCAAAAAATCAAAATGGCCGCCCCATGCAGACCGTCATTTCAAAGGCAACAAAATTCATACACATGACAAAGGTACATAAGGAGAATCTTATACATGATTTTGAGGAAAACTGTCTGAACAGATTTCGAGAAAATGACCACCAAAGGCAAAATTCATCGTTTTTTCGACAAAAGAGGTCGTTTTGACCTTTCAAGGTCATTGAAGGTCAAATTCAAGGTCACCACTCAAACCGCAATATATGATTTCCCATTTGAATGTGCCAATAGTTAGGCTCTATCTTGAAGTGTTCTATGAGATTACTCTACATAGCTCCCATTATGAAGGAAAAATTGGGTGAAATTTTTCTAAGTCCAAAAAAGTTTTCAATGGTCAAAAAAAAATTTTTTTTTTTTGCTGGAAATGGCTCAAAACGAATAGTGACTTGATTTGGGAAAAAAAAAAAAAAATTTCGCCGACCCGTCAACAATCAAAATGGCCGCCACACGCAGACTGGCGATTCGAGGGCAACGAAACTTATACATGTCATAGAGGTAAGGTGGCAAGGTTACAACACTGCTGATGCTCGATCTCACAGCAGCATTCGACACGATTGACCACAAGATCCTCCTCAATCGTCTGTATGCACGCTACGGATTCCGGGACACTGTACTCAGTTGGTTTGAGTCATATGTCTCCAATCGACATCAGTCTGTGATCATCGAGGATGAGAAATCTGGCCCCATTGCACTTACTTGCGGTGTACCCCAAGGCTCCGTGCTGGGGCCGATTCTATTCTCTCTGTATATGGCTCCTCTAGGTGATATAATCAGATCACACGGACTCTGCCACATGTCCTACGCAGACGACTCTCAGATTTATATATCTGCAACTACGTCAGAGTCTGCGTCAGCGATGATCTGCATCCAGGCTTGCATCGAAGAAATTCGCAGGTGGATGGTGATCAACCGCCTGAAGTTGAATGACGAGAAAACTGAGATAATCAACTTCTCGTCCCGGTTCAAACCACAAATTGACCAACCATTTGTGATGTTTGGACAGACACCTATCGACCCATCCGAGGCAGTCCGAAACCTCGGGGTTCATCTTGACTCCCATCTCACCATGGAGAAGCACATCAATGCTGTTGTCAAGTCGGCATCTTACCAAGTGCACTGCATCGGGAAAATCAGACGTCATCTCGATCGTCCAACCACACAACGACTGGTTCATGCACTGGTCACTTCCCGGCTGGACTACGGTAACAGTCTGCTGGTGTCGCTCCCTGCCAAGTCGCTAACAAAGCTCCAACGCGTCCAGAACTGTGCAGCCAGATTGGTAACCCTCACAAAACGTACCGAGCACATCACGCCGATCCTGGAAGAACTTCGTTGGCTCCCAGTACCATACCGGTGTGCTTTCAAAATACTGACCCTCGTTTACAAGTCCCTCCACAATCAGGCTCCAGTGTATCTGTCGGAACTCTTCACCCAACTGAACCGTGATCGATCCTTGCGATCTAACGGTTCCAAACTTCTAGTTCCCAGAGTCAAGACATCAACATATGGGGAATGTGCCATCAGCGTCGCCGGTCCCAAACTCTGGAACAGCCTTCCCAGTGACATTACGAATGCCTCTAGTCTCCTTGCTTTTAAATCATCACTAAAAACCCACTTATTCATTAAGGCTTTTAACTCGTAATTCTAGTCAATTCTAGTCATTCTGGTATTACTTTTATCACATGTATTTACAATGTCTTATTCCAGTATTTTCCGTATGTCAACATTTTAATGTAAAGTGCATTGGGAATGTTTCATCACACATTATAATGCGCTATATAAAAATAAATATTATTATTATTATTATTATGTCATAGAGGTACATGCGAGGAATGTTTTGAAACAAAAATCTCAAACTGATCAGACAGTTTTTGAGAAAATGGCCACCAAAATCCAAAATTGACAATTTTTCATCAAAAATGGCCGCCAAATCGGCAAAAACGGTTCAATCAAAAAAAAAAAAAAAAAATGTTTTTAGATATTGGCCTAAGGTACATGTATGTTCTGACAAATTTATGGAGAAATTCATCATGCCAAAAAAAAGTTACAGACCCGGACGAACGACGGACGACGGACGAAAAACCACGATAATAGCTTATCGGCCCAAAGGGCCGGTAAGCTAAAAGAAGAATTCTGACAAAACCATAAAGGCATTTCTGCCAAAATGCCTTATTTATATTAAGACTCAAACTTGCCTCATTAAAAATATTCCCCCTTCTACGTCATGAATACCTCATTTGCATACTAATTAGCTTCTCGTAAAATCCAGAAGTGTTCAATCCTGCGAATGTCATAGCCTGCCAAAATGTGATATTCAAATGGCCAAAACTTTTTAACCAATAGAGATATTGGCATGCAGTAAACTGCATTTTACTCAGCAAAACTAGGTCTCTCATTTGAGTTCACATCATATTTTCATGTTCCTAGTACTTCAAGGTCTTAAAAACAGTACTTAAAGTTAAAATTTGATTTCAAAACCGGTATACATAACCACTGGCCACTGAAAGGCATTTTACAAATTCCTTTGACTTTATCTAGATTCTGGAGTATACGTTCACAGCTGAAGTCAAGTTCATCCATCAGTGAAACACGCTTTTTGGCCGTAGTTTTTATTTGGACAATCGGATCAACTTGAAATTTCGTGTTCTCAGATGGATATCATGTTGTAATTTTTCACCAAATTTCAATTTCAATTTCAATTTATTTCAGCATAATGACAGAAGTTTACAGTGAAACTTGTATGTCGGTGCAACATATTTACAAGACATTACTTAAATTGTTACTACAAACACATAGTTAAACGGCACAAATGTACAATGTAATCCCTGTGAGAACACTTAATCATATTACATGTATATCTATTGGAATTCTAAATAGGTAGACATGTTTTCCAATATTGTTGCATTATATTATTACGAGATTTTGCGTGAAGTCTGAATCAGCGCTCACTGAGATACTTTTTCAATAACCTTTTGAATGTAAATAATGATTTGGCCATCTTGCATTGTTGTGGGAGTGAATTCCATATTCTGGGGCCAACAGTTTTTATGGAAAATTGAGCAAACTTTTTTCTTTGGAAAACGGATCTAAGATTGTAATTAGTTCTGTGATTAATATTCCTGTGGAAAAGACATCTGAAAAATATTGGTACTGGTTGATAAAGACTCTTGTGAATAAATATTCCAACGAATAAAACGTGTAAATCAAATATTGACAGTATCTTATATCGATTAAACAAAGGTTCAGTATGTGCATTATACTCGGAGAAGCTGATGATACGAATCACACGTTTCTGTAGGATAGTTAACCTGTGGAGATTTTTTTTATGAGTGTTACCCCATAAGGTTATACCATATATAAAGTGTGGCTTAACAAGTGCATTATACAACATGGATAAAGTATGTCCATATAGCATATGACGTGCTCTTAATAATATGCCAATGGTTTTAGAAACCCGTTTACACACATAATTGATATGATGATGCCAAGACATGCATTCGTCTATCCTCAGACCAAGAAATTTGATATTTTGTATACGAGTAATAGAACAGTGATTCATTATTATGTTACATGCGTCACGGTCTAACTTTTTTCTAGGATGCGATAATACAATATAGTTGGTTTTTTCTATGTTCAGACAAAGTCTATTGCACTGAAGCCATTCATTAACAATTACTAGTTCATTATTTAGTGATTCAGCCATGTCAGCCAAATCATTACCGGTGATATGTATGCTTGTATCATCAGCAAATAATATGAAAGATAAAATTTTCGATGTGTTACACAAATCATTAATATATATTAAGAACAAAAGCGGTCCCAATATAGAACCCTGTGGCACACCAAATTTGATGTCACCAAGTTCTGATGATGAGCCGTTATATGAAACATACTGCTTGCGATTATTCAAGTAATCGCGGAACCAATTTTGGGTATTCCACGAATGCCATACACATGTAATTTACGAATAAGTATTTGATGAGAAATAGTATCGAAAGCTTTGCTAAGGTCAAGAAATAAACCTATCATAATTTCATTATTTTCAATGCAATCATAGTACTTTTCTACAAATTTATGAACAGCCATATCTGTCGATCGTTCTTTCCTGAAGCCAAATTGATTATCAGATAAAACATCATTTTTCTGAAGGAATTCTATTAAGCGATTGTAAACTAAACGCTCCACAATTTTTGAGAAGACAGGCAAAATAGATATTGGACGATAGTTAGAGAATTTAGACTTTTCGCCATTTTTATGAATGGGAATAATTTTAGCAATCTTTAAATTATCAGGTACCATTCCTTGATTGAATGATAGGTTAATTCTATATGCTAATGGAGAAATGATACCCTGCTTAATCTGTTTAATAAACTTTGTACTTGTACCGTCATAACCAGCAGCGGAGTTTTTTAAACTGGATATAATATTTGATATCTCCTCTTCATTGGTTGGTTGCATATAAAAAGAAGTAGGCACATATTTTACATTTGCAATAGGGTCAAGTGAACTACTGGACAAACTGGCTTGCACATTTTTAGCAACATTCAAGAAATATTTGTTGAAATGATCAGAATTCTATCTCAAAAATTGAAGAAGTTGGCAATCTATTCCAATGTTAAGTTTCAGTCCAAAATGGGATCAAGTAAATTTCAACAAATTCAGGGCTTTTGTCTTGTTTGTCCCCATACAGAATGAACCTATTGGTTGATTTGGAGTCGGAAGGCATAGTCGGTGTATATTAGGTAAATATGTTTATTCTGAAGTAATATATAACTCGTACATCGAAAAAAAGTTGTTTTTTGTGCAGACTCTGAAATTACAAGTTGGGGCTGAAATTTTACATTGGGTTAGATTGCCAACTTTATCAATTTTAAGATAGAATTCTGAAATTTGGTGAAAAATTACGGCAAGATACCCAATCAATACACACAAAGTTTCAAGTTGATCTGATTATTAAGGCATTTCGGCAGAAATGCCTTTATGGTTTTAGCAGAATTTTTTTTTTTTTTTTTTTTTTTTTTTTCTTCTTTTGCCACTTTTGGTTTCCGGACGATAACTTTAGATTGCCTTGACGGATCCTTGTCAAATTTTCACCGCAAGTCAGAAATGATATGAGGAAGAACCCTATTCTTTTTGAGCCGGATCGGAGGTCCGTGAGGTCCGTGAGGATGAAATCAAGGCTAATTTTAAGACTTGGTTTCTGGACGATAACTGGAAAAATATTTATGCAATAGTTGCAGAACTCTGCATGGAGGTTCATATGCCACCAGGGAAGAACCCTATTGATTTTGGGTTCGATCCGTCAAACGACCTTTGACCTAGAGGTCAAAATAATTTTTTGCTGATTCATCCTTGAGGCTTCCTGCATATCTCGGAAACCGTGCGTCGTAGAGCGAAACGGACGTTATTTTCGGACTCGTCGCCCTAGACAAACATCTCTAGGGTGTACTTTTTTTTTTTGATCCGGCTCCGAGGTCCGTGAGGTCCGTGAGGATGAAATCGAGGAACTTGGTTTCCGGACGATAACTCAAAAAATATTCAGGCAATAGTTGCAGAATTTTGCACGGAGGTTTATATATCACCAGGGAAGAACCCTATTGATTTTGGGATCGATACCTCAAACGACCTTTGACCTAGAGGTCGAAATAATTTTTTGCTGAGTCATCCTTGATTCATCCTGCATATCTCGGAAACGGTGCGTCGTAGAGCGAAACGGACGTTATTTTCGGACTCGTCGCCCTAGACAAACATGTCTAAGGGGTATTATGGATGAACTTTGACCTTGACCCGAAATTTTTTTGCCGAGTCGGCATTTTTCGTTTTCGTCGATATCTCGGAAACGGTGCGTCGTAGAGCGAAACGGACGTTATTTTCGGACTCGTCGCACTAGACAAACATGTCTAAGGGGTATTATGGATGAACTTGCACTAGACAAACATGTCTAAGGGGTATTATGGATGAACTTTGACCTTGACCCGAAATTTTTTTGCCGAGTCGGCATTTTTCGTTTTCGTCGATATCTCGGAAATGGTGCGTCGTAGAGCGAAACGGACGTTATTTTCGGACTCGTCGCACTAGACAAACATGTCTACGGGGAATTATTGATGAACTTTGACCTTGACCCGAAATTTTTTTGCCGAGTCGGCATTTTTCGTTTTCGTCGATATCTCGGAAACGGTGCGTCGTAGAGCGAAACGGACGTTATTTTCGGACTCGTCGCACTAGACAAACATGTCTAAGGGGAATTATGGATGAACTTTGACCTTGACCCGAAATTTTTTTGCAGAGTCGGCATTTTTTTGCCGAATCGGCATTTTTCGTTTTCGTCGTTATCTCGGAAACGGTGCGTCGTAGAGCGAAACGGACGTTATTTTCGGACTCGTCGCACTAGACAAACATGTCTGAGGGGTATTATGGATGAACTTTGACCTTGACCCGAAATTTTTTTGCCGAGTCGGCATTTTTCGTTTTCGTCGATATCTCGGAAACGGTGCGCCGTAGAGCGAAACGGACGTTATTTTCGGACTCGTCGCACTAGACAAACATGTCTAAGGGGTATTATTGATGAACTTTGACCTTGACCCGAAATTTTTTTGCCGAGTCGGCATTTTTCCTTTTCGTCGTTATCTCGGAAACGGTGCGTCGTAGAGCGAAGCGGACGTTATTTTCGGACTCGTCGCACTAGACAAACATGTCTAAGGGGTATTATGGATGAACTTTGACCTTGACCCGAAATTTTTTTGCCGAGTCGGCATTTTTCGTTTTCGTCGATATCTTGGAAACGGTGCGTCGTAGAGCGAAACGGACGTTATTTTCGGACTCGTCGCACTAGACAAACATGTCTAAGGGGAATTATTGATGAACTTTGACCTTGACCCGAAATTTTTTTGCCGAGTCGGCATTTTTCGTTTTCGTCGATATCTCGGAAACGGTGCGTCGTAGAGCGAAACGGACGTTACTTTCGGACTCGTCGCCCTAGACAAACATGTCTAAGGGGTATTATGGATTAACTTTGACCTTGACCCGAAATTTTTTTGCCGAGTCGGCAGTTTTTGTTTTCGTCGATATCTCGGAAACGGTGCGTCGTAGAGCGAAACGGATGGTATTTTCGGACTCGTCGCCCTAGACAAACATGTCTAGCGGGTATTATGGATGAACTTTGACCTTGACCCGAAATTTGTCGACATTTTTCATTTTCGTCGATATCTAGTATTATAAATTATTCATCACACCGAAATGCCTCCAAGGCATCTTTAGGCCTTGACGTCTAGTTTAAAACAAAACTACAGCCAAAAACTGTATTTCATTGGTCATTCTGATGGATGAACTTGAGTTTAGTTTTCTCATAGATTTGACTCTGATATTATATTAGAAAATACATACCAAAAAGCGCGAATCCTCCTGCGACCAGTCCGAGAGTGAGGGCCGTGAGACTCGGAGGGGCGTCAAATATCTCAACCAAACTCAGGAACAGTATCCCCATAGACTTCAGTCCTCCCACCACGAAAAACGCCTGGACGCCTGTCGCTATAGTAATGAATACCCAGAGTGAAATTAAAAGTTTATGAATAAATGTATAAAGTATGTCAACTTCTCATAATTAAAACTGTTAACACAACCATTGCAGTATATTCAAATACCAGGTATTCATAAACAAGAAATATATTGAACAGTAGGTAATCTAATACATGTGAACAAGATAATGAGCTGGTCAGATCTATTCTAAGCTAGAAACTTATATAAGTATCATGTTGATTACCCTGTTGAGGAAATGATTTAAAGCATACTGACCGAAACAGATGACCCAGGCGAATCCATGGTCCACAGGGTGGTAAGTTTTCATCGGCATGGCAACACAAATCTATATCAGTCTGGTGTATCTACAGGAGTGTAACTTATCCCCAGTCATGTTTGCTGGCAGTATCCATGGTGACCTCGACTCCTGCCTGCATCCAGCCTGCATCTACTAATGTACATGTATTGTATGCAGGTACACTGTCTCGGTATTAGTAATGTAATGCACATATAATGCCTCATTAACTCAGGGTGTCTAGTCATCACGGGCAAGCTATTCTCATATGCAGAGTATGTGATCAAACTCGAGAAGTATTATGAATTTCAGAGTCATAATTTCAGAAATGAGGGACTTTTTCTAGTCTGCAGAGTGATGTCTTAAGAATGTGTGATACTGGAACAACACCAGAGGGCAGGGCACATTCTTTTCAACTGTCTTTGAAGCTTTTCTCTAGCAGATTTATGACTAGTTTCCTCCATAACCTTGACAATAAAATCAGCGGTACACATATAGACAACTCTGTCAGGCGACAGACCGAAGGTTAGGTCTGGTGGTCTCACAATTTATAATGCATCACTGAGCAAAGTTTACTACAATATACAAACATTCCAGCGAACAGAAGCCGTTTGTGTACACACTATACATGGTGAACATATCACATGTCCAAATTTGAATACTTGCTCAAATCAGACTATTTCAGGGTCTCTTCTGCTCATATTAAATTTGGTGCATCAATCTTGGAAGCCTCTCTGAACTGTATTGGTTCTAATACTTTTTAGTAGTAGCATGGCGTGCCAAAGCAACACCTCCTGCAGCAGAGAGAGCAAAAATGAGGTCAAACTTGAGGTCAAATATTGAAAAATCACTGAATAATATACCTATAGCCTTCAATCCCCTTTATTATGATTCAAATAACATAAATGTATGAATGATTGAGGTATTCAGGAATAGCTGCAATCGCTAACTGGCATCACTATTTCATGGGGTAACCATTGGGTTTTTCTTGTGTATCAGTATAACATGTACACCGGTAAACGTAATTTTACCGCCATAATTTACGTCATTGATGAAACAGATGATATCCATTAGTGATTTGGCACCAAAACTGACCAATATTATGTAAAGTTTTAACGTCGTCCGCTATCCGGGATCCTCGAAGATACGTAGTCCTCTCACCACAGGTCATCGCGGACGCGCACCCGCTATCCCCGGATCCTCGCGGAAGTCCGCTCACCGAGGGTCACTGCAGGCGCAGTCATTACTCTATCATCAGAACTTTAACCAGGTAGCAGCTCGCCCAATGAGCCCAAACGTACGGACACCACTCAGATACAGGATCATCACCGTGGTGTTAACTTGTGAGGCTTGGCTCGCCGCGGTCCGCCTCGAGGATGGAACCCCGGACAGCCCGACAGTCTGCCAGAGCCTGTGTCGCACCATCCCGGGTGGAGAGGGCCCCCTATTGAAGTCGTCCCCAGGGCCCGTGAGGGCCTTAGCCGCGGTTCGCGGACGTAGAGCTCATGGCTGAGCTCTCCGTCGTCCCTCTCGCCTTGCTCTGAGACAACTCACAGATCAAAACGGTACCAGAGTATATAAACCCCAATACACGAGGCACGAAGGAGATCCAGGTCAAACCATTGTTATAGTTCACTGGGCGAGAGAGGATGAGAGAACGTTGCTGGGGCAACGCGTGCTTCGAACTGAAGCGTCCAAAAATAGACCTTAAAACTGGTTAGTGTTTTGCAAAGACTCCTGCCGCGATCTATGGGCAAAATCGCCACGATTACAATGCTGCCCTCTGTTGAATGATAGCTCGAACACTTCCTATTGGAACACTCCAAGATCTTATTAGAAAATTATGAAGTGACTTATAAGGTTAGGCCGTGTTGTGTTAAGAGTTTGTTTAGCGTCCGCATGCGGGTAGCTTCTCAACGAAATTTGGTACTAACACACACAGAAAATCTTAATCATTCAAAAGTGTTTGAATGATGTTGTTAGATTATTGTTCTCATAAATTCTCTTGCTTTTAATGTCGATGATTGATAAGCAATGATTCAGCATATTTATATTGTGAGGGTTTTTCTCAATTGTTCTGGTGTCCATAGAACAGGTTTCCACTGCAAATGTACACAAGAATTTATGAGTTGTGTGTTGTTTATTGGCTTGTGTTGAAATTTTTTGTGTTAATATTCCGTGCTGCCTGATACTTGTTCGAAACTTGACGGACGCTAAACAAGTCTTAACACCACACGGCCTTATAAAAATTGACCATTTTGGGGTAAAACAGGGGGCGTTCTACTGTTAGGGTGCAAGCCACTATTAGGACCAATATGGTGTGCTTATTTTTGCTATTCAATAACTGTTGCTGGAATACACTTTTAGATTTTCACTTTTATTTTCGAACTGATTGGAAACCAATCATGAGTTTCTGGTTATACTAAATCTAAACTAGACGTCAAGGCCTGAAGATGCCTTGGGGCATTTCGTGTGAGTTCTATTCCTACCTAACATTTACCTAAGAGACCGCGTCTAGAACCATAATGACTCTGAATCTGTCCGTGGTCAAAGTTTAAGTGACATACCCCGTCCTTAGGCATCTTTGCGTTTCGCTCTACGACGGACCGTTTCTGAGATATGGCAAACAGGAAGTGCTGAGTCGGCAAAAAAAAATTCGACACCAGAAGTCGTCTCGATGCAAGATGCCCTCTAGACTAGTTATTCTAGTGCCAGGAGGCCGGAATTGAGCTCCGTTTCGCTCTACAACGCACCATTTCCGAGATACGGCCAAACAGGAAATGCGGAGTCGGCGAAAATAAATTCGTCACTAGGGGTCGTCTCGACCGAAAATACCCACTAGACTAGTTTGTCTAGTGCCATAGGGCCGGAATTGAGCTCCGTTTCGCTCTACGACGCACCGTTTTCGAGATAAGGCCAAACAGGAAGTGCCGAGTCGGCGAAAAAAAAATTGACACCAGGGGTCGTCTCGACCCAAGATACACACTAGACTAGTTTGTCTATTGAGCTCCGTTTCGCTCTACGACGCACCGTTTCCGAGATACGGCCAAACAGGAAGTGCCGAGTCGGCAAAAAAAAAAATTAGCCCAAAGGCTAAGATATGTTACCGGACAATTTTGGTTTGGCCATGGCAGCAATGGCAGGTAACAGAACTTGAGATTTACCAATCAAGGTTCGCAGTGTAAGCATATGACCTTGAGATTTACCAATCAAGGTCATCCGTGTGAACTTCGATGTCACCATTACATGTATGTGTGCGGTATTTGATATTCTATATGTTCATAATACAAAGATATATCTGGGTGGAATCGTTTAGGCCGCTCAGGTCAATTTACACATTCTAAGTCAGACATTTGGACATCTGACGTCAAGTTCAAGGTCATCATTAGTTGTGCCATATATGTCTTCCTATATGTTCATAATGCAAACATGAGCTCTATCTGCAAGCATTTCATCTATAGAGGCAAATCTTAGCATTTTTGACCCCAAAATGGCTGTTTTGACCTTTCAAGGTCATCGAAGGTCAAATTCAAGGTCACCACACAAGTCGCCATATATGACATCCCATTTGAAAGTGCCAATTTCTAAGCTCTATCTTCAAGCGTTCTATGAGTATAGTCCAGACAGCTCCTATTATGAAGGAAAAAAGTGCCGAAAATTTTCTAAGTCCAAAATTTTTTTCAAAGGGTGAAAATTTTTTTTTTGCCTAGAAATGGCCCGAAATGGATAGTAATGCGATTTGGGACGAAAAAATTTTTTTTCGTCGACTCGTCAAAAATTCAAAATGGCCGCCACACGGAGGTCGGCGATTCAAGGGCAACAAAACTTATACACGTCACAGAGGTATATAAGAGGACTCTTTTTAAACAAAAAACTCAAAACTGATCAGACAGTTTTTGAGAAAATA
The DNA here is from genome assembly GCA_949152475.1 of Terebella lapidaria. Taxonomy (NCBI): domain Eukaryota; kingdom Metazoa; phylum Annelida; class Polychaeta; order Terebellida; family Terebellidae; genus Terebella; species Terebella lapidaria. The sequence goes on along the minus strand of OX424568.1, from coordinate 2,194,671 downwards.
CAGACCAGGTGCGAATTTGAGCATTTTTCGACCCAAAAATGGCTGTTTTGACCTTTCAAGGTCATCCAAGGTCAAATTCAAGGTCACCACACAAGTCGCCATATATGACTTCCCATTTGAAAGTGCCAATTTCTAAGCTCTATCTTCAAGCTTTCTATGAGTACAGTCCGGACAGCTCCCATTATGAAGGAAAAAAGTTCCGAAAAGTTTCTAAGTCCAAAAATTTTTTCAAAGGGTGGAAATTTTTTTTTTGCCTAGAAATGGCCCAAAATGGAAAGTAATGCGATTTGGGGCGAAAAAAATTTTTTTCGCCGACCCGCCAAAAATTCAAAATGGCCGCCACACGGAGACCGGCGAATTTAGGGCAACCAAACTTATACATGTCACAGAGGTATATGAGGGGAATCTTTTGAAACCAAAAACTCAAAACTGATCAGACAGTTTTTGAGAAAATGGCCGTCCAAGTCCAAAATTGAGCGTTTTTCGACAAAAACGGCCGCCATTTTGAAAAAAATGCGAAAATCAAAAAACAAAAAAATACCTCCTTCTCAAAATATTTTTAGGCATTTTTGTGCAAAATTTCAGAAAGATTTGATCGTTAACTATAAAGATAAAAATGTTAACGCCGGACGGACGGACGGGCGGACGGACGGACGGACGGACGGACGGACGGACAGACGGACACGCCAATCTAATAGGCGGGTTGGTTGCACGCAACCCGCCCAAAAAATTGACACCAGGGGTTGTCTCGACCCAAAATACCCATAAGCCTAGTTTGTCTAGTGCCAGAAGGCCGGAATTGAGCTCCGTTTCGCTCTACGATGCACCGTTTCCGAGATACGGCCAAACAGGAAGTGCCGAGTCCGCGAGAAAAAAAATCGACACCAGGGGTCGTTTCGACCCAAGATACCCCCTAGACTAGTTTGTCTAGTGCCAGGAGGCCGAAATTGAGCCCCGTTTCGCTCTACGACGCACCGTTTCCGAGATACGGCCAAACAGGAAGTGCTGAGTCGGCGAAAAAAAAATTCGACACCAGGGGTCGTTTCGACCCAAGATACACACTAGACTAGTTTGTCTAGTGCCAGGAGGCCGAAATTGAGCTCCGTTTCGCTCTACGACGCACCGTTTCCGAGATACGGCCAAACAGGAAGTGCCGAGTCGGCGAAAAAAAAATTCAACACCAGGGGACGTCTCGACCGAAGATACACACTAGACTAGTTTGTCTAGAGCCAGGAGGCCGAAATTGAGCTCCGTTTCGCTCTACGACATACCGTTTCCGAGATACGGCCAAACAGGAAGTTTGGGTCGGCGAAAAAAAAAATCGACACCAGGGGTCGTTTCGACCCAATATACCCTCTAGACTAGTTTGTCTAGTGCCAGGAGGCCGAAATTGAGCTCCGTTTCGCTCTACGACGCACTGTTTCCGAGATACGGCCAAACAGGAAGTGCCGAGTCGGCGAAAAAAAAATTCGACACCAGGGGTCGTCTCGACCGAAGATACACACTAGACTAGTTTGTCTAGTGCCAGGAGGCTGAAATTGAGCTCCGTTTCGCTCTACAACGCACCGTTTCCGAGATACGGCCAAACAGGAAGTGCCGAGTCGGCGAAAAAAAAATTCGACACCAGGGGTCGTCTCGACCGAAGATACACACTAGACTAGTTTGTCTAGTGCCAGGAGGCCGAAATTGAGCTCCGTTTCGCTCTACGACGCACCGTTTCCGAGATACGGCCAAACAGGAAGTGCCGAGTCGGCGAAAAAAAAATTCGACACCAGGGGTCGTCTCGACCGAAGATACACACTAGACTAGTTTGTCTAGTGCCAGGAGGCCGAAATTGAGCCCCGTTTCGCTCTACGACACACCGTTTCCGAGATACGGCCAAACAGGAAGTGCAGAGTCGGCGAAAAAAAAATTCGACACCAGGGGTCGTTTCGACCCAAGATACACACTAGACTAGTTTGTCTAGTGCCAGGAGGCCGAAATTGAGCTCCGTTTCGCTCTACGACACACCGTTTCCGAGATACGGCCAAACAGGAAGTGCAGAGTCGGCGAAAAAAAAATTCGACACCAGGGGTCGTTTCGACCCAAGATACACACTAGACTAGTTTGTCTAGTGCCAGGAGGCCGAAATTGAGCTCCGTTTCGCTCTACGACGCACCGTTTCCGAGATACGGCCAAACAGGAAGTGCCGAGTCGGCGAAAAAAAAATTCGACACCAGGGGACGTCTCGACCGAAGATACACACTAGACTAGTTTGTCTAGTGCCAGGAGGCCGAAATTGAGCTCCGTTTCGCTCTACGACGCACCGTTTCCGAAATACGGCCAAACAGGAAGTGCCGAGTCGGCGAAAAAAAAAATCGACACCAGGGGTCGTTTCGACCCAATATACCCACTAGACTAGTTTGTCTAGTGCCAGGAGGCCGAAATTGAGCTCCGTTTCGCTCTACGACGCACCGTTTCCGAGATATGCATGAAAGCCTCAAGGATGAATCAGCAAAAATTCTTCCGAGCTCTAGGTCAAAGGTCGTTCGACGGAGTGATCCCAAAATCAATAGGGTTCTTCCTTGGTGGTATATGAACTCCCATGCAGAGAATACTTGCCATTGCATGAATACTTTTTGAGTTATCGATCGGAAACCAAGTCTCGAAATCAACCTTGATTTCATCCTCACGGACCTCACGGACCCCGGAGCCGCCTCCAAAACAATAGGGGTCTTCCATGTAATATTTCTGACCAGTGGTGTAAATTTGGACAAGATCCGTTCAGGCGTTCCCGAATTATTGATCGGAAACCAAAACGGCGGAAAGTAAAAAAAAAAGAAGAAAAAAAAAAAAAAAAAAAAAAAAAAAAACCCAGACAAAACCATAAGGGCATTTCGGGCCGAAATGCCCTAATGACAACTGTTGACTGGAGTAGTAATTCATTAGTGATTTTGATAGTGTAGCTAGTAATTAAGCATGTTAAACCGCTGTTCTTGATCATTATTTTGATAAATTATAAGCACAAAAGTTTAATTTGACCACTCATCCAAAGCGCTTGCAGCTATGTGATCCAATAGGCATTTTGTTTTATCCAAATTTTGTTTTATCAATTTTGCAGGAATTGTTTCTATTGCCCAAAGCGAACAATATTCCAAACACTACCAATTTAAACAAAACTAGACGTCAAGGCCTAAAGGCCTTGGAGGCATTTCAGGGTGAAGCTATTGATGAAAATGAAAAATGCCGACTCGGTGAAAGATTTTCAGGTCAAATCAAAGTTCATCCCTGATACCCCTCAGATATGCTCGTCTAGGACCATGAGTCCGAAAATAATTTCCGTTTCGCTCTACGATGCACAGTTTCCGAGATATCAACGAAAATGAAAAATGCCGACTCGGCAAAAAAATTTCAGGTCAAGGTCGAAGTTTATCTCTAGTACCCCTCAGATATGTTTTTCTAGGGCCACAAGTCCAAAATTAATGCCTGTTACGCTCTACCATGCACCGTTTCTGAGATATCGATGAAAACGAAAAATGCCGACTTCGCGAAAAAATTTAAGGTCAAGGTCAAAGTTCATCCCTAGTACCCCTTAGTTATGATTGCCTAGGGCCACGAGTCCGAAAATAACGTCCGTTTCGCTCTATGATGCACCGTTTCTGAGATATCGATGTACGCAAAAAATGCCGACTCAGTGAAAAAAATTAAGGTCAAGGTGAAAGGTCATCCATAATACCATTAAGATATGTTTATCTACGGCGACGAGTCCGAAAATAACGTCCGTTTTGCTCCATGACGCACCGTTTCCGAGATATCGACGAAAACAAAAAAAGGTGACTCAGCGAAAAAATTTAAGGTCAAGGTCAAAGGTCATCCATAATACCCTTTAGACATGTTTGTCTAGGGCGAAGAGTCCAAAAATAACGTCCGTTTCGCTCTTCGACGCACCGTTTCCGAGATATCGATGAAAACGAAAAATGCCAACTCAGCGAAAAAATTTAAGGTCAAGGTCAAAGGTCATCCATAATACCAAAGGTCATCCATAATACCCCTTAGACATGATTGTCTAGGATGACGAGTCCGAAAATAACGTCCGTTTCGCTCTACGACGCACCGTTTCCGAGATATGCATGAGAGCCTCAAGGATGACTCAGCTAAAATTATTTCAAGCCCTATGTCAAAGGTCGTTTAACGAATCAGCCTCAAAATCAATAGGCTTCTTCCCTGGTGATATATGAACCTCCATGCAAAGTTCCACAGTCATTGCCATAATACTTTTTGAGATATCGTGCGGAAACCAGAAACATTGATTTCATCCTCACGGACCTCACAGACCCCGGAGCCGGCTCAAAAACAATAGGCTTCTTCCACACAACATTTCTGACCAGCAGTGAAAATTTGGCGAAGATACACCAAGGCAAACTGAAGTTATCATGCAGAAACCAAAAAGTGAAAAAAAAAAAAAAAAAAAAAAAAAAAAACATAAAGGCATTTCTGCTGAAATGCCTTAATTGAATACAATAATATTTTGATGATTGTTTGGTCAAGTTGTCTGTCCAAAAAGAAGTGCAAACAATTATCTGCATAATCGTTTACATTTCATTATTTCTAGAGTGATAAATGTGTACAGTAAAACACATTACATTGCCTGCATGTCACTCTATCTGTGGTCCCTATGGAAACTAAACATGCCCTCAACAACACAAATGTCAGCTTGGATCATGCATGCTCCTCCAGAGTATGGACACTTTTGAAACTAGAATTGCCAGGGGACCATGGAAAAGGTCAAACAAACTATGAATATTGCATGTGCATTGCATGACAAGATGGCAGTATATTATTAAAGCTGACATTATAGTAATACTGAATGGGACGGTTGGAACCATGAATATCATTCTCACTTGTTGTCATAATAATTGCAAACTATTAAATTGAAATGCTTTATGCAGACAGGACAAGCATACGAGTCATGCACCCCCACTGGGATCCGCCTCTCCGCCAGTATGGGCATGACTCGGAAACACCCCTCCTCCCCCCTCCTCCCCCCTACTACCGTGACCCCCCCCCCCTCCCCCCTACTACCGTGACCCCCCCCCCCCCCCCACCACCACCACCGGCAGATCATAAATCGTCACCGCGGGCGCATTGTTACACTCGTCTCAGCTCTAGTAAACCTGCTTTAGCATCTATAGCACCTATCAACATACAACCCTAGCTCCTGCACAAAATCTGTTTGCGGACACTTATCTCAGCCTTATTTCTGTTATCATTACCCGTTCAAGAGTCCTTGTTTGATAAGCTTTCCTTGCAGTCCATTTGTTTCAAGAGGCCCCGTGGCCGTCAAACAATCCACAGTGACGTTATGATGGCAGACTCCCTGGCGAGTAGACGGTGACCTAGATAATAAATCACTATTTTTTAATTTATGAACGTCATGATTTCATCACTGCATTCACACTGACGCGGAGGAATGTTGTTACGAACGACATTAATTACCATGACTATAACAATTCAGGACTACTTTTCTCGAATTTCAGAACAGAGCAAATCACCCAACATCAACTAGATCACACTTATTCATGCCAACCAGTTCACTGTTTCAGAAAAAAAAACATGACTGTAATTGATCAGTAAAAAAAAGAAGCTACAGGTAGATATGATATACCCAATGGATTTAAAGTTTGGCCTATATTTCCTGTTTGATGTGAAATTTAACATTGGGGGTAGATTGCCAACTTCTTTTCAAGATAGAAGTTTTCAAGATAGAAGTCTGAAATTTGGTGAAAAAGTACGGTTTTATGCCAAATGGAAACAAACAAAACTTCAAATTGATCCGACCATCCTAAACGAAGTTATTGCCAAAATTCATATGAGGTATTGTGTTGAACTTGACTTCAATCGAGAAATTAGGCTTAATATATAAGCATTTAGAGAAAGAGGAACGTGCCTCAACCGCTGTTTTATCCATCCATATATTTTCTTTGTGATCTTACTACTCCTAGATTACAAATAGTACTAGTATTGATCAGTATTATCTATTTACTTGTTACAACTTTACTTCACTTTTTATTTTTTCACGTATTTTTTTCTGTATTTTCTGTATTTTTCTGTATTTTTATCTTTATTGGTTTTGTACATGTGTGCTTAAAAATATTGTAACTTTTAATTTGTGAATTGCAACGTTATAAGCTTGTTTCTAAGCATTCCCTTTCAACATCTATATTTTTTTGATGTAACTCTATGGAATTGTACTTGTCAATGTTGATGTTGAAATAAACTTATTGAATTGAATTGAATAGATCTTTTTCATATCCATCTGCAAAAGTGTATCCTCAAAGATATTGGTGCAAAGTACATAACCGATCTGCCCACACAACTCAAATACATGTACTCGATATTTAGAGTTTCACCATTAAACCTAATATATAAACTCGTGTGTAGACAATTTACCCTGGAGAATACTGGACATTCACACAAATCGATTGGTTGAGAGCGCGGACAATACCACAACATAATTCAAAGGTAAAATCATGGCTGAGTTAGGTACTTTCAAACAGTAATGCAATGTTGCTTTTTGAAGTGACGTACTGTATATCATTGTATCTTGACCTATAGTCGCGCCTATAGAGATTGATATCTTGCGCGCTTAAACACGCAAATGATCCACCGTGTTACTGATCTGACTATTAGTAGGCCCATTTTATAAAATCATCACGATGTATTGACTGTTAGATGTTACGATCACAACCATTACAAGGTCTCATTTAGTTCAAACATATTTATTATCCTTGGATTACCCAATAGCTTGATAGCTATCTGTCTATTCATCACAATATATATCCAGGAAAGAGAAACAAACAAATAGGATGGCATTATTATATATTTAATGACTGAAATTCCAACAAAACATTTCAATACATGTCTATGTGCATGATACTGAATGCAAATACAATTCCACAAAATCATCCACGGAGCGTTTTGACAACTCCATGATTGTGGAACCTCATACTAACGGACACTACGTATATATATGCATGATGCCTCAGCATGGTACAGTCAGTGAACACAATCATCATTTGTTGAACACGATGTTAGCCAGTAATTAGATCTACGTTATAGTCGCCATAACCAAACGTAACTGCATCAGGGTCATCTGGAATGTAGTTGAATCATCCTTGGGTGAATCATGTAACTGATTCCGAACAATTGTCTGATTGGGTAACATAATCCCTGATGTTTTGAGGTGATTGGTTGACAGAATCCACCTCGCTGTGTGATTGGCTTAAACACACTGAGACGTTCTCTGATTGGCGAGGACATTCTATGACGTCCACTGATTGGCCAACTGCTAGGGAACCATCACCTGATTGGCTGCCAGATTCTAGAGGAGTATCTGATTGGCTCTGGCTTACAACGTTCCCTGGAACACAACTGACGATCTGTGATCTGTGAATTTCCCCGCCAAGCGATGACCGAGAACTGTCTGAATCTAATGAAGAAAACTGTTGGAGAGGTATAACAACGCTCGGGTCTAACTGACGCGGGCGTTCTCGTCGGGAGAGGAACTCCATGACACACAGCCCACAGCCAGCCATATCCACAACAACAGCCACAGTCGCCATGATGAAAAACCACGAGATGTCGTGAGCTGACGTCACGTGAGGAATAGACCAGGTGACGACAACTGTCATCAACATCAGAGCTGGGAGACAACAGACATTTGATATCAACAGGCGGTGGGGAGAAATTCAATATAAAATATAATAAACATTAAATGTGTCTGGAGACTTGATTTACTTTTCATAATTTTTCTATGCTAACAGACATATACGCTGTGAAACACAAAAGGTATATTATAAAACGGAAAGAGCAATTCATGTTTAATTTGAACTCAAGATAAGATACTAGTGGGCTTAATCTACGATGTATTTAGGACAAACCTGCAATGAATGAGAAGACGATGACGGCAGGCATGATGATGAGGAACTGTCTCGTGGCTAGAAGCACATTCAAGACGTTTGCACTGAGCAGGACCAGAGTCGACAGAGTGCCCAGTATCGGGCACAAGATCGGGACCATAGTGGGAGTACCTTGAATTGTTGGATACATAAATGTTTTCACGAATGGTACGGAATACGCTAATGTATTTTTATTTGTTTGTGATCTGAATTCACCTGAAGTACTGGGGATTTCGTGAGCAAAGAGACCAATACCAGACCCGTCGGGTAGAACCAGCCAGTGATTGGTCACCATGGCAACTAGATCTATCAGCAGGGCTGACATGAGAAGAATCGATCCGGCCTTGAGAATTGTGGAGCGTATGGTCCACAACATGTAGAAATCGAATACATAGGAACAAGGTGGACACCCCGAATCGGCCATTCTTGTCCTGGCGAATACTGTATCCGATCAGGTTATAATTTCTTTCTTTTTCTCACGCTCCCCTTATACATCATCGGCACCGTCATAGTTTTATTTCTTGATTTCGTCTATTTATTTTCGTGCAGTCTGTTGTAAATATATTCCTCCCAGGGACTCCAGGGATAACCTGTTTAAGAAGTCACACAGAATCTTAAATTTTATTTCTTTTATTATTTACAATAATTATATATTACCCCCACTGAGATCCGCCCCTTCAATCTCACAAAAGCCCTACCTGGATCCGCACCAAACATACGGCCTGTACAAACCTCTGCGTGCTTACTACATCAGCAAACGCGTATTGAATGTTACATCGCTGTCATGGGAGGAATCTTCTCTTCATCAGTCGAACATCATATATACATACATTAGACACAATTCCTTTGTCTTCGCTTGTATTGATTTTCTCATTCGGCGTAAATCAAAGTCCGACAATGACACAGTTAAAATATCACGCCTCCAGCCCACATGCTATAAGGAAACGTATGCGTCATGATCATGAAAGGGGCGGATCTGGGTCAAACTGGTCGTACATGGTTAGTGCGAATGAAGTCGCCCGAAATTACTAATACAGCTCACAAGTCATACAGCAACGCATATGTGCAACATGAGCCTACCACAGGGTCAATGTTTGAAAACTCCTTCAAATCGTACCATATATTTATAGGCTTACGGACGAATCAACTTGCATTGTTAAATGTGTCAACCGATCATATCCAATTAAACCATGATGGCTTTTCAGTCAAGACGCTGTGATTTTAATGGATTACACTTTTGTCCGTGTAGCCAGATCTTCCAAATATCTACTCGAACCACCTGATTTGACTGTAGGGTCAGGCGCGGATCCAATACATTTAATTCAAGGCGATTATGTTTATCTCCGCGTGTGTTTCAGCCGTGATCAATAATTATCATTGAACGACAATGCGATTAAATGTAGACAGTTTGAGCTTGGGCCGTCAACCATCTAGGTCATTAAACCTAACATAATTGCGTCTGCCTCAATAAATTTTCGTCCACTTTATTTGGGAATAACCTGCATGTATGTATATGGGTGGGTTATTTCAGTTCACAAGGTATACAGACGTCAACAGTCTTGTGGTAGCCTCTACAATTCTGACAAGCGTAAGAGGCGAGGTATCTCATGTTTGATCAGAAGTTCAGAACGCGTCATGTTTATGACACAAGCCAGTTCGTTCAACCTTAGATCTTGTCGATCATGGTCTAGTCAGAGAACCGCCCACACATCAAATGTCTCTTCGAGTCGACGCTCAAATTAGACCATATACTTTTTTGTAAGGAACATTACACTGAAATATTCCCCGATAGACGGATGTTTACCTTTTGAAAATCCCTGCATCATTGTCGAGTGCCTTGCATGCTCAAAGCCAAATTACCAAAGCTGTATTCAAAACCATCCAAAAACTGAAAATATATTTCGAAGTGTTCACCATATTGAATACCTAAGTCAATATCGTGACACACAACGGGATCTTATTCAGGATTAACCTGAGTTAGTGCATGGTTGGGGCCGTTTCCTTTGTTGTTGACAGGTTACTATTGAGCAGAGTTACCAGCAGGTTACTATTTTTGCGAATAGGAACCCCTGCACTAAGTCAGATAATGCACGCGGACGCGGGTCTCTCGCCAATAGTGGCCTCGTGCCCTTCGGGCACTCGGTCACTATTGGCGAGAGTCCCTCGTCCTTGTGCATTATCCTATACCTAGTCTGAAATTAAACCGCAGGCTACCAAATTTAATATCGTAACACCTTGTGGGATAGTGCCTAATACTATTTGTACAATTATTGAACAAGGGTACTGTAGGTCAACAACAGATCCACTATGAGCCACTATTGGCGAGAGACCCACGTCCGCGTGCATTATCTGACTTAGTCCCTATTTGCAGAAATAGTAACCTGCTGGTAATTCTGTTCAATAGTAACCTGTCAACAACAAAGGAGACGGCCCCAACCTTGCACTAAATATGATTTCCCATAATACAAGCATGAGATCTATCTGTAGTTATTTGTCTACAGGCGCTAATTTACATAGTGCATGTCAAATGCGAACTTGAGATTCACCACTCAAGATCATCTGTCAAGTTCAAGGTCACCAAAAGATCCAACATATATGACTTCCTATATGCCGATAATACAAACCTAAGCCCTATCTACATGTGATTGTCTGCACAGGCCAATTTACATATTTCAGGTCAAACGTGACATTGAGATTTACCACTCAAGGTCTTCTGAGGTCAACTTCATGGTCACCGAAAGAATCAACGTATAGGATTTCCTATATGGTCACAATACAAAACTAAGCATTGTCTACAAGCATTTTATTATTATTATATTATTATTACCATTATTACCAATTTACACATTTTGGGTACGAGGTGACCATGCGGTTTACCACCCAAAGCTCATCTGAGCTCAAGTTCAAGGACACCAGAAGATCAATCATATATCATTTCCTGTACGCTCGCAATACAAACCGAAGTTCAATTTGCAAGCGTTCGGTCCCTTTAGGCCAATTTATGAATTTCGGCCCCTTTTCAGCCCACATTTCCAGACATTCAAGGTCTACGTTTCTAAACGATACAAATGGCCTAAAACAAAAAAAAATTATACCGCCAATTTTGAGAAAATTATCTGTAAAATTTGAAATTGTGCATTTTCATCACTTAAATGGCCAGAAATGATTCAATTTTTGTTTCTTTATATAAAGTCTTGCGATATTGGGCCAAGGTATGTTCTGACAAATTTGTAGGGAAAATTATCATGTCAGAAAAATATTACAGATCCGGATGGACGAAAAATCATAATAGCTTCAGGCTAACTTAGCAAAACAATGTTCTAAATGCGATAAACATATTTGTTTCTAGCCCTTACGGAATTTGAATAGGACTGTCTGTAAAAGCATGTAAACATGACCTACTGAACTAAAGTGTCACAAAGTTCCCAAATTTTAATTGTAAATTTGCCGTTTATTGTTATACGCACCTCTAAACTAGACGCTTCCGGTCGCCTACGACCGCTTGGTGTATCCCCCGTAGCACTATCATTCCTCTTGCCCCAAATATATTACTAATAAGTGTGAAAAATTAGCCCAAGGGCTAAGATAGGTTACCGGACAATTTTAGTTTTAAGCAATGCAGGTGACATTACTGACATATGATCTTGAGATTTGCCAATCAAGGTCATGTTTGTGAACTGCAATGTCATCATTAGGTATGCTGCATATGACTTCATAACACAAACATAAAAGCTCTATCAACAAGTATTTTGTCTGTAGCGGTCAATTTACAAATGTCAGGTCAGGACAGATTGTGAGATTTGGGTTTCAAGGTCACATATAAGGTCAAATTCGAGGTTACCAAAAGATGTGCCATAAAAACATGACTTCATGTAAGCTTATACACAATCTTGACCTGTATGTGCAAGTGTTTAGGCCTTAGTGGCTAATTTACAAATTTCACATCGGACATTTAGCACTCAAGGTCATCCAAGGTCAAGCTCATGGTCATCATCAGTTGTTCCATATATGATTCTTATATGCTCATAATGCAATCTTAAGCTCTATCTACAAGCATTTCATCTGTAGAGGCAAATTTTGGCATTTTTCGACCCAAAAATGGATGTTTTGACCTTTCAAGGTCATCCGAGGTCAAATTCAAGGTCACCACACAAGTCGCCATATATGACTTCCCATTTGAAAGTGCCAATTTCTAAGCTCTATCTTCAAGCGTTCTATGAGTACAGTCTTCACAGCTCCCATTATGAAGGAAAAAAGTGCCGAAAATTTTCCAAAATATTTCCAAAATATTTTTCAAAGGGTGAAAAAAAATTTTTTGTCTAGAAATGGCCCAAAATGGATAGTAATGCGATTTGGGCCGAAAACATTTTTTTTCGTCGACCCGTCGAAAATTCAAAATGGCCGCCATACGCAGACCGGCGATTCAAGGGCAACCAAACTTATACACATCACAGAGGTACAAAAGGAGAATCTTTTGAAACAAAAATCTCAAAACTGATCAGACAGTTTTTGAGAAAATGGCCGCCAAAGTCCAAAATTGGCCATTTTTCGTTAAAAATGGATGCCATTTTGGGAAAAATGAGAAAATAAAAAAACTAGAAAAAAGCCATCTTAAAATATTTTTAGGCACTTTTGTGCGAAATTTCAGAAAAATCCGCCTGTAAACTTCAAAGATACAGATGTGGACGGACAAAGGACGGACAAAGGACGCAACGCGACGGCAATAGGTTATCGGACCATAGGTGCGATAACCTAAAAACTAGAACAAGGGATAGAGAAGATTACCGGAGAAATGTAAAATCTTAGGCAACAACTGTTTTTTTTTTTCCCCCACCAAAATTGCTGCATTAATCTTTCAAGGTTATTGAAGGGCGAATTCAAGATCACCACTGAAACCACGGCATATGAATGTCCATTTCGACATGTTCGATAACAAAAACGAAATTACAGCCAGATCAAGCTTTTCACCTAAAGTTATATTTCAACTCAGGATTTTTGACATACTTGGTTCCAAGTTGAAATTCAAAGTAAAAATTGACCAAAACTGCATTTCAAGATCACAAAATTGGAGCCAGATCGAACTTTCCACCATAAGTTACATATCAACTCATAATATGTGACAAACTTGTTTCCAAGTTGAAATTCAAAGTAAAAGTTGACCAAAACTGCATTTCAAGATGACAAAATTGGAGACAGATCGAACTTTTCGCCATAAGTTATATTTTAACTCATAATATGTGCCAAACTTGGTTTCAAGCTGAAATTCAAAGTAAAAACTTACCAAAACTGCATTTCAAGATGACGAAATTGGAGCCAGATTGAACTTTTTACTATAAGTTATATTTTGACTCATAATATGTATCAAACGTGGTTTCAAGTTGAAATTCAGAGTGAAAGTTGACCAAAACTGCATTTCGAGATGATGAAATTCGAGCCAGATCAATGTTTTAGTAAAAATCATGTTAACTTATTCAGTTACACCCATATATCTCTACTGGACAAAACCTTATTGAGCTCAATAATAAATGTTTCTCATCGTAACTATTAATTTTGAGGTCAATGATAGATTAATTTATTTGGTTACAGCCATAAAATCTCTACTGGACAGAACCTTTACCTTGTTGAGCCCAATAATAAATATTTATTGTCTTAACTATTTTTATTGTGGTCAATAATAGACTTAACTAGTAATAATAAGGTTAACTTACTCGGTTACACTCATGAAATCTGTACTGGACAAAACCTTCACCTTGTTGAGCTTAATAATAAATGTTTCTCATCTTGACTATTTTAATTGTGGTCAATAATAGACTTAACTAGTAAAATTAAGGTTAACTTATTCGATAATATCGATCTGTTTTCACTAAAAACATCAGTTCTCTATTCTGAACAAGAATCCAGTGCTATTTGTTTTCATAGTACAGGGTATTGGATTGATCACAGATGTTCAAGTCGGTATTTTAATGGTCGTAATAAGTTAGTCTGTTAACTAATTAATATTTATTCGATCATTCTGAAAAACGAGAAGTTTCTTGTGAGGGTCTTTCTCTCTGAGTCTGTGCAATTTCATCATCATTGATTGAAAACTCCCACTCATAGAGCGTTCACAAGCCATTAGTTTTAAACAGGCTAATTTGAGCACAAAATGTGTCGCCAATCGGCCAATTTGATTGCTATGGCAACCAAAATCGATTGGTGTCGGGATCTTACCATAAGATGTGTCTGTATAAAAAATTATTAGAATCGGTTAAGATTTGCAACCTGTAGCGCATTCACAAGAAAGTGTCTGCGGACGCGGACACGGATGCGGCGGCGGCGGCGCGACGAAGACAAATCCATAGTATCCGCCGAACTTCGTTCGGGGGATACAACTACTACTTGCTCCTTTTCGATCCTGCGGATCGTTTTGGATAAGAAAATTCGCATGATTGAACTAGGCATGACCGTCTGCCTCATGACCGCGCTCCTTTACCCGCCTACAAACACACCGCGCTGCGCGCGCGCATGCGCAGCAACTTCACTTTTCTGTCTCTCACAAAAGGAAGCCACTAGCACAATAAATGGTGGGGAGGCTGGGAGGGATTTTACTGTAGTAGTTTAGAGGTGAGTATAACAATAAACGGCAAATTTACAATTAAAATTTGGGAAGTTTATTCTATACATCACCAATCTAAACTACTACATGCTCCTTAGAATCGAAGGAGAGGCGGTGGAGCATTTTGTGCTAGAGTGTCATGAAACAGACGATCAGTCAAGGTTCAAGCGAATTACCCAAATCCAGTAATATGCCTAATAATAATAAAGCATACATACCTGCATTCGGCGTTCACTCGACGAAAAAGTGCACAATAAATTTTCTCCCTGACGGTGGATAGTTGGCGCTCTACTTGAGCCCAACAAAACAAAGACTAAAAACACACGAGTGTAATATATACAAGTGCACATAAAACCCTTGACTTTTCCGTCCAGCTGGTCACACAAGACTTTGAGCAACGACCAGCGGCCCTAGCCTAAATCTAGCGGCTTGGGACTGGAGCTCGGCAGCGTTGGACAGGTAAAACCCGATGAATGTCGTGGAATTAGTCCACATTCCGGCCCTTACGATATATTCCAACGGAATATTCGATCGGGACGCCAAAGACATCGAGATGTGTCGGACTTGGTGTGACGATATTTTGTAGGTGCAACGGTCGTCAGCACCTGACTCCATATAGACAGTTCGCACTAGTATTTTCACCCATCGCGATAGTGTAACTGGTGAAATATCCATAGCCCTGTTAGGCTGATAGGAAATGAACAGCACGTGATTTAGGCATAAAATCACGAACTGGGTAGAGAGAAACTGAAGCATCATTCGAATATGCAACCCTAGTAAAATCGATAGCAGCAATATCCGATCGTCTCCTTCCACTGGCTAATAAGACCAAAAAGAAGGTTTTCAAAGTTAACCGTTGCAAAGAAACACTCTGCAACGGCTCCCACGGTGCTTTTGTGAGACAATACAGCACAAAAGCCATGTCCCAATCCGGAAGAGACGGTACCCCCGGAGACTTTGCGTCCTGAAGGACGCCAAGAGGTCTGAGAGGGTTCGATTATTAGACAAATCAATCCCCCTCGCCCGAAATACATGTCCTAACATAGACCTATATCCCTCAATAGTTGAAGGTTTCAGATTGAGCCTATCAAACAGATAGCACAAGAAATCTAGCACAGTGCCTATAGGGGCAGAGAGCGGATCCACACGCCTTCCGTTACACCAACGAACGAAAACTCTCCATTTAGCCTCGTACGTGGCAGATGAAGACTTTCGATTTTTCTTTGAGAGATGTTGAGACACCCGTCTAGAAAAACCTGCCTCCTGGAATGATCACTCGATAGCCTCCACACGTGTAATTTGAGAACGTGGGCGGAATCGTGAAATATTTCCCGACCCGGCTGCTTGAGCAGTCGATTGGAGACCGGAAGTACCCTTGGTACATCGATCACCAGGGACAACAGCAGCGGGAACCACGCTTGGGTCGGCCAACATGGCGCCACCAACAGAATCTCGCAATGTGACCTGGCCACTTTGTGAAGCACTTCCGCAGAGTTGCCAACTCGTACAGTTTTCCCGTATTAAGTACGGTTTTGAGAGCAAAATACGGGAGTACGACCAGTTACCAAAATAGTACGGTTTTGTGGCGCCAAATAAAATAATTTCGTACGTAGAAAATGTTTTTTTCCGTGCATAAAATCGAGAATTTTGACAAGTGTGCACACTTATTACGAAGACGGACAGATACGGTAGCGGTCTTGTCAATGCTGCACGCTGATTGGCTGATCTGCTGATCACCTCAATGTCATGGTCGGCCGCGATTGAATCAGTGTGAATAGCAACAAGTTAACAAAAATGGCTTAATGTACATAATGAGGTCAATATTATATGTATAAATACATAAAATACAGTTTTTCAGAGTGAATACAGGTTCTCATGTGAAAATACAGGTTTAACGCGATAGGAATACGGGTTCGTCCATGAAAATACAGGTTTTGGTATTGGAAAGTACAGGTTCCAATTTCACCATGTTGGCATCTCTGCTTCCGTGAGAAACCGGGTTGGCGGGTACGCATACCCGTACATACCGTCCCACGACTGAGACATCGCGTCCACAGCCAGTGCCTCGCTCTCCGGGAGGGGTGAGAAGAAGACCGGGAGTTTGTGATTCCGAGAAGTCGCGAACAGGTCTATGTTCGGTGTCCCGAACACCTGACAAATGCGCCGAATCACTTCTGGATTGAGACTCCACTCGGTGCCAATCACCTTGTCTGGCCGCGACAGGGCGTCCGCTAGAACATTCCTGCGACCCGGTAGATGGCGTGCTCTGATGAACAGACGATGCCGAAAGGCGAATCTGATCAAAGCCTCGGCCTCCAAACAGAGGTCCCTCGAACGAGTTCCCCCCTGTTTGTTTACATGTGCTACAACCGTGCTGTTGTCCGTGAAGACCAGCCACCTCGTCCCTGGGGGGACTGAGGGGGCCCCAGCGCTCGAAAGCACACCTCACCGCTCGAAGCTCCAGGACATTGATATGCATTTCCTGTTCCGACACATTCCACATGCCTGACAGTTCCTGCTCGTCCATGTGAGCCCCCCACGCGACATTGAACACGTCCGTGAAGAACGTCCGATCGGGCAGATACTCTGACAGTGGCATCCCCCTATTTAGGTTGACAGGGTCGAGCCACCACCTCATAGATCTGGTCCAATCAATCGGTCAGAATCCGCCATTGCAGGGCCAGACACCACTGAATGGGCCTGAGAAAACACCTGCCGAAGGGAAATTGCTTCTCCATAGACACTAACAAGCCTATGATTGAAAGCAACTGACGTGCCGTAACGGAGGGGAGACACAAGGCCTCCTCGATCGCCATCTTCGTCTTGAGTATTCTCTTCCTGGGAGGAAAAGCTATTCCTCTCAGCAAATCGTACTCGACTCCGACGTACTCGAAGGACTGTGTTGGAGTGAGCTGAGACTTTTCCCAGTTTGGAATCCACTCTAGACTCGTGGCCAAACTGAGGACGAACCCGGACTGGTCGATCGCCTGTGACGGAGAGTCGGCTACCACTAACCAATCGTCGATGTAATGGTGGAACTGAATTCCTGCCATCCGACACCTGGCTGCCATAGCCCGTACGATCCGAGTGAATACATACGGGGCTGTGGCGACCCCGAAGGGAAGTACCCTGAACTGGTACACTACGCCCTCAAATGTGAACTTGAGATAGCGTCGAAAAGCGTGATGGATTGGAACATGTAAGTAAGCGTCCTTGTACGCTTCACGTTTAATTTACACCCCATTCAGTTTCCACCTCGGTGAGTACCTTCTCACCCCGGTGAAAACCTTCTCACCTAGGTGAAAACCTTCTCACCCCGTTGAAAACCTTCTCACCCCGGTGAGAACCTTCTCATCCCAGTGAAAACCTTCTCACCTACGTGAAAACCTTCTCACCTAGGTGAAAACCTTCTCACCCTGGTGAAAACCTTCTCACCTCGGTGAAAACCTTCTCACCCCGGTGAATACCTTCTCACCCTGGTGAACCCTTCTCACCCCGGTGAATACCTTATCACCCCGGTGAGAACCTTCTCACCCCGGTGAAAACCTTCTCACCTAGGTGAAAACCTTCTCACCCCGGTGAGAACCTTCTCACCCTGGTGAGAACCTTCTCACCCCGGTGAGAACCTTATCACTCCGGTGAGAACCTTCTCACCCCGGTGAAAACCTTCTCACCCTGCTGAAAACCTTCTCACCTAGGTGAAAACCTTCTCACCCCAGTGAAAACCTTCTCACCCCGTTGAAAACCTTCTCACCCCAGTGAATACCTTTTCACCCCGTGTGAGAAAGTATTCACCAGGGTGAGAAGGTTTTCACTGGGGTGAGGTTTTCACCGAGGTGAGGTTTTCACCAGGTTGAGGTTTCCACCTCGGTGAGAAAGTTTTCACCGGGGTGAAAAGGTTCTCACCGGGGTGAGAAGGTTCTCACCGGGGTGAGAAGGTTTTCATCAGTGTGTGAAGGTTTTAACCTAGGTGAGGTTTTCACCGGGGTGAGGTTTTCACCAGGGTGAGAAGGTTTTCACCGGGGTGAAAAGGTTCTCACCGGGGTGAGAAGGTTTTCACCGAGGTGAGAAGGTTTTCACCTGGGTGAGAAGGTTTTCACCGAGGTGAGAAGGTTTTCACCGGGGTAAGAAGGTTCTCACCGGGGTAAGAAGGTATTCACCGGAGTGAGAAGGTATTCACCGAGGTGAGGTTTTCAACGGGGTGAGAAGGTTTTCACCTAGGTGAGAAGGTTTTCACTGGGGTGAGAAGGTTTTAACCGAGGTGAGAAGGTTTTCACCAGGGTGACAAGGTTTTCACCGAGGTGAAAACGTTCTCACCGGCGTGAGAAGGTTTTCACCGAGGTGAGGTTTTCACCTTGAGAAGGTTCTCACCGGGGTAAGAAGGTTCTCACCGGGGTAAGAAGGTTCTCACCGGGGTAAGGTGGTATTCACCGGAGTGAGAGGGTATTCACCGAGGTGAGGTTTTCAACGGGGTGAGAAGGTTTTCACCGGGGTGAGAAGGTTCTCACTGGGGTGAGAAGGTTCTCACCAGGGTGAGAAGGTTTTCACCGGGGTGAGAAGGTTCTCACCGGGTTGAAAAGGTTCTCACCGGGGTGAGAAGGTTTTCACAGAGGTGAGGTTTTCACCGGGTGAGAAGGTTCTCACCAAGGTGAGAAGGTTCTCACCGGGGTGAGAAGGTTTTCATCGGGGTGATAAGGTTTTCAGCAGGGTGATAAGGTTTTCACCAGGGTGAGGTTTTCACCGGGATGAGAAGGTTTTAACCGAGGTGAGAAGGTTTTCACCGGGGTGAGAAGGTATGCACCAGGGTGAGAAGGTTTTCAACGGGGTGAGAAGGTTTTCACCGGGGTGAGAAGGTTCTCACCGGGGTGAAAAGGTTCTCACTGGGGTGAGAAGGTTTTCATCGGGGTGAGGTTTTCACGTAGGTGAGAAGGTTTTCACCAGGGTGAGAAGGTTTTCACCGGGGTGAGAAGGTTCTCACCGGGGTGAGAAAGTTCTCACCGGTGTGATAAGGTTTTTCACCGGGGTGAGAAGGTTTTCACCGGGGTGAGAAGGTTTTCGCCTAGGTGAGGTTTTCACCGGGGTGAGGTTTTCACCGGGGTGAAAAGGTTTTCACCTAGGTGAGAAGGGTTCTCGCCGAGGTGGAAACTGAATGGGGTGTAAATTAAACGAGATGGCGAATCTAAGCCACCGTAGTCCTTGACATCGATACTCACAGCCCACTTTCCCCTTACTAGAGCCTTTTGAACGGAAAGCGCCGACTCCATCCGAAACCTGGGTATGATCAGGAATTTGTTGAGGTTCGACAGATCGAACACGGGACGCCACCCGCCTGTCTTCTTTGGCACCAGGAAGATCAGAGAATAAAATCCTCGCTCGTCCTTTACCAACTCGATCGCTCTCTTCTGTAGCAATCGGTCTACTTCGTGCTTCAAGAGAGAGTACTTTTCCTGATTGCCGGGCACAGGGAAGAACCACGCATTTGGTCTTAGCGGCGGTTTTGAAGTCTCCCATCGAAAGGCGAGACCCTCCGTCATCCATGCCACGACACTGGTGTCAGAGGCCGCGACGTCGCGCCAGTTCCCTGAAAACTGCGCTAGCCGACCCCCAACTAGACCAGGTTGTGGGACCTGTTTGTGCACCAGAACTAGAGATCCCACAGAGCCTACGCTTCCCGGCAGCAAGTCACTTCTTAGCCGACTTGCCCTTGAAGCGCCCACCTGCCTTACCACCCCGCTTACCATCCCCCTGGGGAGGGGGAGGGGCTCAGGGCGCCTGCGAGGAGGAAGGTGCCTGAGATTGTGCTGGCTTCTGGCTCTTAGCCTTCTTGCCAGACTGCCCCGCCTTGCCCACGAGCGCCTTGGCGAGAAGCTCATCCAGGAGATGCTCACGGAAAACCATGACATCAGCGTGGGAGAGTCCCCCAAAGACGTGACCCGTGAACAACGGCCTCCCACGCAACTCTGACTCATCCCCAGGGGCGACATCGAGAGTGCGAAGGTTGGCATCGCGCGCGGCGAGGTCCAAATGTGCGCACCTTGCGCCCAGGTGCGCACTATCCTGGGCGCACTATACCTGGGCGCACTATCGTGCTCACCAGCCTGGAGCACTCCGGACAAAACTGAGAGCGCTGCCAAGATGTTGGCACGATCCCCATCCTCCAAGTCCGCCTCATCCACGAACTCCTGCACCAAGGTGGTGAGGTGGTCCGCCAATGAGAGTTTACCCATCACTTGATGAGCCATTGTCTGCCAGTGAGCAAGGTGAGCCTTCTTCACATACGCAGACCAGACTACCCCCTGCTTCCGGGAAAGCAGGTGGAGGTTGGGGTCGTCGACCGGGACGACTGTCTGACTGGCACCAGGCGTCTGTAACGCTCTGTACGTGTCAATAGACTCCGGTCGAACCCGACGAGTAGGGAACACGGCCTCTGATCGAGCCATATCCTTCCTTGCCGTACCCCAGTATTGATCTCGGTCATGACCTTGTTCAATGCTGGAGCCACAGGGAGCCGGACCGGTCGACGAACTGGCACCGACGCGAACCGTCCGGTCCCCTTAGATGACTCCGTAGCCTCGATAGGCAAGTCCATATGCCTTGCTATCGACTCCAGAGCCCAGCGAAAGTTAGAACCTTCGCCCCGATCGTTACCCTCGTCCTCCGATGAGGAATGGTCCCGATCGTCGCCCCCCAGGGGCGGGTTGACACAGCCTGTGTGGTTGGGGCAGAGTCCGACTCCATGGGCAACGGACGGCCTCAAGGCATCCCTATAGGCACTGTGCTAGATTTCTTGTGCTATCTGTTTGATAGGCTCAATCTGAAACCTTCAACTATTGAGGGATATAGGTCTATGTTGGTCAATTTGCCATGGACTGTGAATGAAGAGAACAAGCATAACTCGCTAGCACTGTAAGTTTATTGGGTCTGTAGATAAACACAATCGGACAAGCAACTGACAGATGCTGTTACGACTTTTTTTGTATCTTGGAAATAAGTTGCCAGGAAAAGAACATGTTATTCCAATTATACCATATTTTACTAAGAAGCATACATAAGCACCACATACAATACAAAGTTGCACATAGGACATTCCCCAAATCTATTCATATCCACTTTTATCCTTTAACGGCCAAAGAGGTACTAAAGTTAACGGAATCGCCAATATCAGGAATTTACAAAAGTTAGGACCGCGACAAACTTCAGACTGCCGAACTCTTCAAATGCAAAAAGCTCACAAATACTTGAATAAACACGAACTGATTAGCAATGATCATTTACACAAATAATTTTCCCTTTGAAACGGTGACTAACTAAGCCTTAGTGACAGACAAGATGAGGCCATGTGACGTATATTTTTTTTACACAATTTTATCAGAAGATCTCCGAGAGACTGAGAGGGCAGAATAAGATATGCGAGATGCTGATATACTTGTAGCTGAGTAAAGACGTTTGTCAGACAATGTGTTTCGGACACAAATGGCACACACTAAGCTTGATTTGTCCTGATGTTGTGACAAGTTTTTATGATACATGTACATCACATACCGGTATTTGTAAGTCTTTTCAAACTACTACGTTACGTACAAAACATGTGCAAAATAGAACCACAGCTACTGTTTCTACAATGTATACAAAGTGTTGGGGAGCTTGGCTATTGAACACTGGACTTCCAGCACTGAACGGCTGAAATATAGATTTTCCCCAAGGAGAAAATGTTGTTGTTGGTCAGTTAAATGCCACAAGGTTACCATGTCAACAAAGAGTGATAGACCCGTGACAAATGGTAATCATAGCAACAAATGCAGTCATAGTTACATAGAGAACTGTGGGGGTGAGATGTGAAACCTGAAAACAAAACGTTTCCACCAGCAACCACAAACTCATCCCTCAGTTTTGTGTGAGTTTTCACGATACATTGATCTGTAGCAGAATTAGATATCTTGTTCTGAACTATTTCTGTTATTGAACACTGAATGCCTGAAGATTGACAAACGCACATACCAGAATCGGTTGTCGAGTAGTAAATGAAAATAGTATTTACACTAAGACGAAAAAGAAAATCTAATCACTTACAGATGTTGTCATAATGTCAACTTGCATAAATCTTCGTCCATCTCCACAGTTTAACATAATGGTGTTTTCAGCGAACAAAAAAATATATATACACAATGTGACTTTGACAACTTCTCATATTTAGTCACCAGTTCAGAGCAAATAAATACAAAATGACGTTTGTTCTCTCATGTTAACATGCACATTTCTGACAAGGGTTAAACAAATCCTACAGTGCAATATTTATAAAGGACATATATGCTGATAATAATAAAGTGTACAAGACCCCCTACCCAACCCACGCATACCCCTAAAATTCGTTAGAATAAAACCTCCACACAACAGAATTCAAAAGCAGAACAATTTAAGTAGTTATTCCTTTTATCACAAGCAGCCCTCTCATCCAATGCCATAGTTACAAAGTATTTATATATCAAGTTACCAGGAGCACAGTGCATAATTCAGACAGCCAAACACAAGGTGTACAATTTTGTTGTTGCAAATTGTTAATTTGCAAAACTGGCAAGTTACTTGGAGTGATTGCCGACTGGCCTCAAGCTTTGCGTTAATGAGCTGTCAGAACTAGGCACTGAGCTATGTCGGTGATGTATCAGTGCTAACGATGACACCGCGATATTGGTCTGTAAGCGTGGTGTGCTGGCTTCTGATTGGTTGGTTCCCGTTGATGTTGTTATGGCGATGAGGACATCAGAAGTTGACATGGTGTTGTATGTATTTCTGGAGGCAGCGACATGGGAATGGATTTAAAACTGAAAGTATAGAAAATAAAAGTATAGTAATTTTTTGACATTATAAATACATCTGTAGCAAAACATACATGCACATGCATAATTTCTGGAAGCACCACATTGTGCACATAAACACTAGCTCGACTACTCATAATTTCTATAGTGCAAGTTTCACTGGAACAGAACTGCTATTATACCACTAGTAAGCAGTTAACTTTCTTTTATATTACATGTATATCCTTGCTCCAACCAGCTGGAAACAGATGGGGAGTCAGTCATAAACTGGAGATCCAATTTAAGGCATCAAGATCCAACTTCATGCAATGAGGAAAGAAAGTACACAGATTGCCTAATTTTCCTCCACAGAGCAATATCTCTCCCCCCCCCCCCCCCACCCCTCCAACTCCATTCAGGATCTGAGCAAGGTCTATTCTCACCTGGCTTGGCTCAGAAGGTATGGGTGGGGGAGGGGGTGGGAGGCATCACTTGTGGATAAGCTAGGTTAACCTCACTGTATCACTGACAGGACCCAACTCAAAGATGGGGATCTAATGAATTATGTTGGTTTTGCTGGCGAGCCAATATTAAAGTACAAGCGAGGGGGGGGGGGGGGGGTGTGAGCATGTCTGGGAAGAGCCCATTCGTTCTATATAGGTGAACGAGGAACATTCCATCTGGATACAGATCCACTCAACAGCCATGCTGCCCATATTCCACATTCAACCCTCCCATTCCCCAATCATTCAAAAGCCGACAGTTGCGAGTTCCCAGCTTAAGGATTTAATGTTTGTTCAAACTTCAAAGGCAAATTCTTATTTAGTACAATTACTGGAGGAACATTCCTACACTCCCCCTCCCCCTCCCCCCCCCCCCCCTCACAGCGACATATATACTTGTTACACATGCTACAATGTAGTTAATTTGTGATATAGAGCTCATTTGATCTGAATTGGATAAGAAATAGGTAACCCATTGTGCTTCCTTTTCCAGTGGTTAGGAATTGTTGAAACTCATCGTGTTCATAAACTGATATGATATCCAGGTCAATTTATTCATAGTCAGTAATTAATCAGGCAGGAAAGTTTCCACAACAGCCAATCAATCAACATCTAGATCTCGAACATATGCTGAAATGGCATATAAAATGGTTTCTGTTTTCTCGTGCTGAGCATTTAGCAATACAATTAAAACTTTTCAGCAAACACTACTCTTCATTTCAGCACCCTACTAACTGTATTTTGCATGGAACCACATACCAGCTAAACGCAGTACTACGTTGAATCGTCAAACTCTCTGTCATGAATTATAGTGTTCAGTTGCTATACCACACAAAGTCATGTTATTGTTGAAAACTAAAAATCTATATCTGCCATGAATCTCATGGCAATTTCCAAACTTGCCTTCCCTGTGTTTAAAGCTATTAAAGCAGGAATTATTAATTCTTTTATTAATTGACAGTACAGTTCTTCATAGTATTCTCCAGTCCAGTAAACAGAAACTATACTTGATTGGTTGACAGAGGACATGCACAAGTCTGAACTGGTCCAATATATGCTAATAGATACAAGTATAATGTACATGTATGGGAGATATGTGACTACAGTCATTAATAACCTCATGCCCCCCCCCCCCCCCTCCACAGGCCCACAGTGTACACCAGTCAGTACTAATTAGGCCAACACTGTACTTGACACAAAAAGCAGGATGTACAAAGAACAATTGCCAGGGTCCTGGTATCAATTTGCTGGAAGCCAGCAGTAGTACCATACATGTATATGTGCTAGATGACATGTCTGGACAGTGTTTTAATTCTCTTCATCTGCTACAACAACTAGGCTGATCTCAAATCAATTTGGGGATGATCACCACTTATGAGCAGAATGGTAGATAAAACATCAAACTCAGTGCAATCAAATTCAAACTTGAAAAAGTGGAATATTTACTCAAACAATTTATTACAATTGACCAGAAATGATATGCGACTACAGACTGTAAACAATCACAAAACTTCAAAATCAGCAATTTTTTTCCACATTCCTGTCCAAAATACAGCCCACAGTGATAGGGATGGACTTTTCCACTGGGACTATGGCCCCATGCATTTGAAATCAATGGGACATCTAGAAACTAAGGGGACATCAGGAAATATCGATGAGCCATGAAAATAATCATTATGTCATAATTAAAATGCGCTCACGAATGCCAAATTTCTACACTAGGCCAAACCGGTACATACACTTACAATATCATTGTTTTGAGATCAGTTCTACAATTGTTTTTGGAGGCATTCTCGATGTTGGTCACAGGGTACATGGTCATGCTCATGCACAAAAACCTGGAGATACCACTGCAACCAATCAGAAACCGTGAAACATCTAGGCGAACGTTGTGAGCGAGGAGGAAGTAAACAATGCTTGGATTCGGCCTCGCATTCAGTGACAGATAAAACCCTGCTAATATTTTGCTAGTATTGATGATATTCCAGTTGGGCTAAAATTATTTGCGGAATTAAAACTCTAGCGAAAAATAATACACTTTTACAGTGGTTAAAAAATGAATCTTTTTTTTTTACAGTGAAACTTCAGAAGCATTTTTGAGTCTTTGAGAAGACATCTGAATTCCAGTAATGTTTAGTACATACATGTATCAGTTAGAAACTGAGCAAAGAACAATGAATAGTTAAATACATTTCATAGGTTTCTGGTATTTCAAGGTCAACCTCCAACTTAGAAGTAGAAACATGCTGGACAGTACCTTAGTAGCCACTCCCGGCTAGATACTCCTTCATTTTGTCCACTACGACTCTGGCTTGGCCGGGCACCAACTTGTCTCCGTATACGCCTACAATCACGCCTGCAATGGAACAACGCAACACTGAATACTCTAGACATCACAACAGGGCAAGTAGAACAGCACATTTTGATCCACTTATAATGTGTGGTACAGTACAGATACAGCACATCTCTAATATTAATACATTTCTCATGACACATGTTTTTATCATGTAAATTCCACAAATTTTACGATTGTATTTTTGAATGTACAGAACTACTCTGGACATATTTTTGCTCGAGCTACACCGCCTCAAGACTGATTACTTTCGGTTTGGTTGTGAATATGTCCGATTACTTACATTTTCCGCCTTTCACTATCGTGACGCCTTCCTTTCCCAATTTACATTGTATTTGGCTATCATCTGATTGTAGAAACAAGTACTTTTTGTTGTTGACGCGGATTCCAGAAGCTTGGATCATGGATGGGTTGGCAAAACCATCAAGGATTGCCTTTATCTCTTGTGGGGTTATCTGTAAGTGAAGCAGTATATTTTCAAATGCAGGTTAGTAAAAATGCACAAAGTACATCAACATCATAATTTGTTATTCCAAAATAAAATCTGATTATTTAATATTTTTTGTACATGTATGTATGTATATCATGCCTAGTATGGGGCACGCGGTATTGACAGATGATTGCAGTGTGATGCATCTATCCATAAGAGGTATTCACATGAACACAACAAAATATCAAGATGTTTCAAAAGCAATCAAACAATGCTCCGTGTAAGTTGATTCAACTTCATATCTGGATGTTGTACCATCCCCGCTGGAACTACTTAAATATGTATTTACTAGTAATATTGTAATATGCACACTGATACTGTAAACCCGTTAATGTTCGCTACCCTTACATTTCGCTGATTTCGCTCTTTGAACAAAACCGCAAACTTAAATGGATTGCAAACATTAAAAATTGCATTGAAACTGACATAAAAGGAACAAAATGGTTTTAAAATGTGAACTTAAATGGGTTTACAGTATATAATTTCCTACCAAAAACTCGAATCAACAGGTGTCAGGATGTTAACCTGATATGCCTGGTCGGGACTGGACCAGAAGATCACTTCAGTTAAAATTGAAAACAGATTTTGAGAAAATGAAACCTGATAACCAAATTAACACACAAGTTTTTTTAGTATTCAATGAAACAAGGCAACAAAATTTTGAAATAATAATTTTGAGTAATGAATGAAGTCTTGCTACTTCACGACACTGAAATTCAGATTTTTTTTTTTTTTTTTTTTTTGCGATCGGTTTCCCGTTTTCAAAATTTTGTGACCAGGAAACTACTGTATGGAGTATATATCATTTGAAATCTGCATCTTGTTGAGCACATTTATGAATGTGATGAGACAATCAAAAATATTATCCACTGAATTTTTGGTGAAAAAATCTGAATCATATGCTGTTGAGTACATATAGAATCGATCACTTGTCATTCAATATTAAACATCAGCTTGAGGAAGCATAGGCGAGTTAGATCAATCGTCACTCAATAACATTTAATTCCAGTTCTTGTTGAGCACATTTATGAATGTGATGAGACAATCAAAAATATTATCCACTGAATTTTTGGTGAAAAAATCTGAATCATATGCTGTTGAGTACATATAGAATCGATCACTTGTCATTCAATATTAAACATCAGCTTGAGGAAGCATAGGCGAGTTAGATCAATCGTCACTCAATAACATTTAATTCCAGTTCGACAAAGGGTAGGCGAGTTAGGTAATGACCTTAAAAGTGATAGCCTACGTTACACGTAGCCCTACAGGTACAGGTCGCCAATCTATAACGCCACCAATTACCACGTTTGGTCCATTCATTAAATTTTGCAAGCTACAGTTGGTCATTTTACATGAGTACTCGATTACAAGTCGAGTCACAACACCCGAGTAGTCCTGTTACAAAATCTGTACTCCATTGACTCTAATAGCTTGTGTTAATGAGATGTCATGTAATGTTGCTGGTGTAATTCGGGTACCCGCCCTGTGGGCGAGGCTAAAGTTTCTCCATTTTCTTGTTGTTGTTCCAGTGACTAATCTAGATCTAGTGGTGATTCAGAGTAATGATAGAAGGCCTAGGCCCCCATCATACAAATGAATCCGTGCTGACTTGTGATGTAGATCTAGATCTAGATCCAGATTCTATCTAATAGAATATCTGGGTCGCTAAACTAGATCTAGTTATTCACAACTCACATATCATAATTGCTAGATCTAAAGAAACACTCAAAGAAAGTTCCCGAATGTCATTTGGGCTGCCTAGATTTCGGTTGCTGCCATTTCCGTGTCTGAATCCGTCCGACTCTGTGTGACTGAGTCTGACTGGGTGTCTCTGGCTCTGACCTTACCTGCATGTTTGTTTGGGCCCAAACTGCTTGGTCATCAATGCCAAAAATACATGCTTCAACGAAACCAGACTGGATCAAGTTCGACGTGTAGTTATCCCAAGACATTTTGAAAGTTAATGTGACTGGGAACAATGTGTAAAATTAACAAATTTAATGAGTTGCACTCCCACCCTAAGCCACGAGACCAAGTCGGAAGTAAAAGCCGGTGTGTACTTCGGTCAGGAACAATATATAACCTTCCGCCGGCTGAGTCACTGTAATATTACAATTACTTTCATCCAAGTGATGGCATATACTCATGTAGAATATTGCCAAGTATGGGAATAGTGGTGAAAATATGATGTATTTTTGTTACAAATGCCGTTAGATTTGTAAATATATAACACCGATTTACGGAACTATATTGCAAAAAAGCGCAAGGTTATTCTGCCGTGATGAAACTGTCACTGACACCAATAGTTTCGTTAAAAATCAGTTATGGCTCAATTCATGAGCCCAAAATATTACACCCAAAAATATTATAGTGAGTAGGTAAGGTGACGTGCCTATTTCCGAGCCCGCATTATAGAACCTCGACACCATTCTTCATCGAAATGGATAGGCAGGTGTCGATTTTTTTCCCACAATAAACAAATTAACCTAGTCAGGGAAATGGATTGCAATTTCACCATAAAAACGGGAGTTTATTTGCAGGGTTGGTTTTTAGACAGTCCAAAACCTATTTTGGACAGGACATTGCCCAAAACCTGTCCGAAACCTGTCCAAAACACCTTTTGGACGTCCAACACTGTCCAAAAGTGGCATTAAGTGTCCATAACTGTCATAATACAAATTTGACCTGTGAAAACCTGAAAATTTAATTGATACATACAATATTGCAGGATGATCCAGATGTCTGTTTATATGAAATGACCTAAGACAAATTAACTGTGGTATACACATGTATGAAATGTAAATCAAACAAATCCAGAGAGAGTGCTGACACTATAAATATGAACTGGTACCGGTACCCCCCAATTGCACCAACTAGGGAACACCCCCTTCCCTTTCCTGCTGAGGAAGGACCAGATATTTCAAGGGGCAATATTAGTAACATCAGGCTCAGTCTGATTGTATATCAGTGTGGATTGTCTGATATACATGATACAAGAAGTGAGGAGCTATTTTGTTCTCGAAGCTCTGTTTTATGACGCAATGCACTAAATACAGTGACTATGATGAAGTATGATGTGTGTTAGAACTACACATATCATATCTAATCTGTTTATTCAATAGGACAGTGACAATAGACCATCTGGACACATGTTGTGTAATTAAAGTTTGAACAAATGTCTTTGAGCTGGTGATCATGTTCAATTGTTGATCCTTGTAAAAAAGAATAATTTATTTTAGGTTTTGAACATCTTGGGGTTTTGGACATGTCCAAAAGGTATTTTGGATGGACGGTTAAATCTGTGGTTAAAACCATGGTTTTTACCACCCCCGTCCGAAACATGCCAACCCTGTTTATTTTATGATCTTATGACTAATCTCTCCTGTAAAATCATCCATAGTTATTGTTGGACAGCGGAAAAGTATCCTATTGACAGAAAATAGCACAAAGCGACTCCGGCGGAAAGCGACTCCGGCACGCCGCCGCGTCTCTGCAGCGACGAGGCTACACTCAGCCTCCCTCCTCCATCGGCTGCTTGTCTGCGCCGTCCTTTTTGTCCGTGGACGGCGGATCCTGATGCTAGCGTGAACTCCGGCCCGCAGGCGGACGTGGCAGGCCGGGAGGCGGTTGTAGGGGCTTAAAAGGTGAGCCCTGCATGCCTGGTCACGGCGGAGCAGTCAAGATGGAGGGCGGCAGACCTGCCGTGCCGAAAGGTGCAATGGCGGCGAACAATGGCGGCTCGAGCAGCAGCTTTCCCTTCTTCGAAAACCGGCCGCTCGCGAGTGGCCGCCAGAGTCTGATAGCTCTCCAGGCTATGCCGGGCACCTTCCATGAGGCCCTGGTCGTGTGCAAGGTGGCACGCGACACGTGAGGCCTCAGCTCGGTACCGGCCAAGCCGTTCCAGAGAGTGGTCCATCTCCACCACAAGGTACTCTGCCGCTCAGGTGAGCCTCCCCCGCTGGGGGTGATCCCAGGGGCACTCTTCCCGATCGTGCACCAGCACTGCAATCCATGAGACCCCCAGACTACTAATAGCCTTAGGGACCGGCAGGTTAACGCCGGATCCGATGGTATGCGCTCCTGACCATCATGGTGATGGACGACCGACTGGCCTATGGACTCGCGGAAAGTCTCGTAGGGCCGAGCGGTCCCAGAACTATACTGTCAGAGTTTGTCCTCCACTGGATCAATAGGATCCATGTCCAGGGTGGCAGTGCATTGCCAACCCGAGGACGATCCTTCGATCAACAGAGAGGACGCGAACACTGACCTCGAGAGAGGTGGTGCACGTCCAGACTCGCTTGCACTGGAGGGAGCCACGCTGGGGATCTTAGACCGAGCCTCAGTCGTCGAGCTCGAGGGAGCGGTGGTGTCCGCCACCACACGTCCCTCTGATGGACCTGCAGGGACCGTCACCTTCAGCAAGGTCGGATACCCCTCGTCCGTGAGCATGCCCAGTGACTGAAGAGGGGCTCTTCCTCTTAGTCGCTGGCGGGGTGCGCCACTTGGGCGAGGCCACACGTGTCTGTGATGCAATTTGCGGCATCTCAGACACGACCGTGGTGATCCGAGTCTGTTCTTCCACTTGTTGGGATTCCGGCGGTTTGCGGATGGCCTCTGCTGCCGTCTCGTACTCCGCCGGGGTCTGGCCCATCATAGCCATCAGGCGAGCTGCATAGCTCGAGCCTGCCGAGATGACACCAGACTCTTCCCAACTGTCATCCATGATGCGTTGTGCGAAGCACCACGGACGGTAGTGAAAGACACAGTTCTTCTTTGATCTTGACGTAGTCATGATCGGAGCCACCCGAGGTGGAATGTATCCATAGTTGAATACAGGCCCTGCTTCATCACCACCAGTGTGAAGAGACTCATCGCGGTGTGCTTTCGCACGGTGAGGCCATTCCTGTTTAATTCTCTG
This sequence comes from Terebella lapidaria, assembly GCA_949152475.1. Lineage (NCBI taxonomy): Eukaryota > Metazoa > Annelida > Polychaeta > Terebellida > Terebellidae > Terebella > Terebella lapidaria. The sequence goes on along the minus strand of OX424568.1, from coordinate 2,163,077 downwards.
TTTCTCGTCCTCGCGCGCCTAGCTTTTTGCGAAATTTTGAGAAAAAACAAACAATTAAGATTAATATGTAATATTATGGAAATAAAAGCGATTTTGACTCAAAAAATTCCGACAATCTCTGTAAAGCTTAACCATATTGGTCTCGCAGCAAAACTCATCCGACTGTCTTGTGTGTATACAAGAACTATCCAGAGTTTTGAACAGACTAACATTTCAAATTAACAATTCTTACCACAAATAAGTTTCTAAGATTCAATATGAAACTATGGTATATTTTCAGATGCTCAAAGACATAGGTCCCCCACCCAAGCATCGTTTGCATTCAGAGAATCATTGCACGGTATATCGCTTTTATTTGAGGGTCTGTTTGTTTTTTTCCGCCTCCCTTCTAGCTTTTGATTTTCCAAAGGACGAAAAAACAAAAAATTAAACAAGAGTGGCCTGAGCGTTCAAGGCCTCCAAGCTGGGGAAGTACCTCTCGCGCAGCCCACGGGGGTAGCACCGCCGACAGAGAAACAATTTCACCCAGGGGTAGTGGTAACCTCTCACGTGCCTGCTCAAATGATCGTAGGACGGATACCAACTATCGTAATTGAGGGTTTCGTGAGGGTCCTCATACCCGTCCAGGGACTCCGGACAGAAGAGGCACTGGACCCCACACTCTGTCACGGGCGGCAGCCTGACATGCTCCTCATCCGTTAGTGGACGAGGCCTTGTAAAAGGCATGTCGGACATCGCGCCAGCCTCCGCCGAGCGGCGGGAATAGGCGTCCCTGCCATAACGCGGAGGGAATAACACACCTTGCCGCACACCAGGTAGTTCGGGGGCCCATGTCGGACCGCAGCCTCTTGAGGGGTGGCTGCTCCGAGGAAGGCCGTTGTGATTGCCTCCTCGGACCGAACTGTGACCTGGCTCGGTCAGGTGTGCTCTTTCGCACATTCAGCTGCTTCCTTCTGCTTTTTATCGCAGTAGCTCCACCAGCCGGCCAGTAAGGCTGCTTCGGACTCCTGTCCTTCCTCCCGAGCCTGCTTCTGGAGGAGCTCCATCCGGAGCTCTCCCTTGCGTCTACTGGCGAGGAAATCTTTCTCCGGGCTGGGTGGCTGTGACTCCGGATTGGCCTGGGACGAGGCCAATTCCGCATCTACCTGATCTGACCAGCTCGCAGACTCGCTCTCAGCAGGCGGACACGACTGCGTCGGTGCAGACCCCGAAGGGTTCTCACCCGATATGGTGTCCGGACGACCGCGGTCATCCAGACAGATTTCTAGACGAGAATCCTCAACCGTGCCAAGAGACGCAATCATCTCCGCGCTCGGGTGGATCTCGATATCTACACCAACAGAGCCACTATCACTGTAGTCCATCAACTCATCCATGTGTGGAAGAGTAGACAGATCAAGGAGCTTCTTGGCGCCAGCAGTAGCCAAGTTGCTCTCTACAGTCTCGCCTGTTGAACACACTCTCGACATCGCTGCCAAAGCCGGATTCCTCAGAACCCGTAGTACAACCCTCAGAGACCGCCTCTTGGCTATCATTCTCAGGGCCGGGGCATCCCGAAAGCATGCTACCGCTCTCAAGGGATTCATCTCCAGGCAGGATTTTGCAATCACTGTCCGGAGGATCCTTCCCTCCCTTGCTTTCCCCGTCAGAACATTCTGACATATTTAAGTGCTCTATAGCGTGAAGCACTGAGAATCAGACCCGGAGATCTGCCTCAACCAGTGCCGAGTGCTCGAATGACCAGCAAGCTCTGGTTACATCATTTAAACAGCATTAAAGCTGGCAGCAATTCTGCACGCCCTGCAGTACAGTGCGTCTCCATGGAAACGCCTATTCTTAACATCGATCAATACAAACAAACGAATTGCGTTTTCATTATAGGCTCATGCATAGACACGCATCTCCCTCCGGTGACTCCTATCATGCCATGTATACGGGTAGCCTAAAAACAGGCCATCCCGCACATGCGGATTTAACAGCCAGTCCTTTAAAAATAATGGTAAAACGGTTTCCTGCCATTAGAAACCCATCCAGAAAGTTTCCGTCATCCAAAAGCGTCCGGGACGCTGGACGAGTCACGCGGACGAACCGTGGACATCAGTCCTCACCTCCGGACACTATCCCCGCGTCCATTGCCTGTTCCCCATATCCATGGGAAGACACTTCTCCCGTAGCGGACGTAAATCTCAACCCCAGTCTGGCCATATAAGAGGCTGTTCCGGGACCAAGGGGCGTCCGGCTAATCCACAAGAGTGGTCCGGCCAGCGTAGACGTTGGATGAACAGCGCCGAACAGCAGTCCACATGATGCGAATCAGCTTACCGCACATCCTTAGTGCTAGAAACTATGGGAGAGCAGATGCGGAGCAGCGGCTTTACGACGCAAAGATGTCCAAAGACCTCAACTCAGAAGTTAGCCACAAAGGGACCACTCACATAGGAAAGTCGTCCGGATCCTTATGGAACGGCCTAAAATCCATCCCTGGTGTGATAGATGGATACCACATTCGCATCCGCATGAGCGGAACATTAGTCCCACCCATATCGGGATGGCACACAGGGTTTTCCGGCATGGCCGTCCTCCATCTGCAGGTCCGGGAGGTACTGGGGGAACCTGCGGATCGCCAAAAAACAGGTGGAATGTCATCCGGATTCTCATCCGACGCATCAGAGAGGTCCGGGAGACCCACCATATGGCGCACATACTCGTGCGGATGCCGACCGGAAATGTCCAAAAGTGGAACATCACCCTGTTCCTCATCCTGAATGAGCGGATCCATGATGAGCGGGCCCTCGTACTTCTTCAGGTTTTCGATATGGACCACCAGAACCCTGTCCGGATTGGAATCCCGACATATCCGGTAGTCCACCTCGGTCACCTGTTTCAGTACGGTGAACGGGCCAATCCACGGCCTTGCAAACTCGTTACCTTGCTTGGCCGGTGGATAATAGTAGGACACTTTGTCACCTTCTGCAAAAGCGGGCCTACCCTTAGCATGGGCGTCATAGCCACGCTTCTGCTGGATAGCAGACTCATCCAGGTGCGTTTGCATCACACAAGTGTCGGAGAGAATTGACCAGAGTTCCACCCAGTGCGAGCCCCATTTCCCAGGCGAAATTACTCACAGGTTGCACTATACACGGACGACCATTAAGGGGCATGCGCGGGTGATGCGGCCTCGCCTCAATGATTATCTCGCTCATAGGCGGCACAGTCGCTGTGCGCGCCACCCGTAGTTGGAATGAACGGGTCGGACCCGCCCGGAAGAGGAAATGGGTTTCCTCTCCCATCCGGAGTTTGCCGGAGCTAAAGTTGGCGATCACCCGGTGGATCCAGAGGAAGTTCATCCCAGTGATCCTGGCCGCACCAATATCCCCAACGAATGCCTCTGTCGTATACACCTTATCCCCAAGGAAAATGGGCAGATTGATGATTCCATGGATACGGATGCGGTTGTTACCAGCCCCGAAAAGCTTGTAATGGCCAGGATCCCGCAACTCAAGGTCACGGAGAGCGGTTTTCCGCTTAAAAGTCCCCTTGGCTACGAGGGTAACCTCCAAGCCGGAATTTACGAGGAACCGGACCGGCTCCCACCCAAAAGACAAGGGCAGGTACCAGCCTTGATCCCTTACCAGCGCACACGTCGAATGACCGGAGTCACCTGGGGCACTGGGTTCTGCTACGGAGTCCTTGTTATCTGCCTCAGCTGCAGAGGAGCTATACCGATCCTCAAGGACCTCTTCCGAAGAAGTTATATCTACTTGAGGATCGTCCGGCTTGTCCGCAGGTGGGGCAGCTTCAGGTGCCACAGGACAACTGTCCCCTGACGCAGTGTTGGTCGCCACTACGTCTGGCTTCAGTTTCCCTCACGCGGGGGTCAACGTTGCTGACCCGGAGGACCTGGTCAAAAGGAGGAACTTCTCCAGCGTAGCTTGGGAAGGCTCCCTTGATCGCCGCGTGCCTGCAGGCTCTCCAACAACACCGGGCACTTAAGCCAGAAGTGTCCCTGCTTTCTGCAGTAACCGGGTCCCAGAGCTCCGATCCTGGCACAGTGCGCAATCATCTGCGCTGTGCCGAAATCATATTCCTTCAGGTCACACTGGTCCGAGGACGAGCATGACGCTGCCGCTTGCACAGGTGTCACAGGGGGTGACACCGGCACACCAACCCACTGAGGGTTGGGCTCAATGGCGGGCTCCTGGGGGACCGGGGTGGGCCACGGAGCCACCTGCGATGCTTTCGCGAGAAAACAGCTGAGGCCGAAGCCGGGGCCGGAGGCATCTGTCTGGAGCAGACAGCTACCTCTATCGCAAGCGCGGAGTTAATCGCCTCCTTCATCGACCGTTTCTTGTGGGCGGCCAAAGCGTACGATATATGGTACAGCTGCCCCTCGATAAACTGGTCGATCAGCATCGGCTCAAACTTTCCGCGTCCATAGCTGGGTAGGCCCTCCGGCCGAGAACGTGCAGGTTAAACGCATATTCGGTCACAGATTCTCTCACCAGACGGAGTTGCGCTTTAAATTTTTTCTCGTACATCCGCTGGTTCGTCGTCCAACAGACGAAGCTGCCTAGCAACCTCGCTGAATGTTGCGTTTGCCTCCGGCAAACACGGCATCACCAGGAGGGCCTTGCCCTCCAAGCTTCCTGAGAGGATGTGCCTGGCCTCTTCCTGGATCCAACCCTCATACACTGCCGTCCGCCATACCTGGAGTAGTAGTCCTCCAAGTTGGCGTTATCCCCATTGAACTTTTTTCTGCCAGGAAGATTGGTCCGGCCTCCGGTCGCGTGATTAACGCTCCCTGTTGGTGGACCCAGCTCCGGGGTCGGCAGTGTATGACGGCAGCACGCGAGCGTTACCCCCACCTGTGGTAGAGTCCACGGACCCATACACCACCGCAGTAGGCGAGGGAAAACTGACGCTTGCTGCCGGGTACATACCCGCAGACAGCCCACCCTGGCTCAATGCCGACGGGGCCCCCACTGATCCTGACGGGAAGGATCCAATATGATGTTACTATGGAAATAATTCACCAAACACCGAGAAAAAATTGAATAATTGCATGAAACACAGTATTGGCTAAATTTTGTTTTTCAGCATTAATCGGGCATCATGCCGTAAATTTTCACCAAATTCCAGATTTCTATCTAAAAAATTGAGAAAGATGGCAATCTAACCCAATGTTAAATTTCAGTCAGAAATGGGATCAAGTAAATTTCAACAAATTCAGGACGTCTATCGTGTTTGTGCCCACACAGAATGAACCTACTGTATTGATTTGGAGTCGGAAGACATAGTCGGTGTAGATTCAGTAAATATGGTTATTCTGAAGCAATATAACTCGTACATCGAATAAAAATTGTTGTTTTTCGTGTTAGATAGATAGGGTTAGATAGAACTCTATTTAGATAGAACTCTGAAAATTACGGCATGATGCCCAATTAAAATTTCAAGTTGATCCGATTATTTGAAACAAGACTACGGCCAAAAATTGGGGTTTGACTGATGGATGAACTTGAGATTAGCACTCTTATATTGACTTGAGTATGAAAAAATAATAACATTTTGACAAATATAACACAATTTTATTCATTGAAAAATGATTCCACAATACAAATACTATTCAAAATGTTAGGTTACCTTGGAAATATTTGACCGAAAATGAGAAGAAATGAACAATTGCATAAAAACAGTATTGGATAAATTCACTAGATCTATCAGCACTAACAAGTCTTTAGTACTGACTATGGCTAGATATATAATATTGTTTAATCGCACAATAACTGAATTGAAGGAAAACATCCAAAAGGAAATCAGGAAATAGAGAGCAACCCGATTGAACGCCGCATTGCGTTTATAACCGATCGACTGAAAGACGTCGTGAAACAGCAAGGCACATGGCTGGAGGTCGCTCGGGAATATACACTACAACAAACAATCAAACATACACATGTATTAGATATGCACCATTGACTTGGATAAATGTATGGATATATGGATTAACTTAGTATAAAATATGTGGTTGTTTTATTATTTTACATGCAAAAAACTACAAATAATTTTGGGTCACTTTTTGGGGGACACCCTGTATATGGCGATCATATTTTAACCGTCCCATATATACATGTATGTTGTTATTGAAGATTAGCCCAAGGGCCAGGATAGGTTACCGGACAATTTTGGTTTTAAGCATTGCAGATGACATATTAAGTTCAAGGTCACAAAAAATGTGCCATATATATACATATGGCATAAAATGGCCCGTCATATGGCCCGTCATCGCGAAACCAACCATTTTAACTGCATACCAATCTGACATTGGGCCAACGTAAGACCAATATGCAACACCAACCCACATCCAGCCAACATAGGGCCAACAACACCATGTTTGCTGGGACATGACTTTTTATCAGCTTAAAACACAATCCTCATTCCTCACTTCAAGGTACAAGCGTTTTAGCCTCAGAAGCCGATTTACACATTGTACATTTGTATGTGTATCAGACATTTAGCACTCAATGTCATCCGAGGTCAAGCTCGAGGTCACCATTATTTGTTCCATATACGATTGCCTATATATGCTCATAACGCAAACATGAGCTTCATGTACAAACATTTCATCTGTAAAGGCAAATTTGGGCATTGTTCTCCCCCAAAATGGCTGTTTTGACCTTTCAAGGTCATTGAAGCTCAAATTCAATTCACCACACAAATCACCATAATATTTCCATTTGAAAGTACCAATATCTAAACTCTATCTTCGGGCGTTCTATGAGTACATTTAGGGCATCTCCCATTTTAAAAGAAAAAAAGTGGCGGAAAGTCAATTTTTTTCACAGGCCTTTTTCCAATTTTTGCCATAGACTTTTGAAACCGCCGTTAGTAAGTGGCCCTATGATGCCAAGTAATTTATGAACCAATCCACCATTCAGAAGGAGTTTCCACCTAGTTTGTAAACCAATCCGCCAATTTTGAATTCAGGACAAAGGTTTTTAGTAAGTTCGTTACCAAGTTTGCTGAGTTTTAGCACGAACGAAAGGTTTTTAGCATGGACGAAATGTTTTTAGCATGGGCGGAAAGGTTTTTAGCACAAGTGGAAAGGCTATTGGCATGGGCGGAAGCCTGACAGTTTGTAAACCAATCCGCCAAGTTTAGAATCAGGATCATAGTAATCTTTTTTTTGATACAACCCCTGGCAACCGTTGCTGCTAGGGGAGTGACTCACAGACTAATTAAAGCAAATTGGTTTTTAAAAGTTTTGTATGGTATAATTATAAGTATGAAGATAATTGATATTTTTACTTTCTTGAGCCACAAAATAAAATATTCATGGCATACAGGCCCCTAGCAACCATGGTTGCTATGGGATTTATCTAGAGAAATGGTTTCCATGGTAACCAATTAAGTTAGATACTGCTTTTATTTCATGATGAACATTAATTATATTGAATTAAATCCTAGGTCTATTTGAATATCCGAGTTGAAGTACTAGTATTTTATTAAACTACTCAACTTTTTCCTGTTATGAATGCTCATTATAATGAAGAGGCCTCGATTTGCGGGTAAAAATAAACTCAGGCCAAGGGCCAAAGGTAGGTTAGCGGACAATATATGTTCAATATTTTAGATGTTAGCCAGATCCCTGGTTAAATTCAAGGTTAACAGAATATTCTGCATATATGATAATAAGCATATCATGTCCACAGTTGATTGCTAAGCTGTAAATTCAATAATCAGAGAGGAATTAGCATTTTTGTCCCGTGACCCTAAAAATGAAGGCAAAAAGGTCAAATTCAAAGTCATCAGAATATTTGGCGTATAACATTTCATGTCCTTCATTGATTCCCACACTATGAAGTCAATAAGCGAGATATTAGCTTCAGCATACATCATTTCCTGTTCGTAGTTGATTCCTAAGCAGTAAACATGGTAAAGTCGATAATAAGCGAGATATTATCCATTTTGTTCTCTGACCTTGGAAAAGAGGTCGAAGGTCGAACTCTAGGTCACCAAAATATTCAGCATATATCATTTCCTATATGTTCACTATGGATTCCTGAGCTGTAAACTTGATAATAAGTGAGATATTAGCCATTTTGTGCTCTGACCTCAAAAATTAGGCCAAGGTCAAATTCAAGGTCATCAAAATATTCAGTGTATATCATTTTCTATGTCCACAATTGATCCCGAACTATAAAGTCAAAAGAGAAGCAAGATATTAGCCATTTTGTCCTTTGACCTTGAAAATGAGGTCAAAAGTTGAATTCAAGGTCAAGGTCAAGGTCAACCCGATTGAACGCCGCATTGCGTTTATAACCGATCGACTGAAAGACGTCGTGAAACAGCAAGGCACATGGCTGGAGATCGCTCGGGAATATACACTACAACAAACAATCAAACATACACATGTATTAGATATGCACCATTGACTTGGATAAACTTATGGATATATGGATTAACTTAGTATAAAATATGTGGTTGTTTTATTATTTTACATGCAAAAAACTACAATTAATTTTGGGTCACTTTTTGGGGGACACCCTGTATATGGCGATCATATTTTAACCGTCCCATATATACATGTATGTTGTTATTTAAGATTAGCCCAAGGGCCAGGATAGGTTACCGGACAATTTTGGTTTTAAGCATTGCAGATGACATATTAAGTTCAAGGTCACAAAAAATGTGCCATATATATATATACATATGGCATAAAATGGCCCGTCATATGGCCCGTCATCGCAAAACCAACCATTTTAACTGCATACCAATCTGACATTGGGCCAACGTAAGACCAATATGCAACACCAACCCACATCCAGCCAACATAGGGCCAACAACACCATGTTTGCTGGGACATGACTTTTTATCAGCTTAAAACACAATCCTCATTCCTCACCTCAAGGTACAAGCGTTTTAGCCTCAGAAGCCGATTTACACATTGTACATTTGTATGTGTATCAGACATTTAGCACTCAATGTCATCCGAGGTCAAGCTCGAGGTCACCATTATTTGTTCCATATACGATTGCCTATATATGCTCATAACGCAAACATGAGCTTCATGTACAAACATTTCATCTGTAAAGGCAAATTTGGGCATTGTTCTCCCCCAAAATGGCTGTTTTGACCTTTCAAGGTCATTGAAGCTCAAATTCAATTCACCACACAAATCACCATAATATTTCCATTTGAAAGTACCAATATCTAAACTCTATCTTCGGGCGTTCTATGAGTACATTCAGGGCATCTCCCATTATATAAAAGAAAAAAAGTGGCGGAAAGTCAATTTTTTTCACAGGCCTTTTTCCAATTTTTGCCATAGACTTTTGAAACCGCCGTTAGTAAGTGGCCCTATGATGCCAAGTAATTTATGAACCAATCCACCATTCAGAAGGAGTTTCCACCTAGTTTGTAAACCAATCCGCCAATTTTGAATTCAGGACAAAGGTTTTTAGTAAGTTCGTTACCAAGTTTGCTGAGTTTTAGCACGAACGAAAGGTTTTTAGCACCGACGAAAGGTTTTTAGCATGGGCGGAAAGGTTTTTAGCACAAGTGGAGAGGCTATTGGCATGGGCGGAAGCCTAACAGTTTGTAAACCAATCCGCCAAGTTTAGAATCAGGATCATAGTAATCTTTTTTTTTATACAACCCCTGGCAACCGTTGCTGCTAGGGGGTGACTCACAGACTAATTAAAGCAAATTGGTTTTTAAAAGTTTTGTATGGTATAATTATAAGTATGAAGATAATTGATATTTTTACTTTCTTGAGCCACAAAATAAAATATTCATGGCATACAGGCCCCTAGCAACCATGGTTGCTATGGAATTATCAAGAGAAATGGTTTCCATGGTAACCAATTAAGTTAGATACTGCTTTTATTTCATGATGAACATTAATTATATTGAATTAAATCCTAGGTCTATTTGAATATCCGAGTTGAAGTACTAGTATTTTATTAAACTACTCAACTTTTTCCTGTTGTTACATTATGAATGCTCATTATAATGAAGAGGCCTCGATTTGCGGGTAAAAATAAACTCAGGCCAAGGGCCAAAGGTAGATTAGCGGACAATGTATGTTCAACATTTTAGATGTTAGCCAGATCCCTGGTTAAATTCAAGGTTAACAGAATATTCTGCATATATGATAATAAGCATATCATGTCCACAGTTGATTGCTGAGCTGTAAATTCAATAATCAGAGAGGAATTAGCATTTTTGTCCCGTGACCTTAAAAATGAAGGCAAAAAGGTCAAATTCAAAGTCATCAGAATATTTGGCGTATAACACTTCATGTCCTTCATTGATTCCCACACTATGAAGTCAATAAGCGAGATATTAGCTTCAGCATACATCATTTCCTGTTCGTAGTTGATTCCTAAGCAGTAAACATGGTAAAGTCGATTATAAACGAGATATTAGCCATTTTGTACTCTGACCTTGGAAATGAGGTCGAAGGTCGAACTCTAGGTCACCAAAATATTCAGCATATATCATTTCCTATATGTTCACTATGGATTCCTGAGCTGTAAACTTGATAATAAGTGAGATATTAGCCATTTTGTGCTCTGACCTCAAAAATTAGGCCAAGGCCAAATTCAAGGTCATCAAAATATTCAGTGTATATCATTTTCTATGTCCACAATTGATCCCGAACTATAAAGTCAAAAGAGAAGCAAGATATTAGCCATTTTGTCCTTTGGCCTTGAAAATGAGGTCAAAAGTTGAATCCAAGGTCATGGCAATATTCAGCATATATCATTTTCTATATGTGCACAATTGATTCCTAAGCTGTAAAGTCGATAATGAGCGTGATTTAAGCCATTTTGTGCTCTGACCTTGAAACTGAGGAGGTCAAATTCAAGGTCACAAGAATATTCAGCCTTTATTATTTCCTGTATGTCCACAATTGATCCCTAATCTCTAATCTCAATATTAAGTGAGATATTACACAAATCACAGGGGTATGAGGAGTGTTATGCATCAGAAGAAAAAAAAGTTATTGAACAGATTTTGAGAAAGCGGCCACAAAGTCCAAAATTGGCCATTTTTCGTCAAGAAAGGCCGCCATTTCGAAATAATAGCGAAAATAAAAAAAAATAAAAATAAAATTCTGATGTAGTCTTCAGTTTTGTGATATATGTCACCCAATAATACATGTATGTGCTGAGAATGCCAGCCCTGTTCCATGCAGTCAGATACACAGAGGAGACAGTAGGTGCAATTGTGGCGATAAATCGTATGTGTGAGTGTTTTAGGGAGGACCAGGGTCGTCAGTAAGCACATCGCTTGACATCCAGTTGAGCTCATCCCGGTGATTGTGCAGAGATGGTGCTAGCGTCAAGATAGTATCAGATGAGACGATTCCCGAACTGACAAACCACTATCTGTCAAAACAGTGGGGATAGGTTATGAAAATGTGTATTTTTATCTAAATACTGTATGATAACTTCAGGCCGATAACATCTACAGTTGTGATCATGGGGTAAACACCTAGGGTGAAGCAAGCACATTAAGCAGAAGATGGAGTATGGGTTGATTCGTCTTTCTATCAGTATCTGGGCCTGTCCAATTGTTCTAATCCACAAAAACAATGGAAGTCTGATATTTTGTGTCACCTATCGAAAGTCAAACCAAGCTACAGAAATGAAAGGCCCATATCATGCCAACTACATTGTAAACTTTATGTGCAGCAAAATTCTTCTCATGTATTGACTTGAAGATGGCCGGGTTGCTAGGAGACTTGTGCAAGTTGTAATGTCGTTACTATATGTCGTTACCATATGGTGTGGACTACTGTGTATTCGGTATAGCTCAAATATAGAGTCGATGTTGAGTGCGAGGAGAGCGTCTGCTGTTGCCTCAGTGGGTGGGCAAGATCTTATCTTTTTGTGACGTCCTGGTTTCTTGGATTGAGCACAATGTCCTTGAAGTCATCGTCATCGTCGTCCTGCAGTAGTTAGATGGATATTGACCTTCTTGAATGGTAATAAACATCAACGGCAATATGTTTTAGGAAATATGTGTAAATTCAAGAAACACAAACAAACAAGTTATAAACCCTCGTCCAAGTATATTACACAACTCACCAGCCTCCTTCCTCCATTCTTCTATTCTTCCTGCTTGGTGCAGAGAACCCTCTTGGGCACTCATCTTGCGCAATGTTTGATATACCTGGATAACGTAATAATCTTTCCTTCTTTCATAGAGCTGGAAATGTCAGTTCCTCAGAAGGAGATCCATTACCGTTGGGATTGTGGTGTATGAAGAAGGTGTGGCTGTCGACCCTGCTAAAGTGGGATATGTACAGAAGATGGCCCCCATCAAGAGACATAAAGGAGATGCAAAGATTCTTTGAATTCTTGAGTGTCGCGTGTGGCTTCACCAACGAAACGTAACTGACAGACATGTCCAGAAGATATTTCTACCAATCAGAATAACAACGCATGTCTGGGGTGGATTTATCACCACTCCAGTGCTAACATTCCCAGACTGGAAAAAAAACTACGGCGTCAACACATGCCATCAGCCCATCAACACCCTGAGGTCACAATTCATGCAACCCAAGGATCGAACAAGAACAAAGGACAAAAACTGCAATTTGGTGTTCCACTCCTGTTGTGGCAGTTGTGATCAGCATTACATTGGCGAAACCATGAAACCATTAACATAAAAACCTAGGTATGACACTGGCTACTCCTGATCAATAAGCACACTGGTCATTGTGCAGATAGACAAAGGTGCTGAGGACTGATGACTTTCTGCTGATACAGAAAATGACTATTTCAGCTCCACCCAGCCCACCACCAATGAGATGATGCTTGTCACTGAAACCACACCTGACGAAACAAAATCTCGATGAAAACATTTCTCTCTGCTCTGCATCCACAAAGAGTTTCTCATGGAGGCCATGGCCCTCTAGGGGTGTTGTTAGCGACCTTGGTGGTCACTATCACCTCCAAAAAGCTCCAGATATCTCCAGAAACAGTGTCAGTCTCTGGAAAATGCCCTCCCTACTAGTATTCATCTGGACTGAAGATGCGTAAGACCCTGTCTTCGACACAGTATGCCAATGGCAGCTCAGTCTTGTGGATGGACCATTAGACCTCTATGTTCGAGTCTGCATGAAGAATCTGAGGCTGATATCATCTGTTGCTTGGATCCGTGAGCCATGTACAGCAAGCCCGGTTCAGAGTTATCTTGGAGCTCAATCAGATCCTGAGACAGAGTTTAGCCAATGAAGCCAGTGGAGATCCATACCTCCAAGAGATGGCGAACCGTGCTGGACTCGGCCCCGTCTCATACAAGTGATATGCCATTTCATCGTATCGATACCAATACATGTTTGTGGATCCTGCAGGTTATCTAACATATCAAGCACGGAAATATTACCATCAAGCAGCGATAGCAATGATATCACAGATTCGCAAGATGTTCAAGCTACATTGACAAAAGTGGACAAAATGATTTGAAGCTAAATGGGACCAAAACATCTGGAAAAATGGTCCAAGTGCCATTCTGCGTAGATTCTCGTCTGATTTATGACGTCACGCACATGGACTCTTACCCCCTATTCAAAAATTAAAATATTTGCTAGGCTCCAGCAGGGGCAACTACTTCTCCTTCAATGACCTAACCTCTGGCTACTGGCAAGTCGAAACATACACTGCTGATCAGCTTAAAATTGCATTCACGACATGGCTAGGTTTGTTATCAGTATAAAAAAAATGATTTTCGCTTTTAGGAATGGTCCCTCTATATTTAAAACACTCATGGGAACTATCCTCTATGGTAACCTGTGGTCCCATTGCATATGCTATCTAGATGACATGATCACCTACGAGCGCACGTTTGACTGGATCTGAACAACCTAGAAGCTGTTCTGGAAATAATATCTCTTCCCGTCTACTTCGCTGAGCCAAGAAGGGTGAACTGTTCCACTGAGAAATCGTCCACCTCTCCATCAATCCCAACAGTGTGTGGAACTTTCCTACTTGATGTAAGAATGTTGACATTCATTCATTTAAAAGCTTGTTCAGGTGAATGAATTCTTGCACTTGTTTTCTTCTTTGGAACTCCTGTTGGTGCTGTTTCAGATTCTTCTACAACTTCTGATTGGTCTGTAATTTGTATCCCTTATCATGCTGATCCGGTTCAGCTCGGCTCATGATTTTCATCTAGAAATACAGCCATACATTAACAGATTGATCATGATGCTCATTCGAGAGAATGGTCCTTGTTCCAGAGAAGAAAGTTAGTTAGTTAGATATTACTCTCCCTCACCCAGGGCAACAAGTTCGCATGCCCGTGGATTGACCCATGGAAAGTTTTCTATTATGTGGTTACAACTGAGAAATTACCGGTATGCAATTGCCGAGGTGCTGGCAAATACAGTTGGATATGCGCCTGGATCTGGAAGAAAATCAAGTGTATTATACCAAATTAACCTCATGACTCTGGCCCAAGGGTCGTGGAAAAGATCAAATGTAAAAAATTCAATCTACCTCATGGATCTGCGCCTGGGTCTATGGAAAAGACCAAATGTTCCATACTCAATCCACCTCAGAAATCTGAGCTTGGGTTGTGGAAAAGACCAAATGTCCCATACCCAATCCACCTCAGGAATCTGTGCCTGGGTTAAGGAAAAGACCAAATGTCCCATACCCAATCCACCTCAGAAATCTGAGCCTGTTTCTGGGGAGAAAACCAAATGTCAGAAATCAAATCCACCTTTAGGAAGAAGACCAAATATCATATACCCCCAGGCACCTTCCACTTGGCAGCAGCGCTTCCTCTTCCCTCTTCCCCCAGGGTGAAGACAATCTTGACGGTGAGAGATTCAAAGGAAAGAGTGAATCCTCAAACGAGTACGTGAAGTACGAGTACGTGAAATCGCGGTTAGCCAGGTCAATCACAATGCACCAGTTTCGGTCATCTTAAGTGTCACTGGAGACTAGAAAGAGAAATCGGCATAGGTATTACACTCAACAGTCTAGAGCACTTCTCCACATAAGGTAACCGATGCGGTTTGGTTTCAGAGGTCTTTTTCCCAGATGAAGAGCTACTCCTCGCTTCAACAATTTGTTTTTAGGTTACCGACCCCTTTGGTCCGATAACCTATTGCCGTGGCGTTGCGTCCGTCGTCCGTCGCCGTCGTCCGTCTAAATTTTCATCTTTAAAGTTTACGATCGGATCTTTCGAAAAATATGCACAAAAATGCCTAAAAATATTTCCAGAACCAGGAATTTTTTTTTTAATTTTCGTAATGTTTTTCAAAATGGTGGCCATTTTTGACGAAAAACGACCAATTTTCAGTAACTTTTTTTCTTATTGACGCATAACACTCCTCATATGTACCCCTGTGACGTGTATAAGTTTCGTCGCCCTTGAATCACTCTGATCGAGTAGGCCATTCTGGGCCCAAACTCGGCCCAAATGGGACTTTCTCATGTTAAATTCTCCTATGCTTTAAATGAGACACAATTTTCCAAATAGCTCACTTAATACTGGGATTAGAGATTAGGAATCAATTGTGGGCATATACGAAATGATATATGCTGAATATTCTCACGACATAGAAATTTGACCTTTGACCTAATTTTCAAGGTCACATGACAAAATGGCTAATATCTCGCTTCTTATCGATTTCACAGCTTAGGAATAAATTATGAACATACTGTAGAGACTAATTTTGGCGGCTATTAAATTTACCGGTTGTGAGCCCCACGTTATTTGGCGGAGAATAAATTTGGCGGTTTCAAAATTACATGTATTTCTTAACATATATCTATAGTTATTTTGGCGGATGATTTAATTTGGCGGTTTTTTGCCTACCGCCAAATCCGCCAAATAAATCGTCCACCAACTCTTTACAGTACAGGAAATGATATATTCTGAATATTTTGTCATGACCTTGAATTTGACCTTTGACCTAATTTCCAAAGTCACAGGACAAAATGGCTAATATCTCGTTTATTACCGACTTTACAGCTTAGAAATCAATTGTGAGCATATAGGGAATAATATACAGTGGTCCCCCCTCCCCATCTTGCTTCTTATCGACTTTATAGCGTGGGAACCAATTGTTGACATACAGAGAATGATATACGCTGAATATTCTGATGACCTTGCACTTAACATTTGACTCTATTTTTGAGGACAGAGCACAAAATGGCTGATATCTCGCTTATTATTGACTGGAAAGCTTAGGAGTCCATAGTGAACATATATGAAATGATATATGCTGAATATTATTGTGGCCTTAAATTTGACCTTTGACCTCATTTTCAAGGTCAGATCACGAAATGACTAATATCTCACTTATTATCGACTTTACATCTTAGGAATCAATTGTTGACGTACTAAAAATGATATAAGCTGAATATTCTCGTGACCTTGAAGCACGTACCCTCGCTCTCGTGGGCAGCCTGTCTTGCTTTCTTTGAGTTGTCTCAGAGCTGCCAAGGCGAGAGGACGATGGTGGGCATGGCCATGTGCTCCTCATCCCCTTTGTCCGTGAGGACCCCGAAGTTAATTCCAATCGGGGTCCCAGGAGTGAGGCTGCATTGATCCGGGGGCTCATGCCCCCATGGATTGGTATCACCCTGGGATGGTGCGTACAGGCTCTGGCAGAGCATCGGGCTGTCCGGGGTTCTATCCCCGTGGTGCACCGTCGGCGAGCCGGCCAGCAACTCGCCCAGCAACAAGCCCACGTGCGCAGGTTCCGGAGGCCGCCCTCATGGGTTTCGGCTCGTCACACCGGGCTACATTATACTTTGATGATGCGATATCTGAGTGATGAATCGAGACCAGACTTGTTCAGCATACTATTACCTGGTTATCACGACGCCCGCCGTGACATTGCTCAGATGAGGGGTGCTTGCACCCTATGTAGTAGGCATCATACGGTATGATGCCTGCTACATAGGGTGCAAGCACCCCCTCATCTGCACTAATGTTACCATTGGCCCTGGTAATAATGTTACCGAGGCGCTGGGTTTCAACTGGCAAACTTGTGTTTATTATGAACTCCAATTAATGTCCCCATTTTCGATCACTTTGTCCTCCAGAGAAAAACAACAATCATGTTTACAGTATTGTCTCCATGGAGATCAAGGAGTTTATGAGAAAATGCATACTGTACTTCGTACTTGTGGTTCCGAGATACAATAATGCTATTGTGAAGAAGGGATTAATAACGCCGTGCGCCACCCTTGCTGATATCTGGACCCCGTTATGTTGGGTGTGATCGGAGGGGTATTCAGCAGGCTGGAAGAGAACCCAACAACACTTCAATGCTAAGATAACTGATTTGATATGCCGTACATGTATGAAACAAATCAACATTGGTATGCATTTCATATAATATTTTATTACATGCACGAAAAGGAATACAATGTATTCATATGAAAACAAAGACAAATTGTGCAAATGGAAAAGCATAAATTTCTGTTTGCACGTACAGATCTTCCATCAATACACATTGAATATCTTGTCACAAATTGAACATATGCTCGTATGTGCCAACACTTGGGTATAATATGCATTCATTTGTGTGTACAAAGATATTTATAAGTTGCATGTATATTTCTCAAAATTGATTTCGATACAGCTGTAAGATCATGGAGTTTCAGTTTAAAATGTTTTTTAGTGACGTCTCTTCATACAATCCTGTGTACAGTATGAAACTTACGATAATGGGCTACATTTGTTGTAGCACAGATCATGGGTAGTAATGGAATGGTGTTTAATATATATATATATAGCTTGGCGAACGTCAGAGCTTGGAAGACGGTTCCAACTGGAGACAAGCAATTATTATACAAAGGTGTCATAGCAGCGAATATTTAACTCACAGATAAATATATGTAAACCTTCCCAAAATATCTCCCCCAATAAAGCGTTCCTTTAAAATTTCCAAGTACAGCAAAAAAGTTGAATAACTATAAAATGGAAATATACCTAAAAGCAAGTATAAACCTGCACCACTCACTTTGAAATTACTTGAAAACAGACATGTATAATATCGTGTAAAAAAACATATATGATACATGAATATGAGACAAATGAAGTTCAACATTTATCATTCGATGTTAGAACTCATGTTGGATGTTGAGACACAGAATTTACGCTGACATAACATGGAGAGCTACCATAAATGTATATTACTGGCAAGGTTTAGATTTCAATTAGTACTTCTATATTCACATAAATTCAAATCTATTCTATGCTCACAGATATGAAAAACATTGCACATAAAATGATATGGTATATGTCATTGTTGTTTGCTCTCATTTTCTCAAATTGTGCTATTGTATCACATGGTTTTCTAGAATTGATTTTATGAAATTCATTTGACTTCAATATAATCCTGATATAGTCAAATTCTATTTATAGACAAATTCTATTCATCTCATTTTTATCCTGAAACAACATACGTTTCTCAAATCAAACACTATGTCTTCTAAACAACAAATTGTATAACATTAGACAATTCACAAATACAGGAAACTAAATCATAACAATAAATACACAACCTTCAACCTTCTGTCACACCGTGGATACAAATCCGAATATTTTGAACACAAAAGGAACTTTTATTTCCTAATATGAATTCTAAACGTGAATTCCAAAATGTAATCTGAAGCATCTAACTCATGAGCCTATCAGTTGCTAAACACCCATTTATACATGTATAATTTTGTTTGCGATTATAACGTGATGATAAATCACATGTCTGACTCAGGTTGATTTTAAAATTGTATAAATATTGAAGAACATAAAAATGTTATTCATTTAATGGCCCTTTTTCTTATTTGACAGCACCACTAAATTTGGGCTATACATTTATCATGCATGATAATATCATAAATTTTCACAACTTACATAATGAATCACTTATGATCTGAAGTCAGGAGAACTCTGTTCACTGTTTTTAATTTTGATTATTTCTGATGTTTGAAGTATACCTTTGATTTACATGTGCACTTTCTATGAATTCTTACATTGTTCAACAGCTTATCAATATATTTTACTATCAGTGATCATCAATCAATTTGAAATGATTTAAATGACTCTACAAATACATATTCATGCATGCCAACTTTACAATTGCCACTCTTTTTGTCTCTGTCTGACCACAGCTTTGTCGCCATGGTGATCAGTTTTGCTGCTGTTTGTCTAGTTGACATCGGTTCGCTTTTTGCGCAGTAGATCTCGTTTCCACTCGGGCATGGCCTGGATCCGCTGGCTTTCCTCCTCTCGACGTCTTCTCTCGGCCTCGTGCGGGGCCTGCGAGTGAAAACAGTCGTAAGGTAATGTTGAGGAACATACATGTGTCGATATCATATCAACAATACAGCATTTCTTGTGGTGTGGAAGGCTGTATCTCATGAACTTTTGCAGCATTGTACTATTAGAGTAACAAATTTTCAACATACGTGTGAAATGTACATTTGATTCGTTATTCACCAACATTAATATGAGATATTCTACTTACATTTTCCTCCAATTTTTTCTTTTCCTTTTCTCTGATGAGGTTTTTCTTCCAATCAGGAATGTCCCTCCACTTTTCTTCCTCTTCACGGCGTGACATCAGATCCGTCTGGAAATATTTGTTACGTGTACAAAACTTTTCCAGCTATTTCTAAAGTTTTATTTTAACAACAATCGCTGAACGAGCACATGGCTTATATTGACAAACCCTATTTGTCCTAATAGTGGCATGTGCCCTAATAGTAGAGCGCACCCCTCTTTTCCTCAAAAATGTTAGATATCTGTAACCTTGTAATTCACTTCATATCTTTTTAATAAAATCTTGGACTGTTCCAATCCATATATTTATGTTATTTGAATCATCAAGATTGACCTCAGTTTTGCGTGTGCTGCTGCAGGTCTTGCTTTGGCTCGCTGTGCTACTTTTAGGACCAATACAGTATATACATGTACCAGTAAGCAAAATGCAATTGTTCGGATGTGGGCTAGATTCAAGGGTGTTCATTATTGAGAGATGAAACCAGAGAACCCAGCTAGTACTTGCTTGAATTGTCATATCTCAAAACCATAAGCTAGTGATATGAGTTACTAGCCAAAAAACCACACACACAATCTTTTTTATGACAGTATGGCTGAGTATCTCGTATCCACATGACTTACCCTGGCTTTCTCCTCGAGTTCTTGGTTACGTTTGGTGATCATGGCAACCTTCCACGCTGGACAGTCAGACGGAACGGGCTGGTAACCCGGCAACGTTCTCACATCTGCGGCAATATATAATACACAGTACTTTCTATAAATGAGTGTTGGACATCAAATATATCACAGTATATGGTGCAGATCTAAAAAAAAAACATCCTTTTAAAAGTCATAAATCCTTGTGATTCAATTCAGGGTCAATTTTACCATGTAAAGTTGTAAACTAATTCTTTTGTCATAAAATTTTCTGAAAATATATCATGTCCCTACATGATATATTTAATATGAACTGGTTGGAGAACATGATTCAACGACAAAATATTTATGAAATAGAGAAACTTCAAGGAACAGGGGGGTAATTCAACAATCAACATGGTCGAGGGCGGCAGCCCAACAATATGTTGAATAACTCCCTGTCACTCGAGGGGTTTCTCTGTTTTGAATCATATCAGTAGAAAAACTACTCAGCCGTGATCAGCTGTGGTTTAACCAACATAGAGTAGTGAATAAACCCCTGCGAGAACAATGCAAGTAAGATACATCGGTAGTTTACTGCACCTATCTGTGTGCTGCACTCCTCACAGTCTGAAGCCTTGTCCGAAAGTTTCATTGTCTTTCTCAGGGCATACTCTATTTTAGCCGCTGTTTCCTCGTATGAACAATTACTTTCAGTTTCTATCCCGTTATCTGAGCAATCCTCCAATTCATCTACTGTATCATGTGTATCCATGCTTTCTGCTTCGTGTTTCCCGACAGGAACAACGATGGACAAAATTCAGAGGACTGGTTTTATCCCAAATACTTTAATAAAATTGAAACAGTCAACAACAGCTAGGAATGGTAAAACTGCGGACACCAACAGGTCTGGCAACATGCACGTGTCAGAAGAACTTATAGCTTTTCATCAACGCACATCCACGAGCATCAATATATCACTTAGTCCAACGTGCGATGAAGTCACCCAAAATTGACCAAAATACTACATTTGCGAGCAATACACAGAACGGTAACAGAGAGAGACCCTGTACACTAGACACCCATAACACTTGCTCCCGCACCCACGAAGTGCAGGTTACCATGGCAACTGGCAATCTGTTGCTATGGCATACACTGTGACAGCTGGTCGCTACTAGCAACTGCAAAGTTTCCATTATGTACTGCAAACACGTACAGAACTTCTCACTTTACAGAGAGAGAGAGAGAACAATTGTGGGGGGGGGGGGGGGGTCTGTCGTGTAT
The DNA here is from genome assembly GCA_949152475.1 of Terebella lapidaria. Lineage (NCBI taxonomy): Eukaryota > Metazoa > Annelida > Polychaeta > Terebellida > Terebellidae > Terebella > Terebella lapidaria. Next base: position 2,141,642 of record OX424568.1, on the reverse strand, counting down.
GTATGTAAGACATGACATGTGATGAGACTTTTGGATATTGATGGCGAGTCTTCTGTCCTAGTTCATTCCCCAACACACACACATCATACATTTATTTGTACTGCGTGTTTGTACCTGTGGGTTAATTTTTTGGTCCACTAATAATTCCTTATTTTTCCTTATTTTTTGTCAAATAATACTTTTTTTTTTATATAAATGCACATAGTCTTGTGTTTTTGTCACAAACAAATCGTGACTGGAATTTATTTGATTATAATCTTTTCATGAGCTAAAAAAAATAGTTGAGTTTGGCAATATGAGTTTGGCAATATAAATCACTTTCACCAAAAAATTACACTTAGTAGGAATATTGCATGAAAATAGTTAACTAAATTAAAAAATGTCACCATTAGCACACCTGAAAGTGACTTACCAATTCTGAAATCACTCGAGTTGAGCGAGTTAGTGTTGTTATGTTGCATGGCGTTAGAGTCTGCAAGAATATTAGTGAACATTTGTTATGTTTTTGTAAGCAACATCAAGCAAATTGGTCCATGACCTGTACATGGGCATGTATGCTGGATCACTGCACAAGACAACATGTTGTAAGTAAGCATGGTCAATATTATACACGTAGCTTTGGCCATAGTCATTTATTTCGCTGGTTTACGGATCCCCCCCGACTCTATTTTTTCAAAATGGAAAATAAATAATTTTTTTTGTTAAAAATCCGTAAACCATCGAATCAAATAACTATGGCCTTTATAACACAGTACACCATGTATAGAACGTCATGGAAATAACTGTATAGCGTACATGTGCGCTCCATTCCCAAAAGCCATTTACTTCTTTACATGATGATTTCACACGTGATGCTTAATTTAATGCTCAATATTAGGTATGTTTTTACACTTCATGAAGCTTTTACAGTGTATGTACAGTACTGATTTTGCAAAACCTCACCAAAATGCCAGCATGGGACACCTGGCATTTAGCACGTGTTCGCCCAACTTCGCCTGACGTAGCATCATGCGATTTGATGCTAGCATTGTGTATGCGAGCATCCCTCGATGCTAGCATTGCTTCTTGGCACTGTGGTGCACTAAAAGCATTTCACATTTCGCATTTTTTGTGAAGGCCATTATATGCTCGCATATGCTCGCAAACACATGGTCGAGTGGTTTATAAACAGTCTGTATCATGTAGATCGTATGGGAAAATGCAGTGTTTCATTTCAGTTCATATTAAAGTCAGTATTTGCATCCGAAATAAAGGATGCGCGCATCTGTGCGAGCCAATGCTCGCCTGTTCAACTAAGACGGCCGCCTGATGCGATGGCATCGCGCCCACTGGTCGCACCATGCGATTTGATGCTAGCATCAAGTCGCACGTAATCGCATGGCCTAGCATTTAGCATGTAGCATTCGCATGGCTAGTGAGGTTTTGCGAAATCAGTACTGTACATGTGTACATGGATTTCCCCCACCAAAAGCCAAACATATGTCAGTTGCCTAGCTGTGTCGATCACTAACCGTTGCTCGGTTTGGGGAAGGTGCGGGGAGGCGGTGACCCGAGGGAGCTGTTGCCAAGGCTACTGTTGCTATGACAACCACTAGAACTGCTGGCACTGCTGTATGTGCTCTCACTCTCGATCGAGTCTGTGTATCCGTACGTCGGCTCCGCGATAGGCGATGGAAACTCTGCAGCGATGAAACACATGTTTGGTCAGTACCCTTTCATACATGTACAACCTATTTATTTCTCTTGAAAATTATGGAAATTAATTGCCAAAAACAAATTAATTGCCAAAAACATGACAGAAATCAACGATTTATCTTGATAAATAGCTTGAAATATTTGGCACATTTACATAATGGTGTTACAGTCAATATCAATGCTAAGCATTGGATATTTGTATGATGTTTGGTATGTTTTATGTTATCACATACTTGTACATGTGAACTACCATTCTGCTAGGTAATGCTAAAAATTTGAGACAATAAGAATTGTCAGCCAATGGTCAGAATCCTGAACCACCACTTATGGACACAGACACACACCTTCAGCGCGCTGTGTGCTGTTGTAGAGCCGATTGCTGAACGGAGACTTGCGGAGTTTGATGCCCGTGTGGATCTGGTTGATCAGCGCCGAGTGGGAACCGTCCAAACTGGCCTCGTCCGTACGAACTGTGGGGTCAAAGGTCATTCATCACAAGCTCATACTAGGTAGAAGTGTTACAGATAAAACCACACTTTGCTTCATCTTTAAAATTATTGCACTAAATGTGATTATATTTGATTTCCCATATTGTAAGCTTCTTCTGATATTATATGTTACCCATAGAAATCAAATACATGGTTATGAAGACCATGGCTCATGTACCTTTCAAGTTTATGCTGTCTTACATGGATTTCTTTTCCAGTCACTCACAAATTAAAATTTCTTTTAAAATATTTTGATTTGATGCCAACAACAACTCATTCAAACAAGTGAGTATTTTATACACCACCTCCACATGTATATTCCTCAGTGTATGTAATTATATCCCCGAAATACTGCAAATTTAACAAAGGAACTTCACACAAAGCACAATTTCAAAAACAAGGCAAAAAACAATAGCCAAAATTTGTTTTGTAGAAGCGTCAGTTACAGTCAATGACCCACTCAAGTCAAGTAAGCGAGACCGCGGCAGCTGTGGCCAATGTTCAGTCAACCGTCACGGCATCAATACTTGATGTGGTTTACACTGGTTACCATGGCGACTGGAGCTGCCTGACATGCTAATCATGTTGTGTCTGAGTGAGCTGGCTCGCTGACAGCACTCGGCCCAGTTCTAATTGAAGTGTTCACTCCACAAAAACAGTATCTAGCATTGTTACTTTGAATATGTAGCAGACGAAATAGATTCTGTTCAGCTGCCAGAATATATTCAATGAATAAACCATGCATTGAAACATCTGTTATTTTAACGAATTTTCAATGGAAATACATAAGTATTGTACCTGTGAATATGTCTTGTCAGTTGAGCATTATTATCACCCACCCTACTGCCCAATCATGAAGTGACCCTGGACTGACCTTCGTCACCACGGTGACTGCCGTTGCCAAGGTTCCAGTCCCGGACTCGGTTGGCGAGGTCAAGACTCATCCCGCCCTCTGGTGGTGGCGGGGGAAGTTCGTCCGTCGGCTCTGGGTACATGTCCGGGGGTGGGAACAGCGGGGGTGGTGGAGGCAGCTCTGGAGCGCTTTTGGAAGGAGGGGGCGGGGCTACATGGCCACCAGAACTTGGAGCCATGGGCGCCGGTGGTGGAGGTGGTGGTGAGTGGTTGCCCCCAGTAACAGCACTGGTGGCAGAGTCTGTTGTGTCGCCACCTTTAGCCAAGAACGGAGAGCCAACTGGTCGCAGTTTGACTGGGAACGGCAGGGCGTGTCTGTCTGGAGAGCTTGCCTTGTTGGTTGCTGGGGTGGTTGCCGGGGCCGTTGCCGGGGAGATTGGAGGAGAATCACTGAACTCTGGAGGAGGCGGGAGCCAGGCTTGCTGGATATTGTGACAGCTGACGACACCACGTCTTGCTGGAGAGGCACCAATTGTCGATGTTGGAGCTGGACATGAGCTCTGGCGACCGTAGTGATGAGGGGACACTTTGGGAGACACTCTGGGCCCGGTCGAGGGGTGGTGCGGGGTGTGTGGCGGTGTTTTAGGCAGTGGTCTCGCCTGGATCTGAGCCACACTGTGTCGAGTGTCCAGGTGAGGTGCAGTGTTGCGTCTGGTATCAGCTTGTGGAGTCGGTAATGTTCGAGTGTATAGGTCACCCCTTTGAATGTCATATATCCCCTCTGCAGCGTGCTCCGGTGCTGGCAGACTCCTTCGGAAGCCAGTTTCACTCTCTCCCGACGTTCTGTGATGTGACAAAGTGGAGCCATCTGGTGGTGGCGGCAGGAACTGTTCATAGATATTGGACGGTTGGTAGGGGTCAACTATGGTTGCCGTTGATGACCCGGATGACAGGTCAGAGATGCGGTGAAGCGGGTTCATTTGCGGAAGCATCCCGCCTGAGTCTGTAGAAAGCCGTAGAGATGCGCTTGAGTCTATCGCTGCCCGTGGCTGTGTCGTCGGTGAGCTCTGGACACGGTGGACCTCGGCTTGCACGTGTAGGCTGTGTGCGGGCGAGTGACTCGTGGAGCCATGCTGTGGCGATACTGTCGGGTACTCCGCCTCAGACCCTGACTGTTCCGGAGTTATGTAGCCAGACTCTGGGGCATCATCATCCTCACATACACCAGGGGGCAGTAGCGAGTCAAGTCGACCCAGGTCCCGAAACTGAACACAAAAACATTAAACGCTGGAACACATACTTGTGAGGGAATGTGCTTGTATGTGTGTAAATAAGTGGACTCCATGTAGAACCTAACCTACATAAAGTTAGACTGACATGCTTAATATTTTCAATGCATAAATGTGGTGACATGTATGAGTAAAAGGTATGACAAAAAGAAACCCAAACTTGTTATATTCCAAGAAAATATCCTTGCTGAATTTGTTGCCATAGAAACCTACCTGCAGTCCTTCACTCGCGCTGAGTTTCGTTTCTGGACTTCGCTTGGGAATAGCTGGTGGCCGCTTGTGACTTGCGAACAATTCCTGCAATCCAAGTACAGAATATTAATTGCATTTTCTATGCAATTAATCACAAATTTCCATGCAATCAATCACAGATGATACTGTTATACATGTGCTTGTATATTTTGTGCTTGTCAGAGTAAAACATATCCCAAGCTGGCTTAATTCCAAAACTGACAAAAACATCTGAGTTAATTTAAACATTAGTTTAAGTTCAAGTGATGGTATTTATAGAAAATAATACATACACTTCAGTTTTTCAACAATAAGCATGTGCTTGTAACAGGGCAGGGCTTGTCACATAATAAACTTGATGAAACATTTAGGTAAATTAATCCATTAATAGGTTCAAAAGATAATTACATGTAAGTGTGTATGTGATGCACATGACATAATTTACATGCAGGTGACCTGAATAATTTCATGTTCTGTTGATTTAATCTCTTTCATGGTTTGATGCAAAGAAGAATCATGTACAATGTACATGAATTGTGTCTTTAGTTTGGTTTAGTGTGGATTCAGAACACAATCAATGTACAAGGTTTCTCAAACTATGTTCCAAAGTAAGTCAAACGTGACACAATGTCATCTGTTGGAACCGATAACATCCTCTCAACTTCAAATTCTCATCTTGAGAAAACTTGCGAAGTACATTCTGTCACACTAGAATTGAATACTGTATAAACTTATAAAGTAAACACAAAATTGGAGATATTTATCATTTCTACCAAAAACTCATTCTCACCATGTTCACAGAAACCATTAAAGCATGAAAACCCTCTGACATTTTCGAGTTCAACTCGCCGTACATCGTAAAGAAATGAAATCGTGATGAGCTGGGCATTCATGCAGAGAACTCTACTCCAAGATCTCAAATATCACAATGACTTGCCACACAGTACTTGTCAAATATTGCTGTGTTTGTTTTAAAGACCAAAGGACTGACATTTCTTGTTGTGGTGCAGCACACGCAGCTTCACAAAACATGTACATGTATATAATCGAATGATATCTTCAATTTGTTTCCACATTGCTATCCAATCACAGATATACATGCAGGAAGTGAATTTGAATGTTATTGATTTAAATGAAGTTACTCACAAGCACACCTACCGTAAATTATACCACAATACTCCACAGGTGTACCTCTCAGGGTTCAAAATGTATCACTTCCAAAACTACACACTGCATGTATCACTCACTGTCTATTGTCTAAGTGTTAAATGTGTAGGTAACTTCCTTCATTCACACAACACCCCGGCCACACTTGGCATCAAGCAGCAATGACATAACACTTGGGTGCCCGGGTCTGACGGGTCTGGCGGCCTGCTACCGTGTACGTACAGTGGTTCAATGAACCTGTCCTAGCGACATGCTTGGATGATTGTCCCGACACGCACACATGCATTTCACATCACACAACAATGGCTCGCTAGCTCGGGTGACCCCCCCCCCCCCCTCCCCCTGCCCTCCAGCATTTATGAACGGTTATAATACATGTCACCGACCGATATGACAAGTTTGCCCAGAACCACCCCAGAAACACTCACAATCCCCTATGTGTCAATTGCCATGGGAATCTGTGGAGTGCCAACTTCTGATTATAAGCAATGATGCAAACCTCTGACAGCTCAAACTCATGGCAGTCTCCAACTTCTGCAGCACCACAATCTTGCACAGCGTTTGATGACCTTAAACCACCCTATACTGTGATACATAATTACTAGTAACCTGCACTTCATTTGCCCTCAGTCTCCACTTGTCATTCTATCTCTGTCCCTCTATCCTTCCTCATTGCCCTTGCTGTCCACAGAACTCTTGTCCCTATAAGTTTTGGCACCAGTCTTCTACATCACCACGCGTCAATATATCACACTCACTTGCCATGGTTATTTCTTGCTCCAATATATTCTTGCCATGGTAACCTGTTGTTCCCTGACCCAGCAGTCTATCTGTGGGACGCCTAGGTTTTGGGAGACCTAGTTGCCATGGTAACCTGTTGTTCCCTGACCCAGCAGTCTATCTGTGGGACGCCTAGGTTTTGGGAGACCTAGTTGCCATGGTAACCTGTTGTTCCCAGACCCAGCAGCCTATCTGCAGGACATCTAGATTCTGGGAATCTAGGTTCTGGGAGACCTAGTTGCCAAGGTTACCTGTTGTTCTCTGACCCAGCAGCCTATCTGTGGGACGTCTAGATTCTGGGAGACCTTGCTGTTGAGGTTCAGGAAGCCCCTGGTGCTGGACTGTCCAGCGTCTGACGTCTGTTCGCTCGTGTCGCCGTCTGCCTTGCTGCGGTGTAGTGTCCAAGTCCCGACGAGTGGTCCTTTGCTCTTGACGACAAGCGGAGCTGATGATCGGTACAGGTGCTTGAAGGGGTTTTTGGGCAGCGTAAAGGATGGCTGCCGCTTGAGCCGAACTCTTTTCTTACTGAGCGGCATATTGTGGTGTTCAGTGAGGCATCACATTGTGACTAGTGGAAGGTTACAGGACAAACGCTGGTGACAGTGGTACAGCCTGATCCAAGGTCGAGTGTTCGCTGATATCTGTATCCATTGTGTGGTCTGTTAGTCATGTTAGTACATGCTTGGACACTTCTTTGTGTTAGCTGTCCATAGCCCCAAGGTCGTGAAGCCTTAAAAAATAGGTATATTCATGAGGAATGATGGCAGGTTGGAAATAACCCAATTTATTCAGTGTTCCGTTTATGTTGTGAGTTATCATTCAAAATGCTCAGATTTTGGGCAGAAAAATAATTTCTACTTGAAATTGCACTGGATCAATTTATTACTCAAGTACATGCACAAGCCTAGTTGGAGGCACCTAGAATTTTGAGTAAGGTGCGGTATTCGACTTTCACCATGGTGATCTAACCCCCCTCATTGGCTAGATAGGCCCCTAGCACCAACTCAAATATACCATAGCTCACTAATGTGCTCATAGCGCACCTTAAACAGAATTTTGCATTCAGGTGCGGTATGAGCACATTAGTGAGCTATGGTATATCCGAGTTGGTGCTAGGGGCCTATCTAGCCAATGAGGGGGGTTAAGGTGTGATTGCACGTAACTTACCGGTGACTGCACTGAGGCACTTTTCCATTGATTTATAATGTGAAAGTAAAGGTAACAAAATCACCAAAACAATACAATCCCCTGACCTAAAACTTGGCTAGCACACACACATATACTCATGGATGATGAACCGAGACATGGTTTCATAAATGATATCACGAAAGCTGTGCAATTTGATGATTAGATAAATCATTTTATACGTTTCACCAAAACGAAGATTCGAGTGTTCTGCTTGACAAGCACTGGCGGTTGCATATATTTATTCCTTGTTGTCGTCAAAATAATGAGAATATCTAGGGCTATACTTTCTGTGAGATGAATACAATGAGCTGAACATTCATAATCCCAAACACCTCGGTGCACCCGAGTGCATATCACCTGTTAGTTTTACTGGCCTCACTAGCTATTTGCTGCACAGCATAATCCTTTCACTCTCCCTCTTGTGAGTGTATTTTGTAGACTGAGAAATAGGTCGGAAAAAGACATATGAAACCGATGATTTTAACAAATTTAACATTGCTTAGTAAGAAACAGAGTCTCGGTTAGTAATCCTTGATGGCTAACAATCAGAAAGACAAAGTTTCACGTTGATTGGAAGTGTGTAAAGTCGTGAATTTGTTACCTTTAGATTTACATTATAAGTGAATGGACAGCTGGTCAATGCCAGGTTCATGACGACCACATGCAATCAATCCTTAAATCACTATGGTGAAAGTCAAATACCCCACCTTACTCAAATTTTAGTCACATCAGAATCAAATAGCTACAGACAGGATGAGGAAATCAATATTCTGAAAGCACCAGCCCACTATATGTCTAAATGTATTGGTTGTAACCAGAAAACAGCTCTGCATTGGGTGGGGGAGTGGGGGGGAGGCATATGGAAATTTGTTGGTAAATTATCCGACTGTATTAAACCAGTTTATGCAGAACACAGAGATGCTTAAGCATGTGAAAAGGTCGCTATCGAAAGCTGTCGAACTTTAAATTGTGGTGTGAAATTCTTTTAGAAAGAAGTTTCAAATATATTCTAGCTGCTGTATACAAATATAAATGCATCCATGTTCATGTACATGACATCTGCATAAACATGTCCATGTATACTTAACTACTAGTTTTACTTATCTGAGGGCTCGAATTTGAAAGCAAAACACACCAGGAAGTGAAACGTGACGCCTCAGAAACTCACTGAAGCATCTTTATTAATTGCTTTTTATCCCTACTTGTCACAATTTTTAACATTGCCTCACCATGCTCATAGGCAGTTAATTTGTAAGGGTGTCTTATGACACTCAACACCTTTCGCACACCATTACTCAAAAAATTTCCTACCTCCAAATAAATACATGTAAATTCATTTCAAGTGCAGAACGCGGGCACAATTTCAATTTCAAAGTACCAAAATCCTAACTTTTGGGACAACGATTCTTTCTCCCAAATTGGAAAGAGCTTGTACATGTACCTGTATGTTTACATGTATCTATAACAATTTACATATTGCAAAGACACTCAGTGAATGCAGGTCAGGATTGAATATAGAAAGCAGTTTCCAATGTAATCCCGGTTATATCCCAAGAATTTTAATCGTGATATTTAGTCCCAACAAATGAAGTGCTTGCTGGTTACTATAATGGCCTCTTGAATCCCAATTATCATAATAACGTTCCATCACATCACTGAGCCATGATCAACACGTTCTGGTTGATGCAATCCTCATCCACAAATTTAATATCAGTGTTCAACGAAAAATATTGATGGAAAAAGAAATATTTTCTACATCCTCTAGACTGCTTCACTCTGATTGCTATCCGAATGTAACTGTTGCTTTTTTCCCCATCAATTATCCAATCGGTGAACTATTCCATTAATCCTTTGAATCAGTAAAGAAGCCATTCCAATCTATCTGTACCAAGCTGTGATGAGTCACAAGGTATTGACTGAGACACAAGGCGTGGCCCTTCAAGAAGACACATCAACCGTCCGTTCATCTGTCCGCCATCCCTTGGCCACACACGGGGTCGCAGTCCCACGCCTGGGAGACTTCAATGCGGTGTTCTGTAACGTGTCATGGCATCTGCCGGTATCATCCTAGATCTCAGGTTCCGCTACGCTGTATACCCGCTGGTAAACTATTTCATGCAGTCATAATCTCTGAAAAGTAATGCTGTGAAATATCTGGTGCTGATCCACCCTTGCTAAGTACATCGACACATGGGCAGCAGTCGAACAAACAGTGCATGTAAACGCCAGTAATCAGCCGTTATCCCAACAACAGGAATGGGATATACACCTGTGACCACACTAGGCGTGACGGCCCTTCAACCGTCCTCCCCCCTCCCCCCCCCACCATCCCCTCCCTTCCCCATTGTATCCATACACATATCCAACCCTCCCCCCCTTTCCTCACACACAACCCTAGCTCACTGTCAGGGAAAATTCTTTCCCATATGTTTTTTTAATTTTATTTAATAAAGCCGGAGGGTGGCTGAATATTCCTGGGACAGTCGTGTTACCATGGCAACACCAGATATCATCTAGCTTGTTAACCATTCCCGCTCAGGGTGAAAAGGGCAAAAAGGGTGAACGAGATGGGGGGATGCCGAAGCCAGAAACACCTGGTCACACATGTGTTTCCATGGCAACCATACCTTCTATCACCATTCAGAGACCAACGACGTGCGACTGAGATCGAAGTTTTGCCGGCAATATTTGTCACAGGCTAGCACATGTCACCATATTGCCAGGAACAAGCAAATTCTCTCCCCGCCCCTCCCCCCTCCCCCCTACCCCCACCCCCATGCACTCATCCTTATCTGCTCTATCCCATCTCCATGAAAGTTTAATGCCAAATGAATTATTCCAATATTTCAATCAATTTTCACTGGGACGTGACCATATGGAGACACATTCATGCACAGTCACACTGTATTGATTATTTCTAGGAATTCTTACACATTCTCAAATACAGACAATCTGTGACAGTCTTCTACAGACCACATGTATGCAGTATTAAATTGTGCTGAATCAATACATGCCTCTGTAGTTGTATACACATCAATTAAACATCAATCCTACAAATCATTAGCGATTTGAATCCTTCTCATAGTTATTTCTTCCCAAAGTGTACGATTCAAACTAAATTAATATTCTAGAGAATATTAATATTCTTTTATTCAATCAGTATGTAGCCAAGCGAACAATGCCTCGGCCAGACTGGGATTCGAACCCAGGATCTCTCACACATCAGCCATCTGCTCTACCAGATGAGCTAAAGGGGTTTCACACTAGCCAAGCTATTACATGTCAATGAGAGAGTACAATTTCACACATATCAGAAAGGTCACAAGTATACTCATTCAAACCCATTTTATTTCTGAATACACATATTAGGACCAAGTATATATATGTGGATAGAGTATTCACTACCACGAGGAGGGAGCTTGCCCATGATTCTTGACGAGTCAGCTCGGCAAAAATCTTTAATCACAGGGGCATCTGAAAGCCCATGCGACAAAAGATTTTTGCTGAGCAAAGCCCCTGCGAGGAAAGATTTTTACCGAGTTGACTCGTCAAGAATCATGGGCAAGCTCCCACCCAGTTACTATATGACATGGCTTTTACAACCTTTTCTTCCTTTGGTAACAACAGATAATGTCTTCGTGAAGGCAGCTGACACAGTGGTTGAGGTCGTGTTCTCTAAACCAACAGGTTGCTAGTTTGAGCGGTTGTTTGTGTCGTTGTAGGCCTATTGGCCTGATCTTGCAAATATGTAAATCATGCTCTGTAACTGATTTAACACATGCCAACTATTTTGAAATGGAAACTGCCGCACAACCAGTATAACAAATTTAGAGAACTTTTGTATGATAGTTTGATTTCCATGCATGTCAGAGTTTAGCTTTTAGCACATGCGAGTTCATATCTAGTACTCACATTGGTAGAGCTATTTTTGGGAACCCTGCATCATGAAGGAATATTGCATGGTGCATTCATGTACACGTACTTGTGAAATAGATGGATACATTATGACCAGTCCAAATACTGAGTGCATTATGACTGTATCTCCAGACACCGATTGCTGTTTGTCGACTTTGTCGAGTCAATAACGAGATTATGTTCCTATGGGGGGGATTTTGCCCTACCCCAAATGGCTAACATACCTAAAGAAGGGGCTCTCCCATTTGACCTCTAGATGACCAATATTTATAACAGAAGACCACTATCACCCTGGAAAAAGTGACCAACTCAGTTGTCATATAGTTAGTTGTATTGACAAGAGACGATGTACTCAGTCCCTGGCTCCTCCCATATCAATACATATACATGTAGTCAGTTCTAGTAGATCAGAGTGTGATATCAACGAGAGGTCGCACTCCCACAAAAATGCGTGCCTGAGCACTTCTAACTCGAGAAACTCAGGGTGATTTCGATGCTAGGAGGCTGCTCCCTCGCCTGCGAAGGTTCTATTGTTCTTGCTTGCACATAGGAACATATAGAGAGTTCCGCCTCTTGTTGTATTAAACTTTTTGGTGTGTACTGAAGTTGATAAAAGGTCTTATTGGCCTGCGAAGGTTTTATTGTTTACCACTCCCTCACCTGCAAAGGTTCTACTGTTCTTGCTTGCACATAGGAAAATTAGATAGTTCCACCTCTTGTTATATCAAACTTTTTGTGTAGATTCTCTTGTGAAGGAGTGGTCAGCATAGCTACTGGCGAAATGTCGCCTCTCAGTTATCCTCAGCGCCTCGGCCTTACCTGTGATGAGTGTTCAGGAGATGCTGGCGGCCCAGAAGACGGCTGAGTCGGCCGAGCGTCTGACTGCATTAACTCCGGAGGCGGCGGAGGCAAATCATCAGCTTCCAGGTCTGGTGCCAACACAGAAATATACATTATACAACTAGACGTCAAGGCCTAAAGGCCTTGGAGGCATTTGAGAATGAAGCATAAAAAAACGAAATGCTGACTCAGTAAAAACATGAAGAAGCTCCAAATGAGACCTATAAGACATTTGTGCAAATACATGTATGTGATGGACTAACTTAGTACCCCTAAGACTATCTGTCTAATGTTTGTTTTGCTCTAGGTCGCACCGTTTCCGAGGTATCGATGAAAATGAAAAATGCCGACTCGGCGAAAACATTTCAGGTCAAGGTCAAAGTTCATTCCTAATGCCCCTCAGATATGCTATTCTAGGCCATGAGTCCGAAAATAACTTCCGTTTCGCTCTACGATACACAGTTTCCCAGATATCGACGAAAATGAAAAAAATACCGACACGGCAAAAAAATTCAGGTCAAGCTCAAAGTTTATCTCTAGTACCCCTTAGATATGTTTGTCTAGGGCCACGAGTCCGAAATTAACGCCTGTTTCGCTCTACGATGCACCATTTCCGAGATATCGACGAAAGCGAAAAATGCCGACTCAGCGAAAAAAATTAAGGTCAAGGTCAAAGGTCATCCCTAATACCCTTAAGACATGTTTGTCTAGGACGCCAAGTCCGAAAATAAAGTCTGTTTCGCACTACGACGTACCGTTTCCGAAATATCGACGAAAACGGAAAATGCCGACTCAGCGAAAAAATTTAAGGTCAAGGTCAAAGGTCATCCCTAATACCCTAGATACATGTTTGTCTAGAGCGACGAGTCCGAAAATAACGTCCGTTTTGCTCTACGACGCACTGTTTCCGAGATATCGACAAAAACAGAAAATGCCGACTCAGCGAAAAAATTTAAGGTCAAGGTCAAAGGTCATCCATAATATCCCTTAGACATATTTGTCTAGGATGACGAGTCCGAAAATAACGTCCGTTTCGCTCTACGACGCACTATTCCCGAGATATGCATGAGAGCCTCAAGGATGACTCAGCTAAAATTATTTCGAGCCCTAGGTCAAAGGTCATTTGACGGATCGGCCTCAAAATCAATAGGCTTCTTCCCTGGTGATATAGGAACCGCCATGCAAAGTTTCACAGTCAGTGCCATAATACTTTTCGAGTTATCGTGCAGAAACCAAAAACATTGATTTCATCCTCACGGACCCCTGAGCCGGCTCAAAAACAATAGGCTTCTTCTACACAACATTTCTGACCAGCGGTGAAAATTTGGTGAAGATACATTGAGGCTGAAGTTATTGTGCGGAAACCAAAAAGTAAAAAAAAAAAAAAAAAAGAAAGAAAAAAAAATTTTTTTTTTCACAAAACCATAAAGGCATTTCTGCTGAAATGCCTTAATTATATGGTTATTGCTGTCGAATCTCAGTTATGATGATAAGTTTGTTCAGCTTCTGTATTTTATGTATTTTCTAATTTCATGACCATTAGACATATGTATACAAACCCTGTACAATCACAACTATTTTGTAACCTTGCTCCACACTCATTCCAATGACACGAAGGGATACAGTACCATTTTTCAAGCCTGAGAATCAAACTCACGAATAAACAACTGACCTTGCCCACGTTTGGTTTGACGGAGCGTGGCGCGCCCGCTGACGATATGCGCGGCAATCATCCTTGCAGCTTGCTCGGCCCCACCGCCCTGTGCCGACGCGTGACGCTTACGCAGAGAGTCATCAGAACCCTGGGAGATCCCGGACTCGGAATCATCATAGTCTCCTAGGACACGGTCCAGGACCGCCAGGGAAGTCTGAGGGTCGTCAGCACTGCGGCACACAGGAAAGCTACATTCAGTCAACTTCAACTATTTACTTGCAATGAATTACAGTTATATATAATTGTTGAGATTTTGTTATCGGTAATTAGCTCATTTAGACCATTTTGCTGTGGATATTTTCCTATATAAATATACACTTCTATAGACATTTCTGTATTGGTGCTTATATATTATTTATATTTCTGACCAAGCTCTTTTGTACTTACAAATAAATGATCTAAAGAATATTCCAAATCACGGAATATTCTTCTACATAACAGATCCTAGAATGTTCCTTGGAATATTCTTCAGGAATGTTTTACTTTTTGCTACAAGTTTACAGAACTGTAAAATGAAGACTTTCCCACCAACTGTCAATTTTAAGGGCACTAAATGCCACGGATCCCATCTTGTCAGTCTAGAGTTCCTACTCAACTTGACATGTTTGTAAACATTCAAATTTATGATATTCCCAGCTGTTTTGGGTAAATGTCCACCATGACATTTTTACACAAACGCAAACAGGCAAAACTCGACTGAATTTCCTCTAAAACAAAGTTCTGAGATCACATTCATGAAAGACAAAGTCTATTCTAAAAGTTTCACACAGTAGAAAAATTCATCATTGCCTTTAAGATTGGTAGAAAACTTACATTCTGCGGACAACCTTCCCACAAATATAACTGATTTACTGGTATTATTTTGTAGCTGACCCACATGTATGTGTACATTGATATATATGTAAACTTACTGTATGTGATACAATACATAAAGAAAACTGTTACTAGGTAGATAAACATGTACATGTACATATCAGAATGCTATCATTACCTGTGGGTTCTCAGTACTGTGGTGTGTACTATTGTTGTTATTAGAGAGTTCCAGATATCCCTACGTCCGTGGCAAACTTACGTGAAAATAGCTATTTTTAGAACGTCGTGATTGACGTTTTTTTTCATTTCATAAGCTTTATAGTGAAGTTGTCTTGGGGAACCCTAAAATCATGACGTCATAACGTTTTTTTAATATTCACGTAGATTCCACGTCCACGTAAACGTGCATCCGGAAGTCTCTATTACCAATGTGAGGATGACTTCACTTTACATGCTTAAATGCAATAATCACTGAAATTTTGCCATGGAACCACTATATACGCCACTGTTGCCATGACAACTTACCTGTTGTTAGTAACCACTGCTAGGCTGGGCCGCTGTTTCGCCCCAGACATGTTCCTTGGTACTGTAGACTGCTCATACTCGTGGGAAGTCTGTTGTCGCTTGTGTTGTCGTGGCAATGTGCTCTGTGTGGCACTCGCAGACGATTTCGTTCTCCGTAACATTGTGGATGATCAGGGCAGCACTACGTCGGAAAATGTGGTAGTCGCGCTGCAAGTTTGTCAGCTGATACCCAGCACCTGGCTTCCCTAAGTCATCTTGAAACTGATAAAACAAATGAGACACAATTGGCCAGGTTGTTTTGATTTACAGACAAATGAAATAAGATAATCAGCTTATCTTTATCTTATCAGTTAAAGCATACCTTTATTTCTTGTTTCCAATTCCTGCAGTCTTTGGCTTGTTGCTTGCAATTTCCAAATTGTTGCAGAAAAAAATACACGCATCAATCCTGAAAAAAAAACAGCATGAAAACAGACTGTGATTCATCGCTTAAAAAATAACTCAAAAACATCACACCACAAAAAGTTATTGGTACATTTCCTCTAATTCACTTTAGTTCTGTTCATTTCCAAAGAATTATTTTTATTCACAAGATGATAACAAATTCACTTCAGTTTCCACCAGCCACCAGAAACACTGAATAGCTCAAAGGCAGAAATCATGAATAAAGACCTTCTGTAGCAGGGATCAGACAAAGTGAAAGGTTGTTCTGATAGGTGGCATTAGCCCTCAATGTGGACTTATCACGCCCTTCAGCCAAAACTGAATATGGCTCTAAAGACACAGAAAAGACGTTTGATTATTCTCCTCAAAAGATCCTTTCAACTTTATTCGGTTCTAATTTTTTTCCCTGGCCGTCTCTGAATGGACTCGCAACTGTTTTGTAATTTTTTTTGTAACATTCATTTTTCTTGAATAGTGACGATATATTCTAGTATTATAGCATCTGCTAATAAGCAGCTAGCCTTACATGTAATTAATGGGATATGCGCAATAGTTGAGATAATATTAGACGACATTTATTGTAATGGCCACATCACACATACTACAATCCAGGAAATGGACCCTACATTGTGGTGATAGATAACATAATATAGGGATATGTACACAACTGGATATGTCTCTCAACGATGCTGGTGATGGGAAGGGCGTGTAGAAGATAATGTTTATGTGGGCTCTATTTACATGAACATTCATAGGGTGATACAGGAGGGAAATGCAGAATATAGAGCACCCACATGGTAAATGTCACGGCAGTGATGTGCACATTATTGCAAATCCTGTCAACCAGAAAAGCCATCGTTTGGACAAACTTTACATGGTATTTGGTGAGAAAACATTGCACCCATTATAACGAACGCACATACATAGCCAAATATTAGTGAGGGTAGTTATCAGATTAGCAATTATAGGGAAATGAATGTAGCATTTGTTCACAAGCATGTTTGTCTAAACACGATGAACATACATGACAAACACCACAAAAATTTCACATTTTAATGCATACTTCTCTCTATGCATACTCATTTGGTCTAAAAATATATGTAATAATAAATTTGTATACTTCAATTAAAGAGATAATGCATGCGATATATAATTATATATCTTTGTTAGACATTTCATTTTATGTAGATCGATTGTATTTTCCTTACCTTGTGCCTTTACATGGTCAATCACTGTCTGTCACTGTGTGCGTTTTCAACAATACAATCAATACTGACAATACACACACACCCAGGACAATCTGTAGGCCTGAACAGACAGTCACTGTTCTGTCCCCGTGGTCTAAAAGATCACTGAAGAATCCAGGTCACTCGTGACAGCACGGAACATCCGAAGGAAGTCAAATTACCGAGCTCAGAGTCCAGATTTGACAATATTGTCATAGCATTGTCAATGTCATATTGTCATATTGCATCGACGGCAAAGCAAAAGAAAAGCATTCCCCCGCTCATCTGGTCAAATCCACGAATGATGCTGACGTTTCTGTGCTGCAGCCGATTCAAGATGAGGGTGCAAGGAAAACAAAAGGCTGGTTACACGTCTAATTGCTACATGTAGCCCAGCACGCTGCAATGTGTGTCATAATAATTCCACGACCGCTGTTCCTTGTCGCAAGTAAACAAAGCCATGTACAAATTCCGTCCCTACCGGGTCAGCTTCAGACCATCTGCCACATCCACCCCTCCTTCCCTCCCTGCTGCTCCCATGGACACTACACACGAGACCCTACCCCACAGCTCACCCTCTACAAACCGCCCAAAATATATCCCTCCCCCGCCCCCACAACGACAGGGTAACCTCCCAATACAGCCGCTTGTAATGGCAGCGTTCACAGACTGCTGTAATCCGTTATAAGCAGGGCCAATCACGCTCCACATCTGGCGTCCAGTTTTCCGTCATGGATCGTCTTTCCTGATACTTTTCAACACAACAGGAACCGCGCAAGGCTGTTGAAAGGACTCCAGGAAGTTAAAACAGATTTCTTTTTTTTTTCGTCTTCTGAGTCTGAGTTTATTTGGCAACGTGAAAATAAATCTTGCCATGTGATTCCACTTTTCCCCCCGTGGATAGTACACGCGCGCAGATGTAGGTTGTTTGAGTTTTTTTTTTTTTTTTTTTTTTGGGGGGGGGGGGGGGGAGTTGAGGGAGTGAAGGTGTCGTTTTTATACTCTTTCAAACTTTCGGAAATCTAATTTTGGTTAGCACCCAGTTTCATCGTACCCAGTTTCATCGCTGAATGCTGTTTTCCCATTAGCAGCCTTCCCATGGTTGTGATGAAACTAGGTGAAATAACAGGCACTATAGTTTATTAAGTAAAAGCCACTGTAGTTACCATGGCGAATTGGTATATTTTGTGTCATTTTACCAATTGGCCGTGGCGAATTATTATTTCGCCATAGCGAATTAATATTTCGCAATGGGAATTACCTTTTTTTTTTTATGTCATATCACCAATGCGCTTCCGTACATTTCCCAATCTAGACCCCGGTCCTTAGTCCTTCGAGCAGTCTCTGTTTCTAAGAGCAAGTTACTGTAAAACGACTAATATTGGCGTACGATTTGGCGGTAGGGGAAAAACCGCCAAATTAAATCGTCCGCCAAATTAAGTAGACACATGTTAAGAAATATATGTGGTTTTGAAACTGCCAAATTAAATCTCCTCCAAATAACGTGGGGCTCACAACCGCCAAATTTAATAGCCGCCAAAATTAGTCTTTTTACAGTATTCGGCTCTAAATATTATGGAACGCCGGTACGGGTTTCTGGTACTATTTAGCAAGTTTGCTCAAATTATACGAACTCACCAATACTATTTAGTGATCATTTTGTACCCATTTCAATTATAATTGTCAATTATAGCTTTCAATAAAAGAATACATCTTTAATATCATTGTAACGGCACTTCTGGAGCTTTCATTCATCGACATGGACCAATTTCAGACATCATAATGTTTGCTAGTATTGTACAAGCTACAGAATAGTAGGAATGGAAAGTGTTAGGAATATGTCCGGAGGGAATGTTTTGCTGGGTTTTTTTTATTTATGAATTAAATGAATATCTCGCCTATTATTCACCAGTGCTCGAGTTTTCACTCCAGGTTTTTTATGCGCATATGCCTATATCCTATTCTAAGTGCGATTCTAATATATGACTCTATTACATCAGCGTTATATCAGCGCGTGCAAAAAATTAGGCCAAGGGCCAAAGATAGGTTACCGGACAATGTTTAATATTTTAGGTATTAGCCAGGTCACAGCATATATAACATTAAGCATATATCATGTCCACAGTTGATTGCTAAGCTGTAAGTTCAATAATCAGAGAGATATTAGCAATTTTATGCTGTAGCCTTGAAAATGAAGGGGCAAAGGTCAAATTCAAGGTCATCAAAATATTCAGTGTATATCATTTTCTATATCATGTATATCATGTCCACAATTGATTCCCAGAGGAATCAATAGAGGAGCAAGATATGAGCCAGTTTGTCCTTGGACCTTGGAAATGAGGTCAGAGGTCAAATTCAAGGTCACGAGAATATTCAGCATATATCATTTCCTATATGTCCACAATTGATTCCTAAGCTGTAAAATCGATAATAAGTGAGATATTAGCCATTTTGTCCTGTGACCTTGAAAATGAGGTCAAAGGTCAAATTCAAGGTCATGACAATAATCTGCATATATCATTTCCTATATGTTCATAATTGATTGCTAAGCTGTAAAGTCGATAACAAGCGATTAGCCATTTTGTCCTGTGACCTTGAAAATGAGGTCGAAGGTCAAATTCAAGATCATCAGAATATTCAGCATATATCATTTCCTATATGTCCACAATGGATTCCTAAGCTGTAGAGTCGATAATACCGTATTTATTCAATTAGTTCGAACAGCCAAAATTAATTAAATTTTGCAATGTTCGAATTATTAGATTCACGATAAAATTGTCCGTCAAAACGGAAAAAAAACGCAAACCCAGATTTATCATACGCGAGTTGACAGATACCGTTCATCATGGTGGTTGGAACTAGGGTTTGTACTGTACGATTGATAGGTTAACCGCAGACAACTAGCATTTTTAGAAAACTCGAATAACTGGCTGCTAAATCACCCGGTAACTGTTGTTTATAATCTCAAATTGATACTAAATTCTAGTCATATTGCATGTGCATTCGAGTCACTCGAATCGGAAAAACTTCGCAAACCGCCTGGCACTCTGAGGTCCGCGCTTTCAATATTTCTGCTCATATCATAGAGGTACATCATGAGCCCGACATAATGTACCTCTATATCTCATATTGGTAATTGCAAACACTGCCACCTGGCGAATATATCACTGATTACTCATTTCGTAGTGCTGCCGCCTGGTGAGTTGTCAGTTTTGGCCTCTGACAAGTTGATTTCGTTCGTTGTTTCAATCGAAATTTTTATCGTAAATTTGCCTGTTCGAACTAAACGAGTCAATTTGAAAATTATTGTCTTCAATAATTTTTGGTGTTCGAATTATCAGAGTGTTCGAACTAATTGAATAAATACGGTAAGCGAGATATAAGCCATTTTGTGCTCTGACCTTGAAACTGAGGTCAGAGGTCAAATTCAAGGTCACGAGAATATTCAGAATATATCATTTCCTATATGTCCACAATTGATTCCTAAGCTGTAGAGTCGATAATAAGCGAGATATAAGCCATTTTGTGCTCTGACCTTGAAAGTGAGGTCAGAGGTCAAATTCAAGGTCACGAGAATATTCAGCATATATCATTTCCTATAGGTCCACAATTGACTCCTAGTCTCTAATCTCAATATCAAGTGAGATATTAGGCATAATGTGTCCCATTATAAAGCATAGGAGAATTTAACATGGGAAAGTCCCATTTGAGCCGAGTTTGGGCCAAAATGGCCCACTTCGAGCGATTCAAGCGCAACGAAATTTATAGACATCATAGGAGTACATATGAGGAGTGTTATTTATCAAAAAGAAAAAAAGTTACTAAACAGATTTTGAGAAAATGGCCGCCAAAGTCCAAAATCAGGCATTTTTCGTCGAAAACGGCCGCCATTTTGAAAAAAATGTGAAAATCAAAAAACTAAAAAATACCTCCTTCTTGAATTATTTTTAAGTATTTTTGTGCAAAATTTCAGAAAAATTCGCCTGTAAAAAAAAAAGATAAAAATGTGGACGACGACGACGACGGACGACGGACGCAACGCCATGCCAATAGGTTATCGGACCATAGGTCCGGTAACCTAAAAATCACTGCTTGGGCAAACAGAGTGACAATATTTGCGACCCCCGCTGTACCACACAAACATCCCTGACATCTGACATGAGACATTGTGAACTACAGTTCACAGCATACAGTAAACGGGCGAAGCCCGCACAATATCGCGCAACGTATGTCCACCGTGGAATCACTCCCTGCCCGTCACTGCGGGAGACCTCGCAAAACGGAACCAGCTGAAATTAGTGCGTTTTTAGTATATCCGGGCCCGGGGCCCGGACAATAAATATGGGATATTTCACGGGGGCATTATGCCAGTATTATCAAACTACGTTGATTCTCAAACATATGTATGTACGTAATGATCATCAAACATGTGTCCTGCGCGTGGGGAAAGGCGAATAAAAACAAGCTACAGAATAGTAGGAATGGAAAGTGTTAAGAATATGTCCGGAAAACCCACAACGACAGGGTAACCTCCCAATACAGCCGCTTGTAATGGCAGCGTTCACAGACTGCTGTAATCCGTTATAAGCAGGGCCAATCACGCTCCACATCTGGCGTCCAGTTTTCCGTCATGGATCGTCTTTCCTGATACTTTTCAACACAACAGGAACCGCGCAAGGCTGTTGAAAGGACTCCAGGAAGTTAAAACAGATTTCTTTTTTTTTTCGTCTTCTGAGTCTGAGTTTATTTGGCAACGTGAAAATAAATCTTGCCATGTGATTCCACTTTTCCCCCCGTGGATAGTACACGCGCGCAGATGTAGGTTGTTTGAGTTTTTTTTTTTTTTTTTTTTGGGGGGGGGGGGGGGGGGGAGTTGAGGGAGTGAAGGTGTCGTTTTTATACTCTTTCAAACTTTCGGAAATCTAATTTTGGTTAGCACCCAGTTTCATCGTACCCAGTTTCATCGCTGAATGCTGTTTTCCCATTAGCAGCCTTCCCATGGTTGTGATGAAACTAGGTGAAATAACAGGCACTATAGTTTATTAAGTAAAAGCCACTGTAGTTACCATGGCGAATTGGTATATTTTGTGTCATTTTACCAATTGGCCGTGGCGAATTATTATTTCGCCATAGCGAATTAATATTTCGCAATGGGAATTACCTTTTTTTTTTTATGTCATATCACCAATGCGCTTCCGTACATTTCCCAATCTAGACCCCGGTCCTTAGTCCTTCGAGCAGTCTCTGTTTCTAAGAGCAAGTTACTGTAAAACGACTAATATTGGCGTACGATTTGGCGGTAGGGGAAAAACCGCCAAATTAAATCGTCCGCCAAATTAAGTAGACACATGTTAAGAAATATATGTGGTTTTGAAACTGCCAAATTAAATCTCCTCCAAATAACGTGGGGCTCACAACCGCCAAATTTAATAGCCGCCAAAATTAGTCTTTTTACAGTATTCGGCTCTAAATATTATGGAACGCCGGTACGGGTTTCTGGTACTATTTAGCAAGTTTGCTCAAATTATACGAACTCACCAATACTATTTAGTGATCATTTTGTACCCATTTCAATTATAATTGTCAACTAGACATAAAAGCCTATAGGCTTTGTGGCATCCCCCAATTTTTCTGTTCTTTTCTAATGGTGAAACTTGACTGTTATTATAATACATATACCAGGATTATTGAACACAGGTGGGAGTGAGAGTTCAAATTATAGCAGTTGCTCACTAGACAAATGTCCATCAGATATTTGTTTTAATCTCAATAGGTATTAAATGTACAGACATGACAGACATTCATAATACAAGCAAAAAGGAAATTATTCTGGGTTCTGGCTAAGTAAAACAATGATAATTTGGTCACTGCATGTGAAATACAGCTAGAAAACAAAACAATGCATGTAGTTTCATCCAGATAAACACAGTGCTGTTTTAACTGAATACAATGAACAATTGACCGGCAACCAAGGCCCAGGCAGACCTTCAAAGCTGTTATCTTCAGTTTGGGTCATCATTATATAACCACCTATTGTTTTCTTTAGAAAGGGAAGGAGGGCATTGTTCCAACTTGTTGGTGTTAGTATAGTAAACTGGGGTGAGGGGACAGGAGAGGGGGGGGGGGGGGAAGAGGGGCAGTGCATACAAGTCACTGATACATTGCTACATTCATATGCAGATTAGACTGGCTGACAGTGGAGGTGGGGGAGGGAGAGGGGGGGGGGGTATTGCCTTATCACAGGCATTACTGAGCAGGGCTCTCATATACTGCACTGGCTGAGAGGGCAGAGCCTAGCCTCATGCTGGACACATGGGACATGCAGGCTGCAGTCAGTGAATACAGTAGCATGGCTCAGTCACAGTATTACATCTGCATGGGGGCAGGCGAGGGAAAAATTCTAAGTCCAAAAAAAAATACACCCAAAAAATTTTTTCCCCCTGGAAATTGCCTGAATCAAATTATGACATTGACAGGAATCGCCCGATTTTTTTTTCCAAAATGGCCGCTAGCGGCCATCTTGGATTTCGGGTCTCGACGAAAAACAATAGGGGTTAGGAGCAAAGTATTTCGGATGAGCTGTGAAAATTTCGGAAAGATAGATTAAGGCGTTCAAGAGTTATGATCCGGAAACCGAACGGCGGAAGAAAAAAAAAAAAAAAAAAAAAAAAAAAGAAAAAAAAAAAAAAAACAGACAAAAACATAAGGCCTCCCGATTTTCAATCGGGATGCCTAATTATAGCTTTCAATAAAAGAATACATCTTTAATATCATTGTAACGGCACTTCTGGAGCTTTCATTCATCGACATGGACCAATTTCAGACATCATAATGTTTGCTAGTATTGTACAAGCTACAGAATAGTAGGAATGGAAAGTGTTAGGAATATGTCCGGAGGGAATGTTTTGCTGGGTTTTTTTTATTTATGAATTAAATGAATATCTCGCCTATTATTCACCAGTGCTCGAGTTTTCACTCCAGGTTTTTTATGCGCATATGCCTATATCCTATTCTAAGTGCGATTCTAATATATGACTCTATTACATCAGCGTTATATCAGCGCGTGCAAAAAATTAGGCCAAGGGCCAAAGATAGGTTACCGGACAATGTTTAATATTTTAGGTATTAGCCAGGTCACAGCATATATAACATTAAGCATATATCATGTCCACAGTTGATTGCTAAGCTGTAAGTTCAATAATCAGAGAGATATTAGCAATTTTATGCTGTAGCCTTGAAAATGAAGGGGCAAAGGTCAAATTCAAGGTCATCAAAATATTCAGTGTATATCATTTTCTATATCATGTATATCATGTCCACAATTGATTCCCAGAGGAATCAATAGAGGAGCAAGATATGAGCCAGTTTGTCCTTGGACCTTGGAAATGAGGTCAGAGGTCAAATTCAAGGTCACGAGAATATTCAGCATATATCATTTCCTATATGTCCACAATTGATTCCTAAGCTGTAAAATCGATAATAAGTGAGATATTAGCCATTTTGTCCTGTGACCTTGAAAATGAGGTCAAAGGTCAAATTCAAGGTCATGACAATAATCTGCATATATCATTTCCTATATGTTCATAATTGATTGCTAAGCTGTAAAGTCGATAACAAGCGAGATATTAGCCATTTTGTCCTGTGACCTTGAAAATGAGGTCGAAGGTCAAATTCAAGATCATCAGAATATTCAGCATATATCATTTCCTATATGTCCACAATTGATTCCTAAGCTGTAGAGTCGATAATACCGTATTTATTCAATTAGTTCGAACAGCCAAAATTAATTAAATTTTGCAATGTTCGAATTATTAGATTCACGATAAAATTGTCCGTCAAAACGGAAAAAAAAACGCAAACCCAGATTTATCATACGCGAGTTGACAGATACCGTTCATCATGGTGGTTGGAACTAGGGTTTGTACTGTACGATTGATAGGTTAACCGCAGACAACTAGCATTTTTAGAAAACTTGAATAACTGGCTGCTAAATCACCCGGTAACTGTTGTTTATAATCTCAAATTGATACTAAATTCTAGTCATATTGCATGTGCATTCGAGTCACTCGAATCGGAAAAACTTCGCAAACCGCCTGGCACTCTGAGGTCCGCGCTTTCAATATTTCTGCTCATATCATAGAGGTACATCATGAGCCCGACATAATGTACCTCTATATCTCATATTGGTAATTGCAAACACTGCCACCTGGCGAATATATCACTGATTACTCATTTCGTAGTGCTGCCGCCTGGTGAGTTGTCAGTTTTGGCCTCTGACAAGTTGATTTCGTTCGTTGTTTCAATCGAAATTTTTATCGTAAATTTGCCTGTTCGAACTAAACGAGTCAATTTGAAAATTATTGTCTTCAATAATTTTTGGTGTTCGAATTATCAGAGTGTTCGAACTAATTGAATAAATACGGTAAGCGAGATATAAGCCATTTTGTGCTCTGACCTTGAAACTGAGGTCAGAGGTCAAATTCAAGGTCACGAGAATATTCAGAATATATCATTTCCTATATGTCCACAATTGATTCCTAAGCTGTAGAGTCGATAATAAGCGAGATATAAGCCATTTTGTGCTCTGACCTTGAAAGTGAGGTCAGAGGTCAAATTCAAGGTCACGAGAATATTCAGCATATATCATTTCCTATAGGTCCACAATTGACTCCTAGTCTCTAATCTCAATATCAAGTGAGATATTAGGCATAATGTGTCCCATTATAAAGCATAGGAGAATTTAACATGGTAAAGTCCCATTTGAGCCGAGTTTGGGCCAAAATGGCCCACTTCGAGCGATTCAAGCGCAACGAAATTTATAGACATCATAGGAGTACATATGAGGAGTGTTATTTATCAAAAAGAAAAAAAGTTACTAAACAGATTTTGAGAAAATGGCCGCCAAAGTCCAAAATCAGGCATTTTTCGTCGAAAACGGCCGCCATTTTGAAAAAAATGTGAAAATCAAAAAACTAAAAAATACCTCCTTCTTGAATTATTTTTAAGTATTTTTGTGCAAAATTTCAGAAAAATTCGCTTGTAAAAAAAAAAGATAAAAATGTGGACGACGACGACGGACGACGACGGACGCAACGCCATGCCAATAGGTTATCGGACCATAGGTCCGGTAACCTAAAAATCACTGCTTGGGCAAACAGAGTGACAATATTTGCGACCCCCGCTGTACCACACAAACATCCCTGACATCTGACATGAGACATTGTGAACTACAGTTCACAGCATACAGTAAACGGGCGAAGCCCGCACAATATCGCGCAACGTATGTCCACCGTGGAATCACTCCCTGCCCGTCACTGCGGGAGACCTCGCAAAACGGAACCAGCTGAAATTAGTGCGTTTTTAGTATATCCGGGCCCGGGGCCCGGACAATAAATATGGGATATTTCACGGGGGCATTATGCCAGTATTATCAAACTACGTTGATTCTCAAACATATGTATGTACGTAATGATCATCAAACATGTGTCCTGCGCGTGGGGAAAGGCGAATAAAAACAAGCTACAGAATAGTAGGAATGGAAAGTGTTAAGAATATGTCCGGAAATGTTTTTTTTTTTTATTTATGAATTAACTTAATATGACACCTATCATTCCCCAGTGCTCGAGTCTTCACTCCAGGTTTTTTTTCATGCGCATATGCCTATATCCTATTCTATGTGCGATTCTAAGATGATTTTATTACATCAGTGTTATATCAGCGCATGCGAAAATATCACTGCCTGGGCAGAGTGACAATATTTGCGACCCCCGCTCTACCACACAAACATCCCTGACATATGACATTGTGAACTACCATTCACAGCATAGTAAACGGGCGAAGCCCGCACAATAGCGCACAACGTATGTCCACCGTGGAATCACTCCCTGCCGTCACTGCGGGAGACCTCGCAAAACGGAACCAGCTGAAATTAGTGCGTTTTTAGTATATTCGGGCCCGGGGCCCGGACAAAGACCCACCCCAAAATACATCCATTTGGAAACTATCCTCAATCTACGAGAAGGTGCTTAGAAATATGTCTGAAGTATCAGACCAGTGAGAGGGCTCGCATATGGATATTTTTGTTCCTTACGATTGTTCAGGTTTCGACTTTAAGAATCAAACAATATTCATATATTTTATACACTGTAGGGGTCATGATATACATTAGTAACATACATGGCCTTATCTGTTTTCAGAGCAAGCCTTTACAGGCATCAAATACAGTTCTCAACACTCCATTAATTAAATCAGCAACCCCAAATAAAACTGAATGCAGTTATTTGACACCAGTGTAGTCTGGATCAACAAAACCCAGTATAATACCCCATCAAGCAGGAAGTTTAGGTGAAGACCATTCGTCTTTTGGTTCAACTTAGCACTCAAGTGTTTGTGTCTCTTCCCTTCATAGCTAGTAAAACTATAAACACGCAGCTAAGTTCCCACGAGTGACCCAAAGGTATTTGTAACAAAATTGACAAGTCCAGTTCCATGAAATATAATATTTGTTTAATATACCTAGGATCGAGTACAATCGCAGGAATAAGACTCCCTCAGCACTCCGTTTGTGTGAGTGACTGTACATGTTACAAGACAACACATCCAGCACACTTGCTCGACTACCAGCACACATCGGGCACGACCAAACCCACAGCATCCAGTCACCAACAGGCTCGCTACAATACATGTCTGCCTCACTCACTGAGAGACTACAATACAGGGCTACCATGGCTGCCGATGTGTAACTGACTGTAAAACTGCTGGCAGGGGCCTATATTAAGTCACTGAAAAAACAAATGTTGACCGTCAATCCGACAGCAGATTGACAGAGCTGTTGGTTTAATTGGCTACAGTATATCACAAATATTGAACAACATTGATAGGATACGCCACAGATGTCGGATCAGCTACGGACTACACACAGATTCCACTGGTCAATTAAAATATTCGTGCACGGCCCGAACACATGCACAAATGTAACATCAAGTCAAGTCTCTTATAAATACAACACAAATACAGCATTTGTTCATAAAAGAAACTATACAATTCACACGGACCCCTGATAAATAACTTGTCACAAGGGGTAAATGTTGTAAATGATTTTTTTAGACTGTTACGATTTTTTTGTCACTTTAATAAGACCCGTTTTCTACTAATTACAAAACGGCCTTACGTTACTTGTACATAACTTAATTGGGAATAAGCAAGTAGATCAACAATGAAATGCAGCGGAGCACCAGTTCCTGTAGAAACTAGTGGTACAAAAAGCAAAGTTGTCTTCTAGAGCAAAATGCTGGGCACACAATCTTATATACAAGAAGTAACACACTACATTGGCGTCCCACGAGGCGATTCGCTGGAACAACAATAATATTATAAGGATTAAATACAAAACAAACTGGGAGAACTATCTAAATCAAAATCGGCCTCACATATATGTGTTGTGATTTGCCCGCTTCGGCGGTTTACTTTATTTCCTAAATCTCGGTCTGATCTCCACAGAGACAGTAACGAGTGAACACCCTGACTTCAGGTTCGGAACGCCTTTTGCACTGAACAATAGACCAAAAATTTGCCGCGTATTCTCAGAATATTAGGGTACCGAGCCAGTGATATCGGATGTGTTACTGCGACTGTCAGAGATTAAATCAGATCGGCAACGTTCATGGGCATCTCCTCGACTTGTGTGTTGTAGAAGGTCTCAATGTCCTTCAGAGTACGACGGTCCTCGGTCGTCACAAAGTTGATGGCGACTCCTTTCCTGCCAAATCGTCCACCACGACCGATCCTGAGAGAAAACAAACGAAGTACGATTGAACGAATCAGCTGTTCTGAACTATATAGATCAATCTCTGAATTGTCAAGATTCTGGTCGCAATTCCAGATAATTATCATTCCCTAGCAATGCTAACACTAAACAAAGTCACTTCTCGTAAAGGGCAGGGTCCCACAAATCCCTTACCTGTGGATGTAACTCTCGCGGTTTGTTGGCACATCATAGTTGATGACGAGAGACACCTGTTGTACATCTATACCTCGAGCGAGCAGGTCAGTCGTGATGAGCACTCGGCTCGATCCAGAACGGAATTCTCGCATGATGATATCACGCTGATTCTGGTCCATGTCACCATGCTGTGAACAGATCAGGCGTCAAACATCGAGATCACAGGTCTGACAATGCACAGAATCAATCTTACCTGCATCGAGGTGGAAATTTGAAGTATATTCATTCAGAAATCTGATATCATGCAATTCCTTGAAATTATATCACAGAAATGTGCACATTCCCGAAACTACTGTCAGAGCACTAAAAACAAGATCTCATAACTGCTGCAAACTTACGATGGCAGATACAGTGAAGTCCCGAGCATGCATTTTCTCGGTGAGCCACTCGACCTTCCTGCGAGTGTTGCAGAAGATGACAGCTTGCGTAATGGTCAATGTCTCGTAAAGATCACAGAGAGTGTCCAGCTTCCACTCCTCACGTTCCACCTCAATGTAGAACTGTCGGATTCCCTCAAGAGTCAGCTCCTCCTTCTTGACAAGGATTCGCACGGGTTCACGCATGAACTTCTTGGTGACCTCCAGCACGTCCGACGGCATCGTAGCCGAGAGCAGGATCACCTGAAAACAAAGATCTTGCAGGGTAAAGAGACAGTTTCATCACAAACACATTTGGCATAACGGCTCATGGTTGAACTCTTCTAGTTGTTTATTTTTTTTTTTTTTTGGGGGGGGGGGGGGGGGATTAAAATCTACCTGAATGTTCTCATTGAGCGTCCTGAAGACATCATAGATCTGATCCTTGAAGCCTCGGGACAACATCTCGTCAGCCTCGTCGAGGATGAACATTTTAATGTGGTTTGTGTTGAGGGCACGGCGGTTAATCATGTCGAAAACACGACCTGGCGTTCCAACAACCACCTGCACTCCTGACTGCAGCTTGTGCAAGTCTTCACGCACATTGGTTCCTCCAATACAGGCATGGCAGTTAGCCTCCATGTAGTCGCCAAGAGCGATCACCACCTTCTGGATCTGTAAGACAGAAAATTGACAAATTAAATGAATTTACAGAGCAAGTGTATTAAATATTGCACAGATTCATTTTGTGAAGTGAGCCACGTGATGATAATACGCTGACCTGTTGGGCCAACTCTCGGGTCGGAGCCAGGACCAAAGCCTGGCAATCTTTCAAGCCTGTGTTCAGTTGCTGCAAGATCGTCACCGCAAATGTTGCAGTCTTGCCAGTTCCAGACTGGGCTTGTGCGATCACATCATAACCTGCAACCACAACAGGTGATGATACAAATCCAGTCAAAATAGATCAAATACAAGATGCTGCGACAAGAACAGGAAGTCAAAATGTTCAAAAAATTGTACTATATTAATAATATATCAATCAACTGTTTCAACATCAAGGTCCATTCAGTTAGCACCCTCTACATAAGCCAGACCATGTGCGGCCCAAGTATCATACACTGCGCCTTTCTCTATATTCAGTAAGGATTAAAAATGTGACAGACGGATTAAATGGCATTCATTTAGTGGACGAGTAGTATCAAGGCGCAGTGTATGATACTTGGGCCCCATGTCCAATCGCCACAAACTTGCACACTGGCAAGCATTATACCTTTGATACAGGGAACGATTGCTCGCTGTTGAATTGCCGAAGGTTTCTCAAAGCCATAGGCATAAATTCCCCTCAGGAGTTCTTCACGAAGATCCATGGAGTCGAAGTTATCAGTGACCTCGGTCCAGTTGCTCTGGAATAAATATATGTATTTTCACATATTATCCACAGATCAACTATTCAATCTACGTATGTACACATATAGCATCAAACAGTGAAAGGAATGAGGACATGAAAATCAAATTTTCCAATACAAAACATTTTATTTTTATATATAACAACCTCAATGTCCCCCTCGGGGGCCATGCCAGGAGGGCCTTCATAGTTCTGTCCTTCTGGAGCCTCCTCACGTTCCCTCGGTGGTTCTCGTTCTTTGCTGCCGCGGGTTGCTCGTGACCCATCATCATCGTAATACTTGTCGTCTCGAGAGTTCGGTCCCAACTGATCTTGAGACCTGAGAAATAAAGATACTAGTATGTCACTATGTGTAGTGTAGCCTTCTCTTTACATGTTCAGGTAAATTGCATAAAGACTAGTGTCCAGCCCTATTTCTTCTCCAATATTTTGCGAAATAAGAAACCTAAGCTGCACAATTGTCACTGAAGGATTCAAGGATACTAGATCTTTATTGACTGGTCTAGATCTAGAATCACTAAATTCAGACATGTATTTTCTTATTTAATGGATATGGATTCTGGAATGAAATAAGCACCTATATCATAGCATTACAACTCTAATGTGATTCAGATTCACTAGATTCAGACATGATGTTTTCATATTTAATGGATATGGATTCTAGAACGAAATAAGCACAGATCTCATAGCATTGAGACTCTACTATGATACAAGACAAACACTGACAAACACAAGACCATGTCCATGGAGTCAATTTTTCAATTGACAAAAGTCAAGTTTAGTTGAACACTCAGAAAACCAGCCGATGTTTGACAGATCTGTTCTGCGCTGATCTCAATGTGGTATGTTACATACCCAACCAAGGATTCATATTCAAACCTCACTGTATAATACAGTTATGCTTTCCATCAGATTAGTGAAACATTTTCCCTGGATATAGCACCAAGTATAGCACGTGTGTCAGATGACGCCATATTGTCGAGAAAATATTTTATGCGCCCATATTACTGAACAAATTTCTACATATCTATACAGATTGTGATGACAAAATTTACAGATTTCGTCGAGGATATAATCCACACACTGATAAACCCCATATTTTGAACATCATGAACGTAAATTGGCTAATTTTTACCTTCTAGAATCGTAATCTGAATAGGACATGTTTCGCAAAGTGAACAGCGAAAGAAAGGAAAGTGCCGGGGCCAAATCACCACCTAGTATTTGCCAGGAAGTATTTACGCGAAAGAAATAGGTCATACCGTGTGGTTTTGTCCATATGTACCGTCACATCTTAATGTTTTCAAATGCTATCAATAAGTTTTTCTCTGTGGGATACCTATTTTTCACTCCTAAACATTCGCTTGGAATGAATTTACAAAATACCGGCGCGGAGTGATATAAGTTTGTTAGTTTTTTCGCACTCAGTCGCCCATGCATTGCTCAATGTCTCGTGACGTCACATCACACGTCACATATCTTCCGCGAAAGTTGAACACGCGCCACCAAAGGAACACGCCCACACCCGGGGCAATCAGGACAATTTATGCCCGGACAATGTCCTCAAATCCTGATATATGCCCCAATTATAGTCTAGGTTAGGTGCCCGCAGCCCGCTCACCACAAAGTGATGAGGGCCTATCGACCGAAGTCATATTTGGAAATTATGGACAATTATTGCGAAATTCAACCCTAGGCAATGCCTACTCTATAGGCTACATGACTAGGCCTACGTACACTTAGGCCTAAATCTAGAGAGTGTAGGCCTAATTTCCCTATCTAGGCCTAAATAATAATCGTCTTCGTAGCTAATAGGCATACGCTGACACTTGTAAGAAGGCCTACCTGAGGCTGGTGAGAGTCCCGTCCTCCGCCCAGCTCCGGGTGTCCCAGGACTCTGTGTCAGTGACAGTGTATCTCTGATACACTTGTTCGCCGTTCTTCCTGCTCTTCCTTGTGGCTCTCGGCTCCTGTGTCTCGCTCCTGCCAAATGTCCTTGTTACGACCGACATTGGGTATTTCGCTCAGGTGAATTGTTGTGAAAAATATTATATTTTTTTTACTGGTTTCTGTAAGAGACCATCCGCGGGTGGGCACTTTATATACGAGAATATTGAATTTCGCAATGTAGAGGTTGCGCAAGGTTCGAGGCGATTCAAGCCTATCACGTATCAGAAACAGAATTGAGAAATCACGGGTATGACAACAGTCACCTGATATAGATTCTGGTTGAGCTGAGCCAAGAATTGTTTATACAACTATTGCCAGATTAAGCTTGAAGTAAGGCTTAGGCCTATATATTTAGGCCCAAATGACATTTACTATTATTGACCGGTCTGCTCCTGGATAGATACTGTTAACCCCTTTAATTACCCGTTTAATTTCGCGTTTTCAGGATTTGGACATATTCGCGGCCTTTTAATTTCGCGATTTCTGTAGTATGAATATTGCTAACGCATTACAGAGGTATTTTCCAATAACATACTCACTAAGCAACCCAACAATTGACAAAATACTGACATGAACACAATTGTATTTTTGTTTATTTTCTAGCTTAGTAAACATGAAATAAATACAAATAGTAACAGTACAAAATAACTACGTACATACATGTACACTTGGAATTGGCTACTGATTTTGTCATGTTAAATAACAACATTATTTGTTCTTATGTTTTATACGACACACATTGCAAAGTCAATTTCCGAATCAACAGCCAATTCAACCATGCTAATTGGGCCACTGACATTCCGTGATCATATATATTCGCGAATCGAAATGCGGTTTTTAATGAAAACGCGAAAATCGCGAATATTAATGGCCGCGAAAAATTATGGGGTTTACAGTAGGCCTATATGAGAGAGATATTATCTCCCTGTTCGTAAAGGGAAGAAATAATGGTTGGAAGAAGTGTCTAGACAACTAAACATGCTACATGTATTTCCACATGGCATAGAAAATGGAATAGGGCTATTATTGTAACCTACTAATAAATTTCAATACAAGTACCTGCAGTTGGCGACACATATGCCACGGTACGGGAAACAACATTTAACACTAGGGCGCACCTGCCCCTGCAGAAATTTTTTTTACGACTTTTTGCCCATGGTTTTCAACTACTGTCCATGGTTTTCGACGACGCCCATGGTTTTCTACATCTGAAACATTTGGAAGCCCAAAATAATCGTGGTATTGACTGTTTCAAGCTATTTTAACCACACTAATTGAAAAATAAGTGATATATTTTGGTAAATAATGTTTTGTAGGCGACTGTAGTTGACTAGAAATAATAATATGACCAGATAATAAGACAATTATAGATGATGGAGTTAGCATGTGCTAAATAATAACATGAACATTGTTCGAATGCCCTGGGGTTATTGCTGTATTATTATCATGAATATATCTACCTAAAGCAGACAACATATTGCTGTTTTATTAGTGTATTTGTGTGACAAAGCCCCGGGGAGATAAATCCAAAGCCCATGGCTTTTTACGACAAACCCATGTTTTTTTTTATGATTTGATACAAAGTGCCCATGGTTTTCTACAACTTAAAATAAAATGTAAATAAATTATGATTGCTTTTTAGGATCAGTTCTGGTGCTATCACTGCCATCAAAAAGTCGGGGACATGGCCACGACAGTAAGGCCTTGTATGGAGGAACATATAGTGCTATCAGAATCCCATAAGAGAGATGTACTTCCACCAACAAGTAACTTTTATAGTTCCTCCAGACTCAGTCAAACTCCTTCCTCAGAACAGGCCATGTGTTTAGCCTGTTCCACTTAATTCTGTAAACATGGACCACATCTGAGTTTCACATATTTCTTCCCTGTTCTTGTGGTTCTACAAATCAACTAGTCAGATAGGAGGGAGCTGTCATAAATCTTCGGTTTAATGACTTTACATTGTCTTCACAAGTGAAAACATAATGTGGCGATTTTGCCCATAGATCGCGGCAGGAGTCTTTGCAAAACACTAACCAGTTTTACGGTCTATTTTTGGACGCTTCAGCTCGAAGCACGCGTTGCCCCGGCAACGCTTTGTAATCCTCTTTCGCCCAGTAAACTATAACAATGGTTTGACCTAGTTTCCCTTCGTGTCTCGTGTATTGGGGTTTATATACTCTGGTACCGTTTTGATCTGTGAGTTGTCTCAGAGCAAGGCAAAGGGACGACGGGGAGCTCAGCCATGAGCTCTACGTCCTCGCACCGCGGCTAAGGCCTTCACGGGCCCTGGGGACGACTTCAATGGGGAGCCCGGGCTGGGGTAGACCTTGATGACTCGGGGGCGCATGCCCTCTGGATCACCGGTCTTCTCCACCCAGGATGGTGCGACACAGGCTCTGGCAGACTGTCGGGCTGTCCGGGGTTCTATCCCCGAGGCGGACCGTGGCGAGCCAAGCCTCACAAGCTAACACCACGGTGATGATCCTGTATCTGAGTGGTGTCCATACGTTGGACTCGTTGGGCGGGCTGCTACCTGGTTAAAGTTCTGATGATAGAGAAATGACTGCGCCTGCAGTGACCCTCGGTGAGCGGATATCCGCGAGGATCCGGGGATAGCGGGTGCGCGTCCGCGATGACCTGTGGTGAGATGACTATCCTCGAGGATTCCAGATAGCGGACGACGTTAAAACTTTACAATAATTAACATACGAAAATACTGTACTGACTTGTATGAAATATACTTCATACCAATGAAACCAATGAAACTGCTTTCTGGATTTCATTATTATTCATGAGTATTGATCGGGGCTCTCCAGGACCTCACACCCATACACACACGTGCCTGACACGACTGTTAAGAAAGCTGGAATTATGTTGAGGGCTGCTTCATTGGAGGCCTATTATGACGAGAACACAATTATATTGAATTATTTTAAACAACTATTATTCTAGGGAAAGCTTTTAGCTTCAAGTACATAATAAGAAATGTTTTGATGTGATGTTTTGAACCAGAGTTGGTTTGAAAGCAGCCTATTTCAATGGAAAATAGTTGCATGTTTCTTAGTTCCATTCTCTTATGGGTTTGCTATAGTATTGCTGCAGGCAAAAACACATCACCAATCTTTACCACTAAGATTTCCTAAACTTACTGCTTATCCCAAAACTTAACACTTACAACTGCCGCCATTAGGGTTATAACACTCCATATAAGGACTGCTTGAAAGTACACGGACCCCTAATGGCAACATAGATATAGATATATTGATAACAACATTTGATACAGCTATCATACTCAGTTTAGGTAACTGTCTTAGACTTTCACATGAATACGTATTGTCCAAGGGCAAATAAGTATTAATAATCAACCACTGACATCTCCCTGACTAGTGCAACGTGAAACAACTTTCAGATGCACATATGCAGTGTTAGTGTACCATATTCATTGCAAATAATATTATTATCACAAATAACTTTATCCAATAAGTCATGTGATAAGTGGTAACACTATATAAAGCAGTTATATATTTTCTCCATGCTACAGGATCACTCAAAACCAGCTTATGCTCTCAATTAATGGGTTTATATTTTTCTTCGACTCGTAAAAAACCATGGAATGGTCGTACACTAACCATGGCATGGACCCATGCTTTGACGCCGTCAACAACCATGGGCTTTCTCGATTTTAATTTGCACGTTTGCTGGTTATTTCAAAGAAAATACTACTCAATTTATGTTCAGCAAGTGATATTACATATTTATATACACACCCTGTCAGCTATACGAACTGAGAAGATCGAACTGTGACCTAACAAAGCTGGTGAAGTTGTCACAAGGGTTTCCCTTCGTTCTGAGTTCTAATCTCAGCACAGTTACATCTAAACTGACAACAACCATTTGGTATACACTTTAAGGATTGATCGCATGTAATTATCATGAACCTGGACCTGACCAGATGTCCATTCACTTATAATGTAAATATAAAGGTAACAAATTCATCCATTTACATACTTCCAATCAACGTGAAACTTTGCCTTTCTGGTTGTTAGCCATCAAGGATTACCAACCGAGACTCCGTTTCTTACTGAACGATGTTGAATCTGTTGAAATCATCGTTTTCATATGTCATTCTCCGACATATTTCTCAGTAGACAAAGTACACTCACAACCTGTTTACTCACAACAGGATTATGTTGTACAGCAAATAGCTAGTGATACTAGTAAAACTCACGGGTGATATGCACTCGGGTGCACCGAGTGTTTGTGATCAAGAATGTTCCGCTCATTGTATTCATCTCACAGAAAGTATAGCCCAAGATATTCTCGTTATTTTGACCACAACAAAGTACATATACATATACATATACGCAGCAACCAGTGTTTGTCAAGCAGAACACACGAATGTTCGTTTTGGTGAAACGTATAAAATGATTTATCTAATCATCAAATTGCAGTTTCCGCGATATTATTTATGAAACCATGTCTCGGTTCATCATCCATGAGTAAATGTGTGTGTGCTAGCCAAGTTTTGAGTCAGAGGATTGTATTGTCTTCGTGATTTTATTACCTTTACTTTCACATTATAAGTCAATGGGAAATTACCTCACTGCAGTCACTGGTATGTTACGTGCAATCAGTCCTTAACTGAAATATAACACGAATTTTCAGCAGTTTGACTTTCAATTTCACTGATGTTGCTTTAGAATGACACCAATTGCTCACCATGTCCGTGTACCGCTTGTAGAAAACCATGGGCGTCGTCGAAAACCATGGGCAAAAAGTCGTAAAAAAACCGATTTCTGCAGGGGCAGGTGCGCCGTAGTGTTAAATGTTGTTACCCGTACCGTGGCATATGTGTCGCAAACTGCAGGTACTTGTAATGAAATTTATTAGTAGGCTACAATAATAGCCCTATTCCATTTTCTATGCCATGTGGAAATACATGTAGCATGTTTAGTTGTCTAGACACTTCTTCCAACCATTATTTCTTACCTTTACGAACAGGGAGATAATATCTCTCTCATATACTGTAAACCCCATAATTTTTCGTAAAAAAACGATTTCTGCAGGGGCAGGTGCACCCCAGTGTTTAATTTCCCTTTTTATATGCTGGGGACAAGTGTCAAAAAATATATATTCCATTGATTTGTGTGACTGTACTCCCTTCATTTCAGTGAACAATAGTTTATTGGGTAATTTCGTTTGCACAAGCCAACTTGGACACATCCTCCATCTTGGGATGAAATATGAAGAAGAGGAATGACTTCCTTTTAGGCTACATATATATAGGTTTTACAGCTTCCGGTAGTTATTAAGTTATTATACTAATCTATTATTATTGAGATATACTCCAAAGTTATAACGTTCTTTTATTTGACATGACTTGGTGAATGGTGATTGAGGTCATGATGTCTGGATATTGTTCCAAAACATTTGGTGAAAAAATCATTGTAATTCCATCCATGTGATGTTGCTGAAAATCGCTGGATTATGCCAATGGTCCCCTTTCAAACAAAGCTAATCCTACTGAAAGACAACAATGTGTTGAACCACATTGTACATTCAGTTTTCAATTCAATTCAATATCATTTATTTCATCACCAACAATATATTCAAACATGCAAATACTGCAGATCCTGCCCCTACTCTATACTGTATGAGAATGATGAAAAGGAGAAAGATTTGAAGCTGAGGCTTATCACAGCCACGATTTTCAGTCGCCGATATCTCGTAGAAAAAGCCTATTTTTCTATAACTAGCCTTAGTAATTATGTTCAGCACAATCAACTTTATATCACAGACTTCTGAATGCTTCAAAATAGCTTCTCATTCAAGTTGTTTAGCTCGATCAAATTCGAACCACAAATACCAGCCGCCATTTTTGATTATGGTAATGCGCGTTACCATAGTCGGTTTCGGCACTGTGCTTATGGAATTCTTTTCCCTGAAATACTTGTTTTCTTAATACAATTGTGCAGATATATATGAATAAAAAGAAAAGATCAAATTCAGTAGTGTCTGAATGTAATAATGATTATAATGTGATTGAAATATCATAGTGAAATGTGGAACAATAATGTTTATATATGATTATAGTGCTTTTCAAAAAATGGGATTTAGAAAGATTAAATTTAATTGGAATTCGGTCTATGTCTTATTCGGCTCCACAGTGATGGACATACATGACTACAATTAACAAGGACAATGAAACTTATGTCATACTATATTAAGACTATTATTAACAGTATATATTGGTGCTATGGTAACCGTAGCGAGTGTGATATTCTCTTGTGGTCATGGTAACGAGCTGCTGGCGGCCCGGCGGTGTGTCACTAGATTGCTATAGAATCCTGTGCAAACATGAGCTGTGATCTGAATCTATTCCAAAACAAACGACATCCTGTGCTCAGCCTGGGAACTGCTGGCCCTGCTCTGAGTGAGGGGGGAGGAAGTACTGAACAGACCAGACCCACATAAAATGTTCGTTCCTGGCTGGCCCAACAGGAACTCAAGCGGCCTCTGTCACGTGTCTGTGTACACAGAACTCTGCCAACACGTACACTACAGAACTCTCCATCTAAAATCTGCCAAAGTTGTGTGTTTCATTCCAAATAACGACTAAACTGGATATAATTGTAAATCGTAACTGATCGGAGAGTTGAGTCAAAGCAGAGCTGATGTACATCGGCTCTGAATGTAGCAACTGTTCGATTCCAGGAATAACATAATACTGAAGGATTAACACACGAAAAAGCAGTGAAAAATCACTACAATGGGAAAATACGAAGTGAACCCGGCGCCATCGCGAAAACCACCGAGCCAGTTGCAGTCGTTTTGTACGTTTTTGTTCAACCCCAGCAATGGACAGTGCATGGAAAGGTCGGCCGTCAGCTGGGGTAGGTTGAAGGAATAAAAAATATAACCGGCAGCGTTCAGGCTAAACCACTGTGGATCTGGTCTAGTCTGGGTAGGTCTCGTTTGTCCGATTGTAATCCCAGTTTTTTGAGAATTTCTGCCATCAACTTATCGAGTATTCTGTATTACATCTGTACAACTGCATTTGTTTTTGTTCTACTGCACATGGTTGTC
This sequence comes from Terebella lapidaria, assembly GCA_949152475.1. NCBI lineage: Eukaryota > Metazoa > Annelida > Polychaeta > Terebellida > Terebellidae > Terebella > Terebella lapidaria. Next base: position 2,101,674 of record OX424568.1, on the reverse strand, counting down.
TTACGCCGATAGACAAGGGGATATTTCCTTGATGACTAAAATAAGTTGTATGTAGTGTCATTTATTGTTGATATTGAGTAGGAGAAATGTGGGTCCCTGACTCCCTGGTACACGTGGTGTTGTATCTGATATCTGATCATGTGTGTAATGTGTGCTGGGTATAGCAGAAGTCGTTAATGAGAACACGGTACATACTTGTAAATTTCAAATTACGATTTCATTTATCGAATATATTTGACAATGCATCTTTTGATGATGGATAATGACGACATTACTTTTGTACTGTTTGAAAGAAAATTGATTGACCAACGGTGGGTATTGGATAAGGAACCCTACAGGAGTATACTCGGATTTTTCTAACTCGTTTACACTGTTTTTCGGTAATATTTTCGTGATGGTGAATGCTATCGTTCTATAACTTGGAATACTTCACCTAGCAGACAAACGGCAATTTTCAACCAAATTTCAGACAGCTATCGCGCAAATTGAAAAAGTTGGCAATCTACCTCAATGTTAAATTTCAGCCCAAAACGGGATATCGAGAATCTGAGCATATTCGAGGAATTGGTCCTGTTTACATCCATCAGGATTCGAAATATTCTTGTAACTTTTAACCAGAAGATACACTGGGGTGTACTCTACACAAACATGCTGATTTTGAAACATTATTCTGCTACAAAACCGAGCAAATGCACACAATTTTGTGGGGGCCCAGAAATTGAATAATAGGGCTAAATTTAACATTGGGGTAGATTGCCAACTTTTTCAATTTTTGCGATAGCTGTCTGAAATTTGGTAGCAAATTGCCGTTTGACTCCCAGGTGAAGTATGCCACATTCTAGAACGATAGCGTCAAGCATCACAAAAATATTAGCGAAAACCAGTGTAAACGAGTTAGAAAACTCCGAGTATAGTGACACCACGGTTATGGTGCTGCAGTGTGGGCAGGTTAATATGACAATAGAACTAGATGATAGGACATTCGGTGACACTCCTGTAAGGGGTATACCTCGTTATCGTGGGGTCACCGATCTTCATTGGTGCCTGACCTTTCGGACCACTGTGGGTTTCACGGCGTCGCTTCCGGATCGGCCCCCGCTGTTGACACAACCATGTGTGTGGTTGATGTGGCTCATGATGTGGCTCAACAGTGGAATATAGCTGACCTCGGGGACGAGGTCTCTTCGAAGAAGGGAAGCACTGTAGCATTATGACGCGGTGTGCGCGAGTAGTGACACCACAATTATGGTACTACAGTGCGGGCAGGTTAATAAAGACATTCAGTGACACTGCTGTAAGGGGGCACTAGTATACCTCTTAATCGTGAGGTCGCCGAACGTTACATTAACCATTTCTCATGGGTTTCTGCCACGATGGATACTGTATGGTTGGCTGACCATCACTTGAGCCTAATCCAGAATTGATGTCAATGTTGGGCATCAATTGACGGGTATATATCTGGGTTGGAGGGCCACCAGTTGATAATAAACTAAGATGTCAAAATATTCAGGATGGATATCCCAGGAAGTTAACCGCCACTTAAGTTTAATCCACACAGTATATTAAGATCATGTTGACAGAATAATTAAAAAAAAATTTATAATCACCTGCATGATGTAGAACCAACACACAATCTAAACCACTGTGGGTTGAAGGGCCACCAATCAGCTCGACAATTGGGAATATAATTATTTTGTCCACCGCTTGAGGCACGATATCTACATGTGGGTCGGGTGACCGCCAATAATAGTCTACTGTGAAACAAAGTGTATTCAGTTGAAGAATAATTGATGGATTCTTTCACGCGATGGAATAGTCATGACTTAGATACCCTTTTATATCGACTTACCATGTTTAAATATATTTGACAATTGAGAAATGATTTCAAATAATCATGCTTGAATACACATAAGTTGTTCGGAAGGAACACGTTATGATCACTGTTTCAATGCCGTTTCACAAGTATCAAGGTGCTCATAACAACGCAAGTAGACTTACATGTACGACATTTGATTTGCCTCAGTTTTGAATAACTAAATTCATTACATTAAAAAATATTCGTGATGTCATCATGCTTGAATATTCATAGAAGTTGTTTGGGTCGAGCGTCTTCTGATCACAAGCATTTTCAATGATGGCATTGAATCATTGCCATCATTCAATGTGTATTAATCTAGTTCAAGGTCATTTCAAAACGACGCATATTTGACTTTCTATATTCTCATAAAACAAAACAAAACTGTATCTCCAAGTGTTCTGTCTCTAGTGGCCAGTATACTTGATACGTGAACATAACATGAGACTCGAACATACCACATAAGATTTCACAGATGTTCACGTAGCATAATGACGTGTTGGGTTTAATCCTCATCATCACGTGCTCGTCGACATCGATAATATGCCATTGAGGTGACAACAATCGTGTCAGTGGTCAGTTTACACATCCCGAGGAAACCACAGCCTTGAGTTTGAGCATAACAGTTGAGGTCAAATTCAAGGTCACGAGAGATGCACCATATATGACTTCCTATATTCCTAATTGCTCTTAATACAAACCTGAGATCTACCTTCAAGCGCTATGTTTCTGTTTGCATGTGTGCCCATCATGATGACCATAACTTGAATTTGAACACTCAAGATCACATGAGGCCAAGCTCAATGTCACTGAAAGATGCACCTTGTAATACCTGAGGCTCACCTCCATCATGTTTATAATACATACTATGGCTTATTACTTGGTAAGCTCTCTCCTCGATAGTCTTGTCTCCAATTCACGGCCGGAGGCAACTTCCGAGATCAAAATTAGTGAAAATTAGGGCAAACTGAAACACGGTTTAATGATAATAAATTAATGTTTTTACTGGTGAAATTTTGAAACTGAAACTGTATGTATGGTACTCAGAACAAATTAGTTTGATGTTTTAGTATAATTGACAATGTTTTACCGTAAATATGCCTTTAAAAGTATACTTCATATGTTTTTCAAAATAACTAGGCAATGGGAAACAAGGTCTGAAACAGTGTTTGGCAGTGAGTTAGCCATGACCTTGAGTTATGATGTTCAAGGCCATCAAAAGATGCCCACATATATTTTATGATCAAAATGTAAACATCAGAACCTCTAGCTTAAATCGTTTTGGATACTAGTAATCTACAAAGCTTGAGATTAAGCAATAAGCACTCGAGGTCGGTCATCTGACGAGAAGTTGAGGGTCTTCACGAGATTACCCCATAAATTACTTATGTGACTTTCAATGTTCCTGGACAAACACCGGTGACAGTGGTACGGCCTGATCCAAGGTCTGGTGTTCGCTGATATTTGTATACATTGTGTGGTAATGTTTACAGTAACAGTAACTGTATTGTAACTGTAGATGCGCTACAACTTCTGACTTCCGATTGGCTCAATCCTGGGATCTTCCCAAAGTCATTTTCATGAGGTGGCCTTCCTGGGGCCAATAACGGGCAAATTCGAACACAGTTCAATGAACATGGAATTGAAGAGTAGGAATTATATGAACATTCACCATCCACACGACAAAAAAAGAAGAAGAAAATATATGACAGATTACGAGAAAAGAGCCATTACCCCCCCCCCCCCCTCCCATTAAAAATACTAACCCAATAAAAAAAACAATTTCGAAAAAAATCATCAATATACAGTAGATTTCAAAAATTCGCGTTAACAGGCTACAGAAGACGGCCGATGCCAACCGACGACATAACTATGCTTGCATGGCCGGGAACCTAACTATGGCTTAGATATAATGACGGGAAAACTGAGAAAGGAATTTTTTGTACATACGATCGGATAATAGTACGAGAAAATATGTGAATTAAGATTTCGAAGAGCACTAAATACGGGAGGGGTTATAGTTAATAGTTTTATTTTGCCACTTCAATCATCAAGTAGACGATGATATATTTTTGTGACAGGTGTAGTGCTGGTTCTGACATGCTTCTCTTTATAGGGGAAAGCAGGGGCGAGGGGGGGGAGGTGGATTGTGAATAATGAAGAAAACGTGAGAATACATTTAGTTTGGCCCAATAACAGCGGTTCCACATGAGTGATCGGCTTGTTACTTTCAGTCAGTGACGATTCCATGCATTTATGGGTTCGAATGGTCACGGTCCGTTTCCTTTGTAAGGGTGCAATTCTATTGGACAAATCTTTGCCTTATATGTGTACTTTTATTGAATGCGGGTGTTTTATCATGGTATCTGACTTATACTGCCAGTAGGCGTGAGGGCAACTTTATAACCGCGTGTATCTGCGGGAGACATTGGAAAGGTTATTGCGAATTTGTGCAATAAACGGACTTGGATATAGCTAGGGAAAGTCGCAGAAACCTATCAAAATGGGTTACAAAGAAGTTTCCCAGAAAGATGGTGAATCTAAATTCGAACAGAAAAAGACGACAAGAGATAAGCTGAGAAACTTTGGCTTGTATCTTTGCAACCCCAAAAAGAGGACATTTTTGGAGAGGTCTGCTCCCAGTTGGGGTAAGTTTTCATACACTGTTTGAAGTTCCGAACCTGCTAAGCCACACTTGGTCCAAAGTTATAAATGATATAAGTTCACAACTCCTGATTTATTTATATGGGAGATAAAGCCACAAGAATAATACGTTTAAATTCTGATGTGACACTTTTCTTGCAACAATAAAACAACACATTTTTATCCTACGTATGAACATGGGTTTCAAATCATAATGCGAATCGTGAAATTTATATCCTATGTTTACTCCGAGTATATTCAAGCTGAGGACCAAACACGCCATGTCAAGTGCCAAATTAATCAAATGCTCTGAAAGTAGGTCAAACTATTTATCAAGTTGACCGTTCGACACTCAAGCTTCATCATGTTCATATAGTCTACCATAAATCCATTCCCGTGTTACAAGAAATCAATATGTACTTCTGGTGTTACATACTCCTTATCCTCAATTTGTGATTTGCTGAAACCAAAAGTTGTGATAAAGTTGCACTGAAAGTAGGTCAAATGACATATCAATTTGACCGTTCGACCTTCAAGCTTCAGTTGCGTCTACCACACACAATTTCGACAATCACAATTTCTGTGATATCACTTGGTATGCTTTCGTGTTGATATCAATTGTGAACAAAATTATGCACAACTGAAATATTGTGATATAAATTTATGCCAATGTATTCAAGTGACAACCATTTCGAAAGAACATATCGTTTAAGTTTCCGTAAGAGAATAATAAATAGCCTATAGCATGAAAAAAAACACAGAGATAAACAGATAAGAAATATACATATATTTAACAAATCATTTGGCAATATTGATTGTTGCCTCTCAATAAAGCCAATCCTCACCAAATGTAGACGTTGGTTGGGTTTTTAAAAAAAACATAATTTTTTCATTAGGCTTAGCTTATTTAGTTAGCCTAATAGCGTCATATTGCTCGCATATCAGTTGAAGATTGACTAAATCGCGTAACTTAGAAAGGAATAGTATGAAACGTGTTATAAATACTCTAGATTAACACCAGCTAGTTACTAAAAATAAACATCCGTAGTCGGGTACGCCATAATCTATGATTGTGGAGCGCAAGATAATTACAAAGGGCGGGTATGCGATGCTACTATGGTAATCCATGTAGTATAAAAGCCGGTTGCAGATGGGATTCAGTTATCCGGGTATCTAGACATCAGGCAGGGAAGATGGCGTCTAAAGAAGAAGAGGCACAAGGCAATCGAATTGCCTCTGGAATAAAGGGAAAAGTCACAGGAATTGGAAACTATGTGTATAATCCAAAAGAAAAAACCGTACTCGACCGATCATGCAACAGTTGGGGTGAGTTGGCGTGCAGTTTTGGAGAAAACAAGTTCCCAGTTTTGAGGGGGCATTGCCAGATCTGCAGCCGGCAAAATCATGTTTGAATGATTGATGAAGGTGATACTGTCACATTTAAAGGGACACCGTGACCTTGAGAATGTTTTCTGATGTCTCGTAGATATATTCTAACAGACTGCTTCTTTGGGTAATCATTCGCCTGAATACATTGGTGATGTGATAAATTTTTAGGCGTAAATTTGAATTAGAAATCTAAGTCAGACCTCTCCTGGCTGCATTTTCTTTGCAATGGTGATGTCACATTAGCCTTTAGCAGTTTAGGCCTTTTGGGTTATGAATTACGAATCAATGGCAACCGTTATGCCATGATCATGGCTGCCATGACATTGGGCTTGCCGCTTAACAACGTTTGGTATCCAACTGCAAGACCAAGCTTCCTGTTTAGAACATACCATACCATACAGGGTGCTGAATTACTACTGATACATTCAAGTACCAGACCTGGTAGTTACTTTCACATTCTAAAACTTATCTACCATGGAGTGAACAACACCTCTCCTTGTATTATATCTATACGCTAACAAGATTCACATTATACCCAGATAACTAGATCTAGTAGACTCCATACTCAATACTTTTAACTCGTTAACATCGTTTTTTCTGATATTTTAGCGATGCTAAATGTTATCGTATTATTTCTTGGTAGACCTTGACTATACTTCATCTAAATAAAATCAACAAAATCAATATAATTGAGAAAATACTTAACTTGTTTGCATGGATAGATGGTCTGAAAGACTGATGATGCAAAATTGCAGGTGGCATTGGAATATTTCTAAATATAACGGATTAGATTTGTCAGGTCTGCTTTGAGCATGTTTACTACTAGTGTCATCTTTATGGAGACCATTCTGATTTCATGAACAGTTTCATGATACTACTTTTTAATTGCACTAGATAAAGTGGTGCAATTGACCAGATTTACTCCTGAAATCTTCAGAATAAAAATTTGAGTCATTGTGGATCATTGGTGTCATTATATTGACCCCATTTAACAGTATGAATGTATGATCATACTGTTCAACATGTTCAATAATGTATACATTTTTGAAAATCAGATTTGCACAGATTGACCTTTGTTGTTGCACATGCATACACGGTAACCCAAATATTCAGAGAGTGTGGGTAAGTGTATTTGGTAGTAACATGGTGAATCTATGGGGGAGGGTGGAGGGGGGATCATCAATCCAGGCTTGTTGTATAGAGTATCAGGCATCGTTGAGCATGTTTGCAGATGATTATTGATTCTGGTTGAATGTTGGTAGTTTGACGAAAACTAGGACAATAGACGTATCGCTGCAGCTCATGAATGAAAACCACTTGAACTTTGAGTCACATATCACTATGCGGACCGATAGTTTGACATTAGCATTGTCAAGTTCACCTTCATTGGGTGTCACAGTCTGGTGTTCGTGGATGTGAATATATTTAGATTTGAAGTGGGGTTTGGGACATTTGGGCAATCAAATATTTTGAGTATGTAATATTATGCTAAACATCTTTGTCACTATTTAACTGAGCCCATGTATTTCTTTGGCATACTAGTGTCTATTCAATGACTGTGACTATCCAGCAGTTGTTAGTTGGCCTGGAGAGAGTTTGTCATTCAGCCGCAAACACGTGATCAATATGTGTGCACTCTGCTTCAAGTCATGTCCCTACATGATAGGAGTGTGAAGGTGTCGTGGTGAATTTCCATAGGTTCAGCCATTTCACTTGTGACACACCATTCAGAGCAGTTTACCCAATTTACTGGAAAATCTTTTATGCAATTATGTTCCTTTGTCATCAAATTATTTTCGGTTCAAGTACAATAGCATACATCTACATAGAGTTTATTCTATACATCACCAATCTCCGTTCTGTACTGATTAATGTGGTTCTAAAATATGATTCATTACAATTTAAACTGTAGTGCATGAAATATCACTCAAAAAATCATATGCAAAGAAGTGTTTGTTTACACATTCAGTGTACGAGTGGTGTTACTGTACAAACGTAAATTTAAGATACACATACATCATACGTGTATAGTGTGGATATAGTATCTCAATATACATTGAACATGATGGCTGTAATATCACAAGCTCTCAGTATCATCTGTAAGCATTTGTTCTGCTAGTTGTATAAATCAGGATGATTATAAATCAACTTGAAACGAATGATAGTAGTGTACAAAAGGTGGAATCAACGAGATTTACTCCTGAAATCTTCAGAATAAATAAATTAACTCTCACTTATGAATCCACATGTGAGTGACATTCTGATTTCAAGTGAAATCCAGCTTAATAGCAGTACAATACTACATGTAGTATCACTACTATACTATTGATACATATTTTGATGATAATGCTTAATGCAGATAATGGTTTTATCTGAGTGATGACTTTGTGAAACAATCCCGGTGTGTTTGATGTTTTTCAGGAAAGATCGGCCTGTTCTACCTGGTATTTTACCTTTGTCTTGCTGGTTTCTGGGCCGGTATGTTGTTTGGTTTCTTCACAACGATAGAAGATGAACAGCCCAAATTACAAGACTGGGACAGCTTGATAAAATACAACCCAGGTATGTGCTCGATCTGATATACTGAGATCCTTGTAACTCGGGGAAAGTGTTGTCAGGGAAACACATCCATCTAGTGATACACTGGCCAGATAATCCAAAATCTTGTCAAGTGATGCAGTTTATTCTGTGGAATTACTAGTAATGCCCTTCACCACGTGTTCACTTTCGCATGTTTCGTGGGAAATTTATTGAAGGATTCCCTATCAATTGAAGATTTCAGTAAAATTGGCCTGAACATTGATGTATATTTGTTGTTTGCATAGGTATGGGATATCGTCCTCAACCAGATATTGACTACACCTTGATTGAATTTAACCAGGGCGAAAAAGATTCCTACAAAAAGTACACCCAACATCTCAGCACATTTTTGGAAGGTTTGTATATATTTATGGTCATACTACTATCTACAAAGCGTTCCAAATGAATGCCCTTTGCTCCATATCAATCTCCTAGTCTAAAAAATAAGCCAGCATGAATGACCACTCTTGTGATTTAATCAAAAATTCTTTGGACATATCTTGGCACCCAGCCCTGCCAGATTGACTATTGATTAACTTCTAGACTATTGATTAACTTCTAGCCACATTAGCTATGACCAAGTGCGGTCTATTGGCATGGGAGACATTAGGGCATAGACAACTTTGGCACTGCTTCAAGGTAGTTCTACCTAGCCAAGCAGCAAGCCCCTTAAAATATACTACAAACTATCTCCTCCCCCCTAACCCCCCATGATACACACACACACACACACACACACAAGCCCTCCATTGACAACCAAAATTACCAGCTGAATAGTGACACAAATGCTTAAGGTAGTCCGCTCCAAACAGTGAAGGGAGGGGGTCGAAGAGTTTTTCAAAATAAATGACCGTATTAACAAAATCTAGAGCTTCAAAATGACACATTTTATACAGTAACTGATACAGCATTCTAAAACTGAAAAGAAAGTAGGGGGTCACCGTATCCGTTCTCTTGGAAAACGAGATACAAATGTGAATATGGGCAAAGAAATGTGTAAAAATACCATAAATTAAGTAATTTTAGTAAATGTTGGTGATTTTTGATCGAATATGTCGAAGAAACCAGCACGGTGACCCCTTATTTTCTTTTCAGTATTAGAATGCTGATCAGTTACTCTATAAAATATGTTATTTTGGAGAGATAATATTCAAGATATAAGTTTTAAATTTTGACTTTTCGTTACCTCCCTCTTTGTAGCGGACTACGTTAATGTATCCAGGGCTTTGTTCAATGAATATTGTCGGAGGACACATGCAGAGTTGTCAAGGTGTAATATTTGTATGGTTGCTTGATTCATGTGTGTGAACATATCTTGATACACAAAACAAATAGTTATAGAACAAAGTTTGTTGAATGTTCTCTGAATCCAATGTATAGCGAATAGGTGATATATATACACATGTAGCTGTTATTTGTGCCGAAGACTCTAATGTCAATAGTGGTAGTACAATGCCAACATTTGTGTGAAATCAACTATTAGTCTGCCTCAAATGGTGAACAAACAAAAATGTCTGTATCAGCTTCAGAAACATGCATGCAGTAATGTAGATCTATATTGTAGGTGATAGCAACAGTTTATGTATAGTACTACTACCATGTGATATTGCTGAGCCCATCTAGGTATTTACAACCGTGATTACTGAATACTTGGCCATGCCCAGGTGTGCAGCATTCAGTGGGAACTGGATGGGGCCCTGATACATAAATTGCATGTATCGACAGGGGGCCACACCCTTATTATTCACCCCCCTCCCCTCCCCTTCCCTAACACTTTCCCCCCAAACCATGTAATACTAATGCAGTGGATGCTGGCAATGGCACCAAAAAACTCATTGTAATGATGCTAATTATCATCTTTTGATAGTGGCAGCTGAAGGGGAAATTTTGGATACCCAAAACCTGGCTAACTGATTACATAATACAACATTTCTGTGATCAGCTTTTATGTTACATAACTGCCCTTGCTTGACTTCATACTCCCCCCCCCCCACCATACCCCCCCCCCCCCCCTTCATCCCTGGTCCTGCTGTGTGTGGAGGTTGCTGCCATGGTTACAGTCCGTGGGCAATGATTGATTGCTTCCCCAGCACAGAGTTCATGTTGTGATAAATCAATACCTCCAGCTTAGATCTGATACTTGTACTGAGAAGATGTGTTGTGACTGTTTGTTCAGTGAAATACAACTCTCCATACTGTCTTGTCCACTGGGTATATTTCATTTCTTCCCTGTCTGTCCAAATGAATTTGTTAGATCCTTCACACTCCCATGGGTGCCGTCAAAATATAAAGTACATAATTTATTGATGTTTGCTTCAAGATTTTTATTTGGCACTCGGATTTGAAACATGTAAATGCTACCTCTGATAGCCAGCAAGCTCCTGTTGATGCTGTGAAACAATGGAACTGTGTTTTATTGGTTTGACTAGCCTATCTATTCACGACCCCCAAGACTTCCAACTACATGTACACTGTGTTATCTGACCTGTACCACCCCTAAGCCCCATTTCCCCCCCCCCCTCCTCCCCCCAAGATATATACCTCTTTCGTCCCCTGACTACAATACAAACATCATATTTCCCATTTCTAACCCTGACTGCAATACATTTCTTGTTTCTGTCTCCAGACTACAATATATATCCTGGTTCTGCTCCCTGACTACACTATACTAGTATTTCTTGGTTGTGCCCTCGACTACAAGTTATATTTCATGTTTCTACTTGCTGACTACAATATATATTCTCACTCCTGCACCATGACTAGAACATATATATATTCCATTTCTGTCCCCAGAATATGATGACGAGAAACAGCAAGAGAATGGCCTGGTGGAATGTGACCCGGATGACCCTAACTTTGACAAGATGGATCCCGCACTGGCCTGTAAATTCCCGCTGTCTCGTCTCGGCGAGGAATGTACAGAGGACAAACACTTTGGCTATGATGAGGGCCGTCCCTGTGTCCTTCTCAAGATGAACAAGGTGTGGGTCTAATGGTTTTGACAGCATTCATCATGTCTGAAGATTTTTTAGCACCCTGTACTGATAAACCCTCATATTTTGATTAATATTTAACGATTACCAATGCCATCAGTAGCACATGAGGGGAAATTGCATTGTGGAATGATTTCTGTTCTGTGTTTCCCCTCTGTGAATATAGCCATGCAACAGCAGCACTAATGATGATCATATCAATCTTTGAATGTCCAAATTTGTCCGATTGGTGATGCATATAGTCTTGTTGTTCGTTAACAGCTGTTCAACTGGACACCAGAGCCGTACGCCAACAACTCCGCCCCTGGTGAAGGCCCAACTCCTCGACCTGGCTTTGTTGGAGTCAGCTGTGAGGGAACGGTAAGCACATATATATCTTGTAATGCAATAATACTTGAATGTGAGGGCACAGTAAGCACAAAAACGCTTCATTTGTAAGAAGACACAATGTTGCAACAGTTAGCACAAATATAATATTACTCGTCATACATGTAAGGGCTTTATGAAATCATGATATGTAGACCTGAGATCAGTCGATGGCGAGGATATGGTTGAAGCACAACAGACATTTCAATGGCTAAAGTGTACTGCAAAATAAAGATATTTCAATCATGTTGGAGCAGGTAATACATGTCTTGTTCTCATGACAGACCGATACTGATGTAGACAACATCGGACCCGTCGAGTTCTGGCCAAAGGAGGGATTTGACACGAGTTATTTCCCCTACAAGAACCAGAAGAACTACCTGGCCCCCGTTGTGATGGCTCAGTTCCAGCGTATTCGTCCTGGAACCCTCGTCCAGGTCTGGTGCAAGGTCTGGGCCGACAACATCTACCACGACAGTAACGACCGCGCCGGCTCCGTCAAGCTTGAGATCCTCATGGACTAGCCCTTGCCCTGGATAGGCGAGACGGACGGACGGCAGGCAACAGACACAACCAACTGTACATGCAACATGTTTCTGTTGAATGTTTAGTTCTTTTTTCTATGGCAACTTTTTGTATTGACGGGATTTGCCTGGCCCTCCTCTGTGTCGTAGCTGTGCAAATGATTTTGTCGTTGTTGATTATAATTGAGAGAAGATGCAAAATATTATAGGAAATTATCACGACTGAAGAAAATGTGTAAGACCCATCAACTGTAATAGAAGGCCAGTATTGGTGAGAATTGGTTGGACAAAACATTTCCTTTGACTAGAACTCAAATATAAATGTTGAATCCAGTGTTAGTCACTGATGCTTGAGTTCTCTTTGCCCGTTTTGGGTTTGTTCAGTTATGGTTTTGTATGTTTACATGCAAGATTCCGTATCGCAGAGAAATTAGAGACACATGTTTATATTCCCAGCATGTTATAAGGTTTTTGACAGGAGTGGATCTTCGTACTGTTGATGGTATTTATGTCCTGTTGACCATATATTCTGTTATTCAGGTCGCTGCTATTGCGTATGATGTTTGGAGTAGTTTTGTGATATACAGATTATAGCAAGATTGAGCATGTCAGAATTTTAGCATCTTGCGTTTCGTCCTTCATCCTTGGCATAATATACATTTATGAGAAAGAAACATACTTGATGTAGTAAAGTGGTCGATTAATGTGATGTGTTTAATGTGAAATTTGATACTTATAATGTGAATGACATGTTTATACAGCACATGAGTGTTTCATGTAATGTACACATACATTTCAAAAACTGTTTATTCATATGATATAATGCTTTGTCTAAACACACTTTTTTGGCTCCTATTATTTGATGAGTTGTAAGTTACATCACAAAAGATTTATTGTAGAAACTTGAGTAAATTCAGAATTCCAAGCCTGGATAAAATACTATAAGTGTTTTCGACCATTTTAGTTCGAATATCAGCAAAGTGTGTACGAGTCCGCGCAAAAAACAACTCTAGTTATGTACGTAGACTAACTTGTTTCCCCTAATCATAATCTTGTAGATGTTGTTTTACGATCGTGTATAGTTGTTTTTCTCTCTGTAAACTAAATCATTCCCCAAGTTATGACTGACTGGTTTGATGTGTATATAATCCTGATGTCCAGTTGGCACTTAGAAGTTCAGTTTTTGGTTCGTTCGTATGTCAATGGCTTTATGGTAATTTATATATTATGCAAGTATATGGAAATCAACAAGTAGTGTTGCGTCAGTGGTAGTTTATAAATATGTGTGCTTCACTTTCTACTGTACCGAGTGAAATATTTAATCAACAGTAAAACATAACGCAATGCCTGTTTGGATCAAATATGAACTGATCATGTCTCGGAAATTCCTGCAATCATCGACAACGGGTAATTCAACCGAGAGATTTTGGTCGCAGTACAAATTGTACATTTTATTCTGAATTTTACACCAATAAACTTTGTGAACGGACACAGGTTGAGTTTGCCGCTTGAGGTAGTTGAATGTTCAGGGTTTGTTTACTGATAAAAAGGGCTATTGGGCAGCGGTAATGTCGTCAGATCAGTTCCTTGCATTGGTGTAGAAAAGTACACGTATTGGACTGAACGTTCATGAAAAAATACACGCGCTGCCCTTAGCCCCCTAAAAAGATACGGTTTTATTAAAGAGCTTGTTTTAAACAGAAAGAAAACCTTTGAAATAAACATATCAAAACACTCTAATTAGTTGTTACTTGTCAACTGGAGAATGCATCGCTCCAATTCTGGGGTGACTAAAGTACGTAAGATATTTAATTGCGCCACGGAATACAGAATATTCAGCTGGTATTTTGCACAGGTGGACTTGGATTTGTGCCTGGACTATGATAAGGACAGGCCCCAGAGTAGAATTCGAACCCATGCTCTTATGTTGCATGCTACCCTGTTTAAGTGCCCCAAAAAACAAATATCATAAATATGATCTTCACTAATATTGTGGGATATACATCATTACCTGCACCGTACTGGTGTGCGTGAGCCATACTTGATACCACGGAAAAAAACGATATATGCAAGGAAAACAGTAAAGATTCAATGAACATTTGCATAGGCAAACATAGTGGGAGGCTTTTCCTTCTGTGAGAAAACTGTACTCGAGAATTTAAATGCGTAACCCCACCCTTGTCCCCCACCCCTCCCCTAGAACAGGCCAAAGGACAAATAGAAGGTCATCCGTAGAGTATTAGCTGGACTTTGAGCCCTGTCGTATCTTTGGTTGAGATTGTTGACCTTATCGGTCGCCATTGGCTTGATTTTTTTCGGTGCAGATTGTCTTTATCATTGCATGCCGAACAATGCACATTTTTTATCATTGCACTGATCGCCGTGATCAGTGATATCGATATGACTACTATGATGATTATAGTATTCTATTGTCCTTATACATCCACTGTTTCTATATTTAGACATGTTTTTCATGCATTAAGCACTTAAAATATTAACAATAATCATAAAGTTACTGAACTGTAAAATCCCAATACCTCCTGTGAACATTTTCATGTTGGGGAGGGGACATTTGATATTTGTGGAAATCGTGATTATCCAGGGCGTATAAATGGCCAAGGAAGAAGGTCAGATCAGTATTACACGTACCAGGCCGTAATGTGACCAGCATGGCTGAGTAACACCCATGATGTTTCTTTCTGGACAATAGTGTGGTCATTGTCTCATACTGGGATCGAAAACTAATCACTGCATCATTTGGCATACCAAGTCGTCTAGGAATACCAATATTATCACTATAATACTTAAGTACAATCTTGGGGTCACCTTTAGTTCACGAACTTAGTGTGCAAGTTCCCACTTGAGAGCATGCAGGAACACCAACGGAATTGCTTAGAGTTGCGATATATATGGGAAGCTAGGTAACTCAGCCACTGGAATGCACATAAATTAATTTATTACATTGCTCAGGGTTCATCAGTTGTTAATTTTATAAAGTACTAATTTCTAATTGTGCATCGTAGCGTAATTCAGGGAACTATTCAAATCTTGTTGCATGCCCAAACTATATTTGAGTCCAGAAGTTGTATCTGCCTTAGATTTGGTCATTAGCGGGAACTGGCCAGTATAGAAAGTATTCAAAAGCAACAAAGTTTATATGATTTGTTTTTATTTCTTTTACATACTTACAAAAGTACAGGTACATGATAGACAATACACAGTGAGAGGTGACACGTTAGCTCGCAGGTCGCAGTTTATAGCTCTCTAAATTTCTATCCACCAGTCCATTTAACAAGTTCATCAGTTGGAGAAGAAATACCGGACACAGAAATGCTAGCTACATGTGCAGTAACAGGTAATAGCACTTCAAAATCAAGTACAAATCAAGGAAATGGCTTAGTTCATAATACAAACAAACTTTGGTGTTATCAATAACGCAAGTCTGGTGTGTACTTTGTCACCAATTTCA
Source organism: Terebella lapidaria (assembly GCA_949152475.1). Lineage (NCBI taxonomy): Eukaryota > Metazoa > Annelida > Polychaeta > Terebellida > Terebellidae > Terebella > Terebella lapidaria. Next base: position 2,085,855 of record OX424568.1, on the reverse strand, counting down.
CTAGTCTTCATTTCTGAATATATATATTTAAATTGTCCATCAGAATCAGCATCAAAAGAACCAGCATCTTTCATGCCAATATTCTATTTTCGTCTTCTCTGTCAAAACTGTTGCCTGCAACACTTTCAATCTGGACAACTGTCACATCGTGCACCCATCAAAAGTAGGTAATTATAAAACATGATTAACCAATAATACATCACCATTGGGTGGGCGTGTTCCAAACTGAAACTGAAACAAAAATCTAGTTACTTAAACAAAGTGCACTCGTACTGTATACACATGAATACATAGTTATCTAGGATATGTACATGTTAGTGAGGGAAATAAGGATACAATGCATATATATATAAATGGAACATATAGATATAGTGTGTTTTCACAGACTGCTTTCTCAAACACATGCTAACTAGATCTATAAATGCACTTAGATACTTAACTTCATCACACAAACCTCACTGAAAATGGAATTTATTGAATCGAAACTAACATTAGCATACCTCATAAATTTTTCATATTAATCTCACAATGCTGTCAATCACCAAATCCATTCTCTCACTTTGTCACAAGGTGAGAGAACAAACAGAGCACCCATACTGGTCGGACAATAAATAATAAAGCAGGACACATCACTGACATGTGACAGGTGTCATATCTCAGATGACCTGTGACACATGACAGCTGCCACACGTCAACCAACTTGCAGCATGTGACAACTGACACATGACAAATGCCAGCTGACACATCATTCAACATCTGGCACATGACCTCTTACATAATATCTGACACAAGACATTAATTATTTTATTGACACACACGGTTTGCTCGCCCCTGATGTACAGGAAGTTTACAACACATCAGACATATTACAGGTACACGTATCCACAACAGTGCGGACACAAGAAGACAAGAGGGACCATACAGAAACCACCAAGAATAGCCGATTGAAGCCATTGATCACACTCATATTATCACATATGCCAATGTCCTGTAACACTCCTGTTCGACCTTCCTCAAAGACATGCGTACGATGTGAATATCATATTGCACTCGAGTACAGAAAACTGGCATCAGTTTTTGTTAACAAGGCTAACTTAGATCTAACTTGCGATCATGTACATCACACAAACATGTACATGTACACCTAGAAGCATTAACGTAAGATGAAATGAGCAGAAAATAATGTTAAATTGACATGTAATCATATACAGGCCAAACTGTTTCAACTCCACAACAGTCATTGGATGTGGACAAGTCTTTGGTTCTTGGTGTTTGCTTCATAAAATTACACATAATAACAATTATTTCCAATGCCATATTGACAGTCAATTCCACAGCTGTGACCCCGCGTGTAGTCTACACACATGGAATCAGTCGGTGCTTATAATCCATCTGGACATCGCTCGCCTGTGACCATCAACCTCCTAAAATCCACGGTATTCAAAAATACCATGAGGAGAGCTGATGACAATACCAAAGTGCAACAACAAATGACCAAACTCTTCAACAGTTGTTAGTATGATAAAATTTTCCGTGAAGTTCAAAAGGCCAATACTCTCCACAACTGGAGTAACCTGTAGAGTAACTTTCGCCGATAGTCAGATGATCAGTCTTTAGGCCAGTCAGACGATTTGTTCAGGGACATGTGGGGAGTCTGGGGTGGTGTTGAGAGCCACCCGAACTTGTGCACTGTCCTCCGCCAATGGCTCACAGTCAGAGTCTGCCAGGTCAGCCGCCGGCTCAACTCGATCATCCGCACTGAAGTGATCCCGGACAAGCACCAACGCTGGGTTGACCACGCCTCCACACGCCTCATCACTGTCAGAGTCGCTGTCGTCCACGGCGACCATCGTCACGGCAGCACGGCCACCAGGGCGAGCATGGACCTCCACGCTCGACTGGTAGTTGCTGGTCGAGAAGCTCTCCTCGGATGACGTGTCAGATAGATCCATGTCCTGCAATGCCTGAACTGTGGCAGGCACTCCTGCAAAAGACAGACACAATGTGGCAATTGACCATAAATAATTTACATTGGCTATCTTGAACTAGGCAGTATTGACAGTCACCTTGAACCAATGTATTAAATCTGAGCTTGATCTTGTTCTACATGTAACCCTGTACCCTGTAACCTCAAGGCATCTCCACTACTGGCTAGAGGTGGCCCCCTGACCTACTTAAAGTACCTCCACCCCTGGCTTGGGGTGAGCTGTGGCCTCTGACCTACTCATGGTACCTCCACCCCTGGCTTGGGGTGAGCTGTGACTTCTGACCAACCTGACCTACTTAAGGTACCTCCACCCCTGGCACGGGGTGGGCCGGGGGCCCCCTTCCCTACCTGACCTACTTAAGGTACCTCCACCCCTGGCACGGGGTGGGCTGTGGCCCTTCTGACCTACCTGAGCTATTGAAGGTACCTCCACCCATGTCTTGGGGTGGGCTGTGGCTTCTGACCTACCTGACCTACTTAAAGTACCTCCACCCCTGGCTTGGGGTGAGCTGTGACCTCTGACCAACCTGACCTACTTAACTCTTTACCTGCCATTGACGTGTATACACGTCATGGATAACTAGCTTCCTATCCTCAGTGACGTTTTTTCACGTCACGTAATTCATGGCGTGAATACTCAATTCCTATTAGGGAATCCTAATTAAATCCCTATTAGGGACCCCTAGCAATCCGTACGTGTACGGGAACGTATACGTCAACGACACGGTGACATCACCATTTGCTAGATATCCAGGGGGTATTTCTGCGTAAATGACGCATTTGCATATATGATACTGGCAGTGTCGACGACGTTTACGTATACGTTCCCGTACACGTACGGATTGCTAGGCGTCCCTATTGACGTATATATACGTACACGTGGTGCAGTCTTGTATCCTCAATGACGGATATTTACGTATGTAAGTATGGTTCTAATTTGCTTGGATCTATAATCCTTCATTAACATCAGCCAATCACAAAGCAGTTTACAAGTATACCTGACCAAACTGACACCCTACGTCATCATTTGAATATGTTAATTTCCTTATTTGGAGTATGGAGCAAGCCCGCATTGCTCATTTGCATAAACTTGTTGTCAAAACTCAACTGACAGCAGAGTCGAGCACACACTTTCCCCGGATTGATTCCACTGGTAATAGCTGAGTATACAAGTGATAGATATTTGTTTTAACATCTCCATATGTTCCTTTAATAATGTAGAGGGGCAATTATCTGAGGGAGATGAAAAGCCAGTGGATAAAAGCAATATTTGGGCTGTGCCGGCGACTGTGTTGCACAACTGACACTTGCCGGTGTCTGATTGTCAGACCAGCAACAGGTGCTCGATCGGGAGATTGTGACTGTGAGAACGTCGTTTGTCTAGACAAATTAGATTGTTTGCCAAAATAAGCTTGATGGTGTGTTTTTATTTTTCTATGAAAACAAATAAATGTCTCACATCTGGCGAAATCCTTTCTTCAGTGATGAAAACCCATCCACTGCTCGGCAAGTTTTTCTTGTGTTTACAACCCCGTGGTCACCGTGTTGTGGGCCCCGTGAGACGCTCATTTGCATACACGGCTTCTGGTGAGGGAGGGGGGGGGTATTAGGACAGTAGCAACACTGCAAGTAGGGAGAATCTTTCCTATCATCAGGAGTTAATAACCGACAAATTCGTTTTATTTGAAGTTATCAGTTCATTGGACTCGTGAATTTTGATGATTCCGTTCAATTTTGTTTTGCTACTAGGCCATATCATTATATTCATCACATAAGCCATGTGTTTATCTTTGTTTGCCCGAGATTTTTCGGGTGATTAGTGATACATGTGGAAATGATTTCTGGGTCCATCTGTCAAGTTTGTGGGCACCCGAGGCCGACCGCCGTCCTGGGTTATTTTTTCGGGCAATCACGTAACAAGCTTGCTAAATTAAACAATTAGGCGACATCAGATATTCTCTAAGTTGAGTAGTCCCATCATTTATGTTTATTAAGGATGAAAACAGTTATATTTGGAAAGTTCAGTATAATATTTCACCTGAAAAATTATGCCGCCAATTTTTGACAAATACTTGTGGCGGATTTCTGATTGGCTGAGACCTCTGTGTTTCCCGCCCAGTTGTGCAGCCTGTTGAAATTTTTAGGCGGTCATAAACCTGATGGTCATGGAACGGTTGGTGATCAAGAAATATAATATCAAATACAATTGACAAAAACATGTATTGTTTTCTGTCTATATTGCTTAGTATGAATCTGTCAGCAGCAGAACCGAAAAGGAACTAAACAATCCACACAATCGGGCAAAGAATGAATGCAGGGCCGCTCGCGACTATATAGCCATTTTGGTGCGACTGTAGCTAATTTATTGGTCTGAAATCTTGATAATCTCGACGGAAAACTAGACGTCAAGGCCTAAAGATGCCTTGGAGGCATTTCGGTATGATGAATAATTTATAATACTAGATATCGACGAAAATGAAAAATGTCGACAAATTTCGGGTCAAGGTCAAAGTTCATCCATAATACCCGCTAGACATGTTTGTCTAGGGCGACGAGTCCGAAAATACCATCCGTTTCGCTCTACGACGCACCGTTTCCGAGATATCGACGAAAACAAAAACTGCCGACTCGGCAAAAAAATTTCGGGTCAAGGTCAAAGTTAATCCATAATACCCCTTAGACTTGTTTGTCTAGGGCGACGAGTCCGAAAGTAACGTCCGTTTCGCTCTACGACGCACCGTTTCCGAGATATCGACGAAAACGAAAAATGCCGACTCGGCAAAAAAATTTCGGGTCGAGGTCAAAGTTCATCAATAATTCCCCTTAGACATGTTTGTCTAGTGCGACGAGTCCGAAAATTACGTCCGTTTCGCTCTACGACGCACCGTTTCCGAGATATCGACGAAAACGAAAAATGCTGACTCGGCAAAAAAATTTCGAGTCAAGGTCAAAGTTCATCCATAATACCCCTTAGACATGTTTGTCTAGTGCGACGAGTCCGAAAATAACGTCCGTTTCGCTCTACGACGCACCGTTTCCGAGATATCGACGAAAACGAAAAATGCCGACTCGGCAAAAAAATTTCGGGTCAAGGTCAAAGTTCATCCATAATACCCCTTAGACATGTTTGTCTAGTGCGACGAGTCCGAAAATAACGTCCGTTTCGCTCTACGACGCACCGTTTCCGAGATAACGACGAAAACGAAAAATGCCGACTCGGCAAAAAAATTTCGGGTCAAGGTCAAAGTTCATCAATAATACCCGTTAGACATGTTTGTCTAGTGCGACGAGTCCGAAAATAACGTCCGTTTCGCTCTACGACGCACCGTTTCCGAGATATCGACGAAAACGAAAAATGCCGACTCGGCAAAAAAATTTCGGGTCAAGGTCAAAGTTCATCCATAATACCCCTTAGACATGTTTGTCTAGTGCGACGAGTCCGAAAATAACGTCCGTTTCGCTCTACGACGCACCGTTTCCGAGATAACGACGAAAACGAAAAATGCCGACTCGGCAAAAAAATTTCGGGTCAAGGTCAAAGTTCATCCATAATACCCCTTAGACATGTTTGTCTAGTGCGACGAGTCCGAAAATAACGTCCGTTTCGCTCTACGACGCACCGTTTCCGAGATATGCAGGATGAATCAAGGATGACTCAGCAAAAAATTATTTCGACCTCTAGGTCAAAGGTCGTTTGAGGTATCGATCCCAAAATCAATAGGGTTCTTCCCTGGTGATATATAAACCTCCGTGCAAAATTCTGCAACTATTGCCTGAATATTTTTTGAGTTATCGTCCGGAAACCAAGTTCCTCGATTTCATCCTCACGGACCTCACGGACCTCGGAGCCGGATCAAAAAAAAAAGTACACCCTAGAGATGTTTGTCTAGGGCGACGAGTCCGAAAATAACGTCCGTTTCGCTCTACGACGCACGGTTTCCGAGATATGCAGGAAGCCTCAAGGATGAATCAGCAAAAAATTATTTTGTCCTCTAGGTCAAAGGTCGTTTGACGGATCGATCCCAAAATCAATAGGGTTCTTCCCTGGTGGCATATGAACCTCCATGCAGAGTTCTGCAACTATTGCATAAATATTTTTCCAGTTATCGTCCGGAAACTAAGTCTTAAAATTAGCCTTGATTTCATCCTCACGGACCTCACGGACCTCCGATCCGGCTCAAAAAGAATAGGGTTCTTCCTCATATCATTTCTGACTTGCGGTGAAAATTTGACAAGGATCCGTCAAGGCAATCTAAAGTTATCGTCCGGAAACCAAAAGTGGCGGAAGAAGAAAAAAAAAAAAAAAAAAAAAAAAAAAAAATTCTGCTAAAACCATAAAGGCATTTCTGCCGAAATGCCTTAATTACAAGTATCCAGACCAAACCATGCAACTTGTATTTTTAGTGTATAATTTGTGCATATAAAACACCATAGAGCCACGATACTGTGTGTAAGAATATTGTGAACTCCATTTCAGTTTGGCCAAGTTTGCTGCCTTGAATGGCTGTTGAAAGCATGTAATCCTATAAACTGATAAAACACGCGAAAATAGTAAACTTTTCTCACTTATAAATACAGCGCAACACGTTATAACTATACTTTTAGCGAACTTCAGACAAAACTATATGCATGCATGCATCTATAATCTCTGAATGCAATAAACATGTAAATCAAAATCACTGTTAGCGTCAAAGCGAGCCCTCTGGCATGTAACCCCAAAACGTCATATAGAGCGCATCTAGTCAATGACGTACGGCAGGTAAAGAGTTAAGGTACCTCCACCCCTGGCACGGGGTGGGCTGTGGCCCCCCTTCCCTACCTGACCTACTTAAGGTACCTCCACCCCTGGCACGGGGTGGGCTTTGGCCCCCCTGACCTACTTAAAGTACCTCCACCCCTGGCTTGGGGTGGGCTGTGGCCCCCCTGACCTACTTAAGGTACCTCCACCCCTGGCTTGGGGTGGGCTGTGGCCTCTGACCTACCTGACCTACTTAAGGTCCTCCACCCCTGGCTTGGGGTGGGCTGTGGCCCCCCTGACCTACCTGACCTACTTAAAGTACCTCCACAACTGGCTTGGGGTGGGCTGTGGCCCCCCTGACCTACCTGACCTACTCAAGGTACCTCTTCCCCTGGCTTGGGGTGAGCTGTGGCTTCTGACTAACCTGACCTACTTAAGGCTACACAACTGGCTTGGGGTGGGCTGTGGCCCCCCTGACCTACCTGACCTACTCAAGGTACCTCCAACCCTGGCTTGGGGTGAGCTGTGGCTTCTGACTAACCTGACCTACTTAAGGTACCTCCACCCCTTGGTTTGGGGTGGGCTGTGACCCCCCTGACCTACCTGACCTACTTAAGGTACCTCCACGCCTGCCTTGGAGTGGGCTGTGGCCTCTTGACCTACTTAAGGTACCTCCACCCCTGGCTTGGGGTGGGCTGTGGCCCCCCTGACCTACCTGACCTACTTAGGCACCTCCATCCCTGGCACGGGGTGGGCTGTGGCCCCCCTGACCTACCTGACCTACTTGAAGTACCTCCACCCCTGGCTTGGGGTGAGCTGTGACCTCTGACCAACCTGACCTACTTAAGGTACCTCCACCCCTGGCACGGGGTGGGCTGTGGCCCCCCTTCCCTACCTGACCTACTTAAGGTACCTCCACCCCTGGCATGGGGTGGGCTGTGGCCCCCCTGACCTACTTAAGGTACCTCCACCCCTGGCTTGGGGTGGGCTGTGGCCTCTGACCTACCTGACCTACTTAAGGTCCTCCACCCCTGGCTTGGGGTGGGCTGTGGCCCCCCTGACCTACCTGACCTACTTAAAGTACCTCCACAACTGGCTTGGGGTGGGCTGTGGCCCCCCTGACCTACCTGACCTACTTAAGGTACCTCCACCCCTGGCTTGGGGTGAGCTGTGGCCTCTGACTAACCTGACCTACTTAAGGTACCTCCACCCCTGGCTTGGGGTGGGCTGTGGCCCCCCTGACTAACCTGACCTACTTAAGGTACCTCCACCCCTGGCTTGGGGTGGGCTGTGGCCCCCCTGACCTACCTGACCTACTCAAGGTACCTCCACCCCTGGCTTGGGGTGGGCTGTGGCCCCCCTGACCTACCTGAGCTATTGAGGGTACCTCCACCCCTGGCTTGGGGTGGGGAGTGGCCCCCCTAACCTACCTGAGCTATTGAAGGTACCTCCACCCCTGGTTCGCAGTGGGCTGTTGCCTCCCTGGGCTCCCAGGAGGGGTGCACTCTCGCTTTGTGAGTCGTCATCCTCAGATTCCGAGTCGGAATTCTCGCTGCCCGGGATAACTTTACGCTTGCAGATCGGACAAGTCTTCTTGTTCTTGGTTAGCCAGGGGTCAATACACTTCTGGTGATAGGCTGCCATGGAGGAAAGAATACAATCTATCTTGTACAATATGTGCTAAAGGGTACTTAAAAGTACAAGAATCTCATGTCCCTAACACGCTTGAAGATATGACTGTACGATATCTTTAGATATGACACCTTTTAATTCAGTAGCCAAATGCAAAAACATGAACAAAAATTTGGCTAGAAAGGAACGGAAAACTACTGATGGTGAGAACTCACAGTGAGAACAAGGAAGAACTCGTAGTTTGTCTCCATCTTCATACTCATCCAAACAGATAGCACACATGTCATACTGGTCGCCTGGCAACAACAGATATACACAACGAACATATGAGTACTCAAGTGTGTTATTAGTTCATCGATATCATGTTGGTTTTTAGTTGTGTGTTGTAATGCATTGCACAAATGGCTTTGACCGAATACTGATGGAAGAACATTGAGGAAAGCACAGACCTTTCTGATATTTCTTGATGGGTATTTTTTTGAGGTTGGCGGTCGATAACCGAGATCTTCTCGCTCGTCGAATGTCCCGGATCCACCGGACGCCCTGTAATGACACGTCAGACACAGTTTTGAAAGACGTAGCTGACAAAGCAGAAGGACATGCTACTACTGGTGGTACACAGTACAGCTTCATTTTGGGCTTTGAGAAGAACCAATAGGCCACAGTTACAATTCCATACATAACTTGCTGTGATAATCATCATAAATCCATTACAAACAAAGCTGTTCAATGATACTTTTGTGCCATATTAACAGATACTTGGTATAAGGATGTTAGCTACCAGAACCAAACTTACTAGCACCGCGAGACCGACACACAAGCCAAACGCAAACGCCGCACTCGCTATGATCAGGAAATCTCTCATCAGCGGCCAATAATTGAATGTCATACGCAGATCTAACCAGAACGTGTACCTGTCAAAAGTCATAAGGTCCACCGCCAGCTGGCCCTTACTAACTAGACAACACTGACAGCTCATAGATATAACACACTACTACACTTGACAATCAGTGATAGTCAGTGACAAACAAACATTCATCTGCCTGGTGCTACTATGAAATATTTTGAAAGTTAACATAAATGTGTGAATTGCTTTGTCACCAACATAGTTGCACACCATCTTATAACTTCTGCTCTCTATACTAACAAGTGAACATTCCACAAACAATTGACCTGTGGCGGTATTCACTCACTTTTTAGGATCCAAATATTTCTTGAACTTTGTGGCATCACTCAGTCCAATAAATGCCGCAGGGATGACAATCTCACCAGCATCTGTTGAACAAATGGGTTATTATAATTATTATCTGGTGGCACTTTCAATGAACACACTAAATACAGACTATATTTCAGTAAATAAGATCACAGTTGTTAAGCTCCTTCATTTGACTCTCTTACATGTGCCTCAGTAGAAGTATACATTTTGATTGTAAGGTCTGTTTACAATCTGCATCCTGGTTATTTGTTTTATGCTTATATTGTATAATTATTATTTCCCGGATGATGATGGCTCATTTTCTGAATGACAACAAAATGCCAAAGCCACTTACGATCGCCTGGACCCATGGGAATCAGGTTATCCGAGTCATCGTTATATATAATCACAGCAAAGTACTTCTTTCTCTGAGCATGTAGCACCTGCAAACAGCAATCTCCACACAATATGTTCAATATTCATTATAATGAGCTATCTTCATAGTTACTATTACCTTTAGAAACAAACTATCCAGTTCACAGCTTCTTTGATGTTACCATAAAGCTTAAACTACATGTCACATCTTCTTATCATAGATACTAGTATCAATATACCTACATGAATAATGGATTTTATTATGATATACGTTTGGGATATAAAGTACCAATATTAATTTCAGCATTTTTAGAACAAGTTAATAGCCTTTATACATGTATCGCAAACATGATCAAGGCACACTGCAAACATTTCCAAACACAGAATCCACGAGTAACAATGCACAAACCTTAAGGTCAAACTGGCAGCGACCGCGTACGATGAGAGCGATCCAGCGGCCGTCGGCAGGTTCCGAGGGGGGTGTGGGGAAGTATCGCTCATCGCAGCCATCAGAATGTACATCATACAGGTGACCCTGCAACACACAGTGGGAAATATGCGAAGGTTATTCTGGAAGAATAGGGTCCTGCTTCAAACATGTTCTAAATTCAGAGCATACAGCCACAACATAAGGCACTCGTAAAGGTCGAGACTGTATGACCAGGTGGAAACACCTAGCCAGAACATTGAATAGCATGGTAACCATGGTAACATACCCAGAGGCCCTGTGCGGGTATTGGTGCGCCAAACTGAGCCGCCAAGTCAGGAGCATCCCATAAAGTCCGGTTACTGGTGTCCGTCTGTTGCAAAAACAAACAAGCCTAAATAAGATAATGTTATTTCATGATATGGTTGATTCTACCAACTTTCACAAAGATCAATGGGACATGAGCAGAAAAGTCCCTAATTGCCAGCTGGCAGCACTGTTTTAGTGGTAATATGACGTCATAGCGCTATTTATTTTGACAATACCATGGTATTATTCCAAATATATGGATTTTTCATGCCAAATGTCATGTGCATGTTTCACAACAGACGATACTCCTTAGTGATTTGACGCCAAAATTAGCGCTATTACAATGCTGCCACCTATCGAGTGAGCTCTGCACAAGCCCATTCAGATGGTTACGGTATTGGAAAGATTGACTTCAAACTACCCCAGTCAAAATGAAACATGAAATATACTTACCACATTAAGGTTGCCATGTGCAAGATTGATCAAATTAATGATGAGTCCAAGAATGACTAAGCTGTCAAAAGCCTCTCCATACATTATGTCGCTTGTTAATTTTTGTCACATCGTAACTCAGATAGCACCTGCAATATTAAACACCAGTTGTCAGCCGAATTCTGAAACATATCTTTCGTGAAATCACATCCTCCCTAACTAGACACAGCGACTTTCAGCAGTTTTGTCAACTTTATCAAGCGCCATAGTTCTCGCGCAGAATATTGTCTATAGATAGACGATTCAGTGGACAGTTCAGTACTAGCATCATGTGGAAGAACCATGGCCACCTGAAAAAAGTACTGGCCAGAGAAAACTCCAGGTTCATTGAAGGTCAAATTCATGCTCCATCATATGTGACCGGCGACTGCCTTATACTCAAAATAAAAACCTTTAGTTTCTACAAGCATTTCATCCGCAGCGGTACGCCGGTTAATTAACATGCTTCAGGTCAGACGTGACCTTGACATCTACGATTTACGAGATCATCTTAAGTCAATTTCAAGGTTACCAAAACATCTACCATTTATGTTCTTGCTCAACCCTCACTATTACTGATGATTTCAATGTTTACAGTTGTTGATATTGACTGTTTTAACTGTTGAAATAGACAACCTTTAAATACCATCATTGCAGCTATAAAATCTCTACCAGACAACAGTTTGCCTTACATGTATTTAGTTCTAGATGTTCTGGGGACAATTCAAGTCACTTGTATACTGTACGTCATCCCCACTGGTAAACGTTACGTGGGTGGTAAATTGTCATCCCAATACATGCAACCAATAAAGATATATGGTAATGTTTATTTATATTTTGCTGATGTAATGTTGGGATGTCATTGTAAATAGAAATTTAGTCAAATACAATTATATATATATATATAAAAGTTGTGAAACTGCATCCGTAAATTAGCAAGTCCCAATCCAACAAGTCAGCTCATTCTGTCATCCAATTCAGTCAGCTCAGGGAAGAAGAACTCAACCCTTTTATTTGTTATTAGTTGTTACGTCACACCAATCTCTAGTCTATGTTCTAGTCCGTCTACTAGTCTAATATGGTGCTATTCATTTTGTTATTAAACTTATACCCATTTATATCCATATACATGTACTGTTTTTGTAATGTACACCAATTATTTCCCTATACTGTCATTTTTACATATTGTTCATATTTACAACTGTTCAGTACTACATGTCTTTCTGGTTTACATACATATAGTCTCAAATTTACTGTAAATTATTTATCACCTGTTTATGTAGACCCTATTGTCTTATTTTCAAATTTTTCACATCTTTAGTTCCCCTATTTTGTCATGTGATACTTTTACAAGGACCACAATGGAAATAAGCGTTTTATGCTTTATTGTGTTATCCATGTAATCTGAATATATTCATCATTTTTGTATGTTTATATTGATTTTACTAAATAAACTCAATCAATCAATCAAAGACAAAACGAGGCCGGCGGGTAAACGAGAACCGACTTTAGATTTTCGGGCCATTGCGGGAGCTTGTGCGACGGCACGACAAACGCAATCCATGGGCCTAGTATCTGCCCCATTGTCATGATTGTGACCGTCCCTGACATGCTACACTGAGTGACTGTGAGTGTGAGCATGAGTGTGACTGAGACTGAGTTGTGTGTCATTGTCTGCAGCAGGACAACACTGTGTGCCAACACGTATGATTTCAAGTTGAAAATGAAACAATCAAACTCGAATTCAGTGCACTATTAATTACCAAAGTCATGAGTGACAATTAAATGGTTGTCAGCCAGTTATTTTTTCATATTTCCATGCTGCACGAACAACGAAAATATTTTGTTTTCGTCAAGATGGAGAACACTGACGTCACCAGTCACATGATTTATTCTACCACACTCCCCCGTACTTTGCTGCCGTTATACAGAATATCTTTTTGTTGCAGATAGGGCTGGACAGTGAGATTTGAAACGTTGCGTTATTTTACGTGATTTCGTCATTCTGGAGACAAACATCTTTCCCGCCAAATTTTCTGCCAACTTTGGAAAATTCTAATTGTTCGACTCTGCATAACACTGTTGCAAATTATCGGAAATACACCAGACTTTCAGATACAATTATTGACATCTTTCCGTCGGTATAGAGTCAATAAAAAATAATTGTGCATCATTATATCATGTTCATTTAGGGGTCTGAATACCGTATGTTTGTGGTAATCGTCACAACTACCAAGACCGCAGAAAAAGATATGTTGCTCCAGGTATATATATGTCCGGGGAATCTGATTCTGAGGTTTTGTGAAATATAGATGGTATTACACATATACAGTACGAAATGCGTATTAACAGTCCACGACAACCTGTGTTTTAAAGGGCCACTGTATGGGATTCGGCTTTTAGGGGATTTCCAAGATTTTTCTCCCGACGCTTCTATTTATAGAACAAAACGTCAGATGACGTTTTTGGCCTAGGATCTCTGCCGAGCCGACCTGGCTGATCTGAGCATTGGATCGGCAGAGATCATGGGTAAAAAACGTAATCTGACCTTTTGTTCTATAAATAGAAGCGTCGGGAGAAAAATCTTGGAAATCCCCTAAAAGCCGAATCCCATACAGTGGCCCTTTAAATACATTTGTAGTTAGAAACGGCACCCCCAAAACACTTTCTTGACAGGCTGCATTTTGAAGGTAATACTTTGAACATATACTTATCCCAATATTGCCAGCGACTTATTCAGAATGTCTTCATTGACCTAAAGAAAGAATCCGAAAAATATGACGAATTATATTTTCATGGGGTGCTGGTGAAATCACAGAAAATCAGGAAAAATAACCACGTGGCAATGTTTATCTCCAAAATGAATGTATGACGTCATGAAAACGTCATTTAGGACGTATATAGAACGAGACTGTCCAGCCCTATAAGACTGTGTTGCAGACTTTTGTTGCAGACTGTGTGAATAATTAAGTTCCCATTCAAATCAATTAAGTTTCATTAAATATTGAAGTAGATCTACCTACCAAGAACAAAATACGTTGAATGTGGTTTGTTACCATGAGTTGTTAGAGTCAAGAGGTTAGAATAAAGGTTTCATTCTGCAATTTCCATTGTCTACCACTTTGTCTTATGGAGCACTGTAATCCTTGCGCCTGGATGGGGTTCTATGTTGTAACCAAGCTGGGAATATGACTCGACCAGATTCGATTCAAGCATCACAAACAAATTTAAGCCACCCACTAGTTTGTCTAATAGGAGCTCGAGTACGATCCAGGCCACATCCAGGAATAGAGGTGGGGTGTCGAGGAGCACGGAGCAATATTGTTGTTGCTGCGTTCCAAGCATGTTGTGCAAATGGTGTGCACCTGGTGTGCACTAGCGGGAAGTTGGAAAGTGTAAAGTTATTGACTACCGTCCGCTCTTCGGGATCCTCGAGGATAGTCCTCTCTCATCCGAGTCCTTGCGGACGCGCATCCGCTATTCCGGATCCTTGCGGCAGGGCCGCTCACCGGAGGTCGCGGCGGACGCGGTAACTACTTCAGCATTAACGGTAACCAGGTAACAGCCCACCCGACACTCCCAGGCCTACGGACACCGTTCAGAAACTGGTTCATCACCACGGTGTTAACTGGCGGGGCCTGGCGAGCCGCGGTCTGCCTCGGGGACGGAACCCCGTACAGCCCGACATGCTGGCCAGAGCCTCTGTCACACGTCCCGGGAAGGGAGAGAGCTGGCGATCCACAGGGCCGAAGGCCCCCGAGTCAGCAACTCGTCTCTCCCAGCCCGGGCCTCCCCATGGAAATCGTCCCCAGGGCTCTAGGAGCCCACTACTCGCAAACAGGGAACACAAAGCTCATGGCGAGCCTCGTGTGGGTCCTGTCTCTCGATCTTGGACAATCTCCTCGAACGAGTCGCTTCCAGTGTATATATAATACACCAGAAACTGTAGGGCGCACGCGAGGTTTAATCGATCCATTGTTATAGTTTACTGGAACGTAAATTACAATACGTCGCCGTGGCAACGCACGCTCGAACGGAGCATGTCAAAACAAGGCCAAGTACGAAAAGGCCACATAAATGGCATTTATGTTTACAATCACCTGCCGCGTGCTTAGGGCAAAATCGCCACATTACCCCCTTCTTACAATGTTGGTCCCCAACATGTTCCGCCTGCGCCCAAAACTGCAAAACACGACGAAGGCATCGCATGGCGGACCGAAGGAAGCAAGGTGAACGGTACCCAGAAGTCACGGCGCAACACACTAGGACTTTAAGAGTCCCTTTTGGAAGAATGGGGAACTACCCCCGGACTTACGGAGTAAACTATAACGCGCTTTGCAATTTTGAATAAACCCTCATAAACAAGCTAAAATTTTGACCGAGGTGGTCCAAAACCGTGTGATGACCTTGGAAGGTCATCCGTTATAAAAGGACGGTGTGTCGAGTCTTTGGAATATCTTTAAGGTTAGACTTTAAATTTAGAAATTTTGTAAAACGACACACCGAGTGATCAAAAGTGATAGTACCTCTAAAACGTTGCCGACCGCCCTGCCGGCCGGCTCCTCAGATCCGCAGAACGGGTCTGAGGCAGGGCGGAGCCGCGGGAGCGACTCCGGCACGCCGCCGCACACGTGCAGCGACGAGGCTAGTGCCCTAGCCTTCCTCCGTGGTCATCGGCTCCTCATCCGTGCCGCCTGTCTCGGGGTCTGGCGGCGGTGACGGGTCCCTACGCCGCGGAAGCAGCGGAGCCGGCATAGTGAAAGCCGGCTGCACGGGCGGATGAGGCAGGCCCGGTGGAGCTTGCATGGGCTTCTGTGGTGAGCCCTGCAATCCGGGTCCTGACGGAGCCATCACGACGGAGGCCGGTAGAGAGGTCGCGCCGAGATCGGCAATGGCGCGGAACATCTCCACCGTATCGCGGGTGCGCTGTGGACCAGCCGTCCGTTCTCCCCACACCTGGACTAGGTATGGGTAGATGGCCAGCTCCAAAGCGGCATCCGCGCGCCGGAGAGCCGCCTGGTTCAGGGCGGACGACGCGGGGTCATCGACGCCCTGGAGTAGGCGAGTCCGAGCGGCCTCGGCTTCGTCAAGACGACGCCGTAGCTGCTCATTCTCAGCCTCCAGGTGCTCCATCCGTGCGGCCACCTCTGGGGCGGGGGCGGACGCCCCGGACTGCTCGGCAAGAGCGGCGGTCCGACCCTGGTCGAACGCGCGCCGCTCAATGACGGCCGACAAAGTCCGGTAGCTCTCTAGGCTCCGCCGGGTGCCTTCCATGAGGCCCTGGTCGTATGCGAGATCGCATGCGACACGAGAGGCCTCGGCGCGGCACCGGCTGAACCGATCCAGAGAGCTGTCCATCTCCGCCACAAGGTACTCCGCCGCTCGGGTGAGTCGACCACGCTGGGGGTGATCCCAGGGGTGCTCCTCCCGAGCGCGGACCAACGCGGCTACACCTGCGGACCCCAAGTCACGAATGGCTCGGGGCACCGGCAGGTTCACCAACGCCGGGTCACCGGGGATCCGGTCCATACCATCGCGACGATGGCCGACCGCCTGGCCTACAGACTCGCGGAAAGTCTCGTAGACGCTGGCGGTCGTGGGACCGAGCCTCCGGCGTACGTCCGCCGTGGCGTCGAGGGGGTCCAAGTCCAGGGAGGCGGTGCTTTGCCACCCTGCGGACGTCCCCTCAACTATCAACGAGGACGCGGACGCCGACCTCGAGAGAGGTGCCGCACGTCCGCTACTGCTCGCAACCGAGGGAGTCACGCGTGGAGTCCTTGGCGGGACCACCGACGCGGTACTCGAGGAGGCGGAGGTGTCTGCCACCACCCGTCCCTCAGACGGACCCGCGGGTACCGTCACCTCGAGCAAGCCCGGGGAGTCCTCCTGAGTCAGCGCACCCGGAGACTGCAGGGGCGTCGTCCCGGCCGGAGCCTTTCCGGCGGACGAGCTCTTCCCCTGAGTCTTCGGCTGGGGGCGCGGCTTAGGAGTAGCCACTCGTGTCTTGGCCGCGATCTGCGGCATCTCCGACACGATCATGGTCACCCGGTGCCGTTCTTCACCGGCCTGGATCACCGGCGGTTCACGGACAGCCTCTGCTGCTGTCCGGGCGGCTTCCGCCGCCTGGAACTCCGCCGGGGTCTGGCCCATTGTCGCCGTCAGGCGAGCGGTGTAGCTCGAGCCCGCGGACACAACGCCAGACTCCTTCCAGGCATCGTCCATGATGCGCTGTGCAAAGCGCCATGGACCCCAGTGAAAGAATCGGTGATTCGCCGTCCCTGACGTAGTCATGAACGACGCCACCCTCGGTGGTATGTATCCATAATTGAATACAGGCCCCACTTCATTTCCAACGATATGAAGTCCCTCACCGCGGTGTGCACCCGAGCGGTGATCATTCAGGGCCTCTAAACTGGCGAAATATCGTTGCTGAGGGGTGCCGGAGTAGCACCTCTTGCAAACGAACATTTGCATCCAGGGGTAGTGGTACCCCGCAATATGTCGACTCAAGTGGTCGTAGGTAGGATACCTACGATCCCGATTGAGCGCACGGTGCGGGTCCTCATACCCGTCCAGGGATTCCGGACAGAGTTGGCATATTACACCCTCCCCTGTCTCGGGCGGCAACCCGACACGCTCCTCGTCCGTGAGTGGACGAGGCCGTGTGAAAGGCGTGTCGGCCGCCGCGCCGGCCGCCGCTGTGCGGCGTCCCTGCGGATCCCTGCCATAGCGCGGGAGGAACATGTGTCCCTGACGGACTCCAGGGAGTTCGGGGCCCATTTCGGCCCACAGCCTCTGGATAGAGGGCTGCTCCGAGGACGACCGTTTCTTCTTTTTGGCCGCCCCCGAACGATTCTCCGACCTGGTTTGTCGGGGCACACTCTTCCCGCGCGGGGGCGCGGCCCTCTGTTGCTGCGCAACGAAGGACCGCCGTCCCGCTTCCAGTGCGGCGTCAGACAGGTGGACCCCGTCTTGCTCCGCGCGCTTCCGGAGGAGTTCTAAACGAAGATCTCCCTCCTTCGGCACGGGACGCCCTCTGTCCACTGGACTCGACCCCACCTCCGCAGCTCCGGTAGGTTTCTTGGTACCGGAGGAAGAAGAAGAGGAGGTTCCTTTCGGTGCCTGGATAGGCACCCGCTTACAGGAACCTCCCGCGCCTGGGCCGGATCCCGCGGAGGCGCCGCCCGCACCAGATCCCGAGGGATTAGGCGTCTTGGCGACTCCGGGTTTGGCGGAGGACCCTTTCTGGCCGCCCGGCTTAGGCGCCAGTGGCTGAGGTCCTCCGGACTTCGATCCTGCTTGAGGCGAGGGGCCGCCGGACTTCTTTTTCCGGTGCGGCCGCTTCTTCTTCTTCTTCTTCGGAGGCGAGGAGGCCGGGTCCGGGTCGGATCCGGCCTCAGATTGCCCGCGGTCAGCGGCTTCCAGCTCTTGCTGGGCTCTCCACTGCTTCTGGGCAATCTCCCGGGCTCGACGGCGAGTACGCCTAGAGACGGGCGATGTAAACCCGTCATCTCGGTTCTCGGTCTCCTTCGAGCCAGACTCCTGTCCCTGAGGCGGCGCTTGGGATGCGGCTTCCTCAGCCGCGTCAACCTGCTCCGCTCAAGTCCCAGGGGCCTTCTGGTCGTGCGGACCAGACTCCGCAGGTGCGGACACCGAGGAGTTCTCGGCAGAACCGGTGTCCGGACGGCTACGGCCATCCGGACGGGTTTCCGCACGAGTACTCTCATCCGGACCCAAAGACGCAAGCATCTCCGGGTGCGGATGCAACTCAATGTCCACATCCACGAGTCCCGCACCGCCGCAGTCCATCACCTCTTCCATACGAGAAAAAGGCGACGGATCTAAGAGTTGCTCGGCGCCTGGCGTGGCCGAGTCACTCTCTGCGGGGCGGTCCTCCGCGACCTCGCTCTCAGACTCGGTTCCTGTGTAAGAACCGGAGCCGGAGCTGGATTCCTCAGAACCCACATAGGCTCCCCGAGGGATGTCCTCGCGGTCATCCTCCTCGGGCCTAGACTGGGGTCTCGAGTACGAATTACCGCGCTCAAGAGACCCCTCTTCCCTCCCTTCATCACCTCCCCAGCCGTCACTTGACTCTGACATCAAGCGCTCTAATCGCTCTAAACACTGGGAGTCAGATCCGCAGATCCGTCTCCACCAGTGCCGAGCGCTTGAATGACGAGAAGGTGTCGAGTTACATCGATTATAGGCATCAAGTGTTGGCAGTTATACTGCACACGCATCGTATGACGCGTTCCCGTGGAAACGTCTATTCACTGCATCTACCCGATCGACAGACAAAAGGACGTTTTACATTCCCGCATTCCCATACACGCATCTCCCCCCGGTGACTCCTATCGTGCCATGTATACGGGTGGCTTGTGTACACAAGCCATCCCGGGGGAACCCGCTAAAATACTACAGTAATTAACAGCAGTCATTAGCAATAGCTTTCGCACTGGCGATCAATGACGTGAAGGTAATCACCCTCGCAGGTTAAAGATTGTATACAATGTATCAAAAAGCCAAACTACTTGTGGGTGTTACGATTATGTCACCCTGTCAGCAGCGATAAATAAAAATTTAACACCGCTCAAGCAGCAATGAAAATAAATCCACCACCGCTTGCATGCTTTTCATAGATCACGGCATACAGCCTTCGATACAATGTACACAATCTCCTACACCCCTCTTGCGAAAGCAGAAATCTCCCGATTTCTTACTCTCTATTGCACCAGGGAAAAGATATATCACTAAACTTTCTCATATATGGGATAAATGAGTAAGAATAGCATTTCCACGGGAAACACGCACACACTTGTGGCTTATAATCCTCTCATAAATAATAAATGAGATGGAAAATAAACAAAATCACTCCCCATAGCCGCTGGCACGCTTACAGGGCGATCGGACGTACCCATGACGTCCGGACAGACAATCGGGCGCCCTATGGGCGTTTGCAAAGCGCCCACTAGCATCCCCGACGTACTGCCCGGCCGCGGAGTGGTGCCCGGTCCAGCCCAGAGCCTCCTCAAACGACTACCGGAGCGCGGAGCCAATAGATTTAGACGCGGAGCCGGCATGGTCCATAACCGCACTGGTTAGGGGGCGAACCCTTCATACCGGCGCCCAATCTAGAGGCGCCCAAAGATGGTGAAAGCAATAGCCGGCGGACGTCCGGAGCTGCCCGCGGACGGAGTCCAGGCCGGACGTCTACCATTGTACGGCGTATTGCCCTTATCCAATGAAGATGAAATTGGAATTAGAAGCCACCACAAGTGTTGCGCATGTAATATACGACCCCCTTCTTAGAAGGAGGCCGGGGTTCCGGTCATTCCGGCCGGACCGCATATTGTAAGGTACGATCCGGACGAGAACGAGCGTCACCCGCTGCCGCGGCTGGTCCGCACACGCGGACTTAACAACCGCTCCATTATCATAATGGATAGTCGGTTTCCTGCCGTAAGAAACCTTAATTACTATAACCGTAATTATAGTAATGGCTCACGGGGGATAACTACACCGAAGTGCGTCATCTTAAAGCGCCGCGGACGCCGGACGAGTCACGCGGACGAACCGCGGACATCAGTCCTCATCTGCGGACACTATCCCCGCGTCCAGAGCCAGTTCCCCAAATCCGTGGGAAGGCGCTTCTCCCGTAGCGGACGTAAATCCCAACCTCAGTCTGGCCATATAAGAGGTTGTCCCGGGACCAGGGGCGTCCGGCCGGATCAGTAAATTCGTCCGGCCAGCGTAACCGTTATGCGGATTACGCCGGACAGCCGTCCACAAGGTGCGGACAGGCCATCCGCACGTCCCTGGCGCTAGAAACTACAGGAGGGCGGATGCGGAGCGGCGGCGTTACGACATGAAAGTCTCCGCGGACCTCAACTCCGAAGATGGCCACAAAGTAGCCACCCGCGGAGGTAAGTCGTGCGGACTCTCACGGAACGACCTAAAACCCATCCATAGTATGACAGACGGGTACCGCAGACGCATCCGCATGGGCGGAAGGTTATTCCCACCCATACCGGGCTGGCGCACGTGGTTTCCGGCGTGGCCGCCCGTCATCCGCAGGTACTGGAGGGAGTGGGGGTACCTGCGGATCGCCGTCATCTGGCTGATAGCCACCCAGTCCATCATCTGACGGGTCAGAGAGGTCCGGGAGGCCCACCATACGGCGCACACGCTCGTCCGGAGTCCGCGGATGCTGACCGGACGGATCCCATACGGGAGCATCATCCGGTTCCGCATCTTGAATTAGCGGATCCATGACAAGCGGGCCCTCGTACTTCTTCAGATTATCGATATGGACAACCAGAACCCTGTCCGGATCGGAATCCCTCCGGATCCGGTAGTCCACATCTGTCACCTGTTTCAGTACGGTAAACGGGCCTATCCACGGTTTAGCAAATTTATTGCCTTGCTTAAGCGGCGGATAATAGTAGCGCACCTTGTCGCCTTCCGCAAAAGCTGGCCTACCCTTAGCATGGGCGTCATAGCCTCGCTTCTGCCGGATGGCAGACTTGTCCAGGCGCGCGCGCGCGAAATCATGGGCGTTCGCCAGGGCGCGGCGAATCCACTCCACGTACTCCGGACCGCACTGGGGTACTGCGCCGGTCTCTGCCGCAGTCGGATACATAATATCCACGGGCAAATTTAGCTCCCGGCCGTACAACATCGCGTGCGGAGTAACTCCGGTCGAAGAGTGGACCGACGACCTGTACGCCATTAAGACATACGGGGGGTGGTCATCCCAATCATTCGCACGATCATTCACAAAGGCCGCCAGCATGTTGAGGACCGATCGATTAAAGCGTTCGACCTGGCCATCAGACTGGGGCCTGTAGGGGGTGGTCCGCACCTTGGTACTGCCTAGCATCTGTGCTAGGTTTCGGAACAGGTTGCTCTCAAATTGCGTGCCCTGATCCGAATGTACCTGTTTAGGTACCCCATGGTACACCACCCATCTATTCACCAATAACCGAGCTACCTCGTCCGCAGTCTGGCGGCGCAGTGGGTAGGCGTCGGTATACTTGGTAAAATAGTCGGAAATCACTAGGATGTACCGGAAACCACGCGGGGTGACCCGGTGGGTATCCAGTATATCCAAAGCTATCCGATCAGGGGTTAAGGGGTGGCGGCCAGGAGTCGGAACTCCTTTGCGAGCTTGACACCGAGGGCAGGCTGCGCACCACCGTTGCACGTCCAAGCTGCTACCAGGCCAATGAAAGCGCTGTTGTAGCCTATGGACGGTCCTCCGGATTCCCAAGTGACCGGTCACCCGGAGGTCATGCAACTGGTGGAGTACTTCTTTCCGCAGCTCCGCCGGAAGCACCAACTGCCATATTGGAGGCAGTGGGGTCGGTGGCTCATAGCGCCGGTACAGGAGGCCATCCCTCAAGGAGAGTCGTTCCCACTGAGATACTAGAGACAAGGTCTCCTCCCTGTAGGTCTTTCGCTCCGCCTTCGAGGGCTTCTGGCCGGCCTCAAGGGCTGTAATTACCGGTGCCAGAGCTCTGTCAGCTCTCTGCGCCGCAGCTATCTGCGCCGGAGAGTAGCCACCCAAGTAATTAGGCTCCTCATCCGTCGCGTCCGGCAGCGCCGCAGCGGCCATCACCACAGGGGGCAAGGACCGCTCATACTCAGACTCTCCAGAGGACGAGGGTACCCACGAGGAGTACACCGCCGGACTCGAGGAGGACTCACTGGAGCTGAGCCGCACCTCCGCTTCGTATGCGGGACGCCCTCGCCGATAACGGCGGGTCCGCGCGCGGAGATTAGCCCTAGACGCTCCGGCCGCCGTGTTGTTAGAGGGGGCGGCGGCCTGCGGTCTCCCCGGAACGTCCAATTCCGAGTCTGAGGAAGAATCCGCGGCTTGCTGGAATGGCGCCATTCCTGCACAACCCGGATTCTTGCACTTATGACAACGGGACAGGCCGTCCGCGTTGCCGTGCAACTTACCAGCGCGATGCTCTATCTGCACGTCATACTCTTGGAGTTTGACGAGCCACCGCGCCACCAAGCCATCGGCCTCACTATAGTTGAGGAGCCATCTCAGCGAACTATGATCAGTCCGCAAGCGGAAATGGCGTCCCAACAAATAGTGCCGGAAGCGCTTGGTCATCGTAACCACCGCGAGCAACTCGCGATGAGTGGTACAGTAGTTCATTTGAGAGCGGCTCAAGGCCACACTCGCATAAGCTACTACCCGCTCTTGCCCATCCACGATCTGCGAGAGGACACCGCCGAGCGCGAAGTTACTCGCGTCGGTGTCCAGGATGAACTCGCAGTCCGGACGAGGGTGCCGCAGCATTGGGGCCGCTACCAAGGCCTGCCGGAGTCCCGAGAAGGCGTTAGCCTGCTCGGCGGACCAAACAAAATCGGCGCCCTTTTCCGTGAGGATAGTAAGGGGACGCGCGATCTCCGCAAAGCCGCGAATAAACCTGCGGTGGTAGCTCGCGAAGCCCAAGAAGGACCTCACGTCCGCCACGTTACATGGCGGAGGCCATTTCTGCACGGCCGCCACCTTTGCGGGGTCTGGTCTCACTCCGGTGCCCGTTACCATGAAGCCCAAGTACAGGATTTCCTGCGCGAATAGCTCGCACTTACTTGGCTTCAATTTAAGCCCTGCTCCGCGGATGCGATGGAGCACCATCTGGAGGTTGGTGAGGGTTTCCTCGAACGACCGGCCATACACGACGACATCGTCGATGTAGACCATACATCGCTTCCAGAGGAACCCTTTAAGTACCATCTCCATGAGGCGCTCGAACGTCGCTGGTGCGTTACAGAGCCCGAACGGCATTACCTTGAATTGGTAGAGCCCGTTCTTGGTAACGAAGGCAGTCTTCGCCCGATCACTCTCCTCCATCTCCACCTGCCAATACCCGGAGGCCAGATCCAGAGCACAGAAATAGTGTGACCCGGCCAGGGCATCGAAGGTATCCTCAATGTGCGGGAGAGGATATGAGTCCTTCCGCGTGGCATCGTTGAGTTTCCGATAGTCCACGCAGAACCTCCACGAGCCGTCCTTCTTCTTCACCATAACCACCGGACTGGCCCAAGGGCTGTCACTGGGTTCGATGATGTCCAAGTCGAGCATCTTTTGCACCTCCTGGTCTATGACCTCTTGGTGCACTATTGCTGCCCGACGAAGACGCTGCTTGAGAGGACGCTCGTCCACGAGGTCGATGCGGTGCTTGGCGACGTCAGTCTTGCCAACCGCACCATCAGGACCCATGAACACATCCGCATACTGCCGCAGCAGTCTGCGGAGCGCTTGGCGCTGCTCTTCATCCAAACGGTCCTTCGGAACCCGAGATTCCAAATGGTCCGGCAGGGTGAACGGGTCATCTCCGGCGGCCGCCGCCGCGCACGCAGCGCGGCAGACAGGATCGTCGGGGAGGACACGACTCGAAGCCGCGGGAATAGCAGTAGCTGCTATGCATCCGCGCTTCAGTACAATCGGAGCATCCGTAGGATTCACCATGAGGATGGGCATCGCGCGGGGGTTGGACATGACCAGGGCCCCACCCAGCACGAGCCCAGTTCCTGCGGCGAAACTGCTCACGGGTTGCACTATACACGGTCGACCATCGAGGGGCATGCGGGGACGACGCGGCCTCGTCTCGATGATCATCTCACTCATCGGCGGCACTACTACAGTGCGCGATGTCCGCATCTGGAATGAATGCATCGGGCCCGAGCGGAAGAGGAAGTGTGTGTCCTCTCCCATCCGGAACTCGCCAGCGCTAAAGTTGGCAATCACCCGGTGGACCCGTAGGAAATTCATCCCAATTATCCCGGCCGCTCCGATATCCGCCACGATCGCCTCCGTCAGGTACACCTTGTCCCCAAGGGTAATAGGCAGATCGATGATGCCATGGATACGGATGCGGTTGTCTCCCGCTCCGTAGAGCTTGTACGGTCCGGGATCTCGCAACTCGCAGGATCCGAGTATCCTGGTATCCGCGCGACCGCAGGCGTTCCAACAACTCCGGACACTTCAGCCAAAAGTGTCCCTGCTTTCCGCAGAAGTAGCAGGGACGGTTCTGAGCTGGTCCGGAAGTGAACGCGCAACATTCTGCGGGTCCCGGAGCTTCGAGCCCGGCGCAGTGCGCAATCATCTGCGCGGCGCCGAGGTCGTATTCCTCCATGTCGCACTCGTCCGAAGGCGAGCGCGGCGCGGCGACCGGTGCCGCATGTGCGGGCGCCCCTGTAGAGGGTGCCGGCGCACTAACCCACTGCTGGGTAGGTTCCCTGGCGGGTTCCCGGACGACCGGGTCCTGCCACGGGGTTACCTGCGATGCCTTGACCGGAGGAGGAATCGCCGCCTGCGCGGGTACAGCCGAGGCCGGAGCCGGGGCTGGAGGCAACTGTCTAGGACGGACAGCCATCTCAAGCGCAAGCGCGGAGTCTATTGCCTCCTCCATCGATCGCTTTTCATGGGTGGCCAGCCCGTACGCTAGGTGGTAAGGCTGGCCATCGATGAACTGATCGATCAGCATCGTCTCAAACCGTCTGGAGTCCATGTCCGGAAAAGCTCTCCGGCCGAGTATGCGTAAGCTGTACGCATAGTCTGTCACGGACTCAGTCGGCTGGCGGATACGCGCCTTGAACTCTCGTTCAGACTGCCGCCGATTGGTCGTCGGCGGGAACAGCAGGCGAAGTTGACGAGCAACCTCGCCGAACATCACTGTTCCCACCGGCAGACACGGCATCACGCGGAGAGCTTTCCCTTCCAGGCTCCCCGCGAGGACGTGTCCAGCTTCAGGCTGGGACCATCCTTCGTACACGGCGGTACGCCATACCTGGAGCAAGTAGTCCTCCAAGTCGGCGTTATCCCCGTTGAACCGTTTCCGCCACGAAGAGTGGTCGGGCCCGTCATCGCGTTTGCTACGCGCCCGACGTGCGGTCCCGGCTCCGGGGTCGTCCGTGTACTGCGGCAAGTTCCGTGCGCTTCCTGCGCCTGCGGCGGAGTCTGCCGGAGCAAACATCGACGCCGCGGACGGAGGAGCAGGTAAGCTCACGTTTGCCGCCGGGGTCATCCCCGCTAAAAACCCACTCTGGCTAGGTGCGGGCGGGGCTCCCATCGAACCTACTGGGTAGGCTCCAGAAGGGGCGGCAAAGCTTGGGGCCGAAGCCACCTGTTGCCACTGCCCGTCCGACACACTATACGTGCCAGGGTAAGTCGACCACGCGGCTTGCGCTCCAACCGTCGGAACGGTCGACGCGGTCGCCAACGTGGTGCCTCCGAGCCGCGGGGCAGGCGCGGGTCCCATTGCGGGGGCCACTGGCGCCTGCGGACTCGGCAGGACTTGGGGAGGGGCTACTGGCCCAGACATCCCCGGACTTAGGGTGGCCGACGGGTCAACGCTCGAATGCAGCTGATTCCGCTTGAACAGTACAAGCGCCTCGGATATCAGCCACCTCTCCCTCTCCGTCAAAGGCCCCGAGTTGCCTTGTGACAGCGGAGAAGGGGAGCGGTTCCGCCGGTCTGATCGTCCCTGATGGGGCGACCGGGCGCGGTCATAGCGCCCGAGGGGGGCCAGCTCGCCAAGTGCGTCGGTGAGCTGATCCACCACACTGCCCGGTGCGGACCGACCAGAACCCATGCCGGAGGCTCGCGAGGGAGTCCACCCGGCCGGGTGTGGCATCTGGTACGACTGGTCCGCTTGTCCAGAAGGACCCGCATGCATTGGCGCTCGATTCCGGACGCTCGAAGGCGTCTTATGGAAGGGTGCCATTTGCCACGGATCTGTTCTGGGCACGGGCGGGCGCGGCGTAGAGCCGTTGCCAGCTCCACCCACCGCGCCTAACACGTCAAGGTCCGGCCTTGACGGCAACTCCTGCTGCGGCCCCGCGGGGCTCGACTCTACGTCCGAAGACGGAGCCAGGGACGCCGGAGTCGTCTCCGCGGACGGGGTCTTGTCCACGGAGGTTTCCGCGCGTTCCTTCCGGCCGCCGGAGTCACCCGAAGATGTCTCACGGCGGCTGTCGCGCGACCGGGTGTGGTCCGCGACATTACCTCCCGTTTCCCCCCCCTTGGGTTCATTAGCCTTATCTTTGCCTTTGTCTCTTTCCTTTGTCATCCTTTGAGATGTCCTTGAGGAGCGGGCGATCCCCAGGGACTAAGGAGGCTACAACGTTGTGACGGTAGGCTGCGATGGAACACTGTCGGACTGATCCTGGTCACGGCACCAATGTAAAGTTATTGACTACCGTCCGCTCTTCGGGATCCTCGAGGATAGTCCTCTCTCATCCGAGTCCTTGCGGACGCGCATCCGCTATTCCGGATCCTTGCGGCAGGGCCGCTCACCGGAGGACGCGGTAACTACTTCAGCATTAACGGTAACCAGGTAACAGCCCACCCGACACTCCCAGGCCTACGGACACCGTTCAGAAACTGGTTCATCACCACGGTGTTAACTGGCGGGGCCTGGCGAGCCGCGGTCTGCCTCGGGGACGGAACCCCGTACAGCCCGACATGCTGGCCAGAGCCTCTGTCACACGTCCCGGGAAGGGAGAGAGCTGGCGATCCACAGGGCCGAAGGCCCCCGAGTCAGCAACTCGTCTCTCCCAGCCCGGGCCTCCCCATGGAAATCGTCCCCAGGGCTCTAGGAGCCCACTACTCGCAAACAGGGAACACAAAGCTCATGGCGAGCCTCGTGTGCGTCCTGTCTCTCGATCTTGGACAATCTCCTCGAACGAGTCGCTTCCAGTGTATATATAATACACCAGAAACTGTAGGGCGCACGCGAGGTTTAATCGATCCATTGTTATAGTTTACTGGAACGTAAATTACAATACGTCGCCGTGGCAACGCACGCTCGAACGGAGCATGTCAAAACAAGGCCAAGTACGAAAAGGCCACATAAATGGCATTTATGTTTACAATCACCTGCCGCGTGCTTAGGGCAAAATCGCCACAAAAGTACGAGTTGTTGTGTTCCATTGACAAAAAGCACACATTTTACCACTCTTATTATTGTATAAAATTTCGAATTTACTCAGGCCAAAAATAATTTAAAACTCAGTCAAGTCTCGAATCATTTAATTCATATACTGTATGTATGATACTAGGTAAAGCTAACAAAATATTTCTATTCTGTATTACTTTTATACACTACCCCATTTGGCGCCATGTTTTTCCTACTTGTGCACATTGAGTGTGAACCACCACTGCCTCAACTTCACAGGTTGTGCAAATGGGAAATTCTCAGTTGTGTCACGAACGCAAAATACTCCTCGGAAACCCGTGCGCACCATTTGCACAACGTGATTGGAACGCAGCAATGCATGGCAGAGAGGTCCGGGACACTGAGCGGGCCCCAGAAACTTGAGTGCTAGCCTTTTCATGGTTTCTAGACCTCTCCTCAGTTTGAATTTCACACATACTCTAAATTACCATGTCGAGTAATAATAATAATAATGTCAAGTTTTTATATAGCGCTTTTTCAGGAACCTGCTCGAAGCGCTCGACAATTATTACCCCCGATATATGGCCAGGAACCACTCTCCGACTCCCTGGGGTCCATAGACAATCACCTGTTTGTCAGAGATTTCCGCTTATAGGTAGGCTGGAAGTCTGGCTAGAACCCTAGAACTCTGCAACTTAGAAAAAAAATAAAATCCTGGTTTATCCAAGTTAATTGATCCAACGATGACATGGCCAGGTTTTCTGACGGTAATCCTGATGATCTATGATATACTGCATATTCGTGTAACCAAGCGAGAAATGCCTCGGCCAGACTGGGATTTGAATCCGGGACCTCTCACACATCAGCCATCCGCCGCTCTATCAGAGGTCACATATTTCCCGGGGGTTTTGAAACCTCGTCCCGAGGTGAGGAGCTACAACCAGACACCCTACTTCAACCTCGGGACATCCTCAGTCATGACAGCGCCACATCCCAAAGGGATACAAGGCATCCCACCGCTGCCACCAATTGCAACCAAGCGAGGAATGCCTCGGCCAGACTGGGATTTGAACCCAGGACCTTTCACACATCAGCCATCCGCTCTACCAGATGATCTAAAGGGATATCCCACTAGCCATCGAGTATGAGAACAGTTTCACACATATCAGAGAGGTCACATTCGGAATGGTCGGAGCAACTTAGATAGTCAACGAACTGCCAAAGCCATGGTCTCCGCAAAACGACCTGCAGAGAACTGTCCTAGTGACTGCGGAGTCCACCTGCATGCAAAGCATGTGTTTGCGGAGGATTACACGTTTTTTGCGGAGAAACTGACTTCTGGTTTGTGTGGACTATAAACTGATGAAAGGAGACGGGCACAGTTCCCTGGGAGTTCAGTCTGGACGAGACGCCTTGGACGACGTGCAGGCGAGGGACGGATTTTGACTTATATCTTGACCTTCGCAGTGCAGAGCAGAGACTAAGACTCCACGTACATGGGAATACTACCAGGGAAATGTCAACGGGAAGGGTGGGGTCCCCAAATATGAGTCCGGTCCCCGACCCTACAGTTCAATGAACCCTGGCCACTTATGTTGCAGCACACGGCTTTTACTGTACACGATTACGGACGGAACTGAGAAAAGTTTACTCTGACGTAAGGAGGCATCTGCGGCATGGAGTAGAG
The DNA here is from genome assembly GCA_949152475.1 of Terebella lapidaria. Taxonomy (NCBI): domain Eukaryota; kingdom Metazoa; phylum Annelida; class Polychaeta; order Terebellida; family Terebellidae; genus Terebella; species Terebella lapidaria. The sequence goes on along the minus strand of OX424568.1, from coordinate 2,056,115 downwards.
GGAAAGTGACGTAGACGTGCCTGTGAACTGAGAGACTCTGATCTCTGCAGGTATAACTCGCACTCTGCTCCAGCAGAGCAGAGAGACGACTCTGGTGTCGAGGGCCAGACCCTTAGCCGCCACGACAGTCAGATTTCTGGCGGAGGAGATGCGAAGCCCTGCTCCAAATCTCTACGGCCATGATTCAATGTAATTCGGTGGTGAAGGGAATATCCCATATTCCACCCTAGCAACCACCCATATTCCACCCGTGCTCTGATTCGTTGAAGTACTAGTAATTGTTTACACGATGAAAAACGTTCTTGTAGATATACCCAAATACCCAAAATATATATACTGCCTACACGTGTTTTTATTTTGCCCATGGTCGTTGGACACCTCGCAAGTTCGGGCGTTCGCGTGTATATTATATGGTCATACAATGAGCATTCTCCCATACATTTAATTAACGTTTCGTTCAACATCTTTTGTGACGATGAGCTCGTTAATCCTGATGCCTTTAAATTCCTTCGTGAATTAAGTAATATTATTGACCGCCTTGCATTCTCAATGAATAAATTTGTTTCGTGACGATGACACTGTTGCATGATCAGCTAATTACTGCTCATCGCACCTGCCAGACCGGGAAGATTTGGTCAGCACGGTGCTCCATACGTATATATTGTGATGCTGCAGACAACAAAATTATTTAGTAAAATTAGCGCCTTTGGTTGCCGTTTCTACGCCAAGATGCCACCAGTGAAGCAGTACGATTTTCTGGTTTTGGGAGGCGGCTCTGGCGGCATTGCCAGTGCAAGACGGGCTGCCGAATTCGGCGTCAAAGTTGGATTGATCGAGGGCAAGCGGCTAGGGGGCACCTGTGTGAGTATCGCAGGACGTGCTGTTCAAAACTAGGATCGAACAAGGCCTATATGCCTTGCAGCATATTATTTATATATACATAATCTACATATTTATGTATCAATTCAGGGCTGTCCATGCAATTACTCTTATTTCGGCCCGAAATGCCCTTATGGTTTTGTCTGGTTTTTTTTGTTTTTTAGGGCATTTCGGCACGAAATGCCCTTATGGTTTTGTCAGAATTTTTTTTTTTTTTTTTTTTTCTTTCTCTTTTCGGTTTCCGGACGATAACTCAAGAACGCCTTGACGAATCTTCGAGAAATTTTCTCCAGTTATCACATATATTACATAGATGAACCCTATTGTTTTGGAGCCGGCTCCGAGGTCCGGTTAGTCCGTGAGGATGAATTTCGTGTCAAATGGTTTCCGGATGATAACTCGAAAAGTACTTGTGCTACCATTCTGAAACTTGACATATATGTTGATATAGTGTCGCAGAGGAGCCCTATCGATTACGGGGTCAATCCCTCAAACGACCTTTGACCCAGGGGCCAAAAACAATTTTGATGAGTCATCCTTGAGGCTCATTGCATATCTCGGAAACGGTGCATCGTAGAGCGAAACGGACGTTATTTTCGGACTCGTCACCCTAGACAAGCATGTCTTGGGGTATTATGGATGAACTTTGACCTTGACCCGAAATTTTTTTCCGAGTCGACATTTTTCGTTTTTTTTCGATATCTCGGAAACGGTGTGTCGTAGAGCGAAACGGACATTATTTTCGGACTCGTCGACCAAGACAAACATGTTTAAAGGGTATTATGGATGAACTTTGACCTTGACCCAAATTTTTTTTGCCGAGTCGGCATTTTTCGTTTTTTTCGATATCTCGGAAACGGTGCGTCGTAGAGCGAAACGGACGTTATTTTCGGACTCCTCAACCTAGCCAAACATGTCTTAGGGGTATTATGGATGAACTTTGACCTTGACCCAAATTTTTTTCGCCGAGTCGGCATTTTTCGTTTTCGTCGTTATCTCGGAAACGGTGCGTCGTAGAGCGAAACGGACGTTATTTTCGGACTCGTCACCATAGACAGACATGTCTAAAGGGTATTATGGATGAACTTTGACCTTGACCTTGAAATTTTCTGCCGAGTCAGCATTTTTCGTTTTTGTCGATATCTCGGAATCGGTGCGTCGTAGAGCGAAACGGACATTATTTTCGGACTCGTCGACCTAGACAAACATGTCTAAAGGGTATTATGGATGAACTTTGACCTTGACCTGAAATTTTTTTGCCGAATCGGCATTTTTCGTTTTATTCGATATCTCGGAAACGGTGTGTCGTAGAGCGAAACGGACGTTATTTTCAGACTCGTCGACGTAGACAAACATGTCTAAAGGGCATAGGGATGACCTTTGACCTTGACCTTGAATTTTTCTGCCGAGTCAGCATTTTTCGTTTTCGTTGATATCTCGGAAATGGTGCGTCGTAGAGCAAAACAGACGTTATTTTCGGACTCATCGACCTAGACAAACATGTCTTATGTGTATTATGGATGAACTTCGACCTTGACCCGAAATTTTTTTGCCGAGGCGGCATTTTTCGTTTTCTTCGATATCTCGGAAACGGTGCGTCATAGAGCGAAACGGACGTTATTTTCGGACTCGTTGACCTAGACAAACGTGTCTTAGGTGTATTATGGATGAACTTCGACCTTGACCCGAATTTTTTTTGCCGAGTCGGCATTTTTCGTTTTCAGCCATATCTCGGAAACAGTGCATCGTAGAGCGAAACGGACGTTATTTACGGACTCATGACACTAGGCAAATATGTCTTAGGGGTATGTTGGGTCAACTTGATCCTGGGCCAATCTTTTTTGCTTTTTCATTTTTGGCCATATCTCGGAAACGATACATCGTTGAATGAAATCTATGTTATTTTTGGACTCGTGGTACAAGACAAAGATATCTTAGGGGTAATTTTTTTTTTCTGCTTAGTCGGCATATTTCATTTTCGGCCATATCTCGTTTATTTTCATTTATATCTCAGAAACCGTCGTCTTGGATTGAAATGGATGTATCTACATAATCATTTTGGTTGCAGAGTTGTCAGTAATTAACAGTTCAACTGTGATTGTGTTGTGTATCGAAATGCCCCAAGGCCTCTAGGCCTTCACGTCTAGTTTGTTTTTTTTCTTCTTTTTTTTTTTTGTTTTTTTTCACTTTCCGCCATATGGTTTCCGATCAATAACTCAGGAACGCCTGAACGGATCTTGTCCAAATTTGCACCACTGGTCAGAAATATTACATGGAAGACCCCTATTGTTTTGGAGGCGGCTCCGGGGTCCGTGAGGTCCGTGAGGATGAAATCAAGGTTGATTTTGAGACTTGGTTTCCGAGCGATAACTCAAAAAGTATTCATGCAATGGCAAGTATTCCATGCATGGGAGTTCACATACCACCCGGGAAGAACCCTATCGATTTTGGGATCAATCCGTCGAACGACCTTTGACCTAGAGCTCGGAAGAATTTTTGCTGATTCATCCTTGAGGCTTTCATGCATATCTCGGAAACGGTGCGTCGTAGAGCGAAACGGAGCTCAATTCCCGCCTCCTGGCACTAGACAAACTAGTCTAGGGGGTATCTTGGGTCGAATCGACCCCTGGTGTCGAATTTTTTTTTGCCGACTCGGCACTTCCTGTTTGCCCGTATCGCAGAAATGGTGCGTCGTAGAGCGAAACGGAGCTCAATTCCGGCCTCCTGGCACTAGTACAAACTAGTCTAGGAGGTATTTTGGGTCGAGACAACCCCTGGTGTCGAATTTTTTTTCGCCGACTCGGCACTTCCTGTTTGGCCGTATCTCGGAAATGGTGCGTTGTAGAGCGAAACGGAGCTCAATTCCGGCCTCCTGGCACTAGACAAACTAGTCTAGGGGGTATTATGGGTCGAGATGACCCCTGGTGTTTTATTTATTACTGCCTCGGAGCTCGGAAGAAGGCAGTGAGGCTCATTGCATATCTCGGAAACGGTGCATCGTAGAGCGAAACGGACGTTATTTTCGGACTCGTCACCCTAGACAAGCATGTCTTGGGGTATTATGGATGAACTTTGACCTTGACCCGAAATTTTTTTCCGAGTCGACATTTTTCGTTTTTTTTCGATATCTCGGAAACGGTGTGTCGTAGAGCGAAACGGACATTATTTTCGGACTCGTCGACCAAGACAAACATGTTTAAAGGGTATTATGGATGAACTTTGACCTTGACCCAAATTTTTTTTGCCGAGTCGGCATTTTTCGTTTTTTTCGATATCTCGGAAACGGTGCGTCGTAGAGCGAAACGGACGTTATTTTCGGACTCCTCAACCTAGCCAAACATGTCTTAGGGGTATTATGGATGAACTTTGACCTTGACCCAAATTTTTTTCGCCGAGTCGGCATTTTTCGTTTTCGTCGTTATCTCGGAAACGGTGCGTCGTAGAGCGAAACGGACGTTATTTTCGGACTCGTCACCATAGACAGACATGTCTAAAGGGTATTATGGATGAACTTTGACCTTGACCTTGAAATTTTCTGCCGAGTCAGCATTTTTCGTTTTTGTCGATATCTCGGAATCGGTGCGTCGTAGAGCGAAACGGACATTATTTTCGGACTCGTCGACCTAGACAAACATGTCTAAAGGGTATTATGGATGAACTTTGACCTTGACCTGAAATTTTTTTGCCGAATCGGCATTTTTCGTTTTATTCGATATCTCGGAAACGGTGTGTCGTAGAGCGAAACGGACGTTATTTTCAGACTCGTCGACGTAGACAAACATGTCTAAAGGGCATAGGGATGACCTTTGACCTTGACCTTGAATTTTTCTGCCGAGTCAGCATTTTTCGTTTTCGTTGATATCTCGGAAATGGTGCGTCGTAGAGCAAAACAGACGTTATTTTCGGACTCATCGACCTAGACAAACATGTCTTATGTGTATTATGGATGAACTTCGACCTTGACCCGAAATTTTTTTGCCGAGGCGGCATTTTTCGTTTTCTTCGATATCTCGGAAACGGTGCGTCATAGAGCGAAACGGACGTTATTTTCGGACTCGTTGACCTAGACAAACGTGTCTTAGGTGTATTATGGATGAACTTCGACCTTGACCCGAATTTTTTTTGCCGAGTCGGCATTTTTCGTTTTCAGCCATATCTCGGAAACAGTGCATCGTAGAGCGAAACGGACGTTATTTACGGACTCATGACACTAGGCAAATATGTCTTAGGGGTATGTTGGGTCAACTTGATCCTGGGCCAATCTTTTTTGCTTTTTCATTTTTGGCCATATCTCGGAAACGATACATCGTTGAATGAAATCTATGTTATTTTTGGACTCGTGGTACAAGACAAAGATATCTTAGGGGTAATTTTTTTTTTCTGCTTAGTCGGCATATTTCATTTTCGGCCATATCTCGTTTATTTTCATTTATATCTCAGAAACCGTCGTCTTGGATTGAAATGGATGTATCTACATAATCATTTTGGTTGCAGAGTTGTCAGTAATTAACAGTTCAACTGTGATTGTGTTGTGTATCGAAATGCCCCAAGGCCTCTAGGCCTTCACGTCTAGTTTGTTTTTTTTCTTCTTTTTTTTTTTTGTTTTTTTTCACTTTCCGCCATATGGTTTCCGATCAATAACTCAGGAACGCCTGAACGGATCTTGTCCAAATTTGCACCACTGGTCAGAAATATTACATGGAAGACCCCTATTGTTTTGGAGGCGGCTCCGGGGTCCGTGAGGTCCGTGAGGATGAAATCAAGGTTGATTTTGAGACTTGGTTTCCGAGCGATAACTCAAAAAGTATTCATGCAATGGCAAGTATTCCATGCATGGGAGTTCACATACCACCCGGGAAGAACCCTATCGATTTTGGGATCAATCCGTCGAACGACCTTTGACCTAGAGCTCGGAAGAATTTTTGCTGATTCATCCTTGAGGCTTTCATGCATATCTCGGAAACGGTGCGTCGTAGAGCGAAACGGAGCTCAATTCCCGCCTCCTGGCACTAGACAAACTAGTCTAGGGGGTATCTTGGGTCGAATCGACCCCTGGTGTCGAATTTTTTTTTGCCGACTCGGCACTTCCTGTTTGCCCGTATCGCAGAAATGGTGCGTCGTAGAGCGAAACGGAGCTCAATTCCGGCCTCCTGGCACTAGTACAAACTAGTCTAGGAGGTATTTTGGGTCGAGACAACCCCTGGTGTCGAATTTTTTTTCGCCGACTCGGCACTTCCTGTTTGGCCGTATCTCGGAAATGGTGCGTTGTAGAGCGAAACGGAGCTCAATTCCGGCCTCCTGGCACTAGACAAACTAGTCTAGGGGGTATTATGGGTCGAGATGACCCCTGGTGTTTTATTTATTACTGCCGACTCGGCACTTCCTGTTTGGCCGTATCTCGGAAACGGTGCGTCGTAGAGCAAAACGGACCTCAATTCCGGCCTTCTGGCACTAGACAAACTGGGCTTATGGTTATTTTGGGTCGAGACGACCCCTGGTGTCGAATTTATATTCGCCGACTTGGCACTTCCTGTTTGGCCGTATCTCGGAAACGGTGCGTCGTAGAGTGAAACGGAGTTCAATTCCGGCCTCCTGGCACTAGACAAACTAGGCTTATGGGTATTTCGGGTCGAGACGACCCCTGGTGTCAAACTTTTTTTCGCCGACTCGGCACTTCCTGTTTGGCCGTATCTCGGAAACGGTGCGTCGTAGAGCGAAACGGAGCTCAATTTCGGCCTCCTGGCACTAGACAAACTAGTCTAAAGGGTATCTTGGGTCGAGACGACCCCTGGTGTCGACTTTATTTCCGCCGACTCGGCACTTCCTGTTTGGCCATATCTCGTAAACGGTGCGTCATACAGGGAAACGGAGCTCAATTCCAGCCTTCTGGCACTAGACAAACTAGTCTAGTGGGTATCCTGAGTCGAGACAACCCCTGGTGTCGGAATTTTTTTTTGCCGACTCGGCACTTCCTGTTTGGCCGTATCTCGGAAACGATGTGTCGTAGAGCGAAACGGAGCTCAATTTTGGCCTCCTGGCACTAGACAAACTAGTCTAGGGGGTATTTTGGGTCGAGACGACCCCTGGTGTCGAATTTTTTTTCGCCGACTCAGCACTTTCTGTTTGGCCGTATCTCGGAAACGGTGAGTCATAGAGCGAAACGGGGCTCAATTCCGGCCTCTGGTACTAGACAAACTAGTCTAGGAGGTATTTTGGGTCGAGACGACCCCTGGTGTCGAAATTTTTTTTGCCGACTCGGCACTTCCTGTTTGGCCATATCTCAGAAACAGTGTGCCGTAGAGCGAAACGGAGCTCAATTTCGGCTTCCTGGCACTAGACAGACTAGTCTAGAGGGTATCTTGGGTCGAGACAACCCCTGGTGTCGAAATTTTTTTCGTCGACTCGGCACTTCCTGTTTGGCCGTATCTCGGAAACGATGTGTCATAGAGCGAAACGGAGCTCAATTTCGGCCTCCTGGCACTAGACAAACTAGTCTAGGGGGTATTTTGGGTCGAGACGACCCCTGGTATCTTGAAAACGGTGTGTCATAGAGCGAAACGCAAAGATGCCTAAGGGCGGGGTATGTCACTTAAACTTTGACCACGGACAGCATCACACGAAAAGCCCCAAGGCATCTTCAGGCCTTGACGTCTAGTTCTAGTTATACAATCATGATTACAACATAGAAAAGTAATAGAGTAGTTTGAGCATAGCCATGAGATACCACCTGTCATAGAAAAAGTTTGTTTTTACTGTACGTGTATTTATATATCAGTAATGCTGTGCATTGTACTTGTATGGCAGGTGAATGTCGGCTGTGTTCCAAAGAAAGTGATGTACAATGCAGCGATGCATGCAGAGATTATCCATGATCATGCAGAATATGGCTTTGATGTGACTGCAAATGGCTTCGACTGGAGGTGAACACTAAACTATATAGATAATCTATGGAGATTAGAAACAAATATTATGTATATGTATTTTAATTATGAATATTTTTAATAATGTCACAGTAATTTGATGAGTTCTTACATGTTTTGGTTTTTAGGTTACCGGACCTATGGTCCGATAACCTATTGCCGTCGCGTTGCGTCCGTCGTCCGTCCACATTTTTATCTTTAAATATGAATTGTCCGGTAATTGTCCGGTAACCTATCTTAGCCCTTGGGCTAATTTTTTTTCTTGTATTCAGCATAATGTCACGGTAATTTGATGAGTTGTTCCATATTTTGGGTTTTTTTTCTTGTATTCAGCATCATCAAAAAGTCCAGAGATGACTATGTCAAAAGATTGAATGGGATATATGAATCAAATCTAGGAAGGGTGAGAATATAATTTCATTCCTTATTGGTCACTCCTCAAATTAAATGCTGTTATTCATCACAGGAACTGAATACTGGTACCATCTGTCATTAAGTGTTACGTTTCCAGAGTCAAGTGGATTATATAACAGGAAACGGCACGTTCAATCCAGATAAGTCTGTACAAGTCGGTGATCAGACCTACTCAGGAAAACATATTTTGATAGCTACAGGCGGACACCCTGTGATACCAAACATACCAGGTACGTAACCATAACAACTAGGACCTGTGTCTTGAGCCTTCACTCAGAATGAGCTGTCACTCTGGCAAAACTTACGCTTATCATGCAAGACACAACAAAACTCTAAACCTTGGTAACCGTGACCGTTTTCAGGAGCTGAACTCGGAATTAGCAGTGATGGTTTCTTTGATTTGGAACAGCTGCCAAAGTAAGTAGCTTTTGCTTCAAACTAGACATAAAAGCCTATAGGCTTTGTGGCATCCCCCATTTTGTTCTTATCATTTCAAATGGTCATACTGGACTGAGAAAAAAGGATACATAGGCCATTGTATGTGGGTAAGAGTGAGAGCTCATCAGACAGTTTCTTACCAGAACTGCTTTTTATCATCTTGACAACTTGGCCCACCAGACATTTGCCACCCCAAATGAATGGACAATTACCCAGCCAATATTATTCAGCGTACTAGTATATTTAATCAGAATGTTCGTGATATTTTTCAGGTGCTCCTGTCAAATATAAAATGATATGTGACTAAAAGAATACTGTGTCATCTTGGCCAATTTTGTGATTTCAAAACTTGTACAATACAGCGGAATATTCGCATTCATATTATAACCAAAGCCAAACATTTGCCAGCTAACTAAAACAATGATGATTTGGTCATTGCATGTGAAATAGAGTTGAATAACAAAACATTCAAACAATACATGTTCGTACAATATAAATGCAGACAGGGCAAATCATTCCCCAAGCATGTTGTGTCATGTGTGTTGGCTTATGAACCAACTATTGTATTCTGTGGGATGGAACTTCATTCTTTTACCATGTACACACACTAGTAAACCAGGCTTTGGAGGGGGGAGTGAGGGATAATGCATGGATATGAGCCTAGGGTCATGTTGGACATGCTAGCTGTATCACTTGTCAGGCATACTGAGCAGGGCTGGCTGAGAGGGGTGGAGCCTATTTCTGTGCTGGACAGACTGGCTGATCTTGTCAGGCATGACTGAGCAGGGCTGGCTGAGAGGGGCGGAGCCTATTTCTGAGCTGGACAGACTGGCTGATCTTGTAAGGCATGACTGAGCAGGGCTGGCTGAGAGGGGCAGAGCCCATTGCTGTGCAGGACAGACTGGTTGATCTCCTGCACTGGCTGAGAGGGCAGAGCCTAGCCTCATGCTGGACATGCAGGCTGCAGTCAGTGAATACAGTAGCATGGCTCAGTTACAGTATTACATCTGCATGGGCGCAGGCGAGGGAAAAATTCTAAGTCCAAAAAAAAAAAAAAAAATGCACCTACAAAATTTTTTTTCCTCTGGAAATTGCCTGAATCAAATTATGACATTGACAGGAATCGCCCGATTTTTTTTTCCAAAATGGCCGCTGGCGGCCATCTTGGATTTCGGATCTCGACGAAAAACAATAGGGGTTAGAAGCAAAGTATTTCGGATGAGCTGTGAAAATTTTGGAAAGATAGATCGAGGCGTTCAAGAGTTATGATCCGGAAACCAAACGGCGGAAGAAAAAAAAAAAAAAAAACAGACAAAAACATAAGGCCTCCCGATTTTCAATCGGGATGCCTAATTACATGTGCATGAATTAAGTCAATTAGTAGCACAGTAGTGTCAACTCTGTTCAACCTCTCCCCCCCCCCCCCCCCCCCCCCTCCCAGGAAGACCGTGGTGGTGGGCGCTGGTTACATAGCGGTGGAACTCGCCGGAATTCTGCACGCCCTCGGCTCAGATGTCACACTTCTCATCAGATATGACCACGTGAGTTCGACAACACTTTGAGGGGAACAGATTCTCGATAATTGTTGAGCTCATAAATACTCTTGAAGCCAGAAAAAATCAGATATCCTCGGATTGTTCACCAATAATGCAGAATATGAATATTGTTACGGTTGTTCTGCTAGGAAACCACAAAACAAGACCTGGATAACACCTTGTTTATGTACGAGTCGTCCGCCCTAAATTCACCGCATTCCCAAATTTACCAACAGGGTTTTCAGACCTTGTACTGCAAATAAAACCAACCAGTTCTATCATCAATCGAGACTCTGATATTCAATCAGCAGTTTGTTTTTCCATGAAACGAGTTTCTGAGCTCTGATAATACTGAGTTGGCGAATTTCGGGATGCGGCGAATTTAGGACGGATCGCTCGTATAAGAAGTACTCATTATGTCCGAAAATTAAGTTCAAGCTCAACTTTTTAATTCTTGTCCATCTCAAGTGCTATAGTTGAGAGCTAGGTACATGTCATAGCAGACATGTTCTGTATGTTGTGAAGATACATTCTTCAAACCTTTATTTTGTGGCAGGTATTGCGGACCTTCGACTCGATGATTTCGGAAGCTCTCACCGATGAAATTGTCAATTCTGGACCAAAGCTGATGACACACACTCAGGTCTGTGGTAGTGGTAGCTTTGGTAGTGAATCCAGCTTAAAATGGCTTCCTCTAAACTGATAATCACTAACAGGCCCTAGCATTTCATATTACAGTATACTGAAAAATATCAAATCAATGAAAACAATTCGATCTTCAATTGAAGTGAAAACTATTGACTTTTACAGGTTTCCAAGGTAACAGAAAGTAGTCCCGGCAAGCTTCAAATTGACACTAACAAAGGCAGCGTGACAGATGTGGACTGTTTGATTTGGGCTGTCGGCCGCCGACCTAATATCAACATTGGCCTGGATAAAGTGGTAATTTTGGCAGCATATCAGGAAGTCGCAATGGGTAACACTTATATCACTGGTATTGAAGGATTGGACTTCTTATCAGGGTCCTGAGCAGTCTTCAGGGTCTGTCAGGTTCTTTGTACACCATACATGCAATTATGGAGATATACAGGCAGACTGAAAGTCAGAAGTTTGATGTACAAGTGTTCTGTATATGTAAAGTTGATATTTTCCGTAAGGGGCCAACATTGTGTGATCAGACTACAGTGGTTCTGTGGCAGCCTGCCACCGTGGACACATTTCTGTCCCCTTGATCATGACTTTTTTCATGATCCTTGTTTGATTTACTAGTGCTGAGTTCGCGATTTGGATATAACTTCCATTATGACGGTGGTTTTCAACAGGGTGTGGAGTTAGATGGGACTGGTCACATTCGCGTGGACGAGTATCAAAACACAACCACCGACAAGATTTACAGTCTGGGGGATGTGTGTGGGCGCCTGCTTCTCACACCAGGTAAATATTAATCAGGAACAATTATGTTCAGATCTAATTCATTAAAATCATCGTTTCATGCATTAAAATGAAAATCCATCTTTCTTCACAATATTCAATGTGAAGAGTAAATTGATGAACCCAAGTGTATGGCCATTGTCATGCTTCAGGTTTATATTTCAGTTGCCATAGCAGCAGGACGCAGACTTGCCCACCGATTGTTTAACGGAGAGACCGAGTCCAAGCTGGACTACTCTAATGTACCCACGGTAGTGTTTAGTCATCCGCCGATAGGAACCATTGGCCTGACGGAAGGTGTGTAAATATTTGATCCAAACTTGATACATAATTTGCTTTGCTGAAAATAAATGATAAAATATTTCCAAATTCATATTTCTTTCATCCAACTTCTGAGGAAAGTAATAGAGAGAAAATGCATGTTTTAGTTGTGGATTATATTTACATATATATATACGAACCACATTGACAGTGCACCCCACAATTTTTCCACCCTGTTTGTGTGATATACAGCCGAAGCTCGGGAGAAGTTTGGTAGTGAAAATATTAAGACTTATACATCCACCTTCCTTCCGATGTACTACTCCGTCATCAGTCGCAAAGTCAGGTGTCACATGAAGCTGTTATGTGCTCTACCCACAGAGAAGGTAGGTGATCATGCAAGCTATCGGTCCTGAGCTTGCCAACATTCCAAAATTTGTCAATAGAAGTTTAAATTAACTGTTCAAAGTTTTGTTTGAGGTTTTGAACTGTTCCGAGTCTGATATCAGTCCTTCAAAGGCAGCTTCATGCTGTGCAATACATATGGCGAACTGACATGAGATGTACTTCATATGATTTTTCTGACATTAGCACTTTGAATCTAGCAGTATTTTGTAATCATTATTTCGCCGTTTATTTGAAAGGTCGTCGGCCTCCACATGATGGGCCTTGGCTGCGATGAAATGCTTCAGGGATTCTCCGTGGCCATCAAAATGGGAGCCACGAAGCGAGACTTTGACAACACGGTCGCAATTCACCCCACCTCCTCCGAGGAGCTCGTCACCCTTAGATAGATTTTGATTCCATCCTGGTCACCCTTAGACACTTTGATTTCATGGTTGTCTTGTGGAAAGCAATGTTGCAATGTGATAGTTGAGAACAATGTCACTAAAAGAAATGGATGGACAAGTTACCAATGTCAGATGTTATTCAGTATCTTGCATCACATTGGTTGTTCATGTTTTAGAAATAGATGTGTATATGTCTTAGTGTTAATCTATAATTTGTTGTCGTGTAATTTTGTGATCATGTGTTATTGTTAACAGTACTAATCATCTGTACACAAATTTACCTGTAAGGAAATTTTGTTAAATGTACAAATGTAAATTTTACAAAGGTAGATAAACTTTTGTAGGCCACGACTTTCTTCATATACATGTATGTAAAACGTACAGACACACGGTCAAGAAACAATACATTGTACTTCCAAGTGAACATATGTGAGTTGTCCATCATATGTCAATTCATGCTAGTCGTGTGAGGATACCAGAAGACAAAGTCAACACAGTTACATACAAGCATTTTATCTAAAATTGAAGACAAAAACAATTTCTGTGTTACAGTTCTACATCCCAAACATTCATTCACCACACTTTCCCATCCACCCAAACCATGAAATACAAATGCCCAATCATCAGTCTTGGACATCAACTGTCCAAAGCCTACACATGGTTTCGATACAGCAGGCACGACTACATACATCAACACGAACATACAAGTATCAAATAGGATATCTTGTGGCTAACAGAGATACGGGTTGCTATTCTAGAGGGCAGTCAAATGTAACATCCCTGAAGAGTCCCAGCTTGTGGTGAACGTTTGCGTGTGTCTCAGTATCCTTGTGCCCAACCCAGTGCTCCCCGGCAAATCCAGATATGCTGTAGTAGCCCTACGGAAGTGTCAATTCAACTATGAACGATTCCAGCTGAAATGCAGAGGTTACCAGTCACAATCTTGTCGAGCTTGACAAATTGTCCTAAACTAAACTGTCCGAAAGTACAACTTTTTGATAGTTGAACTCGAAAAGGTCGAAGAAACATGCAATCTATCTCCACAGAAGCAGAATGGAGAGGTCCATGATCAGAAGACCAGCTGAGTTTCTCTAAAGCTCTTCCTGTGCAAATGTCGTCGGACATGAGTTAGTTGGTTTCTGGAGGTGGTCAGTTGAGGTCTGGAGGACTAGAAGTTCCAGAGTTATCGTCCTCTTCCTCACTGTAATCGTCGTCAGGGGAGTCCCGCACAGACTCCGAGTACGAGCCGAGGCTGGACTGTCGGGACAGACCCACTGAGGTCACTAGGGCGACCTCCGCATCCAGGCTGGCGTCACTGCCAGGTATCGGGGCGGCCGTCACAGTCGGCCTGCGGAGGGGGGCAAACATACCGGTACAAGTCAGAAGGTGATGTCTGAAATTTTACTGTTGGCTTGAAACGGGAAATATACAAGGAATATATTAATGTCAATTGTGGATCTATGGCACATAGAAAACTCACTTTTTGGAAGCTGTTGCGACTGGAATTCGTTGATTCGGTACCTTGGCGAGGTCTGGAAAATAACTCTTCAGCTTGAACTTTGTGACATCAGTTCAAACATGATAATATATCTGATATCTTTAATCTTGAGCATTGACTTTATTGATAAGTGATTTATTGACTAATTTGCTAACCTAGAACATGGGACTCCAGTGACTTAGGAACCAGTTTGATGGCTTTCTTCAGATCCTCCGTGGAACATTTCCCGTTCTCAAGTCCATATGCCATACCCATCCGCTTTAACACCTCGATATCATCGTGGATCTCAAATGTGTTGTCAAAGTTGAACAAGTATTCATACCTGAATTCATCACAATTTACATGTATATATTTTAGCAGGGGATCAGAGTTCCCAAATAATATATCAATATTCTAGCTTCTCAAGAATGAACAAATTTCACTGAATGTAGTTATGTATGATATTCTCCAATTTCAACCTTTTTAATGTCACACTTAAGCAATCAACATAAGACAGATGGACCATTTGTATACTCCTTGCCCTGTGGCTGGAGTCACTGACTTGTCATTGCTGATGCTGCAGTCTATAACAGTTTTCTTGCTGGTGTTGACAATGATGAAGGGAAGCTGTATGGCAGAGTTTGCGGCCGGGGGCCCGTTCTGACGCTCCCGTTCCCGATTTCTTGCCACGAGGTTCTTGAAAGCTATTTGCTGGAAGGAGAGGACACAAATTCAAACACAGTCCTTTCTTAATACATCCGAGTTGGTAGAGGGCTGTGTCACATGGACTAGTACCTGCAGAATCAGCTCTTGTAACTGTTGAGTTTTATAACGCAGTCGGTCATGCAGGTTTTTCTTCTCTCTCTGTCAGATTATAAACAAAACGAGTTGGTAAATAGTATCAAAAAAGTTTGGGAAGGTTTTCAATTCATGTTAGAACTTACACAATGTAGGTTACACTTCCTATCAATGTCATTCAGGTAGCCATGTTCTAATTTATAGATGAATACTGCCACTAATGCCACATACATCTAAGTTCTGGCACTCCTGTGCCGAGTTTGTTGGCAGACCAATCCACTTGATCTCTTTCTTCTCCTTGGAGATGATATTCATCGCCATCAACACGTTGAGAGCATCATAGACTCGGCGCCTGATGTTCTTTTGGTCATAGGCCTGTCAGCAAAACAAAGTTGACAAATCTAATGACCATGTGACATGTTTAGCAGAGAAATCATGTATTTTTTCTCAACAATATTGTGGTTGAACAACATAAGCGTGAAGACAGAAATTATGTGGGAAAGAAAAGTATGTGTTTAGCTACAAACGTCCAACTTTTGTAAAGGAATAACAAAACCAATATCTGCTTGGGTTTATTTATTGGATGATGTATGTTGTTTTCTTTTCCTCCAAACTCTTCATGTCCACTTGCTCTCTTGACAAAACAGAGTACATTCACCATTTATGCATGACTACGGATTGTGTACTGACCGTCTGTCCGCTCTGGTCTGTGAACGACATGTTGCGAGGGTCCGTGAACTCGGTGACTAACTCGTCTGCAACCTCATTGTAGGAAGTCACGCCCTTCCTCTGAACTTTCTCGCAGACCTTCATGGAGAAGTGCCGCAGACCTTTGCCGCCTTTCTCACCCTTCTTGCGCTTGGCCATCCCACTAGGTAGGTAGCAAAAGGAAGTTTTAGCCATGGGGAATTTTAGCCATGTGAAAGTCATTTCTTTCAACAGTGCCTGAGTTTGATACATGAATTTCTGAAATGCTTTTGACTTACAAACCTCCCCCATTCTTTGAATGCCAGGGTTAGATTACCTTGAGTGATTAATATAGAGGTAGTAATATGGCACTATAAGTAGGAAAGGTTACACTGAAAATTTCCCGGGGTCATTGTTTAAGATACAGAGTGAACGTCCCAGGGACATGAATACAGACCTGTCAGTATAATCCTGATCAATGAGGATACGTTTTCGTGATGTCGCGCTCCACTCCTGTTGCTGTGGAGACTCGATCTGTATCGGAGTCAGAAGGTGTGTGCCTTTTGGCGTCATGACCTGTGAGGCGTGAACAACTCGCTGTGGTGTTCCAATCACCTGAAACGGCACAGCCTAGAACTTTACAATAACAAACTGACTCTGATACACACGATCTATCCATTTCACAATCCGGGGTACTATTGAAGGTGTCAAATTGAAACTGTGAAACACACTACTCGTCCACTAAAGCAAGATTTTTAAATTTGTCTGACACCTTTCCACTCCTTATTGAATGTACAAGAATGAGCAGTGGATACCTGAGGCACCTATCTTACAGTTAGCACTTACCAGAGTAACTTACACGCACTTTCACACACAAAGCATTTACTGTACGAGATTGTGGTCGGTACACTGACTTACAACAGGAGAGGAGGCACTGGGACTGCCCTGGACTAGCTTCGGGATGTATTGAGACCGCATCGGGGACTGGATGGGTACAGCGATCATTTGTACAGCTGCAATGAGATATCTTGATCATTGAGTTACCTGTGAATACGGTGCCTGCAAGACTGCAACGATGCACCAAATTGGTTGAATCAGTCCGGTGTACACAGTCAGTCCGGTGTACTTCATCAGGCAGAACTACTAGTACAGTGATATTGCCCAATAACGAACACATTTAGTTCCTAGAGAGAAACTTTTAACCTACCTTGTCTGGACTGGCCATCCTGACTTGCAGTTACAAGCTCTGTGTCTCCAGTAATTATCCCAACCTGCAAAATATTGAACAGAAATGGATCAAACAGCAAAATTCCATTTAGAATGCAAATGAATCATTTCAGACAATTGTTAAATATTGCTAATTGTTTGATATCAATTAGCTTGAATTTAACATTCAGTTAACAGACACACAAATCCAATGTTACACATAATCAATCAGCTATTTAGTATTATGTTGTCAATCAGCTATATACCGGTAGTACTCACCTCTTTGGCAACATTTTCCAGGCCTACAGTCTTGTACAGTTGGCGGGCTTCATCCAAGATCTCTGTACCGGACGCCATCTCAAATCAAGTTGAAGCAATCAGCTAAGCTGCAAAAAAACCTAACCAAATCAAGCAAACTGATAGTAACATTCAAACCAGTGAAAGTGCAGATCTGACTTATAGAACACTTGATGGGCAGGAAAAGGAAGTTTTAACTTGTTTAAAACCAGTATTTATTACATACCTACCTCTATAATAAACTCTTTGGGTAATCTTACCTTGGCATTCAAAGAAGAGGAGAGAGAAATGAATGTCACAAGAATTTTCTCAAAATTCCTGACATCCATCTCGAACTCGAAATTGAAAGAAATTACTCTCACACATCTCAGATTCCCCGCGGTGTAGATGTGACGTCACACCGGTCATATGATTGACCTTAGCCGCCATTAATTTGCCCACCTGGTTAAGGCAGGGGAGGCGGGAGGGAGAATAATCGTGTTTATTATAGAGGTAGGTATGTAATAAATACTGGTTTTAAACAAGTTAAAACTTCCTATTTATTGCCATACCACTACCTCTATAATAAACTCTTTGGGTTATATCAGAATAACCAAAGGAGGTGGGTTTAACCCTCTCCCGGGAATTCATCACCGATGTGTGAGAGTAGGAAATATCCATTGAAAGTAGTAAATATTGTGTTTTACTTTGAAATTATAATTTTAAGTCGAAAATACATATTTACAGGATATTTACAACCATACCATAATACACGCCTGAATTACCTTCAGATGCATGGAGACGAGCAGGGGCTCTGCAGAGGTGACTTTCCTCTTGCAGATGAACAAAAATTTCCTTCGCCAAAGAAGAGGAGCAACTCCCCTGGGAGCCGACCTCAGGTGCATCTGTACAGAGGCGTGTTGAGCTATCTACAGGTATTTACAGCTGGACTACACTCTCCGCCGCCACCAGTCGTCCAAGCTGGAGGCCGGAGTCATCCTCCCAAGCTAACTCCCTGAGATAGAAAGAAGTGAATGTGTTATGAGATTTCCAGGTACAGGCCGACATGACATCATTCAGAGATACTTTATTCGTAAAGGCAAGTGAAGCCGCGAGAGCCCTCACATCATGCGCTTTGACTCTGAAACCTGTGGATTTTTTCGCCTGTGACTTTTCATGGCAAAATCTAACACACTTCTTGATCCAAGATGAGATCGTAGCAGGACGGATATCATTTGGAAAATCCTTAAGATAGGACACGAAAAGCAAACGCTTGCCGAGATGCAGCTCACGCGTACGATTAACGTAGATGCGGAGGGCTCGCACGGGACAAAGCTTCGCGTCTTCCTCCAGGCCCGGCCCCAGAGAAGGAGTCAGGGCGGGAATGGAAAAGCTCAATAATGGCGTACCTGCTAATTGAGTTTTGGCCAGAAAGGAGGGAATGACTCCGAGGAGAACCGAGGAGCCATCCGACTTCCACTTAACTTTGGAAAAGGACAGGGCGTGGAGCTCACTCCGTCGCTTCCCGGAAGCCAGAGCCAAAAGGAAGACCGTCTTAAACGTCAGAAACTTTAGGGAGGCCCGCTCAAGGGGTTCGAACGGATCTTTTCTTAAGACGTTGAGAACAAGCGATAGATCCCACTCAGGAACCGGGTTCCTAGCTTTCGGTCTTTCGATCTCGAAACTATTAATCAACGCAGTCAAACCTTGATCATGACCAAAATCGATCCCAAGTCTTCGCGATAGCCGTACGGTAACCTGCGATCGTGGATGGAGCTCGCCCTTCATTGAACTTTTCGAGAAGAAATTCGGAAATTAGGGGAGCATCGACTCTGAAAGGACTAACCTTCCGGCGACGACACCAAGCACAGAAGGAAGTCCACTTCGATTGGTAGACTGCCAAAGAAGATTTTCGATTTGATCGGGCGATCCTTGCGGACACCTCCCTTGAAAATCCCTTCTTTCGGAAACATCGCTCGACAATATCCAGGCATGAAGTTTCAGACTTGCGGGAGCCTGATGAAACATGCTGGAGCGAGGTTGTTTGAGGAGGTCCCACCGATCCGGAAGCTGACGAGGGAAGTCTACTATCAACTCCAGAAGGTCCGGGAACCACGACCTCTGCGGCAGACACGGAGCAATCAGCAGGAGGCGACACTGGTGAGTCCGAAACTTGGCGATCACCTTGTCCAACAACACCGCTGGGGGGTAAGCATACGCGTACATGCCCTCCCAGGACGTCGACATCGCATCCACTGACATGGCCGTGGGATCGGGAATGGGAGACACAAACGAAGGAAGTTTGTGGTTCCACCGGGTCGCAAACAAATCGACCATCGGCGTGCCCCATAGGCCGCAGAGAGATTGGAATACCCTGGGGGAAAGACTCCACTCCATGGCCTGGACCTGGCCCCTCCGGGAGAGGCGGTCCGCCCAAACATTCATATGACCAGGGATATGCCTCGCGAAAAGCGAAATACCCCGGTCGTGACACCAGAGCAGGAGGTCGATAGCGGCTTGGCACAGCGACTGGGACTTCGTACCGCCCTGCTTGTTGATGTAGGCGACAACCGTGGAGTTGTCGGTGGCCACCAACACAGCCTGATTGAGGAAATGTGTTTCCCAATGCCTGAGAGCCAAGAACACGGCCTCCAGTTCCAACAGGTTTATGTGCCATTCCTGCTGAGACGAAGACCAGGTGCCCGAGACCTCGCTGTCGTCCCAGTGAGCGCCCCAGCCGTCCATACTATCATCCGTAAATACGTGCCTGGATGGAGGCGGCCGGCGGAATGACGACCCTCGGAGCAGATTGACGGGATCCAGCCACCATTGCAGATGGGAAACGACTTCCGGAGAGACCTGCACGAGCTGGGATCTGTCTCCCGTGACCTGGGACCATTGGGAGTGTAGATGCCGCTGAATAGGCCGCATGTGCAGGCGGCCCAACGGAACTAACTTTTCCGTGGAAGCTAGCATCCCGAGAAGGGACTGCCAGCGTCTGGCCGTCTGTGGAATGCGACGAAGGAACCCTTCTGACAGCACGGATAATTTTGACTGACGATCCAGCGTCGGCAAAACAGTCTCTGAGGTAGTCTGATAACGATACCCCAAGAAGACGAAGTCCCGACGCGGTGACAAGTCGGACTTTTTTTGGTTGATTTTGAACCCCATCCGTGAGCATAGATTTACCACAAACTGTGCTTGGACGATCAGCGTTTCGTGACAATGGTGCCGGATTAGCCAATCGTCGAGATACTGGTGGATGAAAATCCCCTGCTTGTGGGCGAGAATCTGGACTTCCCGAGCCACCATGGTGAAAATCCACGGCGCTGTCGATAATCCGAACGGGAGCGCCCGAAACTGCCATACGCGGCCGAGATAGAGAAATCTCAGGTATTTGCGAACTGCAGGTTTCATTGGAATATGGAATAGGCATCTTTGAGATCTATCGTTACCACCCACGAATCACGAGGCATGACTGAACGAACTTGCTCCGGCGTTTCCATGGAAAACGTCGGCACGATTAAGAACTTGTTCAACGGAGAAAGATCTATCACTGGTCTCCAACCCCCCGACGCTTTGGGAACCACAAACAACACGCTGTAGAACCCGGGAGTGTCCCCGGGAGCAGGTTCTATCGCTTGTTTCTCGATCATCGCCGTTATCTCCTCGTGGAGAACACGGCGGCGTTCTGGATCGTTTGGAAGAGTGAAACCCCTTGGGACGGGCGATAACGGTGGCAATTTCTCGAATTTCAGGCCGAATCCTCGACGGAGCGTCGAGACGACCCAGGGGCAAGCCCCGAGCCGCTCCCACTCTTTCCAAAACAGAGTTAAACGAGCTCCTACGGGCTCGTCTGAGGAAGGAATATCGACCGAAACGAGCTGACCATGCAGCTCTCCTCGACACTCGAGCAAAGGATCCGGCCCGGAATCCGAAGCTATACGTACCCGGTTTCTTTTCCCCTGCGGGCTTGGGAGCCTCTCCGCGTCCTCGGCCTCGGCCACGACCACGGTCTCCTCGGGTGCTGCCGGCAGGGGCCCCGCGAAAGGGCAGCCCTGAGGCCCTGCCTCTAGCTCTCCCACGGCCACGAGCCGGCTGCTGCTGAGGCTGAGACTGCTGAGCTGAAGACTGGGGCTTCTTAAAGGCCGAAACCATCTGTTGCGTCAGACGTTCCAGAGACTTTGACTGGCTCAGGAGGGCATTGGAAGTAGAAGACTTCGCGGCCTTCTCGTCGGCCTCCTTCTTCACCTCCCGCAACTCCGCAGAACGGTCAGGGAGTAGAAGTGAAGTAGGGGCTCCAGAAGAGGGGATCACGGGGTGGAGAACTCTCATGTCCGTCATGAGCTGGTCCGGAACCTCGAACTTGAGGGACGAGAGGAAAGCGTCACGCCGCCACAACTCGGACACCCAGAGTGAGTGGGAGTCCAGGGCCACCTTGTCACCCACACCTTTACCAATGGAGGTGACCAACGAAGCGCAGCTCAATAAGGCTTCTGCCAAATCATCTCGGTCAACGTCAGGGTTGTCCAGGACCTGGTCACGGCACTGAAGAATGGCCCGTCTCGTAGCCATCGACAGCCAATCCATGGCCGAATCCGTGGCCAGCCCCACTCGAAACGTGTGCTGCAGCTCCGCCAAGGCCGCCCATGGAATCTCCACGGCCTTAGGCTCCTTGAAAAAGGCGTAATGGGGGTGATGCCTCCTCAAAGCTGTAGGCTTGTCATCCAGCTCCGACGACGTATAGTAGTCGTTGACAGACGGGCGAGCAGGATACGCGCCAATCGCCGACTTGTTGGACCTGATGGTCTCGTCCATGCGCTCTTGCATGGAGCCGCGAACTCCCTGCGACAGAGGGAATCGTAGGGCGTCCTTCGACGGCCGGGGGTGCTCCAACTCAGAAGATATCATCGACCGAGCTACCTTCTTGACTGGGGCCGGAGCATGCTCTTCGGGCCACAAACCCGGGAGGACCCTCTTCACAAAGTCCAACTTCTCCCCCCAAGAGAGAGGGTCGTCGGACTCGGGCTGGTCCGCCTCCTGGTCCGGGTCCGCCTTACGCTTTCGCGGAAGCGTGAGGCCTGACGGGCCAGGTAACGGCTGGTCAGCCGACTGAGAGCCCTGTAAGGAAGGCTCCTCATCCGATGACGGCTCGTCCCTAGGCAGAGGGGAAGATGGGGGCGGTGGCGGCTGTGGAGGCGGGAACCTCGCCAGAAACTGCTGCCACTGGCCTAACATCTCCGCCCGAAAAGACTCAAGCTCGCCCCTAAGGCGCTGCTCTGACGTCGGGAGAGAGCTCCCCTGGGCAGGAACACCGGACGGCTCCGACGCACGGGAAGACCCTTGGTCCGCCAACTGGGCGAAAGACAACATACCCTGGCTGGAGGCGACGAAACCGGAGGGCAGGGCCGTAAGAGGGGAATCGTCCTTGATATCCTCGGCGATCTGAAACACACAGGGCGAATCAGAAAAAGGAAACACTGGAAACCGTGGAGACATGGAAACTCCAGGAACCCATGGGTTTGGACGGCTCATGGCCCTTGGCTCCCGGCCCCTACTGGCCACGGCTCCAGTAGCCACGGCCTGGGGTCCAGTAACCGACGGGAAATCGGGTGCCGGCGGCCGTATCACTAGCGACACGGGCCCGGACCGAAATCCGCCCTGGCTATGGGGTTGAAACCCAGCTCCGGGGGCAGGCGCCCGACCCTGAGGGGGAAACAACACTCTCTGTCCAGAGGGATCCCGGGCGCAGGGAACCGTCGTGAGCCCGACGGAACCGGCAGACCCCGAAACCACACTCGGACACTGAAACCCAGGTCGTTCAGCCAGAGAAGCATGAGAACGAGTGGCCAGTAGAGAGGGAGCCAAAAGTGAGCCACACAAACCCGTAGGTTGTGGGGAAGTTAGGGTGCCGAGAGCCGAACGCGCGGCTCCCGGGACCCGTACCTGGCTGAAAGAAAATGACAATGATAAATCAAAACTTACAGCACAAACAGCATTGGATAACTGCAAATCTAATCGCCGCTTGCGTTCCTCAGACGCCTTGGGACGCGGCCTGGCGCTATCAGAATCTGACGGGGAAGGGGGAGTAGGGCAACCAGCAAACCTGCGGGCCTGAATCTCCCGTAAGCCTTGCAGACAAAGTTTCCACTCGTCGATGGACCAATCCGCGCACAACTCACAGGTGGCTGAAGGACGGCAATAGACAGTGTCCCTACACTGCCAGCAGGCGTTATGAACCTCCCACTTAGGAAGGTAGTGTTTGCACACGATGCACTTCATATCTGAAACATATCAAACATCGAAGTACAAACGGGCGATAATGGGGGAAGGAAAGGGGCCTGGGGAGGCTTTACCATTTCCTCCCAAAAAAATCGCAAATCACTAACTCTAAGCTAGCTAACAACGTAAGAACGATCTACTGAAGAAAAAGCTGTGCAAAGAACAGCCTAAAGATGATCGTAGACGTGAAGAAAATCGACTTTGAATGCCGAAAGCAAGACTTGCTGCACATCCAACAATGGAGGAGCAAATTAATGGCGGCTAAGGTCAATCATATGACCGGTGTGACGTCACATCTACACCGCGGGGAATCTGAGATGTGTGAGAGTAATTTCTTTCAATTTCGAGTTCGAGATGGATGTCAGGAATTTTGAGAAAATTCTTGTGACATTCATTTCTCTTCTTTGAATGCCAAGGTAAGATTACCCAAAGAGTTTATTATAGAGGTAGTGGTATGGCAATAAATAGTTAGCTCAAAACAATGGATGGACAGTTGATGATCTACTTCGAAAACTGAGCCATGTAAACAGCTGAATAGATACAAGCCATTCATCCTGACTTCGCCGCATCTCGAAGTTCATCAACTGCATATTAACAAACTGCTGATAAACAGCTAGAATACTGGACTCTCGATTAACGATATTACTGGGGGCTTTGAAGCAAATAACAGAGCCTGAAAATGCTGTTGGTGAATTCAGGATGGATGGCTCGTGCTGATTTCTAAGTTTGTAAACACGAGCTTATCACAGGTAAATCGATAAGTCATTGAGCACTATGTGCCATCGGCAATCCAAGACAGGAAACATATCAGTATCGACGTAGTGAGCATTGATCACTAATCCTTGGCCTATTCTAAGCAATGTGGTGTGTTTACTAATATTTGCAATCGCCAGCTGGCAGCACTGTTTTCTGGGGCAAACATGAAGTCGTTTATATGCTGTTTTTCTGGCGTATCAATGTAAACGTAATGTTACCGTAATAATCTATGTCATTGTTGATTACAGTGGATAGCTGTTAGTGATTTGGCGCCAAAAATTTGACCAAAGTACAATGCTGCCTCCTGTTGAATGAGTATATGACATGCTCCATTTCGATGGTGCGATTTCAGATGACAAATTGACACCTAAAATCAATAAATGGCGTAGATAGTATAGATAGTTGAAATTTTCCCCAATAGTACTATCTAGACATCTTTTTCTGTTGCAATCACCACACGTGTCCATGTGTAGAAAATGTTTCCATAGACTATTTCAACTAAATTTTGACATTGATTGTACTTGTATTAAGCAACTCGGCTGTTGGTGCAAATTGGCCTCTTTTGTCATTGTTGATTGTCGATGCAGTCATTACAAATGTTACAACTTACTCTGACAGTTTGCAGAAGTTTGATACCATCATAATAGATGATCAATGGACTGCCAATTTGCATATGAGCTGATAGTTTCTACTGCCTAAAACTGCTCCACTTAGATCTACACTGTCAATCTACATCCTGGTTTCAAGGACACCATCATAATTCATGAATCAGTACTCGTGCCATTCAGGGGCAACTAGCAGTGATGGGAATCGGCTGTAATCTCACTTTCGATCATTGGTTGCAATCAGTTACCAACAACCGATCGATGATCGATTATAATCGGTCGCGCGCACTTACTAGTAAGTGAAAGCCACTGAACCCCGTTGATACCATTCTGTTATACCAACTGCAAAGTTATTTTCAACTACCGGTACCTTTCCTAAAATCATGTGGAGTTGTGTGCAAGGCCAAATGATCTTTTGATCTCTACTTTGACAGATTTTGGCGAAATTGGATGATCGATTATTGATTATCATAATCGATCATCGTAATCGGATGACTTTTCAACCGACTTTCGAAAAAAATCGATCATCGGAACATCACTAGCAACTAGCATTTACGGTTAGTCAATTTCTCGCGTTACTACGTTTCTCGGCGCTCCCATTATTTTTGTCTGTCCACAGGATGTACTTGCTATCAATCAAGCCACTCGGAGGTAGCAGGTTTTCCTCAGCTTTTGGCACTAGAATACCGTATATACCCTCATAGACGCGCCTGTCCTAATAAACACGCCCCCCTCTTTTTTTGACAAAAATGCACCATAAACAAAGACAATATTTGACCACAACGATCGAAAGTCGATCGTTGCAAAGGCTTCAAGTCGGCAAATATATCATAATGCACACAAATGTCGATCGTTACAAAGGCTTCAAGTCTGCACATATATACGGTATCATCCCTACACCATTCTTGTACACGTTGCCTATCCAATTTAAACTCTTGTGCTATTTTTGCTATGCGTTTTTGCATAGTTAACCATTATTAGTTTGAAAGAAAAATCGTAAGATATTTTGGGTTTCTCCATGATCAGGAGATTTCTGGCATGCGCACTACGCAGCACTAAATATAGCTACTGGCATCATAATGTACCAGTGCATCGCCTGGCAGAACCCCAACGGGAAGCGATTTTGCAGTGCATGTTTGCACTATGATGTCAGTAGATGATTTTGGTCACAAGGCCGACGTATGAATATCAGGTATATCATAACATAATAGACGCACCCCCTTCGCTTTTGCAACGCGCCAGGCGCGTCTATCAGGGCATACGGTAACCCATGAGAAAAAAGAACAACCATTTGGCGTCGATAGCGCTATCGATAACATATTCCTAAGACGTCTTCGAAGTTTGGCGTTTTGTTTTGAATAGGCTTTAGTAAGATCTATCAGTCAAAATTTTGACTACATACATGAGAAATAGAACTCTCTGATCCAAGACCTGTGATCCAAGTTCATTTTAACAAAATATTTCCATGTGAAAATGACTGGGTTTAAGTTCGATCAGTGGAGAACATTGTGCATTATTATACATGTGCAACTCTGGGTAGATGTGGGCATGACCAATCAGCGCCATGCTATCTGCACCATGTCACCAGTTTTTAACCAATCACAGCCTATGTCCCAGATTGCCCACGTTATTGTACATGCACGCCTAATTGGTTGTTCAAATGCATACTGCGGAAAAAACGATGTTAGATCTACTTTTGATAAACATGTAGATCAAGAAAGAGGTCCAAGTTCTTTTACAAGTGTCAACACTGATCATGCCTGACCGGTTATGGTTCTGTCACAGAATCTGGAATACACGAAATCTAACGGGGTACAGGTGATAGCGCCGCCAAAGTGATCAGGCCGCCATTGAAAATTATCAACTGCGAGTTAAGTGATGGATGACGAGTGTTATGACACTCGCAGGTTATATCGTGCAATAGGGTGCGATCGCTTTGGCGGCCTTATCGCATGGTAAATTCGGTGTGATTCAACTCTAACCCACTGTTTTTTCGTGATAATTTATACATAACATAACAAGCAAACGTCAAAACGTTATCAATATGAATGCTACAGGGTTGGCAGCGGTCCAACGTCAAATTCCACCAAAAATTTACGACTGGCCAAATAGGCCAACTTTTCTGTTTACTGTCCAAACTCTCCCAAATTTTATAACAAGTTAGGTCGCTAAGCATAACGAACGATGTTGAAATTTCAGAAAAGTAACTTAAAAATTGGAGAAATTATCGCGAAAAAACAGGGGGTCAGAGTTGAATGACGTCGACTTAAGTTAAACCGATCTAACCCGTTACAAAATATATTTGTAGTGAGTGATGCATCATCAGTTGAAAGACAGAATGAGGAGGGTTCTCTGTCACCAAGTTAATGATTGGACTGGGAATCTAGATGTCAGACACGCAGAGTCAGAGGCGGTCACCCGTGACTGAGTGATCACTGACTGAGTGAGTGGGATGGAGTGAAAAAATCCCTGACCCTCACCCTGGCCTGGCCTGTGAGCTGGTGAGTGTGCGACTGGTGTCGGTTTGTTGGAGAGAAGCCACGTTATTCAGACTTCATCAACAAGGAGTGTAGCTACACAATATCTCATGAACCATGGCTTGAATTCCAATACACTGGATCCGCTAAGCATAACAGGAAATAAGTAACCTAGATCTTGAATATTACGAAGTGAAAGTCATTTCTTGGCAAATATGAGCTTGGCGGTGTCAGACTTTTTTCTCCGCTGATTGGTCAAAATTTATGACCACGTGGTCTGGATTTCATTTGCGCATGCGTCGAGAACGTCAATTGAACTAAATAACGGATGCTCAAGATGCAAACCCGTACAATCACATGGTCATCATAAATTACAGCTTCTTCTGGTGTACGTAATAAAAGGGCTATTAAACTTAGAGCCTTACGCAGGGCGGGTTAACCCGCGCGGGGGTACCCGCTTTTGCGGGGCGGGTGCGGGTATCCGCATGTGATACAAAGATACCAACCAAATACTGCCTATACGCAGTTTTATTTTGCCCACGGGCGTTTCCAGAAACCCGAGGGGCCCAGAGGGGGGTACTGTAAAAGTGAAACACTATAGCTGAAATCAGGTATTTTGACCGAATGGCAATTTTGTGTAATTCTGTGAATTTCATTCCATTTAGCGAACCGCTTTTATAGCTAATGACTGGTTAGCTCAGTCAAAATGTGACAGAAAACATGTAATGTGAGTTTCATTTATGTCTTTTCTGTTAATAATTAGATATAGCTCCCTCGATTTTGGACTTCGTTCGTTCAATTTTGTTTTGCTCCATAAAACTCATTAGCTATAAAAGTGGTTGACCAGGAAGAAATTCAATAACTAATAACTCAGAATTGGCCCCCGAGGACAAACAATTGAAGGGAACCCTCAAGAAGAGGTTGTCAGTACTCGCAACTGAGACGATGACTCAGCCCTGAAGTGGTGCGTACAGGCTCTGACAGTCTGTCGGGCTAACAGGAGTGCTCCTCGTTGGACCATCAGCAAGTCCAGCCAGCAACATGCCCAAGTGCTCGAGTACTGGGAGTCGCCTTCGTGGCTCTCGGTCTCGGGTACTATGCCTAGACGACTGTTACTTGCAATAACTCAGGCCATGTATGAGTCGGACCTCGTCCGACAGACTATTACCTGGATCACAGGCGCTGTGCTGCTGCTCAGCGAGTTGTATGCCTTAGAGGACTGGCACAAAACTTTACAGTGATGTCGTGATCAGGATAAGTCTGACGACAAATGCATTGTGGCCTATCATATACCGGCCGTATTTCCTTCATCTCTGGTAGACTTGCCCTCTCTAAAAAATAAACAATGTCCACCGAAAACAAAGTCTCAAGCCATACTCACTCACAGTTGCAGAAAGAGTTGACCTGCAAGGGTGCTGACTACATTGAGGATCATGAGAGCCTTCTTCTGGACATGCTCCAGTCTGAGGAGTCCTCCATGTTCTCTCATGAGACCGTGGCTATAGACATGCCATCCGGGTGGCTCGCCTAGGAGTCTCAGCTTTCCACCGTGTTAGTTCCCGAGAGCATGGTTGGTTGAGGTGCCACCGGGGGATCTGAAAATGGACTCCTAGGATTAAGGGACAGACGCTGGGATCTTTAGCCGACACCTTTACATTGGCCCAGCACTGGATTGCATCTGCAAAACTTGTAAACGCTGGCCTGCTAACAGTGATGTATAATCTACCCAAGCAGCAGCGAACACCACAAGCGAAGTTGACCGGCCAGTTGCCTAGTTATAATAGACAACGGGATGCCCGAGCCTGCTCATCCTCTCGGTATTGACAGCAGCTTTCTGGGGACCAATGGGAAAGAGAGTGGATGCTCATACACAACACCCACATATCCATTAATGCAAGTTTTCCCCTATCAAGGACCTGCATTGACATCGAAGCTCAGAGCCACGATGCTGACCTCTGCGTCTCTCACTTCAGTGATGGTACCCTTGGTCAGCTACCCAGGTCAGACTATGTCGACCACACACACCAGGTTACAGCTGGCAACTTATGGCTTTGGCTGCAGAGTACGCCAGATACTCCCAGCAGCCCTGTGTTTATGCACAGAAAAAGGCGGGAGCACTCCCCTTGTAAGCTGGCCTCAGTCTGAACCTGATGGCCTTTATGTCTACGACTGCAGTGGTCCAGTATTTTAGCTCGTCCCGCTCAGGGTATGGATCAGCTTCGACAGGTCCGTCAGGTGCTGGTGATGGACACTGGTCCGCCGCCTCAATATCCACATATGATGGATTTGGCTCAATTGACCGCTCTCAGTGTGTGAACGGCCTGACCAATCTGCGATTCGAAATGATTCTAATAACTACCTCTGGCAACTCAAGGCTGATCGCCCCCCATGAAGGATGAACCAAGGAACAAACTGCTTAGATCCTTAACGGGCTACCAGCAGCCCAGAAGTTAAAACTCTCAAAATCACCTTCAGTATTCCACCAGAGTGCAATTGTTATGGTGTAGTTGCCGAGCAACTACAACTAGTTGCCAAACTACAGCTGCTATTTGCCCTTATAGGGAATACCCATGCATAGGAAAAAACTGTTCAAGTCTCGATTTTGACTCCCAGCTGAGACAACGACAGCATTCGCTTTTCGAGCTCTGGGTGCTTGACTGCATGGCCTTTCCGAAGTTAAATCTGATTCAATTGGAGGCAACTCTGATCAACCAGCTCATTGACGGACAGCTGTACCACATATGGTACATGCTGGCCGGACATGAGAATTGATTGATGCAAGGGACTATCAACACAGCACTTGCCATCGAAGCAGCAGCTAGTGCACGGCAACTGCACTCTAATGTGACTCCGTCAGAGAAGAGAGCCTTCGTGTTGAACATGTCCCACTGGGAAGCCCTGGCTCGTGGGGACTACATCACAGGAACTTGGTTCCCACTGGCATAAGCTTTAGCTTACTGACCACTGGTCGCCAATCTGTACGACTCCCAGGAGAAGACATGTGAGAAGGAGTATGACCTTGGTGTGGTGCAGATGATTGCGCGCTGTGCTGGGATTGAAGTTCCGAGCCTCACTCAGTGCAGCACTGAGTCTGCCGTCTGGCAGCTGTTGCTCCCTGTGGCACTATGGACGGAAGTGCTGCACCAACTCCACGACCTCCAGGTGACAGGTCGTCTGAGTATTTAGATCTCCAGGTTGCAACAGCACTTCTAGGCCACACCAAATTGTAATGTTGGTCTCTGAATTTTTTCAAAATTTTCTATATGGAGATTTTTTTTTATAAGTAAAATTGTTCATCTATGGAACTTTGACCAAAATTTTCTATGCAGAGTTTTTTTTTACAAATAAATATTTCTTGTATGGATTTTCAACAATAATTTTTTGATGCGAGAAAACCTGTTTTTACAAATAAAGTTTTGCTTAATGGACTTTCGACTAATATTTTCTATACAGAGGGTATTTCAGTCAAATGTTTCCGCTCAGATTGGTATTACAGGAAACACATGTGCATTTAAGATCTCAATAGGTGAATATGGATAAAAATGTAAGTATTGGTATCATTAAATCTGTGGAAATGTTTTGGGATTGGAAAGTAAGATGACACATATTTAATACCACGAGTAGTACAACAATTCCCTCAAAAAAAACCCTGCTTAGTACCATATTCTGTCTGAATTTACAAGATGAAAAATAGTTGGCGACGATGAAAAAAAAATTATATCATGGAAATTTGTAGCGGCGATTTTTTTTTTGAGTAAAGTGAAACTCGTGTCTCATAGGCGGCGATTTCATAGACCAACTTTACAATTTGGGGTGGCCCTACTGACCAAGTTGTGATACGGACATGATGCATAGGTGCACAGCTTGTTCTCAGTGCCTAGCACGTGAAGGAATCTGGCCCTAGGCCATCACCTTTCCACCATGGTTATCACTGGTGCAACCCACTGCTACTTCATCCGACCGATCGCCTTGGACACATTGGGTACCCACTAGGCTATACCGTATGGATACAGCTACATCCTGGTGATCTCAGATTACTACACCAATACATTTCTGCTGCGGAGCCAGACCGTGTTGAGTAGGTTGGTGCTGTACCATGGCATACTCAAACAGATACAATGATCAGGGTACAATATTCGAAAGTGCTATGTTCCAGTGCTTAGAAAAATGCTTGGTACGAACCACCCCTTACAGGCCCCAGTCTGACGAACAGTTGGAACGTTACAATCATTCAATTCTCAATATCCTGGTGGCCTTCTTGAACAATCGTGCAATTGATTGGGAATAACATCCCCTACTTGATGGCGTGCTGGTCGTTGGCCCACACCTCTATTGGGATGATGTTGCACACAATGCTGTATGGTCAGGAGCTAAACCTGCTCATGGACATCCAAATAATCACCAAACTACATCATCTATGTAACGGAAAGTGAAATTAAAGCTACTAGTTCGTTTCTTAGACCTTCCTCATTGTAGATGTTCAGTAACCTAAAAAATCACACCCATTATTTTTAGCAGATGATAGGCCAGCCTTGAAGGGAGAGATCAACATCAGCCAGAGTCACAGAAGGTGGAGCCAAGGGAGACTAATAGATGGGAACAGTAGACACCCAGAAGAAGCCCCAGACTGAGAAAACAGAAGGACACATGAGGACAGCTAACCTGGAATGAAGAAAGCTGTAACGGCCGCTCCATCTGTATCCTACTCATATACCAAATCTGTTGCTTCCAAGATTTTCAACTACAAACAAACATTGAATGATTTGGATATTGATGATATTGATTTTGTTTGTAAAGCATACTATATACAGTGCCTGTTTGACGAACTGGGTATTGCCAACAATACTAATTCCAATAGTACATACCAAGCCATTACCGTGCCCAAACAGGATATCTTATCAAATCATTTGTCGGTATTGCATTCGTTTGGTATTACTACCTCATGTAAAGATTCCAATCTACCGAACTTATATTGGATCCCAATGTTGCACAAAAATCCACACAAACAAAGATATATTTCAGGTTCAGCATCATGTTCTACCAAAGCCCTTTCTAAAATATTAACTATTATATTGTCTAAAATTAAACAGGGTCTCCAAAAGTACTCTGAAACCATCTATTCTAGAAGTGGTATAAACCAAATGTGGATATTAAAAAATTCCAAATCTTTATTGGAATATCTACATGCTCACACACTTTCAAAAGTAACGTCTATCAAAACATTTGATTTCTCCACTTTGTACACAACTATACCTCATTCTGAACTGAAATCTCAGCTTAAAAAACTAATCAATAATTCATTTCTCTCTAAAAAGGGACAACGTCGGTACCACTATATTGTAGTTAAATATAATACCGCTTATTTTGTTAAAGGCGACTCTGATGCCCCATACAAATATACTGAAATAGATGTGGTAAATATGGTTAATTTTCTGATTGATAATATTTTTGTGGAATTTGGTGGTCGAATATTTCAACAAACTATTGGTATTCCCATGGGTACAAACTGTGCACCATTATTGGCAGACCTGTTTTTATACTCATATGAATCAGATTTTATCCAACATTTACAAAGAGGAAGTTCTAAGAAACTAACATGTAATTTTAATTTCACTTTCCGATACATAGATGATGTATTGTCGCTAAATAATCCCAAGTTTGGTGATTATTTGGATGTCATATATCCTAAGGAACTTGAAATTAAGGATACTACAGAATCCGCTAATTTTTCCAACTATCTAGACCTGAGGTTGGAGATTGATAATGATTCTAACCTGTCAACTAGATTATATGACAAACGTGATGATTTCAATTTTTCCATAGTCAATTTCCCTTTTCTAAGCAGCAACATTAATATGTCACCGGCATATGGTGTGTTTGTTTCTCAACTTATACGCTATTCCAGAGCTAGTTGCAAATATGAGGACTTTGTCGATCGAAGTGCCCAGCTAGTCTCTAAACTGCTACGACAAGGATATGTTTTACCAAGACTTATAGCTGCGTTTAAGAAATTCTATGGACGTCATCATGATCTGGTTGATAAATACTGCAAATCCATGTCTGCCATGCAACTAGATCTATTTTCATGTTAATTTTGGGGAATTCATGACGGGTGCCACTTGTGGGGTAGGAAATGCTCACTCTTTCCGGAACACCTGATTTCACCTCCTAATGGCCATTTACGGGGGTTCATGAGTTTCCCTGTCATTTTTGTTTTCTCTCACTTCGTATGCCTGATATGACTTTCTGTCCCCGGACTATGAGATTGGATAACGGACCCTGTTTTGTTTGCTCGGAATACTTAATACTGGGTATTGATTCCACGTCTATTATCTGTAATAAGATAACCGAAAGGTGCTGATACCTGACACATATGATGGGATATCCAGAGTGTGGATAGTGTACTACGCCCACTCTGCTGGAATCATTGAAGTGAACAGTTGTAATGAGCAGGGACATTTACCTACCTAGATGTCGACAGGAGAGTAGGACATCGTTGCTCTGATAGAGAAGCTG
The DNA here is from genome assembly GCA_949152475.1 of Terebella lapidaria. Taxonomy (NCBI): domain Eukaryota; kingdom Metazoa; phylum Annelida; class Polychaeta; order Terebellida; family Terebellidae; genus Terebella; species Terebella lapidaria. The sequence goes on along the minus strand of OX424568.1, from coordinate 2,022,366 downwards.
TCCCCACGAGGAGGGATCCTACGAAACAGCCTTGAGACAGAGGAGACGATGGAGGGTAGAGACAAGCCAGCAGAACAGGTATGAGCTACCATAACTAACGACTGGGACATCAAGCTGATAGTGCTCATGAATAAAAAAAAAGACCATGGAGGTGGATATATATGCGCTCGCGACTCAGTACGAGTGTTGCGAGCCAAAGTCTGAAAGCCTTAGTAGCAGAAAGACAACCAACCAATCGCAACAGGAAAACTCATACTCCTAGACGTGACGGGACTCTTTTAGAATCAAGAACTGTTGGCACTGTGGAAAACTGGACAACTAGAAGTTCCAGTGTCTAGTGTGGCCTCAATTCAGGACCAAGAACGAGCAAAAATCATTGTGATGGATGTTAGAAGAGCTGTAATGGGAAGATGATTCTGCAGATGGGAAGAAAATGGGCAGTCAGAAAACTGGTGGGGCTCATACTCTAGCCTGACGGTATGGGAAATATGTGCATGTATTCATACGAAGGACGAATGATGAAGGCATGAATTAGCAAACCTAGGGAGAAGTATCTGCTACATTTTCACAAATTATTAGCTGAACTTCAGCTAGGGATACTTGAGAGGAACTCACTCAATTTTCACTTCTGATAGTTCAGGAGCTACAAATATAGACGAATGGAATTTTGGAAATGCATTAAATTAAATGGCCACTGTATGGGATTCGGCTTTTAGGGGATTTCCAAGATTTTTCTCCCGACACTTCTATTTATAGAACAAAACGTCAGATGACGTTTTTGGCCTAGGATCTCTGCCGAGCCGACCTGGGCTGATCTGAGCATTGGCTCGGCAGAGATTTTGGGTCAAAAACGTCATCGGACCTTTTGTTCTATAAATAGAAGCGTCGGGAGAAAAATCTCGGAAATCCCCTAAAAGCCGAATTCCATACAGTGGCCCTTTAATTAAAATTATGAAACTAAAGCCAGCAGATAAGCAGACAACCCTCTCCCCATTCAATTTAGCCATGAGTATGTATTGATAGAGAACAGGAGGTGCCATTTGAAGGAATGATCAAGCAGTGGAATATCATTAGCAGGAGTTATGAGGGGAGCACATCCGTAACTTAAGATTGACAGGAAGAACCAAGATGATCGATCACTGTGGTTAGATGATAAGGTTGAAGAGGGGGCCTTTCGGTGTGGAACGTGGCATAACATGTCATGAGAAGGCTTGTTTTATGCATATGGATACGCCTCCTTCATCATTCTGGATAGGTGTCTCTTTAACCATCTAGTTGAAAGACAATAAGGTTATTGCAGATACGGGATATTACATAAAAATTGAAAAATAAGTCACAATTAAGCTTCAACCGGGAAAGGAACTCATGATATATTGGTAGGGAACTCAAATATATTGGTAGCCAAACAGGGAATCCTGTGTACTAGGGCTTACCATACTTCAGAGGATTAGCTGTTCAAACTTCTCATCAGGTCCATTGAAGACCTGCTGGTAACGTCGAAGAATGTCTTTGATGACTCCCACTTTTGTCTCCATCAAGTTTGAATGCATGTCCATCAGAAGCTGGTGTAGACGCTACGGGCACTCACGCTCCTCCATTATTCAAAATGTGGAATACTTCAAACTACATACAAATTGCACACGTGGTTAAGTTTTAGTTCACTCACTGGGACACGAATGTACTCTGCACATTTTGTTTTCTTGCAGAAATAAGCAGAATTGCAGAAATATTGGACATTTGCAATAATTATGACTTTATCCATAAGTGAGGCAGTGTAACAGTCAACTGCAAGACAAGAATATTTGGCCATGTTTTTGAAAGATTCCGTGCAAAAATTATTTGGTAAATTTCAGCCATTGTTTGTGGTGTGGTTTTAAAATAGACATCTTTCACTGCACTCGTTTCAATAATACACAAATCAAGCAACACACCTGCAAACTGCAAATTTCCAATGCAAGTTCAGCATGGGTACCCAAATGGAATGTTGACAGTGCAATTGGCGAGACTGCCCCATGTCGCGACAAAACACACAACTCGAATGAGACAAGAGGTCTTTTTTTATTCAGGAGAAGGCTCTGATCCCTCTAATAATTTCTCTGACAAGGACCTGCTTCCATCAATCAACAGACGAAAATGAAGCTCTGGAGTACCCTGGCTCAACACATAAAAGGATGTCCCTAAGGAACCCTGGATAGAGGACTGCCACTGTGAAGATGGAGCCAGGTCTGGTAGTTACTCATCGAAATGATTGGATGCCGAATGTGAAGCCAATCAAAGAGTTTGTTCTTGAGGACCCGAGTCCTCACTCACTATTGGAGAAAGGATCCAGGTGTTCCAAAAGGTTGTTCCAGAGACTTTGCACTGTACTGGCTTCTGGCTGACCTCGATGGAAGTCTTTTGCTCTTGCAAAGGTTTGGCCCAGGATCTGTAGCCAGAGTGGTGAACAGCATCATGACAAGCGTATGGACTATGGATACAACGCCGGGAGAAACCATTTGAACTGGACGTCATCTCGGCCCAGAGACCAAGACAGAGGATGAATAGGAGCTGGCGACCACCAATGGAGAACGTACACCACATACAGAAGCGACCCTAGAACCCTAGAACAGGTACCCAAGAGAGTAGCTATTATACACTGTAACTAGAAGACCTTTTGTCCTAGATGTCCTTCAAAATATATGTAGACATTTTCTTAGACATCATGCTCAGGGGTGAAGCACATGGGCGAGAGCTGTTTGCAGAAGAATTGTTAGTGGAAGAAGCTGCATCCACCTATTTTCTTCCTTCTATAAATTGGCGAGAATACCATCACCAGGTGGGAATTCCATCAGACACAACTGAAACGCCAATGGGAAGTACATAACATGCAACCTCGACAACAGCAAATCAAGTCAAAACAATGAACCATTCGTATTGAATGTACATTGTACTGCAAAGCTCTCATGAAAATAATGAAGAAGATATGGTCAAACCAAGAACTCCAGGAGAGTCATTTTCAGTGGAAGACCTGAATAGTGACAAGCTTACAATCACATAATTGATATGAACCATACCACACATGGAATGCATGTTGGGAAAAAACAGGTGCCTAATTATAGCTCATACATCTTGAGGTGTTGAGACTTCTGCAGAGTGAACAGCAAGAGATTCAGATTATTGATGTATAGTGATCAGCAATATCAGATGAATGCATCAGTAGATGGCACTAAACAGGATACAATTAAAATTAAAATTACAGTCATGAATCCCTCTCCAACATGAGTGACTGTGCATCACCCATTAACAGTATCGTCAACACTGTTTCAAGGTACGGTTTCATGGTGCCTGAAAAATCCACAATGACATATTCTCCAAATACAACAGCATGTCAATGATGATAAACTTAACAAGATGCTGTAAAGTCGATGCGATAGATTCATTCACATCATTCTTGGCCTCTCAACTGGCATGGTGCATTAGAAAAATGGACAAATATGCTATATGCATCGACTACCAATAGTTGAACAATGTCACACAAAAAGACTTATAAGTCCAAGTATAGTATTTAGATACCTTTGATCGGCCGGTATTAATGATCAGACATTGTTCATAAAAGTTTATGCAGCCTGTAGACTTCATTCAAGGACTGTTCCTATGCTTAAAACTGTGACCAGTCTTTCGTTCACGTTTACAGGGGTTGATTGTTACAGGACACACTATATACCAGACACTATTCGCTGCCTCTATGTGAGATATGGTACTTCATCAACTGACAGAGCTTGAAAAGTCGTAGGGTATATTAACGTAGTCCGCTACAAACATGGAGGTAACGGAGAGTCAAAATTTAAAAGTCATTTTTTGAATATTATCTCTTCAAAATGACATTATTTTATAGAGTAAATGATCAGCATCCTAATACTGAAAAGAAAATAGGGGGTCACCGTGCTCGTTTCTTCTACATATTCGATCAAAATCACACATATTTACCTAAAATGACATAAATTCTGGCATTTTGGCACATTTTTCGTCCATATTCACATCTTGCATCGTGTTTTCCATGAAAACGGATACGGTGACCCCCTATTTTCTTTTCAGTTTTAGGATGCTGAACAGTTACTCTATAACATATATCATTTTGAAGCTCTAGATAATGTTGACACAGTTATTTATTTTAAAAAACTCTTTGACCCCCTCCCCTCACTGTTTGGAGCGGACTACCTTAACAACAAATGACCACGCTCGTGAATCACAGAGTCCAATGGTCAGGTCTAGCCCTCGGTGTAGCCCGCTTGTGCTCAAATTGTTTTAAACAAAAAGTGCATCGATGAATGATAAGTCCCCACCACCTTTCCATGACATCTTCCATGCAAGTGCTTCAATTAGCTGTATGAAATTGTGCACAGTTACTCCACTCATGAAGTGATACTCCGTGAATACTAAAAAGTAGTCACGATAAATAATTATTTATTTCACTCTTATGACCTAAGACTCCGATAAACTCAGTGTGATACTAAGGAGAATCCATGATTTAAGATGTGCGCTCAACGTCACTGAAGTGGGTCCAGTTGCAAGGTCAACCAGTTCCAACCAGTGGGAATTGAATGGTTTGACTGTTCCGTTATGTCCTACTTGTATCGAGGCGAATAGGTGGAAGCACTTGCTGCCTCCTGCACGCACTCCGAACTTTCATCACAGTTCATTCTGCATCCCAAGATGGGGAATTAATCTCGCGGTACATTGGTGTTGATAGGTTGATATGTGCATTACATTTGACAGGCAGAATCCTATGCCATAAACCTCTAGATTCGCCCTTAGAAGATCAGCTCGATGCATGGTGCATTTCGCAGGAGGACCGGTTCACGGACTTGCATGATCAATGGCAAGGAAACGGAAGACCCTGAAACAGACTCTGCTATCGCTGAATTGGATGATGCTTTGGAATTTAAAACAATCAGTGAAATCGCTGAAAATGGAAAGAGATCGACCCCACCTGATCAACTGTTACCAGACGGTGCTGCACCTCGCACTGGGACACTGAAACAGCTAGGAGGCCAAAAGAAAAGGATGACCCAGGTCTCGGAGTCGATATGTGAACAGTGGTGAACAGTGGAGACAAAAATCTAGTGTAAAGTTTTAACGTCGTCCGCTATCCGGGATCCTCGAGGATAGTCCTTTCACCACAGGTCACTGCGGACGCGCACCCGCTATCCCCGGATCCTCGCCAAAGTCCGCTCACCGAGGTTCACTGCAGGCGCAGTCATTACTCTATCATCAGAACTTTAACCAGGTAGCAGCCCGCCCAACGAGCCCAACGTACGGACACCACTCAGATACAGGATCATCACCGTGGTGTTAGCTTGTGAGGCTTGGCTCGCCGCGGTCCGCCTCGGGGATGGAACCCTGGACAGCCCGACAGTCTGCCAGAGCCTGTGTCGCACCATCCCGGGTGGAGAAGACCGGTGATCCAGAGGGCGTGTGCCCCCGAGTCATCAAGGTCTACCCCAGCCCGGGCTCCCTATTGAAGTCATCCCAGGGCCCGCGAGGGCCTTAGCCGCGGATCGAGGACGTAGAGCTTATGGCTGAGCTCCCCGTCATCCCTCTCGCCTTGCTCTGAGACACCTCCACAGATTGCGATCTAAACCCCAATACACGAGGCACGAAAGGAAACTAGGTCAAACCATTGTTATAGTTCACTGGGCGAGAGAGGATCAGAGAGCGTTGCCGGGGCAATGCGTGCTTCGAGCTGAAGCGTCCAAAAATAGACCGTAAAACTGGTTAGTGTTTTGCAAAGACTCCTGCCGCGATCTATGGGCAAAATCGCCACATTCTCCCTTTTACAATGTTGGTCCCCAACATGCTCCGCCCGTGCCCAAAACTGGGAAACACAATGAAGGCATCGCATGCAGGAACCGAAAGGAAACAAGGTGCTGACACCCGAAAGTCACGGCGCAGAAGACTGAGACCTTCAGGGTCCATTTTGGGAGAATGGGGGACGACCCTTGGACTTACGGAGTAAGCTACAACTCGCTCTACAATTTTGAATAAACCCTAATAAACAAGCTAAAATTTTGACCGATGTAGTCCATCCAAAAAGGATGATGACCTTGGAAGGTCATCTGCCGAAAGGGACGGTGTGTCGAGTCTTTGGAATATATTTAAGGTTAACCTTTAAATTTGGAAAATTTTGTAAAACGACACACCGAGTGATCAAAAGTAGTAGTGCCTCTGAAAAGGGTTGCTGACCGCCCGGCCGGCCGGCTCCTCAGACCCGCAGAACGAGTCTGAGGCAGGGCGGAGCCGCGGGAGCGACTCCGGCATGTCGCCGCATTTCCGCAGCGACGAGGCTACCTTAGCCTCCCTCCTCCATCGGCTGCTCGTCTGTGCCGCCCTTCTTGAGACTAGGCGGCGGAGACGAGACATCTACAAATGAATGCCGACGCCCGACCACCCACACATCCCCAGGCACCACCCGCGCGGGGAGTACACAACTAGCAAAATCACTCGCACCCCAAACGCCGGACCCCTCGGGATCTGGCGCCGCAGCAGCGGATGAAATGTGAGTGGCACAAAGTAAATGCGCCAACATCTGAAGATTAATAAAAATCCGGGTAGGACATTGCAAATACATATATACATGCAACAATATTGACAGCTATTCTGCCTGCGCAGCAGTGCACGCTGCGTCGCTGTAAACTTCTGTCCCCGGTCACAATGACACACTGCCCGGACCAAAATGCAAACACTATAAAACTCATGCGGGGGCAGTCATTTCCCTCCGGTGACTCCAAATCAAACCGTGGATACGGGTAGAAAATAAAAATTTCAATATAACTTGCAAATAACATACAGTAATCAAAATCAGTCATTAGCTTTTGCTTCCACACTGGCGGTCAATGACGTGAAATTAATCACCCCAGCAAGGTAGAAATTGATCGAATTGACAGTAACCACTAACTTGTGGCTGTTACGATTATGTCAGACGAAAACAACAATAAATTGCCGTTCTCCAGTCTTTTCAGATATCACATCACACCGTCACTGTCAAAATTAATACAACTCCTTACACCCCTCTTTTGAGAGCGGAAACCACCTGGTTTCCAATCCCTCTATTGCACCAGAAAGGAAATTTCACAAACTTGTCTCAATTGTGTCATTAATAGAGCAAGAACAGAATTCTCCAGAGACATGCCGCATACCTGTGGTTTAAATAATCCACTGTGGTGTAAATAATAACATGAGATGGATAAATAAACATAAACACTCCCCATAGCCGCTGGTACGCTTACAAGGCAATCGGGTATGCCCATGGTAGCCCTGAAGACAATTGAGCGCCCTGTGGGCGTTCGCGACGCGCCCACTAGCAACCCCAACGTACAATAAGGCCACGGAGCAATACCGGTCAAACCCAGAGCCCAAACAAACGACCACCGAGCGCGGAACCAATAGATTAGACGCGGTGCCGTCAGAGCCATAACCGCATTGGTAAGGGGGCGAACCCTTCATGCCGGCGCCCAATCTAGAGGATCCCAAACATGATGAAATCAATAGCCGGCGCTCGTCCGGTACTGCCTGCGAACAGAGTTCAGAACCAGACAATTACCATAATATGGCATATTGACATTATCCGATGGTATTGATAGCGATTAAAAACCACAAAGTATGCTGCGCATGTAGGATACGACCCCCTTCTTAGAAGGAGGCCGGGGTTCCGGACCATGTATTGTAAGGTACGATCCGGACAAAAATGAGCGTCACCCGCTGCCGCGGCTGGTCCGCATGTGCAGACTTAACAGCCGGTCCATTAAAAATAATGGTTAAACGGTTTCCTGCCGCTAGAATCCTTAAACTACTATAAACTTAATTACACTAGTGGCGCACGGGTGATGACACACCGGAGTGTGTCACCCAAAAGCATCCGGAGCGCCGGACGAGTCCCACGGACAAACCGCAGACATCAATCCACACATCCGGACGCTATCCCCACGTCCATTGCCAGTTCTCCAAATCCGTGGGAAGGCGCTTCCCCTGTAGCGGACGTAAATCCCAACCTCAGTCTGGCTGTATAAGAGATTGTCCCTGGACCAAGGGCGTCCGGCACATCCACAAAAGTGGTCCGCCCAGCGTAGGCGTTGGGTTAACTATGATGCAGATAGGTCTGCCGCACGTCCTTAGCACTAGAAACTACGGGAGGCGGATGCGTGGTGGTGGCGTTAGGACGCAAAGTCAATCTGCTCACACATGCGGACCACCACAAAGTGGTGATCGCAGCGTTGGGCAGTCCAGACTCCTGCGGAGCGACCTAAAATCCATCCTTGGGGTGATAGATGGTTACCACACTTACATCCGTACGTGCGGACCATCAGTAACACTTGTCTGCGGATCCGCCAGTCGCGCCTAGAACACTGGAGTCGAGCTCCAGTGGCAACACATGTTGCAACCCCGCAGGGTTCGACTCTACGTCCGGGGACGGAGTCGAGGATGTCGGGGACGTCTCCGCGGACTGGGACTTGTCCTGCAGGTCGTCCTGACGTCCTTCCATGGGGCCGGAGCCACCGCGGACCTGCTCCCGGTTGGCCTGGGAGCGAGTGTGTTGGGACACACTGTCATTATATTCATTTTGTTTTTACTTTCTTTCTTTTCTGGAGTGTCCCGGAGGAACAGGCGGTCCCCAGGGATGAGGGAGCGGAGACACTGCGACGTTAGGCTATGATAGGACGCCGTCGGACTGATCCTGGTCACGGCACCAATGTGAAGTTCGGCGACCCCACGATAAAGAGCTATACCCCATTACTGGAGTGTCGCCGAATGTCTTATAAACCTGTCCGCACGTTCATGCTATAACCGTGGTGTCACTACTAGGTAGCCACCACGTCATAACGCTACAGTGCTTTCCCTTTTCGGAGAGACCTCGTCCCCGAGGTCAGCTATATCCCACTGCCCAGTCACATCACAGCACTGAAGATCAAGGGCGCCGCAGCTACCCGATTATGTACACATACTTGGCTGCGATGTGAATCTCAGTGAGGGGCTGACCCCAGGAACGACGCCGAGAGAACCCAGTGGTTTGAAAGGTACGCACCAATGTAGAGTTCAACGCCCACATGTGGGGCGCCGGGTGGTACTCTACTAGTACTACAACCAGGTTACAGTCAGTCCGGAGACTGTCTGCAAGAGCCTGTGTCGCACCATCCCAAGTGGGAAGAAACCGGTGATCCACAGGGCGTGAGCCCCCGAGTCAGCAACGGTCTCCCCGCCTGGGCCCCCTATGGAAGTCGTCCCTGAGGCCCGACGGGCCTTTACGTAAGCAGAGACATAAGCAGAAGCCCATGGCGAGAACTCACTTGTCGTGCTCAGTCTCTGAGACAACTCCGGCCACACAGAATGTGACCACAGTATTTATGCTAGAGGCGAGAGCACGAGAGATGACGTAAGCAGCCAGTGTTCAGTATAGTGGATAAGGGGATTAGAGGGCGTTGCCGGGGCAACGCGTGCTTCGAGCTGAAGCGATCAAAATAAAGGCCGTAAAACTGGTTAGTGTTTAACAAAGACGCCTGCCGTGATCTTTGGACAAAATCGCCACAGTTGCTTTTTGAAGAAAGTGTTTATTTTCGACGAATCGTCATTTGTCAATATTGTAGGCCCGGAAAATTCGTCACGTTTTTCTTCAATCTACACAAAAAACGCTACTTTCTCATTTATTCACGATATACGCTAAAAATTTCGTGTGATATATATAGCGTATTAATTAGCTTACATGCCTGCGCGCCTGCCCAATTAATCAATTAAATGGTATAGAATTTCCTTACTATAATGCTTATATTTTTCTATATTGGGTCAGGTGAGTTGTCATTTCTCGGTCTGTGAAATATTGAGAGTATTTGTATGATAATTGTCATGGCCAGGAAGATGAACGTTGCTCTAGCAGACGACGAACGCGCACCTGTCTGACCACCTGTCTGTCGATGTGATAACGAGTGCTCCCTACCTGGTCACATGATCAGCCTAGTTTATATGTGCGCCATATTGGACTAGAAAACCCACCAGGGAGTGATTTGATTGGGCTTCACAAATGATCGAAAACATTTGCATGCGTCGGCTTTGGCACAGGATCTGACAGTGTGACATCTGCGAACATACATTGGAAATACCAGTGTTTGACAGATCGTGAACTTGCGATCTCAGCGGCCATAGAACAACGAACACTCCCCGTCTTATTATTTCTGTTCCATGATTCAGAATTGATAATTTGATTAGAGACAGCATCACAGCGCTGACTGTAGTATTCTTCTTACAATGTCTCGTATTGATGAAACTGTTGTTTCACCCCCACTCGAAGCAAACACTTACATTTAATCTGGTTAAGCACCTCTGATTTTACCTGTGTATTCACAAGGGATCTTGCCTGCCAGTCTTCACATATATACAGGGACAGCATCTGCAATCAACATGCCTGTCAGAAAACAAGGTATTGATGTTGTAATAACAATAAACACAATAAATCTGTGCACATTATTGATTGGATCTGTCATCATGTGTGAAATATTCTCACACAATTCGCAAATGAACATCCTCTGAATATTTTTCAATGTTCATAAACAAGTCAAGGCTTCTATAGATGTGCAAATTGCAAAATAATGAAGCATCATATATCTACTAGATCTATACTGTTCTGGAATCTGGAGTAGTTGCTATGATTTAGTTTAAATGTTGTGGAAGATTTTGCCTCACTGTTAGACTTCTAGTTCAATTGTTCATGCATGTTTGATTCCCACTGTACATGGAATGCCCAGCAATATATAGGCCTATGTAACTTCATCATGTTTATATGTTGCATTAATATCTCGCAAACATTAATGCAAGACATCAATCAACTACATCACTACCTTGGTATAAGCTTTAACAAAAAGTTCCCATACATCTCATATTCAATTTGCCCTAATGGTTCTATTGTCTGAAATAAATTGATAAATTGTGTGCATCTAACCTCATCATTATGTATAATTTCCAGTACTCTTGTTTCTGAAATCAGTGTTCATTTATCAATGTTTTATTATACCCGATCTTCCCCTCCTCTATTCAACAACCACTTCTATTTAATATAACAAATTCCAACATTTATTTCATATATATGTTTTATGAATCGTTATGTTGCAGATTGTTGATATTTTGTGACCTTGATTTTTATTGACAAATTGTTATGTAGCACTGGTCACTGGATATATATAGCTCGAGCATGATTATATGTTAGGCCGCATGAGTACAGTGTACCTAGACATAAACAATGAGATTTCACTAGTCGACTATAACATTTAGTAGTTTGCTAGTTGATAAAAAATGATATCAATCCTCCCAAACTAGACTGAGTATGCTACTCGTATCATAAGACATGTTTTGTGTATTGCTGATGTCAATAAAACAAAATCTTCTTGATTGCTATTTACAGAAACTCTTAAATAATATCTTATGGTTATCTGCTATTTATGACGTTTCGTTTGCTAGCTGGAGTTTGTGAATATTGCACCAATTACAAATCAAAGAACAAGAAGAACAGCACTACAGAACTACTAAATTACACATGATGCTCAGATTATTATACTGGTTAATACTGGTGTATAATACTGGTGTACACTTACATTATTCAGTTACGATGTTTTACGTTACATATGCCTACCGTGCTGCATTTTACACTAATATTGTATGTTACATATACTCACCGGCTGCATGTTACACCAATATTAATCGTTACAGATGCCCACCGTGCTGCATGTTACACCAATATTATACGTTACAGATGCCCACCATGCTGCATGTTACACCAATATTATACGTTACAGATGCCCACCGTGCTGCATGTTACACAAATATTATACATTACAGATGCCCACCGTGCTGTATGTTACACCAATATTATACGTTACAGATGCCCACCGTGCTGTATGTTACACCAATATTATACGTTACAGATGCCCACCGTGCTGCATGTTACACCAATATTATACGTTGCAGATGCCCACCGTGCTGCATGTTACACCAATATTATACTTTACAGATGCCCACCGTGCGCTTGAGCTCCTGGAAGAGTATCACAGTCGTCTTGTGAAGCCGCAAGATCGGCCGCTCAGAAATGCAATCGAAAGAGTCATCCGCATCTTCAAGAGCCGTCTGTTCCAGGCACTTTTAGGTAAGTTATCATATGAACTGACCAACAGCAGATCAGCGTTATTACTTGCCGGAATCTAAAGATTTCGGCAAGTATGTTGGTCGGTTGGTTTGTTTCTGGGTTTGTGGGTTTGTGTGTTTGTTACTTGCCGGAATCTAAAGATTTCGGCAAGTATGTTGGTCGGTTGGTTTGTTTGTGTGTTTGTTTGTGTGTTTGTTTGTTTGTCTGTACGCCCTCTAGCGTCCACAGTTTTTGCTTGATTCTTTCCAAACTTGGTGTGCATATTCTCTAGGATGATGGCTCGCGACTGCACGTTTTTGGTGATTCTAGGTCCAAGGTCAAGGTCAAGGTCACGCAAAAGGATGAAAACACATAAGTGGCCATAATTCCGGTTCTATTCGTGATAGAGACTTCAAACCAAGTTCATATTGTAGATAAACTCGAGTTCTATCTTACGTGACCTTGACCTTGACATTTGACCTTGACCTTGAGAAGTTCGCCATGAGGTGAATGTCAAGGTCAAGTATGAAGGTCGGCGCACCATAGCGAGTAGTATATCGTTTGAAAGGTCTTGAGCATCTGATTGCAGTGATACCTTATTTTTGGCGCTGCGACGTACACTGACGTCACAATGACGTCATAAACGTCATATTTCCTAAATTTCAAAAGGCCATAACATCTCCAATACTGTATGGAATCTCTTGAAACTTGATATGCATCTTGACAGCAATGACCTCTACGAATTTAAGTACAAAGGTCAAAGGTCAAGGTCAAGGTCATCGAAATCCCAGAAAAACATGTTTCCGGTAATAACATCCGTTTGAATTGTCGTAAGTTCATGAAATTTGAACCATATCATTCAGAAGAGGTTTAGCAATCGGACGTATATGTCAATTTCATGATTGACCTTGAACTTGGTCAGGAAAATAAGGTCATATGAGGAGAACTTCAAGGTCAAATTTTCAAACTGACTAAAACCTATCAAGTATTATATCAAATGAAAGGTCTTGATTCCCTGGTACATACTTTCTCATCAGTTTTGAGGTATGACGTTTATTGACGTCACAGTGACGTCATCAACGTTAATTTTTTCAAAATTTCAAACAGTCATAGTGTCCACAAATCTTGTTCGATTCTGATGAAATTATACAGGTATAATATGTGTCTCCATGCACAGGCAATGCACAATTTTCGTGACTCAAGGTCGAAGGTCAAGGTCAAGGTCACGCAAAATGTTAAAAACACATAAGTGGCCATAACTTCTGGTCTAATTGTCCTAGAGACTTCAAATCAAGTGCATATCGTAGATAAACTCGAGTTCTATCTTTTGTGGCCTTGACCTTGACTTTTGACCTTGAGAAGTTTGTATGAGGTCGAAGTCAAGGTCAAATACGAAGTTCAGTGCACCATATCGAGTAGTATATCATTTGAAATGTCTTGAGCCCATGATTCCAATGGTACCTTATTTTCGGCGCTGCGACGTAAACTGACGTTACAATGACGTCATAAACATCAAATTTCCGAAATTTCAAAAGGCCATAACATCGTCAATACTGTATAGAATCTCCTGAAACTTGATATGCATATTGACAGCAATGACCTCTACGAAATTGAGTACAAAGGTCAAAGGTCAAGGTCAAGGTTATCAAAATCCCAGAAAAACACGTTTCCGGTGATAACATCCGTTTGAATTGCCGTAGGTTCATGAAATTTGAACCATATCATTCAGAAGAGGTGTAGCAATCGGGCATATATGTTAAAATCATGATTGACCTCGAACTTGGTCAGGAAAATAAGGTCATATGAGGAAAACTTCAAGGTCAAATTTTAAAACTAACTGAAACCTATCAAGTAGTATATCAAATGAAAGGTCTTTATTCCCTGGTAATACTTTCTCCTCAGTTTTGAGATGTGACGTTTATTGACGTCACAGTGACGTCATAAACGTTAACTTTTCGAAATTTCAAACGGTCATAGTGTCCACAAATCTTGTTCGATTCTGATGAAATTATACAGGTATAATATATGTCTTCATGCACAGGCAATGCACAATTTTCGTGACTCAAGGCCAAAGGTCAAGGTCAAGATCAAGGAAAAGGTCAAAATCACATAAATGGCCATAATTTTGGAACTAATCGCCATAAAGAGTTCAAACTAGGACCATGTTGTAGCATATGAAGAGGTCTTTTTTATGTGTCTATGAATGTGACCTTTGACCTTGACCTTGAGAAGTTCGCCATAGGTCAATGCCATGTACGAGGGTCAGTGCACCCTATCAAGTAGCATACTATCAGAAAGGTCTTTGTCTCCTGATTCCAGTGATATCTTATTTTAGGCGCTATGACATTCAGTAACATCACAAAGACGTCATAAACGTCAGATTTTCAAAATTTCAAAGTGGCAAATCCCAGAAAAAAAACATTCTTGGTAATAACTTCTGCTTGAATCTTTGTATGCTCATGAAATTTGAATCAGATCGTTCAGAACAGGCATGACAATCAGATTTATATGTTATATGCATGATATACCTTGAACTTGGTCAGAAAAATGAAGTCACATGAGCAAACTTCCAAGGTCAAGTATTGAAAATCAGTGAAATCTATCAAGTATCCATTCCGGCAAGTGTGTGGCCTATGGCCTCTCGTGTGTTTGTTTGTCTGTACGCCCTCTAGCGTCTACAGTTTTTGCGTAATCATCACGAAACTTTTTAGATAGATAGGTATCTGCCCTTGGACGGCACCGCACGTTTTTGAAAAAAATCGGTTCATTGATGACGTCACCAAAAATCATTGAAAATCGAAAAATCCCTATCTCTCATCATTGGCGAATTTTCAAAAATTCACACAGCAGTCACATTTGGACCGATACCTCTGAAATTCAGCACACCGATATATAATGGTATATTCCATATAACTGCGAAGTTTTACTCGGATTGTTTGAACGTCAATGACGTCACGACGTGAAACGTCATTTTTAGAAATGGGGCTATATATCGGAAAGTATTTGTCGTACAGAGAAGCGAATTGCACCATTGGAAAGCTCGTTGAATTCTGGTTTAGAAAGGTACTGTCCGATACTTTTCCGCCATGATAGATTTTCCGCTATGACGTCATAAACGTAAGGCCTGTCATACCAATTTTTCGACTTTTCAGCAAACTTTCAAACATCCACAGTGCACTCAAATTTGAAGGTATTGGACTGTAATTATCAGAACATATGTAGAATAATGATACCCAGCCATATACCAAGTTCGAAAACGCTACGTGCAACGTCAATGACGTCATGACGTAAAACGTCAATTTTCGAAATGGGGCTATATATCAAAAAGTATTTGTCGTACAGAGAAGCGAATTGCACCATTGGAAAGCTCGTTGAATTCTGGTTTAGAAGAGTACTGTCCGATACTTTTCCGCCATGATAGATTTTCCGCTATGACGTCATAAACGTAACGCGTGTCATACCAAATTTTCGACTTTTCAGCATACTTACAAACATCCACAGTGCACTCAAATATGCAGGTATTGGACTGTAATTGTCAGAACGTATGTGGAATAATGATACCCAGCTATATACCAAGTTTCAAAACGCTACGTGCAACGTCAATGACGTCATGACGTAAAACGTCAATTTTCGAAATGGGGCTATATATCAAAAAGTATTTGTCGTACAGAGAAGCGAATTGCACCGTTGGAAAGCTCGTTGAATTCTGGTTTAGAAGAGTACTGTCCGATACTTTTCCGCCATAATAGATTTTCCGCTATGACGTCATAAACGTAAAGCCTGTCATACCAATATTTCGACTTTTCAGCAAACCTCCAAACATCCACAGTGCACTCAAATTTAAAGGTAATGGACTGTGATCAAGAGAATGTATGTGGAACTTTATTACCCAGCCACATATCAAGTTTCAACACGCTACGTGCAACGTCAATGACGTCATGACGTAAAACGTCAATTTTAAAAATGGAGCTATATATTGAGAGGTATTTGTGGTACAGAAAAGCAGATTGCACCATTGGAAAGCTCGTTGAATTCTGGTTTAAGAGGGTACTGTTTGATACTTTTCCGCTATGATAGATTTTCCGCTATGACGTCATAAACGTAGGGCCTATCATACAAGATTTGTCTTTTCAGCAAACTTTCAAACAAGCACAGTGCACTCAATTTTGAAGGTAATAGGCTGTAATTATGAGAACGTATGTGGAGCGTTATTATTCAGCGACTTACTGAGTTTCAAAACGCTACGTGAAACGTCAACGACGTCATGACGTAAAACGTCAATTTTAAAAATGGAGCTATATGTCAAGAGGTATTTTTCGTACCGGGAAGCGGATTGCACCATTGGAAAGCTCGTTGAATTCTGGTTTAGGAGGGTACTGTCTGATCCTATTCTGCCGTGATAGATTTTCCGCTATGACGTCATAAACGTAATGCCTGTCATACCATTTTTTTTTTACTTTTCAGCAAACTTTCAAACATCCACAGTGCACTCAAATTTGAAGCTATTTGACTGTAATTCTGACAACATATGTGGAATATTAATACTCAGCAATTTTCATCGTAGAGGCTTCAAACCAAGTGCATATTGTAGATAAACTCGAGTTCTATCGTCTATGACCTTGACCTTAATCTTGAGAGTTTGACATGAGGTCAATGTCGAGGTCAGGTACGAAGTTCAGTGCACCATATTGAGCAGTATATCGTTGGAAAGGCCTTGAGCCCTCGATTGCAGTGATATCTTTCTTTCAGCCCTGCAACGTACACTGACGTCACAATGACGTCATAAACGTCAAATTTCCGAAATTTCAAAAGGCCATAACATTGTCAATACTGTATAGAATCACTTGGAACTTGATATGTGTATTATTAGCATTGACGTCTACGAATTAAAGTACAAAGGTCAAAGGTCAAGGTTATGTCATCAAAATCCCAGAAAAACACGTTTTCGGTAATAGCATCTGATTGAATTGCCGTAGGCTCATGAAATTTGAACCATAATATTCAGAAGAAGTATGACAATCAGACATATATGTCATTTCCATGAATGAACTTGAACTTGGTAGGAAAAATGAGGTCACATGAGCAAAACTACAAGGTCAAATTTTCAAACTGACTAAAACCTATCAAGTAGTATATCACATGGAAGGTCTTGATCCCCTGATACTTACTATTCCATTAGTTTACAGATGTGACGTTTATTGACGTCACAGTGACGTCATAAACGTCAATTTGTTATGCTAAGCGATACTTACCTCTGACTCTGGGGTCGTGTAATTGGCGAGCCCTCATTCGCCAACCACACATGAAATATGGGTGAAAAAGCTAAACGAAAGTTAGCCGGTCCGTTTAGACCCTGCGTTAGTAATGGTAGTTACCTGAGCAGTTCACCCTCCGTGTGGTAGCATAATCGTGCCGGTCCACTGCCTCCCAGTTCACTTTTGTTTTTGGCGAGCTCCTGTCAACAACAACTTTGCGTCGCTCGCGATTGCCCCTTTGAAGTTTGGATTTTGGAACTTAGCTGTTTCTACGATGGAATCGTCTTCTGTCAGGAGATGTACCAAGTGTGGACACTTCTTGGTTCCTCTCGATCTCGATCCTCACGATCGCTGTCCGTCTTGCAGACCGTTTGTTTGCTGTGCGTCTCAGCGCTGTCAGATCTGCGAATCTTGGCCCGATGACAGATTCGACAGGATAGATCAGCGTAGGATCGACAGGGAGAAGAAGAGGTCGCGTTCTGCTGATCGACGATCTCTGGATTCCTCTTCCTCGTCTCGTCTTGATTCCCTCGAACAGACTGTTGGGAATTTGCAGACTTCCTTTGCGTCCATGTCGGCGATGTTGTCGTCCCTGGTTGGGAAAGGAGTTGCGACACCGGCCACCCCCACGGTGGATGAAGTTCCGACGCCGCTTCTCTCTGGTGACCCGTTCGTCGGCGGCAACCCCCCGAGCCACAGTCCAGCTGACCAGCCTTCGTGTTCCTGGGGTTTGCCTTCGTTGGACCCGATCTTCTCGGAGCCAGTTGACTCGGCCACGGTGGATTCCCGTTCCCAGGCTGCCGAGACCGGCGAGTCGGTCTCGGAGGAACAGTCAGGTGAAGGCAGGGGCCCCGTCGGTCGTGCCAAGTGTGGCCCCCCCGACTACTCCACCGTCCAGCTCTCCGACGGCCCTGTTGATGTGCTTGTGGTGGACAAGTCTCTCGCTGGTAGCCCGGGCCGTGTTCAGCACCGTGACGCCTCTTCAGCCCAGGGTACCTCTTCTCCAGCCGCAGCGGTGCCGCGCGGGTGCTTACCCGACCGTGACCGTGATCAGCAGCCACCGGTGGCCAGCCCGGGGGTTTCTCAGCCCAGTGTTCTGCCCCGCGATCTTCCACCGTCCGTCAGTCGACGCGCGGACAGCCGGTCGTCTTCCTCCAGTGGAGATTCGCACCGCGGGTCAACAGCCACGGCGGATAGTGTTCTTCCAGCGGTGGGCCGCCCGTCCTCGCCTGACCGCCGCCACCGTCCAGCTCGGCCTGTGGATCAACACCGTTCCGGCGATTGGGATCGTCCGTCCTCCAGCCGCGCGGATCGGTTCCGTGATTGGGTTTATGATCATCGTCGTGAATATGACTTTGACCGTTCTTACCATGAAGAGTTGGATCGTTACTACCGTTCCGGCCGTTCTCGTGACGATAGGGACTACTACTACCGTCGGGAGCGTGCGGACCGCAGGGACTACTCCTCCAGGGATTCTCACGGTAGCCGTGGAGAGAAAAGTTCACGCTCGGACTACGACCGTGTGAGGGAGCCCAAGCGTCCCGCTTCAGACCACGCCCCTAGGTCTGAAGGTGAGCAACACGCGGCCGGGTCGTCCTCTGTTGCTGTTTTGGAGCCTCCAGTCTCGTTGCCTCCCCCCCCGGCAGACCAGATCTCGGATGAACCTCCAGTCAAGAAGCCGCGGGTGGCTAGCCCGGCTAGGTCTGCCGACTCCTCAGCTACGGCCGGTACCTCCAAGCCTTCCTCCTCCAAGTCTGACGACGACACCTTTGCCCAGGTCCGCGTTTGGGTTCAGGAGGCCTTCCCTGACGAGATTGAGCTACCTGTAGCCAAGGGGACTTCTTATACGTCGGTGGGTGAGCGTGTGCTCCACGCCCGTCAGCAGCCGGAGCCGGACGTGCGCTTCCCGTGGTCCGAGGGTATCTTGTCAGTACGGACTCTAGTGGAAGAGAAGATCGTCCCAGTCAATGGACAGCCCCTACGAGCTGGCAAGTTCGCCTCGTGCTTCCAAGGACAATTAAAGCACTACCAGTCTACGGATTGCGGTAGCACTCTGGAGGCAGCGGCGGTGAATGACGACCTGTCAGTCATCGCCCCTGGGCTCAAGTCCTCGAGTGTTACCGCTACACTTTCGGACTCAGATCTCAAGACCTGGGAATCTTACCCGCGTCGGGTACAACTGGTTGCCAACACCCTCGACTGGCTCTCGGGCCTCCTCAGCGTGCAGGTCGACCGTCTGGCCCCCGGTTCGGTTCCAGCGGACGCCGATTTGGACACGGATGCCACTGTTCAAGTACCGGTGTCGGAGTTGCTGCGCATCAAGAGGACTCTTTCCTCCGTTAACAAGTGTGTGGGACAGATTACGAAGGAGTCGCACGTGGAGTGGGCCAACGTCGTTCTCAGGCGACGGGACGCTTTTCTCAAGAGATCTACCTCCAAGCTGTCGGACGCCTTCAAGTCCAAGTTACGCACGTCCTCGGTCTTTGGTCCTCGCCTCTTTGACCCGGATGTCCTGGCCAAGGCAGGCCAGGCGGTTGCCCAGGAAGCGGACCTTCTCAGCAAATTTAACTTAGTTAAATTGGTGGAACGCCAGGAGAAGAAGCCTGCGGCATCCTCTTCCTCGTCGTTCAAGATCCCGAAGGTCAAGGCCACGGAGTCGAAACAGCAGTCTCAGTCGTCTCAGTTTTCTAAAGGCTCCAAGTTTGACAAGAACAAGAAGTCGACTAACTCTTCACGTGGAGGTCGCGGCGGCAGTGGATCCTCGTCTTCTGCCAAGCCTCAGCCCCGCTCCTGATGTGTCCCAGACGCTCCCACGGAACCACGATTCGGATGTATCCCCCGTGGGAGCTCGTCTTCAGGCCTTTTGGCCAGTCTGGGATACGGAATTCGAGGACTGTCTAGTAACTACCATACTGCGTCACGGGTACCGGATTCCCTTCAGTCAGGCGCCTCCTCTCTCCCCTCTACCGATAGCGTTCGCATCCTACGCCCCGGGGTCGGAGAAGTTTGCGGTCCTGGACGCCCTCGTGTCCGAGATGCTCCTCAAGGAAGCCACGGAGAAGGTGACCCAGAACTCTCCCGGCTTCTACAGTCGTCTGTTTGTCGTCCCCAAGCTCACGGGCGGCTGGCGACCGATAATCGACCTCAGTCCCCTGAACAAGTTTGTCTCCAAGGAGAAGTTTTCCATGGAGTGCCCACGGACGGTTCTACTGTCTCTGCTCAGCGGGGACTGGATGACCTCCATAGATCTGAAAGATGCCTACTTTCACATCCCGATTCATCCCTCATCACGGCCCTACCTTCGTTTCCAGTGGGGCAACGTGATCTACCAGTTCCGTGCTCTGTGTTTCGGCCTCTCCACCGCCCCGTTCCTGTTCACCAGGGTGTTTCAGCCGGTATCGGCGTGGGCGCACCGCAGGGGGATTCGTCTCACGAGGTATCTGGACGATTGGCTGATTACGGCCACGGACCAGCAGACGGTGGCCGCACACACGGACCAGATCGTTCGGCTTTGTCAGCGAGTCGGTCTCATTATAAATTTCAAGAAGTCAGACTTGGCTCCTTCCCAGCGTGTCACCTACCTCGGGATGGACATCGACACGCAGTCCTTCCTGACACGTCCGACGGCAGATCGTATTCAACGTTTGAACGGCGTTCTACGGTCTTTCTCCATCGGGGTTCCCGTCGCGGCGGTGGTGTTCCTGAGGCTCCTAGGTCACATGGTGTCGCTAGAGAAGATCGTCCCTGGTGCACGGTTGCGCATGCGGGCGATCCAGTTCCACTTGAAGGACCACTGGTCTTCCGAGCAGGACTTGTCAACTCTGGTTCCGGTGGTTTCCGCTCTCCAGCCAGATCTCCTCTGGTGGTCCGATCCAGTCAACCTGCTACGGGGTCATCCGATTCACGAGTTGGAGCCCGACTTTCTCCTGTTCTCCGACGCGTCTCGCCTCGGTTGGGGTGCTCACCTCGGCGAAAGTCAAGTCTCCGGTCTCTGGTCGGCGGCCGATCTCCGGCATCACATCAATTGGCTGGAGCTCAGGGCTGTCTGGTTGGGCCTGCGCCATTTTCATCAGACGGTTGCCGGGTCCACGGTACTGGCCATGACCGACAACACGACGGTCGTCGGCTATATCAAGAATCAGGGGGGGACACGATCAAGGGAGCTAAGCGCCTTGACTCGAAGAATCTTGGAGTGGGCGGAATCCCAGGATGTCAGTCTTCTGGCCCGACACATCCCGGGCTCCATGAACACCATCGCCGACGCCCTTTCGAGGAAGGGTCCGGTTTCCACGAACTGGTCTCTGAACCCTCAGGTTTGCAGTCACCTGTGGCGTCTTTGGGGTCAGCCTCACTTGGACCTGTTCGCCACGTTCCAGAACAATCGTCTACCTCTCTATGTGTCCCCGTTCCCGGACCCTCATGCCTGGGCAGTCGACGCCCTCGCTCAGGACTGGTCCATCCTATGGGCGTACGCTTTTCCTCCGTTCTCACTGATTCCCGTGGTTCTACAGAGGATTCGGTTAAGCTCGGCCCAGATCATCTTGGTGGCTCCCTGCTGGCCAGCCAAGCCTTGGTTTCCGGAACTCCTGGAGCTTCTGACGGATCTTCCACGGTTGTTACCACCGATCCCCAGCCTGCTTCGTCAGGGACGTCAGTTTCACGAGCATCTGGGCGTTCTCCATCTTCACGCGTGGAGATTATCAGGCGTTCATTCAGAAAGGCTGGCTTTTCGAAGAACGCTGCCAAGCGGATGTCCAGAACAGTTCGGTCATCCTCAGAGCGATTATATCAAGCCAAGTGGAGAGTCTTCTCTTCTTGGTGTGGTCGACGGCAAGTTGATCCACGCCGTCCCCCTCTCCCTACGGTAGCGGACTTCTTTGTCTGGTTGAGAGACAAGCGCAAGAGGGCGCTTACTACTGTCAAGGGATACCGTGCGGCATTGTCTAATGTGCTAGCTTCTCACGGTTT
The DNA here is from genome assembly GCA_949152475.1 of Terebella lapidaria. Lineage (NCBI taxonomy): Eukaryota > Metazoa > Annelida > Polychaeta > Terebellida > Terebellidae > Terebella > Terebella lapidaria. The sequence continues at coordinate 2,000,004 of OX424568.1, read as the reverse complement.
GGACATTTCTACATCACGGGAGATTTCGGCCCTGTTCAAGTCCTTCGCCCAGGATTTGCCTCCGGTCTCCCGCGCACCAAAATGGGACTTGTCATTGGTCCTTTGTAGCCTCAATGAATCTCCATATGAGCCTCTCGAGGAAGCGGAGCTTCGTTTTCTCACGCACAAGACTGTGTTCCTGTTGGCCCTTGCTTCCGCGAAGCGGGTCAGTGAGCTTCAGGGACTGTCTGCGGAGGTCTTACACCCGGAAGATTGGTCTTCTGTTACCCTCCAGTACCATCTGGGGTTTCTTGCCAAGACCGAAACTCCTTCTGCCCTGGCGGCTGGGATGCGAACGTTCTCTGTCCCTGCCTTATCTCAGTTGGCGACTGACTGTGGGGATCTGTCCCTGTGTCCGGTGCGTGCGTTACGGTTGTATCTGAAGAGGACTAAGCCTTCACGACCAAGGGAATCTCACCTCTTTCTCCCGTTTTCGGCATCGAGAGGACAGGTCTCCAAGAACACGATCTCGCTTTGGATCAAGGCTGTTGTTACACGTGCTTACAGTAAGGATCGTCGGGACCTACATCAGCTCTACGGTCGTACGGCTCACGAGGTTCGCGCCATCTCCACTTCCTGGTCGTTTGCACACAACATGTCACTTCAGGATCTCATGAAGGCAGCCACTTGGAGATCTCACTCTACGTTTTCCTCATTTTACCTGCGCGATGTATCGCTCCTCGCGGATGACCTCTATCATCTGGGACCCATCGTCGCAGCACAAGTCATCGTGCAACCCACTGCTTCTTCTGCCAAGAGTCCGGGGGGGGAGCGCCGTCTCAACACCTAGCTACGGCTCATCGCCTCACAAGGGACTCGACGACAGGTATGTAATCTCAGATTCTTCTGGATTACAAAGTATCTCTCAGTATACTATTAACTTCCGAGCTACTCTGTGGTTAATTAGTATTATAATTACTATAGGAAAGGAGCGGGTTCCTTATCCTTTATACAGTAATTATAGTCACTGGTATTATGCATAGTTCTCATCCTTCTACTTTCAGGGGATGATCTTGTGCAAGGCGTACTTTCTCTCTGAGGGGCCCACCACCGGCAGGCCATTCCCCAGAGTCAGAGGTAAGTATCGCTTAGCATAACAAATCAAAAGTTCTAAAATAACTTTTATTTTTATACTATGCATACTTACCTCTGACGTTGGATGGTCCCACCCTCCTCCCCGCTGATTATCTTCTTGTCTTTTCAGAAGATAACCTTCAGTGATCAAGTGTTGCAACTCAACAAAAGTGAACTGGGAGGCAGTGGACCGGCACGATTATGCTACCACACGGAGGGTGAACTGCTCAGGTAACTACCATTACTAACGCAGGGTCTAAACGGACCGGCTAACTTTCGTTTAGCTTTTTCACCCATATTTCATGTGTGGTTGGCGAATGAGGGCTCGCCAATTACACGACCCCAGAGTCAGAGGTAAGTATGCATAGTATAAAAATAAAAGTTATTTTAGAACTTTTGATTTTTCGAAATTCAAAAAGGCCATAGTGTCCACAATTGTTGTTCGATTCTGATGAAATTATTCAGGTAAAATCTATACCTCCATGCACAACCAATGCACAATTTTTGGTGACCCAAGGTCAAAGGTCAAGGTCAAAGTCAAGAAAAAGGGCAAAATAACATAAATGACAATAACTTCGGAACTAATCGTCACAGAGAGTTCAAACTAGGACCATATTGTAGCATATCAAAAGGCGGTTCTTAGGTGACCTTGAATGTGACATTTGACCTTCAGAATTCCGGCAAGTGCGTCGACTATGTCGTCTCGTATATGTTATAAATTGGAATAAGCCTCATCAGTATCATACTAAAGACTATAATCGATCTAGCCTGCATTAGGCTGCGGAGCCGAAACGCTGGGAGGTCAGGAGTTTGAAACCAATCGGTGGCTAAGGGATTTGTCATGGCCCGACCCCCGTTGGCTCGATATCGGACCGGGTCACAATGGGGCTGGTCGACCCTCACCCACACTCGGTGTACTGTGGGGTCAGGGGGTAGACTGATCATAAAGCCATGAGTCAATGACTCACCTACGAGTATGATATTGGGGACTTCCTGATATTATGACTCAGCACTGGTAATGGTTACAGCACAGGATCCACAGGTGCTATATTCACTGGGCCTCGCCTGATTGACAGATTCATGGTCTGGTATGGGACTCCTATATATATATGCAAGGTCCATGAACTGTATGATTGGAAGCATCTTCAAGCATGTGACACAGTCCTGTCATGACGTCCCAAACTAGAATACAACTCCATAGCTGTATGCATTGTATACTAGTGCATTGTATATATAGCAGGCGTCATAGTTATGAATGCGTCATGTTTCAGCTTTAGAACAGCACCTTTGATATACTAGTAACTCCATTAGTTGACAGCATTTTTATGTTACGGAGATACATATACATGTGTACATTTATGTCGGAAGACTTTTTGTCTACTGTGAACATGTACTGTCAGGCAAAAAAAAAAAGGTTTGCGTTTAGGGTTTCCCTACCGACCCTAGGTCAAAGGCCCCTACCCTACCCGGTAACTGTTTTTTCACCTTCTGAAAAAATAACTTTTTTTTGGTTCTTGACATTTTTTCCCCAGATTCTTCACCCAGTGATCCATGTTTTTTTATTGGCATAAAAGAAAAAATTGAACAGAAAGTACCGGTAAGTAAATACATGCAGGAACCCATTGCTTATGCGTTTTTGGTACATGAGGGACTAGGGAGAAGTATAATGCTACACGAAACTACATACTAGTATATGAGACTACAGGCATGCACGTGGTCACAAAATAGATCTAGTTTCAGAAAAAATCAAAAAAATCCTACCTACCCACCCTAAGTTTTTGGGACCGTGAAACCCTAAACACAACCTTTTTTTTGGCCTCATGTTCCTGTACATTTCAGTCCGGGGCTACTGTAAAACTGTCTTGAAACATGGCAATACGACAAAACGACTAATTTTGGCGCCTATTAAATTTGGCGGTTGTGAGTCTCACGTTATTTGGCATAGATTTAATTTGGCGGTTTGAAAACCACTTGTATTTCTTATATCATATACCGTATTGGTCCTAATAGTAGCACGTGCCCTAATAGTAGAGCACCCCTCTCTTTTTCCCCAAAATATTCGATTTTCGTAACCTTGTAATTCACTTCATATCTTTCTAATAACATCTTTGGAGTGTTCCAATCCACATATTTATGTTTTTTGCATTTTAATAAAGGGGATTGAAGGATACAGGTATATTATTCAGTGTTTTTCTTGAATTTGACCTCAAGTTCGAACTCATTTTTGCGCGCGCTGCTGCAGGAGGTCTTGCTTTGGCTCGCCGTGCTACTACATGTACTATTAGGACCAATACGGTATCTAGTTAATTTGGCGGATGATTCAATGTGGCGGTTTTTCCCCTACCACCAAATAAATCGTCCGCCAAAATTAGTTGTTTTACAGTATTATATATCTGTCTTGAATGGATTGATCACTAAGCAGTGTTGCCACCTGGTGTTTACTATGAATATTACATTATAGTGATATTATACTCTGCTATAAATTTTGTAATTGTTAATTTCTGCGTTAAGATATTATTACTGTTCTAAAATCCCAAGATCATATTCCTAAATCAGACATCTAAATTAAACAATGAAAGCCGAGTTATGTGTGGATGATTCACACCTAACATTGATATGTTTTTTCACTGATATTGTTACTTTAATACCAGCAATCAAATTGTTCATCTGATATTGAGATGCATGTGCAAGGCCTGCAAGCTGTGCATTTTTTCTTGATCTTGAAATGTAAAAATTGTTTACTAGTAATGTCCTACACTTATGGCCGAGATGGAATGTACATATATTTCCCATAGTGTCATAGAATTTGACCCTCAACGATTTTGAAGGTCAAATTATTGTGGTCAGTTGAATATTTGTTGTTGCCAAACTGCTATTTAACACAAACATGGTCTGATATCATCTTTATAATTCTGTTGATACAAGTTACACTGTGTGCACAGATGACAAATGTTCGGACATGACTGAATGGTTGTTGACGAAATTTGTACTGGTACATTCAGAGCCGGTTGCATTGCACTTGAGTCACCAAATATAGCCATGAAATAAAGGATTACAATTGTTGAACAAAGATTGATTCTTTTTGGAAGAAACGTTGTTGACTCAGTCTTATTTTGAGTTTGAGTGTAAAGCTGTCTTATTGATTATTTGTGAATGATGTGTTGACTTCTTGTCTTAAAGTTAAGTGTTTGTAAAGGTTGGTAAATATTTAGGGTCTCTATTTCAAAACTGCTGCACTGTTCACTGGTTACCAAAGTCACTGTACATACTATAGGAGGGATCATGTATATAGTTTTGTTGTACAGATACATTCAGGCATTTGTCAGCTCTGTCATATTGATGCATAATCTCAACATACCGATCAACGCATTAAAGGCTTCACAATACTGGTGCATTGATAGCAAAACTAGACGCATGTTAGCCGACTGATACTCCACTTCTGACTCAGTTTACCCCGACATAAAGTGCGGGAGATCAGAGGCTTCGAGAGAATGGATCAATGAGAATGGCATAGAACAGCTGACACAAGCAATGACGGGGCAGCCATTGCGGTTATATGGGCCATGGGGGACTTCACCCCCCTCCCCCCCTCTACTCCATTCACAGACACACACACATGGCAGTGCAGGGCTGATCTTCCGATGCTTCGACCCTCACATACCTTCACTCTCAACAACGCAAGACCCATGTTATTGCATGGCCGCCACAGCCCTTGTGCTATTGCATGCCACAGGTGGGATAACAATGCGTTATTGCCTGACTGCACTGGGTCACTGCGGACAGTGTCAGACTACGACTGTGTCAGAATGTTGACGATGACACCGTAGACCGGACAGTTTGTGTCTGTTATCTAATCGAGTGTCCGAGTGGACTGGATTACCACGTTTGCATCTATCCGCTGACAGTTCTTGCCAATAGTTGAGACAGCAGACGACCACACGTCTGATCGTCAAGTGTTAGTCACGTGAATAATTCAGCAGATTTGTGACTCTCGGTCGACCTCGGCCCAGCACCTGTTCCCAGAGACGTGTGTTGCCTGATATTCTTGAGTGTCTGTCAGGAAAGTAACTTTTTTGGGCTGGAATCGTGCCGATACAGTGGAGTGGATCAATACTGTGGTGTGGTCGGTGTTTATCACACCACAGACTTACTGACAAGTCCATGCTGAGATGGTTTAGACATGGAGCAGTCTGGAAATATTTGGATGTATTTGTGGACCATTATGTTTCCATGGTAACAACCAATCAATAAATGGAAGACGATCACAGTGGATCAAGTGCTATATCACAGGGATACTTGACTGAGAACAGTGCGTGATCATAGCCGAGATATAGTGACCACCGACAGATTTCCGCTTGGATCTAGAGATTATGAGTGAGACAATGAACCCTCCCTTCCTCGGCCCCTTTCTCTTACTCATGTTGAACAGCCCCTCCAACTTCCAATAGTGCAATCAATGCTAATTAATTGATGGCCGTCTAAACGGTGGCCAGCGGAGGACCACAGGGGACCGGGAAGGGGGTAGTATGGGCTGTCGGAGATGGCTACTGGGGGTCCAGGTGATTTGTCCGGAGAGACGGACGAAAGTCTTCTACACTTACTCAGTCAGATCGCTAAAAAGCACGGTGTCACCGCGTTTGATGACATTGAAGGGAAGTCGGGAAGTCAGTACCGTCCGGACAGCTCTGCCTTACAAGTGATGATGCAGAGATCAACTGAAATGGAGCAGGAGGCGATGGGTAGAATGAATAATCCTGGGAAATACGGCACCGATATGCAGAGTAATGCTTCTGCACAAATTGCTACGGTACACGGTGAGGATACAATTCGACAAACAGCTGACATATCTACTGGCATCAAACAGCAACATATCAAGCGTGAGCTCCGGTCTGAACTGTTCTCGTCCGCTGCTGACAATAGAACTGTGAAGCACGGGCCAGATATAAGTCGGAGTTCTGTGCAGAATTATGTCAGTCTTCCAGACATGGATAAAAACCGTCCGCAGACTCAGTTTGGTCCAAAACAAAGTCCAGTCTCTCATACTTACATCAAGCACGGTATGGAAACAAGTCAGCCGAGTTCTGCACTCTACACTTGTGCAAAAAGCCAAGTGGACACAAGTCGATTGAGCCCAGTTGTTGTTTCCAGCACTGGCCAGAGACAAGTAACCTCGACACTTTCTTCCAGGGCTGGAAGCATTCAGAGAGGTTCGGTGACTTCCCAAAGTCAAATGTCATGTTCAATGCATTTCACAGTGACCCATGGACAGCAAACAAATCCTGGCTTCATCTCCACGGACAAACTCAGTCAGAATAACATGCCCAGGACTCAGTTGTACAGTGTCGATTCAAGGCAGGGCTCAGTCTCGTCCAATACGCTTCTGCTTGGAAAACGTCCTCAACGCCCAGCTAGTGCCATAGTTCCTAGTCCAGAGAAAACCACAGCGCCAGCATCAGGATTACGAGGGTTGGATTCCAGTCGTCACAAATATAGCACTGATTTGGAAAGTATGGACACAAGTACGTCAGGATCTACTCAGAGCTTTAGTACCAGTGCTGCGTACCTGCTGACCCCTGAAGTTGTTCGTGATTCTCTTATGTCCACTAGGCCACGCAGTGTGCAAAATGCCGGGGTCCCTCGGAACAAGCGCTTGGCAGAGATTCAGTCTAGTCGTGCAGTTAAGGCAAATAGTATCAGCGGAGACATCATCCCGGTGACACTTGCCAGTCGCCATGGTGATACCAAGCCAGGTAAAGGCTCGTCACTGACTAGACACGGTCGTCATGGGGATTCCACTTCAGGGTCAAGTGCGTCCTTACCCCGATACAGTTACCATGGCAAAGCAGATCCTGTGGTGTCGTCCCCTGTGACCCGCTATGGTTGGGGGGAGGATAGTGACTCACAAAGTGTGTTTCCGGAGGCTGGACCAAGAGAAGTTCACCAGAGTCTACTCAATGCCTACTCCATGGATGCCTATGGTCTTGTGTGGTCAGACACTGAAGCAAACTCATCGCGCCATCCTGGACGAAACTCTCCGCGACCGACACCAAGGGCGACAGCTCAGCAGGAAAGGCTGCTGGATGCAGTTCTAGGTGGCCAAGTGCAAACCCGACGGCCGCGACGCGTACTTGGCCGCAGTAAGAGCATGGGCGATGTTCCGGCTAGGATGCGACGCTGCACACACAACCATGATAGCAGTCTACTCAGTGCCTACTCTGCATCCACATACTCAGCTCTGTCTGAGAGTGTTCCGTACCAGCACGAAACCCGCAGCCTTCCCAGGGGCGTCCATCCACCCGCTTGGAGTGATATTGGCCAAGGCATGGCGGGCAGTGAGAGTGCTGGAGACCTGTCCAGTGCGGACTCCAGCCTGTCCACGGACCCCGAGCGGACAGCCAGTTTGCTACATGCATATTCAGGTGGAGACGGCGATGAAGTCTATCATCGACGTGTGCTGGACACGTCAAGACCTCGTTCAGCACTTGCAGTGTGTAATCACTTCCCCCACAAGTACAACACACTGCCTCATGTTCCGTACCATGCATCGCGGCAGACAGTGAATCAAGATGTCACACAGTCTGAAGAACGGCCGACTAGGAAACCTTCCCAGGAAACAACTTTCCCCATCACAGGCCCAGAGACTACAGATAGTTACCATGACAACAGTGGTTATGGTAGTACTCAGCATCGACTAAACCTTCCTGCAAACTCTCCCATGACTGCAAGTGAAATGAACTCTACGACAACAAATGTTAACCCTATTCCAGTAAAGCCATCTAGGACAAAACTCTGTACATCAGGAATTGCCCCTGAAGCCACCTTGTCTGATGCTGCACCAAGGTCAAGGTCAGGTGAGGGGTGTGCCCAAGCTTCTGGAGACCTGGTAGATGACTTGAAGCAGACAGCGTGGGTGCTAGAATGGCTGAGCAAGCAGACAATGAATACGACGACTCCAGACGGTGCACATGGGACTTCCGTGGATGGTCCAGCATTGTCAGATCCCGAGTCACAAATGTCCACCACTGTGCTACTAAAGCTGATGCTGCATCTGTTCCGCACATTGTCCGGTGACATCACAGCGCTGGACTCCGGACTCGAGGCCTACCTGCGCGGCCAGCTCCAGAAGGTGGCACAGGAATGCTCTCTGGAGATCGCCGGACTCCGGCGACAGTATGAACAACGCATTTCCGCAGTCGAGCAGAGGACTGCTCGCTTGGAACGCCTCTTGGAGCTGCTGCTGGGCGTCGGGGCCCGTTCAGTGGAGCGATACGTCGTGTCTTGTAATCACAAGATGCATGCGGATAGAGAGATGGAAGAAGGAACTGGGGTCAATATTGTTGTGCTGGAAGGTGGACTACAACTGGAGGGCATACATGTGAAACATGAACTGGAACAGGATCAGTGTACGGACATTGTTGTACAGAAACAAGGTAAAGGTCGGTCTGGGGGCAAAGTTCATCCAAAACCATCATGGTGCAATTTCATTTCCACAACAAGCTACTGCTCCAGATACACATCCTTCATACAGTGTGTTTTTTGGTCAGTGCAGTGTGTGATGAAAAGTACAGTGTACTTCCAACATGGCAACCCTCATGAATGTTGGTTACAATCTCATTCAATACTTTTATTACCTATTTTATAAGGATTAAAATGACAAGATAGTAATTTGAAAGACCTATTGATGTTGTTATAGCTATTAACATCCGATTAACATTCAAAACAGGTGCTGATATAGCACATATGAAGACAATGGAACAGTTTTTCAGGCCATCGCAGAATCTTAAGATTTTCTAATGAGTTATTAGCATGATTAGAAAAGTCAGTGCTAAAGAGTGGCACCTTGCGAGAGAATCGTTATAAGTTTGTTTGAGATAAACTTTTGCTTGAGGACATCCATATTCATTATATTAGGCAGTGTCCAGAATAATGAACAAGTACATAGTTTTTGAGTGAACCCGCATTAAAAAGCACATCACAATCAGAGACCACACTGAGGTTGGCTACACTTTGCCTAACTAAATAATGTCTTTTTCATATTGTATCGTATGCAATGTTTGATGAGAGACCACCTGTATCTAATCATGCTAATAGACCACATTCCTTTTGGCAGTATGGATAGGGACATAACTGTTTCCATGGCACTGTTTGATATGGGTTACCCAGTTTATGAGTGAGGTACAGAATTGTGAAGATATCGAGTGAATGTTTCAATATGTATATCATGGATATACTGGTACCAGATTACATGTACATATTAAAATACATGCATGGTGTGCATCGTTCAATACCAGTGTCATGTAAATGTAAGATAGGTACTTGTACCACCCTAATGACCTACTGATGCCTTATTACCTAACATCTAAATGCGTATAGTATATTATGTTTATGATCAGGTGTGATTTGATAGGTTTACAACCGATAAATATAATATATGTAATACATTGAGACTGTATGTTTGTGGGCAGTTACTTTGTGGGCAGTTACTTTTAAGTTTATAGACAGTTTATAGTTACATGTGTGAGATCTGATGAAGAAACTATTGTAATTGAATTAGCAATAGATAAAATATTGTTGTGCTGCTACAATACACAAACTTTCATTTCTTTATTTGAAAAAAGATCAACCCGGAAATTTTTCGTATCTGATTCAGAGGTGTGTGTGTGGGGTGGGGTGGGGGGGTTGATACCAGGGTCAAGACCCCTCCCCTCCTCCCTTTCCAAAAAAATGTTGGACAACCCTATTTCAATCTCCTGGATTCGCCCCTGAGATATGGCATGTTTTGGTAGCCGTTTGTCGGTTGGCCGAATCGCCGTTGATTTGGATTCCCTGCAGTGACCTAATCAGGATGATGCATATACATTTTGTACAGCGCAGTAATTACATGTACATGATATATAGCTATTTCATTGAATGTATATCTTTTTGTGAGAAATTATCATCTCCATATAAAGCCTTCCATGATTTGCTCTGGCAGATATCCAGGAGTTCTATGAGATCACTCTCCTGGACGACAACAAGAGCATGCAGCAGAAGACGAAGGAGACACTGCAGATTGCCTCAAAATGGGAGTCAGAGCCTCCAATAACAAACCTGCTGTCAAACGCCGACACCTCCAATCTTCTGTCATCCGCCATCACTGAGGTAAGCTTGCGACCATGGATCAAAAGTCTTATGAAGTTTGTAGCATCTAAACCACTCGTGAAGGTTTCTGAGTTCCTGTGATCAGTGAAAAACACTATATGGATAATATCGTATTGGTCCTAATAGTGGCTCGTGCCCTAATAGTAGAGCGCCCCCCTCTTTTCACCAAAAATGTTTGATTTTTGAAACCTTGTAATTCACTTCATATCTTTCTAATAAAATCTTGGAGTGTTCCAGTCCACATATTTATGTTATATTTACTCATTTTTATGTACTCTTCCAGTCCACATATTTATCCACATACATGTATTTACTCATTTTTGCACGCGCTGCTACAGGAGGTCTCACTTTGGCTCGCCGTGCTACTATTAGGACCAATACAGTATATTGAGTTTGCAGGGTTCCCAGAGCTCGAAATTAAGGACCTCTATTTTCATGTGTGGGCATATAGCTCTCATCTATTAAATGCTCGAGCAAATAAAAACCGTACATTTTTTCGTAACGTTTCTTACAAACGTAATAACACGATCATGATGATCAAATATTTGACAGCTTTTGCACACCACTTGATACTGTAAACCCGTTAATGTTCGCTACCCTTTTATTTTGCGGATTTCGCGGTTTTAACAAAATAGCGAACTTTAAACGATCACAAACTTTAAAAGTTACATTGAAATTGATGTGAAAATAAACAAAACACGAACTTAAATGGTTAGCGAACAGTCAATAATTCAAAAACGCGAACTTTAGTGGGAGCGAGCATAAATGGGTTTACAGTATACTGCAATCATCACGGGTGGTAAACAGTTGTGGAAATCAACATACGCCGAACGAAATAAAGAGTATGACATAACGGGGCAAATGGGTTCTTGCTGCAGGCCAGTGGAATTTTGAAGCTACCTGCCGTCAGGGTCAGTGCCCCCAGAAGTTAATTTCGAGCCCTGGTTACAAACCCCTTCCCAAAGATAATGAAATCTGTCATATTCCTCTGTATTGTTATTCAAATAAATTACCTCTGACTCATGTCATCAGTTTGTATGAAATAATTACATGTATCTGACAATCGTGGTAATTACAATCACAAGCCCTCACAGATTACAGGAGACTGTCCTTCTAAATTGTATGATGTGGATAAACTCTTACTTGATATGTGAAAATGAGTGTCCTAGATACAGTGTGTACATGTATTTTGGTGTGTCATGACTAGTCACTGTCACTAACTTATTACAACAATTTGCATATTCATGTATTACTTGTTGTCACTTCACAAGATGTGAAATATCTTTGCAAAATATAATAGCTATGGTGAGAAACAATCGATCATGACATTGATGAGAGACACTGGCTGCTGTGGCTGGAGAGGGGAAATATTCAATCTGAATTTACATGTTGGGCAACAGAGATTCCAAGACATCTGGGGGATATATCAGTGCAATTGTCTGCGACCAGAAACATCTAGTTTCAGTTGCCATCATATAGTGACTCAATTGCACATATCTGTTTTGTGTTTTGTCAGTGTTTCAATTTATTTCATTGGTACATGACTATAGAATAGGTGAACATATACATAATAATTATATTTAATACACGTAAACAAAATCAGTTAGTTTGTAAGCAACTACAATGCCATTTGATTTTATTTTATTTATTTCCACAAAATACAACGCACCAGTATACATGAACTGGTATATATAAATTAGATAATATACAGACAATGTCCACACATAAAGAACGAGCTGATAGCACATGATGCACAAGTGGTCTCCGCAGGAAGCAACTCGATATGAGCGTGGTTGGACATTATTGATGCACATGTACCATCAGATAATCACATTGATTCTTAAGGTTAATGACCGACATATTGAAAACCAAGTATTACCAATAACAGAAAAGTCAATTAGCTGTGATGATTTCATGAAATTGGATAGAAAAATCAATTACGATACTATTAGTCATTCTACACAATTACCATGTGAACTGTCTGGAGCTATACACAGTAGCTTATCATATATTTTTTGGTACGGTTTCACATACATACCAAGATATCCTCACAAAATTCTTTGTACACATACATCAGGCACTGAGGTAGGTTGCTGTTGAATTTCAGCGGAATCGGAAAAACAAGATGGTTGTCACAAAAAACATAATTTTTTGGGGGGAAAACATCATCACATACTTGAGACCGACCGCCCTACCTACCGCCCTCCCGACCGCCCTCCCGACTGTCCTCCCGACCGCCCTCCTGACCGCCCTCCTGACCGACCGCCCTCCCGACTGCCCTCCCGACCGCCCTCCCGACCGCCCTCCCGACTGCCCTCCCGACCGCCCTCCCGACCGACCGACTGTCCTCCCGACCGCCCTCCTGACCGCCCTCCTGACCGCCCTCCCGACCGCCCTCCCGACCGCCCTCCTGACCGCCCTCCCGACCACCCTCCCGACTGCCCTCCCGACTGCCCTCCTGACCGCCCCTTGACTGCCTTCCCGATCGCCCCTTGACCGCCCTCCCGACCGCCCTCCCGACCGCCCTCCCGACTGCCCTCCTGACTGCCCACCCGACTGCCCTCCCGACCACCCTCCCGACTGCCCTCCTGACCGCCCTCCCGACTGCCCTCCCGACTGCCCTTCCGACTGCCTTCCCGACCGCCCTCCCGACCGTCCTCCCGACCGCCCCTTGACTGCCCTCCCGACCGCCCTCCCGACTGCCCTCCCGACCGCCCTCCCGACCGCCCTCCCGACCACCCTCCTGACTGCCCTTCAGACCGCCCTTCTGACCGCTCTCCCGACCGCCCTCCAGACCGCCCTCCCGACTGCCCTCCCGACCGCCCTCCCGACCGCCCTCCCGAATGCCCTCCCGACCACCCTCCCAACCGCCCTCCCGACCGCCTTCCCGACCGCCCTCCCGACTGCCCTCCCGACCGTTTTTACGTACAGTGTGTCACGAAAAGGTGGTACTATTTTGTGCTGATTGTGCTGATAGGGTTTAGTAGTTATGATAGTGCTGATGTGAAAATTCAAGGAGCCAGCCCATTAGGAACATAAGTCGAGAGATAACAAAGAAGATGCGACTAGCAGTACTGCTTAACGTAATGGTTTTTGATATTTTTCATGAACAATTTCAAAGTATTCGAAGTTTTTATGCTGATGGGGAGACATGACCATAATTTGGGACCTTGGTGTTTAAACGTTTTAGAAATACGATAATTCCGACTTTGAAAATGTGGGTTAGTTCTGTGTCTAGTGTAATGAAAACAAAGTTCGGCGGATACTATGGATTTGCGATCGTCGCGCCGCGTCCGCCGCATCCGCAGACACTTTCTTGTGAATGCGCTACAGCTTACAAATCTAAACCGATTTTGATAATATTTTATAGGGACATGTTTTATGGTAAGATCCCGACACCAATCGATTTAGGTTGCCATAGCAACCAAATTGGTCGATTGGCGACATATTTTGTGCTCAAATTAGCCTGTTTAACACACATGGCTTGTGAACGCCCTACAGGTGGGAGTTTTCGATGAATGATGATGAAATCGCACAGGCTCGATGAGAAAGATTGTCACACAAAACCTATTGTTTTTCAGAATGATCAAATAAATATTAATTAGTCAGCAGGGTAACTTATTACGACCATTGAAATACCCATTTTGACATCTGTGATCACTCCAATACCCTGTACTATGAAAGCGAATGGCACTGGATTCTTGTTCAGAATAGACAACTGATGCATTTGGTGAAAATAAAATAATATTACCGAGTAAGTTGACATTAGTTTTACTAGTTAGGTCTATTATTGACCAAAATAAAAATAGGTAAGACAAAAAACATTTATTATTGAGCTCAACAAGGTAAAGGTCTTGTCCAGTAGAGATTTCATGACAGTAACTGAATAATTTAATATTAGCAGAAATACATAAGACTTATGTATTTCTGATATTAGGTTAACTAGTTAAGTCTATTATTGACCACAATAAAACATTAGTTGAGACAAAAAACATTTATCATTGAGCTTAACAAGGTTCTTGTCCAGTAGAGATTTCATGGCTGTAACTGAATAAGTTAACATCAGTTTTACTAGTTACTCAAGACAGGAAACATTTATTATTGGGCTCAACAAGGTACAGATTCTACCCAGTAGAGATTTCATGGCTATAATTGAATTAGTTAACTTTAGTTTTACTGATTAAGTCTATTATTGATCACGATAAAAAAAAGTTAAAACACAAAACATTTATTTTTGGGCTCAACAAGGTGAAGGTTTCTTTCAGTAGAGATTTCATGGCTGTACCCATAATGTTGGGGGATTGAGCAAGGTTTCGCAATCCATTCCTGTGACCAGCTTCTGGAAAGTATTTGGTAACAAAAAACTAGACGCTTCCGGTCGCCTACGACCGCTCGGGTGTATCCCCCGTAGCCCTATCATCTCTGTTGCCCCAAATATATCACTGTTAAGTGTGAAAAACTAGAGCAAGGGCTAAAAAAGATTACCAGAGAAATGTTAAATCTCAAGTCACAACTTTTTTCTTTTCCCCACAAAAATTGCTGCACTGATCTTCCGAGGTTATTGAAGGTCAAATTCAAAATCACCACTGAAATCTCTTTATATGAATTTCCATTTCGACATGTTTGATAAAATAATGAAAATACAGATAGATCAATCTTTTCACCTATTTATATTTCAACTCAGAATATTTAACAATTTTGGTTCCAAGTTGAAATTCAAAGTAAAAGTTGACCAAAACTGCATTTCAAGATGACAAAATTGGAGCCTGATCGAACTTCTCACCATAAGTTATATTTCGACTCATAATACATGTGTTTGCCAAACATGGTTTCAAGTTGAAATTCAAAGTAAAAGTTGACCAAAACTGCATTTCAAGATGACGAAATAGGAGCCAGATCGAACTTTTCGCCACAAGTTATATTTTAACTCATAATATGTGCCAAACATGCTTCCAAGTTGAAATGCAAAGTAAAAGTTGACCAAAACTGCATTAAAGATGACAATATTGGAGCCAGATCGAACTTTTCGCCCCAAGTTATATTTTAACTCATAATTTGTGCCAAACATGGTCTCAAGTTGAAATTCAAAGTAAAAGTTGATCAATGTTTTAATAAAAAGCTATTGTGATCAATAATAGACTTAACTAGCAAGAAATAATGTTAACTTATTTGGTCAAAGCCATAAAATTTCTACTGGACAAAGCCTTCACCTTGTTGAGCCCAATAATAAATATTTCTTGTCTTAACTATTTTCATTATGGTCAATAATAGACTTAACATGTGAAAATAATGTTAACTTATTCGGTTACACCCAGAAATTTCTACCGGACAAATCCTTAACCTTGTTGAGCTTACCTCGTTGAGACCAATAATAAATATTTATTGTCTTAACTATTTTCATTGTGGTCACTAATAGACTTAACATGTAAAAATAATGTTAACTTATTCGGTTACACCCAGAAATTTCTAACGGACAAAACCTTCACCTTGTTGAGCTCAATAATAATTGTTTCTCATCTTAACTATTTTTATTGAGGTCAATAATAGACTTAACTAGCAAAAAAAAAAGTTAACTTATTCGGTTACAGACATAAAATGTCTACTGCACAGAATCTTTACCTTGTTGAGTCCAATAATAAATATTTCTTGTCTTAACTATTTTTATTGTGGTCAATAATAGACTAAACTAGTAATAATAATGTTGACTTATTCAGTACACCCATAGAATCTGTACTGGACATACTTTCACCTTGTTGAGCTTAATAATAAATATTTCTCATCTTAACTATTTTTATTGTGGTCAATAATAGACCAAACTATTTTATTGTGGTCAATAATAGACTTAACTAGTGAAAATAATGTTAACTTATTCGGTTACACCAATGAAATTTGTACTGGACAAAACCTTCACCTGGTTGGGGTTAATAATAAATTTTTCTTGTCTTAACTATTTTTATTGTGGTCAATAAAAGACTTAACTATTAAAAATAATGTTAACTTATTCAGTTACACCCATGAAATCTGTACTGGACAAAACCTTCACCTTGTTGAGGTTAATAATAAATATTTCTTGTCTTAGCTATTTTTATTGTGGTCAATAAAAGACTTAACTATTAAAAATAATGTTAACTTATTCAGTTACACCCATGAAATCTGTACTGGACAAAACCTTCACCTTGTTGAGGTTAATAATAAATATTTCTTGTCTTAGCTATTCTTATTGTGGTCAATAATAGACTTAACTATTAAAAATAATGTTAACTTATTCAGTTACACCCATGAAATCTGTACGGGACAAAACCTTTACCTTGTTGAGCTTAATAATAAACGTTTCTCATCTTAACTATTTTTATTGTGGACAATAATAGATTTAACTAGTGAAACTAATGTTAACTTATTCAGTAATATTGTCCTGTTTTCACTGAAAACATCAGTTCTCCATTCTGAACAAGAAACCAGTGTCATTACCTTCCATTGTACAGGCTATTGGAATTATCATACATGTCAAAATGGATATTTCACAATTCTGTAATAAGTTAGGCTGTTAACATATTAATATTTATATGATCATTCTAAAAAACAATTGGTTTCGTGTGACAGCCCTCCCCACAAACACTTCCAAATATTATTGAGATTCGTCAAAACTGCCATCTGTAGAGCGTTCACAAGCCATGTGTCTCAAACACGTTGTTTTCAATGCAAAATGTGTCCCCAAACAACCAATTCAGTTGCCACGGCAACCAAAATCGATTGGTGTCGAGATCTTACCATTATATATGTGCCTGCAAAAAATAATGGTGATCGGGTGAGAATTGCGGCCTGTAGCGCGTTCAGAAGAAAATCTCTGCGGACGCGGACGACGAAGCCAAATCCATAGTATCCGCTGAACTTTGTTCGGGGGATACAATAAGTTAATGAATATTTTAGTTGTTATGAGTGTTACTGCATGGAATAGGAATAGTTAAGGTCCAGAATACTCTTAAGGTTTGCAATACTGATATCGATGAAACACTGCTCTGGCAGTATGATATTTTGTTTGAATTAACATATTTTGGGCAACAGGGATGATAGAGCCACAGGGGGATACACCCACGTGGTCATTGGCGACCGAATCGTCTAGTTCTGAATAGGTCTAGCAAGGGTGATGGTAAACTCTGTGCTATGTAAGTACATAAACCTGCTGATTTCTATCTTAACTAGGTCCTCCAATTTGGCTATATTCAGTTTACGGAATAACGGTGATGTATGCTCATTATATGGGACTTTCGCTATTTTGCGTATGCATTTTCTCTGTAATATTTCTATCCGATGCAATTGCGTTTTCGCAGAGGATGCAATTGCGTTTTCGTTTTCGCAGAGGACACCCATAGCATGATGCCATATAACAAGTGTGAATGAACTAAACTGAAGTAAAGAAGTCGTAAGTTTCTAATAGAGAGATAACACAGAAAGATCATGCTGTTTTGCCCCAAGAACTGAAGAACACAGTGTCCATGCAGAATGGTGAACATTGTGTAATTTTGTCTAGAGTGTTGCAGTCATTGTCCGGGCCCCGGGCCCGGATATACTAAAAACGCACTAATTTCAGCTGGTTCCGTTTTGCGAGGTCTCCCGCAGTGACGGGCAGGGAGTGATTCCACGGTGGACATACGTTGCGCGCTATTGTGCGGGCTTCGCCCGTTTACTATGCTGTGAACTGTAGTTCTCAATGTCAGATGTCAGGGATGTTTGTGTGGTACAGCGGGGGTCGCAAATATTGTCACTCTGTTTGCACAGGCAGTGATTTTTTGCACGCGCTGATATAACGCTGATGTAATAGAATCATATTAGAATCGCACTTAGAATAGGATATAGGCGTATGCGCATAAAAAAAAACCTGGAGAGAAGACTCGAGTACTGAGGAATAATAGGCGAGATATTAATTTAATTCATAAATAAAAAAAAACAGCAAAACATTTCCTCCGGACATATTCTTAACACTTTCCATTCCTACTATTCTGTAGCTAGTCAAGTTTAGCGATGTGTCAGAATGAGTAACTAGCCGGTCCCTCGGTGCCATGCTGCTGTGTTTACATGTGTGTGGAGCTCTCCAGCTGGAGGGAGTATTTATCTAGGTCAGAGCTGTCACTTCCTGTCTGCTGATAGCCAGGAAGGGAGGAGGCTGAAATTGTAATACACAGCACAGCATTGATTGAAACTGGCCTAGCACGGCTAATGTAGCTGGCCAGAGTGTCACAGCCAACTTTGCTGGGGTTTCTGGCGGCTTTTGGCCACCGAGTGAACAAGCAAACATGAGCCGGTTTTTGTGTGGAATGGGGAAGAAAAAGAAGGTAAAAAACACTTGAATGTTTACACACAGAAAACTCAGTCAGATAAACTAGATCTAGATATGGATATGGTAATGGTTAAAAACCGCAGCCTTTATATGTAATAGAACCACAGTGTGTGTACACACCGCAGGCTGAGCGCAGACAGGGACACTGATATACATCTAACTGGCTGGCAATGGGCATACACTGGTACAGTCACACTCGGTCAATAATACTACATGGTCATGTAGCTCATTGACGAGTACCAAACTAGCCCTGACACAGGTGTCACTACAGTATGAGTCTGTCTGTATGTAAGCTGCATACAGTGATGCCGTGAACAGATGTGGGGGAAACCCGACATACAACTTACAAGGCATCCATTCACAACCCCAAACTGAATATAAGTTGTTGACAAAGTCGGATCTAACATGCTTGAGCAAACAATATGCCAACAATAACAAAATTTTATTGATGTGTACATGTCCTATATTGGTTGGAACCTCATATTGAATTATATATGGTCAGATGACATCACTAGTTACAATTAATGATATATGCCAGTCCTTCATTGTTAGCATAATTATCATAACATGAAAGAAGTCACCAGAAAATTTAAATGTGCCAGCGTATGAACAATTTTGAAATGAAATCTATGGATGAATACATACATGAAGATGAAATAAAAACTTGATGCTCTAATCTGTTTGAGATATTCAATCAATCTATCTTTTCTATACATGTGTCATGATCTCATTATGGGAATATTTTGTAATTTTAATTCCAAACATGTATTTACATGGAAGATGATGTGACATGGTAATCTTATCGATCCATTACCCAGACATTTTCTTGCATTATAAATGAAGCATTATAATATTGGTCTCACTGCTCTATTGCTAGGTTATCATGTATGAAATTTAGGAGCAGGTCTATTCAATTAGTGTATAAAAAGGGACTGGATATAGGCCTAATGGATGGAGTGAACTCAGCCATCAAATTTCATTTATTCATGCTTCAGTATCTATACTGTAACAACTCGCACCAGATGAGCCGATCTAGCTCATATGTTGAAGAACAAATTTATAAACAGGGGCCTACATTGGCCGTGAGATTCTCAGGTATAAGATAAAAGTGTAAAATGTAGAAATAGAGCATTTCCAATGAAGTATCTGTGCTGATGGCTGATTCAGATTTACCAATGGTTACAGGATAATGTGAAAAATAGAAATTACATTGAATTGCGCCTCATTGCAGCGGTACAAGTACCCCCAGCAGGATGAGGAGCCGTTGCCTCCGCCGCCGCCAGAGCTGATGGACAATAAACCTGCACCTCCACCAGCCAGCGCAGCGCCAACCACATCCCCACAGCGAGGACCACAGAATGCCAGCTCCCCAGCTGGGTCACGCCCCTACCAGCCAGCCGCCTCACCAGTCGGGCCTCCACCCAGTGTACAACAGGTCAGTTACCCTGGTTACAGTAACCTCACCAGTCATTCCTCCACCTAGTGTATAACAGGTCAGTTACAATGGTTACAGTGACCTCACCAGTCATTCCTCCACCCAGTGTACAACAGGTCAGTTACCATGGTTACAGTAACCTCACCAGTCATTCCTCCACCAAGTGTACAACAGGTCAGTTACCATGGTTAC
Source organism: Terebella lapidaria (assembly GCA_949152475.1). Classification (NCBI taxonomy): domain Eukaryota; kingdom Metazoa; phylum Annelida; class Polychaeta; order Terebellida; family Terebellidae; genus Terebella; species Terebella lapidaria. Next base: position 1,979,788 of record OX424568.1, on the reverse strand, counting down.
TCACCAGCCATTCCTCTACCTAGTGTATAACAGGTCAGTTACCATGGTTACAGTGACCTCACCAGTCATTCCTCCACCCAGTGTACAACAGGTCAGTTACCATGGTTACAGTGACCTCACCAGTCATTCCTCCACCCAGTGTACAACAGGTCAGTTACCATGGTTACAGTGACCTCACCAGTCAGGCCTTCACCCAGTGTACAACAAGTCAGTTACCATGGTTACACTGACCTCACCAGTCAGGCCTCCACCCAGTGTACAACAGGTCAGTTACCACGGTTACAGTAACCTCACAAGTCGGGCCTCCACCCAGTGTACAACAGGTCAGTTACCACGGTTACAGTAACCTCACAAGTCGGGCCTCCACCCAGTGTACAACAGGTCAGTTACCATGGTTACACTGACCTCACCAGTCAGGCCTCCACCCAGTGTACAACAGGTCAGTTACCATGATTACAGTGACATAACCAGTCAGGCCTCCACCCAGTGTACAACAGGTCAGTTACCATGGTTACAGTGACCTCACCAGTCAGGCCTTCACCCAGTGTACAACAGGTCAGTTACCATGGTCACAGTGACCTCACCAGTCATTCCTCCACCCAGTGTACAACAGGTCAGTTACCATGGTTACAGTGACATCACCAGTCAGGCCTCCACCCAGTGTAGAACAGGTCAGTTATCACGGTAACAGTAACCTCACAAGTCAGGCCTCCACCCAGTGTACAACAGGTCAGTTGCCACGGTTACAGTAACCTCACAAGTCAGGCCTCCACCCATTGTACAGCAGGTCAGTTACTATGGTTATAAACAGTTGTTTACTACCGAAGTCATGGTCATGGAATCCATGGGATTTCTACTATCTGTTACTATGGTTACAATCATCCTCTTGTCTTGTCTGACCATCAGTGTACAACAGATTTTAACTACAATATCAACCATTGTATTTACAAAGGTATTTGAAAAGTATTTGAATTTTCAAATACTTTTGCAATGTATTTAAATACAAATACAAATACTTTGGTTTTCAGAATGTCAAATATAAATACAAATACTTTTAAAAAGTATTTAAATACTTTAAAATACAAATACAAATGTATTTGAACACATGTCTGACTACATGTAGTCAAAGTATCATGGGTACCAAATTTTGCAACAAACTCAGCAAGAAGTGTTGTCAACTGCTACAAAGTACATAACATACCAGGCCAGTTAATTTGTGTATACCGTATGGTTACAGAATTAGGCTTCCCTTACCTTTTTCTGTAATTGGTTGCCATGGTTACAATTGGAAAAAATATTGTTCTTCTTTTCAAGTGGGTTCCCATAGTTTCTGCTGTAGCATCCAGCAAGAAAAAATATGATTATTTGAAATGAATAAAAAATAAATAAGATTATTTGTAAACAAGATGAATTACTTTCATGACTGAGGGACTGTACTTGATTTGCACCTACATTATTACCTGACCAAGTAAGAAAAACGAGGCTTTACCTCATTGTCATGCCTCGCTGTGAATTCAGTGGAAAGAATTCAGGCCCACATATATCAATAAGAAATAACTTTTTTGTCGCTCATATACAGCTCCTTTGCATCATTTTATTTGACTCATTCGACCAGTTGCTTTGTGAAAATTACGCACAAAAATAAATATGTTGACACTAGGCCATTTTAGCAACAAATGGTGAATGTGTATTGAATTTGCAATGCATATTTGCAGGCTTTCTGCATTACATATGAATGATATATCTTTATCATTGCTGAAACAATGAACATGAGACACTCACAAAAGTCGCAATGCTCATTGAAATTTGAGCCCCTCACTCAAATCAAATAAGATTTGAGGCATCGACAATGCCATGGAGAATTGGAGATGCAAATAATATCAAACCTTATACTCTCCTGGGTAACGCTGAGTGATATCATGGTATACTAGTAATTTGAATTATAATTTCATAAATTTATATCAATTTGTAACGGATGCATGAAACAGTTTTTCTGTGACAGTTGATAATTAACTGGATTTCCAATTGACCGATGGGTGTATGTGGGAATGGTGACAGATGAGTGGAATTGGCCGACCAGTCGTCGCTGAATTCCTGAGTCTATGATCCATCAATCTGCCACATGTGGACTGTGGTTACCATGACAACAGTTAGATCCTTGTGGGATTTTTGTGTTTGATGCCAAGGACTCGCGATTCGATGACAAGAAGAACATCATCAAAAGGCAAATTATTGATTGGCAGGCCAACTCTAGGCGGTGGATTCCATCTGCCCCCCCCCCCCCCCCCCACCAACCACCAACTTCCAGCCCCTCCCATAATCTAACAATTGCCCACGATCCGGGAATACCAGCTCGCTTGCAGTGAATCAAATTAGCGGTGATATTAATACACAATGAATTTGGAATCAAGAGATACTCAGGAGCCGCAGGCAGAACGGATGCCCAGCTTGTGCCCTGCCTTATGGTGGATCTCGGGTGTTTTATTTCTGGCCAGCGGGTTAATGGACTGGAGATCGGCGGCTTGTTTCAGGGCGGAGAGGGGTTTGAGAATCAGAATACTTGAGACATCTGTGATAACGGGGTGTAGACGAGTGAGCGTTTTCTGTCAGCACTGATTGTCCTTGCGTAGTTGAAGACTTGGTTGAGATTATTGTTACCGTGGAGACCGCTAATAAACGTTTCCCTTCCTACTCTCGCCATTGGTGACAAACTTGTATTGCGCAGGCCGGCTGAGTACTCTCTAGCTCATTAAAGGGCTCTGTTCGTCTGGCGGCCGTCCGTTTGTCTGCCGTCCATGAACTGTGGGGGTGAAAAGTGAACATCCGCAGCCAATCAACACTTGGTTCTAGCTCCTGTTGAGGGTTAGATTCTGGACTTCTCATTGGGATTCAAGGAGAAAACATCAGAGTTTACTATGGACCACAGCTCTAGAGGAATCATTGCTGCCTGAGCAGGGTTCCTCAAACTGAACACTCCTCACTGGATATGAAAATATTTCATCTTCACCATATTGTGTGGCTAATTTTGTTGTCCATTGGAAGTGATTGGATTACGAGACAATGTTCACCTGGTGTCGTTTAACACATGACCGTAACAGGTCAAAAGACAAACTGAAATCTGTCACGTTCAAGAAATATGCTATGAAGGTTATATACCAATGTGTAAGTTGAGACTGCCGTGACTGATACCCGTAACTATAACTTTTCTTTCGTGTTAAAATATGGTGTTTAACCAAGGGTTTTTACTCTGTTTCAGCCTCAGGTCCAAGCCATGCAGCAGCAAGATGGATATGTAAGTATTAATTTTTTCACACTATGTACCAGTTGATTTGAAAAGCTTTGTTGATATTTTCAGTGGACGAAATTGTCTTCAACAAATTCAATTACTTCCGTTGACCATCTTGACAATACTGCCTGCCTTGAATTGCGACATTGCCTGTCTTCAGTTTTCCGTGAGTTGACACAAAGTCACGTTTTGTCATCGTATTTTACAGATGAACGGTGACGGTGACTGGGAAATGGAAGAAATCACGCTTGAGAGGGTAAGTTCTCGTCAGTCACCGCATCAACCGGTGTCAAAGCTCAGTTCTCCTCACATGCATCTTATATATAAAGTAGCGTAGAAACACCACCTACACTTTTGTGTCTGGAACTGTGGACAGATACTGAAACCTTGAAGAATGTCAAAACAAATTACGCGTCACAAAAAGAAAAATTGATGATGTCAATTATGAGTATGAGACATGGAAAATTGAATGCATCCTGACCAGCCGAATGTATGGTAGGAAAACTCTGCTAACAATTAAAACTTTATACCTGTTCATTAGCACAATATCAAATTTGCTGGTGTGAATTTCCGTCAGTGTCTGTTCTTTTGTACATTACCAGGGTGGCACCGGCCTAGGGTTCAGTATCGCAGGGGGTACAGACAACCCACACATTGGGGACGATCCCAGCATTTACATCACCAAGGTGATAGATGGTGGCGCCGCCGCAGCTGATGGCAGACTTAGGTACTAACAATGCTTACATCACATTAGCCTATATCAGTATGATCGAGTAGCAAGTTGCTGATTTTAATATCACAAGATTGACATTTCATGATGATTGAAGAAATAATTTTGTCAACATACACCTTTGCTGGATTACTATACCACTTTACTTTACTTATCGATGTGTTTCCCAGAGTGAATGACATCATCGTGTCGGTAAATGAGGTCAACACTGTGAATGTGACACACGCAGACTCTGTGGCCGCTCTCAAGGCGGCAGGGAATACCGTTAGACTGGTATGTATTGCTTTTCACAATATTACAAAATAAGTTCACTACAAACAGGGTTTGGATGTCACTCTTTTGGACATATATTTCAGGCTACTGTGTGATCAGAAAAGTGGCTGTTCAAATGTTGTGTAATGTTTATCCAATTATATGGTTTAAGAGGATTTTGAATGTTTGTGTTGAAAGGTGGTCAAACGTCTGAAGTCCTCAGTCGAGAATGTCATAGAAATTCTCCTCGTCAAAGGAAATAAAGGTGAGTTACATTTCCAATGTTGAAATAGTGTTGTCCAGATGCTATTTCAACCAGATGGACACAGTTGTTGTTGATTGATTAATGCTTTCTATCATAACCTCTAAAAGCAGCAATATTCATCATGGGAAAGTTCATATATGACATTGAAAGTTCGGAGTTGGAGTCTAACACCATCGTGGAGACATGTATTTTTATAGCTTTACACTTCTGTCTCTGGTGACCTGCCCGATATTTCTGCAGGTTTGGGGTTCAGTATAGCGGGCGGCATTGGAAACCAGCACATTCCTGGAGACAATGGGATCTTCGTTACCAAGGTGATAGATGGGGGTGCCGCTCAGGCGGATGGAACTTTAGCTGTGGGGGACAGGCTTCTCGCGGTGAGTGAAAACTTAACCTCAGACTTGGCCGATTCTAAAGATAGAAATTGGCAATCATCAATGGACACTTCTAAGTGCCTTATCGTGGTTAAAAGATTCCCCTGTACTGTTCCATGGACCAAGCAGTTTTGATTGTTATGTTACAGGTGAATGATACTAACCTGGACAACGTGACTCATGACGAGGCGGTCGCAGCACTGAAGGCGACACTTGAGAGAGTCCGACTGACGATCGCCAAGCCGATGGCCGTCACAGAAAGTCTGCCCCCAGACGCTCCCCCTCAGAGTGAGTGTCCAGTTGCTTGTCTGTGTTTGGAGTGATTTCTTTTCCTTGAAATAATTCGAGCAACAATTTTACCAAAATCGTCGGTAATGAAAAATGTCCTGATGTCAGTTGTTGTCTCCCTGTATTTTGATTGTAAATTGTTACTTGCTTGATTCACATCTGATTTAAACACCTCTACCTCCCACACCTGTGTTTATAATTTCGAGAGCACAGCAAGATATGTGTTGCGAAGCAGAGAGATTCAGAAGTAATTTAATTGATTACAAAAAATATATTGAGCAATACAATCATGATGTAAGTTTCACAAGATAACTGTGGTTTTTCCAGTCCGGACGCATGATTCAATGGGGGAGTTGATATCACAGCACAGTCCCCAGTCCCAGGGGGGACACGGACTCCAGTACGCAGCCAACATCCCACTCGCTGACATAGAGCACGAAGTCACCAGGTTAGTGGCCTCACTCACATGTACACTAGTCAATCTTTTACTCTAGGTAATCTCGACCCAGAGTGATAACATTGTTCTCAAGGTTTTTGATGTTAATGGCATACATCTGCTGTAATACTCAGTAATGATCTTATTATTGGAACAGATGAAAATTATTTGTGCGAGGATCTGATATCTTATTTCGGGTATTCCTGATTCATTCTTGGCACATTGTTTGTTATATATATTATTGACGCACTTACTTCCCTGATATTCTGTGTATTGCTTCCCACTTGAACTATGCATCCCCATATAATATCTATCCTGTCGCATGAAGTATGTAGCCCATGCTGACCGGTCACGTTCCCCACTCGTTCACAGAGAGGCACGGAAGGTTCTGCTGAAGAAAGGATCGTCAGGCCTCGGGTTCAACATCGTCGGCGGGGAGGACGGCGAGGGTATCTTTGTGTCGTTCATCCTCGCGGGCGGATCTGCTGATCTCAGCGGGGAGCTACGCAAAGGCGACCAGCTCATCTCTGTAAGTCGGGACTCGCTGGAAACAGCGTGGGGAATACCTTTTGAAGGGCCTCATTGTGATTGCCTTGAGCATTATGTATATTCCTTGTCATGTCGATTAAATACTGATACTGCTAGCAGTGTTGAAGATGGACAATTAACTCAGCCCTCTTCATGTACGGGTTTATCAAATATATACAATTATCAATGGTTTTCTTCAAATGGAAATGGCCTTAAGCTTCAGGTCATGACTCAATGAGTTCTTTGTACTTGCAGGTGAATGGTATAGATTTACGTAACGCTAACCACGAACAAGCTGCTGCGGCACTGAAAGGTGCTGGGGATGTCGTGGATATCATTGCTCAGTACAGACCTGAGGGTAAGTGTGTTGAACTTTCCATCTATTGTAAGGTTCTCCAGGCTTGTATCAATCACCGACTATGTCAATCCATTCATGTGGTTCAACATCAGTCTCAAATGTGGAATCCATATTAAAATTCAAAATGTAGACAACTAGTAGAAATGATTTATGTCATACTAATGAATCAAAGGATATGAACCAATGCGAGGGTTGGTGACCTAACTCCCTAGTGTGCTTAAATCTTTCAGATTACAACCGATTCGAGGCAAAGATTCACGACCTGCGAGAGCAGATGATGAACACTAGTACAAGTAGCCTGAAGACGGGTGCCAAACGCACACTCTACGTCAGGTAACACAATGTCTGGGTGATGTTTGATTCCACAATGTAACATGTAAATAGACATGTTCACCGGTCACCATAAAAATGGCTCCAAGAGATATCTGAACAAAATAGTTTCTGGAATAGGTAGTAGATGGTAACAAGCTTCCATCACTTGTTATAGCTTCTATTGTGTTATATTAAATTTTGTAATGTGTATTGTACAACTGTAAACATGATGAAAATGGTAGGTGGTGTCTTAGCAAGTATAACCATGGCTCGTACATTCTGACTTCACTACCCTGCCATACACTTCCCTGCATACAGAGCCCTGTTTGACTACGACCCGTCCCGGGACAGCGGGCTCCCAAGTAAGGGGCTCTGCTTCCACTACGGCGACATCCTCCACGTGGTGAACGCGAGTGATGACGAGTGGTGGCAGGCGCGCCGACTGATGCCGGAAGCTGAGGAGGAGGGACTTGGCATCGTGCCAAGCAAGAAACGGTCAGAATTGTGGTTGGTTCTTGTGGAAAGTCTCTCAAATATAGACTATTATAACAAGACCCAGTGACGATGACTCGGCAAATATTTGTCTAACAGGAAAATATTGGATCTATATAAAGATGTTTTGATAAAGAGACAGTTGTATCAATTATACACTTTTTTTCCAGAGTTGAAAGGAAAGAACGGGCTCGGTTAAAAAATGTCAAGTTCCAAGGAAAAGGCCCTGAAAATGGCAAGGTACGTCCGTTTTCATTTGAAACCATGCATGTTTTTTCGAAATATGAATATACAAAAAAAGAAAACCGAATACAGTCCCCAAGGTGCTGGGACTGAACATGATTTATTCACTTTCCCTCGGCATCACAGCTGAACACTGCTGACCGTAAGAAGAAGAATTTCTCCTTGAGCAAGAAACTCCCGTTCATGAAGAGCAAGGAACGAAGCGGGAGCGAGGACGCGCTCAGTGCGGATGAACGTAAGTCTCTCGGCCAGCACTAGTAGCTTATTGTGTGGTGGCAGTAGATCACTGGCTGACGATGGTACAGACATGTACAAGCTTAGCATGTTCCCACTTGGTGGCGACAAATGGCTCCTTGATCTGTTTTGTTGTATAATCACACACATCGTCCAGAAAAAAAGAAAGAAAACTAGCCTTTTTGAACGAACAATATCTGAAACGCTTTCTGCACATGTACGGGAGACACTCACTGAATCAACATTCAAATTCTGACTTTGTGCACAAATCACATTCGGAGTTCCTTGCCTGATGAAGGTTGTTGTTGAAGTTAGATTGTATAACATAGGTTTGCTACATTCCATGCCATTCAATTCTACATGGCCCTGACATTACATTTCAGCAAGCGAGGCGCCTTGTAAACGTAAGCTAAGTGCCAGTTTTGCATGTCAATATTAAAACTGTACCCTTGTGTGAACAGTGTCACTCTCTATGAATCTCCCTGTCTGTATTTACCACAGCATGCGTGTACTTATGATACTGAAGTTGCTAAGGGGCCAACTGCCAACTAAAGTTTTAGATTGGCAGATCTAAGATTGAGATTCACTTGATGATAGCGTGTTCACTGGTATGGGGAAGTTTGATGCACTAGGATTTGGGCGAAATGTACCAGATGTAAATGATTTTAATGAGGAGTTGTTAGCTTGAAGTAAAAGTAGTTTATTGGTTTGTAAGAAAATTCTTTGTGTGGGAAATATGGGGATATTAATTATTGAGAGGTCCAGGATTATTGTGTAGAATAGAAAGTAAAGGGCATCATACTGCATGGTAGAAATGTTTTCGAACATCGAGATATATATACGACAAGATGAGGTTTTTATGTACGACTAGCTTACACTTAGTCGTTATGATAACCGCACGAGTGAACAACTAGCTGTGCCCTGTATCCCATGTTATTGACCATAACCTGATAGTGATACGATTTCATTCTCAATTTTCAGTTGTCCAGTTATATGTGTGTGACTTGATATTGTTAAGATTTAGTTAAAAGTGTATCACATATCGTTTGTGAATTTTCCATTTGTCAGTGTGTACAACTACTCAGGATTCGTGTTTGAAAAAAATACCCCCAAAACCCTTCGTTATCAAATGTGTTGAATGCAAAATACACCTTAATCATGGTAAATGATAAAATAAGTGCTATACTTAATGGATTCACCCTGCAAAAAGGATAATGATATGGTAGTTCATTACATGTAATGATATTCACCATATAGCTTCGTGATGGAAATTGTTAAGATTTTGTTTATTTGACAGCGGGAGAAGAGCCAGTTCTGTCCTACGAGCCTGTGGTACAACAAGAACGTAAGTCTGAGCACAACTGTAATGTATTCTTGCTATTGGAGTGAAACAAGTTCAAATTATTGGTGATTTTCGTGAGCTGATCTCATGGTGATTGCTTTGAAGTGTGTACGTGTTTAGAGCAGGAAATGGTTTTGTTTCAGTGCGTTATACACGACCCGTCATAATTCTGGGCCCACTGAAGGACCGCATTAATGATGACTTAATTAACGAGTTCCCTGACAGATTTGGCAGTTGTGTCCCTCGTGAGTAAAAATTATATTTCTTCGTTAAGAGATCTGATCATCCAGTGCAAGGAATAAAAATGTAATGCGAAGTTCTCGTGTTATGTACACATGATATATACTGTGTACATCTGCGCTCAGACACGACCCGACCAAAGCGTGACTATGAGGAAGATGCCCGGGAGTACCACTTTGTCAGTTCCCGGGAGCAGATGGAGCGGGACATCCAGAATCACCTGTTCATAGAGGCTGGGCAATACAACGACCACCTCTACGGAACAAGTGTCTCCTCTGTCAAGGAGGTCGCAGAGAAGGTAAGAAAAAGTTTGGGTGATTAATTAATTCATCCTATGCTTCATTGTTCTAGGCCGTTTTATGTTTCTCTCCAATTCATTTGACCGTTTGTGTGTCTAAATTTCTTATAGCTTTCAACATAATTGGCGCACTTCAGGTGAAACATTTGTTTGCTGCTATGGTAACATGATATGAATGTTCAAATCATGAGTATCATTGTTCTATTTCTTGCAGAAGAAACACTGTATTCTGGATGTCAGCGGTAATGCCATCAAACGCCTGCAGGTGGCAGGCTTGTTCCCTGTAGCTATATTCATCAAACCAAAATCTGTGGAAAATATTATGTGAGTATCAAATAATAGCATTCAAATGTAAGTCTTACTAACTTCGCAAATTATTCTATCATGTCAGAGTTCTGTAAACAACAAATTACAAAATTGTTGACAACTTTCCTCATAGCGAACTGAACAAACGTGCCACTGAAGACGTAGCCAGAAAAACGTATGAGCGTGCTTTGAAATTAGAACAAGAGTTTGGTGAATATTTCACTGGTAAGTGTCTGTCTCTACTTGCTATATTTTGTAACAGTATGTAAATAAATACACTGTAATGGGGATTGTTTGATACATTTTTATTCGCTGAGCATAGACACAAGGCTGTAAAGTTGTTCTCTCCCATTCTGAACATTTTTGTGCAATATTATAAAATCTTGAACTGGACAAACTGTGGTGACCATGTCTCTGATCAGTTTGTGGTCTGACACCAGTATTTATTCACTGACTCCCCCCTCCCACTGTATCCATGGTTGGTGACCATATGTTTGTTTGCTTGTAGCCGTGGTGACTGGGGATACTGGGGATGAGATCTATGCAAAGGTCAAGGAAGTGATCCATGACCAGTCCGGGCCGGTGATCTGGGTGCCGGCCAAAGAGAAGTTATAATGTCACGCAGTCGCTCTGCCGCGCCCAGCTAGCGGCCGTACACGATCACTGCCAGATGATGTAAACGCCGCACCACACCAGCGACACGGAACCGCGGGGCATCTCTTAGCAACGCACCAGTCACCACCCGACAGCATTTAACACAGCACTGTTCCGTTAACTTATCTATAGGTTTAGGCCATGTGTATACTGTATCTAGACAGAGATTTTACGTTTGTGTGTGTGTAAATAGAACACTTGTATGTACGTAGGGAACACACATGCCTTTTATACCAATCCTGATCGATGTATGAGTTATAACCAACAAGTATCAGGGTCCATTTCTACTCTATGGTTCCATTCGTGTGACTTGGCCATAGAAGTACACATTGACTGACAGTGTTGATGATACCGGTAAAATTCATCAGTGCATTGCTGTAAGTTTACATAGTCACTTGCCACATGTGCTTGTCAAACGTATGAACTCGCTGAAGGCATTACAAAGTAGCTAACGAGTTTATAATAAATGATAGCTTTAATGACTACTCGCAAGATGCGCGTCCGAGATAGAATAGGCGCACGGGAAGCATGACTTCTTGAATAAATAAATAAACTTTGGATGTACATGGATAGACCATATCACTAATAAAGCTAGTGTGCATGTTCCGCACAATATTTTACTTTGTTATTTAAACGTGTGAATGACTTGGTATCTCATGCTAAACAATACATTAATTGCATGCGGCTATTTACAATTAGTGATGTTTTAATTTATTTAGGTATGTAAAATGAGTATGGAAATACAGTTGTAATTACATGTGTGATAGGTCGAATATCTGCAAAAAAAATATATGTATATAAGAATAATTATGATCCTAATTTTTGTACAGAACAATTTGCTGTTACGACGGTCAATAAGCGCCACTAAGGGCACCTATATACTGTTACCATGGTTACATTTGTGTGACAGTTTTAGCATTGTTACATATGTGCTGTTGCCATGGATAATGCTATGTTACTATGGATACAGAGATGTGTCACCATGGATACAGAGATGTGTTACCATGGAGACAGACATTTTAGAGATGTGTTACCATGCATCCGGAGATGTGTTACTATGGATAGAGACACTCTGTTTTCTTACTTCTGGCCTCTCACCATAAATACAGTATTATTTCACAGATAACAAACATGCCAGGTCAGATTAATATTCTTGTCATTTTAGCTTCATGTAATAAAAAACTTGTACATTGTTTATCCATTTTGTTGGAGTTTTTTTTAAAACTTTGTTCCTGTGGCCTTACACAGATGTATCGACACCCAAGGCCAGAGTTTTATCATTGTTTTCCTCCAGGTTTTTATGCCATTGGGCGCCTTGCGTGATAAAGTTGTGATGTCTTAGACTTGTCCTCTCCCTGTTACTTCGCATGCTTAGTCGATTCACGGCATTTCGAATGTTTTGAACAAAAAAAAATCATGTTCATTCAAAGTGATTTGTGTGTTCGAGTGTTGCATGAAATATGAAATGACATTATATATACATGTAAGAGCATTGCCACAATTATGACTTGTAAATTGTTTCCATGTACCAAGCGGGGGAGTTCTGGGCAGATAACTATGATATGTACTGTTTGTTCTGTTAAATGTATTGTTTTATGGTTGACAAGATGGTTTGTAAACGGAAGTCCCTTATATCTTATGCAGGCCATCAGATCTGTACTTTGTACTTTCTACTAAGCTCTGTATTTCTGTATCCAGCACGGATCTGTGCCGGACCTTCGTTTGTTGTTGATAATGATTCTGTGTGATTTGTCCAACCACGTGCCCATTGTGGAGACCCTTGACACAGCAGGGGTATTACAGTGGAATAAAATGTAACAGTATACAGCCATTGTTTCGTGTTCTTATTCTTCAAATTTGTATCACCGTATTGGTCCCAAATAGAAGCATGTGCCCCAATAGAAGAGTGCCCCCCCCCCCCCTCTTACAAGAAAGCCTGGTGTGTTCTTTATAACATGGTCTTATATTGATTTAAACATCGTATCTGGCTACATTTACCAAACTAACACATATACTGTATAAGTATTGTTTCAATGATTTCCCGAAAAATTCCCTCAAATTTTACCTACTTTTGTGTGCGCTGATGTTGACTCTTGTTGCAGTGACGCACCACTGTTCTCTTAGGACCAATATGGTATTTGTTGGAATTTGTTACAGAGGAAAGTATATACAGTAAACTCCCGTTATTTCAAACTCGGATATATCGAAGTACCCACTTATAATGAAGCAGTTTGGTGGTCCTGCCCAGTCCCCATTCAATTACATTACAAAGAGGGATATAACGAAATGGATATATCGAAATTTCGCTTATATCAAACACATGAACTGGCCTCAACCCAATCAAATTCATTGAATTTACTACGGTTAAAGCGAAGTCATCGAAGCCGGTCAATTTCATGCCCCACTGTTTTTTGACAATCGTACCTCAGAATTCGTGGCCGAATACATTGACTATTGGTGCATTGCTGGCTGTGATTTTAGTTGTCAGCTGTCTGCACGTGTCACTGATTGATTGCAATCAGGTAGGCAATGTTGTTTCACAAAGTAGTTACAGTCTTCTCTTTATATGATGCCGAGCAGATTTTGTCATATTGAGTAGATTAGGCATACCAGTATGTACCAATAGAATGTTGATCACGTTTTTCAGGCCGGACAGTGTAAATACAGCAAATCATGAAAAAAAAAAATTAAAATTCATCATGGCTACCAAACGGAAACATGTATCCATTGAACCACAAAAGCAAACTACTTTTGTTCCTATTTCGAGAGAAACCACATTGAAAATGAACCAAAAACAACATTGAATGTGTAATTTCCTTTATTACAAACTTCTTATATAACGAAAATCTCACATCTCACATTACATCCTCCAAAATGACATGACTATGCAGTAAAAGTCTTCACAGAAATATTAGAATGTAAATCATCTTCACAGTCCAGAGTTACGGAGCCATTGTAGCTTTCAACCCCCATAGATGCCATATGACCAGTACAAAAGTTGAGCAGGGACAGCTGCTCCAAGCGGGAACTAAAGCTTTCATTTCTGGTAGAAGTTATTCTTGGCATTCTGGTTTCTTCCTTGACTCCAGGATCTGGATAATCATATCAGTGAAAAAAAACAGCATCTGCGCACTGTTTCACGGCCAGATGCTCGCTGGAGTAGCTGCTCGCCCAATTGTGGGTTTGCAGCTATCACCCAGGCTCCTGAAGGTAGCCACTCAGACTCAGATTAAAAGTGCTGCGCAACGAGGACATCTGTGCATCTTTCTTGAAGGACCTTTTTGGCGTTGCTGCATCCAAGGTCAGAAGGATGGTGGTTGAACTTGCTTGGGTGCCTCGGTAGCATTAGCTATGGCCGCTTGTGGTTAATAACTCAGATTCTGAAGAAAATCCAGATGCTGGGGCCTGGTATGTCCCTGTACAGTTAGGATTCTGCAATTAATTCAACCCAACAAGCCATTGGCGTTACCATTTTAAAGCTTTTCGACACATTGCTCTATCTTCATGTCATACTACTTGATTTTGACGAGCCATCACATCACACAATTTAGCAACCACTTTTTCAACTGTGATTAGTCCACAAAACTGCCGCCCCAGCTGGTGATGCCAGGAGCAGGTGGTCCTCATCACTCCCGTAAGGAGCTTGTCACTGTGGTGGGTTGTGCAATTTCATTTGCGAGTGACTCAACATGACGTCTGTAAATACTACATAACATGTTTTTTTACCATCCATGATTTGCAAGGACTGTCAAGGATGTCGGATGCTAACGAATGCTTCTTTCTGGGACCCTCCTGTTTTGAAGGGGCACAAGCACTAGAAGGACCTTCAAATTTGCCACATTGCAATATCGGAGCCAAATTCTACTCCATCGTAGGATTAGGCAGACGCCTGTTACAGGTGGAGATCTTGCATTTGAAAGGATTCAGCCACAACCCTGCAATGTGGATGCATTCAAGTACCAGCTGGAGGTCGGTATGGAGCGGTCATACACGACAACATTGTCCACCATGTACATTTTCCATCACCATAAGATTGACCCAACGGCTGTCACTGGCTGACGTCTAGCTTGTGCATCTTCTGCACATTCTGACCTTTTGGGGGCCAAATTGCTGCTTGTCATAGATGTGAAACGGGCCCCTGCAGTTTAATGAAGAATCTTTTGTTCTCTGACTTCTTCTGTGTGTTTTCGTCCTCCAGCTGCCTCAGCAGGAGCGCCAGGGACTTAACATCTTTCGGTCACTGAGGACACTCCCTACTCAGGTGTCCGGGATGTCGGCACAGCACACATGCTCCCAACCTCTAGGTATCTGCGCGAGGTCATCTTAGTCGTCACTTTCTTCACCTTCTTCAAAATCGTCCCTATCAGTTCAATCAGCTGGTCCATCTTCTGGGCCTGGACCCTGGGTCTCGAACGTTCTCTTGAAGTAGGGAAGCAGAGCCAAGACTCCAGTTATTGTCCCTCTTCGGCAGAGGCCTATCCCCCTTCGTGAAGGCCATCACGTCATAGCATAGCGGCTCTGATGGGTTCTCGTCCTCCACAATGGTGTGGACTGCACGCACTAGCTCACGGTTGACACTTTCATACCGGGTCCTCATGTCCTTTATCTGGGCCATGAGCGTCATGTCACATCTTCAGGGAGCTTTCCAATGTGATGGTTGCGTGCACCTCATCCCCGAGGTGTGGACACGAACTCTTGACCATATATGCTGGGCAAAAGGTACTCCGCCCACTCCATAGAAACACCTCGACTTTGTCTAGGAGAAGCTGTCCGTCTGCTCCGCAGGTGTTGACGCAAATACAGAGGAGGATGAGGTACTCCCTTCCAGCCACGCCATCTCCGTGGACTCAGAGACCATCGGCGCCTCCTGTGGGAAAGAGTACTGTCAGTGGTAGACCCGTCCATTTCTGAATCTGTATCTCATCTCCTCAGCTCCCTGGGTGGTATCAGGTCATCTGTCCGGGCTGGACCGCCAGTGGCATCTGATGGTAGTACACCACCGGTACTGGCTCCCTTTTTGAGGAACCAGCCTGTCCTCTGTCTCTCAAGTAGTCTTCCGACTTGAGGATTTCACTGTCTGCCAGGAAATGCGTCTCCCCAGCACTCGACTCAGCCTGGAGCTATCAGATCGTGGACCCTCTGCAGATTACGAACCTGCGCTCGCTTTCTGTCTTCTTCTGTCCATCCAGACCAGTCTCCTCACTCCAAATCTGTCTTCACCAGCTCCGAAGTCTTCAGATCTTTCAGATTCCTCTGGACACAATGTCTTCCGCACTCCTTTGCGTCTCCCGATCCTCTGTGCTTCTCTGATCTTCCGTCATCTTCCGGGGAGGACTTCAGGTCTTTTCCCTCTAAGTCGGATATCTCAGGCTCAGCTGTATATACTTCTTTGAAGGATCCTGGTCAAGGCACCAAGTTCCTGTAGCGAATTTATGTTGATGCCGTGTTTTGTTGTTGTTGTTGTTGTTAGGTTACCGGACCTTTTGGTCTAATTTATGCATTAGATTCCCCTTATGTACCTTTGTAATGTGTATAAGTTTCGTTGCTCTTGAATCGCCGGTCTCCGTGTAGCGGCCATTTTGAATTTTTGACGGATCGGCGAAAAAAATTTTTTTTGCCCCAAATCGCGTCACTATCCATTTCAGGCCATTTCTAGGCAAGTAAAAAAAATTTCACCCTTTGAAAAAAAATTGTGGAAAAATTTTCGGTATTTTTTCCCTTCATAATGGGAGCTGCTAGGACTGTACTCATAGAATGCTTGAAGATAGAGCTTAGATATTGACACTTTCAAATAGGAAGTCATATATGGCGATTTGTGAGGTGACCTTGAATTTGACCTTCGATGACCTTGAGAGGTCAAAACGGCCTTTTTCTTGTCAAAAAACGCTCGATTTTGGACTTTGACGGCCATTTTCTCAAAAACTGTTCAGATGGATTTCAGTTTTTTGTTTTAAAAGATCTCTCTTATGTACGGAGCCCCTAAGAGGACACACCTGTGAGTGAAAAAAAAATATTTTTCTCGCGTTCCCTCGCGAAGTTTTCGCGTTCGAACGCGATTTTTTAGCGTTCCCTCGCGATGTTTTCTCGTTCGAACATGATCTTTTCGCGTTCGAACGCGATCTTTCGCATTCCCGCGCGAAGTTTTCACGTTCAAACGCGAAAACTTGATTGTGCTGACGCCCATGACTTCTGAGAAGGTTTGGCTACAAGATCGCGTTTGAACGCGAAAAGGTCACGAGGGAACACGAAAAGATCGTGTTTGAACGTGAAAACTTCGTGAGGGAACGCGAAAAGATCGCGTTCGAACGCGAAAACTTCGTGAGGGAATGCGAAAAGATCACATTCGAATGCGAAAAGATCGCGAGGGAACGCAGAAGATCGCGTTCGAACGCGAAAAAAATGTTTTTTTCTTAACTCTTGGTTGTGTCCCCTAAGGGGCTTCGTACTTATGTACATTTATGACATGTATAAGTTTCTTTGCTTTTGGAACCCATTTGGCCCAAACTTGGCCCAAACTTGGCCCAAATGGGACTTTCCCAAGTTAAATTCTCCTATGCGTTATAACAGACATGGGGTGAATACATTAGAAAAGTATTCGAATACTGCACAAATGTATGAATATGAATACGAATATGAATACACATATTTAGCTCTGTATTCGAATATGAATACGAATACATTGATATGTATTTATGAATGTATTCATGAATACATCTCGACCTATAAATATTTAGTTCTACATTAGGCTACATGTACATAAACATGTACATGTAATATATACGTTACATGTACATGTTTTGACAGTTCTGACTTTGTGGCCGTGATGCATGCAGTGAAATGTGCCAATTACCAACTTTCACTAATAAATTCAATGAGAGAAAAAGTTACAAAACCTTTTTTCTATACATGACATCGTGTAGCGTACTGTAGCGTTATGACGTGGTTGCTACCTAGTAGTGACACCACGGTTATAGCGTGAACGTGCGGACAGGTTTATAAGACATTCGGCGACACTCCAGTAAGGGGGTATACCTCTTTATCGTGGGGTCGCCGAACCTTACATTGGTGCCGTGACCAGGTTCAGCCCGACGGCGTTCCATCGCAGCCTAAGGTCGCAGTGTCTTGCTCCCTCGTCCCTGGGGACCGTCCGCTCCTCCGGGACCCTCTCCGCAGCAAAACATGAGTGAAAGAGATAGAGAAAGTGAGGGTAGAGAAAAAGATAAGGTCTCCGATCATACCCGGTCGAAGACCGGCCGTGAGCCGCTCCAGGGTGGCTCCGGCGATAGTGCGGAGCACGCGGAGCCCTCCACAGACAGTACCCAGTCTACGGAGTCGACTCCGGCGTCCGCGGCTCCGTCTCCGGACGTAGAGTCGAGCCCTGCAGGGCTGCAACATGTATTGCCGTCGAGGCTTAGCCTCGATGTGTTAGGCGCGGTCGGCGGAGCTGGCAACGGCTCTACACTGCGCCTGCCCTTGTCCGGACGACGTTCGTGGCAGGCGGCACTTTTCCAGGGGATGTCTCCGGACGTCCGGACGTCCGGACATCCGGACACCCGGAGATCCGGAGATCTGGAGGTCCGGACATCCGGAATCGAGAGCCAGCTGCTGCAGTCACCTCTGGACAGGCGGACCAACTCCTCCGGTTACATAACCCGGCTGGGTGGACTCCCTCGAGGGTCTCCGGCTCGGATACCGGACGGTCCGCACCGGGCGAGATGGACCAGCTCACCAACACACTGAGTGCGCTGGCTCCTCTATGGCGCTATGACCGTGCCCGGTCGCCCCAACATGGATGGCCCGATCGATGGGAACGCTCACCTTCTCTGCGGTCAAAGAGCCTTTCGGGGCCCTTGTCGGAGAGGGAGAGGTGGCTGATCCCCACGGCGCTTGAGCAATTCAAGCAGAGTCAGTCAACCCTGAGCGTCGACGCGACGATCGCCTACAGTCCGGGGATGACTGGGCCTATGGCCCCTCCTCAAGTCCTGCCGAGTCCGCAGACGCCGGTGGTCCCCGCAATGGGATCCGCGCCTGTGCCGCGACTCGCAGGCACCACGCTGGCTACAGCTTCGACCGTTCCTACGGCCGGAGTTAATGCTGCATGGTCAGCTTACTCGGCAGTCAGGGTGTGTCGGGCATGCAGTGGCAACCGGTGGCTTCGGCCCCTAGCTACGTTAGTTATGCCGCCCCGTCTGGAGCCTACCTAGTGGGTTCGACGGGAGTCCCGACCGCACCAAGACAGGATGGGCTAACTGCGGGAATGTACCCGGCGGCAAGCGTGAGCTTCCCTGCCCCCATGTCGACGGCGTTGATGTCTGCCCCTGCGGACTCCGCTGCGGGAGCGGGTAGTACACGGACCTTGCCGTCTTATACTGCCGACCCCAGAGCCGGATCCGCCGGTCGGGCGCGATCCCCGCACGACAAAGGGCCCGACCAATCTTCCTGGTGGAAGCGGTTCAACGGGGACAACGCCGACTTGGAGGACTACTTACTCCAAGTTTGGCGGACCGCAGTGTATGAAGGATGGACCCAGGAGGAAGCTGGGCATATCCTCTCGGGGAGCTTGGAGGGGAAGGCTCTCCGAGTTATGCAGTGACTGCCGGTGGGAACAGTTACGTTCGGCGAGGTTGCTCGGCAACTACGCCTACTGTTCACGCCTACGACCAACAGGCGGATGTTTGAACGGGAGTTCAAAGTGCGAATCCGCCTACTGACTGAGTCCGTTACAAAGTATGCATTTAACTTGCGCATACTCGGCCGGAGAGCTTATCCGGACATGGAAGCCAGTCGGTTTGAACCGATGCTGATCGATCAATTCATCGATGGCCAGCCATACCACTTAGCCTACGAGCTGGCCACCCATGAAAAGCGATCGATGGAGGAGGCAATTAACGCCGCCCTTGCGTTAGAGGTAGCTGTCCGTTCCAGACAGATGCCTCCGGCCCCGGCTCCGGCCCCGGCTGTTCCCACGCAAGCGGTGGCACAGTCTCCTGCCAAGGCATCGCAGGTGACCCCATGGTCGGCCCCGGCTAGCCGGGCACCCACCATGGAGTCCAACCCTCCGTGGGTTGGTACACCGGCGTCTCCGCAAGGGATGCCTGTTCAAGCGGCACCAGCTGTCACGTCGCGCTCATCTTCGGACGAGCATGACTATGAGGAGTACGATTTCGGCGCCGCGCAGATGATTGTGTACTGCGCTGGAATTGACTCTCCGGGACCCGCGGAGAGTCAATTTCGCTGAAGTGTCCGGACCTGCTAGAACGCCTGCGGGCGCGCGGGTACCAGGGGACTCTTCCCAGTCTGCGCCGGAGTGTCTATCCTCGGCCTGGTCCTGCGGGACAACAAGGCCATCCCTCACGGCAGGGAAACTGAAACCGGGCATAGTGGTGACCAACACTGCGTCCGGGGACAGTTGTTCGGTGGCGCCTAAGGCTGTCCCATCTGCGGACAAGCCGGACGAGCCTCAAGTAGATATATCTTCTCCGGAAGTGCTCCTTGAGGATTCGTCTACCTACTCCGCAGCTGAGGCAGATAACGAGGACTCCGTAGCTGAGCCCAGTGTTCCGGGTGATTCCGATCATCCGGTGTGCGCACTGGTGTGGGACCCTTGCCCCTGTCTTTTGGATGGGAGCCAGTCTGGTTCCTCGTAGACTCTGGCTCGAAGGTTACCATCGTAGCCACTGGAACGTTTAAGCGTGAGCCAGTGCTCCGCAACACGGTGTTGCGGGATCCCGGGCATTACACGCTCCACGGAGCGGGTAACAACAGCATGCGTATCCACGGTATCATCGATCTGCCTATTACTCTTGGGGACAAGGTGTATATCACAGAGGCAATCGTTGCAGATATCGGAGCGCCTGGGATCATTGGAATGAACTTTCTCCGGATCCACCGGGTTATCGCCAACTTCTGCTCCGGCAAACTCCGGATGGGAGAGGACACTCGGATGCTCCCATTGTACTGCGACGCGGCTGTGTGGCAGCTACTGCTACGCCTGCGTCGTCCAGTCGTGTCATCCCTGACGATCCTGTCTATCGTGCTGCGTGCGCGGCGGCGGTCGCCGGAGATGATCCGTTCACCCTGCCAGACCATCTGAGAATCTAGAGTTTCGAAAGACCTGCTGGATGAAGGTCAGCGTCAGGCTCTCCGCAAGCTGCTCCGGCAGTATGCGGATGTGTTCATGAGTCCGGACGGTGCGGTTGGCAAGACGGACGTTGCCAAGCACCGCATCGACCTCCTGGACGAGCGTCCTTTGAAACAGCGTCTACGACGGGCAGCGATAGTGCACCAAGAGGTCATTGACCAGGAGGTGCAAAAGATGCTCGAGCTAGACATCATCGAACCCAGTGACAGCCCTTGGGCAAGTCCTGTGGTTATGGTGCAGAAGAAGGATGGCTCGTGGATCTTCTGCGTGGATTATCGTAAGCTTAACGATGCCATGCGGAAGGACTCATATCCTCTCCCGCACATCGAGGATACCTTCGATTCCCTGGTCGGATCGCACTATTTCTGTGCTCTGGATCTGGCCTCCGGGTATTGGCAGGTTGATATAGAGGAGAGTGATAGGGCGAAGACTGCCTTCGTTACCAAGAACGGGCTCTACCAATTTAAGGTAATGCCGTTCGGGCTCTGTAACGCGCTAGCGACGTTCGAGCACCTCATGGAGATGGTACTTAAAGGGTTCCTCTGGAAGCGATGTATGGTCTACATCGACGATGTCATCGTGTATGGCTGGTCGTTCGAGGAAACCCTCACCAACCTCCAGATGGTACTCCATCGCATCCGCGGAGCAGGCCTTAAATTGAAGCCAAGTAAGTGCGAACTGTTAGCGCAGGAAATCCTGTACTTAGGCTTTATGGTAACGGGCAGCGGAGTCAGACCAGACCCTAAGAAGATAGAGGCTGTTAAGAACTGGCCTCGGCCTTGTAACGTGGCAGACGTAAGGTCCTTTTTGGGCTTCGCGAGTTACCACCGCCGGTTCGTGCGAGGCTTTGCAGAGATCGCGCGCCCCCTTACTATCCTCACGGAAAAGGGCGCCGATATCATTTGGTTAGCTGAGCAGGAAGTTGCCTTCTCAGCGCTCCGGCAAGCTTTGGCAGAAGCGCCGGTGCTGCGGCACCTTCGTCCGGATTTTGGACACTGACGTGAGTAACTTTGCACTCGGCAGTGTCCTCTCGCAGATCATGGACGGGCAAGAGCGGGTAGTAGCTTATGTGAGTGTGACCTTGAGCCGCTCTCAAATGAACTACTGCACCACTCACCGCAAGCTGCTCGCGATGGTTACGATCCCCAGTGGTGATGGCCGCTGCGGTGCAGTCAGACGTGTCGGATGAGGAGCCTAATTACTTGGGTGGCTACTCTCCGGCGCAGTTGATTGCGAAGCAGAGAGCTGACATTGCTCTGGCACCGGTAATCAAAGCCCTTGAGGCCGGCCAGAAACCTTCCAAGGATGAGCGGAAAACCTACAGGGAGGAGACCCAGTCTCTTATCTCCAGTGGGAAAGACTCTCCTTGAGGGATGGCCTCTTATACCGGCGCTATGAGCCACCGAGACCACTGCCACCCATTTGGCAGTTGGTGCTTCCGGCGGAGCTGCGGAAAGAAGTGCTCCATCAGTTGCATGACCTCTGGGTGACCGGTCACTTGGGAATTCGGAGGACTGTCCATAGGCGAGAACAGCGCTTTCACTGGCTTGGTAGCAGTTTGGACGTGCAACGATGGTGCACAGCCTGCCCTCGGTGTCAAGCTTGTAAAGGAGTTCCCGCTCCTGGCCGCCACCCCTTAACCACGGTTAAGGCCGGCGCGCCATTTGATCGGATAGCCTTGGATATACTGGATACCCATCGGGTCACCCCACATGGTTTCCGGTACATCCTGGTGATTTCCGACTATTTTACCAAATATACCGATGCGTACCCACTACGCTGCCAGACTGCGGACGAGTTAGCTCGGTTGCTGGTAAATAGGTGGGTGGTGTACCATGGTGTACCTAAGCAGGTACATTCGGATCAGGGCACGCAATTTGAAAGCAACCTGTTCCGGAGCCTAGCACAGATGCTAGGAAGTACCAAGGTGCGGACCACCCCTTACAGGCCCCAGCCGGACGGACAGGTTGAACGCTTTAACTGGTCTGTCCTTAACATGCTGGCGGCCTTTGTTAATGATCGTGCGAATGATTGGGATGACCACCTCCCGTATGTCTTAATGGCGTACAGGTCGTCGGTCCACTCTTCGACCGGAGTTACTCCGCATGCGATGTTGTACGGCCGGGAGCTCAATCTGCCCGTGGATATTATGTATCCAACTGCGGCAGAGACCGGTGCAGTACCCCAGTGCGGTCCGGAGTACGTTGAGTGGGTTCGCCGTGCCCTGGCGAACGCCCATGATTTCGCGTGAGCGCGCCTGGAAAAGTCTGCTATCCGACAGAAGCGTGGCTATGACGCCCATGCCAAGGGTAGGCCCGCTTTTGCGGAGGGAGATAAGGTGCGCTATTATTATACGCCGCTTAAGCTAAGAAACAAGTTTGCTAAGCCGTGGATAGGCCCGTTTACTGTACTTATACAGGTTACGGACGTGGACTACCGGATCCGGAGGGATTCTGACCCGGACAGGGTTCTGGTGGTTCACATTGATAACTTGAAGAAGTACGAGGGCCCGCTTGTCATGGATCCGCTTGTACAAGATGCGGAACCGGATGATGCTCCTTTATTGGATCCATCCGGTCGAGCGTGTGCGCCGAATGGTGGGTCTCCCGGACCTCTCTGATCCGTCAGATGACGGTCCGGACGTGGAACCATCAATTTTCGGCGATCCGCAGGTACCACCACTCCCTCCACCACCTGTGGATGACGGGCGGCCACGCCGGAAACCTTGTGCGCCGACCCGATATGGGTGGGACTAACGTTCCGCCCATGCGGATGCGTCTGCGGTATCCATCTATCACACCAGGGATGGATTTTAGGTCGTTCCGTGAGAGTACGCATCACTTTCCTCTGTGAGCAGCTACTCTGTTGCTATCTCCGGAGTTGAGGTCCGCGGACATCTTTGCGTCGTAACGCCGCCGCTCCGCATCCGCCCTCCCGTAGTTTCTAGCGCTAGAGACGTGTGGCAACCCTATCCACATCAGGTAGACTGGCCTGCGTAGTTAACACAGTGTCTATGCTGGCCGGACCCTTTTGTGGATGTGCTGTGCGCCCCTGGTCCCGGGACAACCTCTTATATGGCCAGACTGAGGTTAGGATTTACGTCCGCTACGGGAGAAGCGCCTTCCCACGGATTTCGGGAACTGGCTCTGGATGCGGGGTTAGTGTCCAGATGTGAGGACTGATGTCCGTGGTTCATCCGCGTGACTCGTCCGGCACTCCGGACGCTTTAAGATGACGCACTTTGGTGTGTTATCCTTTGTGAGCCACTACTATGATTAAGTTTATGGTAGGATAAGGTTTCTAGCAGCAGGAAACCTTTAACCATTATTTTTAATGGACCGGCTGTTAAGTCCGCACGTGTGGACCAGCCGCGGCAGTGGGTGACCCTCATTTTCGTCCAGATCGTACCTTACAATACACGGTCCGGCCGCAATGACTGGAACCCCGGCCCTTGTCTAAGAAAGGGGTCGTATTTTACATGCGCAGCATACTTTGTGGTTTTTAATCCCTGTCATTTATCATTGGATAAGGTCAATATGCTTTGTATGGTACTTGTCTGGATCTGGACTCTGTTCACAGGCAGTTCTGGACGAGCGCCGGCTATTGATTTCACCATGTTTGGGATCCTCTAGATTGGGCGCCGGCATAAAGGGTTCAGCCCCCTAACCATTGCGGTTATGGCCCATGCCGGCCCCTCGTCTAATCTATTGGTTCCGCGCTCCGGTAGTCGTTTGTTTGGGCTCTGGGTTTGACCGGGCTTGCTCCGTGGTCTTATTGTACGTTGTGGTTGCTAGTGGGCGTCTGATTAACGCCCATAGGGCGCGCAATTGTCTTCAGGGCTACCATGGGCATACCCGATCGGTCTGTAAGCGTACCAGCGGCTATGGGGAGTGTTTTTGTTTATTTATCCATCTCATGTTATTATTTACTGAGTGGATTATCTAAACCACAAGTACGCGGCATGTCTCTGGAGAATTCTGTTCTTGCTCATTTAATGACACAAGTGAGACAAGTTTGTGAAATTTCCTTTCCGGTGCAATAGAGGGGTGTAAGGGATTGCGTTAATTTTGACAGTAACGGTGTGATGTGATATCCGAAAAGACTGGAGAATGACAATTTATTGTTGTTTTCGTCTGACATATTCGTAGCAGCCCCAAGTTAGTGGTTACTGTCAATTTTTAGCCCAATTTCTACTTTGCGGAGGTGATTAATTTTGCGTCATTGTCCGCCAGTGCGGCAGCAAAAGCTAATGACTAATGTTAATTACTGTATGTTATTTGTGAGGTCCCCCGGGATAGAAATTTATTTTCTACCCGTATACACGGTTTGATTTGGAGTCACCGGAGGGAAATGTTTGCCCCTGCATGAGTTGATAGTGGTTGTATTTTAGTCCGGGTGGTGTGTCATTATGACCGGGAACAGAAGTTTTCAGCGACGCCGCGTGCACTGCTGCGCGGGTAAAATAGCTGTCAATATTTGTTGCATACATATATATGTAAAAATGTCGTACCCGGATTTATTTTTATGAATCTCCAGATGTTTGGCACATTTATTTTGTGCCACTCGCATTTCGTCTGCTGCTGCGGCGGTGGATCCCGAGGGGTCCGCGTGGCCGGCGTTTGAGATGCGAGTGTTTATGCCAGTGGTGTATTCCCTAGGCGGGCTGTGTTCAGGGATGCGCGGGTGGTCGGGTTTCCGCATTTATGTGCGGACGGCCGTCTATCTGCGCGCCTCTGCACTGGCCTGCCCGGGTAGCAGTATACCGATACTGGCAGTCAGCGCGGCTTGCTGCGTTGGCTTTGATAGCTGTCTGAGACAGCTGTCCGCGCGGACTTGCCGGAGCTGCTTCCCGCGGCTCCGCCCTACCTTGGACCCCGCCGCGGGTCCGAGGAGCCGGCCGGCCGGGTGGTCGGCAACACTTTTTAGAGATACTACTACTTTTGATCACTCGGTGTGTCGTTTTACAAAATTTCTAAATTTAAAGTTTAACCATAAAGATCTTCCAAAGACTCGACACACCGTCCCTTTCAGCGGATGACCTTCCAAGGTCACCACACCTTTTGGACCACCTCGGTCAAAATTTTAGCTTGTTTATTAGGGTTTATTCAAAATTTAGGAGCGCGTTCTGTATAGTTCGTAAGTCCAGGGGTCGTTCCCCATTCTTCCAAAACGGACCCTTAAGGTCTGAGTCTTTTGCGCCGTGACTTTCGGGTGTCGGCACCTTGCTTCCTTCCGGTCCCTGCAGGCGATGCCTTCGTCGTGTTTCCCAGTTTTGGGCGCGGGCGGAACATGTTGGGGACCAACATTGTAAGATGCGGGTAATGTGGCGATTTTGCCCAAAGATCGCGGCAGGAGTCTTTGCAAAACACTAACCAGTTTTACGGCCTTTGTTTTGATCGCTTCAGCTCGAAGCACGCGTTGCCCCGGCAACGCCCTCTAATCATTTTATCCACTATACTGAACACTGGCTGTTTACGTCATCTCTCGTGCTTTCGCCTCTAGCATAAATACTGTGGTCACATTCTGTGTGGCCGGAGATGTCTCAGAGACTGAGCACGACAGGTGAGCTCTCGCCATGGGCTCCTTGTCTCTGCTTACGTAAAGGCCCGTCGGGCCTCAGGGACGACTTCCATAGGGGGCCCGGGCTGGGGGAGACCGTTGCTGACTCGAGGGCGCAAGCCCTGTGGATCACCGATCTTTTCCCACCCGGGATAGTGCGACACAGGCTCTGGCAGACCGTCGGGCTGTCCAGGGTTCTATCCCTGCGGCAGTGCTGTCGGCGAGGCTGGTCAGCAGCATGCCCACGTGCGCGAGTTCTGTGGTGCCGCTCCCATTGCATCTCAGGCTCCGCACACGGCTACATTACCATAACTATGTACTATGCATGTTGTGTATGTTGTTGATGTTGGTGATGATGATGTTGATAGTGATGTGTTATGAATGTGATGTATGACGGCCGGACTCGCTCCGGACGGACTGTAACCTGGTTGTAGTACTAGTAGAGTACCACCCGGCGCCCCACGTGCGGGCGTCGAACTTTACATCGGTGCCGTACCTTTCGAACCACTGGGTCTCCCGGCGTCGTTACTGGTGTCAGCCCCTCACTGAGATTCACATCGCAGCCAAGTATGTGTATATATAATCGGGTAGCTGCGGCGCCCTTGATCTTCAGTGCTGTGATGTGACTGGGCAGTGGGATATAGCTGACCTCGGGGACGAGGTCTCTCCGAAAGGGGAGAGCACTGTAGCGTTATGACGTGGTTGCTACCTGGTAGTGACACCACGGTTATAGCGTGAACGTGCGGACAGGTTTATAAGACATTCGGCGACACTCCAGTAAGGGGGTATACCGTACCTCTTTATCGTGGGGTCGCCGAACCTTACAATCGTAATTAGTCGTTTCCCACTCTCAGAATATTTTTTACCGAATCTGGATACCATATATCCCTCCACCAATATTGCATAATGATTTACCACTCTGTGTTGACTAAACTCAAAACAGTCAATGCACAAAAGTGGGCCACCTGTGTAAGGGACTAACAGCCATGATTCATGTAGTAACAAACTACATCTACCAGGAACTACACCCATTGTGTTCTCCAGTACACAGCTGGAAGCCAGCTGATGCATGGTATCCTGGATAACTGATATAATCAATTGATCATGCTCCACACAGTGCCAGGAATTTGTCTTTGTGGACCATAATTAGGCTAGTGGTGAAACCATGATCATACAGCATGTAGCCCACATATACAACAATTGGTTGTTATGGTTAGAGATTGAATTTCAATATGAGTATTCATCTAAAGTATTCATGATTACGAATACTTTGCTGAAGTATTCGAATACGAATACTGAATTCTTTTGCAAAGTATTCAAATACAAATACGAATACAGAAAAAAGTGTATTCGAATGTATTCGAATACGAATACTGAATACGATTACCCCATGCCTGCTTTATAATGAGGCACATTATTGCTAATATCCCACCACATATTGAGATTAGAGATGAGGAATTAATTGTGATCAAATAGGAAATGATATATGCCGAATATTCTCATGACCTTGAACTTAACCTTTGATCGTATTTTGAAGCTCACAGCACAAAATGGCTAATATCTCGCTTTTTATCGACTTTACAGCTCAGGAATCAATTGTGAACATATAGGAAATAATACTAAGTATATACCGAATATTCTGATGACCTCGAATTCGACCATTGACCCAATTTTCAAGGTCAAATCACAAAATGGCTAAAATCTTGCTTATTATCGACTTTACAGCTTACGAATCAATTGTGAACCTATCATGACCTATAGGAAATGATACATGCTGATTATTATAATGACCTTTACTTCAACCTTTGACCTCATTTTCAAGGTCAGAACACAAAATGGCTAGTATCTCGCTTATTATTGATTTACAGCTTAGAAATCAATTGTGAACATATAGGGAATGATATATGCCGAATATTGTGGTGACTTTGAGTTTGACCTGGACCTCATTTTCAAGGTCAAAGAACAAAATGGTCAATATCTTCCTTTTATTGAATTTACAGCTTAGGAATCAATTGCATTCATATTGGAAATGATATATGCTGAATATTCTCATAACCTTGAACTTGACCTTTGACCTCATTTTCAAGGTCAGATCATAAAATGGCTAATATCTCACTCCTTAGGAATCAATTGTGGACATATAGTAAATGATATACATCGTATATACTGATGACCTTGAATTTAACCTTTGAACTTAATTTCAAGGTCATAGCACAAAATCGCTAATATCTTGCTTATTATCGACTTTACAGCTCAGAAATCAATTGTGGACATATAGGAAATGATATATGCTGAATATTCTCGTGACATTGTGCGGTAACCTTTCTTAGCCCTTGGGCTAACATTTTTTGTTCTCGCTGTGTTTACTCTTCGTATAGTTTCCCTGTAGTACCTTTCTTCCTGTGTTCGACTGTTATAGACACTTATTGGTGAGACGACTGCGATTCCATAGTGTTTCTCTGAGGGGAAGTGCTGAAAACATAAATTCAAAGACACAGGCTTTATTGCCAATATACGACGAGCAAATAGTCACAAAAAAGTATATCAAAAAGAATCATCTTAAACAGTGACCAGGTTCAGACTAAGTCAGTGGATTAATACAGTGGTTGAAAGGTTACACCGGGTCCATGTTTAGACTAAGACCCTGCTTAACATTAAGCCTCTGAAATAGCATAGGCCTCGTCCAATGCTCGTGTCCATGCGGAGGAGAATCATTCGACGTTCTGCAACTTGTTCGTCTTCATAGGATTTTCACTGCGGAGTCAAGTCGCCGCCGCTCGATGTGTGAAAGTGTTTTGTATGCGGAAAATCTCGTCTCTGCGGAGGTCCTCCGGAGGTCTCTGCGGAGGTCTCTGTTGAGGGTCCTCCGCACCTTTTGTCTGCAGAGCAGGTCGTCTCCCAGTGCCAGGAAGCTGGCTGTCGTTAATGCAAGGGAGCTGGCCATCACCAGGGACATCCCTCTGCTGCGTCTGCTCCGTCGATGCAAAGCCCTCATCACCTGCAGAGATGGTTGTCTGTCACACTTCCACACGGTCCGCGGGTGCAGAGGTATGTCAGCAGCGGAGACTGTGAGTGTCTGCAAGTCAGGGAACTTCCTTCTACTCCACACGGGTGCAGAGCTTCTCTTCAGCCTGCAGAGACAGGTGTCTTCCTTCACCTCCACCTGCACTCCTGTGCAAGAAGAGACAGTGGCCTTCCTGTCAGCTGTATGTCAAGAGGGCTAGGGTTAATAAAATAGTAGGGCCGAGGACCGGATTCATTATATTGGAGGGCCGAGGACCAGATTCATAATATTGTGTAAAGTTTTAACGTCGTCCGCTATCCGGGATCCTCGAGGATAGTCCTCTCACCACAGGTCATCGCGGACGCGCACCCGCTCAGTATCCTCAGATCCTCGCGGAAGTCCGCTCACCAAGGGTCACTGCAGGCGCAGTCATTACTCTATCATCAGAACATTAACCAGGTAGCAGTCCGCCCAACGAGCCCAAACATGCGGACACCACTCAGATACGGGATCATCACCGTGGTGTTAACTGTAAGGCTTGGCTCGCCGCAGTCCGCCTCGGGGATGGAACCCCGGACAGCCCGACAGTCTGCCAGAGCCTGTGTCGCACCATCCCGGGTGGAGAAAACCGGTGATCCAGGGGGCTTGCGTCCCCGAGTCATCAAGGTCTACCCCAGCCTGGGCCCCCTATTGAAGTCGTCCCCAGGTGCCCGTGAGGGCCTTAGCCACGGATCGAGGACGTAGAGCTCATGGCTGAGCCCCCCGTCGTCTCTCACGCCTTGCTCTGAGACAACTTCCCAGATCAAAACGGTACCAGAGTATATATAAACCCCAGCACACGAGACACGAAGGAGATCTAGGTCAAACCATTGTTATAGTTTACTGGGCGAGAGAGAATTAGAGGGCGTCCAAAAATAGACCGTAAAACTGGTTAGTGTTTAGCAAAGACACCTGCCGCGATCTTTGGGCAAAATCGCCACAATTGTCACATGGGGACCCACACCCTTCTCGTTGACTTTTCCCTTGCAAAACGTAGAGCTGCAGTCTCGGCTCTGCACTGTGTAGGTTAATAGTGCGGGTCAGTAAAAATTCAATGTCCATCTTTCCCCTGCTCCAAAGGAAGCAGGACCGTCTCAGGGTATCTGCCGTCCGTGGTGTATCGTCCAGACTGAGTTCTCAGAAAGCTGTGGCTGCCTGCTTTTATAGTCCACACAGATCGGAAGGAAGTCTCCGCAAGAACGTATGCAATCCTCCGCAAGCACGTACAGGATCACAGCTCTGCACACGTGGGCATGCAGACTCCGCAGTTAGGAGAACAGTCCTCAGCAGGTGGGTTAGCGAGGTCTTGGTTGTTACAGTGCGTTATGTAACGTTTGACGCCCGCTACCTAGGGCGCAAGCGTCACGACGGGTGCCGTAATTACTTAACTATAAACAGTCCGTCATACATCACATCACATAGACATATATATACACGTCATTATGGTAATGTAGTCCATGGTGACGAGCCCAGAAGCCACGGGAGCTGCACCCGGAACCCACGCACGTGGGCGTGTTGCTGGCCGGGTTCGCCGACGGCACTGCCAGAGCCTGTGTCGCACCATCCCAGGGCGAGAGACCGGTGATCACGGGGCGAGCCCCGGTTGAGCACAGTCCCCTTCCTGGGTCTCCTATGAGAGTCGCCCTGAGGGCCCTCGCGGGCCGTAGCCGATGAGTGGGGACTTAGAGCTCATGGTTGAGCCCTTCGTCGTCCTCTCGCCTTGCCAGCACTGAGACAACTCCACTGAACAAGACGGCAGCAGCAGTATAACGCTGATGCATGAGCCACGATGGATTACGTACGTAAGACCATTAATTGTTACAGTATAGTGGAACGAGAGGATTAGACTGAGGGCGTTGCTCATACCTCAAGCATGTCCAAAAACCGATAGCAGCTGGTAGTTTTCCAGCTATTTTTAGGACCACGATTGGTTCGGGCCCTTTTCGAGCTCTTCAATGTCATTAGCATTGCAGAAAAGTTCTGAAATACATGCCACTTTCATAAAATATAGAAGGTTCATTTGATATTCAAAATCAAGGGAAAAAACACTGATCTACTAGATCTTCACATGACCTGCAAAAAAAGCATCGAATGATATACCCCTAAAATAAAAGATACGGATGAATTTTTTATTTATTTTCATCAATCTCTTCCAAATGGACGCGGAAGCCACGTTGTGTTCCTTTCTTATTTTTGATCTTCCTAGTTAAATATTTTTGAGAATAGGAATGTGTCCATGAAAGATACTTCACGGGCGCCGGTGCCACATATTTGGTGGATTTCGCTGATGTAGCTCCTTATTTAGCTCATTGGCCTATTGTACGTTTCAAACTAGATTATCGCGAAACCGTACGGAGAGTGTGAAGATACAAAGCGATCAAGGCAAAACATTGGTGGATGCGGCACCCCCGAGGCGGCAAGTTTTGCGCCGCAGCCAATGAGCGGCCGTGTTTTATGCGGGGTGTGGAAGAGTTGACCTCTATGACCCCGGCTTTGACCCGAGACAGTGGCTCGGCGGCGGCCAGACAGCGGCCAGACAGACAGACGTCTGGGCGACAAGTGATGGCGGAGCGTGCTGCACGAGACTACTAAGGTAACGAACAGTCACAGACACGCACACGCGGCGAAGGCACGTGCTTTATTGTTGATTGGATAAGTCTGGCCGAGTCATTGTTCTTTGAGTGTTGACAAACAAACAGCTGACAGCCACAGAGTTGATCCGTCAGTTTTACGGACTCATGCAAGTCATGCAGTCAGCTGATTGCGCGAGCTGGCCATGATGGAATTTTGACGCGGGCGACACGAGTCATGAGCGATGTTTGGGCGCGTGAAGCCAAACACCTCACTCAGTTACTGACACCATAGACCTCGTGAGGTCTATGCTGACACTGATTAATCTGTTAATACTGTGCTCAGCGGCGTCAGCGCATGGATCACCGGATCTGAAATAGATCTAGTCCTACACCACAGTCACAGTGGCAGTTTCACTTTCAGTGACTGTGACACTGACACAGTGACATTCACACTCACTGTTATTGACACTGACTGACACTAATTGACTAAGTGTCTTGTACATTTGCAATTGACTAGATCTACAGTGGCATGACGTCCAGGCAGTAGATTCAATTGACTCTGACAATATATTTACTTTGCACAGCGACTGTATCAACACAGCGATAATCACAGTAAGCAATAGGCTATATCATAGACAACGAACAGTCGTAGGCAATGACGAATACACAAGTCAATCCTCAAGCTTTAGCGAGAGGATTAACGAGTGTAAATTTGAAATTTCATACCCTAGGTTTTGATTTGTCTATTGTAGATCGAGTACTTGTACCACGGGTGTGTCTACATGGAATTGACCACGGTCTATTAGGGGTCTAGCCTATTGTTGGAGGCGTCAACCGTGGTACAAAGATGTATACATTCATTGCACCATGAAAGTTCGGTATTATCACACTTTGTTTTTCCACCAACATGGCCTTGAGTTGACATTACTCAAATTGCTGATCGTCCAGATGATTCAAATAGGGTTTGTAGCTCCTCAAGTTTCAAGTTTAGTTTATTCCAAATTCAATACTATACTTGTGTAATGAGACTCTTAAATTGAGTTGGTGTTCTTGCATTTCAAGCCTTACTGAGTGAAAGTAGAAGACCAAGTTGCACAACGAAGGTGAGCAATGCGTTTCGTAAGTCAATTTTGTTGAGTTGCTGAGATGAGTTTATTTCAATGGCAAGGCCAAGTTGGTAGAAAAACATTCGGCGAAAATACGAAATTTTTTAGTGGTGCAATGGGTTGGGTGTATATGCATACGGCATTGTTTGGAGTGCGATTCTGGTTTATCTCCGCACAAGTGTCACTCAAATCTAGACCTAGACTAAGAGAATCCCATTTCATTTTTGTGTGGGATAGAGATTCCCGGCGAGTCGTCCGTGCAAATCTCAGACGAGCCTTTAGGGGAGCTCTGAGGTCGAGTGCACTCCTGTCCTCTATCATGTCTATTAACAATTTTTCCTGTGATTTCCTTAGATTTTCACAATTTTTTCTCACTTTATGTGGAACAAATTCGATGCTTGATCATCCTTGATTATCCATTGTTGTACCCAACCGAGCATGTCATTTGTATTGTTACGTCTTACCACGTTTATACACAACAGATGTGAGATAGATTTTTCCCAGGTCGGGTCACACCAGAAACATTTTCACTATCCCATATGCATTTTCTGACAGAGGGTGAGAAAAACAAAATTGTCTTCTCTGAGGGGCAAGGCCTCGAAGACGAAATGTCTAGACCGTATCAAAACTGAGCTTTATTTCCAACACAAAAAAAGTCGGAACTTCGGGTGTGCTTTAACTGGATAAAAAACAGGAATGAAACTCACATTCTTGGTCAGAGGCAGCTCCCGATGTCATTAATTCCTAAATCCAACAGAATGCCTACTTGTCATCGTCTTTTTCCTCACAATTCACTGCTCTGAATCTGAAGCCAGGCAGTGTACTTTTTCAAACAAATTTTCGGACATCTTTCCCTGCCAAGTAGGGCTAATACGAGTAGATATTTTTGTAATCCGGGGTACTCGACCGTGTGTAACCGGTTACTTGTGGCTTTACTTAAGAAACATTTTGATGTAGCAGTCGTATACACAAACATGCTCATCATGCATCTGAAATCACCTGAAGTATTGCTGGGACATCGAGAATTAGAAATAAGCACACGTCTGACAGCACACGGTTGCTAAGATGTCGCATGCACAGTCTTGTGATCAAATCAAAATATAACCAAGAAGTTGATAAAACAATAAAACTTGCACTTATTGAACCCGTGTAGAGGCATAAATGACAATGATGAAATAAAAAACCAACAATGCATGCCCAAAAATTAATACATTGACAATATTGTTTATGATAGTTATTGAAATTCAGGAGTAACCAGTCTTGAAGCCTTTTTGTAATCGTCAACGGTTATTCGCCTATTCTAGCCCTACTGCCAAGTGGGGGATGCTGCAAAACCTCCAGGCTTTAATGTTTAATTCAGATTGCAGTGAACATGCTCCCCTTCTCCTCATCCCTTTTGAATTATGAACATGATGAACCTAAACTACACACATAAAGAATCTAAACTTCACAGAGATATACACCTTTTTCTTTTGTAGTGGCCTTTCTTATGCTTATGTTGCAGTGAGCCCCCTCCCAACCCTATCTCTGTTTTGTAGTGACCCCTGTTCATGTTTCCATCGCCACCCCACCCCCTCCCCCCCCCACCATCTCACCCTTTCTGTATTCTATAATGATTGATCCCTGTTTATATTGCAGTGACCCCCTTCGCGGTGGACCTGGATGCAGGGTAAGACTCAGAAGATGGAGGGGGTGGCTGCAGCATCCTCGGCTACCATTGACTCCAAAAAACACCAAAGGATGAAGTCCAGTCACCATGGCAACCAGGTCTTGCAGAACCTCGGAAGTTTGCGCAGCAGTGATGAACTATGTGACTTCACCGTCTCAGCCGATGGCAAATCTATCAAAGTAAGAAAGGCCAGCAGATTTATATTCTGATGAATTTGTATTGAAGTCACCAAAAATTTGTTTCGCAGTTGTATGGGAGTTAAAAAACCAGGTCAGAAGATCTTGGTCTCGTAATACAATGTACTGAAGTAATGACGTCCTCATCCGCAAACCTTAGGTGCACAAGATCCTCCTGGCTGCCACAAGTGACTATTTCCGTGCGATGTTGCTGGGTCCAACCAAGGAAAGCAAGGAGAACTTGGTGGACATGAAGGGATTATCAGCAACAGCACTCCAACACATGATTGACTTCATGTACAGCGGCGAAATGGACCTCAACTTTGAGAATCTCATTGAAACTCTCAACGCTGCAAGTCATCTCCAGGTGTGATCACTGTGATGTCATTCTGTTGATCGCTGATGGTTGACAATATTTAGTTTCCAAGATGTTTATTTTAAGATGTGTTTTGTAAGGATATCCATTCCACATTTCAGATTGAGACAGCTTTGGACCTCTGCAGTGACTACATGATCACGCTGCTAACTTTTGCTAATGCAGATGAGTTGATCAATATTGCCGAGCATTATTCTTTAACACGTGTCATTGACTGCTATCGAGATAAGGTGCTTAAAAACTTTGAGGAATTCAGTCGCACAGAACAGTTTTTGGGCCTGAAACCCGCTCAGCTGGCTCGGTATTTGGCAGACGAGGACTTGAGAGTTCGTTCTGAGAGCCTTTTGTGTGACATACTCTCCAAATGGTACGCCCATGACCAGACGCGAGGCGACAGCATGGAGCAAGTCATCAAAAATGTGCGGTTCTGCTTGGCAACAGAGGGGCAACTGACTCAACTGCAGCAGCATTGGTTGACTCGGCAATTCCCAAAGGAGATGAACTACCGACTAGCTGAAGGCCTCAAATACCACCAGGACACTGCAACGGGCCATCCGTGGCTATCAGACAGCGCCAAAATCCGCACCAGTGAACAGTCTCTTGTGTTAATCCACCAGGGTTCCACCTACAAACCATTCGAAGTCACGGCTTATGACCACTCAGACAACAAGTTCTATCAGCTGGCCTCAGACATCAGTGGTAGTCGTGACTGTCGGGTGACCTCCGTGGATAACTTTGTTTACATTTGTCGAGTCGTGGACTGTGGGGGAGGGTCCTTGATGAATTCTTTACTCCGGTTTGACCCACGGCACCTCACCCTGCAGGAGTTGACACCGTGTCGCCGGCTGCGAATCGACCCTGCACTCGTCTCACACAGACAGCTGCTTTACGTTTTCGGTGGCACTAACGAGACATTTGAGAACTTCGCAGTGCTCGAGTCGGTGGAGTGTTATAGTGTGCGTAACAACACATGGGTGGATCTAGAGTCCCTTCCACAGCCGACCCACTCACACGCGGCTGTTGTTGCAGGGGAGGACATCTACCTGAGTGGCGGTATCACCGGTCAGGACCGCCAGCCTTGCGGCAATGTTTTCTGCTATACACCAGCCACTCGCCAATGGCAAACACGCACCAGTCTCCAGTGTGGCCGTCGACTGCACGAGATGGCGGCAGTGGGTGACAAACTCTACGTGGTCGGTGGGATTGGCTCGCACAGTTTCCACCAACAGACGCAGATCCCTATTGAAAGCTACGACATTGAGGCCGACCAGTGGACCCTCCTCTCCTCCACGCTCGCCGGCCGCTCTGTTGGACACTTCCTGGCCTACCGCGATGGGATTCTGTCGATCGGGCGGGAGCACTACGAGGCTACAGAGGATGATCTGTGGTTCTACAAGCCAGACTCTGACTCGTGGACGCATCGCACTCGAGCACCTCGGCGTTCTGGCCTCACCTTTGCGTTCTGCAGCCTGCTACAAATAAACTTCTACGATGATAAAGTCGCCAAACGCCTGCTAACTGACAAACGATAACATTGGTTTATTGACCAGATAAACCTGAATAAAACACACCAAATGAAAGAGTGTGTTGAGTTCTACATGTGTAGAAGGCTGTATCAGTGCAGTGAAAATAATGGATCTCATAAGTTTGATTCAGTGGAGTTCAGTTTTGCCAGTTTCAAGTTGGTGATTCGACATTGATGTCTTGACATTTGTTGCGAGTTCAAAAACTGTTAATAAGCTGGGTAATTCCGATGGGAAACTTACGTGAGAATTGTAACCCAGGTTACTCCCAATTGCTATGTTGTATATTGTGATGTAGTTGGCAGTCAGTCTGTTTGTTGCTATATTAGTATGGTAGTTTTGTTACTGGATAACATTTGAAAGCGACCACTGAGTGTGGTTTCTCAAGGAAAAAGTCTCAATGCTACGAGCTTTAAAATCGGCGCGATGAATTTACACTTGAAGGAAGGCTAATTTGGAATACAATTTTGCCTGGGTAAGTTGGTATTGTTTTGATAGCTTGTTATGATGCGATATTGTTTCTTGCTTTAATGACCGGAAATATTTCTTTGGTCTATTCCCCCAGGGATCATAATGTCAAATTTAGGTTACCATGGTTACTGACCTACTGTAAAACGACTAATATTGGCGGACGATTTATTTCGCGGATTTGGCAGTAGGGGAAAAACCGCCAAATTAAATCGTCCGCCAAATTAAGTAGACACATGTTAAGAAATGTATGTGGTTTTGAAACCGCCAAATTAAATATCCGCCAAATAATGTGGGCCACACAACCGCCAAATTTAATAGCCGCCAAAATTAGTCTTTTTACAGTATCGTTGTCAGTGGTAACGTTCAGGAACCTTGGTTATACATTGTAGCTGTTCCGGCAAAGATTCACTCATGGACTGAGCGCACACTCGAAATTCACTCATGGATAAATTCATGAAGCACAGAAGTTAGACCAAATTCATTTTGTACAGTGTACGGTAATAAAATGTGAACTTTTGTTGTTGTTTGATTGTTTTTGATTTCCCAAAAGCAATCTTGAACTGTAGAATACTGTAAAAAGTGTATGCATGGCGGGGGGGGGGGAAATTACTGGAGAATATGTACCGATAAAGTAAATTTTAATTAACATGCTGTACATAAAGTGATGGAAATTTTAAACATAATCATATATAACCTATTGATATCAATGAAATATAATAAATATACAACAATGAAAAACATCAATTTTTTTTCCAACTTCCTATTTACCATTCTATTAATCAAGACTTTATACAAAATGAAATCACTAAACAACCAATTGAATAAATATATAATATTTTATTGAATCTAATCTACCTAAGCCTTTTTCCTGCACTAAATCACAGTTTTGATGAGGCAATGAATTTTGGCCCCTAGTGTCGAACCCCTGTATCAGTCGTCCCCGAGATCGTCCGAGTCCCACACATCGGAGTCTGTGTATGTCTTTGCACTGGTGTTGTGTTGTGTGTGGGCGTGGCCGGCTACTGTAAAAAAAATTGTAAACATCAAAGTATAACTTATATCTAATATATAAAGTAAAACTATCAAGAGAGACCACCTGACTTCAGTATCTCTTAATGTGTTTATGGCTGATCTCAACAAACTGTATACAACACTACTGTATTCTCAATTCAATATATAGTGGACAGAGCTCTGTCGTACAAGGTTCATCGCTGAGAACAAACCTTTGGACCCGGAGCCCCAGAGACTGGTACCATAGGTGTTGGTCGAGTACTCTGTGTCGGCCATGCTGCTCTGCACCGGTGCTGCCCTCTGGTGGGGGCCAGGGGTACTAGTGCCAGGGCGGTCATCGTCCACAGAGGACACGGTCGGAAAGGAGTCTTCATCATCGTCATCTCTGCCCTGGGAAAGAGCAGTTTCAAAACAAAAGTATTAACCTGTTTGAATCCATTACATATGGAAAGCCAGTGCGACATGCGAGAAGTGACATGTGAGAAGC
Organism: Terebella lapidaria; assembly: GCA_949152475.1. Taxonomy (NCBI): domain Eukaryota; kingdom Metazoa; phylum Annelida; class Polychaeta; order Terebellida; family Terebellidae; genus Terebella; species Terebella lapidaria. The sequence goes on along the minus strand of OX424568.1, from coordinate 1,941,015 downwards.
CACATGTGACATGCGAAAAGCGAGAAATATTGCCGACATGACCATGTGACCTGCGAGTTAGCCTATTAACTGCGACATGCGAGTTAATTTTACAAACTGCGACTTGCGTGAAACAAAATGCAACTTGGATATCCTATGCACTTTTTCGTATTAAACCATGGTTTACTTCGGAATAAGTCATAGTTTCAGTTCGCAGGTCACATGTCGCTTCTCACTTGTCACTTCTCACATGTCGCTTGTCACTTCTTGCATGTCGCTTCTCGCATGTCGTACCGGCGTTCCATAATTACAAGTATATATATATAACAACCTTCCCCCTGTAATAAACGCTTCGGATAATCTTGGCATTAGGTATGAAAGGAGATTAGACTACCATTCAAATAAATTTCAATGACATCAATTTCTATCTCCAATGAAAGAAATAATCACATCTCCATTAAGCATGTTGTCATACACTGACACTTGATTGATGTGGAAAGGTGCAGAGTCATACACTGACACTTGATTGATGTGGCAAGGTACTGGGTCATACACTGACACTTGATTGATGTGGCAAGGAACTGAGTCATACACTGACACTTGATTGATGTGGCAAGGTACTGAGTCATACACTGACACTTGATTGATGTGGCAAGGTACTGAGTCATACACTGACGATTGATGTGGTAAGGTACTGAGTCATACACTGCCACTGGATTGATGTGGCAAGGAACTGAGTCATACACTGACACTTGATTGATGTGGCAAGGAACTGAGTCATACACTGACACTTGATTGATGTGGCGTTCGATTGATGTGGTAAGGTACTGAGTCATACACTGACACTCGATTGATGTGGCGAGGTGCCGAGTCAAACACTGCCACTTGATTGATGTGGCAAGGTACTGAGTCATACACTGACACTTGATTGATGTGGCAAGGAACTGAGTCATACACTGACACTTGATTGATGTGGCAAGGAACTGAGTCATAGACTGACACTTGATTGATGTGGCGTTTGATTGATGTGGCAAGGTGCCGAGTCATACACTGACACTGATTGATGTGGCAAGGTACTGGGTGATACACTGACCTTGGATGGCGACTGAGAGGACATCAAGTTCACGCCTCCTGAGGGCTTCCTTCCCCGACCCTGCAGCGGGAACATGCTTGGTTAATGCCCGTGGACTGATTAAAAAACTGGATTTCCCATGAATCAAGACTCCCGGTTCTTGCATGAGTCAGATAGTATAGTATTACTAGAGATAGATAGTATTACTAGAGTCCAATGAACTGTGACTTACACTGAGCTGGAGTTCAATGGAGCGTGACAGCACTGCGACTTTCTCGCCTCGAGGCTGCGGGGTTGAAGTGATGGCGGAGTTTCGAGATTTTCTCCCAGGTAATGTCGGTTCCATTGTGTCCATATCACTGTAACAAGCTATACTCATGTCACAAACCACTAAAACAGGATCTGGTTTGTAACCCAGCAATTTTTTTAGTTGGTCAGCCACATAACCAGTGAGTGAGCTATGACCATGAGGGGGGATGGACAATTTGCACACCAATATCGTTTTAAAGCATATAAAGTATTGGATCCTATTTGAGCAGATCAGCTCTTACCTGAGATCATCCCAGTTATCATCGGAATCCTCCTGTTCGTCAGCAAAGCGCGTGTTTTTGATGGGTTTCTGGACTGCTGTGTAGTTTGGAGGGGGATCTTCATCACTGCTCACTCCGTCCAGGTCATCGTCCTCTTCCTCATCCCAAGTAGAGCTCGCCGTTGTCCTGGCAACAGTAGCAGTACATGACAATAGAGTTGTTTCAGAGCTTTTCCAAGGAGAAGCTATTGACACCAACATGCATCAGTTTACTTACGCCATGCTGGAGCCGACACTGGCTCTGGTTGCCGCGGTGACCCTCCCTTGGGTGTGGTGGCCAGTTGGACTGGTGGCTCGCGGGGCGGGGACTGGGTGTGGGTGCTTGAGGGCTGACTTAGTGGGTTGCTTGGCTGGTGAGGAGTCTATGTGAGGCACAGAGGGAGCAGGGCGCTCCTTGATGGCAGTCTCCCCAGTTCTGGTGGACGGGCCTCCTGCCTTTGTATGTGTGGCTTTCTCCATGGGTGTGCTAGTTGCCGGGGGAGCTGAGGGTGTCGGCCGAGGTCCTGGTGCCGAGGATGACCTCACGGGAGCTGACGACCCTAACTTCTGTGACTCTGGAACAGCCAGTCACACAATCAGTAATCTGAACAACAAATCTTGCAATTGGCCACTGATAATGTCAGACAAGGTCGACTCACTGTTCAGTTCAGTATTGGAGGCCTGTCGAGAGCGTAATATTTCCCTAGCCTGCTGCTCCACTGTGTTCAAGTACTGCTGCCGTATGTCGTAGATGTTACGGTACTTCTGCAATGCGGATTATTATATATAAGCAAGGATCAGTTTAAATCTTCAATACACTGTAAGAATACAATTTGAGGTACTTTCTACTACTTTTCCATTCAGTGCAGTGCGATTTCATGGCCTCTTGACTTACCTTGGCCACCTGTTGTCTCTCCGACTTGAGGAGCTGTAGTTTGTTGTTGTACACTGCATCAGTTATCCCCGTGCATTTCTGAAACAAGTTCATTCATTCAACAATCAGATAAGTCAAATTTTTTTTATTATACAAGTGTTCTGCAAAGTTTGTGTTCAGACTCCTTTGGTGCTCCCTGCTTCTGTGTCACAGCCTATATACCTGCGATATGCCGCGATTCTCGAGCTCCTGTCCCAGGATTCCCAGCAGTTCGGCCTTCAGGATTCCGAGGAGGTTTGGATTTTTACGCATCTCCAGGAGCAATCGCTCGCTGGGAGGCTCCGTCAGACTCAGCGTGCCACCGGCAAACTGTCCCAGACTCAATGTACCACGAGTTGTGGTAAACGTTGAGGTGCCATCAAACTCTGCAGTCAAGAGAATATGGTTTACAGAACAGGCGGAGACAATGGGAGCATTGATTATGGACCTCGATTTTAATTGTTGGACAGTTTTATAACACGTCCATAACTATACAGGAACGACATATTCAGGTAGTGATGGCGATTCTACAGTGACCAGTACAGTGACGGAGAGTCTTCAGACCTGTGGTCTCCTCGTCTCCTGCTGTGTTTTCCAGAGCTTCCTCTGTCTCCGTATCCGTGGCGTCATACATCGCTCCAGTTCCCGTCGGCTTCACCACATCACTGACCACTTCTTCCGGCTGTGCTACCACCTGAACAACATGGAGTACAATATCTATTTGAAGATTTAAGCCAATGTCACACTTATGTGTGTTGTCAGTAGTTCATTACTGAGAAACAGGCTCCATTCGAGCATGCCTCACCTCTCTCTGGGCCTGTTCTATAGCACGCTGGTCGGCCTCCTCACTGTCAGACTCCCCGGCACTCGACAGCTGAAAGGTACAAGGTTTTATTCATCACTTCACTGATATATCTATATGACCACCAGCAGAAACTTATCGTAGGAGGGAAGACATTTTTAGGGCAAAAACGAGGAGATATCTGATTTTCCTGTATAATATGATGATATTGCTATGCATTTTATATTGTATGACCCTGTATTAAGCATTACCTCCATGACTTGATCGGTGATTTGTTGTTGAGCGGCTGTGGGTCTTGTCACTGGGGTTGCCGTGGCAATACGCTGATGTTGCTCTCTGCGCAGCTCTTCCACTGCTGTCTCCAGCGTGTTGGTCTTCTGCAGGTCACAGGGTGGGAAACTTGATTAGTGTTAATAGGATCGAAGTGACAGGCTAATGTCAGTGAAACAGTTTTATAATCAACTGGGAAATATGAAGAATGAAAGTTTTCAAGATAGTAGATGGAGCACTCTAGTAGGAAGGCACTCTGATCTAGCAAAGCCCACACTTGAGGAGCAGTAACATTACAGATCGAGGCTGCAGGCTTCAGGCAAATATTCTACCTCCTCTAACTCTTTGCGATGTTTCTTGTTGGCAGATTGCATCTTTTTCTGCCATTTTTTCTCCTGTGCTTCAATTTCTTGTTGGAATTTGTCTTCCATCTGTGTCCACAGAGGAGAAAACATCCAGAGATCTTGCAGGCACAATTGTTAGGGCTACAGGCTTCTCGCTACATGTGACACAGCATAGACCAGAAGCTCGGAATACAATGTAGACAGATTACTAGCACATTTACAGTATATAATGAAGCAAATCCACACAGAAAATATAGAAATCCTAAAATAAATGTCTATAGATCTATATGACAGAATAGAAAGTGCTACAGAAAATGATACTTTGCCAGTGAGTCCAGGCGCACCAATTCTTCAGTGTTCTTTAACATTTTGAAGAATGATGAAATGGAGTTTACTACCATTGTGCAGGATTCACAACACTATAGTTCTGAGTACAGTCTATTCCACACACAGACCTGCTGATGTAGTTGTTCTCGAATCATCGCAACTTCTTCCCGTTGTTTCTGGAGAAGTTCTTTCTGAGAATCAACCTCATCCTGCATAGCACCGAGGTTAGACTGGCGCGCTGGAAAACCAAAATCATCAATTGATCCAACAGCTTGAATTCAACAAACTACAACATTAACTCTCAAATTTCCTCAATTTTCTGCATCTGAGCCTGTCGAGATAGTTTTACATCCTGACTTATACCTTGTTTTTTCTGCATCACTTCCAGTAGGTTCTGTGAGGCCTGATATTTCTCGTTCATTTCATTCAGTTCTCGCATCAATGTTTCCTGCATCTCTGTCATTTGTTTCTGCAAAGGAATAGTACAATCTCAACAACACATTGAAGTGCAAAAGAGAAAAATACTCAACAACAGTTTGTGTTTCAATACTGAATCCATTCGAGAGATCGATGTTCATTTTATGCAAGCAAAACAATGAATCATTTGATTCCTAAAACGGTCATTCAAAAATATTTCACCTTGTATAGATCCTGTTGTTGCTCTTTCCAATCTTCCATTTCCTGTTGAAGTCGGAGCTTATCTTCTTCCTCCGCGGACTTCTCCTGTTACCATGGAAACCATGTGATTATTATATTCAGAAAAACTCCATTTCCCAACCCCCAAAAGGTAGTCATGGCGACCAAGACTGACCCTGACAGCAAGTGAATTTCTCGCGTTCCTCTCCTCAACAAGCATAGATTCCGTCATCTGAAGTCTTTCTCGAATCTCCAACAATTGCTGCTCAAGCTCTGCCCGCTTCTCATCCGAGGCCTCTGATTGGACGATGATGGGTGCAGGGGGCGGGGCTAAGTTCTGAGCTGGTGCCTCTGGTTGCTGTAAACATAAGGCTTTTTAGAATATAGCCAATAAAAGAGATGGTCTTCTGGTTCATTTTCAAACAAGCCTCACAAACCTGCTGTGTAGCGGTATTGGAAGATCCCAGGTATTCTGGATGACGCCGCTGGATGTGAGACTGGAGAAACGATACGTTCATGAACGCCTTGGAGCAATATTGGCACTGGAATACACAAAAAAGAGAACACTTCCTTGTGAGCTGCTAGTATGGCTAATGACGAACATTACAGCCGCTTCAATTGGAGGATTTCTCTGCCATTGAGGGCCTGACAAAGGACATACCCTGTTATATGCATGGACTCCTGCTTGGATCATCTGCTGTTGAGCGAGAAGCATCTTTTTGCGTTTGTGACTCTCTTTCTTGACCTGGTTCAGCAGTTGTTTGGCTTCATTCTGTGCTTTCTGCGACTGCTGCTGATCAGCCAAGGCCTTGGTCAGCTGTGTCTCCAGCGCAGTCACCATGGTCGATAGATAATCCTGCGAATGCTGTGATAGAAATCATGTAATTATTATTTAGTCTAATTTCCAACATGGTACTCGTTATCAAAGCCATCATAAATTGCTAAAAAAAACATGAATGGTGCACTCACCAGAAGATATTCTATAGTCAGTTGAGCCAGCTTGAATAACTTCACCAGGTTTGGGTCCAGAAATCTTGTGTCCTAAAAAGATGACCATACAAAAAACGCAGTGAACAATTCGAACCCTAATACATCTGCATGTGGAAATAAACAGAATGCACGCATGGATTGAATCAAATACTCACAATTTCATTTTCAATGTTGCAAAATGTGACATTCATGATGTTATCCTGAAGTGCATTGAAATCCAGATTTCGTGATATGCTGTCTACATCTACAGAGGCTGTGAAATAAGAAAGTTAGTCAATGGGGGATGTTCAGAAATTTTATGGGTTCAAATGACGTCGAAATTTTTTTTTCTGATGGTACCTATATAGATGTGATTATATCGCCAACATCTACATCGTTTATATTTACAGACGATATCTAATAGTGATTCGGTGCCAAAAGTGACCCACATTACAATGCTGCCCAGTGAATGATTGAATGATTGTTTGAACACCTCCCATTCAATTCAAGCAATATTTTCATGCATTTTCAATGACCATGACTGACAAGTACTTCATGCCCTGAATGTGGGACAGTGAATTGTTTTATCTCCATTGTACTGTGAGGGATAGCAATGAATAACAGAAACAAAAACTTACATTTTTACTGAGGTCATGTTTATTTTGGATTCTGCCTTAATGTCGGTGGTACACCTGCACTAGATTGTTTTCAATTATCTGATCAAGAACGGAGGGTATCTTTCCATTTTCAGATTTATGTTCTCTGATGCTTGCATAAGCCTCAGATTTAAATCGAACTTACCAAGTTTTTTCCAGTCGACCCTCTCAAACCGTTTTTTGAACGAAAAACTTGCAGTGTTCTGGTTACGCCCCTGAGAGCCACCATACGACATGACCCCATTCATCTTTGTGATTGGTGGCTTTCGATCACTTCAGCAACTGCAAATTCATGCAACCTATATTCAGTACCGGTACTGGCATAAATAATTCCACACAGTCTTTATTTGTATCAACATTAAGCACATCTGTCTACACTTTACATGTAAATCATGCATTTGTATATAAAATTACCGCAGACCACTGGTGCGTGGCGCCTTTCAACCTTTCGTGTTCCCCCAAATCTGAGACAGAGTGTATAGCCCTGTTCGTTTAATTATAATTACAGACGATATATAATAGTGATATGGTGCCAAAACTGATCCACATTACAATGCTGCCCAGTGTTGAATGATTGTTTGAACACCTCTCAATCAATTCACGCAATCTGTCTACATTTTAGATCATGCATTTGTATATGAAATTCCGCAGAACACTGGTGCGTGGCGGCTTTCACCTTTCGTGTTCCCCTAAATCTGAGACAGAGTACGTGTATAGTTTTGTTCGGTTGAGGTTAAATTCTGAATATTACATTCTTACATTCAATTCAACAGATTGAAAAGAATGGCCAGGCCCAAACGAACATGCCTAGCTGCTGAGTATACATCTGACCTGAGCCCCGGCCTGAGCTTCAGCAAATGAGCAGATGAGCAATGCCAAACATTGAAACAAAGTCTAAGCCGGAAGGCGCCAAATCGCAGGTCACCCGTGCGCAAGCTATTTTTTATTGCATATCAAAGCAAATCTTGCTGCTGTCATCTTCTCAAGTTTGTTCTTTTTGCAGAAGTCGATTAGATATATATTGTTTGTTAGTACTGCCTGTCTTCTTGTAGATCAATTATATTGTTTGTTACTGGTGTCAAGATGTTGTTTTATGCTGATATGCGGCCTGATCGCTTTGGGGCCTTATCGCGTGATAACCTCCTGCAGGCTCCAGCCAGGTTCATGCAGCCTCAGGACTCCCGTGTCCAAAGAACATCTCTCAGAATCAACCTCAGAATATCTCCTCAGAATCAACCCGGGTGATGCATTACGTAAGGATCTGTTGAATTGTAGTTCCATATACTTACATCAAACTGCTAAAGATCCAAGTTTATGTTAAAGTTTTGCAAACAAGTCCATTCGCGACATTTTCTTAGCGCTCAGCCTCAGGTATGTTTGTTGTCATACACGCAGGGTCAAGGTCGAAACTTCTCACCGCATGCAATCGTGCATCGAATCAGAATATTATCGTACGGTACACTGATCTCTGTTTGCATGGCGCTCGAGTCTGCGGCACTCATGATTTCAGTTATATTTTCGCTATCTGCCCTATGGAAGGCCTACTAATAGATCTAACTGTACATAAAAGTAATGTTTAATAGTACAAAGCTGGTATGATGTATGATTCATGCAAAACAATTGTACCCTATCAGGTTATTATTATAGAGTATTTGTGTGCATAAGCAATTCTTGAAGAAATATATTCTCACCAATCCGTCCACCCTAAAAGTACATGCTTTACTGAACTCGAAGGGTCTTGAACTAGTTAATTTGTTTAGACCTATCTTAGTAATCATTGAAGCTATTACACATGCGGAGCCATAATCAATGCATGTTAATGTATGTGTGTAGCGGGTACTTGTTGCGAAGTTAATAGATTAAATATTTTCGTAAATCTGCCCTACGGAAGGCTGCTAATAGATCTAACTGTACATAAAAGTAATGTTTAATACCCGGTAGTACAAAGCTGGTGTGTTGTATGATTCATGCAAAACAATCCATTGTACTCTATCAGGTTATGATTATAGAGTATTTGTGTGCATTTGTATTTCCTGTGTCATGTAATGTGATTTGGAATAAACTAAACTGTAAACTGTGAACTGTAAACAGTTATTCATTTTCAGTATCTCAACAATTTTTAACATAAAATGGTGAGTTCCTTCCACCTTTCGGGTTTTGCACTCCAATAGGCTGTCATTAATAATAATCAGATTGATTTAAGGTAGTCCGCTCCAAACAGTGAGATGAGGGGGTCAAAGAGTTTTTTTTAAATAAATAACTGTGTCAACATAATCTAGAGCTTTCAAAATGATATATTTTATAGATTAACTGTTCAGCATCCTGAAACTGAAAAGAAAATAGGGGGTCACCGTATCCGTTCGCATAGAAAACACGATGCAAGATGTGAATGTGAACGAAAAAATGTGCAAAAATGCTATAATTTATGTCATTTCAGGTAAATTTGTGTGATTTCGATCGAATATGTAGAAAAAACGAGCACGGTTACCCCCTGTTTTTTTTTCAGTATTAGGATGCTGATCATTTACTCTATAAAATAATGTCATTTCAAAGATATAATGGTGGCGATTTTGCCCATAGATCGCGGCAGGATTCTTTGCTAAACATTAACCAGTTTTACAGTCTATTTTTGGACGCTTCAGCTCGAAGCACGCGTTGCCCCGGCAACGCTCTCTAATCCTCTCTCGCCCAGTAAACTATAACAATGGTTTGACCTAGATCTCCTTCGTGTCTCGTGTATTGGGGTTTATATACTCTGGTACCGTTTTGATCTGTGAGATGTCTCAGAGCAGGGCGAGAGAGACGACGGGGAGCTCAGCCATGAGCTCTACGTCCTCGATCTGTGGCTAAGGCCCTCGCGGGCCCTGGAGACGACTTCAATAGGAGGCCCGGGCTGGGGTAGACCTTGATGACTCGGGGGCGCACGCCCTCTGGATCACCGGTCTTCTCCACCCGGGATGGTGCGACACAGGCTCTGGCAGACTGTCGGGCTGTCCAGGGCTGTCCATCCCAGAGGCGGACCGCGGCGAGCCAAGCCTCACAAGTTAACACCACGGTGATGATCCTGTTTCTGAGTGGTGTCCGCATGTTTGGGCTCGTTGGGCGGGCTGCTACCTGGTTAAAGTTCTGATGATAGAGTAATGACTGCGCCCGCAGTGACCCTCGGTGAGCGGACTTCCGCGAGGATCCGGGGATAGTGGGTGCGCATCCGCGATGACCTGTGGTGAGAGGAGTATCCTCGAGGATCCCGTATAGCGGACGACGTTAAAACTTTACAAAATATTCAAGAAATGACTTTTAAATTTTGAATCTTCGTTACCTCACTGTTTGTAGCGGACTATGTTAATTGCTAATTTCTGTCCAGGCTTACATAGTAGCACAGTGAACCACTTAGTTTATACACTGAGGAAGATGCCAACAATCCTATAGTTTTGAAACTGTAGGATCGCTGATCATATCTCCTAATTCTCCTCAACGATGAATTCAATGTTCTTGAAGGTCTCGGTACGGTGGCTCACTACCGCCAATTACGTTCGTGTATTTCTCACCCCATTTATAATTACCACCTCATAATAATCACCGCGTTTATAATTTCCACCCCGTTTATAATTATCACCTCACAATTTTCACCCCGTTCATAATTTACACCCCGTTCATAATTATCACCTCAGAATTATCACTGCATTTATAATTTCCACCCCGTTTATAATTATCACCTCACAATTTTCACCGCGTTTATAATTTCCACCCCGTTCATAATTATCACCTCACGATTTTCACCCCATTCATAATTTCCACCCCGTCTATAATTAACACCTCAGAATTATCACCGAGTTTATAATTATGATTTGATCACATTCATCACTAGGTACAGAATTTCAATTGGTGCATTGAGTCTTAGTATGAACACTCTTGGTATTCTGTGTACCGTATTGACGCGCATATAAGGACATGTCCTCATATATGAGCACTTCCTTATATCCGGACATAAGAACATGTTCTTATATGAGAACTTTCTTTAGAAACTGCCTGTAAAACATCTGACCCACATATAAGAACATTTTGCATGTAGGTAGGTAGGTAGGTAGGTAATTTATTTGAGATGTGCGTAAAACAAACAATACAATATACACGAATTAATTCAATACACATTTTACAACACATCTCAGGTGATCCCAAAAGACAAAGTCTGTATCCCAGTGGGAATGAGATCACCTGAAGGTACCACACCGACACCACTGTACATGCAAACACTAACATGCAATATTTTACTTATACTTTTTTTGCAATCAATAGGAACGGACATAGGACTGCAGTAAGCGCTTTTTGCATACAGATTTAGATTGCGAACTCTTAATGACACCACTCAATAGCATCCATTGGCTTGGACCGGTGTACATAAAACTCCTTAGCATGACATCAGAATGTGCCTTCGGAGGCTTGGGGTCGGTGCTGTGCCGGGTATCATGTCCATGACTGCCGTGATATGTGAACATTTCTATCAGAGGATTTGGTAGATTATTTGTGACAAAATCATACATCAGTATGTCGATGATTATAAGTTGTGAAAAATGACGCAACTAGAACACATGTAGCACGTACCACTACGTATACCATGTTCAGCATATTAATCTCGAATATTCTTGAGGTCTCGAAATTAAACTATATTCGTATTGTATGTATGTGTTATAGACCTACAGGGAATTGTGTGTCACTCAAAAGGACAAAATAATTACGCTAATAATTTAATTAGGCCCCAATTCTTCAGTCTGTAGTAGTGCATGTACTGTCCTTATATAGGAATAAACGGGGTGTTTTATGTATGGATAAAAGGCCGTCTCCTTATAAGTGAACATGTTTTGAATTTTTGGTTTATTGTGAAAATGCACAAATACACATACAAGGACCTGTTCTTATATGCGCTTCAATGCGGTAGCTATAGAGGCGTTTCCATAAGCATCTTGTTGCTTTTGGGCTGTATATGTTCATAAAGTGAGGTGATAACTATAAACGGGGTGGAAAGTTTAAACGCGGTGATAATTCTGAGGTGGTAATTATAGATGGGGTGGATATTATAAACTCGGTGAATATTGTGAGGTGATAATTATAAACGGGGTGAGAATTATGAACGCGGTGATAATTCTGAGGTGGTAATTATAGATGAGGTGGATAGTAGAGAGGTGAATTTCTTTTTTTTTTTAGGAGATTGACACCCGTACACCAATTTTTGGGAGATAATGATCAAGTAAAATGGTCCCGAGTGTCTTTGACATTGCAAAACTTGGTGTATGGCTGGCCAAACAGGGCAAATTCAACCGGGTCGCTTATCAACAGCCAATTTTAGGGGAAAATGGTTTGCCAAATGAGCCATATTGGACCGGATCAGTCGTCGGCTGCCAATTTTAGCAAAAAAAAAAAAAAGAAAGAAAATCGCGTCGTCGCATCACTTTTCGGGGACCCCAATAACCAGAATGATAATACTCTTTTTTTTTGGCCTTATGTGACGAGACTCTTGAGTTTTTGTTCTTGCATATCCTTATTGAAAATGGAAGACAGACTCGCGTGAAAAAGGATGTGCCCGATGTGAGTTATGCGTTTGGTGAGTCAATTTTAGTTGAGTTGCTGAGATGAGTAGAAAAGTGATCTCAATGGCACTTGTCAGGGCCATATTATAGGGAAAACAATGGGCGAAAAACCCGAAATTTCCAATAGTGCAATGGGTGTATTGATGTTGTGGTTATTCTTTGGAATTTGGATAATCTCGAGAAGGTCCAGGGCAAACTTGAGCATTCTAAAATGACCTGGACCATTTTGGAAGGGTGCTTCACTGCTATGATGATTTTGATTTATTTCTTATACGGCAAAGAATATTAATGTAACTTGTTTAATAACCAAGTTGGATTATACAAAGCTAATTAAATGGTAGAAAATTGACAAGCAGGGAAACACCGTGGATTTGATTGATAAGTTTAAACAAAACAAACTTCCACACAAATGTATCTAATCATTTAATAAACAATTTTATGAATTTATTGTAAAGTTCGACGCCCGCAGCCCGCACAGGGGGCACGCGGCGGGCGTCAGTAGTTACTAGCACTACAACCAGGTAACAGTCCGTCCGGACGAGTCCGGCCGTCATACATCACATCAGAACACATCACCTGCACCATCATCATCACCAACATCAACAACATCATATACAACATGCATAGTACATAGTTATGGTAATGTAGCCGTGTGCGGAGCCTGAGATGCCATGGGAGCGGCACCACAGAACTCGCGCACGTGGGCATGTTGCTGGCCAGCCTCGCCGATGGCACTGCTGCAGGGATAGAACCCCGGACAGCCCGACGGTCTGCCAGAGCCTGTGTCACACCATCCCAAGTGAGAAGAAACCGGTGATCCACAGGGCGTGAATCCCCGAGTCAGCAATGTTCTCCCCCACCTGGGCCCCCTATGGAAGTCGTCCCTGAGGCCTGACTGGCCTTTACTCGAACAGAGACAAGGAGCTCATGGCGTGAGCTCACCTGTCGTGCTCAGTCTCTGACACAACTCCGGCCACATAAAATGTGACCACAGTATTTATGCTAGAGGTGAGAGCACGAGAGATGACGTAAACAGCCAGTGTTCAGTATAGTGGATAAGAGGAGTAGGGGGCGTTGCCGGGCAACGTGTGCTTCGAGCTGAAGCGTCCAAAAATAGACCGTAAAACTGGTTAGTGTTTAACAAAGACACCTGCCGCGATCTTTGGGCAAAATCGCCACATTACCCTCTTCTTACAATGTTGGTCCCCAACATGCTCCGCCGGTGCCCAAAATTGGGAAACACGACGAAGGCATCACATGGCGGAACCAGAAGGAAGCAAGGTGAGCGGTACCCGGAAGTCACGGCGCAAAAGACTCAGACCTTAAGGGTCTGTTTTGGAAGAATGGGGAACGACCCCTGGACTTACGGACTATACTGAACGCGCTCCTGAATTTTGAATGAACCCTAATAAACAAGCTAAAATTTTGAAAGAGGTCTTCCAGAAAGGATGATGACCTTGGAAGGTCATCCGCCGAAAGGGACGGTGTGTTGAGTCTTTGGAATATCTTTATGGTTAAACGACACAGTGAGTGATCAAAAGTAGTAGTACCTTCTGAAAAGTGTTGCCGGCCGCCTGGCCGGCCGGCTCCTCGGACCCGCAGAGGGGTCTGGCAAGTCCGCGCGGACATAAATGCACCCGCGGACACCTGTCTCGGGCAGCTATCAAAGCCAATGCGGCTTGCCGCATCGACTGCCAGTATCTGTATACTACAACCTGGCCAGGCCAGTGCAGAGACGCATGGACGGACGGACATCCACACATACATGTAGACGCCCGAACACCCACACACCCCCTGACATGGCCTGAATGGGGAATACACAACTAGCAAAATACTCGCACCTCAAACGCCGGCCAAGCCAGACCCCTCGGGATCCAGGGCTGCAGCAGCGGACGAAATGCGAGTGGCACAATATAAATGCACCAACATCTGGAGATTAATAAAAATCCGGGTACGACATTGTAAATACATATATAGTACATATTCACAAATATGACAGCAATTCTAACCGCGCAGCAGTGCATGCGGCGTCGCTGTAAACTTCTGTCCCCGGTCATAATGACACACTGCCCGGACCAAAATACAAACACTATAAAACTCAATGGGGGTGCAGTCATTTCCCTCCAGTGACTCCAAATCAAACCGTGGATACGGGTAGAAAATGAAAGTTTCTATCCCGGGGGACCTTGCAAATAACATACAGTAATTAAAATCAGTCATTAGCTATAGCTGCGACACTGGCGGTAAATGACGGGAAATTAATCACCTCAGCAAGGTAGAAATTGAGCTTAAAATTGACAGTAACAACTAACTCGTGGTTGTTACGAATATATCAGACGAAAACAACAATAAATTGCCATTCTCCAGTCTTTTTGGATATTACATCACACCGTCACTGTCAAAATTAACGCAATTCCTTACACCCCTCTTTCGAGAGCGGAAATCACCTGATTTCCAACCCTCTATTGCACCAGAAAGGAAATTTCACAAACTTGTCTCAATTGTGTCATTAAATAGGCAAGAACAGAATTCTCCAGAGGCATGCCGCATACTTGTGGTTTAAATAATCCACTCAGTAAATAATAACATGAGATGGATAAATAAGCATAAACACTCCCCATAGCCGCTGGTACGCTTACAAGGCGATCGGGTATGCCCATGGTAGCCCTAAGTGGAGTGAGTGGCGCAGTGGATAAGGCGTCGGACTCGTAAACCAAAGATCATGGGTTCGAGTCTCGAGCTGGACTGCTGTGTTATTTCACTAGTGTCCTTAGGCAAGGCATTAACCACTAATGTGTCTATCTCCACCCAGGATTAAATGGGTACCGGTTGATAATGGGTGTTGTATAGAGCGCTTTGAGTGTGGCTGCTCCAAGTACAATCACTCAGACTGGGGTTAAAGTGTAAAGCGCCTTTGAAAGCGGATTTAGTTCGGCTGAAAAGAGCGCTATATCAAATCTGATAACTTTAACTTTAACTAAAGACAATTGAGCGCCCTGTCGGCGTTGATCAGACGCCCACTAGCAACCCCAATGTACAATAAGGCCACGGAGCAATACCGCGGTCAAGCCCAGAGCCCATACAACGACCACCGGAGCGCGGATCCAATAGATTTAGACGTGGTGCCGGCAGGTCCATAACCTCAATGGTTAGGGGGCGAACCCTTCATGCCGGCGCCCAGTCTAGAGAATCCCAAACATAATAAAATCAATAGCCGGCGCTCGTCCGGAACTGCCTGCGGACAGAGTCCTGAACCAAACAAGCACCACAACATGGCATATTGACTTTATCCGATGGTAATGATAGAGATTAGAAACCACAAAGTATGCTGCGCATGTAGAATACGACCCACTCCTTAGTAGGAGGCCGGAGTTCCGGTCATTCTGGCCGGACCACGTTTTGTAAGGTATGAACCAGACGAAAATGAGCGTCACCCGCTGCCGCGGCTGGTCCGCACGTGCAGACTTAACAGCCGGTCCATTAAAAATAATGGTTAAACGATTTCCTGTCGTTAGAAATCTTATCCCACTATAAGCGATCTTACAGTAGTGGCTCACGGTTGACAACGCACCGAAATGCGTCATCTGGAAGTGTCCGGAGCGACGGACGAGTCACGCGGACGAACCGCAGACATCAGTCCTCACATCCGGATACCTTCCCTGCGTCCATATGCCAGTTCCCGAATTCCGTGGGAAGGCGCTTCCCCCATAGCAGACGTGAATCCCTACCTCAGTCTGGATATATAAGAGGTTGTCCCGGGACCAAGGGGCGTCCGGCTATTCTGCAAAAGTGGTCCGGCTACGCCGGACAACAGTCCACATAATGCGGATAGGCTTGCGGATAGGCTTGCGGAGCGGCGGCTTTACGACGTAGAGATATCCGCAGACCTCAACTCCGGAGATAGCCACAAAGTGGCTGCTCACGGAGGAAAGTCGTGCGGATCCCTACGGAACGACCTAAAATCCATCCCTGGTGTGATAGATGGATACTGCATACACATGGGTGGGAACGTGAATCCCACCCATATCGGGTCGGCGCACGGGGTTTCCGTCGTGGCCGCCTGTCATCCGCAGGTGCTGGAGGGATTGGGGGTACCTGCGGATCGCCAAGATCAGGTGTAATGTCGTCCGGACTGTCATCTGACGGATCAGAGAGGTCCGGAAGACCCACCATACGGCGTACACGCTCGTCCGGAGTCCGCGGATGCTGACCGGAAGTGTCCAAAAGAGGAGCATCATCCGGTTCCGCATCTTGTATGAGCGGATCCATGATGAGCGGGCCCTCGTACTTCTTCAGGTTGTCGATATGGACCACCAGTACCCTATCTGGATCAGAATCCCTCTGGATCCGGTATTCCACCTCTGTCACCTGCTTCAGCACGGTAAACGGGCCTATCCACAGCTTAGGAAATTTGTTGCCTTGCTTAAGCGGTGGATAATAATAGCGCACCTTATCTCCCTCCGCAAAAGCGGGCCTACCCTTGGCAAGGGCGTCATAGCCAGGCTTCTGCCGGATGGTAGACTTATCCAGGCGTGCTCGCGCGAAATCATGGGCGTTCGCCAGGGCACGGCGAACCCACTCAACATACTCCTGACCGCACTGGGGCACTACAACGGTTTCCGCCGCAGTTGGATACATAATATCCACAGGCAGATTTAGCTCCCGGCCATACAACAACGCATGCAGAGTAACTTTGGTTGAAGAGTGGACCGACGACCGGTACCTCATTAAGACATATGGGAGGTGGTCATCCCAATCATTCCCACGATCATTTACGAAAGCCACCAGCATGTTCTCGACAGACCAGTTAAAGTGCTCAACCTGTCGGTCCGACTGGGGCCTGTAAGGGGTGGTCCGGACCTTGGTACTTCCCAGCATCTGTGCTAGGTTCCGGAACAGGTTGCTTTCAAATGGCGTGCCCTGATCCGAATGTACCTGCTTAGGTACACAATGGTAAACCACGCACCTATTCACCAGCAACCGAGCAACCTCGTGCGCAGTCTGGCGGCACAGTGGGTACGCATCGGTATATTTGGTAAAATAGTCCGAGATCACCAGGATGTACCGGAAACCACACGGGGTGACCCGATGGGTATCCAGTATATCCAGGGCGATCCGGTCAAAAGGCGCGCCGGCCTTAACTGTGGTTAAGGGGTGGCGGCCAGGAGCCGAAACTCCTTTGTGAGCTTGACACCGAGGGCAGGCTGCGCACCATCATTGTATGTCCAAACTGCTACCAGGCCAGTGAAAGTGCTGTTGTAGCCTATGGACGGTCCTCCAGATTCCCAAGTGACCGGTCACCCGGAGGTCATGCAACTGATGGAGCACTTCTTTCCGCAGCTCCGCCGGTAGCACAAACTGCCAAGTAGGGGGCAGTGGGCTCGGTGGCTCATAGCGCCAGTACAAGAGGCCATCCCTCAAGGAGAGTCTTTCCCACTGGGAGATAAGAGACTGGGTCTCCTCCCTGTAGGTTTTCCGCTCATCCTTGAAGGGTTTCTGGCCGGCCTCAAGGGCTTTTACCACCGGTGCCAGAGCACTGTCAGCTCTCCGCTTCACAGCCAGTTGTGCCGGAGTGTAGCCGCCTAAATAATTTGGCTCCTCATTCGGTACGTCCGACTGCGCACCAGCGGCCATCACCACAGGGGGTAAAGACCGCTCGTGCTCAGGCTCGCCCGAGGACGGTACCCACGAGGAGCACCACCGGACTCGAGGAAGACTCGCTGGAGCTGAGCCGCAACTCCGGTTCAAACGCGGGAATCCCAAACATAATAAAATCAATAGCCGGCGCTCGTCCGGAACTGCCTGCGGACAGAGTCCTGAACCAAACAAGCACCACAACATGGCATATTGACTTTATCCGATGGTAATGATAGAGATTAGAAACCACAAAGTATGCTGCGCATGTAGAATACGACCCACTCCTTAGTAGGAGGCCGGAGTTCCGGTCATTCTGGCCGGACCACGTTTTGTAAGGTATGAACCAGACGAAAATGAGCGTCACCCGCTGCCGCGGCTGGTCCGCACGTGCAGACTTAACAGCCGGTCCATTAAAAATAATGGTTAAACGATTTCCTGTCGTTAGAAATCTTATCCCACTATAAGCGATCTTACAGTAGTGGCTCACGGTTGACAACGCACCGAAATGCGTCATCTGGAAGTGTCCGGAGCGACGGACGAGTCACGCGGACGAACCGCAGACATCAGTCCTCACATCCGGATACCTTCCCTGCGTCCATATGCCAGTTCCCGAATTCCGTGGGAAGGCGCTTTCCCCATAGCAGACGTGAATCCCTACCTCAGTCTGGATATATAAGAGGTTGTCCCGGGACCAAGGGGCGTCCGGCTATTCTGCAAAAGTGGTCCGGCTACGCCGGACAACAGTCCACATAATGCGGATAGGCTTGCGGATAGGCTTGCGGAGCGGCGGCTTTACGACGTAGAGATATCCGCAGACCTCAACTCCGGAGATAGCCACAAAGTGGCTGCTCACGGAGGAAAGTCGTGCGGATCCCTACGGAACGACCTAAAATCCATCCCTGGTGTGATAGATGGATACTGCATACACATGGGTGGGAACGTGAATCCCACCCATATCGGGTCGGCGCACGGGGTTTCCGTCGTGGCCGCCTGTCATCCGCAGGTGCTGGAGGGATTGGGGGTACCTGCGGATCGCCGAGATCAGGTGTAATGTCGTCCGGACTGTCATCTGACGGATCAGAGAGGTCCGGAAGACCCACCATACGGCGTACACGCTCGTCCGGAGTCCGCGGATGCTGACCGGAAGTGTCCAAAAGAGGAGCATCATCCGGTTCCGCATCTTGTATGAGCGGATCCATGATGAGCGGGCCCTCGTACTTCTTCAGGTTGTCGATATGGACCACCAGTACCCTATCTGGATCAGAATCCCTCTGGATCCGGTATTCCACCTCTGTCACCTGCTTCAGCACGGTAAACGGGCCTATCCACAGCTTAGGAAATTTGTTGCCTTGCTTAAGCGGTGGATAATAATAGCGCACCTTATCTCCCTCCGCAAAAGCGGGCCTACCCTTGGCAAGGGCGTCATAGCCAGGCTTCTGCCGGATGGTAGACTTATCCAGGCGTGCTCGCGCGAAATCATGGGCGTTCGCCAGGGCACAGCGAACCCACTCAACATACTCCTGACCGCACTGGGGCACTACAACGGTTTCCGCCGCAGTTGGATACATAATATCCACAGGCAGATTTAGCTCCCGGCCATACAACAACGCATGCAGAGTAACTTTGGTTGAAGAGTGGACCGACGACCGGTACCTCATTAAGACATATGGGAGGTGGTCATCCCAATCATTCGCACGATCATTTACGAAAGCCACCAGCATGTTCTCGACAGACCAGTTAAAGTGCTCAACCTGTCGGTCCGACTGGGGCCTGTAAGGGGTGGTCCGGACCTTGGTACTTCCCAGCATCTGTGCTAGGTTCCGGAACAGGTTGCTTTCAAATGGCGTGCCCTGATCCGAATGTACCTGCTTAGGTACACAATGGTAAACCACGCACCTATTCACCAGCAACCGAGCAACCTCGTGCGCAGTCTGGCGGCACAGTGGGTACGCATCGGTATATTTGGTAAAATAGTCCGAGATCACCAGGATGTACCGGAAACCACACGGGGTGACCCGATGGGTATCCAGTATATCCAGGGCGATCCGGTCAAAAGGCGCGCCGGCCTTAACTGTGGTTAAGGGGTGGCGGCCAGGAGCCGAAACTCCTTTGTGAGCTTGACACCGAGGGCAGGCTGCGCACCATCATTGTATGTCCAAACTGCTACCAGGCCAGTGAAAGTGCTGTTGTAGCCTATGGACGGTCCTCCAGATTCCCAAGTGACCGGTCACCCGGAGGTCATGCAACTGATGGAGCACTTCTTTCCGCAGCTCCGCCGGTAGCACAAACTGCCAAGTAGGGGGCAGTGGGCTCGGTGGCTCATAGCGCCAGTACAAGAGGCCATCCCTCAAGGAGAGTCTTTCCCACTGGGAGATAAGAGACTGGGTCTCCTCCCTGTAGGTTTTCCGCTCATCCTTGAAGGGTTTCTGGCCGGCCTCAAGGGCTTTTACCACCGGTGCCAGAGCACTGTCAGCTCTCCGCTTCACAGCCAGTTGTGCCGGAGTGTAGCCGCCTAAATAATTTGGCTCCTCATTCGGTACGTCCGACTGCGCACCAGCGGCCATCACCACAGGGGGTAAAGACCGCTCGTGCTCAGGCTCGCCCGAGGACGGTACCCACGAGGAGCACCACCGGACTCGAGGAAGACTCGCTGGAGCTGAGCCGCAACTCCGGTTCAAACGCGGGAATCCCAAACATAATAAAATCAATAGCCGGCGCTCGTCCGGAACTGCCTGCGGACAGAGTCCTGAACCAAACAAGCACCACAACATGGCATATTGACTTTATCCGATGGTAATGATAGAGATTAGAAACCACAAAGTATGCTGCGCATGTAGAATACGACCCACTCCTTAGTAGGAGGCCGGAGTTCCGGTCATTCTGGCCGGACCACGTTTTGTAAGGTATGAACCAGACGAAAATGAGCGTCACCCGCTGCCGCGGCTGGTCCGCACGTGCAGACTTAACAGCCGGTCCATTAAAAATAATGGTTAAACGATTTCCTGTCGTTAGAAATCTTATCCCACTATAAGCGATCTTACAGTAGTGGCTCACGGTTGACAACGCACCGAAATGCGTCATCTGGAAGTGTCCGGAGCGACGGACGAGTCACGCGGACGAACCGCAGACATCAGTCCTCACATCCGGATACCTTCCCTGCGTCCATATGCCAGTTCCCGAATTCCGTGGGAAGGCGCTTTCCCCATAGCAGACGTGAATCCCTACCTCAGTCTGGATATATAAGAGGTTGTCCCGGGACCAAGGGGCGTCCGGCTATTCTGCAAAAGTGGTCCGGCTACGCCGGACAACAGTCCACATAATGCGGATAGGCTTGCGGATAGGCTTGCGGAGCGGCGGCTTTACGACGTAGAGATATCCGCAGACCTCAACTCCGGAGATAGCCACAAAGTGGCTGCTCACGGAGGAAAGTCGTGCGGATCCCTACGGAACGACCTAAAATCCATCCCTGGTGTGATAGATGGATACTGCATACACATGGGTGGGAACGTGAATCCCACCCATATCGGGTCGGCGCACGGGGTTTCCGTCGTGGCCGCCTGTCATCCGCAGGTGCTGGAGGGATTGGGGGTACCTGCGGATCGCCGAGATCAGGTGTAATGTCGTCCGGACTGTCATCTGACGGATCAGAGAGGTCCGGAAGACCCACCATACGGCGTACACGCTCGTCCGGAGTCCGCGGATGCTGACCGGAAGTGTCCAAAAGAGGAGCATCATCCGGTTCCGCATCTTGTATGAGCGGATCCATGATGAGCGGGCCCTCGTACTTCTTCAGGTTGTCGATATGGACCACCAGTACCCTATCTGGATCAGAATCCCTCTGGATCCGGTATTCCACCTCTGTCACCTGCTTCAGCACGGTAAACGGGCCTATCCACAGCTTAGGAAATTTGTTGCCTTGCTTAAGCGGTGGATAATAATAGCGCACCTTATCTCCCTCCGCAAAAGCGGGCCTACCCTTGGCAAGGGCGTCATAGCCAGGCTTCTGCCGGATGGTAGACTTATCCAGGCGTGCTCGCGCGAAATCATGGGCGTTCGCCAGGGCACGGCGAACCCACTCAACATACTCCTGACCGCACTGGGGCACTACAACGGTTTCCGCCGCAGTTGGATACATAATATCCACAGGCAGATTTAGCTCCCGGCCATACAACAACGCATGCAGAGTAACTTTGGTTGAAGAGTGGACCGACGACCGGTACCTCATTAAGACATATGGGAGGTGGTCATCCCAATCATTCGCACGATCATTTACGAAAGCCACCAGCATGTTCTCGACAGACCAGTTAAAGTGCTCAACCTGTCGGTCCGACTGGGGCCTGTAAGGGGTGGTCCGGACCTTGGTACTTCCCAGCATCTGTGCTAGGTTCCGGAACAGGTTGCTTTCAAATGGCGTGCCCTGATCCGAATGTACCTGCTTAGGTACACAATGGTAAACCACGCACCTATTCACCAGCAACCGAGCAACCTCGTGCGCAGTCTGGCGGCACAGTGGGTACGCATCGGTATATTTGGTAAAATAGTCCGAGATCACCAGGATGTACCGGAAACCACACGGGGTGACCCGATGGGTATCCAGTATATCCAGGGCGATCCGGTCAAAAGGCGCGCCGGCCTTAACTGTGGTTAAGGGGTGGCGGCCAGGAGCCGAAACTCCTTTGTGAGCTTGACACCGAGGGCAGGCTGCGCACCATCATTGTATGTCCAAACTGCTACCAGGCCAGTGAAAGTGCTGTTGTAGCCTATGGACGGTCCTCCAGATTCCCAAGTGACCGGTCACCCGGAGGTCATGCAACTGATGGAGCACTTCTTTCCGCAGCTCCGCCGGTAGCACAAACTGCCAAGTAGGGGGCAGTGGGCTCGGTGGCTCATAGCGCCAGTACAAGAGGCCATCCCTCAAGGAGAGTCTTTCCCACTGGGAGATAAGAGACTGGGTCTCCTCCCTGTAGGTTTTCCGCTCATCCTTGAAGGGTTTCTGGCCGGCCTCAAGGGCTTTTACCACCGGTGCCAGAGCACTGTCAGCTCTCCGCTTCACAGCCAGTTGTGCCGGAGTGTAGCCGCCTAAATAATTTGGCTCCTCATTCGGTACGTCCGACTGCGCACCAGCGGCCATCACCACAGGGGGTAAAAACCGCTCGTGCTCAGGCTCGCCCGAGGACGGTACCCACGAGGAGCACCACCGGACTCGAGGAAGACTCGCTGGAGCTGAGCCGCAACTCCGGTTCAAACGCGGGACGCCATCGCCGGTGACGGTGGGTCCTCACGCGGGGGTGGACTCCTGCTGCTCGGGCCGCCATGTTGTTAGAGGGGGCGATGGCCTGTGGCCTTCCCGGAAGGTCCAATTCCGAGTCTGAGGAAGAATCCCCGACGTGCTGGAATGGAATCATCCCGGCACAGTTAGGGTTCTTGCACTTGTGACAACGTGACAAGCCGTCAGCGTTGCCGTGCAGCTTTCCGGCGTGGTGCTCAATTTGCATGTCATACTAAAATGTTTTACGTTTGTGATTGGCATCATCAAAATCTGACTGTATTGGTGGTAATAGATTGATACTTACATTCATACTCCTGGAGTTTGATGAGCCACCGGGCCACCAAGCCATCGGCCTCACTATAGTTTAGGAGCCATCTCAGCGAACTGTGATCAGTCCGCAAATGGAAATGGTGTCCCAACAAATAGGGCCGGAAACGCTTGGTCATGGTTACCACTGCGAGGAGATCGCAGTCAGTGGTGCAGTAGTTCATTTGAGAGCTGCTCAGAGCCACACTCACATAAGCTACTACTCGCTCTTGCCCGTCCACGATCTGTGAGAGGACATCGCTGAGTGCAAAGTTACTCGCATCAGTGTCCAGGATGAACTCACAGTCCGGATGAGGGTGCCGCAGCACCGGGGCAGCTAATAAAGCTTGCCGGAGGTCCGAGAAGGCGATAGCCTGCTCAGCTTGCCAGACAAAACCGGCGCCCTTTTCTGTGAGGATAGTAAGGGGGCGCTCAATCTCCGCGAAGCCTCGTATGAACCGGCGGTGATAGGCTTCAATTTAAGGCCTGCTTCGCGGATGTGATGGAGCACCATCTGGAGGTTGGTGAGGGTTTCCTCGAACGACCGGCCATACATGATTACATCGTCGATGTAGACCATACATCGCTTCCAGAGGAACCCTTTAAGAACCATCTCCATCAGGTGCTCGAACGTCGCTGGTGCGTTGCAGCGCCCGAACGGTATTACCTTAAATTGGTAGAGCCCATTCTTGGTAACAAAGGAAGTTTTCGCCCTATCACTCTCGTCCATCTCAACCTGCCAATACCCGGAGGCCAGATCCAGCGCACAGAAGTAGTGCGATCCGGCCAGGGCACCGAAGGTGTCCTCGATGTGCGGAAGAGGATATGAGTCCTTCCGTGTGGCATCGTTAAGCTTACGATAATCCACGCAGAATCTCCACGAGCCATCCTTCTTCTTCACCATAACCACAGGACTGGCCCAAGGGCTATCACTGGGTTCGATGATGTCTAGCTCGAGCATCTTTTGCATCTCCTGGTCTATGACCTCTTGGTGCACGATCGCTGCTCCCCGTAGACGCTGTTTAATAGGACGCTCGTCCAGGAGGTTGATGCGGTGTTTGGCCACGTCTGTCTTGCCAACCGCACCGTCCGGACTCATGAACACATCCACATACTGCCGGAGCAGCTTGCGGAGAGCTTGACGCTGATCTTCATCCAGCCGGTCCTTCGGAACTCGAGATTCCAGATGGTCCGGCAGGGTGAACGGATCATCTCCGGCGACCGCTGCCGCGCACGCAGCACGACAGACAGGGTCGTCAGGGATAACCCGGCTAGACGATGCGAGTGTAGTAGTAGCTGCCACACACACGCCGTAGTACAATGGGAGCATCCGTGGGGTTCACCACGAGAATGGGCATCGCGCGGGTGTTGGACTTGACCAGAGCCCCACCCAGCACGAGTCCAGTTTCTCGAGCAAAATTGCTCTCCGGTTGCACTATACACGGACGACCATCAAGGGGCATGTGCGGACGGCACGGCCTTGCCTCAATGATCATCTCGCTCAAAGTCGGCACAGTGGTTGTGCGCGCCGCCTGGAGTTGGAATGAACGAGTCGGACCTGCCCGGAAGAGGAAGTGTGTGTCCTCTCCCATCCGGAGTTTGCCGGCGCTAAAGTTGGTGGTCACCCGGTGGGTCCGGAGAAAGTTCATTCCAATGATCCCGGGCGCTCCAATATCCGCCACGATTGCCTCTGTTAGGTACACCTTGTCTCCAACAGTATTAGGGGAATCGAGGATAACATGGATACGGATGCTTTTGTTACCCACTCCGTGGAGCGTGTAACGCCCGGGGTCCCGCAACACTATCTCGCGGAGTGCTGGCCCATGCTTGAACCTTCCGGTGGCTATGATGGTAACCTCCGAGCCGGAATCTACGAGGAACTGGACCAGCTCCCGTCCAAAAGACAGGGGCAGGTACCAGCAGGGGTCCCTCACCAGTGCGCACGTCAGATGATCGGAATCACCCAGAGCACTGGGCTCAGCTACGGAGTCCTCGTTATCTGCCTCAGCTACGGATGAGCTAGACGGATCCTCAAGGACCACTTCCGGAGAAGTTATATCTACTTGAGGGTCGTCCGGCAACTGTCCCCGGACGTATTGTTGGTCGCCACCATGTCCAGTTTCAGTTTCCCTCACGTGAAGGATGGTTCTGCTGCCCCGAAGGACCAGACCGAAAGGAGGAATTTCTCTGGCGCGGATCAGGTAGACTCCCATGATATCTGCATGCCCGCAGGCGTTCCACTAGCTCCGGACACTTAAGCCAAAAGTGTCCCTGTTTTCCGCAGAAGTAGCAGGGACGGTTCTGGGCTGGTCCGGACGTGAACGCACAGCATTGCGCGGGTCCCGGAGCATCAATTCCTGTGCAGTGCGCAATCATCTGCGCCCCACAGAAATCGTATTCCTCCAGGTCGTACTCATCCGAGGACGAGCACGACGCGACAGCTGGTGCCGCTTGTACGGGCATCCCCGGAGGAGACGCCGGCATACCAACCCTCTGAGGGTTGGGCTCCATGGCTGGTTCCCAGGGAACCGGGGCCGACCATGGGGCCACCTGCGATGCGTTGACCGGAGAAGGTGCCACCGTTTGCAAAGGAACAGCCGGGGCCGGAGCCGGGGCCGGAGGCATCTGTCTGGGACGGACAGCTATCTCTATTGCAAGGGCGGAGTTAATTGCCTCCTCCATCGATCGTTTTTCATGGGTGGCCAGCCCGTATGATATGTGGTATGGCTGGCCATCGATGAATTGATCGATCAGTATTGGTTCAAACCGACTGGCTCCCATGTCCGGATAGGCTCTCCGGCCGAGTACACGCAGAATGCGTACTCAGTAACGGAGTACACGCAGTACACGCAGAATGCGTACTCAGTAACGGACTCAGTCGGTAAGCGTATTCGAGCTTTGAACTCTTGCTTGAACATCTGCCTGTTGGTCGTCGGTGTGAACAGCAGGCGTAGTTGCTTAGCAACCTCGCCGAACTTAGTTGTCCCCACCGGCAGACACTGCATCACTCGGAGGGCCTTTCCTTTCAGGCTCCCCGAGAGGATATGCCCAGCTTCCTCCTGGGTCCATCCTTCACACACAGCCGTCCGCCATACCTGGAGTAAGTGGTCCTCCAGATCTGGTCTCCGGTCGTGCGGAGAGCACGCCCGGTTGGCGGAGCCAGCTCCGGGGTCAGCTGTGTAAGACGGCAGAGTCCGTGCACTTCCTGCTCCCGTGGCAGAGTCCACCGGAGCAGACCTGTACACCGCGGACATGGGAGCTGGGAAGCTCACGCTCGCCGCCGGGTACATACCCACGGACATCCCACCCAGACCAAGTGCGGACGGAGCCCCTGCCGATCTTACAGGATAGGTCCCAGGCGAGGCAGGGTAGCCGGCGTAGCTTGGGGCCGAGGCCGCCGGTTGCCAGCTAGCTCCTGGAGCACTGCGCAGGGCAGGATAGGTCCCCGTGGCCATGGCTACGGCTGCCGGAGCAGCACAAGCGGTGGCCAACGTGGTCCCTCCAAGCCTGGGACCAGGCACGGATCCCATAGCATGGGTTACCGGCACCTGTGAACTTGGATAAACCAGAGGGAGGACCGGCGGACCAGTCATTCCTGGGTTGAAAGGGGTCGCAGGACTCACGCTCGGCGCGGCGGACTGACAGCACCTATACTCTTCCAGTGCCGTCTGCCCTATCCGCCGCTCCCTCTCCGTCAGCTGCTCTGAGGGTGGCTGGTATCGCGGAGAAGGCGAACGTGTCCTATGATCAGGTCGGCCAGCTCATCGAGTGAGTGGGTGAGCTGGTCCATCACATTCTCTCACCACAGGTCATCACGGACGCCCACCCGCTATCCTCAGATCCTCGCGGAGAAGCCGCTCACCGAGGGTCATTGCGGGCGCAGTAACAACTCTATCATTAGCACCAAGACCAGGTAACTGCCCACCCAGCGAGCCCAGACATGCGGACACCACTCAGATACACAATCATCACCGTGGTGTTAACTGTAAGGCTTGGCTCACCGCGGTCCGCCTCGGGGATGGAACCCCGGACAGCCCGACAGTCTGCCAGAGCCTGTGTCGCACCATCCCAAGTGGGAAGAAACCGGTGATCCACATGGCGTGAGCCCCCGAGTCAACAACGGTCTCCCCCACCTGGGCCCCCCATGGAAGTCGTCCCTGAGGCCTGACTGGCCTTTACTCGAACAGAGACAAGGAGCTCATGGCGTGAGCTCACCTGTCATGCTCAGTCTCTGAGACAACTCCGGCCACACAAAATGTGACCACAGTATTTATGCTAGAGGCGGGAGCACGAGAGATGGCGTAAGCAGCCAGTGTTCAGTATAGTGGATAAGAGGATTAGAGGGCGTTGCCGGAGCAACGCGTGCTTCGAGTTGAAGCATCCAAAAATAGACTGTAAAACTGGTTAGTGTTTAACAAAGACACCTGCCGCGATCTTTGGGCAAAATCGCCACATTATATTCCTCGATTTTAATTGGAAGGAAAAGTGTGCAAATATCATTTGCTGTTTACATCCAATATCTAATTAGAAACATTTTATATTCCAAGATTGTCCTGGGCAAACTGGGCATCCCCGAGAATGTCCAAATGCCAAAGAATGAGCACGACCTTGACAAACTTTTGGAGCGAATACGTAAAAGTATGGTAATATATCGCCACCTGGCGAAGACCGGCGAAACGAAGCATGTAAACAAATGTGGTGAAACGGTTCAGACGACCCGCTGACCCTGAGAAGTGATTCTTTCTTTAAAAATTCTCCCGCAGTTCTTAAATTTGATATATTGGATTAAGGTAACGTCAGAAACAAAACTCATATCCGTATCCACTCCGTATCCATGGGATACTTGTTTGAGTAAGGGCCTCTGCGGTTCGCACATGACATGACATGTGGAGAGTGCAGACTTCTTATACTTTCAATATAGCTACATGGCCACCGTTAGATCTAGTGTATCCGCGCTCTCGAGGCTCGGAGGCCACTGTCAGCTGCATGAACTCGTTGACTATTCTGCCACATGACATGGTGTGTGCGCATGTCGCAGCCTGAGCTCCGCGTCGCTCAGGCTGCGCATGTCGATGCTTGGTAATTGGGGGATGAATGTATTATCCCCCCTTCAATCGGTAAAAGAAAAATACATGGGAAAAAAAACATTCAGTAAAGAATTAAAATTTGTGTTACTCATAAACTGGTTGACCTGTACCAGCAGGTTTGTAGCCTGGGTATCATGTCTTTGAGGTCATATGAGTTGGTGATTTCTATGCCCATATAGGCCCTAGCAATAATAATACACAAACAGGTGAACTTTGCTGATGAAAAATTTGAGAAAAAATGTGTATCACAAAGTGACACAAACAAATTTGAGGAAATTGTGGGGAAAGATTCCCCAGAATATAATGAAAATCAATGCCATATATGCTCTGAGAATGCTTCTTGAAGAGCTCAAAATGAAAAAAACACCGGGGGCATACGGCGCCCCCCAGACCGTTGGATTGCTGAGTTGGCATTTTCCATTTCTATATATGTCCACAATTGATTCCTAAGCTGTATAGTTGATAATAAGTGAGATATTAACCATTTTGTGCTCTGACCTTGAAAATAAGTTCAAGGTCAAATTCAAGGTATTTCATCAAAATATTCAGTGTATATCATTTTCTATATGTCCACAATTGTTTCCTAAGCTATAAAGTCAATAGAGGAGCAGGATATTAGCCATTTGGTCCTTTGACTTTGAAAATGAGGTCAAAGGTCGAAGTCAAGGTCATGGCAATATTCAGCATTTATAATTTTTTCACTTGTTGTTCACAATTGTTTCCTAAGCTGTAAAATCAATAATAAGTGAGATATTAGTCATTTTGTCCCGTGACCTTGAAATTTAGGAAACAAGGTCAAATTCAAGGTCAGGAGGATAATCTGTATAAAAAATTTACTATATGCTCATAATTGATTTCTAAGCTGTAAAGTTGATAATAAGCGAGATATTGGCCATTATGTCATGTGAACTTGAAAATTGGGTCAAAAGTCAAATTCAAGGTCATGACAATATTCAGAATATATCATTTCCTATATGTTGACAATTGATTCCTAAGCTGTAAAGTCAATAATAAGCGAGATATTAGCCATTTTGTCATGTGACTTTGAAAATGAGGTCCAAGGTCAGATTCAAGGTCATGACAATATTCAGCATATATCATTTCTTAAATGTCGACAATTGATTCCTAAGCTGTAAAGTTGATATTAAGTGAGATATTAGCCATTTAGTTCTTTGACTTTGAAAATGAGGTCAAAAGTCAAATTCAAGGTCATCAGAATATTCGGACTATATCATTTCCTATAAGGCCACACCAAATGGTAAAGTTGGTCTATGGAATCGCCGCCTATAAAAAATCGAGTTTCACTTTTTTATAAAAAAATCGCCGCTACGAATTTCCTCGATATCAAATTTTTTTTTTTTTTAATTTCACCGCCGCCACCCGTATTTCATCTTGAATTGTTAACGAGCAAAGCTTTTCTATATAAAATTCAGAAAAAATATGGTACTAAGCAGGTTTTTTCTAGGGAATTGTAGTATTCATGGTATTAAATATGTGTAATGGTACTTTCTAATCCCAAAACATTTAATAATACCAATACTTACATCTTTCTCCATATTTCTCACCTATTGAGATCTCTATGTTAACAATATGTGTCCTAACTGATTATATTAATTACAGTGGTCCCTATTAGATAAGACACCTCTGAAATAAGACTTCCCTGTCTGTAAAGACTTTTTTGTATTCCCCAAAGATCAGTTTAACATGTAGATGAACCTGTGAAATAAGACTTCCTGTAAGCAAGGTGAGATAAGACCTCATTTTCTCTGCAAACGTTGAGGTCTTATCTTACAGGGACCACTGTACATTCATTTTGGTGCATATAGAGGCCATAATAAAGTGTGTACTAGTATCTCATGCACACAATTGTTTCATTCTTTGTTTATACGAGTTGAACAACGTGTGCGCTAAGATGTGTATGTAAAATTCATAGTAAAAACTCTTGGATCCACATGTGATACCTGTAATAACAATCTGAGTGGGAACATTTGACCAAAATACCCTCCGTATAGAAAATATTAGTCGAAAGTCTGTTAAGAAAAACTTTATTTTGTAAGAAAATTTCCCGCGTACAGAAAATTACTGTCGAAAATCCATAGAAGAAATATTTAATTGTAAAAAAAAAAAATTCTCTCGTATAGAAAATTTTGGTCAAAATTCCATAGATGAAAAAATTTACTTGTAAAAAAAAAAAAAAATCTCCTCCGTATAGAAAATTTTGGGGGAAAATCCATAGACCAACTTTACAATTTGGTGTGGCCTAATGTGCACAATTGATTCCTAAGCTGTGAAGTCAATAATAAGCGAGATATTAGCCATTTTGTGCTCTGCCTTGAAAATCAGATCAAAGGTCAAATTCAAGGTCATGAGAATATTCAGCATATATCATTTCCTATATGTCCACAATTGATTCCTAAGCTGTAATATCGATAATAAGCGAGATATTAGCCATTTTGTGCTCTGACCTTGAAAGTAAGTTCAGAGGTCAAATTCAAGGTCACGAGAATATTCAGCATATATCATTTCCTATATGTCCACAGTTGATTCCTTGTCTTTAATCTCAATATTAAGTGAGATATTAGGCATAATGTGTCCCATTATAAAGCATAGGAGAATTTAACATGGGAAAGTCCCATTTGGGACCCGTCAAAAAAAATCAAAATGGCCTCCACACGCAGACCGGCGATTCAGGGGCAACGACACTTAATCACATCACAAATGGCCGCCAAAGTCAGAAATTTGTCGTTTTTCATCGAAAATGGCTGCCATTTTGAAGAAACCGTGAAAATAAAAAAAATTAAAAGTACCCCCTTTTGTAATTATTTTTAGCCATTTTTGTGCAAAATTTCATAAAGATTCACCCGTAAACCTTAAAGATAAAAATGTGGACGGATGACGCCGACACCAATGGACGGAGGGACGGCTAGACAGACGGAAGGACGGACGACAGACGCAACGCCATGGCAATAGGTTATCGGACCATAGGTTTGGTAACCTAATGAGTTTTGGTAAACAAATATGGATACAAACGATCTCATTATCCCATTTAAAGATGCCTAATTAAAAAGCTGTCTGTCAATGATGTCATACATCTCATTTGCATATTAATTAGCTGTCAGACTCTATTGTCAGAATCTGT
This sequence comes from Terebella lapidaria, assembly GCA_949152475.1. NCBI lineage: Eukaryota > Metazoa > Annelida > Polychaeta > Terebellida > Terebellidae > Terebella > Terebella lapidaria. The sequence goes on along the minus strand of OX424568.1, from coordinate 1,909,456 downwards.
AAATATGTACATGTTTAAAGTGTCATAACTTTGGAGGGAGTCATGATACCAATATGCTGTGAAGATCATTTTGTTCAGTCCAAATAGTGCTTTCACATACATAACAACAACCAATATCTAATTTTCGTGATATATACCCTTTAATTGGTAAGCAATGTTCAACGTGGGCACATGTAAAACTGTCTGTATAGTTCAGCCCATCTTGTCTATTTTTTGCCAGTTATCTACGGAGAATGAGTGAGGGGAAGGCGCAAGCTAGCAAGAATCGGACATTTGTTCCTTCATCTACTCAGATCCAGAGACTGTCGAGAGAAGACTTACCGCCTGGCGCGATACTCATACCCAAGCGGGAGCTGTTTGACCACCAGTGGACTCTCATCAACAAGTGGACTCCTCGCTCACAAGTGTAAGAGAATCGGGGGATCAAAACATAAAAGCATGTAACTGTATGGTACAAACAACATTGAATACAAGGTGATGTCTAACATTTATGTTGAATTTGTGCCATTTTGTTGTATGTGTACAGGTGGGCGCTGCGAGATGGACCCAGCATCTTGGCGGGATGTGCAGTTATTTCTGGGATTGCCCTGAATGCATTTGTGCGTCGTCGAACCCACCTGTTGCGTCATGGGCGATTGACAACTTACATGGCAACGATTCCTGTACCAGCGACGCTGAGTATGATACTGCACCATGTGAAGGTTACCGAGAGTGTGATGCTGAGGGAGGACTGTCCTAGCTGTCTACAGGTCCGTGCCGTGGTGCTCCAGTCCCTCGTAGGTATGCTACAGCCGCTGCTCCTCTCACTTGTCTCCTGTTCGGCTGTTGCTCGAGGAGCCCACACAGCACACATCCCAAACGTCACCCGGCCCTTGGAGCTGCTACGCACATACCAGGGAATTCTACGCCCCGCACATGGCACCATGACTGGCCTGCTCGCTCTCAACGTCCTGGCCGCTGCCTTCATCACACACACGGAACTCAAACAGATCAGTCTCGTACACAACAAACTTGCCTCCACGGGGACACTGCCCTCCTAGTGACCTGACGTAGCAGTGTCAAAGTGGATATGTCAATAAAATGTTTTATGATTTTCTATCGTTTCACTACTAACACGCCCATCTCAGATTGTTATCTTGTTTATCCATAACACGAAACTCAGATCGTTACACAGACGTCAATAAATGCGACCACACTGTTAAGGTAATTGTTGACATCGAAGTGTGACATCATTTTTGGTTCTAAACAAGTGTACAGCCTGTTTCCAATGAGCAGTAACATTCCATTTGAGTTGTTTAGAACTAGTAGGCAGATAAAATTATTTGTTACGCAAATGTGAAATATCATGACTTCACCTCTCTATTCGCCATAACTTCTTCCACATGTCATTTGTATGATAATTAGGATCAAGGTAAATATTGTACCATCTGGCATTATCTCGGGAGTCCTGTTGCAAAACCACCCGATTCATCCATCATCGTCTTCCCCATGGACGTCTTCCCCATGGACCCTATTCCCCGTCTTCCCCATGGACCGACTACCATGAACACAAGATCATGATCGATGAGTTTATTAACAAATGAGATGTGTGTGTATATACAACATTCACACAGAAGTCTGACAGTAACAATGATGTCTATAACAGACGCAGGATCTTCAAGCGATCCTACTTTTATATCAACTGTTTGGAACTTTTTAGAACAAGGCTCATAGGTAGTGGTAACTGTGTCCACTGAAACGCAAAAAAAAGTATAATGCTTGGTCACACAAAGTTTTAAGATCATCGTACACCCAATGAATTACTAGTAAACAGAAGAAAGCATAAGTACTAATTTCTTATCAATTCCTGAACTGTGCCACAACTTGTGACAAAACAGATCAACTCACAAACCCTACAATTGGTGTTTGGGAAAGGTACAACATGAAAGATTTGACACCTGATTTGATAAGAAATAGAACATTAATCCTCTAAACCCCACAACACAGATCACAATTTCCTAAACCACATCTATAAATAGGTATTATCATGAGCGACATGCCCAGTACATTTATTCCTCACCACAAACTTAACAATGCTGACCGATACAGTGCATATATCTGACATGCTATCGGTACAAAGTCATACTTGAACCTAGACAACATCATCAGGTGATATGACGAATCTGAAATGTCACAATTGGTTTCTGAACATAACAAACGTAGACGGACACAGAAGATCACAGTCTGGTTTCTTCATTACTATGTAGAAGTTCATGGAATAGGGTGTGTGTGGGATCAGTTATAATGGAACTTGAACTGGAAGCCTGAGTTGCCGAAGGGGTTGAAGCCCTGATGCCAGTGGTGACCGCCACTCGCCTGTTCCTCGGCGTCTAATGGGTCCTCACCCTTGTCAAACTTGGCTCGCTTCTCTGTAACAAAACAACAAAACATCAGCAAACTTCTATTGAATACATACTGACAAAATATACCTGGTAGATACTTACGCTTGGTGATGGTGACCTACTAGAGCTTTATACAGGGATATCTCTACTACCAACAGAAATTCACTTCTATATGAGATATTTCTCTTAGACATACGTCCCACTACCACACACTATAATGAATATCTCTGTCTCTTACCTGGGTCAGTGAGCACCTCCTTAGCTGCAGCGATATCAATGAACTTTTTCTGGGCAGCCTCCTTGTCATCTCCATCAAACTTGTCAGGATGCCACTGGGCTGCCAAGTTTCTGTAAGCTTTGATTATTTCCTTCTTCCTCGCATTTCTGGTGCAAACAAAAACACACCATCAACATCTGTGTTCATAATCGATACCATACATGGCTTGTAATCAATACAATCTTCATGATGAATGGTTGTTTTTTCTAACATGAATTGCACAAGGTAGGTAATGACCTAACCTTTTAACACCTAGTATTTTGTAATAATCTCGTTTCTTGGACTGTTTGAGCAGTTTCTGGGCTCTCTGTGAACCTTCCTGAGCTCTGCGGTTGTTGTTGTCTATGTCCTCAGCTTGCTTGAAGTCGTTAACCGCTGTCCAACAAAACAGATCATGGTGAAGAAAGTACAAAATCTAATGTGCACACAATATAATATATCACAAACACATCAATAATTCTAAGGAGTGAATGCCAGTAACAGATGGTTCCTAATAGGAAAATCTTCATTATGGCATTGGAGTTGTGATTTATGTCATGCCCAACTAAATGGTCTCCACCATTATTATCAAGTCAACTGTATGGATCCTTTGTTTAATTCCCCGTTGTATTGCGTCTCTTAGGAGAGTCTAGAACACAGGAAACATGTTCTTTTGTTTGCTGTTCCAAATATTCTAAGAGTGTATTTTGATTTTAATAGATGAAGATGAAATTACCTTCCTCAAACTGTTCGTTGACGATGTAAGCATCCGCTCGGTCACAGAGTGCTTCAATGTTATTTTCATCGACTTCTAACACGGTATTGCACGCGTCTAGTGCTTCTGCTGCCATCTGGGCCTGGGGATATGCAGAACAGACCAACATTTATAAACTGTGGTACTGCAAGTGCAACAGTATTCAGTAGTAGTGTCACACAGCCGGACTATTGATATAGAGAATCGTAAATGCTGCGGATGCCACAGTGATATAGATCTACACCAATGGCGGAATACAGTGAAAAATATTTTTCAAAAATTAAGATTTTATTCTCATCAGCTTGTAGCATAGATATATAACAGTTAATCTGATACACATTCGACACTTGATCCCACTACAGCTCACCTTGGAGTAACAATGACACTTGTGTGAGTTTGCTTTATGAACAAAGGCGAATTCTTCTGGCTCAGTGGTCAGCATTTGGTCAACTTTACTCAAACAGTCGTCCCATTTCTGAGCAGCTATAAAATCAAGAATTGAGTTGATTTGCTTAGCAAGTTTCTTGACTCTCTTGTAGTGTGGGAAGCACTCTTTGTGGTCAGGATCCAGCTTCAAACATTCCCGGATATCCCTAGAACAGAAAAGTTGAATATAAGTACAGTATAAGTAATGCACATCTCCAAGGGATGCTGTAATACTACAGTGCCATTTTTTCGTTGTCAAGGGAGTTCAGTAACATTGATACTCACGCCAAAGACTGGTCTGCATCTCCCATCTTATACAGCAGGGTGCTAATTTTATAATATGCGGCGGTGTTGTCATTGCGGAGTTTAGTTGTTGGTCGGATGTCGCTAATCGCCTTGAAATAATCGCCTTGTGCCTCATAGCATGCTGCTCTAAGCTCTCGCAAGCTAGGATCCCAAGGACACAGCTACAGGGCGACACAAAACATGCAGAAAAAGGTCATTTATAATAAAACAAACTCTTGGGAACATGAGATGTACATGTATACCAGAGTACTGTAAAATGACTAATTTTGGCGGCTATTAAATTTGGCAGTTGTGAACCGGACGTTATTTGGTGGAGAACTAATTTGGTGGTTACCGCCAAATCCGCCAAAATCAGTCGTTTTACAGTAGCTACCATGCAGCCTTTACCAAATTAAATTGGTAAAATTAAATTACTTGTGGGATGAATATATTGGTTTCAATTATTTGCATGTACAAATTAATTTGAATGCTCTGAATAAATGACAAAATTCAAAAGGCATTTCATCACTGATAGCAAGTATATCACAATGTACCTCAATGACCGACTCTAGATGGTCAATCGTGGCCTGGTAGTGGTTACCATCTCTAAGCCTGCGAGCTTCCTTGATGGCTACACGCAGATTCTCAATCTCAGCTAGGTGATCTCTTGCTTCTGTGCTTCCTGCATCCTTCTGAAGCTGCCAGGGTGAAGCCAAATGCCAAAATCAATTGATATCCTCAAAAGCTGATCAGCACTGACCACTAGCGCCCAAAGCTTGACACTGGATGACTTAGATACATAAATGTTTTATCCATCAAAGGCCACAAAATATAAGTTGGGTCTTTGCAGAAAGACTTAAGTCAGTTTGTCATAGCAGGAATTTACAAGCAATAAATACCAGTAGCACAAAAGTGGCATTGGCTGCCAAAAAAATGGGGAACAATCCCAGTTTTCACCTACCACTGCTTTGTAATCAACCTCCGCGTCATCGAGTTGACCCTGCTTCAGTTTGACATTTGCCCGCTGTAGCCTCGCCTACAAAGCAGAGCTCATTGTACATCTCGATGCTTGAGATTGGGATTGTGATATTGAGAAAAAAGTGCATGATAGATGCGATTTATAACTCACGGATGTGAAATCTGGCTTCAATTCTATCACTTTATCTAGATCAGGCAGTGCAGACTTTGACTTTCCAAGAGCCAAGTACACAGTCGCTCGTTTGTAATAGGTCATATAGTTGTTCGGGTCACCCTCTGGAATCAAATACACGTTTTAAAAAAAAAATTAAGGAAATCAGTTCTGTTTCTTCTATGGTTCTCACAACACTTCAATAGATGTTCTTCGGACAAACAGCAATAATTTATTGCAGTAAGAAATAAGTGACATACACATACCAACAGCAGCATGGTAATGCGACAGAGCATCCGCCAGTTGTCCCGCAGCTAATAGCTTCTTGCCCAACTCCAAATGCTGCTCAACTTCACTGTTGCCTTCCGTTCCTGCAGTACAGAAATATAACATATTCTAAAACAAAATATATATTCTTCAGATTTAGATTACAGTAGCTAATGATCAGTGAGCAACAGGTATATTAGACAAAACGGATCAAATCAGGTTCGAAAATATCTGAAACCTGTCAGAAAACGCATGGCTACTTCTCATGCTCGAATATGCAGTCTAATATCTTGAATACTTTTCAATTCAACTGCAGTTCAGTTTGTAGGCGATGCAAATTATATGAAACAAAGAGCGATTTTTAGTATAAATTATCCTATATTTGGGCATGAAAATGATCGAGTGTTGCGAAATGCGAATCCAAACGGACTCGGTCCATCGTACAGTCCATTATTGCCTTGTGATGAATTCGCAATAAGTACTTTAGCAGCTTACCATCAATTTCCAAATAGATTCTCAATACAAATTAATATTTTAAAATACTGACATAGACGTCTACGTACCATGCCACATTGTTGACCAGGCTACGATGAACAGAGCCGACAAACAACTTGACTTCATGCCTTGTGGTCCAACGGTTCCTGTTAAAATAAATTTATATTTTACACATTTGTCACCAATATTTACATTTAGTTCTACTTAATTTTGTTGACCAAAGTCAAAGATGGATCGTTGATTCTGTAATCTGTCGGATCTATACACTGTAATCACTGATAATATCTAATTGGACAAAGAATATAAGATAAGATAATTGATAGAATTAGACTCTCTAGGTAATTTGACTGTGAGAACTGTAGGAAGTCATGAAAGTGAATGGGACTGAGTGTGAGTCTGTGTCAGTGTGTGACTGATTCAGTGACAGTGATTGTGTCTGTGTGACTGCAAAACATGCACGTCCTTGTCAAGATTTAAGATTACCTTCCACGCCGATGTCGAAAGACAAAAACAACAGAGATATTGTGCCTAGTACACTTCGTGAAGACAGCATTATTCCAACAGTTAGATGAGTGTTGCTTTCTCGTCAAATAATCGTGAACATCTCCACAACTTTCCGGCGGTGTGATGACTTGTCTTCTGCTTGACAGAAATCGTGGGCAACTGTGATTGGACAACATCTGGGTCAAGGCAAAGGTTCCACAACTAGGTCACCTCGGAAGATCATATATAATTTCCAATACACAATACCGTTGAATACGCCGAGCTATATGCACTTGTGGTGCCTAAGTGAAAGCACGACATATAATATTTTGTGAATTTAAATATTATACAGCTGTACTTTTTAAAATATGAATTAGTTCATCAGTTATGAATAGGCTACAGTATATGAAATGTTCGTAATTTTCACATCTTCACCGTGACATGTATCAACCAGTAACCATGATTGCTAAGGGCATAACTCATATATAGCCCTAAAGTGAAATTATCTTGAAAATTTTCCGTATGAGATTATTGAAAAAAGACATCATCATTAGACTGACTTTCTCCAATAATAATATAACATTAATTGAATAAGCCCCTGGCAACCACACTAACAAGGGATCGATCAAAGTCACTAAAAATATATATATATATATATTTATATATATTTCAATCTGAACATTGAAGATATTAAAGCTCATGACTATATATTTGAAAAGTTTTATGGAACTGATTAACGACTTGTCTTCCGGCTTTGATGTCATGAATGTTCACTTTCATACCTCATTAGGTCTCGTAGGATTTTTTAAAACAACAATATTAGAGACCAAGGAACTTCCTTTTAATGTGGTAAACATGTGTCTTGAGATTTACTTTAACTATGAAATTATACTTTATAGATATATTGTGTTTGTGGCATACACTCTCATTATTTTTCTTCAAAAAAAGTATATATATGGAGTCGATTTCAATTGAATTTTCTTCAATGGCATAAAATTACAAATAAAATACCATGCATGCAGTGAAAGGAGAACGAAAGTAGATAGGCTAATGGGAAAGGGTGCGGGGTTTGACTTTACCAGATAAACCAACATTGAGGACATAGCCTATTCAATTTTCATCCAATGTAGGCCTAGATCAAATGAATAAACTAAATCCATGAATCAACATGTAATAGTTTAATGCGGTTGTTGGTTAAAAAACAATTTCTCAGTTGAAATCGACCTCACTTATTTGCAAGCCAAAACGGCATTACATGAAGAAAAAGGTTTTTGCATAATGTATCACGGTTCCCTATGGATCCATATTCATTTTCAATATGCAATCACACTGAAAAGGGTTTTTTGCAGGCATGGATCATCCGGAACCAAGGTCAGGAACCAGCACAACGCAGATCCAGCACAACGTACATTCGGGCACTTTACTGACTAGGCCTATATAGGTCTATCATACGGACCAACACGGACACAGAGCCAACACGGAAGATTACAGAACGGAACTTTAACAGAAATATGAGTCGATGTTTCACAGAGTATCGAAGTCTGGCTTTATGAAGAGGTCGACGCTAATATTCAGGCGCGGGCATGGCCTGGCTGCCAGAAAGTTCTCTGATCGGCCCAAGTACCATACACTGCTCCTTAATACTACTCGTCCACTGAAAACATACCATTTAATCCGTCTCGCACCTTTTTAATCCTTATTGAATATAGAGGAAGGCGCAGGATATGATACTTGGGCCCTCTGATCCATGAACAAAGGCCTACTGCACATATATACGAAGTATTGTGGTAATTTGTGTACAGTAGTGCCCCCTAGCGAATATTGCTATAGCTATAAAAGGCGATATTCCGCGGCAGTTTGACATTTCTCGTGTTTCGCCTCGTGCCGTGCATGTGGGGCTGGGGCTGAGAAATGGTGAAGTGCACATGTTAACAGCGCTGTGTGATTGTGTGTCCATAAAGTTTACACGAGACAATGTATGACATGTTCCACACCACGCAGAGTACAGGGTGAATCTAAAATCTAATTGATCTGAAGATGACATCGTCAACAGAAGGCACGATGGCTGCCGAAGTGGGGTTTTCTATAGTGGACTATGTTATATTTGCATTGGTATTGTCCGTATCAATGTCGATAGGGCTTTATTATGCCCTTACTGGAGGGAAACAGCGGACTGCTGGCGAGTTTCTTATGGGCAACAGAAAACTGTCCACTTTTCCCGTATCACTCTCCATATTAGTGTCTTATATCAGTGCAATCATGGTTCTGGGAACTCCAGCCGAGATGTACACGCACGGTACACAGCTGCTGATGAGAACTGTCGGATACTGTCTCGCGTGTGGCGTGTCAAGTCTGCTTTTTGTTCCGCTGTTCTATTCATTAAACTTGACGAGTTCATTCGAAGTGAGTTGAATGTTTATTGGATCAGGGCATTGCAGGACATATTTGATTAGGAATCTCAAGTTTCATAGATATTTAAATTTTTATTTCTTTTTATTCTTTAGATTGTTGTTGAAACTATATTAATTTATTGTGCCACAGATGTCACTGGCATCAATATTATGAATTCTGATGAGAGTATAATAAAGTTTTATAATTCATTGAATTTCAGTATCTTGAAAGGAGATACAAGTCACGATTTGTCAGACTTTGTGGGACCGTTATGATGCTCATATCAAATGTAAGTATTAGGGCTTCAACGAGTACTCGATTAACCGGTTACGGTTCGGTTACAGGGTGTAACCGGTTACAGATTTTGTGACCGGTTAATCGTGAACGTACTTTGCAACCTCGTTATTCAGCCTAAAACACTTAACATCGGTCAAATTTCCACCCAAATGCACAGAATTGAAGTGATCTATCCCACTCCAATGCAAGTAGGATGTTTATTCATCATAATATGGCATATTTTCACATGAAAATGACGTGTAATGCCAAGTTTTAGGTGGCTTCTTGACACGGAGATTTGATAAAACGCTAACTGCGAAAAAATTGGTGTTACTTTGGACAATATTTAGCTCTATATTTTTGGACGAGTACGGTTCGGTTACAAGCTAACGAGTAACCGGTCACGAAATTTTGTACTCGTTGAAGCCCTAGTAAGTATGCATGTTGTTGAGATTAAAGGGGCATTAGATCTATATAGAATTCTGTTTTCCAAGATTTGTCAGGACGGTTGCTTCAGGACTGTTCTATTTATAGAACAAAACGTCAGATTACGTTATTAAGGCATTTCGGCAGAAATGCCTTTATGGTTTTAGCAGAATTTTTTTTTTTTTTTTTCTTTTTTTTCTTCTTCCGCCACTTTTGGTTTCCGGACGATAACTTTAGATTGCCTTGACGGATCCTCGTCAAATTTTCACCACAAGTCAGAAATGATATGTGGAAGAACCCTATTCTTTTTGAGCCGGATCCGAGGTCCGTGAGGATGAAATCAAGGCTAATTTTGAGACTTGGTTTCCGGACGATAACTGGAAAAATATTTACGCAATAGTTGCAGAACTCTGCATGGAGGTTCATATGCCACCAGGGAAGAACATTGATTTTGATTTTGGGATCGATCCGTCAAACGACCTTTGACCTAGAGGTCGAAATAATTTTTTGCTGATTCATCCTTGAGGCTTCCTGCATATCTCAGAAACCGTGCATCGTAGAGCGAAACGGACGTTATTTTCGGACTCGTCGCCCTAGACAAACATCTCTAGGGTGTATTATTTTTTTTGATCGGGCTCCGAGGTCCGTGAGGTCCTTGAGGATGAAATCGAGGCTGATCTTGAAACTTGGTTTCCGGACGATAACTCGAAAAATATTCAGGCAATAGTTGCAGAATTTGCACAGAGGTTTATATATCAACAGGGAAGAACCCTATTGATTTTGGGATCGATAAGTCAAACGACCTTTGACCTGGAGTTCGAAATAATTTCTTGCTGAGTCATCCTTGAGGCATCCTGCATATCTCGGAAACGGTGCGTCGTAGAGCGAAACGGACGTTATTTTCGGACTCGTCGCCCTAGACAAACATGTCTAAGGGGTATTATGGATGAACTTTGACCTTGACCCCAAATTTTTTTGCCGAGTCGGCATTTTTCGTTTTCGTCGATATCTCGGAAACGGTGCATCGTAGAGCGAAACGGACGTTATTTTCGGACTCGTCGCCCTAGACTAACATGTCTAAGGGGTATTATGGATGAACTTTGACCTTGACCCGAAATTTTTTTGCCGAGTCGGCATTTTTCGTTTTCGTTGATATCTCGGGATCGGTGTGTCGTAGAGCGAAACGGACGTTATTTTCGGACTCGTCACCCTAGACAAACATGTCTAAAGGGTATTATGGATGAACTTTGACCTTGACCCGAAATTTTTTTTCCGAGTCGGCATTTCTCGTTTTCGGCGATATCTCGGGAACGGTGTGACGTAGAGTGAAACGGACGTTATTTTCGGACTCGTCGCCCTAGACAAACATGTCTAAAGGGTATTATGGATGAACTTTGACCTTGATCCGTAATTTTTTTGCCGAGTCGGCATTTCTCGTTTTCGTCGATATCTCGGGAACGGTGTGTCGTAGAGCGAAACGGACGTTATTTTCGTACTCGTCGCTCTAGACAACATTTATCTTATATGTATTATGGATGAACTTTGACCTTGACTAAAAATTTTTTGCCGAGTTGGCATTTTTCGTTTTCGTCGATATCTCGGAAACGGTGAGTCGTAGAGCGAAACGGACTTTTTTTTCGGACTCGTCGCCCTAGACAAACATGTCTAAGGGGTATTATTTTAACGGTAAATTTTTTTGCGGAGTCGACATTTTTCATTTTCGTCGATATCTAGTATATATTATAAATTAATCATCACACCGAAATGCCTCCAAGGCATCTTTAGGCCTTGACGTCTAGTTGACCCAGGATCTCTGCCTCACTGATCGTACCAGCAGCTCGGCAGAGATCCTGGATCAAAACCGTAATCTGACATTTTCTTCTGTAAATAGAAGCCCTGCAGCATCGAAGGACAAATCTTGGAAAACGAACCCCATATTGTGCCCCTCTAAGTATTGATGCATTATGTTGTTATTTACTTTTGAAAACTCGCGATGTGATAGTTGGCACTGGTTGTGTCAACTTGTGTACATAGCCTTCTATAATTTAATACAACTTATCATGTAAGTTAGGATAATTGAAATGTTGTATACTACGTTATAAGCTAACCCTCACTGTACTGTCAGAAATTGACCTGATCACCGAAATGTCAAAGTGCAATATATTGAGTACATGTATCATTTATTCATTTTGCAGACATTTTATATGGGCCTGGTAATGTACACTCCTTCTACAGCATTAGAAGCAGGTAATTTGATACCTTAGAAAAAGGTATGCAATGTTGCATTTGCTTTGAAATCTTATCAGCATTTCATTGTTGTATGTTTTATGGTAACCAAGTGAATGTTGTATTCGAATTTGTTCAACAGTCTGATATGGAAATGTATTGCAATACTTGTAATGTTAACCTTTTTGATGTTCCAGCGACAGGTTTCCCCCTCATGGGCTCTATAGTTATCACCGGGGTGGTTTCTATGACCTATACTGCGATCGTAAGTTGAATTACTGAGCGCATTGTTCGTGCACAACTTGACATTCATTGAACCTATGATTTGAATAATTTGAATGGATATTTGAAATCAATTTTCAGTTGGCAAATTTTATAGGAATGCATTTTTTCATGGTTTCACTTTACTATACATGTATTTATCACCATACAGTAACATGAGCATTGAGCTTGATCTACATATATCTTTTTTATACATAGCTTGAGTGACCATACACTTTTATTTCACATGTATAATAATATATTGTATGTTAATAGGGTGGCATGAAAGCTGTGGTATGGACCGATGCTTTCCAAGCCCTGATCATGATGGGAGGAATGCTAGCCATTGTCATTCAGGTACCGACACTTATTTATTACTTTTCATGGCTTTACAATATGAACATCAAGTGTTGTGCAAGTATGAGTGAATGCAAGTGTGAGATATATTTGTCCTTGGAAAGCTGGAAAGTACCTACTTAAAACCAGAAATACTCTGACTTTATCGTAACATGGAAACTATTTACAGCATATTGAAACCTTGTCTGTGAATTGATATTTTTCAACCCATGTGCTTGAAAGCTCCTTACCAACTAGAATTATTTAGAAACTATCTTGATATCAAAATATTTACAATGTATTAAACTGTGCTCATAAATCATTCCTTTTCAACCAAAGTGCTTGAAATGCCCTTGAAAACTAGAATCACTTATAAAATATTGACCCCTATTCTAACATGGAAAATATTTACAGCATGTTCGAGGTGTACGCTTCACACAAAAGGTGTTCAACCATGACAATCGTAAGGTCAATTCCTCCAGTAAGTCCATCGCCCCTGGCAGCATGGGTGTCGCCGCCCCGAAGCTCTGCTGCTGACGAGTAGCTCAGTGGCACAGACAGGAGGATCAGGCTGTCACTTGACACTTTGCAGATAACTTCGCCACTAGGCTATATGATACTAAGCCATGTTATATTCATGAGTGTGTATTACATATTTGTAGATATCATTCATGTAAAAAAGTTCAACCAATCAACAGTCAGAGAAAAGTTGATAATTGTTCTCACAAATTGTTTATTGACATGAATATAGAAGATGCCAAAAATTCGTTTTTTTCCTGAAAGCAACCCACTTTATTCTTATGGTACTGGACGTGCACCTGTCTTTCAGGCACGGCTGCGAATGGGTCTCAGTGGACTGAATTCTCATATGAAAAATATAATTTTATATCCGATGCTTCTTGTGGGTCATGTGGATCTCGAATTGAAGACGTTGTACATTACATACTTGACTGTCCCTCCTATCAAGCTGCCCGTCACAAGCTGTTTGCCTCCACCTCTCCCCTCCTCTTGATAATAATGCCTGATCTCGGAATAACTTCATTCACACAAAACCAAAAGAAATATTTAATTGACCTTTTCCTTTTTGGAAAATCTTTGGGTATTGCTTGAAATATCGAATTGTTCAATGCTGTACATGCTTTTATTATGGAAGCTGAGCGTTTTATATGAACTCTGCTTCTGTGCTGCCTACCGAGGAGCCATGCTAAATACTCACTCGTTCTGGACGAGGAACGTTACCTATGTGCATATTTTAAATGGCGTGTAGCAATCCTCGGGAAAACAAATTACGTATGAAATAATAATAATAAAAAAAAACATGTCATCCATTCTAATGTTTTGATCGTAGTTTGTTTAGCTGTAACAGAAGTGAGCACTAGATTGATTTCTATGTGGCGCTCCGTTCCAGGGCTGTGTGGAGGTTGGAGGGATACAGCGAGTCTGGACACTAAGCTCCCAGGGAAATAGGATACAGTTCTTCAAGTTAGTTCATAATTGACCACACCTTGCTGGAGTTTGTAATGATTCACAGTATCAACTGACATTTAGATAGAGCCAGAAACCCATCTCTTATGGGTTTCTGATATAGCAAAAATAGATTACTTTTAGCTTACATTGTATAAATCAGCGCCTCATTTTAGGATGAAAACGTGGGTGAAATGAACATCATCGTATTGTTTGACATTACAAGCTATGATTTGACTTCTCTGCTGCAGTTTTGATCCAGACCCTCGTGTACGATTGACGTTCTGGTCCACTGTCGTAGGCGGAATGTTCCACACTCTGATAGCCTTCGGAGTCGGACAGACAAGCGTTCAGAGATACTGCTCTCTGCCATCTCTCGCCAAGGCTAAACGGTCAGAAATTTGATCTTCATGATAATTGTTCTAGTATTTCTTTCGTATATTGCATTCCATAATGAAAAGATTATTTGTGTCCCAATATTTCACAATATAGAAGAAACAAGAGAGAAACTGAATAATAATGTGTCTTTTTGATCTAATAAACATAGTAACATCATTTTATGCAAAATGATATTGGACATTCAATTGCTGAAGACAGTATATTGGTGACAGACTAGATATTGTTGTAGGTCAGTTTTTCTGAACATACCGAGTCTGCTGTTGGTCAACACACTGGCCGGATTGGTTGGTCTTGTGGTCTACGCGTTCTACGCCAACCTTGAATGTGATCCTCTGAAGTCTGGTGCGATCTCCAACCCAAACCAGGTAACCGTGGAGACCAGATCCAAGCTTACCAGGTAAACAAGTAGTCATGACAACAGACGCCAATCCCAACATGGCTATCAGTGAATCACTATCTATAATGGAAAAGGCAACTCCCAAATGAGTAAGGTATTCACATTGCATAGAGTGTAATGACTTGTTGACTTTCTCACAGTTGGTGCCTCACTTTGTGACGACTGTTTTGAACTATCCCGGTTTGCCCGGAGTGTTCCTTGCTGTACTTTTCTGTGGAGCCCTCAGGTTAGTATGCAAGTACACGGCTTTTTTCCAACATTGATACATAACCAGATTATCCATGCACTCAGTGTTGTAATGATTCGACGTTTACAATGTTGTAGTAGTAGTAGTAGTAGTAGTGTTAATTAACATAAAACATTTACATTCATGTACACATAATGACAAATATAGGTGAGAGAATAAATTCATATTGATGACAAAAATGTCTCAAGAGTGGTATTGACATACATGGATATAATGATAAGTCCTAAAAAATGTTAGTATCTGGTTGCAATAGTGCACCGAATTAGGCGGTTCGTTTTGATTTTCAACGCAATGCACTTGGCTATCTGGCATGATGTGTTCTCAGAGTTCTATATCTCCTCCACGACGGTTGTTTCAGTTCCATGTCGTCGTCACTAAACGCGGCTTCTGCCGTGACTTGGGAAGATTTCCTGAAGGACAATCTGAGGTTATTCACCGAGACGAGGAAAACTCTACTGCTCAAGCTTCTTGGTCAGTCTGTGGTACATGTACTTGGAAGTTTAGTGGGTGGGAGTAGCTAAGGTGTACTTTCAAAACATGAATAATGTGCAGGCAGAAGTTTACATTAAAAATGATATTTTGCCAAACTAGGTCACATATGTCAAGATCAGCCTATACCTCCTGTTTGTTACAGTGATCCTCTATGGAAGTGTGTCCGTCGGCCTCGCATTTCTAGCAAACAAACTCACTGGTCACGTGCTGTGGGTAAGATTCATTCGACATTCAAACCCTCATACCAATTTCAATCTTGGCGTTCATCTTGTTCTTGTTCGTACCCCCATATAATTGAACCATTTATATTGCAAAAATTCTCGATAATAAATTTAGATAGATAGTCGCTTTGCGTAATAACCTATTGCAATGAAGCTACCGGGTTTTGGGACTGTACATTGATGTCAAAATGTCATTTTGTGAACAAAAATGAACGTAACTATAGAAAAACATTTCAGAATATATGCAGAACTGGGGACTACCACTATACAAATGCCTATGCCGAGCTTCTAACCAGAGTTCTCTAAACGTTATAAAAATCCTCACATTGTCTGACCGATCACTCACTGTTGTCCATACACTACCTTGTTACCATGGCCACTACATCAGTATACTGTTTACTACTGTAACATTCCCCCTGCAGGCGTCCATCAGCTTCACAGGAGCGACCAGTGGCCCGTCACTTGGACTGTTTCTACTTGGTTCTATCTTCCCTTGGGCCAATAAATGGGTCAGTTCTCTCATGTTCATGATATTAGTTGGTAATCTATTTCATAGCAAGTAAATTGTCAATATTTATAGCCTATATTAGCATGCTTAGTTTTGTTGATACAACTTCTACTTGAAATAGAAGTGTATTTCTGTACACAGGGTGCTATCTGTGGGTTTTTCCTGGCTTCGGGCCTCAACTTGTGGGTTGCTATAGGATCGTACATCTATCGACCTTTCCGCACCAGTCTACCAACCAGCACCGAGGGCTGTAACCATGGTAACTATTCAGCAGACAGCCTCGAAGGCATCATGAACTTCACGAGTCATGCGACTTACAACTGGACTGTGGAGGTGGAGACAGGTTCCCCTGAGACAGAACCAATGTATAGGTGTGACTACATTACATTACATGACATTATACAATATTCAAGTATATTCACATAGATCTCAAAGAGACTCAATCTGTAATTTGAAAGTCATAAACATCATTGATAAACTTCTGTGACTGTGACTGGATGAAACTTTCGATGGTTTTGTCAATGTTGTTTAATCGACCTTTGATATATTGATTGATTCTCTGTTGATCAATCAATTCATTCACTGATTTCCGGATTGCCTGCTGACAGTACTCTGGGCGGTCTCTACAATCTCTCATTCCTGTGGTACAGCGCACTGGGATGCCTTGTTACCGTGACGATAGGTCTTGTTGTCAGCTTCCTCACAGGTTAGTAACTATGCATGGGTGATATGGGCAGCGCAATTATGATAAAAGTCAAGTAATCAGTAATTGTGGCTCTCTCCTTAAAAAACGTAGTCAGTTTTTTTTTTCAGACTAAATTGTCTCAATGTGCCCAATCACTAACCCACAGGTGCCCAGGACCCTGAAGATCTAGATCCTGACTTGCTGATTCCAGTTGCGGACCGGATCTGCTGTTGTCTGCCCGAGGCCTGGCGCCAGAGACTTCAGTGCGGCGTCAAGCACAAGAAAAACAAACCTGATGTACTTAACCTGGTGAGACCTGTTCTTAGATAACCGTCTTTACCATGGGGTGTCATAAACAGATCGGCTTGTTCTAAAGGTGGAATCTTGTTGGGGTTCCTGCATTTCATTTTCACAATCACGAAATATGAAAGGATCTATAGTTCACCCGGTGTCCATATCTTAATATCTGTTACATATCTGGGCACAGCATCGCCTTGAATAAACGTTTTGATCTGATTTCCAGGAGGACAACACAAAGTCCCCAGAAGACGAGGCACTGTACTCTTCAGAGACGCCACTAACCAGTTACCATGGTGACAGCTCCCAGGCTTTGCCAAGCTAACACTGGCTTCTTTATGCAATAATGATGTTTGTCTCTTGTTTGTATACAATGGGTACCATGCGATATATTCTTGCATGATGTGAACAGTGTGCCAATTTTAGTCTAACAGAACATGCTGAACAAGGAGTAATCACATAGTCAGTTAATGTTAGGGTAGACTGAAGGTTCTTCACCAAAAATACATCTTTTATGTATAGTTTTGTTGAATGTGTACATGAAAACTTTCTTGTGCGTGTATGAATGAAGGTCTGCCGAATAAGTCAGCTGTCCAATCCATGAAATATTAACTTTGAAATGATCTGATAGATCTCAATCTGTGGCCAGTGTGTCTTTAGTGTAACCATGGTAACTACCCTGTGTGCTTTCCAACATTATTTACCACAATTGTGAACAATTGGGTCAAGTGCATTTCAAGTTATTTCTTCCACCATACTGACATCTGTTTGGGCGTGGTAGAAAAGGAATTAATATGTTTCGGAACATTTACAACGTTCTGTCATGTTTTACTGTTATATATCAATATATGTACTGCCTGAATGTTAAATGAAGCATCAAATGTGTATCAGGTTTGACATTCCTATGGTAAGTGCATGGTGCTTTCCATCTTGCATCGGAAGATGTATCTCATTTTGACAGTCAAGTGGCATTTAAACGTTAATACTTGTATCTATCTATTGGTCCAGATTATGAGATTCTATTGCATTTGTAGACCAATATTCATGCACAAATCAACTGCGAAAACTATGTGATTTACTATATTAGAATCCTTCAATCATGATCTCACTGTGACAAATACTGTATCAGGTATCTATCTACATATTAATATCATATCCTTACAGAACATTGTGTACCACTTATCGAAGATGATCTTGAATTGACATCACAGACTCAATAATTTTTATGTGTGCATTTGTAGATTATTCTCGAGATCCGGGACTTGTTTCACAAATAAACAATGTTGACGCTGATGTTGTTGGCATTCAATGTAGATTTCACCAATTGGTCCAAGTGTCCAAGACTGACCCTGGCTATTGTTGAGATATAAAATCTGTATATAAAATTAAACCAAAGGTTATTGCTGTAGTTGATTTATTGAGTTACAACAAACATTGTAATTCACACAACCATGATATTTGGAATTTCGTAAGCACTGCTTTGGTTACTGACTAGTGGGTTCATTAATTCAGGAGGGGAGGGGGGGGGGGGGGTTGGTAGTTGCCACAGAAGATCCCCTTGGGACAAGATGCTTTGCACTGGAAGCTCTCCTTTACAAATATTGAGCTTGTGTCTAATTGGAAATCCGAGAAACCTAGTGAGGTTATGTAAGAGCATAAATCCCACAGAAACATATTCTTTACGGATCGGGAAATGTTTGACGAGATGCACCAGCCTATCATGTAGCTGCTAACGGCATTTGCATTTACTCCCATTCATCAGATGACGAATCGTCTCCAAACAGTCCCTGCTGCTTGTTGAAGTAGGCCAAGAACTCCTTGTAGTTTATGCGACCGCTGCCGTCCTTGTCGATCTCGTGGACGATCTTGAAGAGTTCATCTGGACTCAGGAAGGCCTTCATGTCTCGGAAGATGTTGTTGACCTCACCAATGTCTAACGAGCCATCCTGATTTTTGTCGGCGCGCTGGAAGGCTTTCCTCAACGCAGCTTCTCTGGAAGGCGGTTTAAACAATATTGGGCTTTCTTTTATACATCATAGTCGTAATTATTGTTTTATCTACAT
Source organism: Terebella lapidaria (assembly GCA_949152475.1). Classification (NCBI taxonomy): domain Eukaryota; kingdom Metazoa; phylum Annelida; class Polychaeta; order Terebellida; family Terebellidae; genus Terebella; species Terebella lapidaria. The sequence continues at coordinate 1,890,291 of OX424568.1, read as the reverse complement.
GTTTTAATCGTTTGGTCATAGGATGAAACACATTTGTGATTTATGTTGACAAATGAATACTGTAAAAAGACTAATATTGGCGGTTATTAAATTTGGTTTTGAGCCCCACGTCATTTGGCGGAGATTTAATTTGGTGGTGTCAAGGCCACCTATATTTCGTAACATATATATATCTGGTTACCAAATTGGTCCTAAAAGTAGCACGGCGAGCCAAAGCAAAACATCCTGCAGCAGCGCGCACAAAAATGAGGTCAAACTTGAGGTCAAATTCAAGAAACTGAATAGTATACCTATAGCCTTTAATCCTCTTTATTATGATTCAAATAACATAGCTGTGTGGATTGGAACAGTCCAAGACTTTATTGGAAAGATATGAAGTGAATTATAAGGTTACAAAAATCAAACATATTTGTGCAAAAGAGGGGGGGTGGGGCTCTACTATTAGGGCGCGTGCCACTATTAGGACCAATACGCTAATTTGACGGACGATTTAATTCGGCAGTTTTTCCCCCACCGCCAAATCTGCCAAATAAATCATCTGCCAAAATTAGTCATTTTACAGTATTGATGTCATAATTTGGACTTCTAGTGAGTTTACCAGCACAACTTTCACTAGTCACCCCATATATATTTTTCATTTACCTGGTACATTTTCATTTACATGGTAAGATTAAAAAATCGTGCAGATAATTGGGTATGAGTGATAATCATGGTGTCCGTACATGTCATAGTTTGTTTTGTGGGGTTTATGTATGACGTGACTCATCTATTATTGTGGTGTTACTAGTGATGCAGCCCGTGACGTCAGAGGTACGTTACCTGTGGCAGACTTCCGGCACCTGCCCCATGCAGACTAGGTACTCCTGCAAAGTGATCTTCTTGTCCCCATCCAAGTCAAACTGCTGGAACTGTGCCTAATCAAACACAAACAAGGTAATGTCAGACAATAACCACAAATGTACCAGCTCGGCAACCAGTCAAATCTGTGATGGAATGTAGCCACAGTGACAGCATTTATATGGTCGCCATCGATCTAAATTAGATACATGTATTTACTTTGAGCTGCTTCCTCTTGGTTTTGTAGCCTTTAGCCTTGAGAGCCCGTTTCAGCTCCTTGGATGTCAGGTATCCGTTATGATCTTTGTCTGCTGCCTTGAACCAAGCTTCGTAGGAAGACGCGTCCGCCATACTGCCAGTGAATTATATATATTCAAAACATGAGTACTACTACTCAGGGCATGTGTATGCTCTAACACATAGAATAATCACGTGCAATAAATGATTGAAATAAATGTATGGTATGCACAAGATCTGTATCGATGCTGAGGTCCCCTCTATTGAGATTAATATTTGAACGGTACCCAAGGCAGAGACCACCATGACGTGGAGACCTTACTGGTTGGATCATCATTTCAAATACACATATTGTGCCTATCGAAATTCAAAAGAGTTATCGTTTTCACACACAGAATTAATTACAAACCTGAATTTCTTATGAACAGCTGAAGACGGACAACCAGAAGATCCCAGTCAAGCTCACACCATGCACGCTGTTACCTGAAAACTCTTGTCCAAGGGTCACGTTGTCAGGTCGCGATGGCCAATTCCTTCTCGACGGCTTATCTCAGAATGATTGTCAATACGTCCAATGTCCATTCGTTATTGATAACACATAGCTGTTAGGTAGGCTCACATCTACAGGCAAAGAAAATAATAGCATAAAAATATAGCACTTCTTGTGGTAATAGTAACACTCTAATTATTCGCATACACTTATTTGAATTCAAGAAACGGAATTTGCTATAGAGTCAACCCATGGCAATTTTGGCAATTGGCGATCCATGCTGATCCTGATTACTATACGTCAAGAATTAAAAGTTGATGTGATGTTAGCAAATGAATTTGTCAAGCGAAACTATCTCAGCTCTTTCATATAAGTTGACATATATTCACACTTTACATGTCCCTTCCTCCAATGACGTTTAGCTATTTGGGCCGATGAGCTATTGTGGTTTTTCGTCCGTCGTCCGTCCGGGTCTGTAATATTTTTTTTGGCGTGAACAATTTTCCTATAAATGTTTCAAAACATACCATGGCGCAATATCTGAAGATGTTTTTTATATATATGTATAAAAAATTGATCGAATCGTTTTTGGCTGTTTGGCGGCCATTTTAGTGCCAAAAATGTCCAATTTGACACGATTTCAATTTTTTTTCTAATTCTGTACAAGCATGCTATTTAATGTTTATGAAGATGGTAGAAAAATGGACCGAAATGCACACACTGGCCTCTGGTGACAACGCTTGCAAATAGAGCTTAGGTTTGTATTATGAGAATATCGGAAGGAAGTCATATATGGTGAATCTTTTGGTGACCTCGAAATTGATCACGGATGACCTTGAGAGGTGAACCTCAAAGTCACGTCTGACCTGAAATGTGTAAATGTGCCTGTGCAGATATCAACCTTGTAGATAGAGCTTAGGATTGTATTATGAGCATATAAGAAGTCATGTACGGGGGACCTATTGGTGACCTTGAACTGGACATCAACTCTCAAGGTCACATCTAACCTAAAATGTGTAAACTGGCCTCTGCAGACAAAACGCTTGTTGATAGTGCTTATGTTTGTATTAATATAGGAAGTCATATGATGGATCTTTTGACCTTGAACCTGACCTCAGATAACCTTGAGTGGTGAATCTCCAAGTCTAATTTAACACGAACTCTGTAAATTGGCCTCTGTGGACTGAGTAATAACAGATGGACTTTATGGTTGTATTAGGGTCATATACATGTTTGGAATCAGATGTGCTGGGTCCACAGACTACTTTCAGTATTATCATAGCTCAGTAGCATGTTTGCCGGTAAGCTGCAGCACCTTTGGTGCTATGTCTATGACAGTCATCAATTGATAACTCATGATATCAAAACAACAGCATGTTTGCCGGTAAGCTGGTAAGCCGGTAAGCTGCAGCACCTTTGGTGCTATGTCTATGACAGTCATCAATTGATAACTCATGATATCAAAACAACAGAAATATATGCAGAATGGACGACCCAGCAAGTATGTACCTGTTAGTCTTGCTGACTGTCTGAATAAATGAATGTACCAGCATCTGAGCGACAAGATCGTGGTGTCACTCCCTGTGCAGCCTCAACACGTCAATATATGCGAGGCAACACCCTAAAACGCCAGGTGGCTGGATGCACAGGCGTGAAATGATGTCTGATATTTTATAAAGAGCGTTTGCAATGACAAATGGCATCCATGTCGCGCCATGAATACAATCAATATACGATATGTGTGGTGTCAGTAGGTACTGGCATTATGGAAACGTATACATGTACCTTTTATTAACACGTGATACCACATGATGATACAAAATAACAAACAAAACACACACACATCACGTCTTCCATCAAATCATAAATTAACAGGTTATTTAATTTTGGAAAATTGTGCAAAATGTATGAGTCTACAGTCATTCACCTGTCGATTGCCTTCGTAGAACTGGGAATACTCCATTTCAGTTCGTGTATAGCATAATGTGATCCTGCCATTCCAACTTCATACAACTGGAACTCTAGCAAACACTGGCCTTTCAATGATCTGAATATAGTCTTAGCACGAATATCCATGCAACGTTGAGGAATCCTCCACCGATAAAAAGAGAAATGTTTGAACGCACACTTTATGACGATGAGAATTTCTTCTCGAAGAACGCGACAAATTCCTCGTAGTCAATCTTTCCGTCCTTATCGGAGTCCACCAACGCCATGAGATTGTCCAAGTCTACCTCGGCCATTTTACGCTGTCTCATCGAGGCAAACACCATGTGAATCTCACCGCGATCCAAGAAACCGTCTCCGTTCTTGTCAAACGCCACAAACATCTTACGAACCATAGCAGCCCTGGAGCAGAACAGAACATTGACATCACTCCATATTCAATTAACAAGAAAAAAACGAGTATCGACGCAAATTATATTGCGCAAGATATAGGCTATATGTGGGTTGTACGTGTAGGTCCGAGTTTGGTAATAAATATGGACACAGTATTGAGTCATTGTATTAATATGTGCATACAAAACTCTATAGTCATATATTTTAATAGAAGTAGTCATGCAATGAACTCACTGGTGTACAGTTTCTGGAACTTCTCCCATGCACGCTAGAAACTCGTCACGTGACACTCTGTTGTCCCCATCAAGGTCAAACAGAGCGAATTGTTTCTATAAACAGATACCAAGATGAAAATATTAACACTCGAACGAAGCAGTATTAATAACAATTAAATCTAAAGAACTCGTCGTATTTTGATACTTCAATACAAACACAAGTATGTCAAGAAATTTTGGATTATCAGTCAGATTACCAAAATACTACTGACAAATTGGACCTGACATATAACATATGTACTTTATATTTGTGGTGTCAGTAAACTGTGTGCCTAAACAAATGATGTACAACTATTGAAAATAGTGCATCAGTGATATTCATGGTGTTAGTAACGTCCACGTACAATAATTCCGGTTCCATGAATATATAATCGAACAGATGAACTTAAAGAAAAGTGCTCATTATTGCTTCTCATTGATAAGCAATAGACCCCACCCCCCCCCCCCCCCTCGCACACACACAAACACACACACACGCACAAACCTTGAACTTTCCACGGGACAGGTTATATCCCTGTTTCTTCAAAGCCATCTTCAGTTCTTTCATCGACAGGTAGCCACTCCTGTCCGCATCCGCCTCGTCAAAGAACTTCATCAGCCGGTTGCGATTTGAGGATTCTGTCGTCATTGTAACTGCATCTGTAATTGGCAGTTAATACTTTATTGGGCTTTAGGCTAGCATCGTGATTCTATGATTTCATTTCGATGATTATGTGGAGCCAGTGGGGATTTCTTTGTTCAATAGTCTGAAATGTTGAATACGTGTCTAGTTTGTTTTATTATTAGGATATTATTTCTCAACACCCACTAGATCTTGCCTCCGGATTGTTCGATCTCGTCTTCGTCTTCTTATAAAGCAATCATTTGGATATGTGGCACAATATATAACACTGGGCCATTTAGTTTTATGAACCTGTCATTGCTGACATCAAGGATGCAGTTAAAAGAAACACATATATCCAGCAGCCCTATACCTGATCTGATTGACCTCACGTGTTATCATCTCTACTCTACATTTGAGTGCATCCGCCAACATATAGCTTCTAAGAAGTAGTTATGGCGACTCAATTTGTTCAGCCAGTTTTATTATGTGTGGTAATTATTTATTGCCGTTACGTTCGGAAGAATCTCATAGCATTATTGTCGTGGGTTTACGCACAATGTGTAGGATAACATTATAGAGTAAAATATATCGACGAACGTAATGTGTGATGTAAACAATCTTATTAGATACTAAATATCATGATGTACTATCTACGAAGACACCCACCTGTTTTTCGTGAATGAATTGACCATGTCAGATGAAGTCCCCCGTTATTAGTAATATGCGTACATCGATCCCTCACATACAGCCTCATTCTCCTCTCTTCCCGCTACATCCTTAGATATCATGGCAGGAAATAGCACTGCTCGACTTTATTTACATGAACCTTGTCACTAAGGTCGATAATAAACCCACGTTGATTTTTATCAGTCTCAATTCATGACCTGCTTACTGGCCAATATGGACCGATAAGCTACTGGTGATTTTTATATGTCCATCAAAAACTGTTTTTCAACTGATGAAATTCCTCATAACATTGGATTACTTTTACCGACTTGGCGCGAATATATTTTGCGAAATAAATAGCATAGGCCTACATATATTCATACATTTTATTAGTTTTCTTGTAAATTTATGTTAAAATGACATATTAGGACATGTTTTTTTATATGGACAAAGAGTGACATTCTAATTAGGCTTCGAGAGAATTGCCCAGAAGGTAGGAGGAAACCCAAAATACCTTAATTGGTTTTCATGCTCAAAGCTTAATAATAAAGTTCAGTATAGGGATTCATACTTTATTTGATGCTTGATTTAAACTATGATGCAGATCGCAGTTTTTAAAAAATATATATGTGGCGATTTTGCCCATATATCGCGGCAGGAGTCTTTGCAAAACACTAACCAGTTTTACGGTCTATTTTTGGATGCTTCAGCTCGAAGCACGCGTTGCCCCGGCAACGCTTTGTAATCCTCTTTCGCCCAGTAAACTATAACAATGGTTTGACCTAGTTTCCCTTCGTGTCTCGTGTATTGGGGTTTATATACTCTGGTACCGTTTTGATCTGTGAGTTGTCTCAGAGCAAGGCGAGAGGGACGAGGGGGAGCTCAGCCATGAGCTCTACGTCCTCGCACCGCGGCTAAGGCCCTCGCGGGCCCTGGGGACGACTTCAATAGGGAGTCCGGGCTGGGGTAGACCTTGATGACTCGGGACAGGCTCTGGCAGACTGTCGGGCTGTCCGGCGTTCCATCCACTGTCCGGCTGGAAATCGGACTACCCTTTCCATTCCCATCCACTGTCTCCTTCCCTTTCTCTTTATCACTCATTTCTTTGCTTCTAAGCTGTCCCGGGGGCGTTCCATCCACTGTCCGGCTGGAAATCGGACTACCCTTTCCATTCCCATCCACTGTCTCCTTCCCTTTCTCTTTATCACTCATTTCTTTGCTTCTAAGCTGTCCCGGGGGAGGCGAAAGGTCCCCAGGGACGAGGGAGCAAAACACTGCGACAGTAGGCTGCAATGGAACGCCGTCGGACTGATCCTGGTCATATCGGAGAGGGAACAGCAGCTGATAAGTATCGGGCTTGACCAGTACAAGCAGAATCAGCCTGCAGCCTTGAGCGTGGATCCGACGATCCCTTACAGTCCGGGGATGACTGGGCCAGTGGCCCCTCCCCCAGTCCTACCAAGTCCGCCGGCGCCAGTGGTCTCCGCAATGTGATCCGCGCCTGCTCCACGACTTGGAGGCACCATGCTGGCTACTGCTTCGACCGTTCCTACGGCCGGAGTGTCCGCTGCGTGGTCAGCTTATCCTGGCAATCAGGGTGTGTCGGGCATGCAGTGGTAACCGGTGGCTCCGGCTCCTAGCTATGTCAGCTATGCCGCTCCGTCTGGAACCTACCCAGTAGGATCGACGGGAGTCCCAACCGCACCAAGTCAGGGTGGGCAATTTGTCGGTATGTACCCGGCGGCAAGTGTGAGCTTCCCAGCTCCCGCACCCGCGGCGTACGGGTCCACTTCGGTGGACTCCGCCGCAGGAGCAGGAGGCGCACGAACTCTGCCGTCATACACTGCCGACCCCGGAGCTGGATCCGCCAACCGGGCGCTCCTCTCAATGCATCGCAGATGGCTCCGTGGCCTGCCCCGGCTCCCCGGGAACCAGCTGTGGAGCCCAACCCTCCACGGGTTGGTACACCGGCACCCTCCACAGGGATGCCTGTGCAATCGGCACCGGCTGTCGCGTCGTGCTCGTCTTCGGAGGAGTACGACTTAGAGGAATATGATTTCTCCGCGGTGCAGATGATTGCGCACTGCTCAGGAATCAAAGCTCCGGGACCCGCCGATTGTTGTGCGTTCACGTCCGGACCAGCTCAGAACCGTCCCTGCTACTTCTGCGGAAAACAGGGACACTTCTGGCTTAAGTGTCCGGAGTTACTGGAACGCTTGCGGGCATGCGGATATCATGGAAGTCTCCCTGATCCGCGCCGGAGGAATTCCTCTTTTCGGTTCGGTCCTCCGGGACAACAGAACCGTCCTTCGCATGAGGGAAACTAAAACCGGACGTGGTGGCGACCAACACTACGTCCGGGGACAGTTGTTCTGTGGCGCCTGAGGCTGCCCCCTCTACGGACAAGCCGGATGACTCTCAAGTAGATATAACTTCTCCGGGAGTGGTCCTTGAGGATCCGTCTAGCTCGTCCGCGACCGAGGCAGACAACGAGGACTCCATTGCCGAGCCCAGTGCTCCGGGTGATTGCGATCATCCGACGTGCGCACTGGTGAGGGACCCCTGCTGGTACCTGCCCCTGTCTTTCGGACAGGAGCCGGTCCGGTTCCTCGTAGACTCTGGCTCGGAGGTTACCCTCGTGGCCACGGGAACTTTCAAGCGCCAGCCAGCACTCCGCGACATTGTGTTGCGGGATCCTGGACGTTACATGCTCCATGGAGCGGGTAACAATAGCATCCCTATCCATGGTATCATCGATCTCCCTATCAGTCTTGGAGACAAGATCTACATAACAGAGGCGATTGTTGCGGATATCGGGGCACCCGGGATCATTGGACTGAACTTTCTCCGGATCCACCGGGTGATCGCCAACTTTAGTGCCGGCGAACTCCGGATGGGAGAGGACACACACTTTCTCTTCCGCACGGGTCCGGCCTGTTCGTTCCAACTGCGGGCGGCGCGCACAACCATTGTGCCGCCTATGAGCGAGATGATCATTGAGGCGAGGCCACGGCGTCCGCGCATGCCCCTTGATGGTCGTCCATGTATAGTGCAACCGGTGAGCAATTTTGCCCGAGGAACGGGATTTGTGCTGGGTGGGGCTCTGGTCAAGTCCGACACCCGCACGATGCCTATCCTCTATGAATCCCACGGATGCTCCCGTTGTCCTGCGGCGCGGCTTTGTGGGCAGCTACTGCTATGCCCGCGTCGTCTAGCTGGGTTATACCTGACGACCCAGTGTGTCGTGCTGCATGCGCGGCAGCGGTCGCCGGAGACGATCCGTTCACCCTGCCGGACCATCTGGAATCTAGAGTTCTGAAGGACAGGCTGGATGAAGCTCTCCGATGGAGATGGTCCTCAAAGGGTTCCTCTGGAAGCGATGTATGGCCTACATCGACGATGTCGACGTGTATGGCCGGTCGTTCGAGGAAACCCTCACCAACCTCCAGATGGTGTTCCATCGCATCCGCGAAGCAGGCCTTAAATTGAAGTGCGAACTTTTCGCGCAGGAGATCTTGTACTTGGGCTTCATGGTAACAGGCACCGGAGTTAGACCAGACCCTACAAAGATGGAGGCCGTACAGAAATGGCCTCGGCCTTGTAACGTGGCGGACGTGAGGTCCTTCTTGGGCTTCGCGAGTTACCACCGTCGGTTTATACGAGGCTTTGCGGAAATCACGCGTCCCCTTACTATCCTCACAGAAAAGGGCGCCGATTTTGTCTGGCAAGCTGAGCAGGCTATCGCCTTCTCGGAACTCCGGCAAGCTCTAGTAGTTGCCCCGGTGCTGCGGCACCCTCGTCCGGATTGTGAGCTCATCCTGGACACTGACGCGAGTAACTTTGCACTCGGCGGTGTACTCTCACAGATCGTGGACGGGCAAGAGCGGGTAGTAGCTTATGCGAGTGTGGCTCTCAGTCGATCTCAAATGAACTACTGTACCACTCACCGTGAGCTACTCGCAGTGGTAACCATGACCAAGCGCTTCCGGCACTGTTGGGACGCCATTTCCGCTTGCGGACTGATCACAGTTCACTGAGATGGCTCCTGAACTATAGTGAGGTCGATGGCTTGGTGGTCCGGTGGCTCGTCAAACTCCAGGAGTATGACATGCAAATTGAGCTCCGCAAGAACCCTGACTGTGCCGGGATGACTCCATTCCAGCGAGTCGGGGATTCTTCCTCAGACTCGGAGTTGGACCTTCCGGGAAGACCGCAGGCCACCGCCCCCTCTAACAACATGGCGGCCCGAGCCACAGGAGTTCACCCCTGCGCGAGGACCCGCCGTTACCGGCATTGGCGTCCCGCATTTGAAGCAGAGGTGCGACTCAGCTCCAGCAAGTCTTCCTCAAGTCAGGCGGTGTTCTCCTCGTGGGTACCCTCCATGTCCTTGGGTGAGTCTGAGTACGAACAGTCCTTACCCCCTGTGGTGATGGCCGCTCGTGCGCAGTCAGATGAGTCGGATGAGGAGCCGAACTACTTGGGCGGCTACTCTCCTGCACAACTGGCTGCGAAGCAGAGAGCTGACAGTGCTCTGGCTCCGGTAATCAAAGCCCTTGAGGCCGGCCAGAAACCCTTCAAGGATGAGCGGAAGACCTACAGGGAGGAGACCCAGTCTCTTATCACCCAGTGGGAAAGACTCTCCTTGAGGGATGGCCTCTTATACCGGCGCTATGAGCCACCGAGCCCACTGCCTCCCATTTGGCAGTTGGTGCTTCCGGCGGAGCTGCGCAAAGAAGTGCTCCATCAGTTGCATGACCTCTGAGTGACCGGTCACTTGGGAATCCGGAGGACCGTCCATAGGCTACAACAGCGCTTTCACTGGTAGCAGTTTGGACGTGCAACGATGGTGCACAGCTTGGCCTCGGTGTCAGGCTCATAAAGGAGTTCCGGCTCCTGGCCGCCACCCCTTGACCACGGTTAAGGCTGGCGCGCCTTTTGACCGGATCGCCCTGGACATACTGGATACCCATCGGGTCACCCCACGTGGTTTCTGGTACATCCTGGTGATCTCGGACTATTTCACCAAATATACCGATGCCTACCCACTACGCCGCCAGACTGCGGACGAGGTAGCTCGGTTGCTGGTGAATAGGTGGGTGGTTTACCATGGTGTGCCTAAGCAGGTACATTCGGATCAGGGCACGCAATTTGAAAGCAACCTGTTCCGGGGCCTCGCACAGATGCTAGGCAGTACCAAGGTGCGGACCACCCCTTACAGGCCCCAGTCGGACGGACAGGTTGAGCGCTTCAACCGGTCCATCCTGAACATGCTGGCGGCCTTTGTAAATGATCATGCGAATGATTGGGATGACCACCTCTTGTATGTCTTAATGGCGTACAGGTCGTCGGTCCACTCTTCGACTGGAGTAACTCCGCACGCGATGTTGTACAGCTGGGAACTTAATCTGCCCGTGGATATCATGTATCCAACTGCGGCGGAAACCGGTGCAGTACCCCAGTGCGGTCCGGAGTACGTTGAGTAGGTTCACCGCGCCCTGGCGAACGCCCATGACTTCGCGCGAGCACGCCTAGACAAGTCGGCCATCCGGCAGAAGCGTGGCTATGATGCCCATGCTAAGGGCAGGCCTGCTTTTGCAGAAGGCGACAAGGTGCGCTATTATTATCCGCCACTTAAGCAAGGCAACAAATTTGCCAAGCCGTGGATAGGCCCGTTTACCGTACTGAAACAGGTGACTGACGTGGACTACCGGATCTGGAGGGATTCCGATCCGGATAAGGTTCTGGTGGTCCATATCGACAACCTGAAGAAGTACGAGGGCCCGCTCGTCATGGATCCGCTCATACAAGATGCGGAACCGGATGATGCTCCTTTTTTGGACACTTCCGGTCAGCATCTGCGGACTCCGGACGAGCGTGTGCGCCGTATGGTGAGTCTTCCGGACCTCTCTGATCCGTCAGATGACGGTCCGGACGACAATACACCTGATCTCGGCGATCCGCAGGTACTCCCAATCCCTAAAGCACCTGCGGATGACGGGCGGCCACGCCGGAAACTTCATGCGCCGACCCGATATGGGTGGGATTAACGTTCCGCCCATGCGGATGCGTATGCGGTATCCACCTATCACACCAGGGATGGATTTTAGGTCGATCCGTGGGAATCGGCACGACTTTCCTCCGTGAGCAGTCACTTTGTGGCTATCTCCGGAGTTGAATTCTGCGGATATCTTTACGTCGTAACACCGCCGCTCCGCATTCGCCCTCTCGTAGTTTGTAGCGCTAGGGACGTGCGGCAGACCTATCCGCATCATGTGGACTGCTGTCCGACGTAGTTACCCCAATGCCTACGCTGGCCGGACCACTTTTGTGGGTTTGCCGGATGCCCTTGGTCCCGGGACAACCTCTTATATGGCCAGACTGAGGTTCGGATTTACGTCCGCTACGGGGGAAGCGCCTTCCCACGGAATCGGGGAACTGGCATATGGACGCGAGGAATGTGTCCGGATGTGAGGACTGATGTCCGCGGCTCGTCCGCGTGACTCGTCCGGCGCTCCGGACGCTTCTGGACGACGCATTTCGGTGCGTTGTCAACCGTGAGCCACTACTATAAGGTTGTTTATGGTAGGATAAGATTTCTAACGGCAGGAAATCGTTTTACCATTATTTTAAATGGACCGGCTGTTAAGTCCGCACGTGCGGACCAGCCGCAGCAGCGGGTGACACTCATTTTTGGTCCGGATCGTACCTTGCAATACGCGGTCCGGCAGGAATGACCGGAACCCCGGCCTCCTTCTAAGAAGGGGGTCGTATTCTACATGTGCAGCATACTTTGTGGTTGTTAATCCCTATCAATACCATCGGATAAGGTCGATATCTTATGGTGCTTGTTTGGATCTGGACTCTGTTCGCAGGCAGTTCCGGACGAGCGCCGGCTATTGACTTCATCATGTTTGGGATTCTCTAGATTGGGCGCCGGCATGAAGGGTTCGCTCCCTAACCATTGAGGTTATGGACATGCCGGCACCGCGTCTAAATCTATTGGATTCGCGCTCCGGTGGTCGTTGTATGGGCTCTGGGCTTGACCGTAGCGTTGCTCTGTGGCTTTACTGTACGTTGGGGTTGCTAGTGGGCGCGTCATGAACGCCCACAGGGCGCCCAATTGTCTGTGGGGCTACTATGGGCTTGCTCGATCGCTCTGTAAGCGTACCAGCGGCTATGGGGAGTGTTTATATTTATTTATCCATCTCATGTTATTATTTACTGAGTGGATTATATAAACCACATGTATGCGTGCATTCCGTGGAAACGCTATTCTTTCTCATCTGATCATACATTGAGATAAGTTTAGTGATCTATCTTTTTCCTGGTGCAATAGAGAGTGAGAAATCGGGAGATTTTCCCTTTCGTTAGAGGGGTGTAGGAGATTGTGTGCTGTGTATCAGAAGCTAGTTTGCCGTGATCTACGAAAAGCAAGCAAACGGTGGTGAATTTATTTTCATCACTGTTTGAGTGGTGGTAAATGTATTTTATCGCTGCTGATAGGTGGACATAATCATAACATACACAAGTAGATCAACTTCTGATACATTGTATACAAACTCTATCCTGCTCTGGTGATTAATTTCACGTCATTGACCGCCAGTGCGGCAGCAATAGCTAATGACTGATTTTGATTACTGTATCTGATTGCGGGATCCCCCGGGATGGCCTGTATTTAGGCCACCCGTATACATGGCATGATAAGGAGTCACCGGGGGAAGATGCGTGTGTATGTATGAGCCTGCAGTGAGAAAACGTAATTCGTTTGTCGGCCTGTATCGATCGATGCTATAAATAGACGTTTCCACGGAGACGCGTTATACTGCTGTGCGTCGAATAACTGCCAGCCTCAATGCTGTAAAAACATTGTAACTGACAAATACTCGTCATTCGAGCACTCAGCACTGGTGGAGACAGATCTGCGGATCTGACTCCCAGTGTTTAGGCGTCTTAGAGCGCTCGAATTATGTCAGAGTCTAGTGACGGGGAAAGCACGGGAGGGAAGGTGCCTCTGGACAGTGATCGCGAGGTCCAGTCCGGAGATGAGTCCCTTGAGAGCGATAACTCGCTTTCGGGATGAACCGGCTCTGAGGATGATGGCCGTGAGGCCGTCTCCGGGAGCCAACACACGGGTTCTGCGGAATCCGACTCTGGCAGCGATGTCGAAAGTGTGGTAGACAGGCAGGAACGCGCTGTAGAGAGCAAGGTGCCGAGGAGCTCCTCGATCCGTCTTCGCTTCCAAACGTGGAAGTGTTGATGGACTACAGCGAGGCGGGCCCTGTTGATGTGGATATCGAGTTGCATCCGCCTGCGGAGATGCTTGCATCTTTTGGTGTCGATGAGAGTACTCGCCCGGAAACCCGTCCGGATGACCGCAGTCGTCCGGATACCGTGCCCGGCGAGAATTCCTCGGTTTCCGCACCTGCGGAGCCTGTTCTGCCTGTCGAGGGGAAGTCCGCGAGTTGGTCGGACCAGGTTGATGCGGAACTATCCGCGTCCCAGGCCCAGCCGGACTCGCAGGCGCCCGGCTCGGAGAAGACAATGGAGGAGGATGACGGGTTCGTCTCGCCCGTCTCCAAACACACCCGTCTCAGAGCCTTCTGGATTGCCGAAAAGCAGTAGGAGGCCCAATTAAAACTAGAGGCCTCCAACTGTGGGCAACCGGAGTCCGGTCCGGACGAGGAATCGGACCGACCTGCACGTGGGAAGAAGAAGAGGAAGCACCGGAAGCGCTCGAAGTCTACGGGCTCGTGCTCCAGCACTCCTCCACCCGGGTCCGGACCTAAGTTCTAAGTTCTAAGGCGCCGCCACCCAAGAAGGCTGGCGCCGGAGGGTCCTCCACCAGGTCCGGAAGTACTAAGGCGCCAAATCCTTCGGGAGTCGGTGCGGACAGTACCTCCGCAAAGTCCAGCCAGGGTGAGGGTGGTTCCAGTAAGGGGGCTTCCTCCGGGAAGCCAAAAGGAACCACCTCCGGGAAGTCCTCCGGCCAGAAAAAGCCGTCCGGAGCTGCCGAGTGCGGGTCGTCACCAGTCGACAAAGGCCGCCGCATGCCGCAGGAAGGAGATCTCCAGTTGGAGCTCCTCCGCAGGCAAGCGGACGGCGCTACGGCCGCGTTGGCTGCTGGGTGGCAGGCTCTCATTGATAAGCAACAAAAGGAAGCCGCCCAATGCGAGAAGGAAGCCGCCCAACGGGCGAAGAGCGTGCCTAGACGTACTAGGTCGAAGTCTCGTTCGGGGAAATCGTCAAAGCGACGATCGTCCTCGGAGCAGCCTCCCCTCAAGAAGCTACGGGCCAAAATGGGCCCCGAGCTCCCTGGTGTGCGTCAGGGCATCTTGTTCCTTCCGCGGTATGGCAGAGATTCGTACTCCCGACGGTTGTCGGAGGCGGGTGCGACAGCTGACACACCTTTTACAAGGCCTCGTCCACTGACGGACGAGGAGCGTGCCGGGCCGCCACCCGTGACAGGAGACGGGGTAGAGTGCCCCTTCTGTCCGCAATCTCTGGAAGGGTATGAAGACCCCCATAATGCCCTCAACCGGGATCGTAGGTATCCTTCCTACGACCACCTGAGCTGGCATATTGCGGGTTATCATTACCCCTGGGTGAAGCTGTTTCTCTGCAGACGATGCTACTCACGTGGCCCTCGGGAGAGATTTTCCCCAGTTTGGAAGCCCTAAATGCTCACCGCTCACCGAAGGTGATGAAGCCGGGCCTGTATTCAATTATGGATACATTCCACCTCGGGTGGCGCCGATTATGACCACGTCAGGGTCGGCGAAGAACCGTATCTACCACTACGGTCCGTGGTGCCTCGGTCAACGCGTCATGGACGATAGTTGGAGAGAGTCTGGCATTGTGTCTGCAGGTTCGAGCTACGCAGCTCGCCTGACAGCAACCATGGGCCAGAACCCGGCGGAGTACAAGACGGCAGCAGAAGCCGTCCGGACAGCAGCAGAAGCTGTCCGTCAACCGACGGATTCCCAACCAGTGGAAGAACGGATCCGGATCACCACGGTCGTGTCTGAGATGCAGAAGATTTTGGCCAAGACGCGCATGGCCTCCCCAAAGCCGCGGAGCACTCCCTCAAAGACCAAAGGGAAGAGCTCGTCCTCTGGAACCGCTCCGGAACGGACGCCCACCTTTAGGTCTACTGGTGCTTTGTCGGCGGAGGAGTATCCGGCCTTGCTGGAGGTGACGGTCCCTGGAGGTCTGTCAGAGAGGCATGTAAACCCTACCGCCTCCTCGAGCTCCACGACGGTGGTCAAGCCTAAGACCCCTCGTGAGGCTCCCTCTACGGCAAGTGGATCCGGACGAGCGCCACCTCTCCCGAGGTCGTCGTCCGCGTCTTCTATCCCGATTGAAGGGACGTCCGCGGGATGGCGAAGCATCGCCTCCTTGACAATGGACCCCTTCAGTCCGGTAGAGGACGTACTCCGGCAGTACGGCTCCGAGACCTTTTCGCGAGTCTGTAGGCCGGGCGGTCGGCCATCGTCAATATGGTTTGGAGCGTATACCGTCGGACCCAGCGCTGGCCAACCTGCCAGTACCCTGAGCTATCGGTAACTTGGGGTCCGCAGGAGTGACCATGCTGGTTCGTGCGCGGGAAGAGTACTCCTGGGATCACCCCCAGCGAGGCAGGCTCACCCAAACCGCGGAGTACCTCGTTTCGGAGATGGACCACTCTCTGGAATGGCTTAGCCGGTACCGTGCGGAGGCCTCTCGTCTCGCGTGCCACCTAGCACATGGCCAAGGCCTCATGGAAGGTACACGGCGGAGCCTTGAGAGCTACCGGACTCTGGTGGCGGAGCGTGAGCGGCAAGCTTTCCAGCAAGGGAGAGCTGCCGCCTGAGCTGCCGAGTCCGAGCAGTCCTCCACCTCCCCCGAGGTTGCTGCTGAGGAGCTACGGCGACGCTTACGCGAAGCCGAGGCTGCCCAGATTCGCCTTGTTCAGGGCGTCGTTGACTCCGCGTCGTCCGCTCTGAATCAGTCGGCTGCTCAGCGGGTGGATGCAGCCCTGGAGCTGGCCATCTACCCCCTCCTAGTTAAGAAGTGGGGAGACCGTACGGCCGGCCAGGAGTGCACCCTTGACGTGGTAGAGCACGCCTCCTTCTTGTTGGCGCCAACAGGACCTGGCACGCAGGGCTCTCCAGTGAAGCCCGTGCAGCCGCCGCCAGGCCTGCCTCGTCTGCCCGTGCAGCCGGACTTCGTCTTACCGGCTCCGCTCCATGAGCACCCAGCTCCGTTGCATAGGGACCCGTCT
Organism: Terebella lapidaria; assembly: GCA_949152475.1. Taxonomy (NCBI): domain Eukaryota; kingdom Metazoa; phylum Annelida; class Polychaeta; order Terebellida; family Terebellidae; genus Terebella; species Terebella lapidaria. Next base: position 1,873,582 of record OX424568.1, on the reverse strand, counting down.
CCGCCGCCCAGCCCCAAGAAGGGCGGCACAGATGAGCAGCCAATGGAGGAGGAAGGCTAAAGTAGCCTCGTCGCTGCGGAAACGTGGCGGCGTGCCGGAGTCGCTCCCGCGGCTCCGCCCTGCCTCAGACTCGTTCTGCAGATCTGAGGAGCCGGCCGGCCTAGCGGTCGGCACCCCTTTTTAGAGGTACTACTACTTTTGGTCACTTTGTGTGTCGTTTTACAAAATTCTCCAAATTAAAAGGTTAACCTTAAAGATATTCCAAAGACTCGGCACACCGCCCCTTTCGGCAGATGACCTTCCAAGGTCATCATCCTTTTTGGACTACCTCGGTCAAAATTTTAGCTCGTTTATTAGGGTTTATTCAAAATTAGGGTTTATTCAGGGGTCGTCCCTCATTCTTCCAAAACGGACCCTTAAGGTCTTAGTCTTCTGCGCCGTGACTTTCAGGTGTTGGCACCTTGCTTCCTTCCGGTTCCTGCATGCGATGCCTTCGTGGTGTTTCCCAGTTTTGGGCGCAGGCGGAGCATGTTGGGGACCAACATTGTAAGAAGGGGGTAATGTGGCGATTTTGCCCATAGATCGCGGCAGGAGTCTTTGCAAAACACTAACCAGTTTTACGGTCTATTTTTGGATGCTTCAGCTCGAAGCACGCATTGCCCCGGCAACGCTTTGTAATCCTCTTTCGCCCAGTAAACTATAACAATGGTCGACCTAGTTTCCCTTCGTGTCTCGTGTATTGGGGTTTATATACTCTGGTACCGTTCTGATCTGTGAGTTATCTCAGAGCAAGGCGAGAGGGACGACGGGGAGCTCAGCGATTTGGGGCAATTTTTTTTTCACCGACCCGTCAGAATATCAAAATGGCCGCCACGCGCAGACTGGCGATTCAAGGGCAACGAAACTTATACACATTGCAGAGGTACGTAAAGGGAATCTTTCGAAACAAAAATTTCAAAACTGTCTGAACAGTTTTTTTTTTAGAAAATGACTTCCAAATTTAAATTCAAGTCAATTAAAATAAATTTATTCAACATTCAAATTCATGTACATATACAGGATATACACATTGACAATAAAAAGAATGTTGGAGGGGAGAATACTAGAAGCTGTAGCTTATGAGTGTATCTCCCCAACAAAAAAGACCAAAACAAATAAACAACTGATAACACAATATAATTGATAATGTTAACAAAAAAATAAAAAATAAACAACAACAAAAAAATAAGTTATGATAGCACCTTTTGGACAAATAATGTCCAAAATTGGGCAATTTTTTTTCATCGAAAATGGCGCAATGTCGGAAGAAATCCGAAATTAAAAAAAAATGAGGTATTTTTACGCAAAATTTTACGCAAAATATTACGCAAAAGATTCAACCGTAAACTTTAAAGATAAAAATGTGTGCAGAGGACGGACGCCGGACGTAACGCCAATAAAACCTAAAAAAGTGATCCTTGATCTAACATTTTTGAACTCCACATAATGATAAGGGACACATAAGAATTGATATTCTGACACCTGAGTGAATAAAGAGATTTGATTTGACGTTTGTGAGGGTTTGCAAAAGGTGATTGTCTTTGCCGTCTACCCTCTCTGGTCTAGCGATCGACTAGTGACATCTGGCGAGTGAAATATGTAAACAGAAATATGGACGATAATAGAGAAAGCATGGCGTTCTTGATGCATGAATATTTGGAAAACAAAATAAATTCACATCATTATCATGCCTTTTTCGATACCTGTGATATGAAACAGTTACTGAAGAAGGTAAATAGTATCATTGGCACCTATTGTAACAAATGACAGTGCAGGACCATGATTACCATTCTGATTATGGTGTATGGTACCCGATGGTACCCGGGCTTGGGTAAAACTCTAAAACGTAAACTTCAAGTGGCCCAAAATGAGGTTGTAAGATTCATTCTCAGACAGTCGAGCTCACCTTGGTCCTATAGTCGGCGTCATTGGTTTCTGAGCGGTGGTTTTTCGGCGATTACTCCGTCGATAATTCATATATTCCGATGAAATTTTGGCAAGAGTGTTATTTTATACTCGCCTAATAGGGTATGAATTTTTAGAGAGATTGGTGTGTAAACAAAAAAGTGAGTCTATTTGGCCAATATATAACGAAATAGGAAAACGTCAAAACGTTATCTATAGAAATGCTACGGCGATCGGGGGCGGTCCACGGCCGATTTCACCAGATTTCTACTATGGACGAGATGGACCAACTTTTTTGCTTCGCTTCCAATCTTCTCGAAAATGCATTCCTAATTAGGCGGTTCAGAGATAACATTCCTGTCAAAATTCCATCGGATTATCTTAAATATTGACGGAGTAATCGCCAAAAAAACACCGCTCACAGACCAATGACGCCGACTATAGTGATTTTAAAGGGGCAATATATGGGATTCGGTTTTCCAAGATTTGTCTCCTGATGCTTCTATATTATAAGTTCTATTTATAGCACGAAACGTAAGATAATGTTTTTGACCCATGATCTCTGCCGAGCCAATTGTCAGATCAGCCAGGTCGGCTCGTCAGATATCCTAGGTCAAAAATGTCATCTGACGTTTTGTTCTATAAATAGAAGCGTCGGGAGAAAAATCTTGGAAATCCCCTGAAAACAGAATCACATATAGTGTCCCTTTAACTCATTCACTGCCATGATAATTTTTGGGTTTCAAGGCCTGTGTGCCACATTAATTTTAGAAAATATGAAAAATTCCCGATTTTAGAAGTTATCATTTTTATTCCAAGATCAAAAATAACACAACTAACTTTTGATAATCAGCTTATAATAAGACTGATTTCTTGAAAACAACAACAATATTCCAAGTATCAGCTCTTGCTATTTTCACATACTATTCTCAATATATAGGGCATTACCCAGAATTGATGAAAATTCACTCAAATAATTTGAAAAACAAGAAGTAATTGTCAGAAATATGTCTGAATTTGTTCATATTGTCAACAAAAACGAAGTACAAACTAGCTAGGCAGTGCCTGAGGCGCCACCTATCGAATGGAATAGATCTTTAATAAACGAAACTGAAACCAGGTTTTTCCATGTGGGGAATCCCCCTAGGCGAGATAACTCGTCGCCGGCACACAGATCGTGATGTTTGGGCGACGAGATAACTCGTCGCCAGCAGTGAATGAGTTAAATGTGTTGGTTTCCTGAATGTTGAAAATCATGCCAAACAGTTAATGCTCAATCAGATGTTTAATGTATTTCATCTCCAAGCACCCGTCCAACGCTAGTCACAATCACTCAACACGTAGCGCACAGCATAACTTTGTACTTCCTCAGGTCTCGGGTCAGGCCCGACATAATTTCTTGTATCAAGGGGTCAAAACATGGAACGGCCTGCCAGTTAACATTAAGTCAATAACCCTTGAGTCCCGTTTCAAAGCACAGGTCAAGGCACACTTATTTGCGTCACTCGATGCCACTGATCAAGCTGAATTTGTGTACAGCTAGGCTACTTTAATCTATTCAGGTACCACTTTTACCGGTTCCCAGTTTACTTTGTGTGCTTCACGGTTTACATGTTCTTTTTAGCTTATCGGCCCTTTGGGGCGATAAGCTATTGTAGTGGTATTTCGTCCGTCGTCCATCGTCCGTCCGTCGTCCGTCCGGGTCTGTAACTTTTTTTCGACATGATGAATTTACCCATAAATTTGCCAGAACATACCTTCGGCCAGTATCTAAAGATGTTTTTTGATTTTTTTTTATTGAATCGTTTTTGTCTATTTGGCGGCCATTTTTGACGAAAAATTGCCAATTTTGGACTTTGGAGGCCATTTTCTCAAAAACTGTCTGATCAGTTTTGAGATTTTTGTTTAAAAAAAATTCCTCTCATGTACCTTTAGGACATGTATAAGTTTCGTTGCCCTTGAATCGCCGGTCTGTGTGTGGCGGCCATTTTGATTTTTTGACGGGTCGACAAAAAAATTTTTTTGTCCCAAATCAAGTCACTATTCGTTTTGAGCCATTTCCAGCAAAAAAAAAATTTTTTTTTGTCATTGAAAAATCTTTTGGACTTGAAAAAAATTCACCCAATTTTCCTTCATAATGGGAGCTGTGCGGAGTAAACTCATAGAACACTTGAAGATAGAGCCTAAGTATTGGCACATTCAAATGGTAAACCATATATTGCAGTTTGAGTGATGACCTTGAATTTGACCTTCAATGACCTTGGAAGGTCAAAACGACCTTTTTTGTCGAAAAATGGCCAATTTTGGATTTTTGATGGCCATTGTCTCAAAAACTGTCTGATCAGTTTTGAGATTTTTGTTTTAAAACATTCCCCTCATGTACCTCTATGATGTTTATAAGTTTTGTTGCCCTTGAATTGCCGGTCTGCGTGTGGCGGCGATTTTTATTTTTTGACAGGTCGGCAAAAAAAATTTTTTTTTGTCCAAAATTAAGTCGCTTTCGTTTTGAGCCATTTCCAGCGAAAACATTTTTTTTTTCTTTTTTAGCCATTGAAAAATTTTTTGGACTGAGAGAATTTCACCCAATTTTTAGGTTTTGGCCATTGAAAAATATTTTGGACTTAGAGAATTTCACCCAATTTTTAGGTTACCGGACCTTTGGTCCGATAACCTATTGCCGTGGCGTTGCGTCCGTCGTCGTCGTCCGTCGTTCGTCAACATTCATATCTTTAAAGCTTACGATCGAATCTTCCTGAAATTTTGCACAAAAATGCTTAAAAATATTTCGAGAGGGAGGTATTTTTTAGTTTTTTGATTTTCGAATTATTTTCAAAATGGCGGCCATTTTTTGATGAAAAACAGTTAAATTTGGACGTTGACGGTCGTTTTCTCAAAAACTGTCTAATCAGATTTGAGATTTTTGTTTCAAAAGATTCTCCTTATGTACCTCTGTGATGTGTATAAGTTTGGTTGCTCTTGAATCGCCGGTCTGCGTATGGCGGCCATTTTGAATTTTCGACGGGTCGACGAAAAAAAATTTTTTCGGCCCAAATCGTATTACTATCCATTTTGGGCCATTTCTAGACAAAAAATTTTTTTTCACCCTTTGAAAAAAATTTTGGACGGAAAATTTTCGGCCCTTTTTTCATTCATAATGGGAGCTGCCAGGACTGTACTCCTAGAACGCCTGAAGATAGAGCTTAGAAATTGGCACTTTCAATTGGAAAGTCATATATGGTGACTTGTGTGGTGACCTTGAATTTGACCTTGGATGACCTTGAAAGTTCAAAACAGCCATTTTTAGGTCGAAAAATGCCCAAATTTGCACCTTGTCTGTCTTATCTCGAAAACTGTCTGATCAGTTTTGAGATTTTTGTTTCAAAAGATTCCCCCTATGTACTTTTATGATGTGTATAAGTTTTGTTGCCCTTGAATCGCCGATCCCCGTGTGGCGGCCATTTTGAATTTTTGACGAGTCGGCGAAAAAAAATTTTTTCACCCTTTGAAAAAAAATTTTGGACTTAGAAAATTTTTGGCACTTTTTTCCTTCATAATGGGAGCTGTCAGGACTGTTCTCATAGAACACTTGAAGATACAGCTTAGAAATTGGTACTTTCAAATGGGAAGTCATATATGGCGATTTGTGTGGTGACCTTGAATTTGACCTTCGATGACCTTGAAAGGTCGGAACAGCCATTTTGGGGTAAAAAAATGCCCAGATTTGCCTCTATAAATGAAATGCTTGCATATAGAACTCATGTTTGCATTATGAACATATAGCAAGACATAAATGGCACAACTAATGATGACCTTGATCTTGACGTCAAATGACCTTGAGTGCCAAATGTCTGACTCGTAATGTGTAAATTGACCTGAGCGGCCTAAACGATTCCACCCAGATATATCTTTGTATTATGAACATATAGAATATCAAATGCCGCACACATACATGTAATGGTGACATCGAAGTTCACACGGATGACCTTGATTGGTAAATCTCAAGGTCATTTGTTCACACTGCGAACCTTGATTGGTAAATCTGAAGGTCTGTTACCTGCCAATGCTGCCATGGCCAAACCAAAATTGTCCGGTAACCTGTCTCAGCCTTTGGGCTAATTTTTCCTTCATAATGGGAGCTGTGCGGAGTAAACTCATAGAAGACTTCAATATACAGTGATATAGAGCCTAGGTATTGGCACATTCAAATGGAAAATTATATATTGCGGTTTGAGTTATGACCTTGAATTTGACCTCCAATGACCTTGGAAGGTCAAAAACGATGAATTTTGTCTTTGGTGGCCATTTTGTCCAAATCTATTCAGACAGTTTTTCTCAAAATCATATATAAGATTCTCTTTATGTACCTTTGTGATGTGTAATGTGATTTTGTATTATAGTCCATGCAGAAGATGTGTTTTCAGCAACATTTACAAACATGTTTTGACAATTAGAATTCAACAATTTATATGTTGGAAAATCAATACTCTGCATTTCTTATGATTGCCGGTAAGCTACAGCACCCTTGGTGCTATGTTTATAGGTATCTGTTATGTACAATGTAACACATTCCATCCAAGTTTCATCATCCTATTCACCTAGTACTTGGGAATAAGTAGCAATACTTTAAGTGCTATCCATGGTGTCACGTCTCATCATAACATGTATCAGTCATGTATCTCACCATCCGTTCTGTATTATATGTTATATGTTTTGTGATACCGAAATAAATCAAATCAAAATCAAAGTCGAGTGTATCCATGGCATGAGGCATGACGACATGTTTCACTGTCCCGGGGCGGGATCAAACAAGACGACATGAGGTATGCCATGAGCTGATGAGTGGTTATGGAGTGCAGACATGCCAACATTAAGATGAAGAAAACCGGCCCTAACGGCTCGAGCGAAGCAAGAGCGTATGGTGGTTGCACCCATTTGGGCCCATTTCTGGTGTGTATCTCATATTCTCAGGGGTCATCTGGGGTTCATATTATTTGTGGATATGCCCTGTCGGTCCTGAACACATTTCGACCTTTATGGCCTGATAACCTATTGTCGTGGCGTTGAGTCTGTGGTCCGTCCGTCCGTCATCCGACCACATTTTTCTTTAAAGTTGTTACGGACGAATCTTTCTGACATTTTGCACAAAAATGCCTAAAAGTACTCCAAGAGGGAGGTACATGTACTTCTTTTATTTTTGCATTTTTTTTTCAAAATGACACCAATATTGGTCTTTTTAATTTCTCAAAATCTGTTCAGTAACTTTTTTTCTCATTGATGAATAAGACTTGGGTAGCCATTTTCTCAAAATATGTCTGATCAGTTTCTAGATTTTCGATAAGGAAGATTCCCCTTATGTATCTTCATGATGTGTATAAGTTTTGATGCCCTAGCTTTAATGGTTAGTCTGTGCGTGGCGGCCATGATTTTGATATTTTTAGCTTACTGGCTCTTTGGGCCGATAAGCTATTATCATGGTTTTTTGTCCATCATCCTTCCGTTGTCCGTCCGGGTCTGTAACTTTGTTTTGGCATTATGAATTTCCCCATAAGTTTGTCAGAACATATCTTAGGCCAATATCTAAAAACGTTTTTTAAATTTTTTTGATTGAATCGTTTTTGCCGATTTGGCGGCCATTTTTGATGAAAAATTGCCAATTTTGGACTTTGGTGGCCATTTTCTCAAAAACTGTCTGATCAGTTTTGAGATTTTTGTTCCAAGTCACTATTCGTTTTGAACCATTTCCAGCAAAAAAAAACCAAACTTTTTTTGGCCATTGGAATTTTTTTTCGACTTGGAAAATTTCACCTAATTTTTCCTTATAATGGGAGCTATGCAGAGTAATCTCATAGAACACTTCAAGATAGAGCCTAAGTATTGGCACATTCAAATGGGAAATCATATATAGCGGTTTGAGTGGTGACCTTGAATTTGACCTTCAATGACCTTGAAAGGTCAAAACAACCTTTTTTTGTCGAAAAAGCGATGAATTTTGCCTTTGGTGGCCATTTTCGCGAAATCTATTCTGACGGTTTTTCTCAAAATCATGTTCATGTATGAGATTGATGAATTGTGGATGTGTATAAGTTTTGTTGCCTATGAATCGACTGTCTGTGAAAATTTGTCATTACGAAAAAAATCTTTCAAGATGTAACTTGATTTCGTATTATAGTCCATACAGAAAATGTGTTTCTATCAACATTTACGAACATGTTTTAACATATAGATTTTAACATCAGTGTAACAAATTATATGTATTCAGTATTCTATGCAATTCACATGATTGCCGGTAAGCTACAGCACCCTTGGTGCTATGTTTGCAGGTTGGTAAAAAATGTTTTGGTCATAAATCCAGTTACTTTAGTCTGAAATCAAATTTTGGGCAAAAAAATTTCACCCTTTGAAAACAATTTCAGAAATTTTTGGCCACTTTTATCCTTCATAAACAGATGTGCTGTGCCTAGAAAGCTTGCAGACAGGGCTGAGAAGTCATATGCATGTTTTTTGCCACTTTTATCCTTCGTAATGGGATATGCTGTGCCTAGAAAGCTTTTAGATAGGATTTAGATATTGGCACTTTCAAATGGGAAATCATATGCATGTATGGCGATTTGTTTTGTGACCTTGAATCTGACCTCGGTGACCTTCAAAGGTCAAAACAGCCATTTCTGGGTTAAAAAAAATGCTACAATTTGCGTTTACAGAGAAAATGCTTGTAGATAGAGCTTATGTTCACATAATGAGCATATAAGAAGTCGTATATAGAACAACTAATGATGACCTTGAGCGTGACCTCTGATGACCTTGAGTGCTAAATGTATGACGAGGAATGTGTAAATCGACCTCTGTGGTTTAAACGCTTGCACCTAGAAGACAGGATTGTGTTAAAAGCTATTAAGAAGTCATATATATGGCACATCTGTAGGTGACCTTGAACTTGCATTAGATGACTTTAAAGGCTAAATATCATAATCTCACCTGAACTGAAATGTGCAAATTGGCTTCTACAGATAAAATACTCCTTAGTAGAGCTTATGTTTGTATTGTGACCACAAAGAAAGACATATACAGCACTTCTAACATGCCTAATGGTGACATCGAAGTTCACTAAGATGATCTTTCAAATCTGAAGGTTATGTGTCACCTGTCATACTTAAGTTAAAACCAAAATTGTCTACATGTAGTTACCTATCTTAACCCTTAGGCTAATTTATTACTGCATTTGGGGCTAGTTGGACTAGAAATCAAAAAGCTATTGTTGAAAGTGCAAATGTACTGATATTTTCTAACAACATTTATAAAATTGTAATCATTGCAGGGCACCTCAGCTACGCAAGTTGTGAAGCACATCAACAGCTTTCTACACTCCAGCAAGACCAGGTACCTACAGTGCAACTCTTTTTTGTTTCAATGTATTTGTGTCATGTTCCTAGAACCAAAATGAACAGATATTGATGATCTACCTGAAATTATTGGAATTTACCACATCCGTGGCCCATGGGTTTTCTATGGTAGTAGAAAAGAAAAACATTTCGCATTACTTTAGATAAACATACATCAATAGTAAACCCATTCGCACAACAAAAATATCGAACGCTTACCCAGAGCTTTCGGCCAGAAGCTCTCGACCTTGGCCAACCTGCCACTCTGTCACACTCATACTCTTTGATAATCCTCAAACACACTGGGTGGGAGCTTGCCCATGATTCTTGACGAGTCAACTCGGTAAAAATCTTTCCTCGCAGGGGTATTGCTCGGCAAAAATCTTTAATCACAGGGGCATCTGAAAGCCCATGCGACAAAAGATTTTTGCCGAGCAAAGCCCCTGCGAGGAAAGATTGTTACCGAGTTGACTCGTCAAGAATCATGGGCAAGCTCCCACCCAGTGAAACAACGACTGACTGTGACATGCTGTTTCTAGTTGATCACTGATTACATTGCCAGTCCTCACAGTTGCCAGTTGTACTCCAGGTTGGAGGGACTTGTGGTGTTACATCGGCTGCTGGACCAGTCTCCCGTAGATGTCCTGACAGACAACGCTGTGTCGTGGTCCCGTGTCCTTCTCCAAACTTTACAGGTTTGTGATCACATGACATTGGAACTACAATAATCTGAATTACATTCGTACATAACCTGAAATATGTTTGAAATTGAGTATTCAGCTGTAAATACATTTACCATAAAAGGCTAAAAGTTGGAATTCAAAGGTTTAGTTTATCTCATTCATTATTCGCTCTTAAATACATTAACCCAAGCATGTATTTGTTTCATGCCTGACAGGGTCATAGCTCCACTCTGGTTCAGAAGGCGACATGTTCCGTGCTGTCGAATATCTTGTCCAGGGGAAGCGCGAGTTCAGAGGTGTCACAACACATAGCAACGATGGTGATTCCTCAACTAGTTCCAACCCTGATGGACTTGGGAGCACAGGTAATAAAATTATGTCTCAAATATATTCAGATTTACATTCATGTGATGCTTGTAATGGAAAATTTGTTCAAACTGATTCAGCTATTCTATAATAATAATTCTTCATTCTTGTATAGTGCAAAATAAAAGTACATTTCTGAATTGTACTATTCTATCATCAACTTTCATGAGATGTATGTCCCCCCCTCTATGCACATGTCTTTTTCTACCAGTTGAATGAGGCCCTGGAGTGTTTGCTGACCTGTATGAACTACTACTCAGGCCCGTGTGGACCATTCAAGGTCTGTATTTTCCTACTTAATCAAAGATCTTACGAAGGTAATGAAAATTCACTAAATTGAGACATGATACATGCTTTGTGTCAACTGTTTTCAAATTATCGCTGGAAGTGGATGAGAGCTTGTAGGCTGAATTCGCTGTACTGATGTACTGTTTACATGTACAGAACAAGTTGAGTGGCTGGCTGCTTGGCCTGTTGCGGATTTGTCGCCAGTCAGACCCGAGGACGGCCCTCGTGTGTCGCTGCTATGCCGCCCTGCCGCAGTGTGGAGGGGGCGGAGCCTCGGGAGTCAAGTGGGCGGAGTCCTGGACTCAACAGACCCTGGGAGTCATCGGCGGGCTCCATCGAGTCGTTGACCAGCTGTATGGGGATCTTGAGCTGGGTGAGTGGACTGTAACTACAGCGGTCCCTGTAAGATAAGACACCTCCCAAATAAGACTTCCCTTTCTGTAGTGTATTGCAAGCTCAAATATAAAAAATATGATCAGTATGATATTAAGTTGTCATTCTGAAATGTAAATCAATGGTTTATGAACACTCATGATTGTGAAATAACCAAATTGTATTGTTGGTCTCATTTCATGTATCAAAGAATCGAAGAATGCACGTCAGAGTACACAGCCATGATCGTATCATGATCATTTTATCATTAACAGATTTTGAGGAGATGACAACACGTCCCGATACTACCTTCGATGTCAGCGTGCCTGACGAATCGGAACCAAACCATACCTTTCAACTTGTCAACTTGTTCCAGGTTCAAACTCAGATTCTACAGGGCATGTTCAGGTGGGTACAGTGATATCCTCATGAAATCTAGTACATGTATCATTTGATGTGAAAACATGAATACAGTAGCCACAATTTTTCCCGTCTGTTACAGGTCACAGCTTCAAGGGGCTCTACCTCTACCGATTGTGTCAGTTCTGGATCTACTGTGTAGAGTCCTTGCCATGTCTCCAAAATTCCTGGTAATGATCTGATAGACACACCTGCATTGAGTACTGTAACATGCATAATCTCAAATCTATTTGTGCTGTTGGTATGTTCTTCTGTGTATAGGTGAGTCGTAAAACACAAGAACGCCTGCTATTGATGGCAGTTTTGCCGTCCATTCACCAGGGGGCACTGTCAATCCTCGGGAGTCTTGTGTCTCTGTAAGTCTCGTTACTAGAAGGCTATCCCAATCTCATCTATTTGATTTTTGTTCAGATTACATTACAATTTTGCATGTTGCTATCAATTTGCCAGAGCACGTTCTGCCTTGCTTCCCCATGCTGCGACTGTGAACAAGCTGCTGACTCAGACTCTGAGACAGACAGCGAGTGAGGGTGATCAGCCCAGTCAGCACAGGTCAGAGGTCACACTTGTGTCATTCTCACATAATTCATGAACCACAGTGGATCCTGTGTAAAGACCAGCTGTGATGAACATGACATAAGAGACCATCCGTCTTTTAGGACCACATGTTCAGTGGTGTGTGGTTTTAAAACACAGGATCCTCTCACATAATTCATGAACCACAGTGGATCCTGTGTAAACACCACCTGTGATGAGAGACGTTCTCCTTCGTCCCAAATGGCTCTCTAGGAACATGACATAAGAGACCATCCGTCTTTTAGGACCACATGTTCAGTGGTGTGTGGTCTTAAAACACAGGATCCTCTGTACTTCATTTTCAGCCTGAAAATCAGCTATTGCTCCCTCACTACAACATTGTGTTCACCAACATCTTTGACAGGGATGTACGACGAGATGTGTACATCGTTGCTAGGGACTGGCTGGTTGCCATCGGAACATCCTGCTGTTTAGAATCGTATGCGGGCGAGATAATACCAGCAGCAGTCAAGGACGCACAACTACAAGATGTTTCCTCTATGGTGCGTGTCTCGATTCTCTGCGTCAACCTTTATTGAATATTGTATACATAAACTTGGAATCATTGTACATGTACATGTTGAAGGTCAGGGTCTGCAATCTCTGATTGTCTCATTGTACCTGTTGTAGTGGTGTACATTCAGTATGAAGGTCAAATTATATATGGTATCTTACATATTTGAGAAACAAACCAAGACTTGAGAAGAAATCTCCGTTATTATGAGTGACTTTAGAATAAGATTTGCTGAGTATTGTATTTATATAACTGTCTTCATGCGTCTGTGTTCAGGCACAATGCGGTGGTACTCTGTCAGATGCGGCTTCTAGTGCTGATCGGAAGTCGCACAAGCTATCGGTGGGACATCTCTCAGCCCTTGAACGTGCGACAGCGGACTTGTGTGCAGCTGCCCTTGCTGGTGAGTGAATGTCGAAGAGTGATACATCTGACACACATGTATACAAGGGTCCAATGTTTGTTACCTTGGTTTCACCTTTTCGCTTGGAATTATTCTTTTCAGTTCTCAAGGAACTTATATTGAAATGTGGGACTCTACTGAAACCCAACTTCCATAAGGTATTTTCACCTGCCACCGACCTGCTATCAAATCAACACAAGTTTCTATGTTTGGTATTTTGTGGTTGTGTTTGTAGATTTGGACAGCGTTCAATCACATGGCAATATTTTTCAGATGCTGCAGGAGTTTGTACTGAAACATTTGTTGAACACGTCTACAATCACCACGTCTATCTATGACGACGCTGAGTGTCGCCGCCTGGCGTATGAGCTGCTGAGAGCTCTGGTGCTGGTTCCCAGTCCTTCTTACCCTGCCCCCACTCATATCGCTATCCGAGTGTTCAGCTCTGCCCAAACCACACAAACAAACCTCCAGGTATGAGCAGTGTCTGTAGTTCTTCCACAAGTTACTCAATATCGTGTGTATGTGTTCATTGTGTTCATTTTCGTTATATTGTTACAGGTGAGAGCCAGCTGCCAGGAGTCGCTCCTGCTCTGTCAGACCCTCATACATCCCCGGGGGCCTCCACTAACTCTGCCTCGTAACCCCGTAACTGACGCCGTGGTCGGTCAGAGCTCGGATACCCTTGTTATAACCACACAGAAATCTGCGAGTCAACGCACCGAGCATGATGTAGTGAGCCCTGCAGGGCCGGCTGTCTCGGAGGCAACGCCATCACGGAACATCTCAGCACAAGAGACTGGTGACAGTCTAGTTTTACAACCAGATATTCCTGATAACAATAGCACACTCAGCAACACAAAAATCGCTGCTGAAGAGTCAAACGATGACCTGGACGACCCTGAGGTCACTCCAGTCCTCTCGTCACAGATGGACGTCTCCCTCGAGGTTGAGTCTATTGCTGAAAGACGTGACTCAGACTCGCAAGCCCAGGCCTCTGTATCTGACACAGCTACAGCATCTCCAGACACCCGACCATCTGGCAAGAGGTCGAGTCCTGCAGAGCGGGATGAAGATCCCCCACCCAAACGACAGCTGCAGGACCTGACCACAGTGACGTCTCGAGTGGACGACGTTCCCGGGGAACAGGAGGCACCAGACCCTCGGGGGTCTGGGGAGCAGCTGATGTTAGATAGCTTCATTGACACCGGACCTGATGTAGAATGATTTTGTCAATTGTAATAAAATATTTAACCCTTGTCATTATTATTTCTTTTCTTGCCATACTGTTAACAAAGATTTACTTCACAAAATCGGTTCAATTTATTTCTTCATTGATACACATTCAAATTAAGCCATAAAATTGACTTTTGTTTAGAATACGAGACATTAGCCTTTCACAGAACAATATATACATGTACCAGTATATATATATTTATATTATGCACATAGACAGGTGTATGCATCATTTTATACAATTATGAGACTTACATTTTTCATTCACATCCTTCTGATTTAAATCTATTATCACTTATGATACATGCAAATCACTATTAAAATAACATATTTCACAGAAGTGGTTTAAATCAGTGGGAACATAGATTTGGCTGACCTACATTACTGAAAATAATCTCCAAAACTGACTAGATAAATCTTGAATACAAGTTCAAATGTGAACCATCCCAAAAACAAACTTATGAATTTTCTTGTACCAGTTTTGCAGTGGATTTTATCTGGCAAAATGTATGAAATTGAAGAATTCAATATACAACAACAAAAATCCACATTTCTTGATCATCAATCCATCCGATATCCCTGCACTATTCTTACACAGCATGCTTTTGATGTGTTCACACTAACAACATTCCAAGCCTTGCTCTAATATTCTTACCACACACAGTCACACGCAAAAGAAAATCACATTCACAAGTTTGTGCACATGGTGTCCATCAGGGGTTGAATAATCAACAAGTCTCTGAGTAAGGGTATTGTAACGGTTCTTGGGTATCGGACACGGCTGTTCTGGTCGGTGTGGGATGCTGTGAGGCTGTGTAACGGACTCTGTCAGATATTGTGACGGTTCTTGGGTATCGGACACGGCTGTTCTGGTCGGTTCGGGATGCTGTGGGGCTGTGTCAGGGACTCTTGTCAGATATTGGGACGGTTCTTGGGTATCGGACACGGCTGTTCTGGTCGGTGTGGGATGCTGTGGGGTTGTGTCACAGACTCTGTCAGGTTTTGTGATGGTTCTTGGGTATCGGACATGGCTGTTCTGGTCGGTTCGGGATGCTGTGGAGCTCTGTCACGGACTCTGTCAGGTATTGTGATGGTTCTTGGGTATCGGACAATGCTGTTCTGGTCGGTGTGGGATGCTGTGGAGCTGTGGAGCGGAGACTCTGTCAGATATTGTGACGGTTCTTGGGTATCAGACACGGCTGTTCTGGTCGGTGTGGGATGCTGTGGGGCTGTGTCACGGAGTCTCTGTTGGCAAGATGTCGGGTGTAACACCTCTAGCTCGGGAGCGTGCTCACAGATATCTGCTTTGTGCTCGCTCCGTCATACGGCCTTAAACTCTGTGATACAGATCCAGGACACATCCCGCGCCTGTAACAGTGACGGGATAAAGTGTTGCACTCATGGGAATCAAGTTGAGCAACAAATCAGAAATTCATCAACTTCCATTTTTGACACAGAAATTTACGACAATGGCACTTCAGATTGTCAGATAGTGACAATCCATTTTGATATGGTGGTAAGTGAAGGATATCGACTGTATACTGTATTCCCAGAAACTATTTGTGTTCTTTCATTTTGCAAAATCTGCGAAAAAAAATTATGGACATGAATCAATGAATCACCACGACTTCGTTTTGGAGCACAAATACAAGTAACTTATATTTTGGATGGGTCAGGTACTCTGGTTTAAATTTAAGTGTTCCTGTTGTGCAGGCTATCTGCTATTCGTGAAGTAACCAAGTTTTAGCATGTGAACTTTTTCGCCTAATACCTAATGCATGCTTGAGGTTAGTATTGTATATAAAGTTTTATGTGAGGTATCTTTATCTTAAAATTGTTTTAAAAAAATTTCAATTTTTTTCATTCTGGCAAAAATGCGTAACTCACGGGACATGAACACTTTCAAAAGTAACTGGCAAAAATTGAAGGACGCAACAAATTCTGAGAATACAGCATGTACCAGAAAGTAGCATCTTTGATATCTTTGTGATGTTACCATAATTACCAACCTTTCACTGCTGACAATAGACAATGCCAGTTGATGTTACGATTGGTTCAGTCGCATGTGGTTCTCGATGATTTGGAACAACTCTTGAGGCGAAGGAACACGTCCAGTCTCGAGCTTGGACCAGACAGGTACATCTGGAGAAAGACGGGAATCATCTGAAACATTGCTTTGTGCAATGCTTCATCGGAAAATTTGTCCTTTGTAAGCCATGACATGATTATTACCAACCATCATAATACTGACCATTAAATACAACTTCAAAGGCACCGGTTGATACAAGCTGTCCTTCGATAGCATTGCTTATGAAGAACAGCATCATACAGGCATAAATCTGGAAAACAAAATCAAATCTCCTGTTCACCACACTCCATGTAAAGACCAAGCATTGTTCAGTTCAGTCAGAATATTGACTGACCTCATATATACTTCTAAGCAAATATTTTGCACTCGTTTGCATTCAGGCAAACAATCATTATTCAATAGGGAAAAAGGTGTGAATGTTTACCTTATTTTCCATGGCCCAGTTGTAGGCAGACGGTGTAGCAGTGTTCAACCAAGGGAAAGGGTTCTGGCCAGTAGCTATCAGTGCGATTAGAATGAACTTGCCGATACCAAGAATCTGTGCGAGGATTGTGCGAGGTGTTGGCGGAGGAAAGTTTTCACCCTCAACATTCAGCTCCGGATATTTCTGGTGTATGGCGTAGGCGAACTGCTCATACACCTTACGGTAACCTCAGGAATAACTGTAAGGTAAGTAGAAAATCACAATTCCTGCTCAATCAGGGTGTTCCGTAATATTCTTCAGGTGCTCTTGTCAAATGTTAAATAATACGTGACTAAAAGAATGCTCTGTCATCTTGGCCAATTTCATGATTTCAAAACTTATATACAATACAGCAGAATTTCTGCATTCATATTATAAGGAAAGCCGAACTTTTCCCAGCTAACTAAAACAATGATGATTTGGTCACTGCATGTCAAATAGAGTTACCTCGAGCACCATGTTTTTTTTGTTCTCAATTTACGATGCTTCTGTGATATAAATACGTAGCATTAGGCTACCGAGCTATGATATTTTCCGAAATTATATTTTCGTGTCCAACATGTAGAAGAAATAGGGTTTACAAAGGGGTTCATTATGCTAAACTATATCCCCACTAGACTATCGTATGACTGAATGGCCATTCATTATGAATATCGTCATCCGGCAAAGGAGATATGCCATGGCGTACAGTTATCGTGTGGAATGTTCATTATGCTTACCGCATGCCGCCTACCGCTTACCGTGCTCACTGCATTTATGGAATGTTAGCTTTAGGGTACCTTTCATCAGCCAGGTACCCAATGATCGGACTTTGATTATAAGAAGTTTATGGATCTTGTAGGCTCCATTCAAGGACTTTTCAGGCTTAGGCTTGACCAGTCTTTCTTTCAAGCTTACAGGGGTTGATGATTGGTTGTTTTACAAGCCATCCGTCCTAAATTCGCTGCATCCCAGAGTTCATCAACTCGGATTATAAGAGCCCAGAAGCCCATTTTGTGGAAAACAAAACGCTGGTACAAAGATTGGATATCCGAGTCTTGACTGATGATAGAACTGGTTGGTTTCACCCGCTTTACAATGCTTGGCGAATTTTGAAATGCGGCGAATTTAGGACGGACGGCTCGTATTGGTAGGGCCAATCAATACGAGACTAGTAGTACTTTGCGGATCATAGGGTCCGCCAAACTATGGCCCTAATTGTGATCAGCAGGCGGCCTAGAAGCCGTCGGTGTGACTGCTGACATCCATGTGTGACGTGCCAGTGAGTCAGTTCGTGATAGGCCTACTG
Source organism: Terebella lapidaria (assembly GCA_949152475.1). NCBI lineage: Eukaryota > Metazoa > Annelida > Polychaeta > Terebellida > Terebellidae > Terebella > Terebella lapidaria. The sequence continues at coordinate 1,855,561 of OX424568.1, read as the reverse complement.
ACTGCGAGAGCGACTTACCAAAATAAAAACCTGAGAGTGGGTCCAGTGAATTTGGACAGTTTAGGCATTGGAATGTCTTTTGATGCCTTCTGGGCGTCGATGGGTCGCGTAAGATCCCGCCATGTTAACACGGCGAGACATACAAACAACCCCGCTGTCGCAAAACGCGACATTTCTTCCCGCATTTGTCTGACAAAAGCGAAGAGGACTCTGCACCTGCACTTTGCTGATCATATACACAGAAACCAATGACGTCACAGATATGTGTGTAGTTCTCTTACTTATCACCGACTAAAAAAATAAATAGCTATCCCGTTTACCACACTCCTGTGTATATTTGGATGGATGGATTCATGCGGGGGATGAGCCCTCAGGATATCCGAAGAAAGTGCACGGCTTATTTCCAGTGGGTCCTGTTTTGTGTGGTGTATGTAGATCTAGGCACTACTGCATTGTCATAATTTCTATGGCGGCCTGAAGCAATTAAGGGTACATCTATAAGCTTCCTCATCACCACCGCTGGGAATCCAGCACCAGCAGCGTGTTCAATGTCCTATCCAGCCCAAAACACGACATATGAGGTGTTCTATTTGCCAGTGAGCGAGATCCGGGATAGAACCCGGGACCACTCCTTTGTACCAATGAGCTACTGACACCTAATTCAGCCTTGCGTTCAGTGACAGCGAGCGCTTTTCTAACGTTCGCCGTTGCCCCCTAGTTGCTATGCAAGAATAGAAAATATTACTTCCGTCCTGTAGCGCCACAGAACGTTTTGTTCACTGAACCCAAGGCTGGTCCTTCTCGAGCATATCCATCCTTGACAATGCGTTGTCATGGTTACTTTTTGTATTTATAATTTCATATAACAAGCATGCTATCATAGTGAAACGGGCCCCAGGCCTGGAATTAGGTTATGAAATCCAGCTGCCACCCTGTTCAAAGTACTGTTTTTATGACTGGTCTACAAAGCAATTAAGGCATCATGAAATATTTATGCTTTCAAAATGTAGTGACATAATGGAATTTGAAGAACTGTCAACACAAAACGAAGTAATTAAGACATCTATTGTGTATAATTTATTTTATTCAAAGCTTTATTCCACATTCATCTATACAAATTCTGTACATATCCATGTTATATCACAGATATCCAATCTTTGGTCATCTCATTGTGATGTTCTGCCATCACAGGCCGTCCATTTATCACAAATTCAGTTACAGATGTCCAACAAAGGTGAAATAATGACCTACATAATAATTCAGAATATTATATGTACATGACGTGAAAATATCATTTGTAAAATTTTATATTTGTGGCATGGATTTTCATCATGGTGTAAGAATATCAAGTTATTTTTTTTCTGAAAACAACAAACAAACCTTTTGACTTTTAGGATACTGCATAAAAATTTTCACAATGTCATTCACGAATGAGCAGCTCATATTGTATAAATATAATGAGAATTATGAAAAGACCAGAACATAACGCAGCGACATAAACACTCAACACAAGCTGTACACATTTTGTATCTGAGACTCAAATAAATAATTTATTATACCAGAATTCCTAAGTACTCCCATACCCTACCCCCAACAGCCCCCTCCCCTCCCTCCTCTCTCCCCATAAACTGTCAGCTCTCAGCAGCCCCCGAGGTCTTTAACGAGTGCCTGTACATTGACACACTGGATCAGCGTGCCCGGCTTGTTTCCCTGCCAGTTCTCCTCCAGTGTGGCCATCTTCTGAGGGAGAGCAGCGACAGGGTTGTCTCTCCAATTCAGCTGTCTGATGAAGTTTGAGTAGTTCAGTGAGTTGTCTGCCATTTGCATCCTGTCAAGAAAGAAAATTGAAAAGTAAATCTCAACATATATCCGTGTTTCACTTTAGCATAAAGTGTCAGTTTAGCATAATATGGTGGCATTCATGTACAGAATATTCAGTGAACTCACTTGGAAAGAAGTGCTCTCAGCAGATCGTCCTGCAGGGGAAGCTTCAGAGCATTGCACACAGTCCTCAAGGCATCCACAGCAAGGTAACCAGTCCTAGAGGAAAGTCAGAGACAATCAGTACATGTCACTGATAAAATACATGTAAAACTGCCATGATGAGTTGACTGAATGTTTATAAATATTGCTGTAAATCGAGATTGATGTAATTGTCTGCACTAATGTATCTTTGAACCATACAATCTCAAACTTGATGAATAAAAATCAACAACAATTATTTCATGTGAGTCTGCCAGATCAGGGAAGAATGGTTATTGCCTTGAAAATTACTTATACCTGTCTTTGTCCTGGTGCATACACTGCTCATTGAGCAAGGTGAAGTTCTCATAGTTGGCCTTCCGGAGCTGCTCTTGAGCAATGGCGACCAGTGTGTTGATGTTGACGTCGTCCCCCTTGTGATCCTGGTAGTAGCGGGCCACAGTGATGATCTCGTGCTCGGTGAGTCGTCCCTCGGCCAGGCGATGGAGCAGGGCTCGGAACTCGTCGTACGGGATGGAGTCCACGGCGCAGCTGAAGCTGGAGAGCACCTGCTGCTTGCACTGGGCGGCCTGCTGCAGGCGCGGCATGATCAGGCTGATCTGTCCCTTGGAGAACTGAAAGGTAGCACATTTTTGCATGATTATGAATGAAAGTAATGATCATATGGACACATGACACTGTAACGATCAATGCCCAAGTGATACATGTACACACCTCGCTATGTCGCTCCATATAGTTGTAAGCGTATTCGTCAGCATCAATCAGGACAAAGCGATGTTTGTTGAATTCAACTGTGGCACCGACATAGAGATCTTGTGCACTGTAGTACTCAGACAGCTGGGTACTGAATGGTTCCTGGTTGGACTTCTTCACACGTCCACGCTCCAAGAACTTGCCTCCGATTATACCTGCACAAGGACACGACAGACAGTGCCAGATACCAGCAAGGACCATGACTGCGAGAGAATTTACACAATATGACAGCCGTAAGAGACTCAGGGAAAAGCAAACTAACCAGAGTTCCTGACCGGTGGCTCAAAGACGAGGATGGTGTCATCAGAGAGGAAGTAGCTGATGATGAACTGTCGGTCAGCGTCAATCGGCTTGGACGTGTCCATCTTGGCGAGGAATCGGAGCACGTTGCTGTCGAGACCGTGACGATCCTTCTCCATGAACTTGATGAAGTCCCGTTTGGGAGGCTTTGGCAGGAGACCCATACACGAGCAAAGCGAGTCTTCCTCACTGCCAAAACCGTTATATGGCGGTACTTCTCGGACAGGGGCGGACTGTCGCTCCTGCTTGTATGGGATTTCCTCAAAGTGGTCTGTATGAGCAAGAACAAACCGGCAATTGTGAAAGATTCTGGTTGTGATGAAGTAGAAAATTTTGAAAAAAAAAACATTTGATAGCAAAGAACTCACCACCATGTGGCCTAATGAATACTCACTGATGCCATATTTGGTTCTGTAGTATTCCTGGGTGAAATCATCACAACCACAGATGCGGAATTTTCTTCCCCAGACATTGATGACGGAACCAACGGTTAAATCTGCGTCAGTGTAGAATTCCTGCTTCACGGCACCAGTCTGATCAGGGAAGTAACCAACATATCAGTCAAAAACAATGTCTTTGAGAACAATTAGGTACAATATCTATCATGCTGTCACTGTTCTATGTGAGATAACCAACCTTCAAACTGTCCAGAATATAGCGGCCACCCTGGCCCATCGGCCCGAAGACATTGAGAACGGTGCGGTCAGTGACTTGTCCCGGCTGTCTGAGTGGGTCCACCATCTTTGGTAGCTTGTCTCGCTTCAAGAACATTGGCGTGGCGTCTCGGCCGGCATTCGCCGGGATGATCTCTCGGATCTCGATTGTATCATCAGCAAGGAAGTAGTGCAGCACCATCTCGCGAGCATCGCCGAACATCTGGTCAGAATCGTCCCAGTAGCAGTTGAAGCGCAACACGTGACGATCATGATCCAGGAACTGCTTCAGTGTGTCATGTTTCTCGTAGGGACGTAGTGGCTGCATCGACTCATCCAGCTGTTGAATGTAAACGGAACTTCTCATTTACAATTCTTTCCAGTAAATCCAACCAGAGAAATACAAAGAAACTTAAGCTTTCACATGGTAGGATTATGAACCTATGTGTAGTAGTGTTGCATATGATGTACTAACCCCCTTTCTATGCTGCATGTACGGATCTCCAGGAGCCTGGCCTTCCGAGTTCCTGACACGAACTCCGAGTTTACCGAGGAAGTTGCTAGTGAACTGGTCGCAGTCTGTGATTTTGAACACCCGCGAATACATGACGACTTCCTTACCGACATTAAAATCCTCCACAGTGTAAAACATATCATCGTTGGGGGCCGGTCGTGGCACTCGGTGTCTTCGGATCAATGTTCCTAAAATTTTACACCAAAAATTTGAAACAAAACAGCATCGGATACTGACAACCAATAAATTGATCATTGGGCCTAAAACGGCATCAGGCTACATCCGATTATGGGTGTCAATGTTGGTCACATCATGAGTTGACCATACTAACAATAGAAAAAAATTTCATTCTCTATGTAGGTATCAAAATAAAGTTGTTGTGTACCAATAGGGGGTTATCAAACATCATTCAACAGAGGGCAGCATTGTACTATCAGTCCTTTTTGGCGCCAAAATCATAAACGGATATCGTATATAATCATTAATGACGTATATTTTGGCGGGAAAATTACGTTTATATTGATAACGCCAGCAAAAACAGTAAAATGACGTCATAAGACTGATAAAGCAGTGCTGCCAGCTGGTGATTGCAGATATTTCTGATAACCCCTCATTATGCATGACAATTCCCAGGGGTTTGGCAGATTGATTAATCACTAGACAACTTACCTTGAGGGATTCCAGAGTTTTTGCTGCGACCTTCAATGACTTGGATGGAATCGTCCTCCAGGTAGAAATAGATCTTACAGTGTCGGATTCGATACTGTTCCTCTCTCTTCTCATGGACAGCTTCCTGGAAGTAGGCATCGAACGAAAGAACCTGTCGGTCAAACGCCACCCAGGCAGGCAGGTCTGGCCCAGTGCCCCGGGGAATGTTGCTGTGGTTCTGTTTTTCCTTCTGTCCTGGAAGACGCGCTCCACCGATCCCAGGCTTCGCCTCGCCAACCATCATCGATACTTCATTGCACTGATCAAAGTGATGGGATTTGTGGTACTTGGTCTTCCCCAGCTGTGATGAAACATATAACCATGAAATGTGTGTACTGTAAAACTATATCGCCAGGTGACCAAAGTCTGAGGTAGGCCGGCCTAAGTTCGGAATAGACACGAATTGCATTGCTTTAACATTTGTGCATTGTTTCAACTTTTTTAGTGTTGTTTTGAAAAAATCTTTAATCAACAGAGGTTGTCAATTGTTTTATCGTGATAAGTCTCAAATACCTTAGGCCTAGTATCATGAACTTTGGTCACAACATCAATAGTACTGCGGTATTCAATTCTTAATGGAACCACACATTTATTTTCAACAACCATCATAACATGCCTGTACCCCACATCACAACCATGGGGGAGCACCTGTACAATGTAGTGGGCAATCCTGTTTCTCTACGATAATCATTGACATTGATGAGTTAATTAGTGGCACAAAGTGATAAATACAGATAAAAAGAACATCTGGTGTGTAATGAAGAAAACTTTTCTATTATAACCAATTGTCATTTCGGAAGATTACCTATTAAGGTGTGATTGCACGTAACTTACCGGTGACTGCACTGAGGCACTTTTCCATTGACTTATAATGTGAAAGTAAAGGTAACAAAATCACCAAAACAATACAATCCCCTGACCTAAAACGTGGCTAGCACACACACATATACTCATGGATGATGAACCGAGACATGGTTTCATAAATGATATCACGAAAGCTGTGCAATTTGATGATTAGATAAATCATTTTATACGTTTCACCAGAACGAAGATTCGAGTGTTCTGCTTGACAAGCAGTGGCTGTTGCATATATTTATTCCTTATTGTCGTCAAAATAATGAGAATATCTAGGGCTATACTTTCTGTGAGATGAATACAATGAGCTGAACATTCATAATCCCAAGCACCTCGGTGCACCCGAGTGCATATCAGCTCTGAGTTTTACTGGCCTCACTAGCTATTTGCTGCACAGCATAATCCTTTCGCTCGCCCTGTTGTGAGTGTATTTTGTAGACTGAGAAATAGGTCGGAAAATGACATATGAAAACGATGAATTTAACAAATTTAACATTGCTTAGTAAGAAACCGAGTCTCGGTTAGTAATCCTTGATGGCTAACAATCAGAAAGGCAAAATTTCACGTTGATTGGAAGTGTGTAAATTCATGAATTTGTTACCTTTATATTTACATTATAAGTGAATGGACAGCTGGTCAATGCCAGGTTCCTGACGATCACATGCAATCAATCCTTAAACAGCATATTAAATGTGCACAGCCCTGTAAATTACAGTGTAATGAATATACCGTACCGTAAAGCCCTAGGTAGGGGACTAAATATCGAACAGCACCAAATGTTGAACACAATTTTTAGGTTACCGGACCTTTGGTCCGATAACCTATTGCCGTGGCGTTGCGTCCGTCGTCGTCATCGTCCGTCGTCGTCCGTCTACATTTTTATCTTTAAAGTTTACGATCGAATCTTTCTGAAATTTTGCACAAAAATGCCTAAAAATATTTCGAGAGGGAGGTATTTTTTAGTTTTTCGATTTTCGCAATTATTTCAAAATGGCGGCCGTTTTCGTCGAAAAATGGCCAATTTTGGACTTTGGCTGTCGTTTTCTCAAAATCTGTTCAGTAACTTTTTTTCTTATTCATGCATAACACTCCTCATATGTACCTCTGTGACATGTATAAATTTCGTTGCCCTTGAATCGCTCGAAGTGGGCCATTTTGGGCCCAAACTCGGCCCAAATGGGACTTTCCCATGTTAAATTCTCCTATGCTTTATAATGGGACACATTAAGCCTAATATCTCACTTAATATTGAGATTAGAGACTAGGAATCAATTGTGGACATATAGGAAATGATATATGCTGAATATTGTCGTGACCTTGAATTTGACCTTTGACCTCATTTTCAAGGTCACAGGACAAAATGGCTAATATCTCGCTTATTATCGACTTTACAGCTTAGGATTCAATTGTGAACATATAGGAAATGATATATGCTGAATATTCTCATGACCTTGAATTTGACCTTTGACCTCATTTTCAAGGTCACATGACAAAATGGCTAATATCTCGCTTATTATCGACTTTACAGCTTAGGAATACATTGTGAACATATAGGAAATGATATATGCTGAATTTTCTCGTGACCTCGAATTTGACCTTGACCTCATTTCCAAGGTCACAGGACAAAGTTGCTAATATCTCGCTTATTACCGACTTTACAGCTTAGGAATCAATTGTGAACATATAGGAAATGATATATGCTGAATATTTTTGTGACCTTGAATTTGACCTTTGACCTCATTTTCAAGGTCACAGGACAAAATGGCCAATATCTTGCTTATTAGTGACTTTACGCCTTATGAATCAATTGTGAACATATAGGAAATGATATATGCTGAATATTCTAGTGACCTTGAATTTGACTTTTGACCTCATTTTCAAGGTCAACAGGACAAAATGGCTAATATCTTGCTTATTATCAACTTTACAGCTTAGGAATCAATTGTGAACATATAGGAAATGATATATTCTGAATATTCTCATGACCTTGAATTTGACCTTCGACCTAAATTTCAAGGCCAGTCATTTTATTTTCAAGGTCAGAATACAAAATGGTTTATATCTCTCTTATTATCAAATTCACAGCTTAGGGGTCCATAGTGAACATATAGGAAATGATGTATGCTGAATATTTTGGTGATCTAGAATTTGACCTTTGATCCAATTTTCAAGGTCAGAGAACAAAATGGCTAATATGTCGCTTATATCATCTTTACAGCTTAGGAATCAATTGCGAATATAGAGGAATGATATACTGAATCTTTTCATGAACTTGAACTTTGACCTCATTTTCTAGGTCACATCACCGATCACAGAATGGCTATATCTCACTTATTATCGACTTTACAGCTTAGGAATTTATTGTGGACATACTAGAAGTGATATATTTGTTGAAAAATTATTTTCAAGGTCACTGGACAAAAGGCTAATATCTAAAATGTATATTGTCCAGTAACCTTTCTTAGCCCTTGGGCTAATTTTTAATTTTAGCAGTACTCAAAAAGCATGAAATTGAATGGAATTTTCATGAGTAAGATATGCTTATATCTAACATTTGTATGCTCATGTGCTGTAAGTTGTGATTTACGTTCATTCTTTTCTGAGCACTGACAACATAACATTAAAAACTGTGTTCGACATTTGCTGCTGTTCGACAGTTGATCCCCTAACTGTACCGATACCGATTACTAGGACGCTAGGCAGACAATCATAACTGTTCTACAGTAATGAACGTGAATGACTTCAATGATTGATTCTGTGATTCGCGTGAATGAAATGCTCATTTGACTAATTCATTCCAATTGCATATGATATGCCATATGATATGGTCGTATTAAAGTTACTAGGGCCTGCACGATTAATGGGGTAACCGCCGACGGCTAGCATTTCTTTAATAACCTCGAATAATCGGCTGTTAAATCTTCAAACGATTAACCGGTTAACCGTCAAGCACTGGTTAACTGTCTTTTATAACCTTGATCAGTGATCACCAACCCGTCTGCTCAGGCTCCTGACAGTCTACCGACAGCCGTACCCGTCTGCAATCTTGAATGTTCTCATTGTACGTATTATATAGTACACAGTACACAATTTTTGCAGGGGAGAAAAAGCATAATTTGCCGGTCGGGGGAGGGGGTATATTGTATCCCCACAGCCAGAACAGTGAGAACACCATCAACAAGTTTAGATTACCTCACTCCGTTTTCAACTCATCAGAATATTAAACAGAAAGTTTGAAACCAACACCATAATATAATTAATAAAAATAAATGTGTGTGATACCACTTAAAATTCTGATGTCTAATGTTTAATTGAACCTTAAAGCTCACAGTATTACGGTACTGGAAGTATTTCCACGAAAAGGGGAATACCCAGGCTAATCAGAACTCAGAAGACAAAACAAAATCATACTTTTCTGAATCATAAGTTTGCTACAGTTAATCGGTTACGGTTGGGTTATAGCACACGGTTAACCGCCTATACTTTTTACTTATCGTGCAGGCCCTAGATCTCTAGAGTTGGAGCACTATTTGTCGGACGGGCATGCAAATATCGGACACATGAATAAATCACGGTTTTCACATTTAGTATACACTTTGTAAAAAATATTGGACTGAGCAAATGTGTAGAATCAAAGCATGAATTTCCACATGACAGGAGTTTCAGGTTTCCATCATTTTGAAATAGCCCTGTACAACAGTTTGTGCTTTTCACTGTCAATATCTCTGATCAACGCTTAATTTGATATAAATGTTAGTGTGTTTTGTTAAATTTGCACATGATATTCATTATTAAGCAATTATTTGTGCATAAGGTGAATCTGGTATCTCACTTGATCCATGATGAACATGCTGCGCTCAAGTGAAGTAGACACGGCTTAATATTTTTTTGACGTCGGTGTTTCATAGCTCCTTGTCCGATATTTACATGCTCTGCTGCAGTCTGCTAGGATCTTAGACTTCGTGTACTTTCGAGGTCTGTGTCTGTGCTTCAGTTTCGTGTTAAAGTCGGCGTCATTCAACTCTGACCCACTGTTTTTTCGCGATAATTTTATTAGTTTGTAAGATAGCTGCATGAATTTTTCACAGCTTCCATAATTCGGAGCGGCCTAATTTTCTACAAAATTTCAGAAAGATTGGTCAATAAACAAAAAAGTTAGCCCATTTGGCCTATACATAACGTAATAAGAAAACGTCAAAACGTTATCTATATGAATGCTACGGGGTTGGCAGCGGTCCAACGCCAAATTCCACCAGAAATTTACTATAGGCCAAATAGGCCAACTTTTTTGTTTACTGTCCGAAATCTTACAAATTTCATAACAAGTTAGGTCGCTCAGCATTATGAACGCTGTTGAAATTTCAGAAAGGTAACTAAAAAATTGAAGAAATTATCGCGAAAAAACAGTGGTTCAGAGTTGAATGACGTCGACTTTAACTTTATATGTGAATATGAATTTGTAGAGCAACAAATCATTTTTTATTCTGTTACATTTGAAATATTGCATCGGCAATATATCTCCAATAAACAGGAAATGCATCCAAAACTGTCCGATATTTGCATGCTCCGACTCTATGATAAACTGATATTGATAACTTACATCTCGATGAAAATTGTTGCCGGGTAAAAATGGCAGCGCCATCTTTGCTGTTACTGGTCAGGCGATATGTTCGAACTTTGACTGAACTGTTGCAACACCGCAGATGTCGTGACTCGGAGTTATCAGGTTATCAGCTGGTTATAGTCACAAACAGTGGCACGGAACAACTGTCAAACACGTCGCCGTCCAAACTTGTTTACATTAACAACATCCTGTTGTTGCTAGGGTTTCGTCGTCACGCATGGCTCACTACAGTATCCATGCGCCATGTGTACATAGTCCATCATAATTAGGTGCATAATCCAATTATACATGGGATATGACACTTTATTGTTATGTTGTCAAAATGTATAATAATATACATTATACAGATAAAGTTTCCATGCACGTTATAAATACGAAAAAAAAATCTTCGGTTTATGCGCAATAATCTATAGCATCCATTTTTGTTCACAGACTTCACCGTACTGTCGAGTATATATGAGCCGAATACCGGGGATCCCCGTATTTAAGCCCTGGGTTATAATTGGGGAAAGGGCGATGTGTCGAATGAAATTTAACTCCATTTATAAGCGCATGGGCTTATATTTGGGGAATAATTATTTTACGACTTTTATTTTGCACGCTCGAATTTACAATGAATTAGACACGAAAGCACTTCTTATATGCGTAATAACTATATTTATACAAACATCGTCTCCAGTGTATAATCACAGATATTCATTGTCATATTGAACGCACGCATGGAGAATAAAAAGGTACACATATACATGCCTATGCATGCATGTACAAGATAATATCCATCTGGTCACGTGTATACGTACTTACTATAGTAGCCCTAGGCAAGGCACATGTACGTCTTTTATCAATTTCATTTCAGTAGCTTATCTAGGTACCAACACTTACCAACGTCTCCTACGAAAAACAGAACGTCAACTACGTTTCCCCCAAATATAGGCCCAGTCCTGATGCGAGACAAAAATTTATTCCGTTTATAAGCCAATGGGCCTATACAAGAGTAGTACTCGGCCCCTTGTATTAGCCCATGGGCTTATCCAAAGAGGGGCTTAAATACGGAGATCCCCAGTACAAAGGAAGAGCTCATTTTTAACCTGCCGGTTCGTGTTTTTTCGTCCGTCGTCTGTCGTCCATAGCCCGTCGCCCGTCTGGGTCTGTACATTATTTGATATGATGAATTTTCCCAATAAGAACAATATCAGAACATAGGCCTACCTTGGGCCAATATCTAAATAGGCCTACGTACGTTTATAGGTTACCGTACCTTTGGTCCGATATCCTATTGGCATGGCGTTGCGTCCGTCGTCCGTCGTCGTCCGTCTACATTTTTATTAGGGCATTCCGGCAAAAATGCCTTTATGATTTTAGCAGAATTTTTAAATTTTTCTTTTCTTCCGCCGTTTTGGGTTCCGGACGATAACTTTAGATTGCCTTGATGGATCCTTGTCAAATTTTCACCACTAGTCAGAAATGATATGTGGAAGAATCCTATTCTTTTTGAGCCTTCTCCGAGGTCCGTGAGGTCCGTGAGGATGAAATCAAGGTTTTTGGTTTCCGGACGATAACTCGCAAAATATTCAGGCAATAGATGCAGAACTCTGCATGGAGGTTCATATGCCACCAGGGAACTTTATTGATTTTGGGATGAATCCGTCAAACAACTTTTGACCTAGAGGTCAAAATAATTTTTTGCTTATTCATCCTTGAGGCTTCCTACATATGTCAGAAACGGTGCGTCGTAGAGCGAAATGGACGTTATTTTCGGACTCGTCGCCCTAGACAAACATGTCTAAGGGGTATTATGGATGAACTATGACCTTGACCCGAAATTTTTTTGACGAGTCGGCATTTTTCGTTCTTGTCGCTATCTCGGAATCGGTGCGTCGTAGAGCGAAACGGACGTTATTTCCGGACTCGTCGCCCTAGACAAACTCGTCTTAAATGTATTATGGATGAACCAGAATTTTTTTTGCCGAGTCGGCATTTTTCGTTTTCGTCGATATCTCGGAAACGGTGCGTCGTAGAGTGAAACGGACGTTATTTTTGGACTCGGTGACCTAGACAAACATGTCTGGGGGTATTATGGATGAACTTTTACTTTGACCCGAAATTTTTTTGCCGAGTCGGCATTATTCGTTTTTGTCGATATCTCGGAAACGGTGCGTCGTAGAGCGAAACGGACGTTGTTTCCGGACTCGTCGCCCTAGACAAATATGTCTCAAATGTATTATGGATGAACTTTGACCTTGACCCGAAATTTTTTTGCTGAGTCAGCATTTTTCGTTTTCGTTGATATCTCTGAAACGGTGCTTCGTAGAGCAAAACGGACATTATTTTTGGACTCGTCGACCTAGACAAACATGTCTGGGGGGGGGGGAGGGGGTATGACGGATGAACTTTGCGCTTGACATGAAATTTTATTGCCGAGTTTGGATTTTTCGTTTTCGTTAACATCTCGGAAAGGGTGCGTAATAGAGAGAAATGGACGTTATCTTCGGACTCGTTGCCCTAGACAAACATGTCTAAGGGATATTGTGGATGAATTTTGACCTTGACCCGAAATTTTTTTGCCGAACCGGCATCGTTTTCGTCGATATCTCAGATATCGTTATCTTTGTCGCCCTAGACAAAAATGTCTATGGGGTATTAGGGATGAACTTTGACCTTGACCTGATTTTTTTTTTTGCATTCAAACATGTCTTTTCATTTTTGTTGATATCTTGGAAACAGTGTGTCGTAGAGCCCATGGTAAACATATTATAAATATTATAAATTAGTCTTAACACCGAAATGCCTCCAAGGCATCTTTAGGCCTTGACATCTAGTCTTTAAAGTTTACAGTCGAATCTTTCTGAAATTTTGAACAATCTGACTTTATAGACTTTAAGAGAAAGACTTTATAGCTTGGGAACCAATTGTGAACATATAGAAAATGATATACACAGAAAGAATATCGTGACGACCTTGAATTTGACTTTGAACTTATTTTCAAGGTCAGAGCACAAAATGGCTAATATCTCGCTTATTATCGACTTTACAGCTGAGGAATCCATAGTGAACATATGGGAAATGATATCTGCTGAATATTTTTGTGATCTTGAATTTGACCTTTAACCTCATTTTCCAGGTCAGAGAACAAAATGGCTAATATCTCGCTTATTATCGACTTTACACCTTAGGAATTAATTGTGAACTTAGAGGAAATGATATATGCTGAACATTCTTTGCCGTTGGGCTAATTTTTAATTTTTTTGTCGAATCATTTTCTGGCAATTTGGCAGCCATTTTTGACGAAAAATGGCCAATTTTGGACTTTGGTGGCCATTTTATCAAAATGGCAAAAAATTAAAATGGCCGCCACGCGCAGATCAAGGGCAACGAAGTATCAGAAAGGTAGATAACATGAAAGGAATCTTTTGAAATGAAAATCTCAAATAGCCGCCAAAGTCCAAAATTGACCATTTTTCGTTGAAAGAGAGAAGAACGTTTATAGCACGGCAGGAAAATTTAAAGCATGGCGGAAACCTTCTTAGCATGGCAGAAACTTTCGAGCACAGCATAAACCTTTTCAGCTCGGCACAATACTTTTTAGCACGGCACACAGGGGCGTATCTAGAAATCCCAGAAAGGGGGGGGGGGGGGCACAAAAATAAAAGCTAAAAAGATTTTAGCTTTTATTTCACAAAAATAAAATTGAGTGGATAGTCCGAGCAAGCGAGGCACGAACGAAGCGAGTCCCAAGCGGCAGAGGATCTGGGGCCTGCTTAAGGGCCCCAGAAGCCCAACGCTTTTTGGCGTTTTGCTGGTGCTTTCTAGCCCTATTCTGGGTACATATTACCCTTAGCGAGGCACAAGCACAGCAAGTTGCAAGCGGCCGGGGGTTTGGGGCCTGCTTAAGGGCCCCAAAAGTAAGCGGGCCCCAGAAGCCCAACGCTATTTGTCTCTCTAAAGAGGGGGCATAATGACATCATTTTGTCTGAAGGGGGGCGGGGGGTGGGCACGTGCCCCCTGTGCCCCCTCCCTAGATACGCCTACGGCACAAACCTCTCTAGCGTGGAATTAATTTTTCTAACACGGCGGGAACGTTCATAGCATGGCAGAACCTTTCTTAGCATGGCGAAAACCTTTTATACATGGCGGAATCTTTTTAGCACGGCATAAATCTTTTTAGCGTGGGACAAACCTTCGTAGCAAGGCACAAACTTTCTGGCATGGGATTAACCTTTCTAGCACGGCGGGAACGTTATAGCATGTCGGAAACCTTCTTAGGACCATAGGTTCGGTAACCTAAAAATTAGGCCAAGGGCCAGAGATAGGTTACCGGACAATGTTTAATATTTTAGATGTTAGCCAGGTCACTGGTTAAATTCAAGGTCAAGAGAATATTCAGCATATATAATATTAAGCATATATCATGTCCACAGTTGATTGCTAAGCTGTAAATTCAAAACAGAGATATATTAGCAATTTTGTGCTGTGGCCTTGAAAATGAAGGCAAAGGTCAAATTCAAGGTCATCAAAATATTCAGTGTATATCATTTTCTATATGTCCACAATTGATTCCCAAGCCATACAGTCAATAGAGGAGCAAGATATGAGCCAGTTTGTACTTGGACCTTGAAAATGAGGTCAAAGGTCAAATTCAAGGTCATCAGAATATTCAGCATATATCATTTCCTATATGTCCACAATTGATTCCTGAGCTGTAGAGTCGATAGTAAGCGAGATATAAGCCATTTTGTGTTCTGACCTTGAAACTGAGGTCAGAGGTCAAATTCAAGGTCACGAGAATATTCAGCAAATATCATTTCCTATATGTCCACAAACGATTCCTAGTCTCTAATCTCAATATTAAGTGAGATATTAGGCATAGTGTGTCCCATTATAAAGCATAGGAGAATTTAACATGGGAAAGTCCCATTTGGGCCGAGTTTAGGCCGGAATGGCCCACTTCGAGCGATTCAAGTGCAACGAAATTTATAGACATCATAGGAGTGCATATGAGGAGTGTTATGTATCAAAAAGAAAAAAAGTTACTGAACAGATTTTGAGAAAATGGCCACCAAAGTCCAAAATCAGGAATTTTTCGTCGAAAACGGCCGCCATTTTGAAAAAAATGCGAAAATCAAAATTAGGCCAAGGGCCGAAGATAGGTTACCGGACAATGTTTAATATTTTAGATGTTAGCCAGGTCACTGGTTGAATTCAAGGTCAAGAGAATATTCAGCATATATAACATTAAGCATATATCACGTCCACAGTTAAAGCTGTAAATTCAATAATCAGAGAGATATTTTGAGCAATTTTGTGCTGTGGCCTTGAAAATGAAGGGGCAAAGGTCAAATTCAAGGTCTTCGAAATATTCAATGTGTATCATTTTCTATATCATGTCCACAATTGATTCCCAAGCTATACAGTCAATAGAGGAGCAAGATATGAGCCAGTTTGTCCTTGGACCTTGAATATAAGGTCAGAGGTCATATTCAAGGTCACGAGAATATTCAGCATATATCATTTCCTATATGTCCACAATTGGTTCCTAAGCTGTAAAATCGATAATAAGTGAGATATTAGCCTGTTTGTCCTGTGACATTGAAAATGAGGTCGAAGGTCAAATTCAAGTTCATCAGAATATTCAGCATATATCATTTCCTATATGTCCACAATTGATTCCCAAACTGTAGTCGAAAATAAGCGAGATATAAGCCATTTCGTGCTCTGACCTTGAAACTGAGGTCAGACGTCAAATTCAAGGTCACGAGAATATTCAGCATATATTATTTCCTATATGTCCACAATTGATTCCTAAGCTGTAGAGTCGATAATAAGCGAGATATAAGCCATTTTGTGCTCTGACCTTGAAACTGAGGTCAGAGGTCAAATTCAAGGTCACGAGAATATTCAGCATATATCATTTCCTATATGTCCACAATTGATTCCTGGTCTCTAATCTCAATATCAAGTGAGATATTAGGCATAATGTGTCCCATTATAAAGCATAGGAGAATTTAACATGGGAAAGTCCCATTTGGGCCGACTTTGGGCCAAAATGGCCCACTTCGAGCGATTCAAGCGCAACGAAATTTATAGACAGCATAGGAGTACATATGAGGAGTGTTATGTATCAAAAAGAAAAAAAGTTACTGAACAGATTTTGAGAAAATGGCCCCCAAAGTCCAAAATCAGGCATTTTTCGTCGAAAACGGCCGCCATTTTGAAAAAAATGCGAAAATCAAAAAACTAAAAAATACCTCCTTCTTGAATTATTTTTAGGTTACCGGACCTATGGTCCGATAACCTATTGGCATGGCGTTGCGTCCGGCGTCTGGTGTAGGCGTCGGCGTCGGCGTCGGTGTTCACATTTTTATCTTTTTTGTTTACGGACCAATCTTTCCGAAATTTTGCACAAAAATGCACAAAAATAATTCAAGAAGGAGATATTTTTTAGTTTTTTGATTTTCACAATATTTTCAAAATGGCGGCCGTTTTCGTCGAAAATCGGCCAATTTTGGACTTTGGCGGCCATTTTCTCAAAATCTGTTCAGTAACTTTTTTTCTTTTTTTGCACAAGTATGCCTTATTATGTCCTTCATAATGTGTATAATTTTCGTTGCCCTTGATTCGCTGGTCTGCGTGTGGCGGCCATTTTGAATTTGTCGTTTTCGTCGAAAATCGGTCAATTTTGGGCTTTGGCGGCCATTTTCTCAAAATCTGTTCAGTAACTTTTTTTTTATTGATGCATAACACTCCTCATATGTACCCCTGTGACATGTATAAATTTCGTTGCCCTTGAATCGCTCGAAGTGGGCCATTTTGGGCCCAAACTCGGCCCAAATGGGACTTTCCCATGTTAAATTCTCCTATGCTTTATAATGGGACACATTAAAGCCTAATATCTCACTTAATATTGAGATTAGAGACTAGGAATCAATTGTGGACATATAGGAAATGATATATGCTGAATAATGCCGTGACCTTGAATTTGACCTCTGACCTTGGTGTCAAGGTCAGAGCGGCCGTTTTTGTCGAAAAATGGCCAATTTTGGACTTTGACGGTCGTTTTCTCAAAATCTGTTCAGTAACTTTTTTTTCTTATTGATGAAAAACACTCCCCATATGTACCCCTGTGACATGTATAAATTTCGTTGCCCTTGAATCGCTCGAAGTGGGCCATTTTGGGCCCAAACTCGGCCCAAATGTGACTTTCCCATGTTAAATTTTCCTATGCTTTATAATGGGACACATTAAGCCTAATATCTCACTTAATATTGAAATTAGAGACTAGGAATGAATTGTGGACATATAGGAAATGATATATGCTGAATATTCTCGTGACCTTGAATTTGACCTTTGACCTCATTTTCAAGGTCACAGGACAAAATGACTAATATCTCGCTTATTATCGACTTTACAGCTTAGGAATCAATTGTGAACATATAGGAAATGATATATGCTGAATATTCTCGTGACCTTGAATTTAACCTTTGACCTCATTTTCAAGGTCACATAACAAAATGGCTAATATCTCGCTTATTATCGACTTTACAGTTTAGGAATCAATTGTGAACATATAGGAAAGGATATATGCTGAATATTTTCGTGACCTTGAATTTGACCTTTGACCTCATTTCCAAGGTCACTGGACAAAATTGCTAATATCTCGCTTATTATCGACTTTACAGCTTAGGAATCAATTGTGAACATATAGGAAATGATATATGCTGAATATTCTCGTGACCTTGAATTTAACCTTTGACCTCATTTTCAAGGTCACATAACAAAATGGCTAATACCTCGCTTATTATCGACTTTACAGTTTAGAAATCAATTGTGAACATATAGGATAGGATATATGCTGAAAATTCTCATGACCTTGAATTTGACTTTTGACCTCATTTTCAAGGTCACATGACAAAATGACATATAGGAAGTGATGTATGCTGAATAGTTTGGTGATCTAGAATTTAACCTTTCATCTCTAACCTTGAAAATGGGATCAAAGGTTAAATTCTAGATCACCAAACTATTCAGCATACATCATTTCCTATATGTTCACTATGGACCCCTAAGCTGTAAATTTGATAATAAGCGAGATATAAGCCATTTTGTAATCTGACTTTGAAAATAAAATGACTGACCTTGAAATTTAGGTCAAAGGTCAAACTCAATATCATTAAAATATTCAGAATATCTCATTTCCTATATGTTCACAATTGATTCCTAAGCTGTAAAGTCGATAATAAGCAAGATATTAGCCATTTTGTCCTGTTGAGCTTGAAAATGAGGTCAAAAGTCTTGGTTTTCAAGGTCCATTTTCAAGGTTAGAGATATGGCGATTTCAGTGGTCACCTTGAATTTGACCTTCAACTTTCTCGGCTTAACTCTGTATATTTCTCCGGTAACCTTTCTAGCCCATTGGGCTAATTTTTAAGTATTTTTGTGCAAAATTTCAGAAAAATTCGCCAGTAAACAAAAAAGATAAAAATGTGGACGACGACGACGACGACGATGGACGACGACGGACGACGGACGCAACGCCATGCCAATAGGTTTTCGGACCATAGGTACGGTAACCTCAAAATAAAAAAAATAGCCCAAGGGTTAAGAGAGTTTACCGGGAAAACGTTTTGTTTTGAACCATAACTTTTTTTCATCAAAATTGCCGTATTGAACTTCCAAGGTCATTGAAGGTGAAATTTAAGATTACCATTGAAACTGCAGTATAATTTCCCATTTGATACTGCCAATATTTAAGCTCCATCTTTGGGTGTTCTACAAGTTTACTCCATACAGCTTCCATTATGAAGGAAAAATGAGGACAAAGGTCAAATTTAAGGTCATAACAATATATTATTTCATGTATGTTCCAAGCCGTTAGGTTGATAACAAACAAGATATTAGCCATTTTTGTGCTCTGACCTTTAAAATAAGGTCAAATTCAAGGTCACGACAATAATCAGCATCTATCATTTCCTTTCACAATCGATTCCTAAGCTGTAAAGTCAATAAGAAGCGAAATATTAGCCATTTTGGTCTCTGACCTTGAAAATAAGATCAAAGGTCAAATGCAAAATCATGAAAATATTCAGTATATTTCATTTCCTATATGTTCACAATTGATTCCTGAGCCATTTTGTGCTCTGATTTAAAAAATGAGGTCAGAGGGCAAATTCAAGGTCATGAGAATATTCAGCATATATCATTTCCTATATGTGAACAATTGATCCCCAAACTGTAAAGTCGATAATTAAGCAAGATATTAGCAACTTTGTGCTTTGACCTTGAAAATGAGATCAAAGGTCAAACTCAAGGTCATCAAAGTATTCGGACTATATCATTTCCTATATATGCACAATTGATTCCTAAGCTGTAAAGTAGATAATAAGCGAGATATTATATTAGCCATTCTGTGCTTTGACCTTGAAAGTAATGTAACGTTTGACACCTGCTCCCTAGGGCGCAAGCACCCCGCGCTGAGGCACAGTCACGGCAGGTGTCGTGATTACTAGAACTACAACCAGGTAACAGTCCGTCCGGACGAATCCGGCCGTCATACGTCACATCATAACACATCATAGACATACAAAATACATTATACATCAGTTATGGTAATGTAGCCGTATGCGGAGCCTGAGATGCCATGGGAGCGGCACCACGGAACTCACGCATGTGGGCATGTTGCTGGCCGACCTCGCCGACGGCACTGCTGCATGGATAGAATCCTGGACAGCCCGACGGTCTGCCAGAGCCTGTATCGCACCATCCCAGGGCGAGAGACCGGTGATCACAGGGATGAGCCCCTGAATCAGCACAGTCTCCCTCCTGGACCTCTGATTGGAAATGGTCCCCGAGGCCTTACAGCCCACTTCTAGCTGGATGGAAGGGACGTGGAGCTCATGGCCGAGCTCACCCATCGTTCTCTCGCTTTGCTAGCTTTGAGACAACTCCGAATACACAAAGCAGCTTGGTAGTATTTTTACCAACAAGCACGAGAGACAAGGGATGACGTAAGACCATTGTTCAGTATAGTGGATAGAGAGAAGGACAGTGAGTCGCCATGACATCTCACGAGCTTCGCACAGAAGCGGCCAAAACAAGAATAGTGTTAATAACAAATCTCCTGCCGTGATCATTGGGCAAAATCGCCACAATACCCCCTTCTTACAATGTTGGTGCCCAACATGCTCCGCCCGCGCCCAAGCCAGCAAACATGACGAAGGCATCACTTGGCGGAACCGAAGGAAGCAAGGTGAGCGGTGTCCGAAAGTCGCGAGGCAAAAGACTCAGACCTTAAGGGTCCGTTTTGGAAGAATGGGGAACGACCCTCGGACTTACTGACTATAGTGAAACCATCCAAAATTTCGAATAAACCCTAATAAACAAGCTAAAAATTTTAAAGAGGTGTTCCAGCAAGGATGATGACCTTGGAAGGTCATCCTCCGAAAGGGATGGTGTGCCGAGTCTTTGGAATATCTTTAAGGTTAAACTTTAAATTTAGAAATTTTGTAAAATGACACACCAAGTGACCAAAAGTGGTAGTACCTCTGAAAAGGGATGCCATTTGCCCTCGCCAACCAGCGCCTCAAACGCGTGATGGCCAGAGGTAAGGCGGAGCCACAAGAAGTGACTCTGGTACGCTGCTGCGTCGCCGCAGCGGCAGGGCTACACTAGCCCTGATTCTCCTCCATCGGCTGCTCGTCCGCGCTGTCCTTCTTATCTGTGGACAGCTGAGACCCTCTCTCTCTCGAAGCGGGGCAGGGAGCTGATACTCGGCCTGTTGGAGGGGCGGACGTGAAATGCCGGGCGGCGGTCACATGATGGGCCCCGGCGGAGCAGCCAGAATGGAGGCCGGAAGACCTGCTGCGCCGAGTCGTGCGACTGCGGAGAACATGTCTATCCGATCTCAGATGTGCATTGCTTTGGGCGTGCGCTTTCCCCATTTCTGAACTAAAATGGGGTAGATCGCCCATTCCAACACAGCATCCGACCACTGTACATTGACTTGCGCGAGAGCAGACGACGCAGAATCATCAACGTTCTGTTGCAGGCTAGTCAGCAGCCTCGGCATCACGCAAGCGGCGCTTGAGCTCCTCATTCTCAGCCCGAAGTCGCTGTACTTTGGCCCGAAGCACTGGCAGTTCCAGTAGTGCTGCCTCCGATGAAATGCGTTCCAGCCCTTCTCGGCGAAGGCCGGCTGAGCGGCCTACAGACTCGCGGAAAGTCCCGCAGTCTCGGAATCGTACTGTCAGAGTATTTCCTCCGCAGGGTTGATGGCGTCTAGAGCCAGGTTGGCAGTGCTACGACCACCCGTGCCCATGGCGCTT
The DNA here is from genome assembly GCA_949152475.1 of Terebella lapidaria. NCBI lineage: Eukaryota > Metazoa > Annelida > Polychaeta > Terebellida > Terebellidae > Terebella > Terebella lapidaria. The sequence goes on along the minus strand of OX424568.1, from coordinate 1,833,853 downwards.
GCTCCCACGGAGGAACTGGATGCTGACCTCAAGAGAGGTGGTGCACGCCCAGAATCGCTTGCTTGTGAAGGAGCCACGCTAGGAATCTTAGGCCGGGTCCCAGGCATCGAGCTCGAGGGAGAGGTGATGTCCGCCACCTTTCATCCCTCTGACGAACCCGAGGGTACCGTCACTTCAAGCAAGGGCGGATACGCTTCGTCCATGAGCACACCCGGTTACTGATGAGGGGCCTCTGTCCCTGGAGCAGTTCCGGAAGACAGGCTCTTCCCCATAGTCCCTGGCTTGGTGCGCCGCTTGGGCATAGCCATGCGGGTCCGTGCCATAATCTGCGACATCTCGGACACCACAGTGATGATCCGTTGCCGGTCTTCCCCAGGTTGGCTTAACGGAGGTCGGCGGACGGCCTCTAATGCCAACGCTCCGGTTGGAGCATCGGCGGCAAATGAACAATTTCACCCAGGGGTAGTGATACATGCTCACATGCCGGTTCAGATGATCAATGGTGGGCTACCATCGATTGTCTTTGAGGGCATTGTGAGGGTCCTCATACCCGTCCGAAGAAAGGGGACAGAAAGGGCATCACACCCCCTGGTCTGTCGGCTCCGGCAGCCTCTCATGCTTCACATCCATCAACAGACGGGGTTGTGTGAAGGGAGTGTCTGCTGATGAGCCCTCTCCCATGGCGCAGCGGGAGTAGGCCTCCTTGGCATATAGCGCACGAAACATTTCGCCTTGACGTACGCCCGGTAATTCGGGGCCAATATCGGCCTGCAGCCTCTTAGAAGGTTGCTGCGTCCCGGAAGGCTGCGAGTGCCCTGCAGGACCGGACTGTGACCGGATGCTTTCAGGTGTGCTGCTCGTGAGCCCGGCAGACTGGTTTTTCTTCTTAGAGAGATTCGCCCAGATGGCTAGCAGTGCCTCGTCAGACAGATTGCTCTGCCTCATCTCCTGGGCCTGCTTCTGGGGTCTCTTGAGCCGCTGATCCTTATCTGCGAGCACAGGCTGTCTGGAAGGCTGTCACGATGAGTCAACTGCCAATTGCTTCCCACTGGGCCCCTGTTGGTGGCCGGATGGGCGACTGCTGGCGGGGACCCCTCGATCCCTGGCTGGAAAATGCGGAGGTACTCCCCGCACCGCCTCCCAAAAGATTCAGCGCCTTAGTACCTCTGGAATGAACGAAAGCGCCGCCAGCGCCACTCCACGGGGAGTTCGGGGCATTGGCACCGGAGCCAGGGGAAGAAAGGTGCTGGCGTGAGAATGAAGCCTTCAAGCGCTTGCGATGTTTCTTCTTCTTTTTTCGAGTGGAATCGTTCATACCCTGGCCAGGCATGGACTGGGGTCGTCCGTGGTCAGCAGCACCTAATCACCCTGAGCCTCCTGCTACTTATACATGAACGCTTTGGCAACCCTCTTGGCCTAGCCACGTGACATAACATCCGCGGATGCTGTCCAGACATGAGGAACATCATCTGGTCAGCATCTTGGATGAGCCGATCCATGACGAGCGGGTCCTCGTACTTCTTCAGGTTGTCTATGTGGACCACCAGAACCCTGTCCGGATTGGAATCCCTACATATCCGGTAGTCCCTCGTACTTCTTCAGGTTGTCTATGTGGACCACCAGAACCCTGTCCGGATCGGAATCCCTACATATCCAGTAGTCCACCTCGGTCACCTGTTTCAGTACAGTGAACGACCTGATCCATGGCCGTGCAAACTTGTTGCCCTGTTCGGCCGGTGGATAGTAATAGCGCACCTTGTCGCCTTCCGCAAAAGCAGGCCTACCCTTAGCATGGGCGAAGTAGCCTCGCTTCTGCCAGATAGCGGACTTATCCAGGTGCGCTCGTGCAAAGTCGTGGGCGTTCGCCATGGCGCGGCGAACCCACTCCACGTACTCCGGACCACACTGGGGTACCAGACAGGTCTCCGCCACAGTTGGATACACAATAACCACAGGCAGATTTAGTTCCCAGCCGTCCAACATCACGTGTGGCGTCACCCCGGTAGAGGAGTGGACCGACGACCTATACGTCATTAAGACGCACAGGGGATAGTCATCCCAGTTGTTTGCACAATCATTCACGAAGGCCGACAGCATATTCAGGATAGATCAGTCGAACCGCTCGACCTGTCCGTCAGACTGTGGCCAGTGTTGGTCCGGATCTTGGTGCTCCCTAGCATCTGTGCTAGGCCCCGGAACAGGTTGCTTTCAAATTGCGTGCCCTGATTCGAGTGTACCTGCTTTGGTATGCCATGATAAACCACCCACCTATTCACCAGCAACTGAGCTACCTCGTTCGCGGTCTGGCAGCGCAGCAGGTAGGCGATGGTGTACTTGGTGGAATAGTCCGAGATCACCAGGATGTACCGGAACCCACGCGGAGTGACCCAGTGAGTGTCAAGAATATCCAAGGTCGAAAGGCGAGCCAGCCATAACTGTGGTTAAGGGGTGGCGGCCAGGAGCCGGAACTCCTTTCCGAGCTTGACACCGAGGGCAAGCTGCACAACATCGCTGCACGTCCAAGCCGCTACCAGGCCAGTGAAAGCACTGTTGTAGCCGGTGGACAGTCCTCTGGATGCCTAGATGGCTGGCCACCTGGCGGTCATGCAGCTGATGGAGTACCTCTCTGCGCAGCTTCGCCGGAAGCACTAACTGCCAAATGGGAGGCAGTGGGCTCAGTGGCTCATAGCGTTGGTATAGTAGGCCTTCCTGGAGAGCGAGGCATTCCCACGGGGAGACTAGGATAGTGTCTTCTTATAGGTCTGCCGCTCGTACTCAGACTCACCCGAGGACCCGGGCGGGACCCGCAAGGAGTACATCACCGGACTCCGGTTCGAACGCTGGACATCAGCACCTGTAACGGCCGGTCCGTGTGTGGGGTGGACTCCTATGGCTTGGGCCGCCGTGTTGGTTAAGAGTTCGGCGGCCTGCGGTCTTCCTGGAAGGTCCCGGTCCGAGTCTGATGAGGAATCCTTGCCACACTGGAACGGTGTCATTCCCGCACAGTTGAGATTCTTACACTTATGACGTGACAGGCCATCAGCATTGCCCTGCAGTTTACCGACTCGGTGCTCAATTTGCATGTCATACTCCTGGAGTTGGCGAGCCACCGGGCCACCAAGCCATTGGCTTCACTGTAGTTGAGCAGCCATCGGAGCAAACTGTGGTCAGTCTGCAACCGGACATGCCGCCCCAACAAGTAATGCCGGAAGCACTTAGTCATAGTAACAACCGCGAGGAGCTCGCGGTGGGTCATGCAGTAGTTCATTTGAGAGCAACTGAGACCCATGCTCGCATAAGCTACTACACGCTCATGTCCATCAAACGATCTGTGAGAGGACACAACCGAACGCAAAGTTGCTCGCGTCTGTGTCCAAGATGAACTCGCAGTCGGGAAGAGGGTGCCGAATCACAGGTGCTGCCACCAGGGCCTTCCAGAGGTCTGTCAGGACCCTGCCGGAGCAGTTTGCGGAGAGCTTGGCGCTGATCTTCATCTAGCCGGTCCTTCGGAACGTGACATTCCAAATGGTCCGGCAGGGTGAACGGATAATCCCCGGCGGCTGCTTACGCCCTGGCCACGCGGCAAACAGGGTCGTCAGGGATAACCAGAGTCCAGAGTCCCACCCAATGCATGTCCAAGGAGCATGCATGGGTGGCGCAGTCGGGCCTCCACGATCATCTCGCTATAGGGTGACACGATGGTTGTGCGCGCCGCCCTGAGTTGGAACGAATGCGACGGACCCTGTCGGAAACGATAATGTGTGTCTCCCCCTATCCGGAGTTCGCCGGTACTAAAGTACGCGATCACCCGGTGGATCCATAAAAAGTTACAGGACAACTGTCCCCGGATGCAGTGTTGGTCACCACCATGCCCAGCTTCAGTTTCCCTCACAAGAGGGTTGCCGCCTCTGTCTCGGAGGACCAAGGCAGAAGGAGTTCCTCCGTTGGGGCTCAGGCAAGCTGCCTTTATGGCCCTCCGCCATGCAGACCACGGCTTCATCGAGTGAGTATCTTCCCCTTCTGATGGTGATGTTGTCTCTCTTGGCAGCGTAGGCAGGGGTAGTGCATTACAAGACCAATACTGTTGCGAATGTGGATACGGCAGCCCCATCTAGGGTGCTGGGCCTCACTTCCTCAGTGGGTGACATCTCTGTTGGGCTATCTATCATGGAGGAACCCAAGGCCAGACCCTCGGCAGGCCTGTGAGTGGACGTGCTGGAGTGGCAAAACATCACCACTCTGGTTTGAAGCACATCTATTTTGACTGGTTTCACTGTTTAATGTTGGTGAAGTATTTTTTTCTTAATACTGCTAGCGCCTTGTATTCGGGAGTTTGCTTCCTGCATTCTGGGTGGGAATGATGGAGAGCACAATCATGCAAAACTTTCATCTCCATTTTGAGTATGAAAGCACTTGTCTTCTGGGAACAAACAATTGCCTTATGGCTCAACATCCGCACTCTGAGACTACGGCTCAACCCTGGGTCAGTATGTACAGGCTCTGGCACTCCGTCTGGCTAACAGGGGTTCTATCCCCTCGTTGGATGATCTGGCCAGCAACACGCCCACATGCTCCTATATTCAGAATCGCCTTTGTGGCTCTCGGTCTCGGGTACACTCAGCGGATCGCATTGGCCCTATTGAGCTGGCGCCACATTTTCCATATATATATATACAATGTATGTATGTTATCGGCCGGTCCGATAAATCGACTCCTTGGTCAGGTGACGGCAAGGACAATGCCGAATGGCAGGGTGTTTGCACCCTAGAGAGCCGGTGCCAAACGTTACACTATAGTCAGTTCTGTCTGGAAAGGTTGAGGATGACAGAAACATGAGAAATGCTATCTCACATTCTGGCTCAGTCGGTCGGGTTAACCAGGGTTCTATCCCTGTGTGGACCATAAGCGAGGCTTTGCTCATGTGCTGTGGTTTCTGGCTTTGCGTGCCATTTATGGCAACATATGAACATGTGTCTAAGATGGCGGCGAAGTAGATCTGATTCACCCAACCCACGCGCTGGGGTTTTTATACTGTAATGTATCCTTGCGCGCGGGCGGTGATTAGAGGGGATAATCCGCCAGAGGAAAATAGTTCCCGAGTACTAGGGCACACTACATAAAATCATCTACTGCGTAAATGTCATTTATGGCAACATATGTGTGCTATACAAACCAGTTATGTATGCATGCTGACATACTAACTCCTGGGTCCAGCACCGGCAAAGACACAGGGCTAGAGAACCGGCGTCATACACGGTCGTTTTTGTGAACTTCCCGCGGTGTGAACTTCCTCACCCTGGTGTGAACCATTCAACATCGACGAGAACCTCACCCCGGTTAGGACCTTTTCACTCCCAGAACCTAACAAGGTGAAAATACTGAGGGTTGCATACAGAAGTTTGTGGGACAGCAATGTTTGTGTTTACATGAGACCCGGGTGATATACATGTAGTTTTTATTGAAAATAGACACTAAATATTTTGACACAGTCACATTCAAGCACATTCATGGCTTTACTCGTCAGTGAAACACCAACACCAACTGGTACCGACAATGTTTCCGACATGGCACGTGTGATAGCAGCAAAGTTTGATATGAAATACCACATCTAAGTTCATGCATGCGACAAAATGTGTCAACTGATGAAGAACATTGATACATCGTCATCGAACCGGTAATAATTATATGTATATGTCAGATTGGTGCTGTTCTCTCGCAGATATAGCAGGCCTTCTTGTGTTCACACGAGGCATCGTTCCACTGCCAGCCGAAGTACCAGTCCAGCCAGAGGCAATGCTCGGAGCCGGCGCCGTTGTTAGGCTCGCCCGTGTGCCAGTGAGTGTAGGTGACTGGACTGAGAGTGTCCGCCCATAACCAGAACCCTTCCTCTTCCCTGTCCGTGCCTCCCGTCCAAAAGTCACAGTGCTGGATACCTGTCGATATCAACACTGACTATCATGATAGTGTACTCCACTCACGCTAAATAGGTCTAAACACTAACTACGCCGACTATATCACCATTTCACAGTTTTATCTACTATATCTATTCTAATTCATAACATGTGCCAAAGTTGGTTTCAAGTTGAAATTCGAAGTAAAAATAGACTTACTAGTAGAGGTAATTTTAACTTATTCGGTTACACCCATGAAATCTGTACTGGACAAAACATTTACCTTGTTGAGCTCAATAATAAATGTTTATCGTCTTAACTATTTTTATTGAGGTCAGTAACAGACTTAACTAGCAGAAATAATGTTAACTTATTTGGTTACAGCCATGAAATTTATACTGGACATAACTTTTACCCTGTTAGGCTCAATAATAAATATTTCTTGTCTTAACTATTTTTATTGTGGTCTATAATAGACTTAACTATTAAAAATCATGTTAACTTATTCGGTTACACCCTTGGAATATCTACTGGACAGAACCCTTACCTTGTTGAGCTCAATAGTAAATATGTCCCGTCTTAAATGTTCTTATTGTGGTCAATAATAGACTAGTAAAACCAATGTTAACCTATTCGGTAATATTGTTCTGTTTTCACCAAAAATATCAGTTCTCTATTCTGAACAAGAATCCAGTGTTATTTGCTTTCATAGTACAGGTTATTGGAGTGAACACACATGTCAAAGTAGGTATTTTAATGGTGGTAATAAGTCAACCTCTTAACTAATTAATATTTATTCGATCATTCTGAAAAACAATAGTTTTCGTGTGACGGTCTCAATCATTGAACCTGTGCGATTTCATCATCATTCATCGAAAACTCCCATCCGTAGAGCGTTCACAACCCATGTGTGTTAATTTGAGCACAAAATGTGTCGTCAATCGGCCAATTTGGGATCTTACCAAAAGATGTGTCTGCATAAAGAATTATTGGAATCGGTGAAGATTTGCTACCTGTAGAGCGTTTACAAGAAAATCTCTACGGCGGCGGCAGTGGCGGACGCACCGGCGCGACGAAGACAAACCCAAAGTAACCGCCGAACTTTGTTTGGGGGATACAATAATATCATGACAAGTGATTGAATGAAGGGGCATATCATTGAACCTTTTCTGGAGCCGATCTGATCCAGAAGGTACTGTTGCTCCTCGCTAGTTTCTATGGCTACGAGGTGCGAGTTGTTGATTTGGCAGTTCTGTCGAGCCGTCTGCCATGAAACACGTTCTGATTGGATGCGGTAGCAGGAGTGGCCGTGCAGCATCTCTGACCCTTCCGAGCACTTGTCTGGTGTACTAGCAGCTGAAGGTCAAATAAGATATTTCCACAACAAACCCAATGACGACCAGATATACAATAGTGCCATGGATGATCAGGATTGATATCACTATAGATGGATGTCTATAAAAAAAAATAGCCCAAGGTCTAAGATGGGTTACCGGACACTTCTGTTTTTCAACACTGCAGATGACCTTGAGTTTCACCAATCAAGTTCATCGATGTGATCATCACTCAATGTCACTGCATGACTTCATATATGTTAGGTGTGCTGCATGACTTCATATATGTTCATAATGCACTCATGTAAGCTCTATCAACAAGTATTTTGTTTGTAGAGGCCAATTTACATATGTCAGGTCAGGCGAGACCTACAAGGTCGTTTAAGGTCAAATTCAATGTCACCAAAGATATATACATGACTTCTAATATTTGTACACAATCCTAACCTGTATGTGCAAGTGCTTAAGCCTCATAGGCCAATTTAGACATTTCAAGTCAGACATTTAGCACTCAAGATCATCCGAGGTCACGCTCCAGGTCATCTTTAGTTGTACCATATACGGCTTCCTATAGGCTCTCAATGCAAACTTAAGCTCTATCTACAAGCATTTCATCTGTAGATGCAAATTCGTACATCTTTTCACCCAAAAATGGCTGTTTTGAACTAGGTCATCGAAAGTCAAATTCAAGGTCACCTCACAAATCGCCATATATGACTTCCTATTTGAAAGTGTCAATATCTAAGCTTTATCTTCAAGCGTCAAGCGTTCTATGAGCACAGTACGGTGTTGGCACCTCATATTATGAACAAAAAAAGTGGCAAAATTTCTTTCAAATCGTGAAAAAATGTTTTCCCCCTAGAAATGGCCCAAAATGGATAGTAATGCGATTTGGGCCAAAAACATTTTTTTACGCCACCCCGTTAAAAATTCAAATTGACTGCCACACGGGGACCAGAGATTCAAGGGCAACAAAACTTATATACGTTACAAAAGGCACGTAAGAGTAATCTTTTTGAACGAAAATCTCAAAACTGATCGAACAGTTTTTGAGAAAATGGTCGCCAAAGTTCAAAATTGAATGTTTTTCGACGAAAACTGCCGCCATTTTGAGAAAATTTAAAAACTAAAACATAGCACCAAGGGTGCTGTAGCTTACTGGCAATCATGAGAATTGCACAGAGTATTGATTTTCCAACATATATTGTTACACTGATCGAAAGATTTTTTTCCTTAATGGCATATATTCACAGACTGTCGATTCAAAGGCAACAGAACTTTTACACATCCATAGGTACAGAGGGAGAATATCACCGTTTTTGAGGAGAATTGTCTGAATAGATTTTGAGAAAATGGCCACCAAAGACAAAAATCATTGTTTCTTTCGATAGAAAAATGGTTGTTTTGACCTCCCAAGGTCATTCAATGTCATATCCAAGGTCACCATCCAACCGCAATATATGATTTCCCATTTGAATGTGTCAATACTTAGGCTCTATCTTGAAGTGTTCTATGAGTTTACCCAGCACAGCTCCTATTATGAAGTGCAAAAATTTTTTCAATGGCCAAAAAAAAATTCGGAAATCGCTCAAAACGAATAATGACTTGATTTCGGACACATTTTTTTTTCTCGCCTACCCGTCAAAAAATCAAAATGGCCGCCACTCGCAGACCGGCAATTCATCGGCAACGAAACTCATACACATCATAGAGGTACATAAGGAGAATCTTGTTAATGATTTTGAGGAAAACTGTCTGAATAGATTTTGAGAAAATGGCCACAAAACTCTTCGTTTTTTCGACAAAAAAGTTCGTTTTTGACCTTCCAAGGTCATTGAAGGTGCCAATACTTCGGTTCTATCTTGAAGTGTTTTATGAGTTTACTCCGCACAGCTCCCATTATGAGGGAAAAATTGGGTGAAATTTTCCAACTTCCAAAATGGCCAATTTTTTTTTTTTGCTGGAAATGGTTCAAAACGAATAGTGACTTGATTTGGGACAAAGATTTTTTTTTCGCCCGCCCGTCGCAAAAATCAAAATGGACGCCACACGCAGACCAGCGATTCAAGGGCAACGAAACTTATACACGTCATAGAGGTACATGAGAGGAAGGTTTTGAAACAAAAATCTTGGCCACCAAAAAATTTTGACCAAAAATTGGCAATTTTTCGTCAAAAATGGCCGCCAAATCGGCAAAAACGATTCAATCGAAACTGACGAACGAAAAACCACGATAATAGCTTATCGGCCCAAAGGGCTAAAAATACTACCTAGGATTATTTTGAGGTATCTTTCCGCAAATTTTCAGAATGATTGGATCGTACACTTCAAAGATAAAAATATAGACGGACGGACGACGGACGCAACGCGACGGCAATAGGTAATCGGACCATAAGTCCGCGGTGACCTAAAAATAATAAAGTATATTTTGGTATACGTACGCGTTATCATGTTGTAAATTGTAGTAGGCATACATTGTATGGTTAGCCTAATGGCCTACCTTAACACCATACACAACCACACAGAAATACAGAGAAGGCCTATTCAACGTACTGTTATTATACTCACCAATAACATGTGAAGGCACATTGAATGGTTTTTGGTTGGCTTCATGTGCCGCGCATGCAATGACATTGTTTACCCCCACCTCCTCCAGCCGTCTGAGGATACCGTGGGACTGCCGGACCTTGCGTTTGATGGTCGCCATTTCATTCTGAAGGATCACAATGTGGTCGCGCAGGTTGTTGACAGCTTGTAGTAGTTTATCCTCCTGAAGTTTCGGCTTGTGAACTTCATTATCGAATTGACCGATCCGGTTGGCTTCTCCGAATGCCAACAAGCCAATGGTAATTAGAAAAAAAGCCATCTTCATAGCTGATGGCTCAACAAGTGACATCTCAGATCAGCGAATCTGGCTGATCAACTGAAGTTTATGTGTCAATGAATATTTAAGAAAAGTACTGAGGTGTTTTCAATGATGTTTGAAGTTTCTCTGAATAATCAAAATATAGTTATGCTGTTTTTAGTAATCCACTCTTTCAATAGTAGACGAGGCAAAGTAGTGTGTGTAATTTTCTTATCTGTACGTGTTTCACTGCAGACAAATTCGACGCAATACTTCATTTGACATGAAATAAGCGGACGTGTATGTATGAATATAAAGCGCACATTATCTCTATTGTTGATGGATATATTGGTGTGTTTTTATTTCAAACACTGATATTTGTCCATCGCGGCTATAGTTATAACTTTGATGTGTCCATGGTTCTGTGTGTACCGCCTCAGGGCACGCATAGAAATTTGCTGACAGAAATTATTTTTAAAAAGTTTCGAATGACATTTCATCAAATATTTTCAATAGTGTCTTCAAAGTAAATGTCTATATCAGCGAAAAGTTGAACATGAAAGGTGTAGCGTTGGCTCACTTGGCTCGCGTTTGATTTGAATGTTGTTTGGGAGCTGCATGCATGGCGACCTCACACTCAGATAAATGAGGTTATGAAAATACGACCACGAGTAAACATTGCTCCTGTGTGCCGAGAGCAACAACGTTCCAACAGTAAATAATGTTCATAGGCTTTTGACTTTTAATGTATTGCTATAATTGAAACGTTCAATAAATGTACCAGCAAAACACCCTACATGTACCATCGCTAATGGACACAAGTACAGGAGTTTTCGTTAACGTAATGATAAATTTAAAATAGAAACGTACGAGCATTTTTTGTGCTATTAACTAGACAGAAAGATTATACATACATTTCGAGGTTAATGAAATAATAAGAATAAATGTACAGGAAAAATGTACCATTGTGTCATTCACCTTGCATGTGAAAAATGGACACATTATTTTTGTCACACCAAGTAATGCTCATCGTTTTATTTCTTTTAAATAAGAGAAATATTGTTATACATGTATTCATCCGAAAATATTCACGACGATGCTCTTCATGTAGGCCCACATGTAAATCACTTGTCACACACAATTCCGTGAGGGTAAGAACAGGGATACTGACAAAATGATGAGTATTTATTCATCTGACCTCCAGGACTATCCAGTCAGGATGTTTGGAAGTCATGCATGGATGTAACGGATGAAATCCCTGTAACTTATTCTGTCTGAACCACTGGAACCCATGCTATCAAACAGCGATCGAATCTCGGTTTCTGTTAGAGCCAATCGCCTGAGGGCATGCGCGAACTCACATGGCGCCAGGGACCAATCACAATCGTTATCTAGTGCTCGGAACATGGTCCGGTAGAGGGCATACCTGTATGAAACCACAACAAGCCAAAATTCTTATATTGCTCAAATAGCAGCTCTCGATTATTATCATTATTATTATTATTATTATACATATCTGATTAGTAGGCCTAATGTACCTGAGGTAAACTTCTGGAGATCGGCCCATCCCGCGCAGATATTCGTCATAAGAAATTCGCCCATCTCCATCGTGGTCAAATGTGTCAAAGTGTTCCTGGAGGTCAAACAAAGCTTAAAAAACAGTGATGGAGGTGAACTATAATAACATGACAGTCAAGTAGATTCTGGATTTTTGTTTCAATATAGGTCTAGTATGGCCTACGTATTACTTGTAACTCTTACTCCTCAAAAGAAACCACTTTGATACCGGAATAATTGAGATACAATAAAATCATCAGTATAGTCATTGCCTAGAGAAATATCAACACTTTCACCTGGAGTTTTCGCGTGGACATGCTGTGTCCATGTTTGTGCAAGAGTGTGGTCAGTTCTTGTACACATAAAGATCCACTGCCGTCCACGTCTGTACTCCAGAACAGCTCTTCAGTAGCCCGGTCCAAGTCAAACTCGCTTGTATAATCTCCAGAAAATAAAACAAAACTAGCTTAAAGGCTAAGAAAGGTTACCGGACAATATATGTACGTTTTATATTTTAGATATTAGCCATTTTGTCACGTGACCTTGAAAGTTCACAAGAAAATTAAGCATATATCATTTCCTATATGTCCCGAATTGATTGCTAAGCTGTAAATTCAATAATTAGAGATGTTATCAATTTTGTTCTATGATCCTGAAAATGAAGTCAAAGGTCAAATTAAAGTTCATCAGAATATTCGGCATATATCATTTCCTGTATGTAAAGCGATATTACCCATTTTGTGCTCTGACCTTGAAAATGAGGTCAAAGGTCAAATTCAAGGTCACCAAAATATTCGACATACATCATTTCCTATATGTACACAATTTATTCCCAAGCTGTAAAGTCAATAATAAGCGATATATTAGCCATTTTGTGGTCTGACCATGAAAATGAGTTTAAGGGTTGAAGTCAAGGTCATCAGAATATTCGATGTATATCATTTCCTATATGTCCACAATTGATTCCCAAACTATAAAGTCGATAAGAAGCAAGATATTAGCAATTTGGTCCCGTGACCTTTGAAATTATGTCAAAGGTCAAATTCAAGGTCACGAGAACATTCAGCATATATCATTTCCTATATGTCCACAATTGATTCCTGATCTCTAATCTCAATATTAAGTGGCATATCAAGAATAATGTGTCCCATCCATCGTTCGATGGGTTGATATCAAAATCAATAGAATGATTGATAGAGATTGATGGATTGATATCAAAACCACCAGGGTTCTTTCCTGGTGATATATGAATTTCTATGCAAACTGCAAAGATCTGCAACCTGAATACTTTATGAAACTTTTCGACCGGAAATCAAGTCTCAAAATCAATCTTGATGATCCGAGGTCCGTATTACGTTTCTCGGATAAGGCTGAAAAAATTATAGGGTTCTTCCAGTTTCTGATCAGTGGTGAAAATTTGGCAAGGATACTTCAACGCAAACTAAAGTTGATCATCTGGAAACCAAAACGGCGGAAGAAGACGAAGAAATAAATCTGCTAAAATCATGGTTGATCAACATACCTTGTACTGTTGACCTTAATGGTTTGAAGGCGACCATATGACCAAGGCTGTCTCTGTACTGCTTTTGGAACAGACATAAAAACATCAACGTGACAACAAAGCGAGCAACATCAGGTATTGTGCCATCTTCGGGATCCATTGTCATAGCAACTCCGATACTTGGCAAATCATGGAAACGTCATGGCAACGTAATCTGTGCACCCTAATGGGTCACCCCAGTATGTCGCAGGTTCCGCCTAATTGGTGTCCTCATTCGAACACGAAGAGGGAATGACATGTACACCGAGCTAACCATTACAGGTCATTCACCATAAAACTGACGACCTGAGAGTGTGTTTGTATACACATAATGTTTGTTTTGTTTAGGCAACCTGAGAAGACCATCAAATGCCCAGGGACACCAACTTGAAACAAGGACATAACGTGAATTTTGTTGATACAAGATAACGTGTGAGAAACACTGGTTTGAATACATGCGATTTATCTAAAAGTGATTGCACGTTTGTATATGAAATGTATTCCAAAACAAAATCAACGTCATAGTCAACATTCCTGGTCCTATTGTATGTTCTAGTGATATTCGAACAATTACCGATAAACACACATATACACGTATATATGTACATGTAGCAATTGTAACACATACACACAAACACGAACCTGAACTGATTATTTTTTAAAACAATCTGTGCGCATGATATGAAGATGACGTTAAATTTCTGGATCTGTGAGTTTATATAGTTCATATTGAAAATCCAGTTTTTCTCAAAGCCTCATCAATTTCATTTGTAGTCCTTTTGTGAGACGTGTCGATGTCATCTGCGAATTTGACACTTTTGGATTTTACTGTGACCTGGGGAACACCATAGTCAGAGATCACATCATGATCTTTTGAAGAAGTTTTCTGCACAGCATGTTCATTAGCAAAGATAGGTTTGCTATAATTGAATTTGCTTTCCACATGTGTAAATCCAATATTAGACGGTCTCATTAGCGAACCACTGTCAGTTTGGATATTGTTGAGAGAGAAATCTCCCGGGCAGTCAATTGCAGCTTCCTCAAACACCTCGTCTGATGCGACAAGTTCTTCATTGTCTGTATCAGGTAGCAGGCATTGCTTTGGTACAATTCCCCTGCACGGTGGTTTCCCTTTGGAAGAAATTTCTCTCTCATTGTCACCGGATTCGATGGATAATCCATCAGTTTTCACCACGAAACACTGAACACCAGATGCAAGTGTCACTTTGTCACACACAGGCTGTCCATGTAGGTCACAAGATCCTGTTGCCACCTTAGCATCACTGAATGTGGTATGTAGGGATGGGTATTTCTGCTCAGATGTGATGGACATGTTTGGCACCATACCTTCCACGGTTCTTATTTGAAGTATGTCTGGTATATTGTGACGTGAAGTATGCCAGGCTGCATCCCGCGATACACTATCTGTGCGTTTGCTCCAACTATTCTTCTGGGTGAAGTGTTTCGATGACATCTGTGACACAACTGTTGGACTCAGAAGATCAGGAGACTTCACACTAGGAGTATCAGATGTAGCCCTGACATTCCACACGCTGCTCCCGGTCGGGAAATCGTGCGTTCCGTGTGAGGTTTCCGTCGTCTGTCTGACGTAGGGACTGAATGCACCATTCAAGGCGTGGTGAATGGTATCACTGCTCCTTAGTGCACATTCATCAAACATACCTCGACCAGTCCCTAGATTGCCCATTACTGGTAATTGCTCCCTTGTGTGGGTATAATTTCTACGTCTATTGCTAATGTTATCCTGGGTGGTTAACCCCAAAATGCTGATGTCTTCATCCGATCTGTCCTCAACATATCCAGAGTCCGTTAGGTGATGAGTTCTGCAACACTTCATGTGAGGTGGCCTTTCAAGATTGCAAGAAATATCATATAAATGTGGGTGTTTTTGTCCACAATTACGGTTCAGTTTTACATCTTGTTTATTTGACGATGATGTCCCTGAGAAGTTGCCAACTCCTAAAAACTCTCGAGCCGTGTCAACAAGGGTCTGTGCGAAACTAGATGCTAATGATGTATCTGATATGGTGTCATCATCTGGCAAGAAGGCATAGTTTGGTACACTGCTTGACCGTCTTCTAGTGCGGCCACACTCGGTCAAGATCAATGGTTGACCAACTGGATCCCATGTTATCCATTCTTTGCGTCCAAGTTTGGCGTACCTTCCTGGTAACGTAGATTGTAGCGAACTGACACTGTTCACTTTGAATTTCAACATTGTATTGCACAAAGATGGTGTGGTCCCAAATGCTTGTTTTCTGAGGACAAATTCTGAAGTATGTTTCTTGCGGAATTTAAACTTGCATTCTTGACCTTCACAACTGTAAGGAGCTTGGTACATTAGCTCTGAATAAAACTGACAAATTTCGTTCCATTTTTCATGAGGTACATTGAGCACAACTTGCAGACGTCCATGGTTAGTGTTGGAACACTGTACTGCACAGACGAATGAGTCTTCATTAACAGTGAAGTAATCCAGTCTCCGTCTGAATCCTCCATCAGTGTCCAGCCAATCAGTGTGGTGGAATTCCCACCCAGATTCGTTGATGTAATTCAAAAAGCTCCCATCGCATTCGCGAATTTTGAACAGGAGCAATACAGCGGGAACACTGTTGACATCCGTTGTAGCACTTGAGTTGTAAGCTAATGATGAAACTCCCTGATTTCCATTGCCGTCTTCTATGACGACGAGATCTTTCGGTGCCTGCACGAGCGCTAGAAGTGGTGACAGTGCGCGTGAAACTCTAGAGTACTGATCGGGACTGGAGACCTGAATCAGAACCGTGCTGAGCTTTGCAGACCGTTCCATGAGGTCATGCCTGCCTCCACGCTCCTTTCTTAGCATTCTGGCAACTTTTGACCATGTGTCATAGTGCAAGGGTCACTGGTTGTCTCCTGACACCAACACTTCACAATGAATTCCACCAACATTCCAATTGTTATGTAGTGTGTAAATGTATTATGAATCTACATACATACGCGTATCCTGTGATTTAGCCAGGTGCTGCAAACAACGCATAAACCTACCGAGGGAGAAAAAATATACGGTATTGAAAATTGCATGCGAATTTCAATATGATTCCAATTATAATTTGATGTGCATTAACCGGATTGTTACATCAATGGTACGTGTACTTGCATGAACGTGAGTTCAGTACAATCCACCCGATATCGTTCTCCAGTCTGTGGATTCGTCACTCAACAGTTACACCTCTGTGTAGTCAGTTCAATAGTCAGATGCGAACTACCTGACTGTATGTCAATTCTATTGACAGGGCGTTTTGGAGGTTCGAGTTACGTTATATACCGAGGTATCAGTGTGCTGTGTTAAAAACATTCATCAAGTATTTGCCAGGGTCGATGGGAGGGGTACGCGTGATGGAGGGTGGGGGCTGTGATACCATTGCCTAGGGGCGTCTCTTTTCTATTAACCTGTAGATTAAATAGACACCGCTCGTGTACTTGTCCGTGCTCCATTGCCCCAAAATGGCCCTTGTTGTCTCATCCTACGACTGGTAAATGTAATGTCAATATTGGTTGAGCCACTGCCGCTCATACAAACACGTCGCTAGTTAAAAACCTCAATAGGAGTAAAAGTTTCTGAAATGCCCATTGTATATGTGTTTTGCTTACCACTAGGTGCAGGGTGAACCTAGATGTTTACAATTCATTAGGTAGCATCTAATTTTATATCAATTGAATTTTTCGAAAGAACAATTTGGCATTTACTTTCACTGTGTCACTAGGAATATTTTTTTTTATCATGAAGACGTATTGGTCGGTACTTTCCAGCTATTGTAATGACCATTTTGCTTGCAATATCCTCTCTACTTTTGCAGCATTTGATATTAATTACTTGAAAGATGAACAAAAAATTATGAAAATGAGAACACAATGATTAGCAATTGTTAGCATTGTCCTATTATATATTATATACCTTTTAAAAAATCATTTTAGGATTGGAAACTTTCATTTTCAGACACTACAATTACAAACATTCTATTTGGTGACGTGACCTGAAACAATGTAGCAACATTGTTTGCAGCCGGTCTCGACAATATATTTAGGTTATGAGACTCCGTACATGTACATATGCGGGCGCGATGTAGATCGCGCGAGATGGTTTATTGCATCTTCTTTTCTCACTTGGAACAACTGTCCAGCGTCACAGGACGGAAGCATGGAGGCCTGTGCCCTGTTGGTCATCACGTCACAGATAACTGTTCACGTGACTTGTGCATGCTGTGGGGGTGTATATGCGAGACTTGAGAGGCTGTTCATGGTTGCAAGCCTAGACTGTACACTTGACTGGGGTTCCACTGTGCATAAAATATCATTACATAAATTAATATTTAGGCTTTTTAGGATAGGATATGACAGGATAATGTTTATTCAGTTTCAAACACAATACAATGTATATACATAGAATAAGTTATCAACTGGTATTATATGAAAACTTTTTAATGATCCTTGCATCAAGGTCAAAGCCAACGAGTAGGATAAGTTGGCTTCCCTCTCGACCTTGTACACTTGACTTCAGGTGACCTACATGTAGAGTGTAAAGACCAAGGTCATGCCTGACCTCAATTCAATTCAATTCAATATAGTTTATTTTACATCGCATATATTCAAACTGCACACATACACACACAGTATATATGACTGTATACAATTTACAAGCTTTGTAAGCTTCTGTGCGATAGATAGATTGTGTAACATAGACTTGAACCATCACCAATGATAAGAACATAAGCTTGCGAGGTACATGTGGGTTTAGGCTAAAACTATTACAATGATAAAAACAATAATACAGGCACATGGTTAATTTTAAAAGAATTCGGATTTAAAGTAGTACGCGCCACAAGAAAGCGGCACCTATCGAGTATTGATTGATTTCGTTAGCACGGCTGGTCTTTACAGCGTGCTTATAGGAGCGGTCCTCGTGTGTTTTACCAATCAACGCCCCAGGTGCCAATCGATATGCCCAAATATGGCACGACGCCACAATTGGGTTTTCCATAAGCGATCACTTTAGCCGTGTTTCACTTTTGATGCATGGATTCTATATGAAATGCGCGCATACTGAGAAAGTGCGCATATGAGTCGAATAAAGCCGAGTGCCGTATCAAAAGCGGATGCCTGTTTTTTTCTTGCAGAATAATCATGTGGGCCTACGTTTTGTGCAACATGTTATCTACAGTCATAATTCGCCATAATTCCACAATGACATTATCCATGCAGTTCACTGCCCTTCACAATAAGAACGCGCACTAATTACGCACTAATTACATCAATCAATAGCGAATATAGAAATTTTATTCTACATACACCAACAACAAAATCAAAGGAACATACATTGGACACCAGAGGAGACCATGGTGACCATGAAAGATACATATAATTACAGAACATAGATACCATTACAAACGATAAACCAAAATAAATGAAAACATGCAAAACGAGAAAAACTAGCGGCAGTTTAAACATGCGATTTACATATTATTAAATTTGGTAGTCTAGGGATAGATATAGGTGGATCTAAAATAGTTTTAGATAAAATATAAATATAAGGGATTCGTCTGTAAGATAATGTTCTGGAAAAAAATTGCTGAACAAATTATTTCAATCGTCCATGGGTTTTGATACGATTTTGATCTGATATATATTCGACCGGTATGTACCCACTTTCGCGATATGCGCGGGTGCATACGCGCAAGTAACACTGCATGTGTGGTGGAAATACATCAATGAGCCCTTACTAGCATGTATCAGTGTCATGGACCGATCCTGAGCATAACACGATGTCCACACGGACCACCCCCGTCCACACAGGACATGAGTTATTGAGTGCCTCAGATACAACATGGACATTCCCATACCACCCATAAATGTAAAATAGCACTGTGCCATCCCAGATGACCCCGGCAAATGTCATTCCAAAACCTTTGTACGTGACTGTGTACTGAACCTTAACCAGTCCATTCAGGAACATCATTTACAGCCACGTATCATCAAATCACCTCGGAACAATCGCGGACCTATATCAGTTACATCGAGTCATCAGTTACATTCCTGGACTGTCATGCCGGAAAAGTATCGGACAGAACCCCCTTATACCCCCGTCACACTGAGCTTGGGTTCTTACTGCGTTCTGACGGCGATCAAGGACCCGATAGGGACGCCATAGGCGGCGTGAGGTCGTAGTGAGAATGCATAAAGTCGCCATGGGGACCCATAGAATGCTGAAGGTCGCAGAGCAGAACGCAGAGCTAGCGATTGCCACAACTTTGAGCATTTTTCAAATGAGTTTTCCGTCAAACCGGACTGGCGTTCTTACTGCGTTCCTACGGCGACCCATGACGCGATCAGGGCACCATAGACACCCGGAAGTCGTGCTGAGAATTTAGGAAGTCGCCGTGGGGACGCACAGGATAACTAAGGTCGCAGAGAGATGGCGACTACTTTAAACATGTTAAAAGTAAATGCCAAGGCTCGGCGTCCTGGACCTCATTTTCAGGACGTAGTGAGGTCGTCATGGGTAGCTGTGTTTGCCATAGAAACGTGGTAGGAGCTCGCAGTACGCCCTATTGTCGTCGTAGAGTCGCCATGAACATGGTAAGAACGTGAACTCATGATTGCACTCACATAATTCCGGGTTCACCGGAAATCGTCATGTGGACGTCATGCTGACTCAGTAGACAGGTCAGAGACGCAGTAAGGTCGTGGTGCTATGGGGATGCCGTGGAGACGCCATGGGGACATTTGACGTCATCTAAACGAAAATGTCGCAGACCACAGGACCCTGATATGACGGGTAACTGAAAAACTATTTGGGTTTTCGCGGCGACCCTCGGCGTCCTTCAAATTTTGACAGTTTAGGACACTGTAAAGACACAAGCTAGGTGTGACGGGGTAGACGTATTTTACGTCATGGCGTCAATTCCTTTCCCCAAATCTGGACGAAACTTGGAATGATAATGGCAGCATCTACCATCGTACCACATTTCAGAATGATTGATTCTATACTAAGTATTTGAGGGTGGTTTTTTCCCTTCAAAATGATGTATTACTGACGCCGATAAAATTAATGACTGTTGGGTAATACTGTACAGAAGTGCGATATCGTTTTCACCCCAAATCGTAGATTCCAGCCAGTAAGAATGGCAATTAGCGCAACAATTCGGACTGTGACCCCATATTTCTTTGGTTTTATTTGTAAGGGTAGTTTTTCCCCTTAAAATGGTGTATTACTCACCCCGACAAAATTGATGATTGTTGGGTAATACTGTACAGAAATGCGATATATATACTCGTTTTTCCCCTGAATCGTAGGTCCCGGTAAATAAAAATGCCAATTAGCGCAACAATTCAGACCGTGAACCCATATTTTCTTGGTGTTATATGTAAGGGTAATTTTTCTCTTCAAAATGATGTATCACTCATCCTTATAAAACTGGTCGTTGTTGGGTGATACTGTACAGAAGTGCGATATATACTTGTACTTCCCCTAAATCATAGATTCCGACAATTAAAATGGCAATTAGCGCAATAATTCGGGCGGTGACCCCATATTTTTTTGGTTTTATATGTAAGGGTGGTTTTTTCCCTTCCAAATGTTGTATTACTCACGCCGATAAAATTGATAACTGTCGGTAATACTGTACAGAAGTGCGATATATTCTCGTTTTTCCCCTAAATCGTAGATTTCGGCAAGTAAAAATGGCAATTAGCGCAACAATTCGGACGGTGACCCAATATTGTTTTGGTTTTATATGTAGGGGTAGTTTTCTACTTCAAAATGATGTATTACTCATGCCGATAAAATTGATAACTGTTCGGTAATACTGTATAGAAGTGGGATATATTCTCGTTTTTCCCCTAAATCGTAGATTTCTGCAAGTGAAAATGGCAATTAGCGCAACAATTCGGACGGTTACCCAATATTTTTTTGGTTTTATATGTAAGGGTAGTTTTCTACCTTCAAAATGATGTATTACTCATGGCGATAAAATTGATAACTGTTCGGTTATTCTGTACAGAAGTGCGATATATTTTTGCTTTTCCCGTAAATCGTAGATTTCTGCAAGTAAAAATGGCAATTAGCGCAACAATTCGGACGGTGACCCAAAATTTTTTTGGTTTTATATGTAAGGGTAGTTTTCTACCTTCAAAATGATGTATTAGTCATGTCGATAAAATTGACGATTGTCCGGTAATACTGTATATACGTGCGATGTACTTGTATTTTCCCTATACTCTCCATTATAAAACGGTACTCAAGGTTCGCAGCCTAAATTGTTCCATAACGGAAAAAAAACGCACGGTGACCTATACTTTTCTCGGCAGTTTTGTGCTCAAATATACCAAATGTTGACATTTGATTAATTGTTTTGAGCAAATAAACCCTTTTGCCCTTTGGAGCGAGCCACCTTAATACATGCGAGATCAGCATTCAATATCCAGATTTTGACATTTCTTTTAAATTGAGCCAGGGAATTAGTATTTTTAACAGATGTATCCAAGAAATTCCACGCCTTACTAGCCATAAATCGGAAAGAGTGGTAACCATACGTCTTATTATTATACTGTGGCAAAGAGAATGTGCTTTGATCTCTAAAATTGTACTCTGGAGTATTGACTTGTAATATTTGTAGATATGATGGAGCAATCTGGTTTCTAATTTTGAACGTATAAATTAAAAGTGAAAAAAGACATTTCTTATAAATGTCAAGATCATTATTTCTGCTTAATAATTCTTCATACGTTGATACATCGTCTCTGAGAACCAGGCGTAAAGCACGTTTATTTAACTTATCGAGTTTGTTCAAGTTCGAACGGCTGGTGAACATCCATACAGAGGCGCAGTAATTTAGATTTGAGACGAAATACGAGTTATACATAGCTTTCCTACTTTTGCGATCCAAGTGATTATTTATTCTAGACAAAGCATTTATTTGTTTGGCGATTTTTGAGGATAATTCACGATGTTATCATTAAAGTTTAGGTGCTGATCCAAAGTAATACCTAGAATAGTAATATTTTCAGTTCCACTGATAATGTTGTTATCAATAATGATATGATGATCGGGCGATCGAATATTCGGCCCCAGGAATAAGACTTGGAACTTTTCAGGGTTAGCTCTCATTAAATTTATTCTGAACCATTCGATTGCAACCTTAGCATCATGTTCCAGGACATATTTAATCTTGCCGATATCATCATCAATAAAACAAAGCGTGTTATCGTCTGCGTAATTATATATTGTGCATTGGAGGTCAGCGAGTAAAAGATCATTTATGAAAACATTAAAGAGAAGCGGGCCGAGGATCGAGCCCTGAGGGACACCTCATTTAACCTAAACCCAGCAACTAATTATATCATTAATTTTGATCCGCTGAGTCCTATTGCACAGGTACGATTTTATCAGCTCACATGAGCTCATGGAAACCCCATAGGTGTGAAGCTTTGATAGCAGAATATCATGAGGTATACAATCAAATGCCTTAGAAAGATCTATAGCGATTGCTCCAATGTACTTTTTAAAATCAAGAGCCGTTCTCCAAGTGTCGGTCAATAGTGTAAGAACATCACTGCATCCATGACGTTTTCGAAACCCCGAGAGCATAGGGTGAAAAATCGAGTTGGTGAAATCAAGAACACTTTCGAACACTTTCGATATGATGGACAGTAGACTGATCGAACGGTAGTTATCCTTATTTAATCTGTCATTCTTTTTGAAAACAGGACTGATAGTAGCCTTTTTCATGCAATCAGGGAAAATATTTGCGCTGATGCAATTGTTTATTAGGGTGCAGAGATATGCGGTCAATTCACCATTCAGTGATTTTAGAAATATTGGAGGCAGACCATCGTATCCTGGCGCCTTATGTTGCTTCAGTTCAGAGATGATTTTGTTAATATCAGATGTTGATATTTCTCTGAAGGTAAAAGGGTGTGTGTCACATTTTTCCAGCACAGTCATTATGGACTGGTGATTCTTGTATCTCTCAATAATTTGAGATAAGGAATTGGAGACATCTTCTCCGTCAGTAATGTCGGCACCAATCGATGAGAAATGATTATTAAAAATATCGCAAATATGTTCGTCCTCGGTGATAATTACTCCGTTTTCGCGAAGAACTATATCCTCGCTAGCACTCGAGGTACGTGAGAAAAATGGTCTCACAGTTTTCCAGAAGTGTGTATTTGATGTGCCACCTTTACAACGTTGTATAAAGTATTCGCGAGTAATAGATCGTTTAATAGAGTTGACTTTGTTTCGTTTGTATTTGTAAATAGCATGGTAATACATTGTTCGATACTTATAATATTTATTTCTTAACATGTTCCGAGCATAAATAGCATGCTTGAGCTCTTGTGTCATGAAAGGAAAATCAGTATTAGTGCGTTTCCTTGTTTTCATAGGTGCGTTTTCCTCAAATATGTGTATCAGTGACGTATGAAAGTTATCGAAGGCTTTGTTTGGATCAGTATCTATTGGTGTCTGATATAGAGTGCGTAGTGTGTCATTTACAATCGTATAGTCAATTTGTTTAACATTTCTATAATGAAATAATTTAGAGGGTGGTTTAGGCACATGTTTTCTCATGACTGATCCAATTAAATTATGAAAGTCAGACACTCCAATATCACACGAGAAACTGTTAGGAAAGCGCGATTTCCGGTTAGTCAGGAAAACATCGATTAGCGTCGGGTTGTCTGATTTAAAACATGTTGGTGATTTAATGTGGTTGGATAAATTGTAGCGTGACATCAAGTCTGTCAGTAAGCATGGCTTAAGAATATTGAAATTGAGATCACCAACGAGCATTATATTGTCATATCGTTTAATCACATTCTCAAGAAGTGCCGTATAATAATTATCGAATATGGTATCCGGTACTTTCGGATTTTTGTATGAATGCATAAATATCCATTTATCACTGCTATCAAGTATAAGCTCAACACACAAAAGTTCTATGTTTTCGCAGTCGTGATAGAAAGCAACTTCTCTGTGAACAATTTTATTTGATACATATATTATTAATCCGCCACTGTTTTTCCTCTTGTCTTTTCTCATCATTGAGTAACCATCAATTTTGAAAATAGCCGAGGAGTCCGAGGAGTCCAGTTTACACTCACTAAGTGCAAGAATATCAATATAGTTTTTACACAATAAAAATTTGATTTCGTCAAACTTACATCTCAGACCGTTAACATTTAAGTGTGCACAAACAATGTTTTTATGATATTGGGATTTCAGTGCTTCAAGTTCAGGATATACTTGAGAAGCCATGAAGTGAATTATTTGGCTTCTGCCGCATGCAAAACGCTTCTGTATACAGCTTCTAAGGTTAGTATTGTGAGCATATATAGGGAGTCAAATTCGGTGGATCTTTGACCTCTGATGACCTTAAGTGGTGAGTTTCAAGTTCAAGTCTAGTCTGAAAAGTGTGACTATGCCTTCTGCATAAGAAATACAAATTTTGGTGAGTTGACCTCATATGACCTCGAATTGTAAATATCCTGTAGACGGACCTTACATTTTACGAGCATAGGAGTCATATTCGGTGGATTTTTTTATGACCTCGAATTTGACCTCAGAATACCTTATAAGTGGTAAATCTCGAATTCAAGTCTGTCCTAAATGTGTGAATTGGTCAATGATGTGAAATGTGTAAATTGGCATTGTAGTTGAGCATATACATACAGGAAGTGATATACGACTATATAACATGCAGAATTTTCCAACAAAAATAATAAAATATTGTAACGATTTTAAGTTCAATACAAAACCTCCTATGATTTTTGGCCATAATTCCGTTTAGGATGGTCGGATCAATTTGAAATTCTATCTCTTTCCATTTGGCAAAAAAACATATTTTTTCTCCAAATTTCAGACTTCTATTTTGAAAACTGAAAATGTTGGCAATCAACTTCAATTTCAACTTCGGTTTTCAAGAAGTAAAGTCAGGCGAAGTAATAAGGAATTAACTGGAAGACCTGTCAGGTTGAAACAAAGCTGATAACGTCTGAGAATCCAAGCTATCAACTGAACCTCCAGCCAAAGAAGAAGAGGTCGATTGAAGAAGACGAGGCACCGAAGTGCTGGCCGTCCCAGTTGAATCTGGTACTTCAACGACCGAAGTACCGAGTTAGCCGAGACAGCCTGCAGTCGGAGTACCGGAGCCTCCCGAAGTACTGCAAAACGACTAATTTTGGCAGCTATTAAATTTGGCGGTTGTGAGCCCCACGTTATTTGGCTGAGATTTAATTTGGCGGTTCCAGAACCACATATATATCCTAACATATAGCTAGTTAATTTGGCGGACAATTTAATTTGGCGGTTTTTCCCCTACCGCCAAATAAATCGTCCGCCAAAATTAGTCGTTTTACAGTACCCCTGCAGCCGGATCACCAGAGTCAGCCGAGACGGTCTGCAGCCGGTGTACCGGAGCCTCCCGAAGTACCTCTGTAGCTGGAGTACCCGTGTCGGCAAAGCGAAGATTTTAACATCCAAACATCCGATTGACCAAGATAATCTGGAAGTGAAAATCGACCCCAAGGGTGATAGAGCTCACTGGCAATTCCTTCAAATTCTTCTCGGAGCATAAATCGTAAAGTTGATCATAATCACTGTCTTCAAGGGTTAGTATCCAATGGCTAATTTACACATTTCAGGTAGACATAATCTTCTGCCCAAACACTCAATGTGGTCTGAGGTTGAGCAATAAGGTACAGAATACAGGATGACCTTACGTGGCGTCGTGACGTGGTGTGCGCGAGTAGTGACACCACGGTTATGATGCTGCAGTGTGGACGGGTTTATAAGACATTCGGCGACACTCCAGTAATGGGGTATACCTCTTTATCGTGAGATCGCCGAACCCTACATTGGTGCCTGACCTTTCGAACCACTGGGTTCTCTCGGCGTCCCGGGTCGGCCCCGCTATTGACTCACATCACCGCCATGTTTGTGTGGCTGGATGTGGCTTGTGATCTGGCTCAACAGTGGGATATAGCTGACCTCGGGGACGAGGTCTCTCCGAAATGGGAAAGCACTGTAGTGTCGTGACGTGGTGTGCGCGAGTAGTGACACCACAGTTATGATGCTGCAGTGTGGACGGGTTCATAAGACATTCGGCGACACTCCAGTAATGGGGTATACCTCTTTATCGTGGGGTCGCCGAACTTTACACTTAGGTAATGTTCAAGTTCACTAAGAGAGCTGCCATACATGACTTCTCATATGCTCATTGTGGCGATTTTACCTGAATACTTAGATTTGAGTTTTCCGTTTCAATACTTTGGCCAATCGTGTTTGGAGCACGTGTCGTCTCGACCACGTAGTTGATTTCGTTCCGGAAATTACAACATGAAAGGCCCTGGTCATCTCATCTGAACCTTGTTTTCGTTTGACGGGTTGCTGTCAACTTGGCACAGTCCACAGAGCATGGCCATGGTTGCTCTGTCGGATTTTGAGTAGGGCACTAGCCAGTCACATAGGGACAAATATATTCAGAGTCAGGCCTTTGGTTAAAAACGGGTGGTCTGAGGGAATCAAGCTTTTCCTGTATATAGAGGATCTGTCTCGACTATTACCATGCTTAGGTGTCTGTGTGACGGTCACCTCTAACATGAAATGTGTAAAATGGAATGCATCATGGACAGCAATAGATAGAGGTCAGGTCTAGTTTATGAAGATATAGGAATTTATCAAGATACACACATGATATGTTATGAACTTAATCCTGATTCATCCTGAATGATGACTGTGACTAAATCTCAAGGTCAAGTCACAAATGATATTTAGTTGGGTGGTCCGGTATCACACCTATCTGGCCCTTGGGCCTTACTTTTATTCTGAATTTCTCATGCTTATACTATTTCCCATGAATTTATTTGAGATTCGATAAACCTCAAGGATTATTTTCTCAAAACATACAGGGTTGTGTAGGACAAGGTATCAATATGACCTACATTCTTGAACTAATATGATAAATCCCATTTGTGACCTGAGTTGAATTTCACTGTCATCAGACTCTTTTCAGAATAGTATGAATCACCTGCATGGATAAGGGTCCATAAAAAGCAATTATGCAAATACAACATATTTTCTCCTCTTTTACTAGCGTCAGAAGACCTAATCATTGACCCTCTCCCTAATGCTCGACCTCTGCAAAAGGCTGGTCAAAACTTGAATAAACTAAAATGTGAAATGTGCTGAAATGTGTATTAGATATACTTTCGATGTGGTTTTTGTCAATGTCTGTTTTGCACAGCTGTTTGGCAGTGTTTGCAGGGGTCGATGATTAAGGACAGGGTAGATGATTAGGTACCCTGACGATACACAGAAATGAGCATTGAATTCATACGGAAGCACCCTGTCCAAAATGGAATGAATGCAATAAATATAGGAGCTCTGTATTAGACAGCATTCTATGTAACAAACTATCTATTAGTCATGATCTACACTGATCACCCCTTAACTATATTCTGTCAGATTCTACAATCAAATCAGTTGTACACATTCCATCTACCGGTACATGTGTTTGAAGTCCAACTTTACAATGTATACATTCCAAACCATCAACATGTGTTACTTCCCCTCTGTTGTTAAAATATCCGGTTTTAGCTTTTTAGTGACAGGTTCTTCCGATACGTGCCCATTTTTTCCATTAGAAAGTTCCTCTTTTGGCCACCAGAGGGCCCCGACATTCTTGTCCTTAACTCCATCAAGGATTGTGAGGGTTCGACTCTTGATTTGTTCATGCAGCTCATCGATGGTTTTACTGGCGTCTATCATCTGTAAATACAAGCCATCTACCTGTATGTAGTCGGTTAGTACATTTGTACACATGACACAAATCGTTATAATGCCAGAATAACTCCACATCTGGGACATTATTCACTGTCAAATGGGCGCAGTAACAACCAATTGAATGGCAAGTACCCTGGCAATGTTAAGTTTCCAGCGTTTCAAGTTTGGGAGGGTTATTCAATTTCCCCAGAGACAGAGCCTGACCTGCCAGTTGTCCTCTATCAGTCGCTGGTAGTTCTGAGCAACGGTTTTCTGGTAGCTCGTCTCCTCGTATCTCTCATCCCCGAACTCACTGCGTTTGGCCGCTTCCTCAGGACTCAGTGTCAGATAGAAGACCGCGTCGGGCCGCAACAATCCACGCTCCGGATCACGACACCATGCCAGGTCCATGGTCTGTAACAGCACACCAGCTAATAACCATACTCATACATGAGAGGTTTCAAAACTAAATTTAGGCGATACATATAGACTATAGAGATGACGTAAATGTTTATCATTATATGTGGAGTCACGAGGTTGATATAGATAAAGAAAAATATATAGATAGAGAAAAATAGAGAAAATTGTATTGTATTGTTAGTGGCTTAGTGCTAGCAGTATGCTACTTCACTAATTACACTCTACCATTAACATAAACGTAGGCAAACAGTTGCATTGGAATGCGTGCTTGTTTCTTGCGTATAAACAAAACAGACTTGCGGGTTTGCTGCCTGACACAACCAATGAAGGGTTTTGCTGCCTGACACGAAGACTTACAGGCTTTGTTGCCTGACACAACCACTTTTAAGGTATTGTTGCCTGACACAACCACTTACGGGTATTGCTGCCTGACATAGAGACTTACAGTTTTGCTGCCTGACACAACCCCTGGAGGGTTTTGCTGCCTGACACGAAAAGTTACAGGCTTCGTTGCCTGACACAAAGACTTACAGGTTTTGCTGCAGAGAAAGCAACTCCTGAGAACGAATATCGATCGACAATCAGTGTTGTGCCATTCTTGAGGGCTTCCTGCATCCGTGGCCTATTAAGAACAAATCATTACCCGGGTACATGCAACACACCACCCATCCTTGATTAATGACAAAACATGACCAAACCCATATACGTGTAACTATTTATTCATATATAAGATGAGTTAACATTTTTGCATTTGCGACCAGTTCTCAGACAGGACTTACACCATCTCCCATCTGTTGGCAGCAAATACGAGATGCACAGCATGATCTTCCAGCTCACATTTCTTCTCGAGATAATCACCAGCAACACGCCCAATAGCAGTGCTTCTGTCTGGGAATGAATATGGCTTTGTTACACATCAATATGTATTGAATATTTAGAATATATTGGTATTACAACATATTTCACATTCTCTGAGATATTTCATAAAGGCCTAAATTACGTTGTGGAACAAAGTGGTCCATTTTCGACTTGTGTTATAACATGGTGTGCCTTATACCCACCCAGTAAGGCAGATTTATGGACTGGTTAGACTAATCCACTGATTAAGTACATATTGACAGTTGAGAATCGTAATCAATTCCATCATCAACCAATTTTCGAAATTAAGCATTTATTGGCAACACTCTACCAGACAATGGCATATTTCTTCAATGAACAGAGTCGATCATTGCAATTCAATTTGCAGGTTTAAAGTACTAGAAACATGAAGATATGATGTGAGCTCAGATTAAAGCACCATGTGAGCTGATCAGAACGGTTTTACAGCATGTGAGTATCTCGATTCCTTCAAAAGTTACAATACTTCAAAGTTCAAATTGCCCAAAGTACAATTTGAAAAATTATATAGCTCATTAATATGCAAATTTGTATGCATGACGTCACAAGAAGAACATTTTTTAATTAGATGGTTTTATTGGCTTGTTAAAGTCTTAAGAAATTGCAATCATTCAAGAAAGCTTATTCCACATGCTCTACATAATTGATAGTCAATGAATTTCACATCTGGATAGTTGCCGAGGTCACCAATATTGACATAAGGCCCCTAGCAACCAGGGTTGCTATGGCCCAAATCCACAGTCATATCGATGAGCAAACAAAACCAAAGGTGAAAATGGATTGACTCCACATGCATAATTCATATACAATAATCAAATTCTGTCAAAACCCCTATTTCTGGCAGTTAGGACCCATAACAACCAATGGTTGCTAGGGACTCCAGCAGGTGAATAGTAACCATGGCAACAGTAACACTTTGAACAACACTGATTATTTACCATGCCATGGATTTCCACAGGCGACATACGATATACTACATACGACATATGACATACGACATACTACATACGACATACTACCCTATCCTTCCCATTGAAAGAATAAACTTTCTCATGGCCGCCTCAGAAGAACTGAGGCACGATGTGCAATCACTACTTAAACAAAGAAAATTAGCCCAAAGGCTAAGATAGGTTACCGGACAATTTTGGTTTGGCCATGGCAGCATTGGCAGGTAACGGACCTTGAGATTTACCAATCAAGGTTCGCAGTGTAAACATATGACCTTGGGATTTACCGATCAAGGTCATCCGTATGAACTTCGATGTAACCATTACATGTATGTGTGCGGCATTTGATATTCTATATGTTGGGTGGAATCGTTTAGGCCGCTCAGGTCAATTTACACATTCCAAGTCAGACATTTGGCACTCAAGGTCATCTGACGTCAAGTTCAAGGTCATCATTAGTTGTGCCATATATGTCTTCCTATATGTTCATAATGCAAACATGAGCTCTATCTGCAAGCATTTCATCTACAAAGGCAAATCTGGGCATTTTTTGACCCCAAAATGGCGGTTTTGACCTTTCAAGGTCATCGAAGGTCAAATTCAAGGTCACCACACAAGTCGCCATATACGACTTCCCATTTGAAAGTGCCAATTTCTAAGCTCTATCTTCAAGCGTTCTATGAGTACAGTCCTGACAGCTCCCATTATGAAGGAAAAAAGTGCCGAAAAAAGTCCAAAATTTTTTTCAAAGGGTGAAAATTTTTTTTTGCCTAGAAATGGCCCAAAATGGATAGTAATGTTATTCAGGGCGAAAAAAATTTTTTTCGCCGACTCGTCAAAAATTCAAAATGGCCGCCACACTGAGATCGGCGATTCAAGGGCAACAAAACTTATACACGTCACAGAGGTATATAAGAGGAATCTTTTTAAGCAAAAATCTCAAAACTGATCAGACAGTTTTTGAGAAAATACAGACCAGGTGCAAATTTGAGCGTTTTTCGACCCCAAAATGGCTGTTTTGACCTTTCAAGGTCATCCAAGGTCAAATTCAAGGTCACCACACAAGTCGCCATATATGACTTCCCATTTGAAAGTGCCAATTTCTAAGCTCTATCTTCAAGCGTTCTATGAGTACAGTCCGGACAGCTCCCATTATGAAGGGAAAAAGTACCGAAAATTTTCCAAGTCCAAAATTTTTTTCAAAGGGTGAAAAATTTTTTTTGCCCTAGAAATGGCCCAAAATGGATAGTAATGCGATTTGGGGCGAAAAAAATTTTTTTCGCCGACCCGCCAAAAATTCAAAATGGCCGCCACACGGAAACCGGCAGATTTAGGGCAACCAAACTTTTACATATCACAGAGGTATATGACGGGAATCTTTTGAAACCAAAAACTCAAAACTGATCAGACAGTTTTTGAGAAAATGGCCGTCAAAGTCCAAAATTTAGCGTTTTTCGACAAAAACGGCCGCCATTTTGAAAAAAATGCGAAAATCAAAAAACAAAAAAATACCTCCTTCTCAAAATATTTTTAGGCATTTTTGTGCAAAATTTCAGAAAGATTCGATCGTTAACTTTAAAGATAAAAATGTTAACGCCGGACGGACGGACGGACGGACGGACGGACGACGGACGCAACGCCATGCCAATAGGTTATCGGACCAAAGGTCCGGTAACCTAAAAACCACCTCAGGGATGACAAAAATTGTCACTCTCATTGAAAAAATATATAAATACAATATTCAACTGTTCAAAACCTCCAGGCAACTGGATACCTCACAATTCTGCCATGCTAAACGGTATAGCCAAATTCAATGGAATGTTTCATCGTGGATTTTTCAGATTTTTTTGCACTACAAATTTGATAGGCGTACATGAAAACATGAGTCTGCTGGATACGTGTAGCTATCATTTGTTTGGATGAGGTGTGTGATAGATCTGACATTGTATGAGTTGATTGGTATTTTGCATGTGACAAGTCATGTAGTATGTCATAATAACCGTATGTAACATGTCATATGTAGTATCTCATATGTAGTATGTGGTAAGTCACATGTGGTATGTCATACGTCGTATGTCATATGTAGTATGTCATATGTCGTATGTCATATGTAGTATGTCGTATGTCGTATGTAGTATGTGCCATGATGTCATACATTGGTAAGTCACTTTCACCCTAGCCCTGAAAACAAGGCAAAAGCAGGTTGTATTTTAAGTTTTTTTTCTTTCGTTCACCTTCACCAAAAAAAAATCTTGAAATACACCCTGCTTTTGCCTTGTTTTCAGGGCTACTTTCACCCTGGTCACTTTCAAAGTCATATGTCGTATGTAGTATGTCGTATGTAGTATGTGGTATGTCGTATGTAGTATGTCGCCTGTGGAACTCCATACCATGCGTATCAATATTTGAAGAATAGATTTCCAACTAGACGTCAAGGCCTAAAGATGCCTTGGAGGCATTTCGGTGTGATGATTAATTTATAATATCTACTAGATATCGACGAAAATGAAAAATGTCGACTCAGCCAAAAAAATTTCAGGTCAAGTTCAAAGTTCATCCGTAATACCCCTTAGACATGTTTGTCTAGGGCGACTAGTCCGAAAATAACGTCCGTTTCGCTCTAAGACGCACCATTTCCGAGATATCGACGAAAACAAAAAAAATTTCGGGTCAAGGTCAAAGTTCATTCATAATACATTTGAGACCTGTATGCCAACGGTGACGAGTCCGAAAATAACGTCCGTTACGCTCTACGACGCACGGTTTCCGAGATATCGACGAAAACGAAAAATGCCGACTCGGCAAAAAAATTTCGGGTCAAGGTCAAAGTTCATCCATAATACCCTCTAGGCATGTTTGTCTAGGACGACGAGTCCGAAAATAACGTCCGTTTCGCTCTACGACGCACCGTTTCCGAGATATCGATGAAAACGAAAAATGCAGACTCGGCAAAAAAATTTCGGGTCAAGGTCAAAGTTCATCCATAATACCCCTTAGACATGTTTGTCTAGGACGACGAGTCCGAAAATAACGTCCGTTTCGCTCTACGATGTACCGTTTCCGAGATATGCAGGATGCCTCAAGGATGAGTCAGCAAAAAATTATTTTGACCTTTGACCAAAGGTTGTTTGAGGTATCGATCCCAAAATCAATAGGGTTCTTCCCTGGTGGTATATAAACCTCCTTGCAAAGTTCTGCAACTATTGCCTGAATATTTTTTGAGTTATCGTCCGGAAACCAAGTCTCCAAATCAGCCTTGATTTCATCCCGACGGACCTCACGGACTTCGCAGCTAGATCAAAAAAAATTAGCCCAATGGGCTAGAAAGGTTACCGGAGAAATATACAGAGTTAAGCCGAGAAAGTTGAAGGTCAAATTCAAGGTGACCACTGAAATCGCCATATCTCTAACCTTGAAAAGGGGATCAAAGGTTAAATTCTAGATCACCAAACTATTCAGCATACATCATTTCCTATATGTTCACTATGGACCCCTAAGCTGTAAATTTGATAATAAGCGAGATATAAGCCATTTTGTAATCTGACTTTGAAAATAAAATGACTGACCTTGAAATTTAGGTCAAAGGTCAAATTCAATATCATTAAAATATTCAGAATATATCATTTCCTATATGTTCACAATTGATTCCTAAGCTGTAAAGTCGATAATAAGCGAGATATTAGCCATTTCGTCCTGTTGACCTTGAAAATGAGGTCAAAAGTCAAATTCAAGGTCACTAGAATATTCAGCATATATCATTTCCTATATGTTCACAATTGATTTCTAAGCTGTAAAGTCGCTAATAAGCAAGATATTGGCCGTTTTGTCCTGTGACCTTGAAAATGAGGTCAAAGGTCAAATTCAAGGTCACGAGAATTTTCAGCATATATCATTTTCTATATGTTCACAATCGATTCCTAAGCTGTAAAGTCGCTAATAAGCAAGATATTGGCCATTTTGTCCTGTGACCTTGAAAATGAGGTCAAAGCTCAAATTCAAGGCCACGAGAATATTCAGCATATATCATTTCCTATATGTTCATAATTGATTCCTAAGCTGTAAAGTCCATAATGAGCAAGCCATTAGCCATTTTGTCCTGTGACCTTGGAAATTAGGTCAAAGGTGAAGTTCAAGGTCATGACAATGTTCAGAATATATCATTTTCTATATGTCCCCAATTGATTGCTAAGCTGTAAAGTCAATAAAAAGCGAGATATTACCCATTTCGTTCTCTGACCTTGAAAATGAGGTCAAAGGTCAAATTCAAGGTCATAGCAATATTCAGCATATATCATTTCCTATATGTTCATAATTGATTCCTAAGCTGTGAAATCGATAATAAGCGAGATATTAGCTATTTTGTCCTGCGACCTTGAAAAGGAGGTCAAGGTCAAATTCAAGGTCATAGCAATATTCAGCATATATCATTTCCTATATGTTCACAATTGATTGCTAAGCTGTAAAGTGGATAAAAAGCGAGATATCAGCCATTTTGTCCTGTGATCCTGAAAATGAGGTCAAAGGTCAAATTGATAGTCTCGATATTAATCTGCATATATCATTTCCTATATGTCCACAATTGATTCCTAAGCTGTAAAGTCAATAATAAGCGAAATATTAGCCATTTTGAGCTCTGACCTTGAAACTGAGGTCAGAGGTCAAATTCAAGGTCACGATAATATTCAGCATATATCATTTCCTATATGACCACAGTTGCTCCCTAAGCTGTAGAATCGATAATAAATGAGATATTAGCCATTTTGTCCTGTGACTTTGAAAATGAGGTCAAAGCTCAAATTCAAGGTCACAAGAATATTCAGCATATATCATTTCCTATATGTCCACAATTGCTCCCTAAGCTGTAGAATCGATAATAAATGAGATATTAGCCATTTTGTCCTGTGACTTTGAAAATGAGGTCAAAGGTCAAATTCAAGGTCATGACAATAATCTGCATATATCATTTCCTATAAGTTCATAATTGATTCCTACACTGTAAAGTCAATAATAAGCAAGATATTAGCCATTTTGTGCTTTGACCTTGAAACTGAGGTCAGAAGTCAAATTCAAGATCACGAGAATATTCAGCATATATCATTTCCTATATGTCCACAATTGATCCCTAAGCTGTAAAATCGATAATAAGGGAGATATTAGCCATTCTGTGGTGTGACCTTGAAAATGAGGTCAAAGGTCAAATTCAAGGTCATCAGAATATTCGGCATATATCATTTCCTATATGTCCACAATTGGTTCCTAAGCTGTAAAGTCGTTAATAAGCAAGATATTAGACATTTTGTGCTCTGACCTTGAAACCGAGGTCAGAGGTCAAATTCAAGACCCTGAGAATATTCAGCATATATCATTTCCTATATGTCCACAATTGATTCCTAGTCTCTAATCTCAATATTAAGTGAGATATTAGGCTTAATGTGTCCCATTGTCAAGCATAGGAGAATTTAACATGGGAAAGTCCCATTTGGGCCGAGTTTGGGCCCAAAATGGCCTACTTCGAGCGATTCAAGGGCAACGAAATTTATACGTGTCACAGGGGTACATATGAGGAGTGTTATGCATTGATAAGAAAAATAGTTACTGAACGGATTCTGAGAAAACGACCGTCAAAGTCCAAAATTGGCCATTTTTCGACGAAAATGGCCCTCTGACCTTGAAACCGAGGTCAGAGGTCAAATTCAAGGTCACCAGAATATTCAGGATATATCATTTCCTATATGTGCACAATTGATTCCTAGTCTCTAATCTCAATATTAAGTGAGATATTAGGCTTAATTGTGTCCCATTATAAAGCATAGGAGAATTTAACATGGGAGAGTCCCATTTGGGCCGAGTTTGGGCCCAAAATGGCCCACTTCGAGCGATTCAAGGGCAACGAAATTTATACATGTCACAGGGGCACATAGGAGGAGTGTTATGCATCAATAAGAAAAAAAGTTACTGATAAGATTTTGAGAAAATGATTGTCAAAGTCCAAAATTGGCCATTTTTCGACGAAAACGGCCGCCATTTTGAAAAAAATTGGAAAATCAGAAAACTAAAAAAAACCTTTCCTGGAAATATTTTTAGTTATTTTTGTGCAAAATTTCAGAAATATTCCATCATAAACTTTAAAGATAAAAATGTGAACGGACGGACGGACGGACGACGGACGACGGACGACGGACGACGGACGCCGGACGCAACGCCATGGCAATAGGTTATCGGACCAAAGGTCCGGTAACCTAAAAAAATTCCCCTTAGAGATGTTTGTCTATGGCGACGAGTCCGAAAATAACGTCCGTTTCGCTCTACGACGCACGGTTTCTGAGATATGCAGAAAGCCTCAAGGATGAATCAGCAAAAAATTATTTTGACCTCTAGGTCAAAGGTCGTTTGACCGATCGATCCCAAAATCAATAGGGTTCTTCCCTGGTGGCTTATGAACCATGCAGAGTTCTGCAACTATTGCATTAATATTTTTCCAGTTATCGTCCGGAAACCAAGTTTCAAAATTAGCCTTGATTTCTTCCTCACGGACCTCACGGACCTCGGATCCGGCTCAAAAAGAACTAGGGTTCTTCCACATATAA
Source organism: Terebella lapidaria (assembly GCA_949152475.1). Classification (NCBI taxonomy): domain Eukaryota; kingdom Metazoa; phylum Annelida; class Polychaeta; order Terebellida; family Terebellidae; genus Terebella; species Terebella lapidaria. Next base: position 1,797,014 of record OX424568.1, on the reverse strand, counting down.
TTTCTGACTTGTGGTGAAAATTTGACAAGAATCCGTCAAGGCAATCTAAAGTTATCGTCCGGAAACTGCCGAAATGCCTTAATAAATCTGACCAGATCAATTTTATTAAGACTCAAACTTGCCTTATTAAAAATATTCCCCCTTCTACGTCACGAATCATAGTGAAACGTTCCATTGAATTTACCTATCCCTTGCCGCAGTGTTAACAGATAGCATGCTGTTAAAACGCCAGTTTCCAAAGTGTGATAAAGTAACTTTAAATTTCTTCTCAATGGATGTAATATTTTTTTACCATTTCCTGAGGGGATTTTCTTAGCTTTGGCAGTGATTACAGATGGTTCCTCAGTGCTGTCGAGAAGGCCGCGAGGAAGTTTCTTCATTCAATGGGAAGGATAGGAAATGTTTCATTGTGCGGATACCTCATTTGCATACTAATTAGCTTCTCATAAAATCCAGAAGTTTTCAATCTAGCAAATGTCATAACCTGCCGAAATGTGACATTCAAATTGTCATAAATTTTTAACCAATAGAGGTATTGCCATACAGTAAACTGCATTTTACTCAGCAAAACCAGGTATCTCATTTGAGTCCACATCACATTTTCATGTTCCTAGTACTTTAATACCTGGAAAGACCATCATTTGTGCAGGAATGTTGTCATTCTTGAGGGCTTCCACAAGCTTCCGACACTGTGTTGTTTTGCCACACTTGTCACCTCCCTCAAAAACAATAAATGCTCCTCTGGCTCCTGACATGGTGCGGGCGAGATGACAAAGCGGCGTACAGACTCTCAGCATCAACTCTTCAAAGGGCACAATTCCTTGCTTCTAGTACGATAGAACCAATCTATATACTACGGAAGCTCATATTCGCCACATAGAGGAACGCAATTTTTTTAAGAGCGTTATACGAACTCTAATTACAGTGTATTAACGTTGTAATACAGCGTTATAACGCTATAATTCACAGCGATATAACAAATTGAGCTCCGTTTCGCTCTACGACGCACCGTTTCCGAGATGCAGCCAAACAGGAAGTGCCGAGTCAGCAAAACAAAAAATTAGCCCAAGGGCTAAGAAAGGTTACCGGACAATGTATATTTTAGATATTAGCCTTTTGTCCCATGACCTTGAAATGAAGGTAGTTGGTCAATTTGAGGTCACGAGAATATTCTGCCCATATCATTTCTAGCATGTCCACAATTGATTCCTTAAAGCTGTAAAGTCGATATTAAGTGAGATATTAGCCATTTTGTGATCTGACCTTGAAAATGAGGTCAAAGGTCAAATTCAAGGTCATGACAATAATCTGCATATATCATTTCCTATAAGTTCATAATTGATTCCTACACTGTAAAGTCAATAATAAGCGAGATATTAGCCATTTTGTGCTCTGACCTTGAAACTGAGGTCAGAAGTCAAATTCAAGGTTACGAGAATATTCAGCATATATCATTTCCTATATGTCCACAATTGATCCCTAAGCTGTAAAATCGATAATAAGTGAGATATTAGCCATTTTGTGGTGTGACCTTGAAAATGAGGTCAAAGGTCAAATTCAAGGTCATCAGAATATTCGGCATATATCATTTCCTATATGTCCACAATTGATTCCTAAGCTGTAAAGTCGATAATAAGCAAGATATTAGACATTTTGTGCTCTGACCTTGAAACCAAGGTCAGAGGTCAAATTCAAGACCCTGAGAATATTCAGCATATATCATTTCCTATATGTCCACAATTGATTCCTAGTCTCTAATCTCAATATTAAGTGAGATATTAGGCTTTAATGTGTCCCATTATAAAGCATAGGAGAATTTAACATGGGAAAGTCCCATTTGGGCCGAGTTTGGGCCCAAAATGGCCCACTTCGAGCGATTCAAGCGCAACGAAATTTATACATGTCACAGGGGTACATATGAGGAGTGTTATGCATCAATAAAAAAAAAAGTTACTGAACAGATTTTGAGAAAATGGCCGCCAAAATCCAAAATCAGGCATTTTTCGTCGAAAACGGCCGCCATTTTGAAAAAAATGCGAAAATCAAAAAACTAAAAAATAGCTCCCTCTCGAAATATTTTTAGGCATTTTTGTGCAAAATTTCAGAAAAATTTGATCGTAAACTTTAAAGATAAAATTGTTGACGGACGACGACGACACCGGACGCATCGCCATGCCAATAGGTTACGGACCAAAGGTCCGGTAACCTAAAAATCAAACTGGCCACCACACGCAGACCGGCGATTCAAGGGCAATGAAACTTATAAACATCATAGAGGTACATGAGGGGAATGTTATAAAACAAAAATCTCAAAACTGATCAGACAGTTTTTGAGGAAAATGGCCATCAAAGTCCAAAATTGGTCATTTTTCGACAAAAAAGGTCGTTTTGACCTTCCAAGGTCATTGAAGGTCAAATTCAAGGTCATCACTCAAACTGTAATGTATGGTTTCCCATTTGAATGTGCCATTACTTAGGCTCTATCTTCAAGTGTTCTATAAGTTTACTCCGCACAGCTCCCATTATGAAGGAAAATTGGGTGAAATTTTCTAAGTCCCAAAAATTTTTCAATGGCCAAAAAACAATTTTTTTTTTTTTTACTGGAAATGGCTCAAAACGAATAGTGACTTAATTTGGAACAAAAAAATTTTTTTTCGCCGACCCGTCAAAAAATCAAAATGGCCGCCAAACGCAGACCGGCGATTCAAGGGCAACGAAACTTATACACATCATAAAGGTACATGAGAGGAATGTTTTGAAACAAAAATCTCAAAACTGATCAGACAGTTTTTGAGAAAATGGCCTCCAAAGTCCAAAATTGGCAATTTTTCGTCAAAAATGGCCGCCAAATCGGCAAAAACGATTCAATCAAAAAATTTAAAAAACGTCTTTAGATACTGGACCAAGGTATGTTCTGACAAATTTATGGGGAAATTCATCACGTCAAAAAAAATTAGCCCAAGGGCTAAAAAAAGGTTACCGGATAATATATATTTTAGATATTAGCCTTTTGTCCATGACCTTGAAAATGAGGTCATTGGTCAATTCAAGGTCACGAAAATGTTCAGCATATATCATTTCCAATATGTCCACAATTGATTAGTAAGCTGTAAAGTCGATAATAAGTGAGATATTAGCCATTTTGTGATCTGACCTTGAAAATCAGGTCAAAGGTCAAATTCAAGGTCATGACAATATTCAAAATATATCATTTCCTATTATGTTCACAATTGATTCCTAAGCTGTAAAGTCGATAATCATGATAATAAGCGAGATATTAGCCATTTTGTCCTGTGACCTTGAAAATGAGGATAAAGGTCAAATTCAAGGTCATGAGAATATCCAGCATATATTATTTCCTATATGTCCACAATTAATTCTTAGTCTCCATTCTCCAATCTCAATATTAAGTTAGATATTAGGCATAATGTGTCCCATTATAAACTAGACGCCAAGACCTAAAGATGCCTTGGAGGCATTTCGGTGTTAGGACTAATTCGTAATATTTAAAACATGTTTGCCACGAGCTCAATGACACACTGTTTGCTAGATATTGACGAAAATGAAAAATGTCAACTCAGCAAAAAAAATTTCGAGTCAAGGTCAGAGTTCATCCATCATACCCCCCCCCCCCCCCCGCAGGCATGTTTGTCTAAGTCGACGAGTCCAAAAATAATGTGTGTTTCGCTCTACGACGCACCGTTTCTGAGATATCAATGAAAACGAAAAATGCTGACTCGGCAAAAAATTACGGGTCAAGGTCAAAATTCATCCATAATACCTTTAAGACATGTTTGTCTAAGGCAACGAGTCTGAAAATAACGTCCGTTTCATTCTACGACGCACCGTTTCCAAGATATCGACGAAAACGAAAAATGCCGACTCGGCAAAAAAACTTCTGGTCAAGGACAAAGTTCATCCATCATACCCCCAGACATGTTTGTCTAGGGCGACGAGTCCGCAAATAACGTCCGTTTCGCTCTACGATGCACCGTTTCTGAGATATGCAGGAAGCCTCAAGGATGAATCAGTAAAAAATTATTTTGACCTCTAGGTCAAAGGTCATTTGATGAATTGATCCCAAAATCAATGGGGTTCTTCCCTGGTGGTATATGAACCTCCATGCAGAGGTCTGCATCTATTGCCTGAATATTTTTCGAGTTATCGTCCGGAAACCAAAAACCTTGATTTCATCCTCACGGACCTCGGAGCCGGCTCAAGAAGAATAGGGTTCTTCCACATATCATTTCTGACTAGTGGGGAAAATTTGATAAGGATCCATCAAGGCAATCTAAAGTTATCGTCCGGAAACCAAAACGGCGGAAGAACAAAAATTCGTCCAAGGGCTAAGAAAGGTTACCGGACAATATACATTTTAGATATAAGCCTTTTGTCCAGTGACCTTGAAAATAAAGTCACTGATAAATTCAAGGCCATGAAATTTTCAACAAATATATCACTTCTAGTATGTCCACAATAAATTCCTAAGCTGTAAAGTCGATAATAAGTGAGACATTAGCCATTCTGTGATGTGACCTTGAAAATGAGGTCAAAGTTCAAGTTCAAGGTCATGAAAATATTCAGTATATATCATTCCTCTATATTCGCAATTGATTCCTATGCTGTAAATGTAAGTATCAATCTATTACCACCAATACAATCAGATTTTGATGGTGCCAATAAGAAACGTAAAATACTACATTTTGCGATAGAAACAAACAAAGCCCGACCAAACCGTTTATCCAAAGACACACTGGCGTCTTCAGGGGCAGACAATGTGTTAAATGTAGTTGTTTCTACTGTACACCAGATGGAATTAATATACAACTGCCCAACAACCTATGAAAATAATTTAGAAATCCGAATCTAACCCCATGGAATAGATACATGACAAGTACAAAAGTACCCAATCACAAGCCCGAAGGCTACTGAGTTGATGGTATCCTCGGGGACAGATTTAACGTCCGCCAGCAGTGACACTGACTCCGTGGTATAAATGTAAGTATCAATCTATTACCACCAATACAATCAAATTTTGATGATGCCAATAAGAAACGTAAAATACAACATTTTGCAATAGAAACAAAGCCCGACCAAATAGTTTATCCAAAGACACACTGGCGTCATCAGGGGCAGATGTAAAGATGATAATAAGCGATATATTAGCCATTTTGTTCTCTGACCTTGAAAATGAGATCAAAGGTCAAATTCAAGGTCACGAGAATATTCAGCAAATATCATTTCCTATATGTTCACAATTGATTCCTAAGCCGTAAAGTCGATAATAAGCGAGATATTAGCAATTTTGTCCTGTGACCTTGGAAATGAGGTCAAAGGTCAAATTCAAGGTCACGAGAATATTCAGCATATATCATTTCCTATATGTTCACAATTGATTCCTAAGCTGTAAAGTCGATAATAAGCAAGATATTAGCCATTTTGTCCTGTGACCTTGAAAATGAGGCCAAAGGTCAAATTCAAGGTCACGAGAATATTCAGCATATATCATTTCCTATATGTTCACAATAGATTCCTAAGCTGTAAAGTCGATAATAAGCGAGATATTAGCCATTTTGTCCTGTGACCTTGAAAATGAGGTCAAAGGTCAAATTCAAGGTCTTGAGAATATTCAGCATATATCATTTCCTATATGTTCACAATTGATTTCTAAGCTGTAAAGTCGATAATAAGCGAGATATTAGCCATTTTGTCCTGTGACCTTGAAAATGAGGTCAAAGGTCAGATTCAAGGTCACGAGGATATTCAGCATATATCATTTCCTATATGTCAACAATTGATTCCTAGTCTCTAATCTCAATATTAAGTGAGATATTAGGCTTAATGTGTCCCATTATAAAGCATAGGAAAATTTAACATGGGAAAGTCACATCTGGGCCGAGTTTGGGCCCAAAATGGCCCACTTCGAGTGATTCAAGCGCAACGAAGTTTATACATGTCACAGAAGTACATATGAGGAGTGTTATGCATCAATAAGAAAAAAAGTTACTGAACAGATTTTGAGAAAACGACCATCAAAGTCCAAAATTAGGCATTTTCGACGAGAACGGCCGCTATGACCTTGAAAACAAGGACAGAGTTCAAATTCAAGGTCACGAGAATATTCAGCATATATCATTTCCTATATGTCCACAATTGATTCCTAGTCTCTAATCTCAATATTAAGTGAGATATTAGGCTTTAATGTGTCCCATTATAAAGCATAGGAGAATTTAACATGGGAAAGTCCCATTTGGGCCGAGTTTGGGCCCAAAATGGCCCACTTCGGGCGATTCAAGCGCAACGAAATTTATACATGTCACAGGGGTACATAGGAGGAGTGTCATGCATCAATAAGAAAAAAAGTTACTGAACAGATTTTGAGAAAACGACCATCAAAGTCCATTTTGAAAAAAACGGCCGCCATTTTGAAAAAAATGCGAAAATCAAAAAACTAAAAAAAACCTTTCCTGGGAATATTTTTAGGTATTTTTGTGCAAAATTTCAGAAATATTCGCCTGTAAACTTTAATGATAAAAATGTGGACAGACGGACGACGGACGCCGGACGACGGACGCAACACCACGGCAATAGGTTATCGGACCAAAGGTCCGGTAACCTAAAAATGTGAATGGACGATGCTGACAACGACGCCGTCGACGACGGATGACGGATGCAACGCCATGCCAATAGGTTATTGGACCATATGTCTGGTAACCTAAAAAAATTAGCCCAAGGGCTAAGAAAGGTTACCGGACAATATATATTTTAGATATTAGTATTTTGTCCCGTGACCTTTAAAAAACGTCATTGGTCAATTCAAGGACACGATAATATTCGGCATATGTCATTTCTAGTATGTCCACAATTAATTCCTAAGCTGTGAAGTCAATAATAAGCGAGATATTAGCCATTATGTCCTGTGACCTTGAAAATGAGGTCAAAGGTCGAATTCAAGGTCATAGCAATATTCAGCATATATCATTTCCTATATGTTCATAATTGATTCCTAAGCTGTAAAGTCCATAATGAGCAAGCCATTAGCCATTTTGTCCTGTGACCTTGGAAATTAGGTCAAAGGTGAAGTTCAAGGTCATGACAATGTTCAGAATATATCATTTTCTATATGTCCCCAATTGATTGCCAAGCTGTAAAGTCAATAAAAAGCGAGATATTACCCATTTCGTTCTCTGACCTTGAAAATGAGGTCAAAGGTCAAATTCAAGGTCATAGCAATATTCAGCATATATCATTTCCTATATGTTCATAATTGATTCCTAAGCTGTGAAATCGATAATAAGCGAGATATTAGCTATTTTGTCCTGCGACCTTGAAAAGGAGGTCAAGGTCAAATTCAAGGTCATAGCAATATTCAGCATATATCATTTCCTATATGTTCACAATTGATTGCTAAGCTGTAAAGTGGATAAAAAGCGAGATATCAGCCATTTTGTCCTGTGATCCTGAAAATGAGGTCAAAGGTCAAATTGATAGTCTCGATATTAATCTGCATATATCATTTCCTATATGTCCACAATTGATTCCTAAGCTGTAAAGTCAATAATAAGCGAAATATTAGCCATTTTGAGCTCTGACCTTGAAACTGAGGTCAGAGGTCAAATTCAAGGTCACGATAATATTCAGCATATATCATTTCCTATATGACCACAGTTGCTCCCTAAGCTGTAGAATCGATAATAAATGAGATATTAGCCATTTTGTCCTGTGACTTTGAAAATGAGGTCAAAGGTCAAATTCAAGGTCACAAGAATATTCAGCATATATCATTTCCTATATGTCCACAATTGCTCCCTAAGCTGTAGAATCGATAATAAATGAGATATTAGCCATTTTGTCCTGTGACTTTGAAAATGAGGTCAAAGGTCAAATTCAAGGTCATGACAATAATCTGCATATATCATTTCCTATAAGTTCATAATTGATTCCTACACTGTAAAGTCAATAATAAGCAAGATATTAGCCATTTTGTGCTTTGACCTTGAAACTGAGGTCAGAAGTCAAATTCAAGATCACGAGAATATTCAGCATATATCATTTCCTATATGTCCACAATTGATCCCTAAGCTGTAAAATCGATAATAAGGGAGATATTAGCCATTCTGTGGTGTGACCTTGAAAATGAGGTCAAAGGTCAAATTCAAGGTCATCAGAATATTCGGCATATATCATTTCCTATATGTCCACAATTGGTTCCTAAGCTGTAAAGTCGTTAATAAGCAAGATATTAGACATTTTGTGCTCTGACCTTGAAACCGAGGTCAGAGGTCAAATTCAAGACCCTGAGAATATTCAGCATATATCATTTCCTATATGTCCACAATTGATTCCTAGTCTCTAATCTCAATATTAAGTGAGATATTAGGCTTAATGTGTCCCATTGTCAAGCATAGGAGAATTTAACATGGGAAAGTCCCATTTGGGCCGAGTTTGGGCCCAAAATGGCCTACTTCGAGCGATTCAAGGGCAACGAAATTTATACGTGTCACAGGGGTACATATGAGGAGTGTTATGCATTGATAAGAAAAATAGTTACTGAACGGATTCTGAGAAAATGACCGTCAAAGTCCAAAATTGGCCATTTTTCGACGAAAATGGCCCTCTGACCTTGAAACCGAGGTCAGAGGTCAAATTCAAGGTCACCAGAATATTCAGGATATATCATTTCCTATATGTGCACAATTGATTCCTAGTCTCTAATCTCAATATTAAGTGAGATATTAGGCTTAATTGTGTCCCATTATAAAGCATAGGAGAATTTAACATGGGAGAGTCCCATTTGGGCCGAGTTTGGGCCCAAAATGGCCCACTTCGAGCGATTCAAGGGCAACGAAATTTATACATGTCACAGGGGCACATAGGAGGAGTGTTATGCATCAATAAGAAAAAAAGTTACTGATAAGATTTTGAGAAAATGATTGTCAAAGTCCAAAATTGGCCATTTTTCGACGAAAACGGCCGCCATTTTGAAAAAAATTGGAAAATCAGAAAACTAAAAAAAACCTTTCCTGGAAATATTTTTAGTTATTTTTGTGCAAAATTTCAGAAATATTCCATCATAAACTTTAAAGATAAAAATGTGAACGGACGGACGGACGGACGACGGACGACGGACGACGGACGACGGACGCCGGACGCAACGCCATGGCAATAGGTTATCGGACCAAAGGTCCGGTAACCTAAAAAGTTACAGACCCGGACGGACGACGGACGGACGACGGACGAAATACCACGACAATAGCTTATCGGCCCAAAGGGCCGGTAAGCTAAAAAGTTACTGAACAGATTTTGAGAAAACGACCGTCGAAGTCCAAAATTGGCCATTTTTCGACGAAAACGGCCGCTCTGACCTTGAAACCAAGGTCAGAGGTCAAATTCAAGGTCACGACAATATTCAGCATATATCATTTCCTATATGTCCACAATTGATTCCTAGTCTCTAATCTCAATATTAAGTGAGATATTAGGCTTTAATGTGTCCCATTATAAAGCATAGGAGAATTTAACATGGGAAAGTCCCATTTGGGCCGAGTTTGGGCCCAAAATGGCCCACTTCGAGCGATTCAAGCGCAACAAAATTTATACATGTCACAGGGGTACATATGAGGAGTGTTATGCATCAATAAAAAAAAAAGTTACTGAACAGATTTTGAGAAAACGGCCGCCAAAGTCAGGCATTTTTCGTCGAAAACGGCCGCCATTTTGAAAAAAATGCGAAAATCAAAAAACTAAAAATTAGGCCAAGGGCCGAAGATAGGTTACCGGACAATTTCTAATATTTTAGATGTTAGCCAGGTCACTGGTTGAATTCAAGGTCAAGAGAATATTCAGCATATATAACATTAAGCATATATCATGTCCACAGTTGATTGCTAAGCTGTAAATTCAATAATCAGAGAGATATTAGCAATTTTGTGCTGTGGCCTTGAAAATGAAGGGGCAAAGGTCGAATTCAAGGTCATCAAAATAATCAATGTATATCATTAGGAAGAGCAGAGCTCTTCCTCTATGATGTTGGTTTTTCTTGGATTTTTGAAATTTTCCCTTTGTTTACATTCTTGAAAGTGCCACTTGGAACCACAACAGGCCATTCAACTGTGGCTAATTGGGAGGGCCCGGGGCCCGTTGGGAGGAAAATGACGCCCGTGTACCTAATCACGGTTAATGTAATAAGTTATTAGCGATAATAATCCCAGGAGACGTGTGTTCCGACCGTTTTTTTTTTTGTATGTCACCGTCTCATACCCATCACCAATCCCGTTTTGATCTTCACTGAAACAGTGCTTTCTTGCAATCATATGCGCTCAAAGTTTTGGATATACATTCCGCACAATATATAGATACAGTATGCTGTTGCAAAAACGAAAAACAAGTTGATACGGCAACATAAAAATTGAAAATTTGTGGCGAGTGCTGGTATATCAAGTAGGCCAAATGCAATGACGTGTGGCCCCTTTCGTGTTCGCTCTACTTCCAGGAAGTAGTCCCGCGAGCCAGGCTTCGCCTACCGATAGCCCCCCCCCATGCACCTCTTACCAGTGAAGACGTCGGCTGGCCAGTGGCCGTGGGGCGGGGGGGTGTGGGGGGGGGGGGGAAGCGAGGAGAGGAGTCAGGTCTGCCGAACGGTCAGATGTGTTTTACCACTGTTTACCGCATTGAATATCTAAATTGTGTAGAAATAGGATCCATCTCGAAGTTATGCCGATGCCCAGAAGTTTTTGCGCAGGGCCGACTGGTCGTTGGCTTAGCGTGCCTCGTATAGCCTGATGAATAATTAATTGGATGGCAAGCGGGATTGAAATCTCGACAGGAAAACTTTGCAAGCCACTACAAAACCGTAACTTTTCATATATATAACTGCAGTAATTAATAATTAAAGGTCAAAGACATGTGCGTTGGACAAGGCATGACAATATCATTACGTGTTAATCAATTTAATATTAGGCCAAATTAACAATAAGCAAATCAGTTGGTAATGGGTCAGTTGGTACAATGCCAAAGCTACCGTTACAATATGACCACAACATATATGTACCAAATAACATGCAGTATTCCAGGGGTTTTTATGTGCAAACATTTTCAAAGCTCTTCCTTTGAGGCCAGTGGCCCTTGTTTTCTATATCATGTCCACAATTGATTCCCAAGCCATACAGTGAATAGAGGAGCAAGATATGAGCCAGTTTGTCCTGTGACCTTGAAAATGAGGTCGGAGGTCAAATTCAAGGTCCCGAGAATATTCAGCATATATCATCTCCTATATGTCCACAATTGATTCCTAAGCTGTAAAATCGATAATAAGTGAGATAGTAGCCATTTTGTCCTGTGACCTTGAAAATTAGGTCAAAGGTCAAATTCAAGGTCATGACAATAATCTGCATATATCATTTCCTATATATGTTCATAATTGATTCCTAGGCTGTAAAGTCGATAAGAAGCGAGATATTAGCCATTTTGTCCTGTGACCTTGAAAATGAGGTCAAAGGTCAAATTCAAGGTCATGAGAATATTCGGCATATATTATTTCCCATATGTCCACAATTGATTTCTAATCTGTAAAGTCGATAATAAGCGAGATATTAGCTATTTTGTGGTCTGACCTTGAAACTAAGGTCAGAGGTCAAATTCAAGGTCAGGAGAATATTCAGCATATATCATTTCCTATATGTCCACAATTGATTTCTAGTGTCTAATCTGAATATTGAGTGAGATATTAGACATAATGTGTCCCATTATAACGCATAGGAGAGTATAACATGGAAAAGTCTCATTTGGGCCGAGTTTGGGCCAAAATGGCCCACTTCCAGCGATTCAAGCGCAACGAAACTTATACACACCACAGGAGTACATATTATGAGGAGTGTTCTGTATTAAAAAAAAACTTGAAAATGAGGCCAAAGGTCAAATTCAAAGTCACAAAAATATTATGGATATAATTATCATTTCCTATATGTCCACGATTGATTCCTAAGCTGTAAAATCCATAATGGCGAGATATTAGCCATTTTGTGCTATGACCTTGAAAATGAGGTCAAAGGTCAAATTCAAGGTCACGTGCATATTCAGCATATATCATTTCCTACATGTCCACAATTGATGCCTAAGCTGTAAAATCGATAATAAGTGAGATATTAGCCATTTTGTCCCGTGACCTTGAAAATGAGGTCAAAGGTCAAATTCAAGGTCATGACAATAATCTGCATATATCATTTCCTATATGGTCATAATTGATTCCTAAGCTGTAAAGTCGATAAACAGTGAGATATTAGCCATTTTGTCCTGTGACCTTGAAAATAAGGTCAAAGGTCAAATTCAAGGTCATCAGAATATTCGGTATATATCATTTCCTATATGTCCAAAATTGATTTCCAAGCTGTAAAGTCGATAATAAGCGAGATATTACCCATTTTGTTCTTTGACCTTGAAACTGAGGTCAGAGGTCAAATTCAAGGTCACGAGAATATTCAGCAAATATCATTTCCTATATGTCCACAATTGATTCCTAGTCTCTAATCACAATATTAAGTGAGATATAAGGCATAATGTGTCCCATTATAAAGCATAGGAGAATTTAAAATGGGAAAGTCCCATTTGGGCCAAGTTTGGCCCAAAATGGCCCACTTCGAGCGATTCAAGCGCAACGAAACTTATACACATACAGGAGTACATATGAGGAGTGTTGTGTATCAAAAAGAAAAAAAGTTATTGAACAGTTTTTGAGAAAATGGCCGCCAAAGTCCAAAATCAGGCATTTTTCGTCGAAAACGGCCGCCATTTTGAAAAAAATGCGAAAATCGAAAAACTAAAAAAAACCTTCCCTTGAAATATTTTTAGGTATTTTTGTGCAAAATTTGAGAAAGATTCGATCATATACTTTAAAGATAAAATTAGGCCAAGGGCCAAAGATAGGTTACCGGACAATGTTTAATATTTTAGGTATTAGCCAGGTCACTGGTTGAATTCAAGGTCAAGAGAATATTCAGCATATATAACATTAAGCATATATCATGTCCACAGTTGATTGCTAAGCTGTAAGTTCAATAATCAGAGAGAGATTAGCAATTTTATGCTGTAGCCTTGAAAATGAAGGGGCAAAGGTCAAATTCAAGGTCATCAAAATATTCAGTGTATATCATTTTCTATATCATGTATATCATGTCCACAATTGATTCCCAAGCCATACAGTCAATAGAGGAGCAAGATATGAGCCAGTTTGTCCTTGGACCTTAGAAATGAGGTCAGAGGTCAAATTCAAGGTCACGAGAATATTCAGCATATATCATTTCCTATATGTCCACAATTGATTCCTAAGCTGTAAAATCGATAATAAGTGAGATATTAGCCATTTTGTCCTGTGACCTTGAAAATGAGGTCAAAGGTCAAATTCAAGGTCATGACAATAATCTGCATATATCATTTCCTATATGTTCATAATTGATTGCTAAGCTGTAAAGTCGATAACAAGCGAGATATTAGCCATTTTGTCCTGTGACCTTGAAAATGAGGTCAAAGGTCAAATTCAAGGTCATCAGAATATTCAGCATATATCATTTCCTATATGTCCACAATTGATTCCTAAGCTGTAGAGTCGATAATAAGCGAGCTATAAGCCATTTTGTGCTCTGACCTTGAAACTGAGGTCAGAGGTCAAATTCAAGGTCACGAGAACATTCAGAATATATCATTTCCTATATGTCCACAATTGATTCCTAAGCTGTAGAGTCGATAATAAGCGATATATAAGCCATTTTGTGCTCTGACCTTGAAAGTGAGGTCAGAGGTCAAATTCAAGGTCACGAGAATATTCAGCATATATCATTTCCTATAGGTCCACAATTGATTCCTAGTCTCTAATCTCAATATCAAGTGAGATATTAGGCATAATGTGTCCCATTATAAAGCATAGGAGAATTTAACATGGGAAAGTCCCATTTGGGCAGAGTTTGGGCCAAAATAGCCCACTTCGAGCGATTCAAGCGCAACGAAATTTATAGACATCATAGGAGTACATACGAGGAGTCTTGTGTATCAAAAAGAAAAAAAATTACTGAACAGATTTTGAGAAAATGGCCGCCAAAGTCCAAAATCAGGCATTTTTCATCGAAAACGGCCGTCATTTTGAAAAAAATGCGAAAATAAAAAAACTAAAAAATACCTCCTTCTTGAATTATTTTTAAGTATTTTTGTGCAAAATTTCAGAAAAATTCGCCCGTAAACAAAAAAGATAAAAATGTGGACGACGACGGACGACGACGGACGACGGACGCAACGCCATGCCAATAGGTTATCGGACCATAGGTCCGGTAACCTAAAAATTAGCCCAAAGGCTAAGACAGGTTACCGGACAATTTTGGTTTGGCCATGGCAGCATTGGCAGGTAACAGACCTTGAGATTTACCAATCAAGGTTCGCAGTGTGAACAAATGACCTTGAGATTTACCAATCAAGGTCATCCGTGTGAACTTCGATGTCACCATTTCATGTATGTGTGCGGCATTTGATATTCTATATGTTCATAATACAAAGATATATCTGGGTGGAATCGTTTAGGCCGCTCAGGTCAATTTACACATTACGAGTCAAGACATTTGGCACTCAAGGTCATCTGACGTCAAGATCAAGGTCATCATTAGTTGTGCCATATATCTCTTGCTAGTCCAAAATTTTTTTCAAAGGGTGAAAAATTTTTTTTGCCTAGAAATGGCCCAAAATGGATAGTAATGCGATTTGGGGCGAAAAAAATTTTTTTGCCGACTCGTCGAAAATTCAAAATGGCCGCCACACGGAGATCGGCGATTCAAGGGCAACACAACTTATACACATCATGAAGGTACATAAGGGGAATCTTTTGAAACAAAAATCTCAAAACTGATCGGACAGTTTTCGAGATTAGACGGACAAGGTGCAAATTTGGGCATTTTTCAACCCAAAAATGGCTGTTTTGACCTTTCAAGGTCATCCAAGGTCAAATTCAAGGTCACCACTCAAGTCGCCATATATGACTTTCCATTTGAAAGTGCCAATTTCTAAGCTCTATCTTCAAGCATTCTATGAGTACAGTCTTCACAGCTCCCATTATGAAGGAAAAAAGGGCCAAAATTTTTTTCAAAGGGTGAAAAATTTTTTTTTGTCTAGAAATGGCCCAAAATGGATAGTAATGCGATTTGGGCCGAAAATTTTTTTTTTCGTCGACTCGTCGAAAATTCAAAATGGCCGCCATACGCAGACCGGCGATTCAAGGGCAACCAAACTTATACGCATCACAGAGGTACATAAGGAGAATCTTTTGAAACAAAAATCTCAAATCTGATCAGACAGTTTTTGAGAAAACGACCGTCAAAGTCCAAAATTAGCTGTTTTTCGTCAAAAATGGCCGCCATTTTGAAAATAATTCGAAAATCAAAAAACTAAAAAATACCTCCCTCTCCAAATATTTTTAAGCATTTTTGTGCAAAATTTCAGGAAGATTCAATAGTAAACTTTAAAGATATGAATGTTGACGGACGACGGACGCCGACAACGACGGACGCAACGCCACGGCAATAGGTTATCGGACCAAAGGTCCGGTAACCTAAAAACAGACAAAACCATAAGGGCATTTCAGGCCGAAATGCCCTAATTACAGCGTTATAACGCTCTAATACAGCGTAATAACGCCTAAATTACAGCGTAATAACGCTCTAATACAGCGTAATAACGCTGAAATTACAGCGTAATAATGCTCTAATACAGCGTAACATCGCTGTAATCAGAGCGTAATTACGCTGTGAATTAGAGCGTAATTACGCTATAAATTTCCCAAATTTTAATTGTAAATTTGCCGTTTATTGTTATTACTCACCTCTAAACTACTACATGCTCCTTTTCGATCCTTTGGATCGTTCTGGATAGAAATTCGCGTACTGAAAGCAAGGCACGATCGTCTGCCTGCATGACTCGAGCGCTCCTTTTGCCGCCAAAACCGCCGCGCATATGCGCGCGCAGCTGCGCAGAAGCTTCACTTTTCTGTCCAAAAAAACGACAAAAGGAAGCCCCTAGCACACAACTGGCGGGGATGGATGGGAGGGCCTTTACTGTAGTAGTTTAGAGGTGAGTAATAACAATAAACGGCAAATTTACAATTAAAATTTGGGAAGTTTATTTTATACATCACCAATCTAAACTACTACATGCTCCTTAGAATCAAAGGATAGGCGGTGGAGCAGTAGTGCTAGAGAGTCATGAAAACAGACGATAGTCTTGATTTCAAGCGAATCGCTAAAATGCTACATTTTCGATATATCTTTAGTAATATAATAAAGATACTCACCTAGCGGTGCGATCGCTTGCCTCCGACATGCACGAATTTCTTCTTCACCCATCGGTGGAAAACGGAACTCTACTTGAGACCGTAACATAAAGAAACTCAAACACAAACACAAAGTGTTGCTTATATACACGTGCACGTTATAACCAAGACTTTTCTGTCCAGCTGGTTCAAACAACAGCTTGCGCTACGACCAGCGGACCCAGTCTAAATCTGGACGACTGGTCCTGAAGTTCGGCAGCATTGGACAGATAGAACCCGATGAATGTCGTAGAATTAGTCCACATTCCAGCCCTCACGATATATTCCAACGGAATATTCGACCTGGCCGCCAAAGACATCGAGATGTGTCGGATTTGGTGGGACGATATTTTGTAAGTGACTCGATCGTCAGCACCTGATTCCGCATAGACAGTCCTCACTACAACCTTCACCCATCGGGATAGTGTAGCTGTGGAGATATCCGTAGCCCTGTTAGGCTGATAGGAAATAAATAATCGCTTGCGATCTTTCCTGATCGATCTGGTACGATCGATGTAGATTTTCAGCGCTCTTACCGGGCACAATAGAGCATCCGGCTCATTCCGTCCTACGTAACCGCCCAGTGACGGAATTACGATAGGGGAGAACGCTTTCCCGCCCTCAACTGCAGCACGTGTTTTAGGCATAAAATCACGTACTGGGTATAAGGAAACGGACCCATCCGCACCAAATGCGACTCGCGATACGTCGATCGCCGCGACATCTGAGCGTCTTCGACCACTTGCTAGCATAACTAGCAAGAAAGTCTTAAGAGTTAACCTCTGCAAGGAAACTTCCTTGAGAGGCTCCCAAGGTGCTTTAGTAAGACAATATAGCACAAAAGCCATGTCCCAATCCGGTAAAGTAGGAACTCCACGTGGCCTTTGCGTCCTAAAGGACGCCAAGAGATCAGCAAGGATACGATTATTAGTTAAATCGATCCCCCTAGCACGGAATACAGGGCCCAGCATGGACCTGTATCCCTCGATCGTAGTAGGCTTCAAATTAAGCCTATCAAAGAGATAGCAGAGAAAGTCTAGCACTGCATTCAGAGGGGCAGAGAGCGGATCAATGCGCCTTCCGTTACACCAACGTACGAATACTCTCCATTTAGCCTCATACGTTTTAGAGGAGGATCTCCTATTCTTTCTCGCGAGATGTACGGACACCTGCTGAGAAAACCCTGCCTCCTGGAAGGATCGCTCGATAGCCTCCAGACGTGTAATTTGAGCACGTGGACGGAATCGTGAAATATATCCCGCCCCGGTTGCTTCAGCAACCTGTCCTCGATCGGGAGAACCCGTGGTACATCGATCAGGAGGGACAGTAGCAGGGGGAACCACGCCTGCATCGGCCAGCATGGCGCCACCAACAGAATCTCGCACTGAGACCTGGCTACTTTGTGCAGCACTTCTGTTAGGAACCGAGTTGGCGGGTACGCATACCCGAACATCCCGTCCCACGACTGAGACATCGCGTCCACAGCCAGTGCCTCGCTCTCTGGCAGAGGTGAGAAGTAGACCGGGAGCTTGTGATTCCGAGAGGTTGCGAACAGGTCTATATTCGGTGTCCCGAACGCCTGACAAACGCGCCGAAACACCCCCGGATGCAGACTCCACTCCGTGCCTATGATCTTGTCCGGTCTCGACAGAGCGTCCGCTAGGACATTCCTGTGACCCGGCAGGTGCCTCGCCCTGATAAACAGACGGTACTTGAAGGCAAACCTGATCAGACACTCGGCCTCCAAACAAAGCTGACTCGACCGAGTTCCACCTTGTTTGTTTATGTGCGCCACTACTGTGCTGTTGTCTGTGAAGACCAACCACTTCGTCCCTGGGGGACTCTGAGGCCCCCAGATCTCGAACGCACGTCTCACCGCTCGCAGCTCTAGGACATTGATGTGCAACGCCCTCTCGCTCGTGTTCCACACAGCAGAGAGTTCGTGCTCGTCCATATGAGCTCCCCAAGCCAATTCTGACGCATCGGTGAAGAAGGTCCGATCGGGCAGATACTCCGCGAGTGGCATCCCTCGGAAAAGATTCCGATGGTCCCGCCACCAATGCATTGCTTCCCGAGCACGATCGTCCACCGATACGACTTGGTCTAGTCGATCGGTGAGGATCCGCCATTGCAACGCTAGACACCATTGAATGGGTCTGAGGAAGCACCTGCCGAACGGCACCTGTTTCTCCATCGACGCCAACAGACCGATGATGGACAGAAACTGTCGAGCTGTGATCGACGACTGCGTCAGTGCGACCTCCATCGCCGCAATCGCCTTGAGAACTCTCTTCCGCGGAGGAAGAGCTACTCCTCGCTCTAGATCGTAATCTACCCCGACATACTCGAACCTCTGTGTCGGGGACAGATGAGACTTCGCCCAATTGGGGATCCAGCCAAGGCTGGTCGCCAACCTGAGGACGAACCCGGATTGCTCTATAGCCTGAGACGGGGAGTCGGCTATGATTAACCAATCGTCGATATAATGGTGGAATTGAATTCCAACCGATCGAAACCTGGCTGCCATCGTCCTTACGATACGGGTGAACACGTAAGGGGCGGTGGCTACTCCAAAAGGAAGTACCCTGAACTGATACACCGAACCTTCGAAGGCGAACTTGAGGTATCGCCGATCGGCTGGGTGTATTGGCACATGTAAGTACGCGTCCTTGACGTCGATACTGACTGCCCACTTCCCCTTGGACAGAGCTTTCTGGACGGAAAGCGCCGACTCCATCTTGAACCTGGGTATGATCAGGAATTTGTTGAGGTTTGACAGATCGAAAACGGGACGCCACCCGCCTGTCTTTTTGGGCACTAGGAAGATGAGAGAATAGAATCCTCTCTCGTCCTTGACCACCTCGATCGCACGTTTCTCTAGCAACTGCTGCACCTCGTGCTGCAGAAGCTGAAACTTTTCCCGATCGCCGGGCACAGGGAAGAACCACGCTTTGGGTCTGATCGGTGGTTTTCCAGCCTCCCATCTGAAGGTGAGACCGAACTTCACCCATGCCACGACTGAATTGTCTGACGACGCCAGATCGCTCCAGTTCTGGACGAACTGAGCCAGGCGTCCCCCGACTGGACCAGGTTGTGGAAGATCGAATTCCGACAGAACTGAACCTTCCACAGAGCCTACGCTTTCCCGCAACGAGTCACTTCTTACCAGAAGCTTTCCCTTTGCCCTTGAAGCGTTCACCCCCTTTGCCTCCGCGCTTGCCATCCCCCCGGGGAGGGGGAGGCTGCGCCCCACGAAAGGGCGGCTGCGTAGAAGCGGGTGCATGTGGTGCCTGAGGCTGGGCAGGCTTCTGACCCTTGGTCTTCTTGCCTGTCCCAGACCCCGCCGACTTCCCAAGCAAAGCCTTGGCCATAGCCTCATCCCGGAGATGTTCCCGCATGACGGAAATATCCGATCGAGAGAGGTTGGCGTAGGTATAGCCTGAGAACAGCGGCCTCCCACGTAGCTCAGCGACGTCCGTAGCGGACACGTCAAGCAGACGGAGATCGGCATCACGCATGGTGAGATCCAATTGTGCGCCCAGGTGCGCACTGTCACGCTCAGCAGCATGGACCACTCCGGCCAAGACGCCGAGTGCTGCATGAATGTTGGCGCGACTCCCCTCCTCCAGATCCGCCTCGTCCACAAACTCCTGCACCAAGGTGGTCAGGTGATCTGTCAACGAGAGCTGCCCCATCAATTGATGAGACAGCGTCTGCCAGTGAGAAAGGCGGGCCTTTTTCACATAAGCTGACCAGACCGTACCCTGCTTCCGGGAAAGCAGGTGAAGGTTAGGGTCTTCGACCGGGACGGAAGTCTGATGTCCACCCTCGGACTCTACAGTCCGATAGGTGTCGATCGACTCAGGTCGAACACGGCTGGTCGGGAATGTCGACTCCGTACGAGCCACATCCTTCTTAGCCATAACTCCCTTGTTGATCTTGTCGAAGGACTTGACCAACGCGGGAGCCACAGGGAGCCGGATCGGCCGACGAACTGGCGCCGACGCGAACCTACCGGTTCCCCGTGAGGGCCCTGGAGCATCGATCGGCAAGTCCATTCGCCTTGCGACCGACTCCAAAGCCCACCGGAAGTTAGAACCCCCGGCCTGATCGGAAGTCTCATCCTCCGAGGAGGACGACTCCTGATCAGCTTCCACTCGACCCCCCCGATCGTTGGACCTCACAGGTCCGATCGAAGACCTCGATGACCCCAAGGGTACATCAAAGGACGGGCGAGGGAATGCCTGCTCAGCGATCGCGCCCGTCCGGCGACTTACATCCGCGTACACAGGACTTGAGTGGCCCTGAGGAACGACCCCAGCACCACCCGCCCGATCGTGCCCTGATCGAGGACCAGGAGCACGACCGCCAAGTGAAGACTCCCGATCGCACGAACGATCGAGAGCCTCACCCCCAAACAAGGGGAACTCTCCCCCCTCGAACCTCGAGACCGAGGACCCGAATGAGCCATCCAAGCTGCCCCGCCGATCGAAGCCCGAAGCCTGATCGTCGCCCACCGAGAGGTCGGACGAAGCCTGAGCCACATCGAAAATCGATGTGGTCTCAGCACCACGGCGCTTAGAGGAAGCACGCTTCCTCTTCTTGGAAGGCCCCGGGGAAGAGACTACGGACCCCTCCACCTCGATCGGCCCCGACTGAGGGACGACGAAGGTGGAGTGCGGTTCCTTGGCTGCTTTCGCCTTGGCAAGAACTGAAACCTTCTTCTTAGAAGATTTCGACTTCTTGCCAGCAGGGGGAGCAAGCTCTCCCTGCGACGAAGGGGCAGCCGAAGAACCGGCCGGGACTCCCTGTCCAAGCAGGGAAGAGAGACCCGGCAGGAGGGGACCCTGAAGGGACGATAACGACTGTGCAAAGAAAGATTGCACAGCCGCGTTGACCATGTCCTGTGTTAGCCCCAGGGGCTGGCTAACACCGGACGCAATCTGTGCCGTCACAGGCGGAGTCTCCACCTCCATGGGCGACTGGCGGACTTGCGGAGCCGAAGCTTCCGCAAGCCTCAAAGCATCCCGACGAGCCAACGAGGCTTCGGAATACTTTGCAGTCGCCTGCACGAAGGAAGAGGGACGCCAGAAACGACACAGATCACACCTCAAATCCTCCATAGATACCGGGCCATGGTCTAAACAGTCGAAACACACACTGTGTTTCTCCCCTCCTCGGAGGGTATTGACCAGACACTTCGGGCATGGACGTTCGTCCATGGCACCGGTACCAAGGGAGGATTGTGAAGTCATGATCACACAAGGGAACTAACCACACACAGTAACAGGGCGGGCAAAATATGCAAACCTGAGACCGCGCTGAAAAAAGAACCCTAAGAGGACTACGAATATATAAACTACAGTATACGTATACACAATATATACAGTAGAAAATTAACGTAGAACTATTGATAGATGTAAACAACAAGTACACTATCAAGTACGACGGATGGACGATAATAGGGTGAACTGGCTATACAAATCGCTGACGATCTAGCAAGTAACAAACTATCGACCGATACTTATCCAAATAGACACAAAACGATGTCTATGAACGTGGCAGGTGAAATTCCGTAAGAATATATCGCAAAAGTCTAGTTTGCAGACTAAATTCTACGAATTCACCGGGAACCAAAATCCAAAGCTGCCAAGCAAAAAATGGCGGTGGACAGAAAAGTGAAGCTTCTGCGCAGCTGCGCGCGCATATGCGCGGCGGTTTTGGCGGCAAAAGGAGCGCTCGAGTCATGCAGGCAGACGATCGTGCCTTGCTTTCAGTACGCGAATTTCTATCCAGAACGATCCAAAGGATCGAAAAGGAGCATGTAGTAGTTTAGATTGGTGATGTATAAAATAAACTAGAGCGTTATAACGCTGTAATAGAGCGTTATAACGCTGTAATAGAGCATTATAACGCTGTAACAGAGCGTAATAACGCTCTAATTTACAGCGTAATTACGCTCTAATTTACAGCGTTAATACGCTGTATTACAGCGTTAATACGCTGTATTACAGCGTAATTACGCTGCAAATTAGTAGGGCTACTACAAGTACTCGAGTACTCGTAAACGAGTTGAGTCAAACAGAAAACCGAGTTACAAATGCTGACCGAGTACTCGTTTCGTAAATAAATATGTTGAAAACATCTATTCCTGTTTTTTTCGTTCAAATCCACGAGAATTCTCACATATTTATCCACTTTAAACTGCAGAAGCTCCGGATTAGTTTGCGCAAAAAGTTCAAAAACGGTCGGACAAGACAGAGTCACATGATCTGGTACCGTAATTACGCGGATATTTTTTTTCCGACGCTGAGTCGAATCGATCACCGAGCCTCAGTCCGTGTGATTCACGAAACTTTTTTTTCTATAGACGTGCAGGCACGGTAAGATGGTGGTCACGTGACACATGGCGAATACAGTTGAAACTAAGGTGGAAACGAACGATTTCTGGTCAAACAAACCAGCTTTGTGTGTGCATTGAGCAGTGTCAAGTGTCAGAGAGTCCCTAACTAGACGCTTCCGGTCGCCTACGACTGCTTGGGTGTATCCCCCGTAGCACTATCATTCCTCTTGCCCAAAATATATTACTAACTAGACGTCAAGGCCTGAAGATGCCTTGGGGCATTTCGTGTGAGTTCTATTCCCAGCTAACATATACCTAAGAGACCGTGTCTAGAACCATGATGAGTCTGAAACTGTCCGTGGTCAAAGTTTAAGTGACATACCCCGCCCTTTGGCATCTTTGCGTTTCGCTCTATGACGCACCGTTTCCCGAGATACGGCAAACAGGAAGTGCTGAGTCAGTGAAAAAAAATTCGACACCAGAAGTCTTCTCGACCATAGATACCCTCTAGACTAGTTAGTCTAGTGCCAGGAGGCCGAAATTAAGCTCCGTTTCGCTCCACGACGCACCGTTTCCGAGATACGGTCAAACAGGAAGTGCCGAGTCGGCGAAAATAAATTCAACACCAGGGGTCGTCTCGACCCAAAATACCCCTAAGCCTAGTTTGTCTAGTGCCAGGAGGCCGAAATTGAGCTCCGTTTAGCTCTACGACCCACCGTTTCCGAGATACGGTCAAACAGGAAGTGCCGAGTCGGCGAAAATAAATTCAACACCAGGGTCGTCTCGACCCAATACCCCCCTAGACTACTTTGTCTAGTGCCAGAAGGCCGGAATTGAGCTCCGTTTCGCTCTACAATGCACCGTTTCCGAGATACTGCCATACAGGAAGTGCCGAGTCGGCGAGAATAAATTCGACACCAGGGGTCGTCTCGACCCAAAATACCCCCTAGACTAGTTTGTCTAGTGCCAGAAGGCCGGAATTGAGCTCCGTTTCGCTCTAATACGCACCGTTTCCGAGATACGGCCAAACAGGAAGTGCCGAGTCGGTGAAAATAAATTCGACACCAGGGGTCGTCTCGACCCATAATACCCACTAGACTAGTTTGTCTAGTACCAGAACGCCGGAATTGAGCTCCGTTTCACTCTAATACGCACCATTTCCGAGATATTTTTTCGGCGAAAATAAATTCGACACCAGGGGTCGTCTCGACCCAAAATACCCACTAGACTAGTTTGTCTAGTGCCAGAAGGCCGGAATTGAGCTCCGTTTCGCTCTAATACGCACCGTTTCCGAGATACGGCCAAACAGGAAGTGCCGAGTGGGCGAAAATAAATTCGACACCAGGGGTCGTCTCGACCCAAAATACCACCTAGACTAGTATGTCTAGTGCCAGAAGGCCGGAATTGAGCTCCGTTTCGCTCTACGACACACCGTTTCCGAGATACGGCCAAACAGGAAGTTCCGAGTCGGCGAAAGAAAAATTGACACCAGGTGTCGTCTCGACCCAGAATACCCACTAGACTAGTTTGTCTAGTGCGAGAAGGCCGGAATTGAGCTCCGTTTCGCTCTACGATGCACCGTTTCCGAGATACGGCCAAACAGGAAGTGCCGAGTCGGCGAAAATAAATTTGACACCAGGGGTCGTCTCGACCCAAAATACATCCTAGACTAGTTTGTCTAGTGCCAGAAGGCCGGAATTGAGCTCCGTTTCGCTCTACGAGGCACTGTTTCCGAGATACGGCCAAACAGGAAGTTCCGAGTCGGCGAAAAAAAAATTGACACCAGGTGTCGTCTCGACCCAAAATACCCACTAGACTAGTTTGTCTAGTGCCAGAAGGCCGGAATTGAGCTCCGTTTCGCTCTACGACGCACCGTTTCCGAGATACGGCCAAACAGGAAGTGCCGAGTCGGCGAAAATAAATTTGACACCAGGGGTCGTCTCGACCCAAAATACATCCTAGACTAGTTTGTCTAGTGCCAGAAGGCCGGAATTGAGCTCCGTTTCGCTCTACGAGGCACTGTTTCCGAGATACGGCCAAACAGGAAGTTCCGAGTCGGCGAAAAAAAAATTGACACCAGGTGTCGTCTCGACCCAAAATACCCACTAGACTAGTTTGTCTAGTGCCAGAAGGCCGGAATTGAGCTCCGTTTCGCTCTACGACGCACCGTTTCCGAGATACGGCCAAACAGGAAGTGCCGAGTCGGCGAAAATAAATTTGACACCAGGGGTCGTCTCGACCCATAATACCCACTAGACTAGTTTGTCTAGTACCAGAACGCCGGAATTGAGCTCCGTTTCGCTCTAATACGCACCGTTTCCGAGATACGGCCAAACAGGAAGTGCCGAGTCGGCGAAAATAAATTCGACACCAGGGGTCGTCTCGACCCATAGTACCCACTAGACTAGTTTGTCTAGTGCCAGAAGGCCGGAATTGAGCTCCGTTTCGCTCTAATACCACCGTTTCCGAGATACGGCCAAACAGGAAGTGCCGAGTGGGCGAAAATAAATTCGACACCAGGGGTCGTCTCGACCCAAAATACCCCCTAGACTAGTATGTCTAGTGCCAGAAGGCCGGAATTGAGCTCCGTTTCGCTCTACGACACACCATTTCCGAGATACGGCCAAACAGGAAGTTCCGAGTCGGCGAAAAAAAAATTGACACCAGGGGTCGTCTCAACCCAAAATACCCCCTAGACTAGTATGTCTAGTGCCAGAAGGCCGGAATTGAGCTCCGTTTCGCTCTACGACACACCATTTCCGAGATACGGCCAAACAGGAAGTTCCGAGTCGGCGAAAAAAAAATTGACACCAGGGGTCGTCTCAACCCAAGATACCCTCTAGACTAGTTTGTCTAGTGCCAGGAGGCCGAAATTGAGCTCCGTTTCGCTCTACGACCCACCGTTTCCGAGATACGGCCGAACAGGAAGTGCCGAGTCGGCAAAAAAAAATTCGACACCAGGGGTCGTTTCATCCTCACGGACCTCATGGACCCCGGAGCCGCCTCCAAAACAATAGGGGTCTTCCATGTAATACTTCTGACCAGTGGTGTAAATTTGGACAAGATCCGTTCAGGCGTTCCCGAGTTATTGATCGGAAACCAAAACGGCGGAAAGTAAAAAAAAAAGAAGAAAAAAAAAAAAAAAAACCAGACAAAATCATAAGGGCATTTCGGGCCGAAATGCCCTAATAAGTGTGAAAAACTAGAACAAGGGATAGAGAAGATTACCAGAGAAAGGTAAAATCTTAGGCCACAACTGTTTTTTTTTCCCACCAAAATTGCTGCATCAATCTTTCAAGGTTATTGAAGGGTGAATTCAAGATCACCACTGAAACCACTGCATATGAATGTCCATTTTGTCATGTTCGATAACAAAAACGAAATCACAGCCAGATCAAACTCTTCACCTAAAGTTATATTTCAACTCAGGATTTTTGACATACTTGGTTCCAAGTTGCAATTCAAAGTAAAAATTGACCAAAACTGCATTCCAAGATAACGAAATTGGAGCCAGATCGAACTTTTCACCATAAGTTATATATCAACTCATAATATGTGACAAACTTGTTTCCAAGTTGAAATTTAAAGTAAAAGTTGACCAAAACTGCATTTCAAGATGACGAAATTGGAGCCAGATTGAACTTTTTACTATAAGTTATATGTACATTTTTACTCATATGTATCAAACGTGGTTTCAAGTTGAAGTTCAGAGTAAAAGTTGACCAAAACTGCATTTCAAGATGATGAAATTCGAGCCAGATCAATATTTTAGTAAAAATAATGTTAACTTATTCAGTTACACCCAAATATCTCTAGTGAACAAAACCTTTACCTTGTTGAGCTCAATAATAAATGTTTCTCGTCTTAACTATTATTATTGAGGTCAATGATAGATTTAACTAGCAAAAATAATGTTAACTTATTTGGTTACAGCCATAAAATCTCTACTGGACAGAACCTTTGCCACTATTTTTATTGTGGTCAATAATAGACTTAACTAGTAATAATAATCATGATAATGTTAACTTATTCGGTTACACTCATGAAATCTGTACTGGACAAAACCTTTACCTTGTTGAGCTTAATAATAAATGTTCCTCATCTTAACTACCGGTATTTTAATTGTGGTCTATAATAGACTTAACTAGTAAAATTAAGGTTAACTTATTCGATTATATCGATCTGTTTTCACTAAAAACATCAGTTTTCTATTCTGAACAAGAATCCAGCGCTATTTGTTTTCATAGTACAGGGTATTGGATTGATCACAGATGTTCAAGTCGGTATTTTAATGGTCGTAATAAGTTAGTCCGTTAACTAATTAATATTTATTCGATCATTCTGAAAAACGATAGGTTTCGTGTGAGGGTCTTTCTCTCCGAGTCTGTGCGATTTCATCATCATTCATTGAAAACTCCCACTCGTAGAGCGTTCACAAGCCATGTGTGTTAAACAGGCTAATTTGAGCACAAAATGTGTCGCCAATCGGCCAATTTGGTTACTATGGCAACCAAAATCGATAGGTGTTGTGATCTCACCATAGGACATGTCCATATAAAATATTATCAAAATCGGTTCAGATTTGCAAGCTGTAGCGCGTTCACAAGAATGTGTCTGCGGACGCGGACGCGGCGGCGGCGCGACGATCGTAAATCCATAGTATCCTCCAAACTTTGTTCGGGGGATACAATTAGGTAAACATGTTATTTTAATGACTATATAATATGATGATGATGTAGATCTATCTCATATTGAAATGTTCAAACTTATGTCGTCAGCGTACAGATCCAATTGGTTTTCAGCATCCTTCATGAAATTTAGACGAGTACTCGTCGAGTACTCGAGTCAATGGTCCCGAGTACTCGAGTTACAAAATCTTGACTTGTAGTAGCCCTATAATTAGAGCGTAATTACGCTGTAAACTAGACGTCAAGGCCTAAAGATGCCTTGGAGGCATTTCGGTGTGATGATTAATTTATAATATATACTAGATATCGAAGAAAATGAATAATGTCGACTCCGCAAAAAAATTTACCGTTAAAATAATACCCCTTAGACATGTTTGTCTAGGGCGACGAGTCCGAAAAAAAAGTCCGTTTCGCTGTACGACTCACCGTTTCCGAGATATCAACGAAAACGAAAAATGCCAACTCGGCAAAAAATTTTTTAGTCAAGGTCAAAGTTCTCCATAATACATATAAGATAAATGTTGTCTAGAGCGAGGAGTCCGAAAATAACGTCCGTTTCGCTCTACGACACACCGTTCCCGAGATATCGACGAAAACGATAAATGCCGACTCGGCAAAAAAATTTCGGGTCAAGGTCAAAGTTCATCCATAATACCCCTTAGACATGTTTGTCTAGCGCGACGAGTCCGAAAATAACGTCCGTTTCGCTCTACGACACACCGTTCTCGAGATATCGACTAAAACGAAAAATGCCGACTCGGCAAAAAAATTTCGTGTCAAGGTCAAAGTTCATCCATAATATCCCATAGACATGTTTGTCTAGAGCCACGAGTCCGAAAATAACGTCCGTTTCGCTCTACGAAGCACCGTTTCCGAGATATCGATGAAAACGAAAAATGCCGACTCGGCAAAAAAATTTCGGGTCAAGGTCAAGCTTCATCAATAATACCCCTTAGACATGTTTGTCTAGGGCGACGAGTCCGAAAATAACGTCCGTTTCGCTCTACGACTGACCGTTTCCGAGATATCGACGAAAACGAAAAATGCCGACTCGGCAAAAAAATTTGGGGTCAAGGTCAAAGTTCATCCATAATACCCCTAAGACATGTTTGTCTAGGGCGACGAGTCCGAAAATAACGTCCGTTTCGCTCTACGACGCACCGTTTCCGAGATATGCAGGATGCCTCAAGGATGACTCAGCAAAAAATTATTTCGACCTCTAGGTCAAAGGTCGTTTGACGTATCGATCCCAAAATCAATAGGGTTCTTCCCTGTTGATATATAAACCTCCGTGCAAAATTCTGCAACTATTGCCTGAATATTTTTCGAGTTATCGTCCGGAAACCAAGTTTCAAGATCAGCCTCGATTTCATCCTCAAGGACCTCACGGACCTTGGGAGCCGGACCAAAAAAAATAATGCACCCTAGGGATGTTTGTCTAGGGCGACGAGTCCGAAAATAACGTCCGTTTCGCTCTACGATGCACGGTTTCTGAGATATGCAGGAAGCCTCAAGGATGAATCAGCAAAAAATTATTTCGACCTCTAGGTCAAAGGTCGTTTGACAGATCGATCCCAAAATCAATAGGGTTCTTCCCTGGTGGCATATGAACCTCCATGCAGAGTTCTGCAACTATTGCGTAAATATTTTTCCAGTTATCGTCCGGAAACCAAGTCTCAAAATTAGCCTTGATTTCATCCTCACGGACCTCACGGACCTCGGATCCGGCTCAAAAAGAATAGGGTTCTTCCACATATCATTTCTGACTTGTGGTGAAAATTTGACGAGGATCCGTCAAGGCAATCTAAAGTTATCGTCCGGAAAGCAAAAGTGGCGGAAGAAGAAAAAAAAAAAAAAAAAAAAAAAAAAAATGCCTTAATTTGAGCGTTATTTATATCAGGCTGTATTACAGCGTTATAACGCTGTAAAGAAAAAAGTACATTCCTCCATCTGGCGAATATGGGCACCGTAATATACTGTACATTAGTGTTAATTCGCATGACAAAATATCAATATTGAACAAGGTAAACATGCGATTTGGGGAAGATGGAAAAACAAAACAGTGAAAACACCTTTTTGGGAAATTTGGCGGGAAAATATTAAACACCGACTACACAACAATATAGATCTGCCTTATAGGCAGGCGAAAACTTTACCGTACTGCGTACAGGTATATACCAGGAAAATGATGCATTGAGCATGATCAGGTTGGGGCGATTTGCTTCAGTAGGTTGGCAACTAATCAAGGAAATATGATTATGAGGAATGACAAACAAATATAAGTAGGCCTACTCTGATTTTTCTAACTTGTTTACACTAGTTTTTGAAGATATTTTTTGCGATGCTGAGTGGTACCACTCTCTGATATGTTGTGCACTTCACAACTGTTGTGTTGTGACTTCACCTAGAAGTCAAACGACAATTTTCTACCGAATTTCCGATGTCTTTCGCAAAAAGTGAAGGACTTTACCCCAATGTTAAATTTCAGCCCAAAACGGCATCTCCTGAATCTGAGCATATTCGAGGATTTGGTCCTGTTAACATAAATCAGGATTTGAAGTATTTGTTTGTGATTTTGGACCAGATGACACAATGAGGGTGTATTCTAAACAAATGTTGATTTCGAAAGATTGTACCCCTGTAAGATCCACATTATAGTTTATTCATCAATTTGTTCCAAATTGCTATTGTTGTTAGCTGACTATTATGCAATCAGACATGCTAATTGAACTTCACTGGGATTGCTATAACTCTCAGGAACCTCCCTGGTTAGACAGAATACCTGACAGTTGTCATTACAGATATTAAGTTCATTTATATACATGTAATAACCCACAGGAAACCCCTGCTGTGACATTTCTTTGTTAGAGTTTATGTAAGGATGCCAGCACATATAATCACAGCTATTCATAGTTTTATAATAACAACGTGTTTTACATGTGATTACCTGCTATTGTTAGTGACTTGGTGCTGGCTGGCTATATAAGCCAGCCATTCTGTTCAATAAAGTAACTTTGAATTTTGTCTTCAACCTATACACATCGGGTTTGTTGTTGATCACAAGAAAAGGAATCCAGGCCGGCTGGCCTTGGCCAGTCCGGCCTGGCAATACGGACAGACTGTGAAGTAGGGTGAAAACTTTAAACTTTACACCCCTACAAAACTGATAAAATGCACAAAATCGTGTGCAAACCCAGAAATTCAACGACGTGGCTAAATTTAACATTGGGACAGACTGCCAACTTTTTCAATTTTCGTGATAGAAGTCTGAAATTCGGTAGAAAATTGCCGTTTGATTCTAGGCGAAGTATACCAAGTTATAATACGACACTAGTTAGCAACGCAAATAATATCAGAAAAAAACTGGGCCTAAATGAGTTGAAAAAATCGAAGTATAGCTGTTAGGCCTACGTACAGCTGTATTGATTATTCTGAATAAATGGTCTTGAACTTGAACTACTATACATGTAGGCCTATGGTATCACATTTGCAGCCAGTTAGAGGCCAGTGTTCGCGAAAAACATTTAGCCACACCAGAAAAAATGTCTGATGTAAAACTGCCTAACATCAGACATTTCCCTTTTACATCAGACCATCAATGGGGCAATTGAAAATTTACGGGAACAACAAAATCTGATCGATTCTTAACCGCGTTATGCAATGATGCCATCTGGAGCAATCATCAGACATTTTGACTGATGTTGGGTCACGAAACACCGGACATTAGGAATTTACATTGATGTCTGATGTAAATGGTGTTTTTCGCAAACACTGTTGAAGGCCGACCGTTATCGCTAAGCAGAGTGTTTGGAGTTAATTCGATAAAAAATATTCATTTTGGCCATTCCATATTCTTCGGGCACAAATTAAGAGTTCAGCAAGAGATCTATATTGGTATTAATTATATAGGCCTAGCCTAGGCTAAGTTTCATATGGCCTACCAATCAACATCTCTGTTCACATTCAAATATCTTTTTAATATCTCACAATCATATTGACTTTCATTAATAAACTCCATTAGCCTACCGTACAAAGTTTAACAATATCCCATCTAGCATGCAACATCGTGCATGGGCAGTATTCATGTCCACTCGATCTTGCTTGAGCATGATCATTCACTCAATTCACAGGAGTGCTACCAGCATACCGACGCGCATGCGCAGAAAGATGTTGCTAAGGTAAACAGCACATGCACTGTTGGAACTTGAAAGTTTGTAGTGTGTTTGACGGAACTCCGCGTCTTTAGTGAATATACATGAATGTGTTGTTAAACTACCTTGTTGCAACAGACGAGGCAAAACCTGATCGACAAATGATTGATAAAATATAGGTAAATAGTACCAAATTCTAAGTTAATTATTACATTATAGTCGGCGTCATGGACTCATGGTGATGCACTGATCATCAGTCTGATGGTCTGTGACTCTGTGAGTCTGTCACTCTGTGACTGAGACTGAGTGTGACTGAGTGTGAGCGGTGGTTTTTCGACGATTACTATAGATCTATACTCCGTCAATATTTAAGATAATCCAATGGAATTTTGACAGGTAGTCTAGAGTAAACCATACAGATTTCGGACACTTAAGGTGAAATCTCAATATACTGTAGAGAAAAATACCAGATGATTTATTTTACATGCAATCGCGTAACGCGTGAGTTGGAACTGTCACTTGGGGAAAGGGTCAAATTGACATGGAACGTTCCAACTTGAATATTCAAGATAACAACTAGACAAAGTACGTCTTTCGGGGATACCTGCTGAGGACCGCAGGTCCGAAAGACGAAGTTCCATGCATAATAAAAAGTGTACTTCGATGCGAACGAAATCTATTCGCTGTTTGAGAGTTCAAAACTTGGTGAAAAGTAACGAAAATTGCAGCTAAACTTACCAAAGTGGCAAGCATAATCATTTCGAAGTTGTTATCTGTGTTAATATCGTTGATTCATTGTGTTTTACATTTTCAATCATTTGAACTAAACCGGCAAAATCAGGCAAGTTTCTCGCTTCGATTCAATGGCGGTTTCACCATTGCCTCGATAAACTCCGTGGCACAGAAATATGGTGTAGAATCAAATCGAAACGGAAAATGTGTTGCGTAATGCTAAACAACATGTACGCAACACTAAGCCAGTTTCGATTTGATTCAACATCGTATAAAACCGCCATTGAATCGAAGCGAAAAACTTGCCAGATTTTGCATCTTGGTTCAAACGATTCAAGATGTTTGTAAAACATAATAAATCAGCGATTTTAGTGCAGATAACAACTTGTTAATGATTATCCTAGCCATTTTGGTAGGTTTAGATGTAATTTTCGTTAGTTTTCACCATGTTTTGAGGTGTCAAACGGCGAATAGATTTCATTCGCATCGAGGTACACTTTTTATTATGCATGGAACTTCGTCTTTCGGACCTGCGGTCCTCAGCAGGTATTCCCGAAAGACGTACTTTGTCTAGATAACAACTTGAATATTCAAGATGACAAGTTGAATATTCAAGTTAACAAATTGAATATTCGAGTTAAATATTCAAACGTTCCAACGGCATATGCACGTAAATGTGGTAAAAGTTATAAAGTCGTATGAAAATATTATTTTGTCCTGACTTGGATATTGGTGAATTATGAACTGTGAGTTCAAGTGACAGTAATCGGACACCCCAGACAGAAATCGGACACCTTCTGTGTCTTAAAGAATAAAAACTATATCATTATAATTTTAGGCCATATTCATGAAGCTGTCAATCGGCAGTTGTTGCAAGGCTAAAGATCAGTTATGAAAGAAAATTAAGCAGCCCTGAGGACAGGAAGATCATGAATATAGAGTACACTAGACAGTTTTCGGACACTAACATTAACAGGGAGGCGAACATTGTAGAACTTATCAAACTAGATACCTCTGCTAACACTTCGCAGAAATTTCTCCAAACCAGCAAAGACCACAGACACCTGGCTCGATTCAGTGCTTGAGAAAATTCGTTTGCGACATAATAACTGATATAGAAAATTGGTGGTGAATCAGTGTCCGATTTCTGGTGGTGTCCGAAAATAGGCTGGATTACTCTACAGTATGTTATCTGACTTATGTCAGTTGGGTAAAGGGGCAAATTTGACAACTCTTGGCCTTGGGGAGTTGTTAAATTTGACAACAGTACCCAAATTTGACAACTGTGGGGTTAGTAAATTTGGGTACTCAAATAAACTTATCTTTTTTCTGGAGTAATCGGTCTTTGGTGCATTATGTTTCCCCTTTCAACTAAATATACTGATCCAGCACCTAATAAGGACAGGAACGACTAAGGTTTTTGGTGCAGCGTTGGACGCGCCTGAAGCTCAGAAATTTATTTGCTACTTCAAATGAGATAATCTTGCAGACAATATACACTTGCAGAAGACTTCATTTTGTCAACTTCATTAGATGTCCATTGGTAATGATATAATTTAGTTATATAACATTTTTTGGGATATTGGTCCAATACCACGTACCCAAATTTACCAATTCTGGTCCCCAAATTTGGGTACTGTTGGTAAATTTGACCCTTTCCCTAACTGACTTATGTCAGAAACGCCTAACTGAGAATGCATTTTCAAGAAGATTGGATAAAAAAATGCGAAGCTAAAAGTGGCCTAGATCTATCTTGTCCACAGTATAGTATGATATATGGAACTATATACAATGTGACCAGTGCTCCTACTAGGACCAGTGCTCGTACACTCGATGAAATGTGTCATACGAGCTGCTGACATGGTGTGAAATTGGAATTTTTTGTTTCCATGTAAATTTACTCCCATTCGTTCTTATGTCTGCAGAATCATAAAAAATGTGTCTGCCATAATTTGATTATTTTATTGACTGTACGAGCACTGGTCCCAGTACGACTACTGGTCACTTTACGCTAGAAGTATGGTGAAATCGGCCATGGCCCCCCACCGATCGCCGTAGTATTTCTATATATAACGTTTTGATGTTTTCCTATTTCGTTATACAGTGGTCCCTGGTCTATATGACCCCTGAACGTTACGACTTCCTGAACGATACAACTTTTTTTCTCAGGCGCGGTTCATTTTTCCATTGGTTTGTCCTGTACTAGATCAATACGACTTCCTGGAGAATGTGACTGCCCCCCAGCAGACAAAACACAGCTAATGGGCCATGTAAAACGACTTTTTCAGATGTTTGAAAACAAGTGTCCGGGGTTGCAGCCACATGTTGATGATATTTATCATGTTGATGATATTTATCATGCTGATGATATTCAAATATCAGATTTTCAATTGGTTGTTTTCGTTCTGTGGGGCTACCCTGAGCTGGTTGGAAATCTAGCTATGAGTCACTCAGTTAGTAAGAATAAATAAGGTCAGAGTCTCAATAAATTCAATATCAAATCAAATGATAGCTTGATAGATCTATGAGATATATTTGTTTGAGTCAGGATCATATACCAGATGCTTGTCATATCAGTGGATAAAGTTTATTTTGTGTTTGTTTTACCTGCAGTGTTCAGTGCAGTATAAAACAGCAGGAATGTCTTCAAGGGCTACACCACAGTCCAACACAGGACAAAACAGTCCGCAGCCATCAGAGACCACAGAGAACAAAATAGGTAACACACACTCCATCTATACTCAAGATTATACATAACAAAATACATGTCCAGGTGTACTGAATAAATAAGCCTTGTGCTTAGTATTACTACTTGCATGTCCTTGAATTTTTTTTTTTCATTTATTTACAGGGTATGAAATTCGCAAATATATTCCTATCAGTTTAAAATTTCATTAATATCATCGACTTATAATGCCACATGCATTCCCATACGTACATGTAGAACTCCAAGCTCCATTCAGATCAATTGGTATCGTTATTACTATATCAGCCTGTTATCATCATAGCTATTTGGAGTTTGTTTGTGTGTCCTGTTGTGTTTAGCTGACACAGGGAGTGAGGCAGCTGAAGGCGATGTTACTCAGCCGCCAGAGAGCGAAGTAGAAGCCGAGATTGCAGCTGTGTCAGAAGACACACCAGTACCGGATGTGGTGAGTGCAGGCTTTCCAGAGTATTGTTTTTTTTTTTTAGAATATTTAAATATTTTATTTGTACTCAAGATACACAAACAAAAGTGCAGACAAAATGAACACACACTATTCAAAACACAACATCACTCAGTGTATAAAACATGTACAAAACTGTAGGTCATGAGGCAGGATAAACCCAGGTGTCCCACTCTCTCGAACGCCGGAGGCGTGAGTGGGACACAGGTTCAAGCTGTCACAGGTGTCGTACCGTTTTACACTTCGAGTGTGACCAAGCCTCAGATTGCATGACCAGACATCTACCTGGCACCAGATTGTCCTACGATCTCTTCTGCATCAAATTATGTAGTACAATTCCTTGGTCACACCCAGTGGAATCCAATCTGAGCATCATTTCAAATCTACAAGATAATCCACAACTTCTGATTTCGCCATTCCTGGGCGATAACTGGGCGGATTGTGTGTCTGCGCATGTGCGGCCACACTACTGAGCACGGCAAAAGAATATATATAGTATTCAGTTATTTTTTGCCGTGCTCGGTAGTGTGGCCGCACATGCGCAGACACACAATCCGCCCAGTTATCGCCCAGGAATGGCGAAATCAGAAGTTGTGGATTATCTTGTAGATTTGAAATGATGCTCAGATTGGATTCCACTGGGTGTGACCAAGGAATTGTACTACATAATTTGATGCAGAAGAGATCGTAGGACAATCTGGTGCCAGGTAGATGTCTGGTCATGCAATCTGAGGCTTGGTCACACTCGAAGTGTAAAACGGTACGACACCTGTGACAGCTTGAACCTGTGTCCCACTCACGCCTCCGGCGTTCGAGAGAGTGGGACACCTGGGTTTAGAGGCAGGAGAAATTAGATATTAGATATATCTAAGATATTAGATTGAGATATTAGGATATTAGATATACTAATTTCTTCAAGATTTGACATAGCTTTTGACATAGCTTTGACATAGATAAAAGGGACCTATTCACATGTTTCATCAGATGTTTAAAATGTAACTGTATTTAAACTTTTCTGAAAAAATTCTCCAGACGGGGCTGATCAAGAGTAGTATAGTCCTCAATGGGCTACAAGTCGACCACTGGACCGAGGAGCACCAGAATATCCTGCAAGCATTCGTGGATGATGAATCTCAGACCTTACTTGTGGCTCACATGGACACAATCAATGGCCTGTCATTGCACAGAGCCATTCCTACGGTTCCCTTGGAAGAGATTGTCTACTTTGTCAAGACGCCAGAGACCCAACTGACTGTGGAAAACTTTAACCAGAAGGTTCAGTTTGGCAGCGTCACTGGCAAACAGATCGAGAGCTTGCTTCGACGAATGACTGGTGTTTACGCACCGATATTCTTTGGCAACACATCATGGCCGGACAGTATAAAAAATGACTTTTCTGCTCAACTTCACAAGTTCTTGGCAAATTTAACAGACACGAGATGGAAAATGGCGGGGAAGACAGTTCTGTACATCCCCAACGAAGGCACAAACCTGGATCCAGAGAAGGCAGCCAAGAACAAGGAACTTGTACAGAGGCTAGAAAGTAAGTACATATAATGTCATTAACATGTGAACATTGATGTCGCAACTATGGCCACGGTGACACAGAACCTGTCATGTTATTTTTTAGCTGCAATGATCCACTGGACCCGACAGATCAAGGAGGTGCTGAGTGTTCAGGACGCCCTGCAGACCTCGGAGAATGCTGGGCCACTTGAGGAGATCGAGTTCTGGAAAAACAGGTGTGCCGACTTGTCGGGAATCAGTGAACAGCTGGACAAGACCGGCGTCAAAAAGATCACGCAGATCCTGGACCTTGCCAAGTCATCCTATGTCGCTCCCTTCCTTCGACTCTCCGGACAAATTAAGGTATTCAAATTCTTGCACAATCAGCAATTAATTCTCGAGCACAGACTGAATACTAGTAACCAATACTTGTAGTTATTCTGTACTCACTCTTCTCATAAAAGGATACATTAAAAAACAATAATACACATAAATAACACATAATACACATAAAATTATAGCCATAGCCATGGATTTATCATTGTGCTATCTACAGGAAGGATCGCACCAGGCGCAGAGTAACCTGAAGTTCCTGATGGTTCTGAAGGACCCCTGCCACGAGCTGTCCGACGCACACCCCAGGGACATCCCACCCATGCTGCCCAAGATCCTCAACCTCATCCGCATGATCTGGGTCAACTCCGAGTTCTACAAAACCCGCGAGCGACTAACTGGCATTCTGCGCAAGGTCAGATCTGAACACGAGTTGATCAATTGACAATATTTACAAATGAGATGAATTAAATCTCAAATGTGATTGATATGATTATTATTCCAATGTCATGTGGAGATCAACTGAAAGAGATATTCTTTATTCGCTTTCAGTTGAGCAATGAGATTATCAGAAGATGCTGCAAGGAGATTAACCTGGACAAGATCTTTGACGGCTATGTTCAGTCAAGCATGAAGACACTCAACGAGTGTATAGACTGCTGTGTGCAATGGAAAGATATTTATTCAAAGGTTCGTAGAATATGAATATGCAGTAGCTGCAAATCTGAGTACTTTGATTTCACTCCATCCAGCTGAACAGCTTGTCATGTTACTGTGCATATACCATCTGTATATTAACCCCACTTAACCCCATGAAGCATGTGCTAAGCCTATTGATTTTCCCTGAGGACAGACTGCCAAACTCCACCACAAGTTCTCTCCAGTGGCCTGGGTTCTGGATCAAAGTTCAATATTTGCCCAGATTGATGCATTTGTTCAACGCTGCAAGGACCTCTTGGAGGTAAAGTTTTCATTATTGGTTTTGCTGGTGAATTCATTCACATCGAGTTCAGCTTGTTTTGGAAGGTTCAAAGTTAACTGTCAGGATCCAGGGCAAACAAGTTTATCATCAGTAAGTGAGCTGATTTGTTGACCACAGGTTTGTGAGTGTCAGATCCACTTTGCTCGACGTGAGGATGGACAGAAGCTGGAGATGCCACATTTCGCCGGCCAGAGATGTCCGGAGATAGTCCGGGGGCTGCTGGAGATAGAGTCTGTGTTTGACAAGAACCTCAACATCCTGCGAGACGTCAAACACACAATCCTCGCGGTCAAAGCCACATCTTGGCACGACGACTATAACAGGTCAGAAACCGGCATACACCGTTATAATTTTGAGTTTGTTAATAAGGTGATTTGGTGACTATATTTTGTTCTGAACTTGTATATGGCTTCTAAAATGTTTGCATTGTTGTGATCTACTGCCCTGTTATAGAGACAGTAGTCCAGTGTATGCTGTTGTCATGGTAACAGGTTCCGTGGGGGTATCAAGGACCTGGAGGTGATGATGCAGAACGTGATCACGTCGGCGTTTGACACGGTGACGACGGTGGAGCAAGGGGTGGAGGTCCTTGATGTCTTCATGCACCTGTCCTCTCGTGAGGTATGACTCCATAAGGCTTTCTCTACAGTACAAATCAACTCCTAATGCTCGTTACATCTGCATATCAAACACAAGTGAATATAACATTAACAATAGGAGTTTTGATAGGTAATACCAAAAAAAAAATTTTAATCAGTCGTCAAAGGGTCAAAATAATGTGAGAAATTTGGATAGTCTGTTTTCACTAACTTCATAGATTCAAGGAACTGTATCAACAGACACACTGACATGTAACCAGTACCATTGTTGTCTGAATTGCCAGTCATTTCACATTGTTTTTCCTGCATTTTGTATCTTGTGATGATCAATTATACCTTTGGTGATTTAGGCCATGGTTGCATGTTGATGTTTTCTGTACACTAGTATGTCCACTACTAATCTAAATCTAATTGTGTTCTTTCATCGCAATCCTCTTCTCTGACTTCAGGCCATCAAGCGGACGATTGATCTGAAGACAGTCTCGGTGTACAGCATGTTCAATGACGAACTGAACGCTGTCAAAAAAGAACTGACTCAGAAACACCTGACTCTGCCACCAAACCATCCCAAGTACTCGGGCCAGTCACACTGGGCACGCCAGCTCAAAAAACGCATCGAGCGAGTTATGATGGTACGTTGTTGTGTTGCCGTGAATATATTTGTGTGTCGCACCAGCGCCCAAGGTGTCATGCAGTATTTTCCAGTCAGTCACGGTTACCTAATTCAGCTGTTTCTTACATGTAATATCATTCTGTGTTTTGAATGAAGACACAAAACTGACCTGTTGAAAGCTATGCCTTTTCAAAGGAGAAGATCCCCATACACATTCTGACCATCGATACTATACCATCGAAGCCTACTCCATCACTCACCATGATACACACTTGCGCCAGGGTTTCCAAGCTGTGTGTTCTGTATTCACAGGTGCTGGACCGGTCACATTTCCTGCCCCACACTGGCCAGGGCGAGGAGACTAGAACCCAGTACCAGCAACTGTGTCAGGCACTTGACGAGTCCACGCGTAAAACCTTCTACGAGTGGACTCAGTCCATAGACAAGGTATATAGCTCTCACTCAAAGATTCTGAAAATGAAAATGTTTCTTAAGTGCATAAAAATATTTCTAAATCTGTGGCTTCACACCTGTAAATGGCGCCGCGGGTAGGTCATCCATGAAACGTTTGTGAAGAGTTTTGTATGTGAAAACTTTGGACTTGTGATATTTGGGTGGGTCATGTGACTCATGCTTACAATATATATATCACGATATTACATCTCTGGGTGTCATGTTTTTAATGTTTCTCACTGTAATGAACAATTTGTTGGTTGCCATGGTTACAGTCAGAGGAGGAAGACGAGCACGGTGTAAGTCGGTCGCTGAATCACTTTGATTGTGTTGAGTTTAGTATCGCATTCTAAGTGGCTCTGTTCAGGAACTGCTGAATTATGATTGGCTGCTGTATTATACTGTGTTGGGGATGAGATGGATGTGACATTTTGTTGTATCATTCATCACATGCATGTACGTTACAATTATGATACTTCTGTTGAATTTGTTTCAGTTTTGAGTTTCACATTTAAGTATTTTAGGTGTTAAGCTTTTTAGTAAAGAACACAGGTTTGCATGCTGTTTTATTTTAGGAAATACAATAGATATTATAGGTATCACATGTAGGCTATATGGTATATATGCAAAATACATGTCAATAGGTTCCAGTAGCGTATTGACGAAGGTAGCAATTCCTGAGACAATCGTATATGTATATATATCAACATACATGTAGTCAGAAGGAGTTATCATTGCATTGAAATGCTTGGTTCTCGCAGTCTTAAGTTTTGCATAATATTATATTTACAGTTTTGCAGGCGCTTTGTTGCATCTTTATGTATATGCATTCTCATGAAAATTTTTTCATGGCTCTGGATGTTGGATGTTTCACAGCATTATGTTATTTCAAAGAAACATGAACCTGTTTATCATTGCTGACACAAGTTGTGAATATTTCAGGAGCCCATGAAGTTGCTGGACACTGCGTTGATGTGTCGAAGCTCCGAGAAACAGGGCATGATTGACATCAACTTCGACAGGTAAACGTGTCAGTTCAGTAGTGACTGCATTTGGCCTACAGATTAACATATCTTTACAAGCACCACATACATCAATGAGTTTTTGTATTCCACTGTTGTCGTGATATAGTTGACACAATGTCTCAGAACAATGACAGCAGCTAGGATATCTAAAAGATATCTGTTCTTGTTTTAAAAGTACTCCAAAACCTCTATGAACACTCAGTTACCTGACTATAAGCACTCAGTAAACTGACTATAAGCACTCTGTGACCTTTTACGAGCATTCTAAGGCCTTTTTATGAGCATTTATCAGTGACCTTTCTTTGAACATTCATTAACCTCGATAAGTGTCCAGTGACCTATACATGAGCATTCTGTGGCCTTTTTATGAGCACTCAGTGACCTTTATGAGCTCTTTGTGACTTTTCTTTGAGCATTCAGTGACCCCTTTGAGCACTCAATGACCCTTTTGATCATTATGTGACCTCTTTGAGCATTCTGTGATCTTATTTGAGCATTCAGTGACCTCTATAAGCACTTCATCACCTTTTATGAAAACTCAGTGACCTTTCTAGATGAGCACTTTGTGACATATCTATAAGCACACAGCGACCTTTCTTTCAGCACTCTGTGACCTTATAAGTACTCCATGACCTTATGAGCACTCAATAACCTCTATGAGCATTCCATGGCCTTTCTTTGAGCATTAAGTAACCTTTATGAGCACTCTGACCTCTATCTGCATTCCATAACCTTTCTTTGAGCACTCGGTGACCTCTATGAGCACTGTGACTTCTTTGAGCACTCTGTGACCTCTTTTTGCATTCCATGACTTTTCTTTGAGCACTCGTTGACCTCTCTATGAGATCCTAGTGCCCTTTCTTCGAGCACTCTGTGACGTCTATTTGCATTCCATGTCCTTTCTTTGAGCACTCGGTGACCTCTATGAGCACCCAGTGACCTACATGTACAGTACTGATTTCGCA
Organism: Terebella lapidaria; assembly: GCA_949152475.1. Taxonomy (NCBI): domain Eukaryota; kingdom Metazoa; phylum Annelida; class Polychaeta; order Terebellida; family Terebellidae; genus Terebella; species Terebella lapidaria. The sequence continues at coordinate 1,755,118 of OX424568.1, read as the reverse complement.
AAACCTCACCAAAATGCCAGCATGGGACACCTGGCATTTAGCACGTGTTCGCCCAACTTCGCCTGACGTAGCATCATGCGATTTGATGCTAGCATTGTGTATGCGAGCATCCCTCGATGCTAGCATTGCTTCTTGGCACTGTGGTGCACTAAAAGCATTTCGCATTTCGCATTTTTTGTGAAGGCCATTATATGCTCGCATATATCATTTCAGTTCATATTAAAGTCAGTATTTGCATCCGAAATAAAGGATGCGCGCATCTGTGCGAGACAATTGTTCAACTAAGACGGCCGCCTGATGCGATGGCATCGCGCCCACCGGTCGCACCATGCGATTTGATGCTAGCATCAAGTCGCACGTAATCGCATGGCCTAGCATTTAGCATGTAGCATTCGCATGGCTAGTGAGGTTTTGCGAAATCAGTACTGTACCTATGACCACTCAGTCTATCTCTCTCTCAATGACAGGATGCTGCTGAAGCTTTTCCAGGAGATCCATTACTGGGAGCGTCTCATGTTTGAAATTCCGCACTACGCCGCCGACGTCTACACAAAACGTGAAGATCTTCGGAACTTACGGGAACATGTGCTTTTGGTCGTCAGGGATTACAACAGGTGAGTTGGATCTGTAGAGGATTTTGCCGAATATCCTTGAGCCATGTGTAGTTCATGTGAACTATATTTGTATCATGTGTATTGGAATGTTTTCGACTTTTTCAGGATCATCGCTGCCCTCTCGCAAGAAGAGCGAGGTTTATTCAAAGAAAGAATCCGTTTCCTGGACAAAAAGATTCACCCTGGACTCACCAAACTTCTCTGGGCATCCAAAGGCATCTCCGACTACTTCATCAATGAATGCCGTCTTCATGCCAACAAGGTTTGTGAATGGTTACATATTGTGGCGAATATGGTTTTACATGGAGCGCTATGATATATTTTTTTTTGTATTGCTGGCAAAGTTGTCACTTTGCCACACCATTTTTTATCAATATTTCATGTATTACGGGGAGTCTGGTTTCCACATTTGGGGAATGGATATAGGGGGTTTACTTACATGTTTTTATGTGTTCACATTATACTGACAGTGTTTGTGACACTTTTTATTTCATGGAATTGTTTGTAATTTTCGGAGCTTTTGCTTCGACGTTGTTTTGATAGTTTTCACTCCGCCAGGTGAAGAGTTCCACATGGGGAGGGCTCGTTATATAACAATTTGCCGATTTCTTTCGGGCTTGTTTTCGGGCGGAATAAGTATTTTTATAGTTTCATTTTATCATCTTTTGATGACTAGGGACTTTGCCGGTTTAGGCATATAATTCCCAGCGGATGCTATTCGTTATATTTCCTTTATTTACTGATTTTTGGTCGGGATTTCACATGTGTTTTAACCGGAAGTGGGGGTGCAATAAAACGGCATTTTGGGATGGGATAGTCCCTCCGGGATTGGCTGAGAGCGATCCAGGTTGCCGTGACCTACTTCGGAGCCTGGATCTATAAAAGAAAGTGAGCCCCTTGGGCTCGGGCAGTCAAGATTTTGAAATCCCAGGAGACACAACTAGGAGCGTATTTGACCAGTATAGTATACAGCACAAGTTGGGAGCATTTTTGTACTGGGATTTTGTATCCATTGCTCAGACATTACAGTTTTTGGACCAACTGTGAGAGGTTGGTGTTATAGTATATATATTTTTTGTAATATTTGGTAGTGTGCTGGCTGCTATTTCAGTTCCCATATTTTATCAGTAAAGATAGGTTGGCCAGGCTACAACTCCCTGAGTTGTAGGTGTGTCAGCTTACATTATACGGTTTCGAGTCCGACCAGGCTACAGCTCCCTGAGTTGTAGGTGTGTCGACTCCGATACTGATTCGAGTCCGACCAGGCTACAGCTCTTTGAGTTGTAGGTGTGTCGACTCCCATACGGTTTCGAGTCCGACCAGGCTACAGCTCTTTGAGTTGTAGGTGTGTCGACTCCCATGCGGTTTCGAGTCCGACCAGGCTACAGCTCTTTGAGTTGTAGGTGTGTCGACTCCCAAACGGTTTCGAGTCCGGCCAGGCTACAGCTTCCAAAGTTGTAGGTGTGTCGGCTGCACTGGCTTAAAGCCACAGAGGCTAATCGATTAAGTATATTTATAATTCTCGTTTGTAGTAAATGACAGGTTTGTTGAGCTCGGTTTGAAGTCCAGATAGTGTTTGCCGTTAGGGAATCCAGTTAAACAATCTTTAGTTTGTTAAGAACTGTACCCTGAAATGGGTTGAAGTTATGTGATAACCTTTTACTAATGGACTGAAAAGGTGTGGACATGTAACAAACCGCCGAAAAACTTGCACTTTTCCTGTGGAAATTGGTTGGCCGAACTGATAACGAGGCTGGGAGAGTTCATGACCTGACCCTGATTGATAATCGAGGCAAGGTTATGACCCTTGGTGGCCCACATAGAAACCGGGAAATGAATGTTTACACCGTAACCCTACACGGCCGGGAGCCAACAAACTCAATTCTAAATACAATTAAGTCGTTATTCTTAATTGTTTATATTTGACTGACAGGCAGCACACTACCAATTTGTCCTTTTGGGCACTGATATATCTAATTTTCGGAGTACTGACTCCTATAGTGTTCAATATTTTTATTTACATCGCCCTCCTTTTGGGGTCTTGATACAGTGAAAGTGCATTTACCCAAAATACAATATTCAGAGTGTGTAAGGCTATCAGGTTCTGGGCCTTTAATGTTGAAGTAATCTTAAATTTTACATACGGTTTCACATAGTATTTGGGGCTATCTGACACGGAAACCCGAACTGGGTCATCACATGTATGTTCATGTCGTGAGCGCTGGCATTGAATATTTTGAATATTTGTACCTTCTAAGGTTGCATTGGATTGCATATGTTTGTGAATAAACAGCCGTTTTATCGAAATTTATAACTGCGTGGCTATCAGTCTGTCCTTCTCTCACACACACACTTGAGTAGACCTGTGGTCCCGCTTGGTCGTTACAATATATTAGATGTTGAATAGAAACAATGTTCATCGAAAAAAAAAGTTCACTGACACAAACCAGTCTAAATATGCCATGTTTGACTTGCCAGGTGCAAGCGATTGTTGACAGCTACAAGGGAGCAAACATGAAGATCTGCAAATCATGTCGAGATATCAGCGAATCACTGCTAGTGAAAATTGACAGCAAAAAGGTTTACGAAAATCTACAGTTTGAAGAAAGTCAGGTGTGGTTCAGATTATCATATTGCGTAAAACCGGTACATGTATATGCCAGTATTCCTGTTTGTTCAAACCATGTTGATGAATATATGTATGGTGCAATGTTTCTTTTTCAGTCAAACCACAGAGCCGGAGTGCAAACTAAGTTGAATCAAATACATTATGAAATTGTGACCACAATGAAAACAACATACGAGACATTCAAGAATGATGGCCCAGAGGTACGAAAAAAAATTGTGGACTATCGTAAAAATTAGTGATCATCTACAATATTTATGGGCGAATGACCATTTCATAGTACGGATGTCATCCACAGGTCCAGGGTCACTGGGTACGATATACTGAGAAGATGGACCGAATGGTGCAAGAAGCCTTCCGTCTCAATGTCAAGTCATCATTACATGAGTTGTCGCGAGCCATCAACGGCGACGGAAAGTCCGGTCCCAATCCTCTCTTCAAGGTCAAGGTCGTCTTGGAAGGGGATAAGGTCAGTTCACATGTACTATGATAACTTTTTGTCAGTAAGCAGGGACAATTGTACGATGTCACAGTGTACAAAGACTTGACCTGGTTCAATGCAGTGCATGTACTGTACTATTCTAGGTTGAGTTTTCACCAACACTGAAGCAATTGGCTCATATTGTGGGCAGCATAGCAGGTTACCTGACGCAAAGCATAGCAGACATCAAACGCTTACCGGATCTTTTGACTAAGAGACGCTTCAATAAAAGTGTGAGTATCTGTGCGTAGGAGGTTGTTAATATACAAAATCATTATGATAAGAAACGACAATATTGTGTTTCACATTTTGTCAGTATTTCTCTGTCAGTACTGTATTTTGTTTGGGCATCTGTGAGATAATAATACTTGTATGATTGATATTCATTGGAAAGTCTTGATTATGATTGAACAGTCTATCCATAGATGAATTTATGCTTGTTTTTGCTCGGATAGGCTATCCATAGATGAATTTATGCTTGTTTTTGCTCGGATAGGCTATCCATGATGTGATAGCGACAGATGAAGAGATCCAGAAGATACAGAACCAGGTGAACCTTGGCATGCAGAGTAACGCGACGAATCTGCAGAACTACCTCGGGACCTGGGACACGTACCGAGAGATCTGGGAGATCAACAAAGATGCCTTCATCCGCCGCTACCAGAAGCTCAGTCCTCAGGTGTCCTCATTCGATGCTGATATTGCCAGGTGTGTGTCGCACTTAGTGTGGTACATGTAACAAGGGGATTCTTAGGAATGATCAACTTGCAAATGACTTTCTCCAACTAGTAAAGTGTGAGGGCTTGAATGTCACCATGATAGCATCTAAGTCATCTAGGGTTTCTTGTATGGTTGTCAATGAACTACTTTGTAGCTCTTTCCTATATACATGTAGTGATGTTTTAACTCAAGATATGACCCGTTTGTCCAATCGCCAGATACACAGAGGTGGCGAACAATGTACAGACTCAGGAAACAATCCTGAACATCCAGTTTGTTTTGCTGGATTGCTCGCCACTCAAGTTCTCAATTCTCGGTCACTGTCAGCAGTGGCAGCACAAGTTCACCAACCTGCTTTATGAAATCGCCACCGCCAAACTTAACGAAATACACGACTTCCTCATCACCAACGGCCAAAAGTGAGTCATTGCTCCATCTTTAACATGTTAAAGTCACAAGTGCCGAATCCTACTACCCCACATTTGTAAGTAAAACTCGACTATTGGATAGAAAGGAGCCCGATTGCTTGCTTGTTCTGTATGCACACCATGTCTTGATGTTAAATTCTCCTGGTACTGAGACTACAATGTTTTGTATCCACACTGTTCCACAGAGTCAGCCAGACGCCGCAGTCTCTAGACGAACTGGGCGATAGTCTCACACTGTGGGACACTCTCAACAATGACCGACCCAACATCGAGGCCAAGTTCCAGCCTCTGTATGACCAGTTCAGCATCATGGACAAGTACGAAGTGCCAATACCAGAGGATGTCCAGCAGATGCTCAACGATCTCAACAGTGACTGGGTCTTCTTCCAGGAGACTCTCATTGAGGCAGAGGTCATGCTCAAGAAAAACAAGGTATAGTTTATCACGTATTACATCGAATTCAACCAAATGTTCATAACTCATTTTAGGTGTGCTTTTCTACAAATTTATGGATAATATTAGGGTTGGTAAGCATAGCAAAGCTATTCTTAATTGAGTCCAAAGGCCCATACAGACCAAAACGACAGACCTATGTGTCATGAATTCAATGCTAACTCTGCCGTTGGTTTCCCCTCTACAGGAAAAGTTCAAGACTGGTTTACTCGCGCAGTCAGATGAGTTTAAGAAGCAGGTTGGCGGCCTCGTTGAGGAGTTCCACAGCAAGGGTCCGTTCTCAAGCAGCACGTCCACTGCCGACGCACTCGACAGCATCGCAGCCATGCACAAACAGCTGGAGGCACTGAAACAACAGGAGGCAACACTCCGTCGAGGTCTCGGGATCTTTAAGATTGACCAGCCACCGTCCAAAGACATCGCTCGACTGGAAGCGGTGAGTTACCTACAGCAGCGAGCTCATACCTCACACAGACCAGCACACATTTTACAGATAGTGGTTGAGTGTAAATTCTTGATTTCAATATCATAAATCTACCATGTGGTTGGATATTCATGCAGTTCATATCCTAAATGATTGTCTATCATGCTACAAACTTGGGGATCAGGGTCAGTCAGCTGGTCAGATATCAGTAGCATCTACAAGGTCTGGTCAGTACGATGGTGATGCTGACCGGAGTAGCCAATCAGGTAATAACCATAGTGATGCTCCCAGTAACCATGACAACCCTGGCAACCAGGACACTCAATCCACTGATCGAGAAAGTGTTGATTCTCTTCATGAATCTAATGACTTCGACGATGAGATTGAAGATGAACAAGGACTGGAAGAGCCTGATTTACTGACTGAATTCCTCAACTTCATAACTGAGTTGGAGGCAGATTTGGATGAGAGCAGGATCAATGAGCTGTGTTTTGTATGTAACTGGAATTGACTTGTCACCCCAGTATGTTCTCCTGTCATGAGCATCCTCAGTTGTGCCACTGTTCAACATGTTTCTTGTGTACGTTCACAAACCTCTTGAACTCTGAGATGCTGAGACTCTTGACACACTCCTCATGCTTTAAGGATTTGACCTTCACAGCCTCTGAAAGTTTGGGATCGTTTTGACTGTGTCATGCTTTGTTGGTGATACTTCAACAATGCTGAAAATTACACGAGATCCTAACAAAATAATGCTGTAGTTCACAAATAAGTTGAAATATGTCATAGTACTCTTACTCAGTGAGCGATGATTTTACAAAAATTTCATAATCGGGATCATCAAGAACACCAGGTTTATTGCTTCACACCCTGCCCACCTGACATGAGATCTGCTAGTGTACACAACTTTGTGTATCTTTGATGCATGGACACCACTGATTGGTCACAATTTGTCACAAAAATAAATGGCTATTTCTACTATGATTACTAATGTCCTTACAATCACCATCTGTACCTACAGGAACTTGAGCAGATCGAGACAATCTGGCAGTTGAATGCGGAGTGGGAGGACCACTGGACCAGCTGGAAGAACGGCTGTTTCACCCAGCTGGAGACCAAAGAGATGGACGAACTCGCCAACACCAACTACCGCAAACTCAACAAGATGAGCCGCGAACTCAAGGTAGCATTGCTGTGTGGAAAGGGAAGGGAAAGAAAGAGAAGGGAGGGGTAGTACATGTATAAGCTAAATCAAGTTGAGAAACAATTAGGTAACTTGTACGACTCATACCTAATGGTGTCTATTGATAATGTTTCATCCACTCCAGGACAAGAACTGGGAGGTTCTGGAGACAAGCAAGAACCGTGTGGACCAGTTCCGACGGACGATGCCTCTGATCACTGACCTCAAGAACCACGCCATGCGACCTCGACATTGGGACCAGATACAGGTCAGAGTTCATACATACCAGGACACACTATCTGTTCTCCATGAGTTTCAGTCACATGTTGAATGAGCGGATATTGCTCTGTTAAAGATTCCCTTCATTTTGTAAGAATTTATACTATGTTGATGACCAGGATGTCCTGATGTCAATACTTATTTCACACACTGCAGGGCGAGATGAGTCGCCAGTTCGACCCGGCCGCTGAAGACTTCACTCTCGAGAAGATCATCGAGTGGGGTTTCGACCAGTACGCTGAGAAGATTGGCGACATCTCCGGTGCCGCCACGAAGGAAATGGCCATCGAGATTGGTCTGAAGGACATCAATGACACATGGGAGACCACGGAGCTGGACCTCGCGCCGTACAAGGACAAGGGCCACTACAAAGTCAGGTAATACATGTAAAGTGTGGTATACTGGAGACTTGCAAGGCTTATTTCAGAATCTAATTATACTTTAGATAGCAAACTAAATTCGGGATGTAGCCTTAGTCAGCTAAAGTAGATTTAAATTTTTTATGAAATAGGCCCTGGAACTGTTGTTGTCCATATAATTCAGCACCGGTAGTTTGAAAATACAGGTGTTGGGATGAATTTATGGAAGATGCTAAGAAAGCCCTGAATATGCCAACATGGCAATTTCTTAGCATCTTCCGTAAATTCATCCCAAGTTGCTAATCAGATTTTCGATCATCAGTACATGCATAATTGATTAAGTTAATCTTACACTTAAGATCGACAGAAGACGTATTCTTGGCACTGGAGGACAACCAGGTGAAGCTGTCGACGATGAAAGCATCTCGGTTCGTCAAGGCGTTTGAGCAGGACGTGGACCGATGGGAGCGGGTTCTCTCCCACATCCTGGAGGTTGTAGAGACGCTGCTCACCGTCCAGCGCCAGTGGATGTATCTCGAGGTCAGTCAGTTGGCTTGTTGTGGGTTTTCTTGGCTTCACATGGATGTAGGGATGTTAATTTATAGACTTAGATTGATTGCCAACTGGCACTTAGTGACCTTGGTGTTCTGTCCAGAGGTACACGTAGAGAGATTTCTGGTTTGGCTTTGCCCATGAAAAGTTGACTTGTCAAAATGCATCAACATCACATGAAGGTCACCAAGGACAATGGCAAATCTTTGACAATGGAATTACAATACCCCTCTTCTGCTGAACCTTTGAGACCTCGAGCTCAGTAATTGTATCCCCCGAACGAAGTTCGGCGGATACTATGGATTTGTCTTCGTCGCGCCGCGTCCGCGTCCGCAGACACTTTCTTGTGAACGCGCTACAGGTTGCAAATCTTAACCAATTCTAATAATTTTTTATACAGACACATCTTATGGTAAGATCCCGACACCAATCGATTTTGGTTGCCATAGCAACCAAATTGGCCGATTGGCGACACATTTTGTGCTCAAATTAGTATGTTTAACACACATGGCTTGTGAACGCTCTACGAGTGGGAGTTTTCAATGAATGATGATGAAATCGCACAGACTCGGAGAGAAAGACCCTCACAAGAAACCTGTCGTTTTTCAGAATGATCAAATGAATATTAATTAGTTAACGGACTAAATTATTACGACCGTTAAAATACCGACTTGAACATCTGTGATCAAACCAATATCCTGTACTATGAAAACAAATAGCACTGGATTCTCGTTCAGAATAGAGGACTGATGTTTTTAGTAAAATCAGATCGATATTAGTGAATAAGTTAACCTTAATTTTACTAGTTAAGTCTATTATTGACCACAATTAAAATAGTTAAGATGAGAAACATTTATTATTGAGCTCAACAAGGTGAAGGTTTTGTTCAGTACAGATTTCATGAGTGTAACCGAATAAGTTAACCTTATTATTACTAGTTAAGTCTATTATTGACCACAATAAAAATAGTTTAGACAAGAAATATTTATTATTGGACTCAACAAGGTCAAGGTTCTGTCCAGTAGAGATTTTATGGCTGTAACCAAATAAGTTAACATTATTTTTGCTAGTTAAATCTATCATTGACCTCAATAATAATAGTTAAGACGAGAAACATTTATTATTGAGCTCAACAAGGTAAAGGTTTTGTCCAGTAGAGATATCTGGGTGTAACTGGATAAGTTAACATTATTTTTTACTAAAACATTGATCTGGCTCGAATTTCATCATCTTGAAATGCAGTTTTGGTCAACTTTTACTCTGAATTCCAACTTGAAACCATGTTTGATACATATTATGATTCAAAATATAACTTATAGTAAAAAGTTCAATCTGGCTCCAATTTCGTCATCTTGAAAATGCAGTTTTGGTAAGCTTTTACTTTGAATTTCAGCTTGAAACCAAGTTTGGCACATATTATGAGTTAAAATATAACTTGTGGCGAAAAGTTCGATCTGTCTCCAATTTTGTCATCTTGAAATGCAGTTTTGGTCAACTTTCACTTTGAATTTCAACTTGGAAACAAGTTTGTCACATATTATGAGTTGATATATAACTCAGGGTGAAAAGTTCGATCTGGCTCCAATTTCGTGATCTTGAAATGCAGTTTTGGTCAATTTTTACTTTGAATTTCAACTTGGAACCTAGTATGTCAAAAATCCTGAGTTGAAATATAACTTTAGGTGAGAAGTTTGATCTGGACGTGATTTTGTGTTTGTTATCGAACATGTCGAAATGGACATTCATATGCAGTGGTTTCAATGGTGATCTTGAATTCGCCCTTCAATAATCTTAAAAGATTAATTTAGCAATTTTGGTGGGGAAAAAAAAAACAGTTGTGGCCTAAGATTTTACATTTCTCTGGTAATCTTTATCCCTTGTTCTAGTTTTTCACACTCATCAGTAATATATTTGGGGCATGAGGAATGATAGTGCTATGGGGGATACACCCAAGCGGTCGTAGGCGACCGGAAGCGTCTAGTTACAATAATCATATGATAATGTTGTGTGACATGTCTGTAATGTCCGAGGTTATTTCACAATGTTTTGCTAGGACTGTGCAAGTGGTGTATTCATGGCTCCCAATTTGGCACACACCATTTACCAACTGAGGCAATAATTGATTTGTCCTGATTCATTCTTTCTCTGGCCATATCCATGGCTTAAAACATTCAGTTCAAGGTTTTACTACAGGACTGTAATATTCAATGACTATTTTTACCTTTGTAGAACATTTTTCTGGGAGAGGATATTCGCCGTCAGCTGCCGAGAGAATCGGCCGACTTTGATGAAGTCAATTCCAGCTGGAAAACGATCATGAGTCGACTGAACAAAACCAAGAACGCACTGAGAGGCACTCATCATGAAGGTCAGTTGTCTCAATGGCTCTCAATTTTGGTTCTGACAGCTAAATACAATGATTTCTCAATGTCAGTGTGCTCAAGTAAATACGGATTCCTAGCTCCATCATCTACGGGCACTGAGAAGTCACTTGCAATGATTGTAAAGAGGAAGGAGTTCATAGAATTTATGTTATAATTGCTTTATCCCATCGGCAGGCCTATTGGAGACCCTGAATGACATGCATGGCAAGCTAGAGGAGATACAGAAGTCTCTAGACATGTACCTCGAAACCAAGCGACAAATCTTCCCGAGATTCTACTTCCTCTCCAACGATGATCTGCTCGAGATCCTGGGACAGTCCAAGAATCCGGAGGCAGTGCAACCGCACCTGAAAAAGTGCTTCGACAACATCAAGTCACTCAACATGAGCAAGGTACTTTGATTTCTTAGAACACTGACTATAGAATGATAGCACTGGGATGATATTCCGGTCTTCATCTACAATTTATAGCAACACATCCATACAATGTACTGTGTTGTGAATATCATTAAGACCCCATGAATAATATATGTTATTATTGTTGGCAAGATACCTCCGAAGTTTCTTATCAAAGTTTGCTCTAGCAAAGTCACCACCAAGACCATGTTATTCATGTTATCAGGCTGGTCTGGGCTCCAAGTTTGAGGCGTCTGTGATGAACTCCTCGGATGGCGAGAGTGTCCAGTTCATTGGACCTACGCTGCTGGACGGTCCTGTGGAGGTGAGTCATTCAGGTCTATTCCCAGTCGGAAATGGTGGTAATAAATCCGGTTGTGTGGTACTATACCCTTCTTTTTCATATTTACAAAACACTGAATGAACTAAAGCAGTGCTGACATACCTCCCGTGATGTTTCAGGCCTGGCTGTGTGACATCGAGAAGAACATGCGAGTCACGCTGAAGGAGGAGCTGAAGAAATGCAAAGTCAACCTCCGCAGGATGCTGAGTAAGCGAGACAAGTGGATTCGAGAACATCCTGGACAGGTTGGAATCAAGAGTGGAATGATTGCATGGTTGACAAGCCTCAACTCTTTGTCATAACACTTTGAGTTGTACATGGTATTGATAAAATTTTGTCCCTCCCAGATGTGTATTGCGGCCAGTCAGATGCAGTGGACCGCTGACACGACCAAGGCTCTCAGTTTGACGCGGGAGAGGGGTGACAAGAAGGCGCTGAAAAGTCTGAAGAAAAAACAGGTAAGTCACTGTAATAGGTGACTCGAATCTCATCAGAAAAACAAAATATCCAGGAGAATGGAATTCAACGTTACTGATTTGTATTCTCTCTCAGATTGCCATGCTCAACAAGTTCTCAGAAGCTATCCGTAGTAACCTGACCAAGCTACTGCGAGGCCGGATCGTTGCCTTGGTAACCATCGAGGTACACGCCCGTGACATCCTGGAGAAGTTGATCAAGACTGGCTGCTCGGATGCCTCAGCCTTCGAGTGGCTCAGTCAACTACGGCTCTACTGGGACAAGGTCAGTTCTGATTGGGTCGTTCATGGGAGAAAGTGGATGCTGATTGATTGACTCTTGGGAAAATCTGACATCTGAACGTTTTTTACGAGAGAACTATGGGGCTACGATTGGTTGATGCATGAGCTGAGATTTGCTCTGGTCCATGATTGGCTCTGATTTGTTAATGCACGAGGTGATGCTTGGTCTGACTGGTTGGATTCTGTTCCTGTCTCTTGAGATACTCATGTCCAACCTTGTTTCGCAGGAGATTGATGACTGCGTGGTACGACAGACCAACACCCAGTTCCAGTACGGCTACGAGTATCTCGGCAACTCTGGGCGTCTAGTCATCACACCCCTGACAGACAGGTGCGTACCAGCTCACATGGTGCTTGTGCCTATGTTTATACCGTTACGGGTTTACATGTGGCATCACCTCACCTTGCAGATGTTATATGACACTGACGACTGCCCTCCACCTCCACCGAGGAGGCAGCCCAAAAGGTCCGGCCGGGACGGGAAAGACCGAGACAACGAAGGATCTCGGCAAGGCACTGGGTAACTACGTCATCGTGGTCAACTGCTCCGAGGGTCTGGACTACAAGTCGATGGGCAGAATGTTCTCCGGTCTGGCGCAGGTTTGTACTCAGAAGGATGATCACAGGCTATCATACACTTCCAGAATTCCTGAGGTTGTTTATTTCTCAATCACTGCATACGGATAATCAGTTGAGGAACTTTAACCAGCTAGCCACAGTCCATTGGATTTCATTTATTCCCCGCAGACGGGAGCCTGGGGCTGTTTTGACGAGTTCAACCGAATCAACATTGAGGTGTTGTCGGTAGTCGCTCAGCAGATTCTGTCCATTCTCTCGGCTCTGGCTGCTGGCTCACAACGCTTCGTCTTTGAAGGTCGCGAGATCAAGCTGGAGTGGTCTTGTGGTATCTTCATCACCATGAATCCAGGTATGAGAGCATCCAAATATGGTAGTCTTATGTCGCCACTAAATAGAGCTACTAGAATCAGGCCTGTCAGCCTCACTGCCTCAGTGGTTGTGAGATATACCTGATGTTCTGTGATGTTCAGGTTACGCTGGAAGAACGGAACTGCCAGACAATCTCAAGTCCATGTTCCGTCCGATCTCCATGGTGGTTCCTGACTCAACTCTGATCGCGGAGATCATCCTCTTCGGGGAAGGCTTTAGTAATACCAAGGTACTTCAGTCACCCAGTTTAGCACAGATGTATCTCTCACAAGTTGGAGCAAATATTGACATATGTATTGTGAATTATTAACATCCCTCCATCTACCTGCGATTGACATCAGTTACCTTTGACATACACATTCATGGAGGCATGTACAGTATTCTCTCTGTGTCATTACCGCTGAGTTTGTTTCCTCCCCCAGCTCCTTGCCAAGAAGGTGTTCACTCTGTACTCGCTCGCCGTACAGCAGCTGTCCAAACAGGACCACTACGACTTCGGTCTACGAGCTCTCGTCTCCGTCCTGCGATATGCCGGCCAGAAGAAACGCACCAACCCCACCACGCCGGACGAGGAGGTAAGGTGCCCCAACCTGCGGCAGAAATCCATGCTTCGTCTCCTGATACCTCATGATAATGTGTGCTACATAGATGTTAACTGATCTATGATGTGTACACTGTAGTTGCTGCTGCTGTCGATGAAGGACATGAACATCGCTAAGCTGACGTCCATCGATCTTCCACTGTTCAATGGCATCATGTCCGACTTGTTTCCCGGCATAGACACGCCCGCCATCGACTATAGCAAGGTCTGTGTGCGATAAAGATTAAGACATCATGTGTACTGATAGTGTGGGAAGGTTTTGGTACACAGGTACCCAATGTGTACACTTAAATGCATATGTACTGATGGTTGAGGATAGCTGGGTGCATGTGCATTACGTGTTCGAGAGCTGGATGCTTGAGTATGTTCTATGATAATCGCACTCTGCCTGAGCAAATTTTTATGGCTGCAATTGTCCAAAAATCAACAGATGAAGACGGCGATCGAGGCTGAGTTGAAGGAAGCCAAGCTGCAGAATCTTCCTCACACCATGAAGAAGATCATCCAGCTCTTTGAGACCAAGAACTCGCGTCACAGCGTCATGATCGTAGGCAACACGATGTCTGGTAAATCTGTGTCGTGGCGAGTGCTACAGGCAGCAATGTCACGACTCAACAAGGATGGAGACACCGCTTACCAGCAAGTCAGGGTGTGTTAGCAAGTCATGGGTTCATTGTGTGTTCCTTTGGTATAGTGAAAATTTTTTTGGTGAGAGATTTGTGTCAGGGATCATGAGCATGTGATGAATAAGTTTATGCCTTTCCAGGACTTTCCCCTGAACCCGAAGGCCCTGTCACTGGGAGAACTGTACGGAGAGTTTGATCTCAACACTAACGAGTGGACCGATGGTGTGCTATCCAGCGTCATGAGACAGACTTGTTCAGGTCAGTTTCTACTCACCAGCGTCATGAGACATGTAATTGCATAAATACAACAATCAGTTGTCATCCAACCCCCTGAAGTTCCATGTGCTAGGCTAGAGCTCTGACATTATGCTTAGTTTGGTCTTGTTCTGCCGTGACAGACGAGCGCCCTGACGAGAAGTGGCTGGTGTTTGACGGACCGGTCGACACACTGTGGATCGAGAGCATGAACTCCGTCATGGACGACAACAAGATCCTGACCCTGATCAACGGCGAGAGAATCGCCATGCCCGACCAGGTCTGTGGCAGGGTGCAAATCAGACAGAATGGGTCAGGTGCTTAATGAATGGGATGAAAAATAAGGAACTTATTGACTCTGCAGTGTGATATCCCTCCCTATTACAGTCCCTCTGACTCGTATATCTAGTGCTCGTTGCTGCCCCCAGGTGTCACTACTATTTGAGGTTGAGGACCTCTCTGTGGCGTCCCCTGCCACGGTCTCCCGCTGCGGCATGGTGTACTACGACTATGTCGATCTCGGCTGGCAGCCCTATGTCAATTCCTGGCTGGACCGGAAAAAAAACAAGGTACTTTTACCAGAGTGTCCCATGTAATCCTAATAGTGGAGATAACAGTCCACTTTCAAATAACAAGTGGCCAGGTGCAGAGATCTGTCATGTTATCTCTGATTTGAAGTATTTTTATATTTATTACCATATGTTAGTGTGTAAAATAAACACCTTGGTAATCTTGACTTTGAAATGAGACAGAGAAAACCTCGTCATTGAGATTTACATGAATTTCGTGACCTCTTTCTTTTACTGTATATCGTTCTGTGACTCTCCTGGATATTGTTCAGTGATATTTTTTGACAAATCTGTTTGTTGAGATTAGTATAAGACTCACTTTCCTACTCTTAGACGATGGTGGAGGAACTGCGAAGGCTGTTTGAGAAGTATATCGTCAAGGTGCAGGAGTTCAAGGTCGCTAACGCCTGCCGCGAACTTGTGCCCATGTCTGAGATGAACAGCGTCATCTCCTTCTGCAAGCTGTTTGACTGCCTTGCCACCAGCGAGAACGGGGTCAGTAGCAGGCCTGCAACTTGGCAACCATGGATAAAATCATGTCTTGCGGTCTGATCTGTCAGTATTTATGGACCTCTTTCATGTAGGATTGACGCCGGTCCAGATTTCAGAATGCTGGATCGTTCTTGCATTATCCTTACAGTATCAGGACTTTCTGGTTATGTCTCACGGTCTGTAGAACAGAGGATCCAGATGGCAGAATGCTCCATCTCTCTCGTTCTATCTTCCACAGTGTGATCCAGATGACACAGACAACTACGTGCGGATGATCGAGCTGTACTTCCAGTTCTGTATGATCTGGTCCATCTGTTGTTCTGTCGATGAAGACGGCCGCAAGAAGATAGACAACTACATCCGAGAGATGGAGGGAACCTTCCCCAACAAAGACACAATCTACGAGTACATGGTCGACCCCAAAAACAAGACCTGGGCGCACTGGGAGAAACTCCTCGGAACCTGGAAATACAACCCGAAGTAAACCGGAAATTCTCTAAAACTTGAAAATGAGCTGTACACTTCAACAGCAGAGCAATTGCAACTTACATGTATGATTGTTGCCAGTAAGATGGTTATTCCACGCCTACAAGCTTTGTGTCATGTTCATCGCCGTCTTTGTCACCTTACTCTATTGTGGTCAATTTTAATCCCTAATGGACAATATTCACTTTGGTTTGTTACTTGATCCACTTGCAGCACACCGTTCTTCAAGCTGATCGTGCCGACGGTTGACACGGTGCGCTACACGTACCTGACTAACCACCTGGTGGAGGCCCAGCACCCTGTGCTGCTCGTCGGCCCGGTCGGTACCGGCAAAACCTCCGTCGCTGACAATGTCTGTCACAAACTGGACCCAAAATCCTACAGCGTCCTCACCGTCAACATGTCCGCCCAGGTTAGCAATCCTCCATTACTTCAACTAGCGCTCCCCATTTCTTTACATGCTTGCAATATTTACTTTAGTTATTAGTTTCTTCTGATTATAGGTGGTTCAGCTCCTCTGATTGTAACATCTTCTTTGCTCTAATGGTTCAGACATATCAAAATTTAATAAGGTATATACTCGGATCTTTCTGCAGACAACCTCCAACAACGTGCAGGAGATCATAGAGGGTCACGTGGAGAAGCGTACGAAGGGCGTCTACGTCCCGCTGGGCGGCAAGAAGCTGCTAACATTCCTGGACGACTTCAACATGCCGGCCAAGGACACCTTCGGCTCCCAGCCGCCCCTAGAGCTCATCAAACTGTGGCTGGACTACGGCTTCTGGTACGACCGAACCAAGCAGACCATGAAGTACATCAAGGTGAGTAACTGTGAATTTTTGGAAATATCAGCTGAAATCTTCTGTCTGAAGCATACAAGCATGCGACTGGAAAAAAAAGTTGATTGAAATATTCAGTTTCAGGCTTTATTGGGATATTTGTCTCTGTATTGTGGGAGCTTTATCAATGGATGTTTACATGTTTCAGGACATGTTCCTGTTGGCTGCCATGGGTCCGCCGGGTGGTGGGAGGATGGTGATCTCTCGAAGACTCCAGAGTCGCTTCAACCTCATCAACATGACCTTCCCTCAGGTCAGTCCGCTGTGGAAATGTTGATGTTTCCGCTTGACTTGGATTGTCCAAAACTGTTCAACAATTCTCTTGTAACTTGATAGATTCAAAATAGAGTTCTTCCCTCCATCATACCAGTACAAACCCTGCTTCTCTTCTAGTTTTAAAGGTCTAGAAGAGCTCTCCTCATGATGCACTGTGACACTGTTGAAATGTTGTATCCATTGTAATAACTCTGTTCTTTGTCACTACAGGAGTCGCAGATCAAGCGGATTTTTGGATCAATGATCAATCAGAAGCTGCAGGACTTTGAGGAGGAAGTGAAGCCGATTGGGGACATTATGACACAGGCTACCATCGAGATGTATGACAGCATCGTGAACCGATTTCTGCCGACGCCCACCAAGATACACTACCTGTTCAACCTGCGAGACATCTCTAAGGTTTGTTCCTGGGGAGTTTTGGCATCATTTGTTGATTAATGCTTACAATCGAAGCTCTTGTTAATTGGAACCGAGCAAAGATATGAGACCAGTGTGCTCTATTTATGGTACCTTGAGAAGATTGGTGTATCTGGGATCGAGAATGAATGTTCATAGTGCAGGAATGTTCGCTAATGGAGGTTTGACTGTATCAGTACGTAGGATATATAAAACTGGTAGTGATGGTGAATGATCGGAATATTGATGATTTGCAGGTGTTCCAAGGCCTGTTGAGAGCACACAAAGACTTCCACGACACCAAGCCAGCGATGACACGACTCTGGATCCATGAGTGTTTCCGCGTGTTCTCAGACAGACTGACAGACGACAAGGACCGCCTCGCCTTCGTGGAACTGCTCACTGAGAAGCTCGGCCTGCTTTTCGACCAGACCTTCCACAACATCTGTCCGAACAAGCAGCCACCTATATTTGGTAAGTGTTTACCTCCATTCAAATTGACAACATGTACTGCTGATTTTGTCTCCAAAATGTCTGATAGTGTCAGGATAGTGGAAAGAAACCTATAGGACTGATTCCCAGTTGAGTTGTTAAGCATAATATATGTAGATATATGGTCTATTTGGATAATGACAGTTGGTAACCTCAGTGTTGTCTGCATCGATATAAGACAGGTCTGCATCGATTATATATATTTCTGACCTCAGACAGTCATTATATGTTCCTAACGACGTGTGATTCACATGTCTGCCGCAGGTGACTACATGAGTGTGGACCAGGTTTACGAGGATATACAGGACATCGCAGTTCTCAAGAAGCACATGTTGGACACATTAGAGGAGTACAACAGTACACCGGGAATCGTCCGCATGGACCTTGTACTCTTCAAGGACGCTATTGAACACAGTCAGTGTCCATAGTACATATACCGGTACTCTTTATAGTAGAGTGGTCAACCTCTTGGCATCTATGACGTTATCTTAGCATTTATAACATTAGATCAGTCACACCACAAAAAGACAACCATTAAATTATGGCAGTTATGTTATGTTGGAAACAGAAAGTGTAAATGGAATCAATACAATTTAATGTAATCATAAGTCCTATTAGCCACCACCATTGTTAATCATATTATACTTTCTCATCTCCCAGTTTCCAAGATCGTGCGTGTGATCCGGCAGCCGAAGGGGAATATGTTGTTGATTGGTATCGGGGGAAGTGGCCGACAGAGTCTGACACGACTGGCTGCTCACATCTGCGAGTACAAGACTTTTCAGATCGAGGTCGCTAAACACTACCGCCGCCAGGAGTTCAGGGACGGTCAGTCATCGCTATAGTTCCATCATTGGTCTCACATTGACTTGGTTTAGAAGCTCTATCAGTAATTAAGTATTACTTGGTAAAGTATTCAGTGTTGGAACTACAGGTTTAAAGGTACAGGTGGTACCTCCAATACAGAATGCTTAGCCACCCTCTGGTGTACGGAGATTTGTCAAATGGAAGATGACACGCCATTTTGTGATGTTTCAGACTTGAAGCGACTTTATTTCCAAGCCGGTGTTGAGAACAAACCGACGGTCTTCCTGTTCGTGGACACGCAAGTCGTGGAGGAAGCGTTCTTGGAGGACATCAACAACATTCTGAGTTCTGGCGAGGTGCCAAATCTCTACAAACCTGACGAGTTCGAGGAGGTATGTGCAGGAAAGTTCATGTTAGACATTATAAGGTCTTGGATGTTCAGAGGTATGTTAAGATGTACATGGGACTCAAGTTCTAGGATAGTGTGGTTAGGTTTACGATGCACTAAAACGTTTAGTTATTTACATGCGCTAGGTTCGTAATGCGCTGGCGGACGAGGTCAAGAAAGCGGGGATCGATGACACGCCACAATCTGTCTTCCACTTCCTCCTGGATCGAGTCAAGGGGAACCTCCACATCGTGCTGGGGATGAGTCCAGTGGGCGAGGCGTTCAGGTCGGTAGAAAAACCACTACAAGCTGATCATAATGTACCCAAACTTCAGCTCAAGCTCAATCCATTTCAAATTAAAGTCATAGCTGTTGGGTGCAGTCTCATTTTGACTGGCCTTTTCCTGAAAACTGAATCATAATGCACCCGTATATTACTGACAGGAACCGCATCCGTATGTACCCAGCGTTTGTGAACTGTACAACGATAGACTGGTTCAGTGAGTGGCCTACAGACGCCTTGCTTGAGGTCGCGGATAAATATCTGGAAAACATTCAGATGGCCAATGATGAGGAGGTAATAGTTGTTATGGTTACAAGTCTTATAGTCTGTAATTGGCTCAATATTATCATGATTATTAGCCTGTTTTGTACATACTATGAATACTATGCTGTATATAATATGTACAGTTGCCATATTTTACATGTTTGTGTATGTCACTCAATTTTATTTGGAAGTTTTGTGAGTAATTCAAATGTTGAAAATCTCTGAAATTAATGTATAACAACATGTCAAAATTGTTTTAAACATTTCATTGATAACAATGATTGATTTACTGCCCTACTATATTTCTGAAATCATGAAATCATACTTCAATGATTTCTATTTTCAATGGTGAGTAATTTCAATGTGTTGGAGGTGATTTAGCAAGTTAGCAGTTTGTTTTGCATTGAACTACATGTATTAAAGTTATAGCATATATACAGAGCTCCAACAATTAATCTATCGCAGAACCAATTTTATCCGAGTCTTTTTATGTCCTATTCAATGCATTATTATTGGCCAAATAGATATTCGCCGACGTAGTATGTGCAACTCGAGACAACTTATAGGAGCTTTGGCGATAGGTCAATTATTTGCACTAACTGTTTGCAAAATAATATTTTTATCGAAAGAAGAAACTTTGCCTTAAATATGACGTCTCACAATAAAGAACTTATATTGCTGGAAAATTATAACCTGTTTTCAACTGAAGATAAAAAAATAACACAGTAGTTCTATAATTGTTGGAGCTCTCAAGAATCTAGTTATGTATTACCACATTATTATTTCCCTTTTCTAGCTCATAGTAAACTAGATTCTGTTTTGTAGTTTGTAGCAGGCCATACTATTATTTATGACATTGTGTGCTGTGTTATCATATACGATATATGCACAATGTATCCATGTGTTATCAAGCAGTTTGTAGCCTAGTACAGTTTGCTTGGTGGCAAGTTGTAATAGGGCCACAGTTTTACTCATATTAATTCATATTCCAAGATCAACACGAAGTATGGGATAACCAAACTCTATACTTTTTGGATATTTTGTAAAATTTGAGCTCTGTATTTCATAAGTATTCATATAAACGTCCACAAATGTACATGCATAAAAATTGACCATCAAGTACCGGTAATGGCTACACAGAAATGCCATGCGCCACATGATCTTGTCAGTGCACTTACGGGAACATATCTCTGAAAACTCAATGAACGCTTCCATATCCACAGACGAAGATGAAGCCCAACCTGGCGTCGATCTTTGCGATGATGCACAAGTCTGTAGCTGACTACTCGACTCGGATGATGCTGGAGATGAAACGTCACAACTACGTCACCCCGACAAACTACTTGGAGCTGGTGGAGGGATACAAACAGTGAGTGATAGTGTGGGGATCTTCAAAAGAAATATACATGTTCTTGTACATGCAAAATGGCAAGAGGATCACGATAATGGTTGAGAGCTATTTAACTTTACATGTACATAAAACTATTGAGATCTTGGAATTCCGGCCTGCTAACAGGTTACTGCAGTCAAAGAGCCTTGACCATACATTCTATGATTTGATGTACCATAAGTACACTTGTGCATGAAAAACTCCTGATACTTTACCAACACTGTACACCCTGTATGTTACAGCATGAAATATCAGATTGATACAAATATTTTCTATTGACAGACTGCTCTACGAGAAGCGGAAGGAGCTCGGTGACGCGGCCAACAAGCTGAAGAACGGCTTGAGTAAGATCGACGAGACGCGGGTCAAGGTCGAGGGGATGTCCGTGGAGCTGGAGGAAGCCAAGACAAAGGTGGCGCAGTTCCAGAAGCAGTGCGAGGAGTACCTCGTCGTCATCGTGCAGCAGAAGCGGGAGGCTGACGAACAGCAGAAGTCCGTGACGCAGAAAAGCGAGAAGATTTCAGAGGAAGAGGCGAAGTGTAAACACATGGCAGACCTCGCCCAACATGACCTTGATGAAGCTCTGCCGGCTCTTGAGGAGGCCATGAGGGTCAGTACCTGGGGCCGTGGGCACTTCTTGTCTAAATAATGGTCGTAGTCCGTTATTATTGCTATGTTCACAGACGCTGTCGTCTATGTATTATACAGGCTTTTTTCAAAGACGTAAAGTAATGAGCTATATAAAAAGTGCAACATAATAAGCATTTGAATATCACTCATTCATTAATAACATTGATCACTGACATAATATACAATTGATATCATTACAATGAACTGGAAATTGTCTGTGAGACGCATGTTGGAAGAAATGTGTTCGAGCATCAATTATGTGTTTGAGCATCAATAATGCATAGAACTCTGTAGTAGTATGATCTATGAATTCCCCGGACTGAGGAGCATGTAGTTGTGTTTTCTGTGGGGGCTAGGCGCTAGAGTCCCTGAACAAGAAGGACGTGACGGAGATCCGGTCGTTTACGCGACCTCCAGCTCTAGTGGAGAAGGTCATGGAGGCCGTGATGATTCTACGTCATGCCGAGCCCAACTGGGCCGAGGCTAAACGGCACCTCAGTAAGCTCTCGACACTCGGCGTCACAGCTCGGCTTCTGTACAGACATCTGGCTCAATGTACTCTCTACGGAATATATTCCGGAAAAGCTCAAGCTCTCTATCGGTGTATATATCTGATTGATTCTGTCCAATCAGTCTGTATCATGTACGACTGATGTACTTCGAATATAATGTGTTGTTGCACAGCTGAAGTCATAAGCTGATGGAATTATCTCACTGTCCTGTTCTGTTCTTGTTGTTTCTGTACATTCTCACCTCTGCTCAAATCAGTATGATTATAGACCACTGAAGTAATCGATTGATGGGATGTGATTTAGTCTACATAATGTAATTAGTTAGTTGTCTACATAGTGGATAATTGGAGCAGAAATAACATAGATTCTTGTAGAATGTAAATACAAGTACATTTAGAGTACTTACTTATGACCCTCTCTTCTACATTCCTGACTAATAAAATCATTCATGTTCCATGCAGTACAAAATGGTATTATGTGTAGGTTTGATATTATAATTTGAAAGAGAAGAGTAACCCTGAGCAATGGTCTGACACTCAACTGCTGTGTTTCTCCAAAGAAGAAGGTATCCGGCATTTTGGTTGTTATTCCGATAGTCCTGTGGGAATGAACAATCTCACTGGTTATATGAGGGCAACTGTTGAATCTTATTGAGTGAATTTTGATGGGGGATCTTTACCAGGTTTTGGGTTTGTGAAAAACAGATTCCTGTTTCTTTACATTGTCCTGCCTTGGCTGATTTTAAGAGGATGTTGCAAGTGATGTTTTGCGTCTTTGCATATATACGAAAAACAAAGAGCTCTAGGAAATCCAGCATCAATCACATCCTTGGGAGTTATTCTGTAGTTCTATATGTGCATGTACGCTACAGGCCCTCGAGTCCCTGAACAAAAAGGACATGACAGAGATCAAGTCGTACGGACGGCCACCGGTACTCGTCGAGCGTGTCATGGAAGCCGTCATGATCCTCAAAGGCAATGAGCCCACCTGGGCTGAGGCCAAACGCTCCCTCGGTAAGCAGCCGTGATAATTTACAAACCCCCCCCCCCCCCCCCCCATGTAACCCATCCATCCCACCCCTGGTTTGGCCAGGAGACGACTTGGCATGCATTGCTGTTGGGTTTTCTTGACAAGAGTTTTGCACTGTTTTGAAGTTGTTTTGGGAAAAGTTTAATTTTGGAGTCGCACATAATGTTGTCTTGCATACATGTATTTACTCACTCAATCTAGTCACTGCCTCTAGGTGTTACTTTTGTATCCCTTCACTAAAATTTGTTTTTCTTAACATTTCTGTGTTGCTCTAAAATTTCTTTCCAATTAACATTTGATGTGAAACTTTTGTTTTCCATACCTTGTACATATTGTATTTGTAAATATGAATGATAGATTACTGCATGTACAATCTCCATGTATTTTGTCATTAATGCCATTTCTGTGATTAATCGACTAATTGGTGCATCATAATGACATGAGATTTTGAACAGACACAAACATTATACATTTCGAAAGGTTAATTGTAAAACTGTAAAATACATTTTGATTTCACACAAGTTTGTGATGCTTGTGCTATGAAGTACGCAGTGAAAAACTTGATGAGAAATTTGAACGAACATAACGTAATAATGTTATAACCCATGTACACAGGTGAGCAGAGCTTCATCAAACAGCTGATGAACTTTGACAAGGACAATATTTCCGATCGGGTACTGAGCAAAATTGGCAAGTATGTGGCGCAGCCGGACTTCCAGCCAGAGATCATCGGGCGCGTGTCGCTGGCCGCCAAGTCCCTGTGTATGTGGGTGCGAGCCATGGAGGTCTACGGCAGGATCTATCGAGTGGTCGAGCCAAAACGACAGCGTCTCAATGCCGCCACATCACAGCTGCAGGAGAAACAAAATCAGCTGGCCCAGGCCAAGGAAAAACTCGCAGAGGTATATGGTCTATTCGATAGGATACGGTCAATATAACGGAAATTTAAAATAGAAAAGCTGGTGAGAAGTGCAATTGTATTTGATGCAATATCCAGGTGTAGACTAGTTTTGATAAGTTCTGTGCCAGATTTTTCTGCCTAGAATTCCTGTCTGATTTATTCTACAGTATTGAGTCGACTGGATATGTTACCTAGCTAGGTTATTCATGATACTGGCCAAGCCTAAAAGCGACCCTGTAATCAGTTTCACTAACACCGCTGACTCCGTTGCCCAGGTGGAGGCCAAGATGGCGGAGCTGAAGAAGCAGTACGACGAGAAGTTAGCCCAGAAGGAGGAGCTGCGTAAGAAAGCAGAGCACACGGAGATGATGCTGGACCGAGCCTCCAAGCTCGTCTCGGGACTGGCGGGCGAGCGAGAGCGCTGGGAGGAAACGGTCAAAGACCTTGAGGAGAAGATGGGTTACCTCATTGGCGACGTCCTGATTGCCTCGGCCTTCCTCTCGTACATGGGACCCTTCCTCTCAAACTACCGAGATGAGCTCGTCGAGAAGATTTGGATTGCCGAGGTAAAAGTCTACACAACCTCTTGATTCGCTTTACCCCAGGTTTTGTATATAAGTGACCTTCAATTGCTTTGCCCCATTCCTTATGTTATTCGTTTGTTCGTTCCAGGTTCGCAAGCTCGGAGTCCCGTGTAGCCCAGACTTCAACCTGTGTGACTTCCTGGCACGGCCCACACAAGTCCGAGACTGGAACATTCAAGGGTTGCCTAGCGACAGTTTCTCCACGGAGAACGGGATCATCGTAACTCGAGGACGTCGCTGGCCACTGATGATTGACCCCCAGAACCAAGCCCTCAAGTGGATCAAAAACATGGAGGGGCAGCAGGTAAATAGTCCTCAGGAATCGCAGTAGTTGGTACTGGATAAAAGATTTTAGATGAAAGCTTTTGAGTCCAGCTAAACAATCCTTACGCCTATTCAGGCATGATAATACTCCTTGGGCTAATAAGTGAATAGACCTGGTACAGAATTATCAATGAGCGTTTGACATTCATTTAATGTTGATGTTTGACATTTCAGGGTCTGAAGACTATCGACCTGCAGCAGCATGACTACATGCGCACGCTGGAGACGGCGGTACAGTTCGGGCTTCCTGTCATCCTGCAGAACGTTCACGAGGTCCTCGATCCCTCCCTCGACCCCATCCTCAACAAATCCATCATCAAAATAGGTCAGTCCACAAGCCAACTGGTTGCAGTGGAATGTATAGGTCCCACAAAGAAACTCTTGTGGGTCACATGTAAAACATGTACAAAACATAAAAGTTCAGTTCAGATACTTTCACCTTGGAAGCTCTCAAATCAGTTTGTCAAATTTCGAACTGTGGAAGTTTCTGGGCCGAAATCAACTGATTTTAATAGATCCTCACTAACTTTCTGTGTTGACCACCAGGTGGCGTGCCGATGATTCGCCTCGGTGACAAGGAGGTGGAATACAATCCGGACTTCCGATTCTACATAACCACCAAGCTAAGCAACCCACACTACGCACCTGAGATTGCCACTAAGACCACCATAGTCAACTTCGCCGTCAAGGAGCAAGGTTGGTTTGTCTTCTCGGAGACAATAACTGTGCTAGAAAAAGGGACTTCTCTTACGCAGTGACATGACAGAAAATGTAGCAGATCAGTGACCAGTATATATGATATGATATCAGTGAACAATATATAGGATTACACTGCTGTGTAAAACTGTTTTTTGGCCTTACCAATCTTGTTTTGAAATTGCATCTTCACAATTAGGTTTTGTGGTCCGAGCCATGTGATTTGACCTTGAGGGCTACCTATCTGTACATGTAAGAAATGACATCTCTGCGTATGATCAGGTTTGGAGGCACAGCTGCTGGGTATCGTGGTCAGGAAGGAGAGCTCTCAGCTGGAGGAAGAAAAAGACTCCCTCGTCATCAACATCGCTGCCGGCAAGAAAAAGATCCAGCAGCTGGAAGACGAGATTCTCAGGTGAGTAACCATGGCAACGCATCAATCTGGAGACAATATCTCGTCACTCGCATGCATTCATATGACAGATAGAACAAAGAACATTGATATTGAACATTAATATTATCCCATTTTTTGCAGACTGTTGAACGAGGCACAAGGTTCGCTGCTGGACGATGAACAGTTGGTGAACACGCTGCAGACATCGAAGGCGACGTCGCAGGAAGTCAAGGAACAACTAGTGACGGCCGAGCAGACCGAGATCAAGATCGATGCCGCTCGAGAGGTACGTAAACTCTTACCATAAGTACTGCTTACTTTCTGCAAGTGACATGATATTCTGTAAGGAGTTTGTTCTTACTGTGGTTCCATGTGTGTCCTCTGATTCCAGGGTTACCGTCCATGTGCTGAGCGAGCATCCATCCTGTTTTTTGTGCTGAATGACATGGGCCGTATCGACCCCATGTACCAGTTCGCACTGGACGCTTACATTGAACTGTTCAACCTGTCTATTGACAAGTCACAAAGAAGCTCAAAACTGGAGGAGCGAATTCTCAACCTCAACACATACCACACGTTTGCTGTCTACAGGTCAGTCGGGTTATTAAGTTGTTTTGCTAATTTTCTTCCTGCAGAAGTTTCAACGTGGTAAGTAGTTCCTATATGTTTGATGGACGCGGACTTGCACATACTTGGTGAGGTGTTATTTGCTGTAAAATGTTTAGACATCTAAGTAACGTGTACTTATGATAATGGATGTTCCGTGAAGTAGCTGCTTGAGTGCACTAAGCTCCCACTGTTTTGACGTTTCAATGATGATGGTTTCAGGTATGCTTGTCGGGGACTGTTCGAGCGACACAAACTGCTCTTCTCCTTCCAAATGTGTGCCAAGATCCTGGAAGCTGCGGGAAAACTCAACACAGACGAGTACAACTTCTTCCTGCGTGGGGGCGTTGTGAGTTACAGTCTTCAATCAAATTGTTGCTGTGTGCCTTGCTTCGGGCCAGAAAACTTGTTAACATGGTTACCATGTTTCTCTCAGGTGCTGGATCGAGACAACCAGATGGATAACCCATGTCCATGGTTACCAGACGTTGCCTGGGACAACGTGACAGAACTTGACAAACTGACAAACTTCCACGGCCTGATCACATCGTTTGAGCAATATCCTCGCGACTGGAACATCTGGTTCACCCGTGCTGAGCCTGAAACCTCTGCACTGCCAGGTCAGAGCCAGTCATTGATTGAATATCAATGAGTTATATTAAATGGTACAGTGCCAGTCTATGTGACATACTTGTACTCACCTGCAAGTATGTTTTGGCCTTTGGGTCACGGGACACTGAGTTGCAAGATCATTTGCTGAGATTCATTTACCGGGTACAAAATTTAATCTGACACAAACACTTCGATAGCATCCTGTAGCAGGTCACCTTTCATTGGTAGGCCTTACACATCAATGAAGTCTTCAATGCTTGATCATGGCAGGCGAGTGGGACAATGCCTGTAACGAGCTGCAGAAGATGTTGATTGTACGCTCCCTGCGTCCCGACCGTGTGTCGTTCTGCGTCACGTCGTTCATCGTCAACAATCTAGGCTCGCAGTACGTGGAACCGCCTGTCCTGGACATGCAGCAAGTCGTAGAAGACTCCACGACGCGCACACCGCTGATCTTCGTCCTGTCGCCTGGCGTCGACCCCACGAGTTCCCTCCTGCAGCTCGCGGAGAACCGACACATGGCCAACCGCTTCCACGCCCTGTCCCTCGGCCAGGGCCAGGCGCCCATAGCAACCCGCATGATCAAGGAGGGTGTCAGAGAGGTCTGTACCTTGGATTATGCTGGTATAGTTCCAATTCAATTCAGTGCACTTCTTCGAAGTGGAAAAAAATCAGTTGAATCATCACAGCGTGTCTGTCACATCACCATATATGCAACACTCCACCTGTCTAAATAGAGCTTCATCACCTGATAATCTAGGCTTCATTTACAACCATTTATAACCATCATCTGCTTTGCAGGGTAACTGGGTGTTCCTGGCTAACTGCCACCTGTCCCTCAGCTGGATGCCCCAGCTGGACAAGCTGGTAGAACAGCTGCAGGTGGAGGAACCACACCCAGAGTTCCGACTCTGGCTCAGTAGCAGCCCGAATCCCGACTTCCCGATCTCCATCCTCCAAGCCGGCATCAAAATGACAACGGAGCCGCCAAAAGGTCTCAAGGCGAACATCAAGCGCCTCTACCACCTGATCACGGAGCAGCAGTTCTCGCGGTGCTCCCGCCCAGACAAGTACAAGAAGCTGCTCTTCTGTCTCTGTTACTTCCACTCAGTCCTCCTCGAGCGCAGGAAGTTCTTGATGCTCGGCTGGAACATCCCATACGACTTCAACGACTCCGACTTTGAGGTATGTATGACAAGTCAGTGAAACTCATGTAAAATTGTGAAAATCAGATAATTTGACAGACATACAAGTTACCTGGTATGCCATGTGAGAGACATGTAGGGACATTACATGTGGGGATGGTGCTTGCCTCTGGCAAATTCAAGTTTCGTGAATACATGTAGTTATAACTAGGCACAAATTCCTACATGCCTGTAGGGTTTACAAGCTATCTGTGTGATACCACAAATAAACAATTGATTGCGCTTGTGTCCTCATTACCAAAAGCCATGTGTCTGTTCGCAGGTGTCTGAGAACCTGTTGAGTATTTACCTGGATGAGTACGAGGAGACGCCGTGGGAGGCCCTCAAGTACCTGATCGCCGGCATCAACTACGGAGGTCATGTGACCGACGACTGGGACAGACGCCTACTCCTCACATACATCAATGACTACTTCATGGAGGACGCCCTCGCCCAGGCTTTCTTCAAGTCAGTTGGTGTTCTGTAATAACGCAAAACTTGCGTCTGTTATATTAGCATGATGGTGTGATCATAAATGGCAACTGGCAACATGTATACAGTCGATCATATCAGCTGTAAGCAGACCAATAATCTGAGATAAACGCAAACAGTACAACAACAACACGTGTATGTGTCTACCGGTATAGTATGCGGTCTGCAAACTTCGATCGATTGATGATGTCATTTGTCAGTCATGAATCTCTTAGGATAACTGAACTTCACTCCAATAAATGATCTCGTATCTCCCTCCAAACTGTCGAGCCTGCCCACGTACTATGTGATACTGGTAGTAACCAATAAATGATCCCGTATCTCCCTCCAAACTGTCGAGCCTGCCCACGTACTATGTGATACTGGTAGTAACCAATAAATAATCCCGTATCTCCCTCCAAACTGTCGAGCCTGCCCACGTACTATGTGATACTGGTAGTAACCAATAAATGATCCCGTATCTCCCTCCAAACTGTCGAGCCTGCCCACGTACTATGTGATACTGGTAGTAACCAATAAATGATCCCGTATCTCCCTCCAAACTGTCGAGCCTGCCCACGTACTATGTGATACTGGTAGTAACCAATAAATGATCCCGTATCTCCCTCCAAACTGTCGAGCCTGCCCACGTACTATGTGATACTGGTAGTAACCAATAAATGATCCCGTATCTCCCTCCAGACTGTCGAGCCTGCCCACGTACTATGTCCCGAAAGACGGGCCGCTGTCCTCGTACAAGGAGTACATCAGCATGCTGCCCAACATGGACAATCCCGAGGCATTCGGACAGCACCCCAACGCGGACATTACGTCCCTGATCCAGGAGACGAGACTGCTGTTTGATACGCTGCTCTCTCTACAGCCGCAGGTCTCGACAGGCGGCGGGGAGAGTCGCGAGGATAAGGTGTGTCACAGTGCCTGGAATATGGCTTTTTTTTTCACATCGCTCATTGTCCTTCATTTGGTTTGTGACTACTTTCCATGTATTTGAGTTAAGATATGTTTGCTAAATTGTAATTATTGAGCAACGGTAAATGGTAGTCATCACACATAATCACAAATAGAATTACCTTTCAATGGAAAAGATTTCCACTTTTGGGAAGTTAAGTTATCATTGAAACCTCTTTCTGTTGAATGTTCACTTACCTGTACCTGATATACTGAGCACAAGGAAGAATCATTCTCCAGATTGCACATGTAAGGTTTTCCCGTGACCCATGTGGTTTGAATCCCCAGGTTCTGGAGCTGGCTGAGAACATCAAGAAGCAGCTGCCTGAGAACGTTGACTATGAGGGAACCAAGAAGATTCTCTCAGTAGAGCCGTCACCACTCAACGTCGTGCTGCTGCAAGAGGTCAGTCAGTCAGGGAAGGTTATATATAATCATGACTGAGAATCAGAGAATTTTAGTCTGATAGACTTCACATGAGAACATTCACGGCAAAATCAGCTGAAATTTATGACAGTTGTTTGGAGTTGTACTACTGTAAAA
This sequence comes from Terebella lapidaria, assembly GCA_949152475.1. Taxonomy (NCBI): domain Eukaryota; kingdom Metazoa; phylum Annelida; class Polychaeta; order Terebellida; family Terebellidae; genus Terebella; species Terebella lapidaria. Next base: position 1,724,552 of record OX424568.1, on the reverse strand, counting down.
AGACTAATTTTGGCGGCTATTAAATTTGGCGGTTGTGAGCCCCACGTTATTTGGTGGAGTTTTAATTTGGCGGTTTCACAACCAATTGTATTTCTACATATATATAGTTAATTTGGCGGACGATTTATTTTGGTGGTTTTTCCCCTACCGCCAAATCCGCCAAATAAATCATCCGCCAAAATTAGTAGTTTTACAGTAATCATTAACCGGTTATTGCGTCATCGTCATGCCACAGGTAAGATTTCTGATGGTTTAACTTGCAGATTGAGCGCTACAACGCCCTGCTAGACTTGATCAGAGCTCAGCTGACAGAGCTGGAGCGTGGGATCCAGGGTCTCGTTGTCATGTCAACTGAGCTCGAAGAAGTCTTCACGTGTATCTACGACACACGAGTGCCGCCGTCCTGGGAGAAGGTAGGGGTCTGAGCCAGATAGTACCTGAAAAACGAGGTCTAAATGGAAATACCTCTCATAAAATTGCTACGACTTATTGTATTCTATTTCATTACTTTGGTCCTTGGTTCATCCACAACGATTGTTTTTTCTCCAACACTATACAGAGTAATTTGTGTGTGGCTCCGGCTACCAATGTGAGCCTGGTTCACTATACTGTTACCATGGTTACTTGCAGGCATACCCGTCCCTCAAGCCGCTTGCCGCTTGGACACGGGACCTCGTCCAGCGAGTAGAGCAGTTCGAGAAGTGGGCCACCACTGCCCACCCACCGATGGTCTTCTGGATGTCCGGCTTCACGTTCCCGACAGGATTCCTGACAGCCGTACTGCAGACGTCCGCACGTCAGAACAATGTGAGTAATACCTGTGGTCGTGTCATCTGGCCTGTGGATCCTGTAGACCACCTGAGGGACCCCAAAAAGGTGGTCTTAAATGACAGGTGGCCTCTCACAGCTTTCCTTTTGATTAAATTAGGATTCTTCCACTCACTCTTATATACATATAATATCCAACAAGTGGATTGTCTGAGACGTTGCTCATCCCTGATATCTTTGGCACAGTAGTGTTCCCATTACTAGCATTTCCAACAACCATGATCAAATCGTCATGTATTCAGTTCATCGAAACCTCAGTCTCCTTGGTTTTGACAGGTGTCTGTTGATTCCCTGTCTTGGGATTTCACCGTTCTCACTGTGGACGACTCAAACTTGACTGGAGCACCAAAGGTAAAATCTCAGCTCCGCAGACAACTGTTCACAGCATGTATGACACCATACACCATACAAGTTCCCAAGTGATTTTCAGTGTGTTCAGTATAGTTCACCCGAAGCCTCGATGACTTCTGCATGTATTTGGAAAACAAGTTTTGTCTCTATTCCAGGACGGAGTGTACGTGAAGGGATTCTACCTGCAAGGTGCCGGCTGGGACATGAAGAACGCCGTTCTAGTCGAAGCTGAGCCGATGGAACTCGTCTGCCCGATGCCGACGATACACTTTAAACCAGTCGAGGGCAAACGCAAGAGCCAGAGAGGTAAGATCTGAGTCTTTGGGCCAAACAAAACTGCACAACACATGATAACAGTAACCAATAATCTTCAGACCCATGTCTCACATATTACATTGAATAACCTACAGTTAGTCTATTGCTAGAATAACCTATAGTAAGTCTATTGCTTCTCTTCCAGGGATCTACAACTGCCCGTGTTACTACTACCCTAACCGCGCTGGGAGGACCGGACGTGCGTCGTTTGTCGTCGCAGTCGATTTGAAAGCGGGAGAGAGGTCACCTGACCACTGGACCAAACGTGGCACCGCTCTACTGATGAGCTTGGACTCATGATCACATGATGAGGAAGGAATGTCGTGATTTCTGGGATATTAGACCAGTGGCAGGAGAAAGTCCGGTGGCCAGACTTTTCTTGGATGCGTGATTGATGACTGTTTCAATTGAAGAGAAAATCCCAGCCACATTGTCTGTGATGAGTGAACTTATACATGTTCCATTGACCCACTGACTGAGTGTGTAACTCATACCTGACAGTGGTCTTTTCTGGTCAATATCTATCCACTGACCAATTGTCAGAGACAAACCATCCACTAGAAGGTCTTACATAATGTATGACCACTTATGAATATTGTTAATATTTTGTTATTTATTTATATTGTTTATTTGTGAAATGTGTACATATGAATATCATGTTTGTAGAGTGCACAATGATCCGTCCACCTTTTTCAAGTCATATTTAGGACCGTGTTCATTACAGGTTTGAATACCCTGCAGTATTACAGAAATTGTTGTAGATTTGTGATGAACAAGAATGCTGAACGTTTTTTATACATGTCCACAAGCAATGATGATGATGCATAAAATATTAAAATAAATAATATTGAGAATGTATTCCTTTGTGACTTCCATGCACATACAGCATCAGCTCAAATGGCCAATGACACAGCATAATTAGGTGGATGCGGAAACTCTCTAGTTTATAAACGCTGGCAATAATGAATTAAAGCTAACAAACCAAGTTCATATCTAATCATCAAAACTGTCACGTATTCTATTTTTTTTAGGTTACCGGACCTATGGTCTGATAACCTGCCTGGCGTTGACCTCATTTTCAAGGTCACAGGACAAGATGGCTAATATCTCACTTCTTATCGACTTTACAGCTTAGGAATCAATTATGCACATATAGGAAATGACATATGCAGATTATTGTCATGACCTTGAATTTGACCTCATTTTCAAGGCCACAGGACGAAATGGCTAATATCTCGCTTATTATCGACTTTACAGCTTAGGAATCAATTGTCAACATATAGGAAATGATATATTCTGAATATTATCGTGACCTTGAATTTGACCTTTGACCTAATTTTCAAGGTTTGTGGACATATAGAAAATGATATACACTGGATATTTTGATGACCTTGAATTTGACCTTATTTTCAAGGTTAGAGCACAAAATGGCTAATATCTCACTTATTACCAACTTTACAGCTTAGGAATCCATAGTGAACATAAAAGAAATGATATATGCTGAATATTTTTGGTACCTTGAGTTCGACCTTTGACCTCATTTTAGGTCAAAGAACAAAATGGCTAATATCTCGCTTATTATCGATTTTACAGCTGGAATCAACTGCGAACAGGAAATGATATATGCTGAATATTCTCATGACCTTGAACTTGATTTTGACCTCATTTTCATGGTCAGATCACAAATGGCTAATATCTCACTTATTATCAACTTTACAGTTCAGGAATCAATTGTGGTCAAACTCCAAATGATATATGCTGAATATTCTCGTGGCCTCGACTTGACCAATGACCTTATTTTCAAGTTTCCTTTGACCTGATTTTCAAGGTGACAGAACAAAATGGCTAAAATCTCGCTTATCGACTTAATAGTGTGGGAATCAATGATGGACATATAGCAAATGTTATATGCCAAATATTCTGATGACCTTGAATTTGACTTTGCCTTCATTTTCAAGGCCACAGGACAAAATTGCTAATATCTCTCTGATTATTGAATTTACAGCTTAGCAATCAACTGTGGACATGATATATGCTTAATATTATATATGCTGAATATTCTCTTGACCTTGAATTCAACCAGTAACCTGGCTAACATCCAAAATATTAAACATATTTTGTCCGGTAACCTATCTTTGGCCCTTGGCCTAATTTTTTTTTGGATAAACTTGATTTACAAACATTCAAAACACCAATCTAAACTCATTGTGTTTATAATAGAGGTAAGTATATGATAAACTTAGTCCAAGGGCTTAGATAGGTTACCAGATAATTTTGGTTTTAAGCATTGCATGTGGCATAACCTTAAGATTTACCAATCAAGGTCGTGTTTGTGAACTTCAATGTCATCATTAGGTATGCTGCATATGACTTCATAATACCAACATAAAAGCTCTATCAACAAGTATCTTGTCTGCAGAGGTCAACTTACACATTTCAAGTCAGACGAGACTTTGATATTCAGCCTTCAAGGTCGTTTAAGGTCAAGTGCAAGGTCGCCAAAAGACAATACATATATATGACATCTTATAAGCTCCCTAATCCCTAGGTGCAAGCGCTCCCTAACCTCTAGGTGCAAGCGTTTTGAGCCTCAGAGGCTAATTTACACACTCCATGTCAGACATGTAGCACTCAAGGTCATTTCGGCCTCCATCTCTCATGAAGAGGGATGTTGTGAGGCATATACACTCTGATCAAAATAATTCTGAAGAAAATGTTAGAGTCCATGGGAGAGGGATGTACACTTTGGTTCAGCATAATCCGAAGGAACTTTTTGGGAGTCTATTTACCCGTGTGGCATATATACTCTGATCAGCAACATTTACAGGATCAGAGTAGAGTCCGTAGGAGAGGGAGGCCGTGTGGCAAATATACTTTGGTCAAAAAGAACATTTTTGGAGTTCATGGATGACGGAGGCCGTGTGGCATATATACTCTGGTCAAAATAATTCTGAAGAACATTTTGGTAGTCTATGGGAGAGGGAGGCCGTGAGGCATATATACTCTGATCATCATAATTCTGATGAAATTGTTGGGAGTCCATCGGAGAGGGAGTTCATGAGGCATATATACTCCAGTCTGAGAAAGGCATGGAAGATAAAGGAGGCCTGTGAGCTATGGGAGCCGTGGGAAGCCTGGAAGCTAAGGGAAGTCTAGGATCTCAGGCAACTATGAGAGGTAAAGGAGTCCTGGGTGCTGTGAGAGGTTTGAGAGTTGAGGAAGGACTGGGAGGTGAGGGGGTTTGAAGGTGAGTAAGGCCTGGGAGGTGAGGGAGGCCTGGAAGCTGAGGGAAGCCTGGGAGGTGAGGAAGGCCTGGGGGGTGAGGGAGGCCCGGGAGGTGAGGGAGGCCTGGGAGGTGAGGGAAGCCTGGGAGGTGAGGGGTTTGAAGGTGAGTAAGGCCTGGGAGGTGAGGAAGGTCTGGGAGGTGAAGGAGGCCTGGAAGCTGATGGAAGCCTGGGAGGTCTGGGGTGAGGGAGGCCTTGGAGGTGAGAGACGTCTGGGGGTGAGGGAGGCCTGGGAGGTGAGAGAAGTCTTGGGGTGAGGGAGGTCAGGGGGGTGAGAGAAGTCTGGGGGTGAGGGAGGTCTGGGAGGTGAGAGAGGCCTGGGAGGTGAGAGAAGTCTAGGGGTGAGGGAGGTCTGGGAGGTGAGAGAAGTCTGGGAGTGATGGAGGTCTGGGAGGTGAGAGAGGCCTGGGAGGTGAGAGAAGTCTGGGGGTGAGGGAGGCCTGGGAGGTGAGAGAAGTCTGAGATCTGGGAGGTGAGTGAGGTGAGGGAGGTCTGGGAGGCGGCAGAGGTCTGGGTGAGGCAGATCTGGGAGGTTTGCGAGGCCTGGAAGGTGATATTTCTGGGAGTTGAGTGAGGCATGGAAGCTGTTGGAAGCCTCGGAGGTGTGGGAGGCATATGAGGTGGGGGAATCCTGGAAGTTTTGGGAGGCATGGGAAGTGAGGGAGGCCTCGAAGCTGAAGGAGGTCTGGGAGCTGCGGGAGGCCTGGGAGAGGAGGGAGGTGATGGACAATGATGGAGGCCTGGGAGTTGGTCTGGGAGATGAGAGAGGTCTGTGGGTGTGAGGGAGGTCTGGGAGCTGAGGGAGGCATGGAAGCTGAAGGAAGTCTGAAGCTGCGGGAGGCCGGGGAGGTCTTGGAGCTACGGGGAGGCCTGGGAGCTGAGGGAGGCATGGAAGCTGAAGGAAGTCTGAAGCTGCGGGAGGCCGGGGAGGTCTTGGAGCTACGGGGATGTCTGGGAGCTGAGGGAGGCATGGAAGCTGAAGGAAGTCTGAAGCTGCGGGAGGCCGGGGAGGTCTTGGAGCTACGGGGATGTCTGGGAGCTGAGGGAGGCATGGAAGCTGAAGGAAGTCTGAAGCTGCGGGAGGCCGGGGAGGTCTTGGAGCTACGGGGAGGCCTGGGAGCTGAGGGAGGCATGGAAGCTGAAGGAAGTCTGAAGCTGCGGGAGGCCGGGGAGGTCTTGGAGCTACGGGGAGGCCTGGGAGCTGAGGGAGGCATGGAAGCTGAAGGAAGTCCGAAGCTGCGGGAGGCCGGGGAGGTCTTGGAGCTACGGGGAGGCCTGGGAGCTGAGGGAGGCATGGAAGCTGAAGGAAGTCTGAAGCTGCGGGAGGCCGGGGAGGTCTTGGAGCTACGGGGAGGCCTGGGAGCTGAGGGAGGCATGGAAGCTGAAGGAAGTCTGAAGCTGCGGGAGGCCGGGGAGGTCTTGGAGCTACGGGGAGGCCTGGGAGCTGAGGGAGGCATGGAAGCTGAAGGAAGTCTGAAGCTGCGGGAGGCCGGGGAGGTCTTGGAGCTACGGCGAGGCCTGGGAGCTGAGGGAGGCATGGAAGCTGAAGGAAGTCTGAAGCTGCGGGAGGCCGGGGAGGTCTTGGAGCTACGGCGAGGCCTGGGAGCTGAGGGAGGCATGGAAGCTGAAGGAAGTCTGAAGCTGCGGGAGGCCGGGGAGGTCTTGGAGCTACGGGGATGTCTGGGAGCTGTGGGAGGCATGGAAGCTGAAGGAAGTCTGAAGCTGCGGGAGGCCGGGGAGGTCTTGGAGCTACGGGGAGGCCTGGGAGCTGAGGGAGGCATGGAAGCTGAAGGAAGTCTGAAGCTGCGGGAGGCCGGGGAGGTCTTGGAGCTACGGGGAGGCCTGGGAGCTGAGGGAGGCATGGAAGCTGAAGGAAGTCTGAAGCTGCGGGAGGCCGCGGAGGTCTTGGAGCTACGGGGAGGCCTGGGAGCTGAGGGAGGCATGGAAGCTGAAGGAAGTCTGAAGCTGCGGGAGGCCGGGGAGGTCTTGGAGCTACGGCGAGGCCTGGGAGCTGAGGGAGGCATGGAAGCTGAAGGAAGTCTGAAGCTGCGGGAGGCCGGGGAGGTCTTGGAGCTACGGGGAGGCCTGGGAGCTGAGGGAGGCATGGAAGCTGAAGGAAGTCTGAAGCTGCGGGAGGCCGGGGAGGTCTTGGAGCTACGGGGATGTCTGGGAGCTGTGGGAGGCATGGAAGCTGAAGGAAGTCTGAAGCTGCGGGAGGCCGGGGAGGTCTTGGAGCTACGGGGAGGCCTGGGAGCTGTGGGAGGCATGGAAGCTGAAGGAAGTCTGAAGCTGCGGGAGGCCGGGGAGGTCTTGGAGCTACGGGGATGTCTGGGAGCTGTGGGAGGCATGGAAGCTGAAGGAAGTCTGAAGCTGCGGGAGGCCGGGGAGGTCTTGGAGCTACGGGGAGGCCTGGGAGCTGAAGGAGGCATGGAAGGTGAAGGAAGTCTGAAGCTGCGGGAGGCCGCGGAGGTCTTGGAGCTACGGGGAGGCCTGGGAGCTGAGGGAGGCATGGAAGCTGAAGGAAGTCTGAAGCTGCGGGAGGCCGGGGAGGTCTTGGAGCTACGGGGAGGCCTGGGAGCTGAGGGAGGCATGGAAGCTGAAGGAAGTCTGAAGCTGCGGGAGGCCGGGGAGGTCTTGGAGCTACGGGGAGGCCTGGGAGCTGAAGGAGGCATGGAAGCTGAAGGAAGTCTGAAGCTGCGGGAGGCCGGGGAGGTCTTGGAGCTACGGGGAGGCCTGGGAGCTGAGGGAGGCATGGAAGCTGAAGGAAGTCTGAAGCTGCGGGAGGCCGGGGAGGTCTTGGAGCTACGGGGAGGCCTGGGAGCTGAGGGAGGCATGGAAGCTGAAGGAAGTCTGAAGCTGCGGGAGGCCGGGGAGGTCTTGGAGCTACGGGGAGGCCTGGGAGCTGAGGGAGGCATGGAAGCTGAAGGAAGTCTGAAGCTGCGGGAGGCCGGGGAGGTCTTGGAGCTACGGGGAGGCCTGGGAGCTGAAGGAGGCATGGAAGCTGAAGGAAGTCTGAAGCTGCGGGAGGCCGGGGAGGTCTTGGAGCTACGGGGAGGCCTGGGAGCTGAGGGAGGCATGGAAGCTGAAGGAAGTCTGAAGCTGCGGGAGGCCGGGGAGGTCTTGGAGCTACGGCGAGGCCTGGGAGCTGAGGGAGGCATGGAAGCTGAAGGAAGTCTGAAGCTGCGGGAGGCCGGGGAGGTCTTGGAGCTACGGGGAGGCCTGAGAGCTGAGGGAGGCATGGAAGCTGAAGGAAGTCTGAAGCTGCGGGAGGCCGGGGAGGTCTTGGAGCTACGGGGAGGCCTGGGAGCTGAGGGAGGCATGGAAGCTGAAGGAAGTCTGAAGCTGCGGGAGGCCGGGGAGGTCTTGGAGCTACGGCGAGGCCTGGGAGCTGAGGGAGGCATGGAAGCTGAAGGAAGTCTGAAGCTGCGGGAGGCCGGGGAGGTCTTGGAGCTACGGGGAGGCCTGGGAGCTGAGGGAGGCATGGAAGCTGAAGGAAGTCTGAAGCTGCGGGAGGCCGGGGAGGTCTTGGAGCTACGGGGAGGCCTGGGAGCTGTGGGAGGCATGGAAGCTGAAGGAAGTCTGAAGCTGCGGGAGGCCGGGGAGGTCTTGGAGCTACGGGGAGGCCTGGGAGCTGAGGGAGGCATGGAAGCTGAAGGAAGTCTGAAGCTGCGGGAGGCCGCGGAGGTCTTGGAGCTACGGGGAGGCCTGGGAGCTGTGGGAGGCATGGAAGCTGAAGGAAGTCTGAAGCTGCGGGAGGCCGCGGAGGTCTTGGAGCTACGGGGAGGCCTGGGAGCTGAGGGAGGCATGGAAGCTGAAGGAAGTCTGAAACTGCGGGAGGCCGCAGAGGTCTTGGAGCTACGGGGATGTCTGGGAGCTGAGGGAGGCATGGAAGCTGAAGGAAGTCTGAAGCTGCGGGAGGCCGGGGAGGTCTTGGAGCTACGGGGAGGCCTGGGAGCTGAGGGAGGCATGGAAGCTGAAGGAAGTCTGAAGCTGCGGGAGGCCGGGGAGGTCTTGGAGCTACGGGGATGTCTGGGAGCTGTGGGAGGCATGGAAGCTGAAGGAAGTCTGAAGCTGCGGGAGGCCGGGGAGGTCTTGGAGCTACGGCGAGGCCTGGGAGCTGAGGGAGGCATGGAAGCTGAAGGAAGTCTGAAGCTGCGGGAGGCCGGGGAGGTCTTGGAGCTACGGGGATGTCTGGGAGCTGAAGGAGGCATGGAAGCTGAAGGAAGTCTGAAGCTGCGGGAGGCCGGGGAGGTCTTGGAGCTACGGGGAGGCCTGCGAGCTGAGGGAGGCATGGAAGCTGAAGGAAGTCTGAAGCTGCGGGAGGCCGGGGAGGTCTTGGAGCTACGGGGAGGCCTGGGAGCTGAAGGAGGCATGGAAGCTGAAGGAAGTCTGAAGCTGCGGGAGGCCGGGGAGGTCTTGGAGCTACGGGGAGGCCTGGGAGCTGAAGGAGGCATGGAAGCTGAAGGAAGTCTGAAGCTGCGGGAGGCCGGGGAGGTCTTGGAGCTACGGGGAGGCCTGGGAGCTGAAGGAGGCATGGAAGCTGAAGGAAGTCTGAAGCTGCGGGAGGCCGGGGAGGTCTTGGAGCTACGGGGAGGCCTGGGAGCTGAGGGAGGCATGGAAGCTGAAGGAAGTCTGAAGCTGCGGGAGGCCGGGGAGGTCTTGGAGCTACGGGGAGGCCTGGGAGCTGAAGGAGGCATGGAAGCTGAAGGAAGTCTGAAGCTGCGGGAGGCCGGGGAGGTCTTGGAGCTACGGGGAGGCCTGGGAGCTGAGGGAGGCATGGAAGCTGAAGGAAGTCTGAAGCTGCGGGAGGCCGGGGAGGTCTTGGAGCTACGGCGAGGCCTGGGAGCTGAGGGAGGCATGGAAGCTGAAGGAAGTCTGAAGCTGCGGGAGGCCGGGGAGGTCTTGGAGCTACGGGGAGGCCTGGGAGCTGAGGGAGGCATGGAAGCTGAAGGAAGTCTGAAGCTGCGGGAGGCCGGGGAGGTCTTGGAGCTACGGGGATGTCTGGGAGCTGTGGGAGGCATGGAAGCTGAAGGAAGTCTGAAGCTGCGGGAGGCCGCGGAGGTCTTGGAGCTACGGCGAGGCCTGGGAGCTGTGGGAGACCCGGGAAGTGATTGAGCCCTGAGAGCTGAGGCAGGCCTGCATGGGAGCCTGGGAGGTGATATTCAAACTCGTAGACAGCAAATAGATTGTAAGGGAACGTAAGCACTAATGCAAATGAACACCAAAAAAGTTTCAAAACAATCTCTTATGTCCCATCAGGGGCTCCGTACATTTTGCCCTCACATGCAGATTGATTCAGTCATGAGTCTGGCGATAGATCCAACAGATCGTACAACTATCATGAGACGATACAGGCTATTCGTTAACCGTTGGTACCAAGCATCTTATATGGCGAGTAGGTCTACAGGATCCAGTTCATTTGATTCGACTACGCTTTCTCGGTGCAGCTTAGGCGGCAGTTTCAAAATTAGAGCGACAGCGAGCCCGCTACATACTCCATATAGGCTCTTTGTAAACTCAAATATCATGTCAATCATCAAGCAGTGTGAACCCTTGCACGTGACGCATGCAATCCTCATTATGGGGTATATACCGGTAAACATCAGTTACAGTGTAGACAAACACTGGAAAGAGAGCAGGCATTGTTATACATACACCCTAATGTAATTTCTTTCGTTGCCATTCAGAAGAAAAGGTTTATGTCTATGCAAAGTGTCAGTAATTGTTTAGTGCCGACAATTTATTGATGCTTGATGATAGCTTGCCGTATTCTGATTCCAGACGAATATGGCCGTCCGTATCTTTGCTAGAAGCTCGCTAGAAACGTTGTGAATAGCACCTGCAGTTAGTTAACACGTTACGATTGCTCCAGATCTGGTGTTATTTATAGCCTTGTACCCAGGACTGACTGAGTCGTGTTGGAACATTGCCAAGTGCTGGTTCATTCTACGAAATTGTTTACGTGTATGGGGAGATGTTCCGGATCCAGATCCTATCCGCGCTGACAAGTATAAAGTGCTTTCAGGAATTTTCAATTACTTTGCATTTATACATCTAGCTGCAGAAAGGTACACAATGGATGTGAAGTTAAGAAATGCACTTATCATCGTGAATTTGATAGTTACACACGACTTGTGCATTTTTGCATATATCCAGGTGAGTACGTGTATGTTAATTGTACATGAACAAATTTGAAATGCATGAAACAAAGCTTAATCCACTTTAAATTTTATAATTTTCTGCCGATGGCCAATGCGGTGCAGTATTTGCTTCACATATATACGTGTTCCCGTATATGTGCCATCAATATGTTAACATATCGGTCTGATAGTCGATAACATCTCGGAGGAGACGGAACGTATGGATTCCGTTTGTCGGGCAGCTATGGTAAATTGGGATCCCCTTTTTTGACATGGTCATCATGTTCCCTAGGATGACTTGGACATCCCGGTGGACTCCTCCATCCCCAGGATCAGGCCTCTCCGACGACAGGTGCAAGACTTTGTCCCTGACAGGACGGGCAAGATCACAGTCGTCTACCAGACCACGGACCCCAACGACCAAAACATCCGATGGTTCAGAAACTCCACCTACCTACCCAACGCCGAAATCGACAATCACCTAACAACTGGCGGTAGGTATGAATGGAGTGCTAACATGCAGCAAATTGTGTTATGTAGAAACAAACATTACGTGCATGCAATGTATGATGAAGCAAGCGGTGAAATAGAGTCAAAACAATTTGTCAAAAGTCGAGAAAAATCCTACATTCAGAGGGATCTTATACCAGTTAGTCACTGGACCTGTCACTAATATAATAGTATATTACATGTCTGCTACTTTGGATGATTGAAATTAATTGTGCTAATACACTTTTCAGGAGATCCCCGTTATGATTACCGCTATATGTCCGTCAATGACATTCGAGCCGTGACCCTGAAAGTGAAGAATATACACCATAGAGATTTTCCGATGTCTTTTGTACTGGTGATCACGGTGGGCCACCCGTCCATAGAGTACCAGCTAGAGACACTAGTAGCAGGGCCGACTTACTCGGAGGTCTCCACTCTGGACGAGGTCCGCTGGGTGGTGCTCCCGCCAGCCCGCTTCGGCCACAACGATCTGCTCGCAGTTACATGTGTGGCTGTCCTCGATAGTGAGTCGGAAATTAACATCGATGACCTTTGGCTTCTCAAGATGAAGTTCGACAAGGAGCAGTTCCGAGGGCGACGCCAGAAACCTTCCTCTCGTCAGAGCGCCACCAGTATTGGGAATATCACATCGGAACGCCAAGGACAGATACATAAAGGTCAATCTAGCGAAGCCGAAAAGTATGGCTCCTACATGACAATTGGCACACGCAGTGAGTTGCCTCTGGGTTACATTCGCTACGAGGTCACCAAGAGGATTGAGAATGCTAGTCGTCAGGATGAGGGTCCTTATGTGTGTATGCTACAGAGAGGACAGGACAAGTCATTTGCGGGCTCGTGGGTAAGAGAGGGTTACAACTTGACGAGAAAGCCAGCTCTAGAGTTGTTAGAGTGTGGTGTCCCCACCAAGCGCAAGGCGAGGAGCAGTAGCCTCCCTTGGCGTTATCAACTGGAGCTCAACCGTGGCCGGGAGACCTGCTTCAGTTGTCGAGCCTACGGCTACGACCCACAGATAGAGATGGATTTGTACCTGGGCAGAACCCGACTGACCAACAATCTGCAGCACCACGTGGACAAACACCTGAGTGTAGCCGATGGCGGAGTCCACGAGCTGACATACACCATCTGGGATCCACAGAGTCGTGACGCCGGACTCTACCAGTGCCGTGTCAGCCACAGCACTGGGGAAGAAACACTCAAGTTCAAGGTCACCATAAGCAGGAATTAACAATGCAACTACTGACAAACTCGCCAAATAAACAGTGAGAACAGATTCGGATTTTTGTTCTATAATAATTTGGCCATGTTAAAATGTGAATAAAATATTGTGAGAAAACATCACTTTGTATATTGTATGTATATATCCTGCGCCTTCCTCTATATTCAATAAATTAAAAAGGTGCAAGACGGATTAAATGGTATGTTTTCAATGGACGAGTAGTATTAAGGAGCAGTGTCGGTTTAGGTGTGGCAGTAAGATTAGGTAAGGGTGTATGTGTGAATCAGGTACTAGTATTTATGGGTGAGATGGTCAGGTCGGTTGGATGCGACATCTCATTTCCCATCTGACATTGAGTCCAAGTTCAAGGATTACTGAGCAATAGTGTTCATCAGGTTTCTGCTTCAACAGGGCACATATAGAAGAGAATATAATTTATTCGAGTCATGAACATGAACATATCAATTTAAAAATTAGCCCAAGGTTTTTTGGATAATGTATGTTTATATATTCAAATTCAAGGTCACAAGAATATTCAGCATTTATCACTTCCGATATGTCCACAATTGATTGCTAAGCTGTAAATTCAATATTGAGAGAGATATTAACAATTTTTTCTTGTGACCTTAAAAACATGAAGTCAAGGTCAAACTAAAGGTCATCAGAATAATTGGTATATCAATCCTGTACGTCCAAAATCGATTGTCAAGTTTTGAAATCGGTCATAAACGAACGTAAACGAGCCATTTTGTCCTGTGAACTTGAACATGCGGTCAAAGGTCAATATCAAGGTCATGAAAACATTCAGCATACACAATTTCCTAGATATGTCCACAGTTGATTCCTAAGCTGTAAAGTCGATAATAAACGATACATCAGCAATTTTGTGCTCTGCCTTGTAAATAGAATCAAAGGTTAAATTCAAGATCATGAGAATATTCAGCATATATATCACTTTCTATATGTGCACAATCTATTCATAGCTATGAAGTCCATAATAAGCGAGATATTAGCCATTTTGCGCTCTGACCTTGAAACTGAGGTCAAAGGTCAAATTGATGGTCATGACAATATTCATAATATATCATTTCCCATTTGTTCACAATTCATTCCTAAGCTGCAAAGTCGATAATAAGGGAGGTATTAGCCATTTTGTGCCTGATGTTGAAAATAAAGTCAAAGGTCAAATTCAAGATCATCAAAATATTTGGCATACATCATTTCCTATACGTCCACAATTTAGTCCCAAGCTGTAAAGTGGATAATAAGCGACATATTAGCCACTTTGTTCTTTGACCTTGAAAATGAGGTCAAAATTCAAATTCAAGGTCATCAGAGTATTCGGACTATATCATTTCCTATATGTTCACAATTGATTCTGCATTTGAATATAAGGTCAAAGTGCAAGGTCATGAGACTATTCAGGTCAGGTCTGTGATGGCGGCCATTTTCATTTTCTCGACGGGTCCCGAATGGGACTTTCCCTCGTTGAATTCTCCTATGCCTTATAATAGGACACATAATATGACTAAAATCTCACTTTATATTGAGATTAGGAATCAATTGTGGACATACATGAAATGATGCATGCTGAATATTCTCGTGACCTTGAATTTGACCTTTGACTCCATTTTCAAGGTCAGAGGCTTAGCTCCCAGGCCTCCCTCACCTCCCTGACATCCCTCACCTCCAAGACCTCACTCACCTCACAGGCCTCCCTCACCTCCCAGATATCCCCCATCTCCGAGACCTCTCTCCCAGGCCTCCCACAGCTCCCAAGCCTCCCTCACCCCTCGGGCCTTCCACGCCTCCCAGACATCCCCCACCTCCGAGACTTCTCTCACTCCCCAGGGATCCCTCAGCTGCCAAGCCTCCCACAGCTCCCAGGCCTCCCTCACTTTACCGACAACCCTCACCTCCCCACCTTCCAGACATCCCTCACCTCCCAGGCCTCCCTCACCCCTCGGGCCTCCCCCACCTCCCAGACATCCCTCACCTCCCAGGCCTCCCTCTCCCCTCCCAGGCCTTCCTCACCCTCGGGCCTCCCCCACCTCCCAGGCCTTCCACACCTCCCATGTCTCCTGTGGCAGTGCTCCCAGGCCTCTCTCACCTCCAAGGCCTCTCTCACTTCCCAGACCTCTCTCACCTCCCAGGCCTCCCTCCTTTCCATGTCTCCTGTGCTCCCAGGTCTCTCTCACCTCCAAGACATCCTCCACCTCCCAGACCTCCTTCACCCTTCCAAAACCCCCTCACCTTCCGGGATTCCCTCACCTCCCAGACATTCCCCACCTCCAAAGCCTTCCTAACCTCCCAGACATCCCCCACATCCAAGACCCCCCTCACCCCTCGAAAACCCCTTCACCTTCCGGGATTCCCTCACCACTCAGACATCTCCCATCTCCAAGACCTCCCTCATCTCCCATGGCTCTGCTCCCAGGCCTCCCTCACCTCCCATGTCTCTGCTCCCAGGTTCCCTCACCTCCCATGTCTCTGCTCCCAGGTTCCCTCAACTTTCAGGCCTCCCCCAGCTCCAAAACCTTCCTCACCTCCCAGACATCCCCCATCTCCAAGACCTCCCTCACCTCCAAGGCCTCCTCAGCTCCCAGGCCTCCCTCAGCTCCCATGTCTCTGCTCCCAGGCTCCCTCACCTCTGAAGCCTCCCCCACCCCTAAGGCCTTCATCACCTCTCAGACATCCCACACCTCCAAAACCTCCCAGGCCTCCCTCCCTCCCATGCCTCCTCTGCTCCCAGGCCTCTCTCGCCTCCAAGGCCTCCCACAGATCCCAGGCCTCCCTCACCTCCCAGACATCCCTCACCTCACGAAACCTCCCCCACCCCTCAGGCCTCAACCTCCTCGCAGGCCTTCCTCACCTTCCAGGCCTGTCTCACCTTCAAGGCATCTCCCATCTCCAAGACCTCGCTCACCTCCCAGGCCTCCCTCACCCACCAACCCCCCCCCCTCCCATATCTCCCAGCCCTCCTCACCTTCAGGACGTCCACAGCTCCTAAGCTTTCCTCACCTCCCAGGCCTCCCTCACCCACCAAACCCCCTCACCTCCCAGACCTTCCTCACCCTCGGGATTTCCACAGCTCCTAAGCTTTCCTCACCTCCCAGGCCTCCCTCACCCACCAAACCCCCCATCTCCCAGACCTTCCTCACCATCAGGACTTCCACAGCTCCTAAGCTTCCCTCACCTCCCAAGCCTCCCTCACCCCCAGACCTTCTTCACCCCTCAGGCCTTCCACAGCTCCCAAGCTTTCCTCACCTCCCAGGTCTCCCTCACCTCCCAGACCTTCTTCACCCCTCAGGCCTTCCACAGCTCCCAAGATTTCCTCACCTCCCAGGCCTCCCTCACCTCCCAGACCTTCTTCACCCCTCAGGCCTTCCACAGCTCCCAAGCATTCCTCACCTCCCAGGCCTCCCTCATCTCCCAGACCTTCTTCACCCCTCAGGCCTTCCACAGCTCCCAAGCTTTCCTCACCTTCCAGGCCTTCCTCACCTCCCAGGCCTCCCTCACCTCCCAGACCTTCACCTCTCAGGCCTTCCACAGCTCCCAAGCTTTCCTCACCTCCCAGGCCTCCCTCAACTTCCAGACCTCCTTCACCCCTCAGGCCTTCCACAGCTCCTAAGCTTTCCTCACCTCCCAGGCCTCCCTCACCCACCAAACCCCCTCACCTCCCAGGCCTCCCTCACCTCCCAGACCTTCTTCACCCCTCAGGCCTTCCACAGCTCCCAAGCTTTCCTCAGCTCCCAGGCCTTCATCACCTCCCAGGCCTCCCTCACCTCCCAGACCTTCTTCACCCCTCAGGCCTCCCACAGCTCCCAAGCTTTCCTCACCTCCCAGGCCTTCCTCACCTCCCAGGCCTCCCTCACCTCCCAGACCTTCTTCACCCCTCAGGCCTTCCACAGCTCCCAAGCTTTCCTCACCTCCCAGGCCTTCCTCACCTCCCAGGCCTGCCTCACCTCCCAAGCTTTCCTCACCTCCCAGGCCTTCCTCACCTCCCAGGCCTCCCTCACCTCCCAGACCTTCTTCACCCCTCAGGCCTTCCACAGCTCCCAAGCTTTCCTCACCTCCCAGGCCTCCCTCACCTCCGAGACCTTCTTCACCCCTCAGGCCTTCCACAGCTCCCAAGCTTTCCTCACCTCCCAGGCCTTCCTCACCTCCCAGGCCTCCCTCACCTCCCAGACCTTCTTCACCCCTCAGGCCTTCCACAGCTCCCAAGCTTTCCTCACCTCCCAGGCCTCCCTCATCTCCCAGACCTTCTTCACCCCTCAGGCCTTCCACAGCTCCCAAGCTTTCCTCACCTTCTAGGACTTCCTCACCTCCCAGGCCTTCCTCACCTCCCAGGCCTCCCTCATCTCCCAGACTTTCTTCACCCCTCAGGCCTTCCACAGCTCCCAAGCTTTCCTCACCTCCCAGGCCTTCCTCACCTCCCAGGCCTCCCTCACCTCCCAGACCTTCTTCACCTCCCAGACCTTCTTCACCCCTCAGGCCTTCCACAGCTCCCAAGCTTTCCTCACCTTCTAGGACTTCCTCACCTCCCAGGCCCACTCACCTCCCAGGCCTCCCTCACCTCCCAGACCTTCTTCACCCCTCAGGCCTTCCACAGCTCCCAAGCTTTCCTCACCTCCCAGGCCTGCCTCACCTCCCAAGCTTTCCTCACCTCCCAGGCCTCCCTCACCTCCCAGACCTTCTTCACCCCTCAGGCCTTCCACAGCTCCCAAGCTTTCCTCACCTCCCAGGCCTCCCTCATCTCCCAGACCTTCTTCACCCCTCAGGCCTTCCACAGCTCCCAAGCTTTCCTCACCTTCTAGGACTTCCTCACCTCCCAGGCCTTCCTCACCTCCCAGGCCTCCCTCATCTCCCAGACTTTCTTCACCCCTCAGGCCTTCCACAGCTCCCAAGCTTTCCTCACCTCCCAGGCCTTCCTCACCTCCCAGGCCTCCCTCACCTCCCAGACCTTCTTCACCTCCCAGACCTTCTTCACCCCTCAGGCCTTCCACAGCTCCCAAGCTTTCCTCACCTCCCAGGCCTGCCTCACCTCCCAAGCTTTCCTCACCTCCCAGGCCTCCCTCACCTCCCAGACCTTCTTCACCCCTCAGGCCTTCCACAGCTCCCAAGCTTTCCCCACCTCCCAGGCCTCCCTCATCTCCCAGACCTTCTTCACCCCTCAGGCCTTCCACAGCTCCCAAGCTTTCCTCACCTTCTAGGACTTCCTCACCTCCCAGGCCTTCCTCACCTCCCAGACCTCCCTCATCTCCCAGACTTTCTTCACCCCTCAGGCCTTCCACAGCTCCCAAGCTTTCCTCACCTCCCAGGCCTTCCTCACCTCCCAGGCCTCCCTCACCTCCCAGACCTTCTTCACCCCTCAGGCCTTCCACAGCTCCCAAGCTTTCCTCACCTCCCAGGCCTCCCTCACCTCCGAGACCTTCTTCACCCCTCAGGCCTTCCACAGCTCCCAAGCTTTCCTCACCTCCCAGGCCTTCCTCACCTCCCAGGCCTCCTTCACCTCCCAGACCTTCTTCACCCCTCAGGCCTTCCACAGCTCCCAAGCTTTCCTCACCTCCCAGGCCTCCCTCACCTCCGAGACCTTCTTCACCCCTCAGGCCTTCCACAGCTCCCAAGCTTTCCTCACCTTCTAGGCCTTCCTCACCTCCCAGACCTTCCTCACCTCCAAGGCATTACCCATCTCAAAGACCTCTCTCACCTCCCAGGCCTCTCTCTCTCACCAAAGCCCCTCACCTCCAAGACCTCCCTCAGGCCTCCACTTCCTCTTCACTTTTCAGACTCCCCTCACCCCCCAGACCTCCCTCACCGTTCAGACTGCCCTTACTTCCCAGACCCCACACCTCCCAGCACCTCCTTCATCTCCCAAACCTCCCTCACCGCCCAGGCCGCCCTCACCTCCCAGACCTCCAACACCGTCCAGGCCTCCACCACCTGCTAGAACTCCCTCACCGTCCAGACTGCCCTCACCTCCCAGACCCCCCTCAAATCCAGGCCCACTCACCTCCCAGGCCTCCCTCACCTCCCAGACCTTCTTCACCCCTCAGGCCTTCCACAGCTCCCAAGCTTTCCTCACCTCCCAGGCCTGCCTCACCTCCCAAGCTTTCCTCACCTCCCAGGCCTCCCTCACCTCCCAGACCTTCTTCACCCCTCAGGCCTTCCACAGCTCCCAAGCTTTCCTCACCTCCCAGGCCTCCCTCATCTCCCAGACCTTCTTCACCCCTCAGGCCTTCCACAGCTCCCAAGCTTTCCTCACCTTCTAGGACTTCCTCACCTCCCAGGCCTTCCTCACCTCCCAGGCCTCCCTCATCTCCCAGACTTTCTTCACCCCTCAGGCCTTCCACAGCTCCCAAGCTTTCCTCACCTCCCAGGCCTTCCTCACCTCCCAGGCCTCCCTCACCTCCCAGACCTTCTTCACCCCTCAGGCCTTCCACAGCTCCCAAGCTTTCCTCACCTCCCAGGCCTCCCTCACCTCCGAGACCTTCTTCACCCCTCAGGCCTTCCACAGCTCCCAAGCTTTCCTCACCTCCCAGGCCTTCCTCACCTCCCAGGCCTCCCTCACCTCCCAGACCTTCTTCACCCCTCAGGCCTTCCACAGCTCCCAAGCTTTCCTCACCTCCCAGGCCTCCCTCATCTGCCAGACCTTCTTCACCCCTCAGGCCTTCCACAGCTCCCAAGCTTTCCTCACCTTCTAGGCCTTCCTCACCTCCCAGACCTTCCTCACCTTTAAGGCATTACCCATCTCAAAGACCTCTCTCACCTCCCAGGCCTCTCTCTCTCACCAAACCCCCTCACCTCCAAGACCTCCCTCAGGCCTCCACTTCCTCTTCACTTTTCAGACTCCCCTCACCCCCCAGACCTCCCTCACCGTTCAGACTGCCCTTACTTCCCAGACCCCACACCTCCCAGCACCTCCTTCATCTCCCAAACCTCCCTCACCGCCCAGGCCGCCCTCACCTCCCAGACCTCCAACACCTTCCAGGCCTCCACCACCTGCTAGAACTCCCTCACCGTCCAGACTGCCCTCACCTCCCAGACCCCCCTCAAATCCAGGCCCACTCACCTCCCAGGCCTCCCTCACCTCCCAGACCTTCTTCACCCCTCAGGCCTTCCACAGCTCCCAAGCTTTCCTCACCTCCCAGGCCTGCCTCACCTCCCAAGCTTTCCTCACCTCCCAGGCCTCCCTCACCTCCCAGACCTTCTTCACCCCTCAGGCCTTCCACAGCTCCCAAGCTTTCCTCACCTCCCAGGCCTCCCTCATCTCCCAGACCTTCTTCACCCCTCAGGCCTTCCACAGCTCCCAAGCTTTCCTCACCTTCTAGGACTTCCTCACCTCCCAGGCCTTCCTCACCTCCCAGGCCTCCCTCATCTCCCAGACTTTCTTCACCCCTCAGGCCTTCCACAGCTCCCAAGCTTTCCTCACCTCCCAGGCCTTCCTCACCTCCCAGGCCTCCCTCACCTCCCAGACCTTCTTCACCCCTCAGGCCTTCCACAGCTCCCAAGCTTTCCTCACCTCCCAGGCCTCCCTCACCTCCGAGACCTTCTTCACCCCTCAGGCCTTCCACAGCTCCCAAGCTTTCCTCACCTCCCAGGCCTCCCTCACCTCCCAGACCTTCTTCACCCCTCAGGCCTTCCACAGCTCCCAAGCTTTCCTCACCTCCCAGGCCTTCCTCACCTCCCAGGCCTCCCTCACCTCCCAGACCTTCTTCACCCCTCAGGCCTTCCACAGCTCCCAAGCTTTCCTCACCTCCCAGGCCTCCCTCACCTCCGAGACCTTCTTCACCCCTCAGGCCTTCCACAGCTCCCAAGCTTTCCTCACCTCCCAGGCCTTCCTCACCTCCCAGGCCTCCTTCACCTCCCAGACCTTCTTCACCCCTCAGGCCTTCCACAGCTCCCAAGCTTTCCTCACCTCCCAGGCCTCCCTCACCTCCGAGACCTTCTTCACCCCTCAGGCCTTCCACAGCTCCCAAGCTTTCCTCACCTTCTAGGCCTTCCTCACCTCCCAGACCTTCCTCACCTCCAAGGCATTACCCATCTCAAAGACCTCTCTCACCTCCCAGGCCTCTCTCTCTCACCAAAGCCCCTCACCTCCAAGACCTCCCTCAGGCCTCCACTTCCTCTTCACTTTTCAGACTCCCCTCACCCCCAGACCTCCCTCACCGTTCAGACTGCCCTTACTTCCCAGACCCCACACCTCCCAGCACCTCCTTCATCTCCCAAACCTCCCTCACCGCCCAGGCCGCCCTCACCTCCCAGACCTCCAACACCTTCCAGGCCTCCACCACCTGCTAGAACTCCCTCACCGTCCAGACTGCCCTCACCTCCCAGACCCCCCTCAAATCCAGGCCCACTCACCTCCCAGGCCTCCCTCACCTCCCAGACCTTCTTCACCCCTCAGGCCTTCCACAGCTCCCAAGCTTTCCTCACCTCCCAGGCCTGCCTCACCTCCCAAGCTTTCCTCACCTCCCAGGCCTCCCAGACCTTCTTCACCCCTCAGGCCTTCCACAGCTCCCAAGCTTTCCTCACCTCCCAGGCCTCCCTCATCTCCCAGACCTTCTTCACCCCTCAGGCCTTCCACAGCTCCCAAGCTTTCCTCACCTTCTAGGACTTCCTCACCTCCCAGGCCTTCCTCACCTCCCAGGCCTCCCTCATCTCCCAGACTTTCTTCACCCCTCAGGCCTTCCACAGCTCCCAAGCTTTCCTCACCTCCCAGGCCTTCCTCACCTCCCAGGCCTCCCTCACCTCCCAGACCTTCTTCACCCCTCAGGCCTTCCACAGCTCCCAAGCTTTCCTCACCTCCCAGGCCTCCCTCACCTCCGAGACCTTCTTCACCCCTCAGGCCTTCCACAGCTCCCAAGCTTTCCTCACCTCCCAGGCCTTCCTCACCTCCCAGGCCTCCCTCACCTCCCAGACCTTCTTCACCCCTCAGGCCTTCCACAGCTCCCAAGCTTTCCTCACCTCCCAGGCCTCCCTCATCTGCCAGACCTTCTTCACCCCTCAGGCCTTCCACAGCTCCCAAGCTTTCCTCACCTTCTAGGCCTTCCTCACCTCCCAGACCTTCCTCACCTTTAAGGCATTACCCATCTCAAAGACCTCTCTCACCTCCCAGGCCTCTCTCTCTCACCAAACCCCCTCACCTCCAAGACCTCCCTCAGGCCTCCACTTCCTCTTCACTTTTCAGACTCCCCTCACCCCCCAGACCTCCCTCACCGTTCAGACTGCCCTTACTTCCCAGACCCCACACCTCCCAGCACCTCCTTCATCTCCCAAACCTCCCTCACCGCCCAGGCCGCCCTCACCTCCCAGACCTCCAACACCTTCCAGGCCTCCACCACCTGCTAGAACTCCCTCACCGTCCAGACTGCCCTCACCTCCCAGACCCCCCTCAAATCCAGGCCCACTCACCTCCCAGGCCTCCCTCACCTCCCAGACCTTCTTCACCCCTCAGGCCTTCCACAGCTCCCAAGCTTTCCTCACCTCCCAGGCCTGCCTCACCTCCCAAGCTTTCCTCACCTCCCAGGCCTCCCTCACCTCCCAGACCTTCTTCACCCCTCAGGCCTTCCACAGCTCCCAAGCTTTCCTCACCTCCCAGGCCTCCCTCATCTCCCAGACCTTCTTCACCCCTCAGGCCTTCCACAGCTCCCAAGCTTTCCTCACCTTCTAGGACTTCCTCACCTCCCAGGCCTTCCTCACCTCCCAGGCCTCCCTCATCTCCCAGACTTTCTTCACCCCTCAGGCCTTCCACAGCTCCCAAGCTTTCCTCACCTCCCAGGCCTTCCTCACCTCCCAGGCCTCCCTCACCTCCCAGACCTTCTTCACCCCTCAGGCCTTCCACAGCTCCCAAGCTTTCCTCACCTCCCAGGCCTCCCTCACCTCCGAGACCTTCTTCACCCCTCAGGCCTTCCACAGCTCCCAAGCTTTCCTCACCTCCCAGGCCTCCCTCACCTCCCAGACCTTCTTCACCCCTCAGGCCTTCCACAGCTCCCAAGCTTTCCTCACCTCCCAGGCCTCCCTCATCTGCCAGACCTTCTTCACCCCTCAGGCCTTCCACAGCTCCCAAGCTTTCCTCACCTTCTAGGCCTTCCTCACCTCCCAGACCTTCCTCACCTCCAAGGCATTACCCATCTCAAAGACCTCTCTCACCTCCCAGGCCTCTCTCTCTCACCAAACCCCCTCACCTCCAAGACCTCCCTCAGGCCTCCACTTCCTCTTCACTTTTCAGACTCCCCTCACCCCCCAGACCTCCCTCACCGTTCAGACTGCCCTTACTTCCCAGACCCCACACCTCCCAGCACCTCCTTCATCTCCCAAACCTCCCTCACCGCCCAGGCCGCCCTCACCTCCCAGACCTCCAACACCTTCCAGGCCTCCACCACCTGCTAGAACTCCCTCACCGTCCAGACTGCCCTCACCTCCCAGACCCCCCTCAAATCCAGGCCCACTCACCTCCCAGGCATTCCTCATCTTTCAGGCATCCCTCCAAGACCTTCATCAGTTCCCTCATATTCAAGCTCCTCCCACAGCTCACTGGCGTGTTTGTAGAGGGAGAGGTTCATGATGGCATATGCTGGAATTCACAAATTATTGTATTATATACATTGTTCATCATATTCGCCTGTGGGATCGGAGGAAACTGAAATCCAGAATGCATGATTGCGGCATTGTTTGTGCATCTGCGTAACATAATACAAGTGAATATAAAATAATAATAACTTACCTATCCCACTCTGCACTGCACAAATGCCTTTCCTAAATTAAGATTTTCTGTCACATTTACCAATGTATTTTAATGTGTTATTTATCTAAATAAGGCGAAAATCCATCAGATATCATGCGGAGGGCTTCAGCTTCGGGGGGCCTAGAGTGGCCCCACACCCGTGCCATCAAATTGAACCCCCTTTTTCCAGAAATCCTGTACATGCTCCTGTGAGAACAAAATTGCTAATATATCGCTTAATTATTATCAACTTAATAGCTTAGAAATCAATTGTAGACATATAGGAAATAATGTATGCTGAATATGATCATGACCTTGAACTTGACTTTTGACATTATTTTCAAGGTCAGAGCAAATGGCTAATATTTCACTTATAATCGACTTTACAGCTTGAGAATCCATAGTGAACATATAGGAAATGATATATGCTGAATATTCTCGTGACCTTAAATTTGACCTTCGACCTCACTTCCAAGATTAGAGCACGAAATGGCTGTTATCTAGCTTATCGAATTTACAGCTCAGGAATCAATTGTGAACATATAGGGCCTAGATGATATATACTCAATATTCTCATGACCTTGAACGTGACCATTGACCTTCCTTTCAAGGTCAGAGCACTAAATGGTTAATATTTCACTTATTATCGACCGTACAGCTCGGGAATCAATTGTGATCAAATGGGAAATGATATATATGCTGATACTGCCATGACTGTGAATTTGACTTTTGACCGTATTTTCGAGGTCATAGGCCAAAATGACTAATATCTCCTCAATTGTGGACAGCAAGTGTGGAAATTCCGAATATTCTGATGACCTTCAATTTGACCTTTGACTTCATTTTCAGGATCACAGGACAAAATTGCTAATATTTCTATTATATTTGAATCTGCAGCTTAGCAATTAACTGTGGATATATAGGAAATGATATATGCTGATATTCTCGTGACCTGGACTTTGACCAATGACCTTAAAAGTCACATACGGGACAAGATGGCTAATATCTAGAATATAAAACATATATTTTCCGGTAACCTTTCTTAGGCTTGGGCTGATTTTCAATAGGTAGTAATATTAGAAAAAATATTTTAGATGTTCCTATTGCGATATATCGTCCCATGGGTTTTTATGGCCGTCATCTTGCATTTCGGCCCAATTGCGCCAAAAAATCATATCACAAAAGTCTACCATAAAAAATAAATATCCAAGACTAAAATACAAAACAGTTTTGGGTTTACCATCAAACGATACATATCTTTCTCCAAATACAAAAGCCAGGTCGGTTGGCCAGTCCGGCCTGGGAAGAATAGGAGTCTACAGGCATGTGAAGTGTTCATAGAAAAACAATGATTTTACAGCAGTATATTCCAGGCCTACGTCCCAACAGGCCTCTCCCTTAAGGCAACTTGTTTGAAGTCGCACAAGTCGTATGGAGTCATACAGAATCATACGCTAAATTTACAGGAAATTTAGTCATTCCACGCGAAGTTTTGCATGATTCTTCATATACTCCATCAAGTTCATGTAGCAACTGGGGTGACAGAAGGATTTCCATAGTTTGGACAAGGATCCGCCTTGATTCCTTGCAGTGTAAATTTTGAGAGGGGGGTTCAGCGAAGAAGTGAGGATGGTATAGTGGGACACGGTGGTCCCACTAGCACATCACAGTGGGACCGCCTTCTGTCAGACAGGGAGCATTTATTAATTATCGATGACTCTCTCGCAAAGTGTGCTAGTGGGCCCAGCCTCACAAAGTGAGCCATGTACAGTGGGACCGGCCTCACAAAGTGAGCCTTGTCCTAGTGGGACCAGCCTCACAAAGTGAGCCGTGTACAGTGGGACCAGCCTCACAAAGTGAGCCGTGTTCTAGTGGGACCAGCCTCACAAAGTGAGCCGTGTACAGTGGGACCAGCCTCACAAAGTGAGCCATGTTCTAGTGGGACCAGCCTCACAAACTGAGCCGTGTTCTAGTGGGACCAGCCTCACAAAGTGAGCCGTGTTCTAGTGGGACCAGCCTCACAAAGTGAGCCGTGTACAGTGGGACCAGCCTCACAAGGTGAGCCATGTTCTAGTGGGACCAGCCTCACAAACTGAGCCGTGTTCTAGTGGGACCAGCCTCACAAAGTGAGCCGTGTACAGTGGGACCAGCCTCACAAGGTGAGCCATGTCCTAGTGGGACCAGCCTCACAAAGTGAGCCATGTACAGTGGGACCGGTCTCACTAAGTGAGCCATGTCCTAGTGGGACCAGCCTCACTAAGTGAGCCTTGTCCTAGTGGGACCGGCCTCACAAAGTGAGCCTTGTCCTAGTGGGACCAGCCTCACAAAGTGAGCCGTGTACAGTGGGACCAGCCTCACAAGGTGAGCCGTGTACAGTGGGACCAGCCTCACAAGGTGAGCCATGTTCTAGTGGGACCAGCCTCACAAACTGAGCCGTGTTCTAGTGGGACCAGCCTCACAAAGTGAGCCGTGTACAGTGGGACCAGCCTCACAAGGTGAGCCATGTCCTAGTGGGACCAGCCTCACAAAGTGAGCCGTGTACAGTGGGACCGGCCTCACTAAGTGAGCCATGTCCTAGTGGGACCAGCCTCACTAAGTGAGCCTTGTCCTAGTGGGACCGGCTCACAAAGTGAGCCTTGTCCTAGTGGGACCAGCCTCACAAAGTGAGCCGTGTAAAGTGGGATCGGCCTCACTAAGTGAGCCATGTCCTAGTGGGACCAGCCTCACAAAGTGAGCCGTGTACAGTGGGACCAGCCTCACAAGGTGAGCCATGTTCTAGTGGGACCAGCCTCACAAACTGAGCCGTGTTCTAGTGGGACCAGCCTCACAAAGTGAGCCGTGTACAGTGGGACCAGCCTCACAAGGTGAGCCATGTCCTAGTGGGACCAGCCTCACAAAGTGAGCCGTGTACAGTGGGACCGGCCTCACTAAGTGAGCCATGTCCTAGTGGGACCAGCCTCACTAAGTGAGCCTTGTCCTAGTGGGACCGGCTCACAAAGTGAGCCTTGTCCTAGTGGGACCAGCCTCACAAAGTGAGCCATGTAAAGTGGGATCGGCCTCACTAAGTGAGCCATGTCCTAGTGGGACCAGCCTCACAAAGTGAGCCGTGTACAGTGGGACCGGCCTCACTAAGTGAGCCATGTCCTAGTGGGACCAGCCTCACTAAGTGAGCCTTGTCCTAGTGGGACCGGCCTCACAAAGTGAGCCTTGTCCTAGTGGGACCAGCCTCACTAAGTGAGCCGTGTACAGTGGGACCGGCCTCACTAAGTGAGCCATGTCCTAGTGGGACCAGCCTCACAAAGTGAGCCGTGTACAGTGCGACCGGCCTCACTAAGTGAGCCTTGTCCTAGTGGGACCAGCCTCACAAAGTGAGCCGTGTACAGTGGGACCAGCCTCACTAAGTGAGCCTTGTCCTAGTGGGACCGGCCTCACAAAGTGAGCCTTGTCCTAGTGGGACCAGCCTCACAAAGTGAGCCTCCTCGTAGTGGGAGTCCTAGTGGGGGTATTGATTAAATATGATGCACCTCAATTATTGCAATGAACCAAATAGTATAAAACAAATTGTTTATTGCATTTCTACTGCCAGGTAGCATTTTTACGCATATAGTCATACATGTAAATGTATGTATGTACGTAAATTGGACAAGGAAAAAAATATATATGGAATTTCACACTGACAAGTATTAAGTTATTGAAAATGCATTGGTTATAAAGCAAAGTTCAAAATTACTTCTAGCTTATATGCATCGGTTACTCCGACGAAGACATTTGTGAAGACACAAGTGACATGACTTGTTATGATAATGATTTGAAATGTTAACATAAAGAGGGATGCTTTAACATTCCATGCATCAGTATAATTCGACTTAAGCAGCTACTTCTGTCAGTTCAGCAAAAGAACAATGTGGTAAACCAAAGATACCAAAATGGTGTAACAATAGTGGAATATCCCTTCAGTGATGTTCATTATGGATATATGTTTGGAAGAATTTACAATATGTGCACCTCAAAAGGGAATATCATGGCAGTTCCAGGTAAGCTAGTTCACAAATATACTCGTATTGATATAATCGAGTGTGAATTTAATTGATAATGATGTAATTTCTTGGTGACTTTTGTATTGTGATTCAATAAAATACTATTTTATTATTTCTACCATGGAACATGCACAAATAATGTCATATTTCAGGATGTTTGAGCAAAAATAGTAGACATGATTGATTAAAATTATGATAGCATGAATCTTGTACAATTATGATGAATTATAAGAGTGTATAAAGTAGGTAACATATCATATCTGGGTTTTTCTATTCTATAAACATCACAAGAATGTAGGTGACATAAATGGATACAAAGTGAGAGATACTTCATGACACACTGAACACTGTATACATGCAATAGCAATTATATTCTGACAAATATGAATGCGAATATTGTTTCAATCTCACACACACACTGCCTATTGGTATACAAGTAAGGTAACAGAGATATCTTCATTACAGCTTATTTACCATGAAACAATAAAAACAGGTTGCTGCACATTATGCACCGTGTTTAATAATCATGAAATATCATAATTAAACTGCACACATATACTCATTTCTGAACAATAAAATATCAGAGTTTGCACATATCAATTTCCAAATGCAATTTTTTGTGTAAGTTCACAATATACACTAACTGTCTCATGTTACACATGCCATTGTGCTGTTATACAAACATCTATCTGAAAAAATTTCCAACTGTTCGTTTACTTATCACACGTATTCAGACTTAAACCGTGAAAATCATGTTAACTTATTCAGTAATAATAATCTGTTTTGCACAAACCATCAACTCTACACATATACACACCTTCAGGATAATTTGTTTTCAAATTACAACGAAATAGAATATCTTGAACCTCAATCTGGAGGTTTCATATTGTTGTAATAAGGTTACCCGTTAACCTATTGATATTCATGAAATCTTTTTTGTAAAACAAATCAACATTCCTCTTCGATATCGCGGCGATGGCTGTAAAATTGCCACCCCTAGAGCACTCACAAGCCATATGTGTGTTGAATGGACTGATTTCATCACAAAATGAGTCCCCAATTGGTCACTTTGGTTGTTATGGCAAACAAAATCCATAGGTGTCATGACCTTACCATAACAGGTGTTTGTGTAAATAATTATCAAAATTGGATTAGAAATGTGACCTGTATAGCGCTCACAAGAAAGTGTTTTCAGTTTACAGCAGCGCGACGACTGCAAATCAGTAGTATACGCCAAACTTTGTTCGGGGGATACAATTACAGTTTCCATATGAAACAGATCCCCCATGGACGTTTTTCTGATGGTGTGCATCGTCCATGAAATGGTGCACAACACTTTACACACTGCATCTGGGAAAATAGGAATGTGTACAATTAGCAAATGTATGTTTTGCAAAAATATGCAAAGTTTAGCAAATATGTAAGCTGACCGGTTTTTATTCAATTATTGTTAAATGATTTCTTTATAGACTCGAACAATTAAACTTCAGTGAAGATTACATTTGACCTTTCCCAAATGCCCCCAGAAGTTGTCCGAGTTTCAAAAATTACGTCAGAAAGCTTCTTTTTGGTCAATAGTAACGTTTTGCAGAATACGCCGAAAATGACGTAAAAAACACTGGGTTTGGGATAGGTCAAAACTCTGTACATGGAATCATACCAGCATAGATTCTTCATCTCCAAGGCCACACCACATACAAAACTCGGACATCTGGCAAAATGTAGTATGAATAAATCATCTGCCTCAGTGAAAATAATACATGCACAATAGCATAATTTTACAAAAAAAAATGTAACGAAAAATGCATGGCATAATAAGGAAGAGAAATTGATAAATCACACCAAACTTGGGGTATTATTATATCACTCTTGTAATATTTGTATAGTAACTTAGTATATATTTTATGACATGACATTTTTCTGTCTGTTATCAATAACAAACACAGAGAAATGCAGTGAAGCAGGAGACAAAAATTCAAATTCAACATACCAGCTTTTTCATACAATGTCCTAGCAATCACACGTCTTGTGTAGTTAGGGGATGGCATTTCCAGGCGATTTGTTGACAATCTGTCGTGCAGGAGCTAAAAAGTAACAAAATAACAAGAAAATATAAAACACTTGCTGACACATGCTATTAGTTTGTTTTCTTTATGAGCCTCAATGTACAATGTCTAATTTAAATGAAGGTGATATTTGCATAAGCACTTAAAGTTTACAGCACAATTATACCATTCAGCATGTATGGTACAATGGGAAAATATTTGCAAGAAATAGTATTACAAAATATATCATTCTCACTTAGTATACCTTGAGAGCAAACACTCCACAGTTGTGGCAATCTGTCCGTTTCCTGGTGTGTTTCGAGGGGTCCACCTGGAAGTCACCCATGTCAATGTTCAGCAACACCGGGGGCAGGCGACATGCCAACATATCGCTCGTCTGGCAAGGCCTGATGGAAGTGAAGGCTGGTACAGGTAGTGGTCGCGCGGGTGGGCTGCATGATCACTGGGAATTGGGCCACTAATTCGCTCACTCATTCATAGTGACCGCCAATGCTATTTCCATCAATGCTGAAAGAGAATGTTGGAAATGCCATGACTTTTTACTGCTATTGGCATGAAATATATAAACGATATGTTTTTAATCTTGTTTTTGTAGTCATTTCGAATTTCACTGGCTCGTCCCACTAGCACAAGCTCACTTTGTAAGGCTGGTCCGACTAACCTAAGCTCTTTTTGTAAGGCCGGTCCGACTAACCTAAGCTCTTTTTGTGAGGCTGGTCCCATTAGGACCAGGCTCACTTTGTGAGGCCGGTCCCACTAACCCAAGCTCACTTTGTGAGATCGGTCCCACTGGAACAAGGCTCACTTAGTGAGGCTGGTCCCACTAGGACATGGCTCACTTAGTGAGGCTGGTCCCACTAGAACACGGCTCAGTTTGTGAGGCTGGTCCCACTGTACACGGCTCACTTCGTGAGACTGGTCCCACTAGAACATCGCTGACTTTGTGAGGCCGGTCCCACTGCACATGGCTCACTTTGTGAGGCCGGTCCCACTAAGACAAGCTAGGCTCACTTTGTGAGGGCGGTCCCACTAGGACAAGGCTCACTTTGTGAGGCCGGTCCCACTAGGACAAGGCTCACTTTGTGAGGCCGGTCCCACTAGGACAAGGCTTACTTTGTGAGGCCGGTCCCACTAGGACATGGCTCACCTTGTGAGGCTGGTCCCACTGTACACGGCTCACTTTGTGAGGCTGGTCCCACTAGGACATGGCTCACCTTGTGAGGCCGGTCCCACTAGGACAAGGCTCACTTAGTGAGGCTGGTCCCACTAGAACACGGCTCAGTTTGTAAGGCTGGTCCCACTAGAACATCGCTGACTTTGTGAGGCCGGTCCCACTGTACATGGCTCACTTTGTGAGGCTGGTCTGACTAGAACATGGCTCGCCTTGTGAGGCTGGTCCCACTAAAACACGGCTCAGTTTGTGAGGCTGGTCCCACTAGAACATGGCTCACTTTGTGAGGCCGGTCCCACTGTACACGGCTCACGTTGTTAGGCTGGTCCCACTAGGACATGGCTCACTTTGTGAGGCTGGTCCCACTAGGACAAGGCTCACTTTGTGAGCCTGGTCCCACTAGGACAAGGCTCACTTTGTGAGGCTGGTCCCACTAGGACATGGCTCACTTTGTGAGGCCGGTCCCACTAGGACAAGGCTCACTTTGTGAGGCCGGTCCCACTGGGACAAGGCTCACTTTGTGAGGCCGGTCCCACTAGGACAAGGCTCACTTTGTGAGGCCGGTCCCACTAGGACAAGGCTCACTTTGTGAGGCCGGTCCCACTAGGACAAGGCTCACTTTGTGAGGCCGGTCCCACTAAGACAAGCTAGGCTCACTTTGTGAGGGCGGTCCCACTAGGACAAGGCTCACTTTGTGAGGCCGGTCCCACTAAGACAAGCTAGGCTCACTTTGTGAGGGCGGTCCCACTAGGACAAGGCTCACTTTGTGAGGCCGGTCCCACTAGGACAAGACTCACTTTGTGAGGCCGGTCCCACTAGGACAAGGCTCACTTTGTGAGGCCGGTCCCACTAAGACAAGCTAGGCTCACTTTGTGAGGGCGGTCCCACTAGGACAAGGCTCACTTTGTGAGGCCGGTCCCACTAGGACAAGGCTCACTTTGTGAGGCTGGTCCCACTAGGACATGGCTCACTTTGTGAGGCCAGTCCCACTAGGACAAGGCTCACTTTGTGAGGCCGGTCCTACTGGGACAAGGCTCACTTTGTGAGGCCGGTCCCACTAGGACAAGGCTCACTTTGTGAGGGCGGTCCCACTAGGACATGGCTCACTTTGTGAGGCCGGTCCCACTAGGACAAGGCTCACTTTGTGAGGCCGGTCCTACTGGGACAAGGCTCACTTTGTGAGGCCGGTCCCACTAGGACAAGGCTCACTTTGTGAGGGCGGTCCCACTAGGACAAGGCTCACTTTGTGAGGCCGGTCCCACTAGGACAAGGCTCACTTTGTGAGGCCGGTCCCACTAGGACAAGGCTCACTTTGTGAGGCCGGTCCCACTAGGACAAGGCTCACTTTGTGAGGCCGGTCCCACTAGGACAAGGCTCACTTTGTGAGGCCGGTCCTACTGGGACAAGGCTCACTTTGTGAGGCCGGTCCCACTAGGACAAGGCTCACTTTGTGAGGGCGGTCCCACTAGGACATGGCTCACTTTGTGAGGCCGGTCCCACTAGGACAAGGCTCACTTTGTGAGGCCGGTCCTACTGGGACAAGGCTCACTTTGTGAGGCCGGTCCCACTAGGACAAGGCTCACTTTGTGAGGGCGGTCCCACTAGGGCATGGCTCACTTTGTGAGGCCGGTCCCACTAGGACAAGGCTCACTTTGTGAGGCCGGTCCTACTGGGACAAGGCTCACTTTGTGAGGCCGGTCCCACTAGGACAAGGCTCACTTTGTGAGGGCGGTCCCACTAGGACAAGGCTCACTTTGTGAGGCCGGTCCCACTAGGACAAGGCTCACTTTGTGAGGCCGGTCCCACTAGGACAAGGCTTACTTTGTGAGGCCGGTCCCACTAGGACAAGGCTCACTTTGTGAGGCCGGTCCTACTGGGACAAGGCTCACTTTGTGAGGCCGGTCCCACTAGGACAAGGCTCACTTTGTGAGGGCGGTCCCACTAGGACATGGCTCACTTTGTGAGGCCGGTCCCACTAGGACAAGGCTCACTTTGTGAGGCCGGTCCTACTGGGACAAGGCTCACTTTGTGAGGCCGGTCCCACTAGGACAAGGCTCACTTTGTGAGGGCGGTCTCACTAGGACAAGGCTCACTTTGTGAGGCCGGTCCCACTAGGACAAGGCCGGTCCCACTAGGACATGGCTCACTTTGTGAGGCCGGTCCCACTAGGACAAGGCTCACTTTGTGAGGCCGGTCCTACTGGGACAAGGCTCACTTTGTGAGGCCGGTCCCACTAGGACAAGGCTCACTTTGTGAGGGCGGTCCCACTAGGACAAGGCTCACTTTGTGAGGCCGGTCCCACTAGGACAAGGCTTACTTTGTGAGGCCGGTCCCACTAGGACAAGGCTCACTTTGTGAGGGGGGTCCCACTAAGACAAGGCTCACTTTGTGAGGGCGGTCCCACTAGGACAAGGCTCTCTTTGTGAGGCCGATCCCATTAGAACAAAGCTCACTTTGTGAGGCTGGTCCCACTAGCAAAAGCTCATATACTAGAGATTATAAACTTGTATGTCAGGTGCAGAAAAATATCCTGATAGAGTCTATGTAAGATTCCTTCAATATCGCCCGACTTGTCTGACAAAAAATTTACATAAAGTTGTTCTTAAATTCATAGCCCTTAGTGGAGAAAAATGTGTTCTATTGCTCACACATGATACCTCAATCTACTGAGCTCTTTTGTATGTAATTACCTTTTGTTTCTGACAATTTGTGTATTAGATTCACGGATCACTCTGTATATTTTGCCATCTTCTCCAGTCGGAAGCCCGTCGTTTCAATGATTCTAATTAGAAGATGAATGATCCCTCAGCTATCGCGCGCGCGCAGAAAGCGGTCCCGTTGGCCATGTTATAATGGGACACGCATCCCACTGTACCATCCTCACTTCTTCGCTGAACCTCCTTTTGGAAATTTTAGCCAATGAGAAAGTCACTTTTCACATGACGTCAGCTTTGTTTTCCCGCGTTTTCTTGGACAACTTCACTGGAAAAAAGTTCCCGAAATAGGATTTTTCAGAAAACTATTAAATGTCAGTTCGCACAAAGTTTAAATTTGGGATGATACAGTCATAATCGATGAACTGCAGGAGACAATGAGGGAACAATATTTCAGACGACAACATTTTAACACGAACGTCACTGGCCTGTGAAAACGTCAACAAAAACAAACCGTCAAACGCGACGCCGGGACAAGTGAACCATGCCATCGCCCAAAGCTTTGCCCTCCCCCAAACCAAAACAAACACCTGTCAACCTGCCTCGGCCCAGTCCCAGGTACACCACAATCATGCACCTCCGTGATCGATGTCTTGGACCAAGTATCATACGCTACGCCTTAATACTACTCGGCCACTAAATGAATGCCGATTTAATGTACAGGTAGGGGACTAAATATCGAACAGCACCAAATGTCGAACACAATTTTTAATTTTAGCAGTACTCAAAAAGCATCAAATTAAATGAAAATTTTATGAATAAGATTCGATTATATCTCACATTTGTATGCTCATGTGCCATAAGTTGTGATTTACGCTCATTATTTTCTGAGCACTGACAACATTAAAAACTGTGTTCGACATTTGGTGCTGTTCGACATTTAGTCCTCTACCTGTAACCTTTTTAATCCTTATTGAATATAGAGGAAGGCTCAGGATATAATTACTTGGGCCGATGTCTTCTAAACGTTGTTGCCCCAAGTATCATACCAGTACACTGCGCCTTAATACTACTCGTCCACTAAATGAATACTGTTCAATCCGTCTGTCACCATTTTAATTCTCATTGAATATAGGAGAAGGCGCAGTGTATGATACTTGAGCCATGTTGTTGTAACACGGTTGACACATTAATATTATTCCACATATTAGTTGTGTACACACCCGTGGTACAAGTGCACTGAATAGCGTAGGGGAATGCGTAATTAAGGCATTTCGGCAGAAATGCCTTTATGGTTTTCTAAAGCAGAATTTTTTTTTTTTTTTCTTTTTCTTTTTCTTCTTCTTCCGCCACTTTTGGTTTCCGGACGATAACTTTAGATTGCCTTGACGGATCCTCGTCAAATTTTCACCACAAGTCAGAAATGATATGTGGAAGAACCCTATTCTTTTTGAGCCGGATCCGAGGTCCGTGAGGTCCGTGAGGATGAAATCAAGGCTAATTTTGAGACTTGGTTTCCGGACGATAACTGGAAAAATATTTACGCAATAGTTGCAGAACTCTGCATGGAGGTTCATATGCCACCAGGGAAGAACCCTATTGATTTTGGGATCGATCCGTCAAACGACCTTTGACCTAGAGTTCGAAATAATTTTTTGCTGATTCATCCTTGAGGCTTCCTGCATATCTCAGAAACCGTGCATCGTAGAGCGAAACGGACGTTATTTTCGGACTCGTCGCCCTAGACAAACATCTCTAGGATGTATTATTTTTTTTGATCCGGCTCCGAGGTCCGTGAGGTCCTTGAGGATGAAATCGAGGCTGATCTTGAAACTTGGTTTCCGGACGATAACTCGAAAAATATTCAGGCAATAGTTGCAGAATTTTGCACAGAGGTTTATATATCAACAGGGAAGAACCCTATTGATTTTGGGATCGA
Organism: Terebella lapidaria; assembly: GCA_949152475.1. Taxonomy (NCBI): domain Eukaryota; kingdom Metazoa; phylum Annelida; class Polychaeta; order Terebellida; family Terebellidae; genus Terebella; species Terebella lapidaria. Next base: position 1,689,312 of record OX424568.1, on the reverse strand, counting down.
TACGTCAAACGACCTTTGACCTAGAGGTCGAAATAATTTTTTGCTGAGTCATCCTTGAGGCATCCTGCATATCTCGGAAACGGTGCATCGTAGAGCGAAACGGACGTTATTTTCGGACTCGTCGCCCTAGACAAACATGTCTAAGGGGTATTATGGATGAACTTTGACCTTGACCCCAAATTTTTTTGCCGAGTCGGCATTTTTCGTTTTCGTCGATATCTCGGGAACGGTGTGTCGTAGAGCGAAACGGACGTTATTTTCGGACTCGTCGCCCTAGGCAAACATGTCTAAGGGGTATTATTGATGAACTTTGACCTTGACCCGAAATTTTTTTGCCGAGTCGGCATTTTTCGTTTTCGTCGATATCTCGGAAACGGTGCTTCGTAGAGCGAAACGGACGTTATTTTCGGACTCGTCGCCCTAGACAAACATGTCTAAGGGGTATTACGGATGAACTTTGACCTTGACTCGAAATTTTTTTGCCGAGTCGACATTTTTCGTTTTCGTCGATATCTCGGAAACGGTGCGTCGTAGAGCGAAACGGACGTTATTTTCGGACTCGTCGCCCAAGACAAACATGTCTTAAGGGTATTATGGATGAACTTTCACCTTGACACGAAATTTTTTTGCCGAGTCGGCATTTTTCGTTTTCATTGATATCTCGGAAACGGTGTGTCGTAGAGCGAAACAGACATTATTATCGGACTCGTCGGCCTAGACAAACATGTCTAACGGGTATTATGGATGAACTTTGACCTTGACCCGAAATTTTTTTGCCGAATCGGCATTTCTCGTTTTCGTCGATATCTCGGGAACGGTGTGTCGTAGAGCGAAACGGACGTTATTTTCGGACTTGTCGCTCTAGACAACATTTATCTTATATGTATTATGGATGAACTTTGACCTTGACTAAAAAATTTTTTGCCGAGTTGGCATTTTTCGTTTTCGTCGATATCTCGGAAACACTGAGTTGTAGAGCGAAACAGACTTTTTTTTCGGACTCGTCGCCCTAGACAAACATGTCTAAGGGGTATTATTTTAACGGTAAATTTTTTTGCGGGGTCGACATTTTTCATTTTCGTCGATATCTAGTATATATTATAAATTAATCATCACACCGAAATGCCTCCAAGGCATCTTTAGGCCTTGACGTCTAGTTACGCACATCTTTTGTCATTTCTCGCACAGATTCATATCCATATGCAAGTGCGTACGCTACACATCGGAGAAATAACAAAGAAATAACCATGAAACTTTTATTCTTGCCACTGAAAATCTGACAGAGCGGTCGTTTGTTTACATTTTAAGAAACTTTGTGCCTATGTCATCGAAAGCTGTGCACAAGACCATTATGCAGCGCGAGCTGGCGAATCAAACAAATTCAGTATGTTATATTCGCTAGGTATCGCCTCAATCGTGATACTTTGCAAACTTGCATGCACCATGAATGATGAATGACAGATAGCGTTGTCGGTGTGTTTGTACGAGAAACAACCAATGTTCCGAAATCTGTTTTACTTGTTCAGTAGTACATTTTCTTCTGTGAGCTGACATGTGTACTGATGCCACACATGTGTTTTAATGCTCTATTCCCTGTTACTAATACTGCACTTTACTTATCACCTAGTTGGTATTGTCAGCTTACATGTACATTAAATGGTATATTTTTGTCGATGTATGTTATACAAGATGTCCTTCATTTGGTACATTATGATTAGGCTATGTTACAATATGGTGATCAAAAAGTGCCCAAATTGTATTGGCTATTGGACTCATGTTAATGTTTGACCGATCACTGGTCCCTGACCTATCAGTGACTGGCCCGGTCATGCGCATAGCCTGCCTGATGCAGTGACAATCATGGGTGAACTAACTAAAACGAGAAATTTCTATTAAAATTTTCATATCGAGATAGATCTAGCAAGACCCATCACTGCGAGACTTATCATGGCTATGTTGAGTATAATTACCATACAAATATTGTGAAAAAAAATGGTCCTATACAGGAGAGATTTTCTTGTGAACGCGCTACAGGCCGCAATTCTCACCCGATCACCATTATTTTTTGCAGGCACATATATAATGGTGAGATCCCGACACCAATCGATTTTGGTTGCCGTGGCAACTGAATTGGTCGTTTGGGGACACATTTTGCATTGAAAACAGCCTGTTTGAGACACATGGCTTGTGAACGCTCTACAGATGGCATTTTTTGACGAATCCCGATAATATTTGGAAGTGTTGTTAGGAAGGGCTGTCACACGAAACCAATCGTTTTTAGGTTACCGGACCTTTGGTCCGATAACCTATTGGCATGGCGTTGCGTCCGTCGTCCGTCCGTCCGTCCGTCCGTCCGTCCGTCCGTCCGTCCGTCCGTCCGTCCGGCGTTAACATTTTTATCTTTAAAGTTAACGATCGAATCTTTCTGAAATTTTGCACAAAAATGCCTAAAAATATTTTGAGAAGGAGGTATTTTTTTGTTTTTTGATTTTCGCATTTTTTTCAAAATGGCGGCCGTTTTTGTCGAAAAACGCTAAATTTTGGACTTTGACGGCCATTTTCTCAAAAACTGTCTGATCAGTTTTGAGTTTTTGGTTTCAAAAGATTGCCCTCATATACCTGTGTGATATGTATAAGTTTGGTTGCCCTAAATCTGCCGGTTTTCGTGTGGCGGCCATTTTGAATTTTTGGCGGGTCGGCGAAAAAAAAATTTTTCGCCCCAGATCGCATTACTATCCATTTTGGGCCATTTCTAGAGCAAAAAAAAATGTTCACCCTTTGAAAAAAATTTTGGACTTAGAAAATTTTCGGCACTTTTTCCCTTCATAATGGGACCTGTCCGGACTGTACTCATAGAACGCTTGAAGATAGAGCTTAGAAATTGGCACTTTCAAATGGAAAGTCATATATGGCGACTTGTGTGGTGACCTTGAATTTGACCTTGGATGACCTTGAAAGGTCAAAACAGCCATTTTTGGGTCGAAAAACGCTCAAATTTGCACCTGGTCTGTATTTTCTCAAAAACTCTCTGATCAGTTTTGAGATTTTTGCTTAAAAAGATTCCTCTTATATACCTCTGCGACGTGTATAAGTTTTGTTGCCCTTGAATTGCCGATCTCAGTGTGGCGGCCATTTTGAATTTTTGACGAGTCGGCGAAAAAAAAATTTTTCGCCCCAAATAACATTACTATCCATTTTGGGCCATTTCTAGGCAAAAAAAAATTTTCACCCTTTGAAAAAAATTTTGGACTTAGAAAATTTTCGGCACTTTTTTCCTTCATAATGGGAGCTGTCAGGACTGTACTCATAGAACGCTTGAAGATAGAGCTTAGAAATTGGCACTTTCAAATCGGAAGTCATATATGGCGACTTGTGTGGTGACCTTGAAAGGTCAAAACAGCCATTTTGGGGTCAAAAAATGCCCAGATTTGCCTTTGTAGATGAAATGCTTGCAGATAGAGCTCCTGTTTGCATTATGAACATATAGGAAGACATATATGGCACAACTAATGATGACCTTGAACTTGACGACAGATGACCTTGAGTGCCAAATGTCTGACTTGGAATGTGTAAATTGACCTGAGTGGCCTAAACGATTCCACCCAACATATAGAATATCAAATGCCGCACACATACATGTAATGGTTACATCGAAGTTCATACGGATGACCTTGATTGGTAAATCCCAAGGTCATATGTTTACACTGCGAACCTTGATTGGTAAATCTCAAGGTCTGTTACCTGCCAATGCTGCCATGGCCAAACCAAAATTGTCCGGTAGCCTATCTTAGCCTTTGGGCTAATTTTATCTTTTTTGTTTACGGGCGAATTTTTCTGAAATTTTGCAGAAAAATACTTAAAAATAATTCAAGAAGGAGGTATTTTTTAGTTTTTTGATTTTCGCTTTTTCTTCAAAATGGCGGCCGTTTTCGACGAAAAAGGCCTGATTTTGGACTTTGGCGGCCATTTTCTCAAAATCTGTTCAGTAACTTTTTTTCTCTTTGATACATAAGACTCCTCATATGTACTTCTATGATGTCTATAAATTTCGTTGCGCTTGAATCGCTCGAAGTGGGCCATTTTGGCCCAAACTCGGCCCAAATGGGACTTTCCCATGTTAAATTCTCCTATGCTTTATAATGGGACACATTAAAGCCTAATATCTCACTTAATATTGAGATTAGAGACTAGGAATCAATTGTGGACATATAGGAAATGATATATGCTGAATATTGTCGTGACCTTGAATTTGACCTCTGACCTTGGTTTCAAGGTCAGAGCGGCCGTTTTCGTCGAAAAATGGCCAATTTTGGACTTCGACGGTCGTTTTCTCAAAATCTGTTCAGTAACTTTTTTTCTTATTAATGCATGACACTCCTCCTATGTACCCCTGTGACATGTATAAATTTCGTTGCCCTTGAATCACTCGAAGTGGGCCATTTTGGGCCCAAACTCAGCCCAAATGGGACTTTCCCATGTTAAATTCTCCTATGCTTTATAATGGGACACATTAAGCCTAATATCTCACTTAATATTGAAATTAGAGACTAGGAATGAATTGTGGACATATAGGAAATGATATATGCTGAATATTCTCGTGACCTTGAATTTGACTTTTGACCTCATTTTCAAGGTCACAGGACAAAATGGCTAATATCTCGCTTATTATCGACTTTACAGCTTAGGAATCAGTTGTGAACATATAGGAAATGATATATGCTGAATATTCTTGTGACCTTGAATTTGACCTTTGACCTCATTTTCAAGGTCACATGACAAAATGGCTAATATCTCGCTTATTATCGACTTTACAGTTTAGGAATCAATTGTGAACATATAGGAAATGATATATGCTGAATATTTTCGTGACCTTGAATTTGACCTTTGACCTCATTTCCAAGGTCGCAGGACAAAATTGCTAATATCTCGCTTATTATCGACTTTACAGCTTAGGAATCAATTGTGAACATATAGGAAATGATATATGCTGAATATTCTCGTGGCCTTGAATTTGACCTTTGACCTCATTTTGAAGGTCACATGACAAAATGGCTAAGATCTCGCTTATTATCGACTTTACAGCTTAGGAATCAATTGTGGACATATAGGAAATGATATACGCAGAATAGACTCATGTCCTTGAATTTGACCTTTGACGTCATTTCCAAGGTCACAGGACAAAATTGCTGATATCTCGCTTATTATCGACTTTACAGCTTAGGAATCAATTGTGAACATATGGGAAGTGATATATGCTGAATATTCTCGTGACCTTGAATTTGACCTTTGACCTCATTTTCAAGGTCACAGGACAAAATGGCCAATATCTTGCTTATTAGCGACTTTACAGCTTAGGAATCAATTGTGAACATATAGGAAATGATATATGCTGAAAATGCTCGTGACCTTGAGTTTGACCTTTGACCTATTTTCAAGGTCACAGGACAAAATGGCCAATATCTTGCTTATTAGCGACTTTACAGCTTAGGAATTAATTGTGAACATATAGGAAATGATATATGCTGAAAATTCTCATGACCTTGAATTTGACCTTTGACCTCATTTTCAAGGTCAACAGGACAAAATGGCTAATATCTTGCTTATTATCGACTTTACAGCTTAGGAATCAATTGTGAACATATAGGAAATGATATATTCTGAATATTTTAATGATATTGAATTTGACCGTTGACCTAAATTTCAAGGTCAGTCATTTTATTTTCAAAGTCAGATTACAAAATGGCTTATATCTCGCTTATCATCAAATTTACAGCTTAGGGGTCCATAGTGAACATATAGGAAATGATGTATGCTGAATAGTTTGGTGATCTAGAATTTAACCTTTGATCCCATTTTCACGGTTAGAGATATGGCGATTTCAGTGGTCACCTTGAATTTGACTTTCAACTTTCTCGGCTTAACTCTGTATATTTCTCCGGTAACCTTACTAGCCCATTGGGCTAATTTTTAGTTTTTTAATTTTCACATTTTTTTCGAAATGGCGGCCGTTTTCGACGAAAAATGCCTGATTTTAGACTTTCACGGCCATTTTCTCAAAATCTGTTCAGTAACTTTTTTTCTTTTTGATACATAACACTCCTCATATGTACTCCTATGATGTCCATAAATTTCGTTTCGCTTGAATCGCTCAAAGTGGACCATTTTGGCCCAAACTCGTCCCAAATGGGACTTTCCCATGTTAAATTCTCCTATGCTTTATAATGGGACACATCATGCCTAATATCTCACTTATTATTAGGTTACCGGACCTATGGTCCGTAACCTATTGGCATGGCGATGCGTCCGGCGTCGCCGTAGTCCGTCGTCGTCGTCGTCCGTCGTCGTCGTCGTCCGTCAACAATTTTATCTTTGAAGTTTACGATCGAATTTTTCTGAAATTTTGCACAAAAATGCCTAAAAATATTTCGAGAGAGAGGTATTTTTAGGTTACCGGACCTTTGGTCCGATAACCTATTGGCATGGCGTTGCGTCCGTCGTCCGTCCGTCTAGCCGGGCGGACGAGAGTATGGTTGTGTGACTAGAAAAGGCACACAACCATAAGTTGTGAGGAAATTTCTTCTTGTGTGCCTATTTTGGGGAGTTGTGTGCCTATTTTAGATAGGAAATTTAACATGTAAAAGGCACACAAGAAGGTCTCGTCCGCACGTCCGTCCGTCCGTCCGTCCATCCGTCCGGCGTTAACATTTTTATCTTTAAAGTTAACGATCGAATCTTTCTGAAATTTTGCACAAAAATGCCTAAAAATATTTTGAGAAGGAGGTATTTTTTTGTTTTTTGATTTTCGCACTTTTTTCAAAATGGCGGCCGTTTTTGTCGAAAAACGCTAAATTTTGGACTTTGACGGCCATTTTCTCAAAAACTGTCTGATCAGTTTTGAGTTTTTGGTTTCAAAAGATTCCCCTCATATACCTCTGTGATATGTATAAGTTTGGTTGCCCTAAATCTGCCGGTCTCCGTGTGGCGGCCATTTTGAATTTTTGGCGGGTCGGCGAAAAAAAAATTTTTCGCCCCAAATCGCATTACTATCCATTTTGGGCCATTTCTAGGGCAAAAAAAATTTTTCACCCTTTGAAAAAAATTTTAGACTTAGAAAATTTTCGGCACTTTTTCCCTTCATAATGGGAGCTGTCCGGACTGTACTCATAGAACGCTTGAAGATAGAGCTTAGAAATTGGCACTTTCAAATGGGAAGTCATATATGGCGACTTGTGTGGTGACCTTGAATTTGACCTTGGATGACCTTGAAAGGTCAAAACAGCCATTTTTGGGTCGAAAAACGTTCAAATTTGCACCTGGTCTGTATTTTCTCAAAAACTCTCTGATCAGTTTTGAGATTTTTGCTTAAAAAGATTCCTCTTATATACCTCTGTGACGTGTATAAGTTTTGTTGCCCTTGAATCGCCGATCTCAGTGTGGCGGCCATTTTGAATTTTTGACGAGTCGGCGAAAAAAAATGGGAAGTCATATATGGCGACTTGTGTGGTGACCTTGAATTTGACCTTGGATGACCTTGAAAGGTCAAAACAGCCATTTTGGGGTCAAAAAATGCCCAGATTTGCCTTTGTAGATGAAATGCTTGCAGATAGAGCTCCTGTTTGCATTATGAACATATAGGAAGACATATATGGCACAACTAATGATGACCTTGAACTTGACGTCAGATGACCTTGAGTGCCAAATGTCTGACTTGGAATGTGTAAATTGACCTGAGCGGCCTAAACGATTCCACCCAACATATAGAATATCAAATGCCGCACACATACATGTAATGGTTACATCGAAGTTCATACGGATGACCTTGATTGGTAAATCCCAAAGTCATATGTTTACACTGCGAACCTTGATTGGTAAATCTCAAGGTCTGTTACCTGCCAATGCTGCCATGGCCAAACCAAAATTGTCCGGTAACCTATCCTAGCCTTTGGGCTAATTTTTAGAATGATCATATAAATATTAATATGTTACCAGCCTAACTTATTACAGAATTTTGGAATATACATTTTGACATGTGAGATCATTCCAATAGCCTGTACAATGGAAGGTAATGACACTGGTTTCTTGTTCAGAATGGAGAACTGATGTTTTCAGTGAAAACAGGACAATATTACTGAATAAGTTAACATTAGTTTTACTAGTTAAGTCTATTATTGACCACGATAAAAATAGTTAAGTCTATTATTGACCACAATAAAAATAGTTAAGATGAGAAATATTTATTATTAAGCTCAACAAGGTGAAAGTATGTCCAGTACAGATTTCATGGGTGTACTAAATAAGTTAACATTATTTTTACTAGTTTAGTCTATTATTGACCACAATAAAAATAGTTAAGACAAGAAATATTTATTATTGGGCTCAACAAGGTAAAGATTCTGTCCAATAGACATTTTATGTCTGTAACCAAATAAGTTAACATTTTTTTTTGCTAGTTAAGTCTATTATTGACCTCAATAAAAATAGTTAAGATGAGAAACAATTATTATTGAGCTCAACAAGGTTAAGGTTTTGTCCGGTAGACATTTCTGGGTGTAACCGAATAAGTTAACATTATTTTTACATGTTAAGTCTATTACTGACCACAATGAAAATCCCCCCTTAGTTAAGACAAGAAATATTTATTATTGGGCTCAACAAGGTTAAGGTTTTGTCCGGTAGAAATTTCTGGGTGTAACCAAATAAGTTAACATTATTTTTACATGTTAAGTCTATTATTGACCATGAAAATAGTTAAGACAAGAAATATTTATTATTGGGCTCAACAAGGTGAAGGCTTTGTCCAGTAGAGATTTTATGGCTGTGACCAAATAAGTTAACATTATTTCTTGCTAGTTAAGTCTATTATTGATCACAATAGCTTTTTATGAAAACATTGATCAACTTTTACTTTGAATTTCAACTTGAGACCATGTTCGGCACAAATTATGAGTTAAAATATAACTTATGGTGAAAAATTCAATCTGGCTCCAATTTCGTCATCTTGAAATGCAGTTTTGGTCAACTTTTACTTTGAATTTCAACTTGAAAGCATGTTTGGCACATATTATAAGTCGAAATATAACTTATGGTGAAAAGTTCGATCTGGCTCCAATTTCTTCATCTTGAAATAAAGTTTGGGTAAACTTTTAGCTTGAATTTCAACTTGAAACCAAGTTTGGCACATATTATGAGTTAAAATATAACTTGTGGCGAAAAGTTCGATCTGGCTCCAATTTCGTCATCTTGAAATGCAGTTTTGTCAACTTTTACTTTGAATTTCAACTTGAAAGCATGTTTGGCACATATTATGAGTCGAAATATAACTTATGGTGAAAAGTTCGATCTGACTCCAATTTAGTCATCTTGAAATGCAGTTTTGGTCAACTTTTACTTTGAATTTCAACTTGAAAGCATGTTTGGCACATATTATGAGTCGAAATATAACTTATGGTGAAAAGTTCGATCTGGCTCCAATTTAGTCATCTTGAAATGCAGTTTTGGTCAACTTTTACTTTGAATTTCAACTTGAAAGCATGTTTGGCACATATTATGAGTCGAAATATAACTTATGGTGAAAAGTTCGATCTGGCTCCAATTTGGTCATCTTGAAATGCAGTTTTGGTCAACTTTTAGTTTGAATTTCAATTTGGAACCAAGTTGGGCAGGTATTATGAGTTAAAATATAACTTATGACGAAAAGTTCGATCTGGCTCCAATTTCGTCATCTTGAAATGCAGTTTTGGTTAACTTTTACTTTGAATTCCAACTTGAAACCATGTTTGGCACTTACATGTACATGTATTATGAGTCGAAATATAACTTATGGTGAGAAGTTCGATCTGGCTCCAATTTCGTCATCTTGAAATGCAGTTTTGGTCAACTTTTACTTTGAATTTCAACTTGGAACCAAGTTTGTAAAATATTCTGAGTTGAGATATAAATAGGTGAAAAAATTGATCTATCTGTATTTTCGTTATTTTATCAAACATGTCGAAATGGAAATTCATATAAAGAGATTTCAGTGGTGATTTTGAATTCGACCTTCAATAACCTCGGAAGATCAGTGCAGCAATTTCGGTGGGGAAAAAAAAGAAAACAGTTGTGACTTGAGATTTAACATTTCTCTGGTAATCTTTTTTAGCCCTTGCTCTAGTTTTTCACACTTGACAATGATATATTTGGGGCAACAAAGATGATAGGGCTACGGGGGATACACCCAAGCGGTCGTAGGCGACCGGAAGCGTCTAGTTTGATTAGAAATTCAAAAGTTTGAAATACCAGTACTGATCCCTTTCATTTAGATCTAATAAAATCGATTTCTGTTTTTAACAGACAATAGGACTTTTACCTGTCTTCTTTCCAAAGAGTTTCGGATCACTTACCCTGTGGGAAATTCTGTCACTGGGTTGCAAAAGATCTAGTTAATCTAGTTCTGGGTGAGAGAATAGATCAGTTCTTACTTACACGTATGGTTACGGACTTGCTATACTAGTAGTTACAAAATGGGCAATAAAGTTGATGGGTACCTGAACTAGCTACAGTGGCACACATCGATCATGACTGTATATACACCCCTAGTAGTAGGCCCTCTACATAAAATTGATGTGTTATATGAATGCCACTGTAGACTATGTTGCCAATCAGCGTGCCAGCTTAGTTAAAACTTTGCCACCTGAACCCGAGAAGAGACATTCACTTTCTGTGTGCTCCTTCATTTCATTTAAGAGTCCTAAAGTTTGCTTCACTCCTGATGGAGTCACAAGAAATCTTTGAAAATGTCACCAAGTTTATTCTCTTCGACAGTTGTGTTACAAAATAGGTATCTGCCGACATATATATGTCAGATGTGATTCATTCTTTCACCTTTACCATTATCTTAGTTATGGTATATGTCATTCATGGATGACTGACCTTTGGGCATAATTCCAGACCAGCTGTGATGTCTCCAGTCCAGTTGCTGACGGATCAGCAAAAGGACGAGATGCGGAGTTACGCCCGACTCTGCCGTGAACTCCCCGACTCTGTACAGGCCGAGACTGAGAAGCTGTGGGCGTCGATCAGACCCTGTACAGGCGTTGTCAGTACACTGATTATTTTGACCATGAAATTATTTTAATTTAATTTTCACTTGTATGTAGATATATGTAATTCGAAAAGTAAACTCCATGTGCATTCGAGTCATGAAAGTGCAAAGATCTCATTTGAGCTCATGACATGAGATTTTGATGTGAATATTCTTTCCTTTGTAAGATGAACACTCTAAACTATTTGAAAAGTTCTGTCTTGAATCCCCTTCCAAAGTTAATCTGAAAGTACTCTCTGGTAGCCTCAGAAGTGATCTGAGAATCAGATATGACTTATTCTTTGTTTGATGTTAATATTCTTTGCTTTGACAATTTTAGTACAAAGGGTGCCAAGGTTTAATCCAATTTATAAATATATTTTGAAGGAGGAAGGAAAGGTCTGGTTTGTATGCTGTGCTTATATCGCAAGCATTGATGGAAGGTAGGGAACATTCAGTATTCTCATTATTAAACAGTTTGAAATAGACAAATTTATATTTTTTGAACACATTCAAAGTTTGAAAATGATTTTTCAAAGTAGAATATTTCGTTGAATGTCAAGTCATGTAACAAGTTGTGAGTGAATTTTACACGTATGTTTCCCCCAGACTTTCTCATGGAGAATCAGATCTTTTGGCCTCAAACAAAACTCTCAGTCAACCGTATGTGACCGTCTCAAATTTGTTGAAGAAATTCAATGTCAGGTTCGTGACCGTTTGTCTCAAAATTCTGTTGTCTATGAGCTTCAAGATTTGTGTGTGAAAAATGAAGTGCTATAATCAATGGATAAGAAAGTAGTCTTGAGTGATGTGTACTGAATTATTGCATGTAGTATCATTGTCAGTTGAACATTTCGAATTTAATTATTTAAATTTTTGCAGCATTGTGCAGTTTTTCAAGCGCATACAACAGTTGAAGGCCCAGACACAGTTGAGTGATGCCGTGTCGCAGCACTTCATAGCTGTTCTCAAGAAATATCTTGTGACTTGTCCACTCTTCGTCAAGTTTGAAAAGTAAGTTCCCTTGCAAGCTAGCAACCGCAATGAATATGTATTTTATCATCGATGTCATTGAAGTTTTTCCATGTCAGATGTAGAGGCAAGGTTTTGATTACGATATCGATCAACAATGTCTTTTGTTTTCAAGGATATTTGACGACGTGTTTGAACAAGAAACACCAACAGGGTAAGTTGTGATTAACACTATGATATTGCAGTTACGTGTTTCCAAAATGTAAACATAGGGAACTGAGGTTCAGTATGGAAAGCCGGTGCGAAAAGCGACATACGAGAATTGACAAGTCAGAAGCAACATGCAAGCTATAAACTATGGGAGAGAAATGATCTTGTATATACATGATATATGACTTATTTCATACTAAACCAGTGGTAGCGAATGAGATGGAAATATCACTGGCCTCAGGTCTGGGAAAGTGCATACTTATTGCCATACCACTACCTCTATAATAATATCTTTGGGTAATCTTACCTTGGCATTCAAAGAAGAGGAGAGAGACATGTATGTCAAAAGAATTTTTTCTAAAAAATTCCTGACATCAATCTCAAACTCTAAATTGAAAGAAATAACTTCCACACATCTCAGATGGTGAAAGGGGCAGAAGAAATGTACCACTATTTCAGTCCAGGAAATTTGTTTTTCTTTGTAGAAAATCGCCAATTTAATCATGTCATGTTATTTTTTCCTAATTTAAAACTTCTAGAATGGAATAGTACACGAATGAACTGGTCCGTGTACTGCATTACCGTGTACTGTCGTCCTACAGCTTCCTGTGAGGTTTGTGCGGACTGGACGGTTGATGAGTGGAAACAGTGTCTCCAAAGTTCGCGAAGTGCAAGCCAGAAGGTTTGCGAAGTGCCCTACGCCTCTCCCCCCCGTCTTCCCCCTCCTCATCTGGTAGCGGCAAGCCACGCCCCAAGGCGTCTGATGAGCACAAGCGGCATTTAGACTAAGTTTTAGCCAATGCAGTTTGTGCTGTAAGTTTTGATTTATCATTGTCATTTTTTAGCATTGTTATCATCATTCTTTCAGCCATGCACGGGTCCCGGGAGCTGCGCGTTCGGCTCTCGGCACCCTGGCTTACCCACAACCTACGGGTTTGTGTGGCTCACCGTTGGCTCCCTCTCTACTGGCCCCTCGTTCCCATGCTTCTCTGGATGAACGACCTGGGTTCCAGTTTCCGAGTGTGGTTTCGGGGTTAGCCGGTTCTGACAGTTCCTTGCACTCGGAATCCCTCTGGAAAGAGAGTGTTGTTATCCCCCCCGGGTTGGACTCCGGCCCCGGGGCTGGCTCACAACCCTTGAGCCATGTCGGATTTCGGTTCGGGCCCGTTTCGCCTGCGATTGCCGGTCCCCGACCTTCCATCGGATTCTTGGCCCCGGGTCACGGTAGCCTTGGCCTTTAGGTACCGGGAGCCAGGGGCCTTGAGCCGTCCAAACCCACCGGTTGCTGGAGTTTCTCTTTCTCCATGTATATCCGTTTCTTCCGAAACTGATTCGCCTTGCGTGTTTTAGATCGCCAGGACGACACACCTTTGACGGCCATCCCTTCTGCCTCTATGGCTTTTGCGCCCTTCAGTCAGGGCTCCATGTCCTTCGCTCAGCTGGCGTCCTCTGTCCCAGAGCTGTGGTCCACCCGTTTACCGGAGTTATGGAGTGTTCCTACCCAGGGGAGCTCGGCTTCTCTGCTGTCGTCAGAGCAGTGCCTTAGGGGGAACTGGAATCTTTTCGGGCCGAGATGTTGGGGCAGTGGCAGCAGTTTTTGACGAGGTTCCCACCTCCGCCGCCGCCGCCGTCCTCTTTGGACGAGACTTCCTCTGATAGGAGTTCAGCAGGGCTCTATGCAGGAGCGCATGGACGAGATGGTCAGGACCAACAAGTCGGCGATCGGCTCGTATCCTGCCCGCCCTACAGTTAATGACTACTACACGTCATCTGAGCTGGACGATAAACCTACGGTTTTCAGGAGGCACCATCCTCACTTTTCCTTCATCTAGGAGCCGAAGCTGGTGGAGATTTGCTGGGATGCGCTGGCTGAGCTCCAGCATGCTTTCTGTGTTGGCCTTGCCATGGATTCGTCCATGGACTGGCTTTTTATGGCTCCGAAGCGTGCTGTCTTGCAGTGCCATGAGCAAGTCCTCGACAACCCGGATTTGGACCGCGACAATTTAGCTGAGGCCCTGCTGGGTTGTGCGTCGCTTATCTCTTCTATTGGCAAGGGCGTGGGAGCCCTGGATTCCCACTCTTTGTGGGTGTAGAGTTTTGAGGAGAGCTGCCCGGTCAGCTCGTTTCGGTCGTTATTCCTACTTCAGACGAGCCCGTAGGAGCTCGGTTAATGCTATTTTGGAAAGAGTGGGAGCGGCTCGGGGCCTGCCCCTGGGTCGTCTCGACGATCCGTCGAGGATTCGGCCTGAAATTCGAGAAAGTGCCACCGTTATTGCCCTTCCCAAGGGGTTTCACTCTTCCAAACAATCAAGAACGCTGCCTATTCTCCACGAGGAGATAACGCAATGATCGAGAAACAAGCGATAGAAACTGCTCCCTTGGACACTCTGAGGTTCTACAGCGTGTTGTTCGTGGTTCCCAAAGCATCAGGAGGTTGGAGACCGGTAATAGACCTCTCTCCTTTGAACAAATTCCTTCTGATTCCGACCTTCACTATGGAAACGCCGGAACAAGTTCGTTCAGTTATGCCTCGCGATTCATGGGTGGTCATAAAGATGCATATTTTCATGTTCCGATGAAACTCGCAGTTCGCAAATACCTGAGATTTTTTTATCTCGGCCACGTATGGCAGTTTCGGGCGCTCCCGTTTGGCCTGTCAACAGCGATGGTAGCTCGGGAAGTTCAGATTCTCACGCACAAACAGGGGATTTTCATCCACCAATATCTCGACGATTGACTGATCAGGCACCAATGCTGTGAAGCGCTGATTGTTCAAGCGCAATGGGTGGTAAATCAACCGCGTCGAGACTTCATCTTCTTGGGGTATCGCTTTCGGACTACCTCAGAGACTGTCTTGCCACCGCTGGATCGTCAGTCAAAGTTATCCACGCTGTCAGAAGGTTTCCTGTGTTGCATTCCGCAGACGGCCAGCCGCTGGCAATCGCTACTCGGTATACTGGCTTCCATGGAAAAGTTAGTGACATCTGCACTCTCAGTGGTTGCAAGTGTCGGGGGACATGTCCCAGCTCGTGCAAGTGTCTCTCAAAGTCGTTTCCCGTCTTCATTGATGGCTGAATCCCGTCAACCTGCTCCGCGGGTCGTCATTTCGCCTGCCGCCTCCATCCAGGCACATATTAACGGATGCCAGTATGGAGGGTTGAGGCGCACACTGGGACAACAACAAGGTCTCGGGCACATGGTCTTCGTCTCAGCGGGATTGGCACATGAACCTGTTGGAATTGGAGGCAGTGTCCTTGGCCCTCAGGCGTTGGGGAAACACAATCCCTCAATCAGGTGGTTTTGGTGGCATCCGACAACTCCACGGTGGTTGCCTACATCAACAAGCAGGGCGGTAAGAAGTCAGAGTCACTGTGCCAGGCGACTATCGACCTCCTGCTGTGGTGTCACGACCGCGAGATTATGATTTTCGCCAGGCATATCCCAGGTCATATGAATGTTTGGGCAGACCGCCTCTACAGGAGGGGCCAGGTTCAGGCCATGGAGTGGAGTTTGTCGCCACGGGTGTTCCAGTCTCTCTGCGACCTGTGGGGGAAGCCAATGGTCGATCTCTTTGCAACTCGTTGGAATCATAAATGTCCGTTATTTGTGTCTCCCATTCCCGATCCATCAGCGATGTCGGTGGACGCCATATCAACATCCTGGGAGGGCATGTTCGCGTATGCTTACCCCCCAGTGGTGTTGTTGGACAAGGTGATCACCAAGTTTTGAACACACCAGTGTTGACTTCTACTGATTGCTCCGTGTCTCACGCAGAGGTCGTGGTTCCCGGACCTTCTGGAGTTGATAGTAGACGTCCCTCGTCGGCTCCCAGACCAGTGGGACCTCCTCAAACAACCTCGCTCCAGCATGTTTCACCAGGCTCCCGCAAGTCTGAAACTTCATGCTTGGATATTGTCGAGCGATGTTTTCGAAAGAAGGGATTTTCAAAGGAGGTGTCCGCAAGGATTGACAGATCAAATTGGAAATCTTCTTTGGCAGTCTACCAGTCAAAGTGGACAACGGTCTGTGCTTGGTGTCGTCGCCATAAGGTTAGTCCTTTCAAAGTCGATGCTCCCCTGATCTCCCGAGTTTCTGCTGCAGAAATTCAATGACAGCAGGTACTCCATTGTTGAGTTTTTCCATCCCCGCCCTGACTTCTCCGCTGGGGCCGAGCCTGGAGGAAGACACGAAGCTATGTCCTATGCGAGCCCTCCGCATCTACGTTAATCGTACGCTTGAGCTTCACCTCGGTAAGCGGTTGCTTTTCATTTCCTACCGTATTTATTCAATTAGTTCGAACAGCTAAAAATAATTAAATTTTGAAATGTTCGAATTAGTAGATTCACGATAAAATCGTCCGTCAAAACGGAAAAGGAACGCAAACCCAATTTATCATACGCGAGTTGACAGATACCATTCATCATGGTGGTTGGAACTAGGGCTTGTACTGTACGATTGATAGGTTAACCACAGACAACTCGCATTTTTAGAAAACTCGAATAACTTGCTGCTAAATCACCCGGTAACTGTTGTTTATAATCTCACATTGATACTAAATTCTAGTCATATTGCATTGCAATCGAGTCAATCGAATCGGAAAAACTTCGCAAACCGCCTGGCACTCTGAGGTCTGCGCTTCCAATATTTCTGCTCATATCATAGAGGTACATTATGACCCGTCATAATGTACCTCTATGACTCATATTGGTAATTGCAAACACTGCCACCTGGCGAATATATTGCTGATTACTCATTTCGTAGTGCTGCCGCCTGGTGAGTTGTCAGTTTTGGCATCTGACAAGTTGATTTCGTTCGTTGTTTCGATCGAAATTTTGATCGTAAAGTTGCCTGTTCGAACTAAACGAGTCAATTTGAAAATTATTGTCTTCAATAATTTTTGGTGTTCGAATTATTAGAGTGTTCGAACTAATTGAATAAATACGGTATCTCAAGGATTTTCCAAATGATATCAGACCTGCCACGATCTCATCTTGGATTAAGAAGTGTGTTAGATTCTGCTATGAGAAGTCCCAGGCCAAAAAATCTACAGGTTTCAGAGTCAAAGCGCATGATGTGAGGGCTCTCGTGGCTTCACTTGCCTTTACAAATAAAGTGTTTTTGAATGATGTTATGTCTGCCTGTACTTGGAAATCTCAAAACACTTTCACTTCTTTCTATCTCGTGTAGTTAGCTTGGGAGGATAGCTCCGGCTTCCAGCTTGGACGACTGGTAGCGGCGGAGAACATTGTACAGCTGTAAATTTCCTGTTTATACCCGTACGCCTTTTACAGATGCACCCGAGGTCGACTCCCAGGGGGGTTGCTCCTTTTCTTTGGCGAGGGAAAATTTTGTCCATCTGCAGGAGGAAAGCGACCTCTGCAGAAACCCTGCTGGTCTCCAGGCATCTAAGGTAATTCAGCGGTGTATTGATTGTGATTGTAAATATCCTGTAATTATGTGGTTTACTGCTTAGAATTATGACATTCCAACTAAATTCACCATATTCACCTCTTCTGCGGATATTTCCTACTTTCACACATCTATGAAGAACTCCCAGGGAGGGCTAATCCACCGCATTTGGTTATTCTGATATAACCCAGAGTGTTTATTATAGAGGTAGTGGTATGGCAATAAAAAGGAAATTTTAACTTGTTTAAAACTAGTATTTATTACATACCTACCTCTATAATAAATGTGATTATTCTCCCTCCCGCCTCCCTAGCCTGAACCAGGTAGACAAATTAATGGCGGCTAAGGTCAATCATATGACCGGTGTGACGTCACGTCTACACCGCGGCGAATCTGAGATGTGTGAAAGTTATTAAGGCATTTCGGCAGAAATGCCTTTATGGTTTTAGCAGAATTTTTTAGGTTACCGGACCTTTGGTCCGATAACCTATTGGCATGGCGTTGCGTCCGTCGTCCGTCCGTCTAGCCGTCCGTCCGTCCGTCCGTCCGGCCGGCGTTAACATTTTTATCTTTAAAGTTAACGATCGAATCTTTCTGAAATTTTGCACAAAAATGCCTAAAAATATTTTGAGAAGGAGGTATTTTTTTGTTTTTTGATTTTCGCATTTTTTTCAAAATGGCGGCCGTTTTTGTCGAAAAACGCTCAATTGGTTGCCCTAAATCTGCCGGTTTCTGTGTGGCGGCCATTTTGAATTTTTGGCGGGTCGGCGAAAAAATTTTTTTTCGCCCCAAATCGCATTACTATCCATTTTGGGCCATTTCTAGGGCAAAAAAAAATTTTCACCCTTTGAAAAAAATTTTCGGCACTTTTTCCCTTCATAATGGGAGCTGTCCGGACTGTACTCATAGAACGCTTGAAGATAGAGCTTAGAAATTGGCACTTTCAAATGGGAAGTCATATATGGCGACTTGTGTGGTGACCTTGAATTTGACCTTGGATGACCTTGAAAGGTCAAAACAGCCATTTTTGGGTCGAAAAACGCTCAAATTTGCACCTGGTCTGTATTTTCTCAAAAACTGTCTGATCAGTTTTGAGATTTTTGCTTAAAAAGATTCCTCTTATATACCTCTGTGACGTGTATAAGTTTTGTTGCCCTTGAATCGCCGATCTCAGTGTGGCGGCCATTTTGAATTTTTGACGAGTCGGCGAAAAAATTTTTTTTCGCCCCAAATAACATTACTATCCATTTTGGGCCATTTGTAAGCAAAAAAAAATTTTCACCCTTTGAAAAAAATTTTGGACTTAAAAAATTTTCGGCACTTTTTTCCTTCATAATGGGAGCTGTCAGGACTGTACTCATAGAACGCTTGAAGATAGAGCTTAGAAATTGGCACTTTCAAATGGGAAGTCATATATGGCGACTTGTGTGGTGACCTTGAATTTGACCTTCGATGACCTTGAAAGGTCAAAACAGCCATTTTGGGGTCAAAAAATGCCCAGATTTGCCTTTGTAGATGAAATGCTTGCAGATAGAGCTCATGTTTGCATTATGAACATATAGGAAGACATATATGGCACAACTAATGATGACCTTGAACTTGACGTCAGATGACCTTGAGTGCCAAATGTCTGACTTGGAATGTGTAAATTGACCTAGGCGGCCTAAACGATTCCATCCAACATATAGAATATCAAATGCCGCACACATACATGTAATGGTTACATCGAAGTTCATACGGATGACCTTGATTGGTAAATCCCAAGGTCATATGTTTACACTGCGAACCTTGATTGGTAAATCTCAAGGTCTGTTACCTGCCAATGCTGCCATGGCCAAACCAAAATTGTCCGGTAACCTATCTTAGCCTTTGGGCTAATTTTTTTTTTTTTTTTTTTTTTTTTTTTTTTTCTTCCGCCACTTTTGGTTTCCGGACGATAACTTTAGATTGCCTTGACGGATCCTTGTCAAATTTTCACCGCAAGTCAGAAATGATATGAGGAAGAACCCTATTCTTTTGAGCCGGATCGGAGGTCCGTGAGGTCCGTGAGGATGAAATCAAGGCTAATTTTAAGACTTGGTTTCCGGACGATAACTGGAAAAATATTTATGCAATAGTTGCAGAACTCTGCATGGAGGTTCATATGCCACCAGGGAAGAACCCTATTGATTTTGGGATCGATCCGTCAAACGACCTTTGACCTAGAGGTCAAAATAATTTTTTGCTGATTCATCCTTGAGGCTTCCTGCATATCTCGGAAACCGTGCGTCGTAGAGCGAAACGGACGTTATTTTCGGACTCGTCGCCCTAGACAAACATCTCTAGGGTGTACTTTTTTAGGTTACCGGACCTATGGTCCGATAACCTATTGGCATGGCGTTGCGTCCGTCGTCCGTCGTCCGTCCGTCCGTCCGTCCGTCCGTCGTCCGTCCGTTCACATTTTTATCTTTAAAGTATACGGTCCGATCTTTCTGAAATTTTGCACAAAAATACCTAAAAATATTCCCAGGAAAGGTTTTTTTTAGTTTTCTGATTTCCGCATTTTTTTCAAAATGGCGGCCATTTTCGACAAAAAATGCCTGATTTTGGACTTTGGCGGCCATTTTCTCAAAATCTGTTCAGTAACTTTTTTTCTTTTTGATACATAACACTCCTCATATGTACTCCTGTGATGTGTATTAGTTTCGTTGCGCTTGAATCGCTCGAAGTGGGCCATTTTGGGCCAAACTCGGCCCAGATGGGACTTTCCCATGTTAAACTCTCCTATGCTTCATAATGGGACACATTAAGCCTAATATCTCACTTAATATTGAGATTAGAGACTAGGAATCAATTGTGGACATATAGGAAATGATATATGCTGAATATTCTCGTGACCTTGAATTTGACCTCTGACCTCGGTTTCAAGGTCAGAACGGCCGTTTTCGTCGAAAAATTGCCAATTTTGGACTTTGGCGATCGTTTTCTCAAAATCTGTTCAGTAACTTTTTTTCTTATTGATGCATAACACTCCTCATATGTACCCCTGTGACATGTATAAATTTCGTTGCCCTTGAATCGTTCGAAGTGCGCATTTTGGGCCCAAACTCGGCCCAACTGGGACTTTCCCATGTTAAATTCTCCTATGCTTTATAATGAGACACATTAAGCCTAATATCTCACTTAATATTGAGATTAGAGACTAGGAATCAATTGTGGACATATAGAAAATGATAAATGCCGAATATTCTGATGACCTTGAATTTGACCTTCGACCTCATTTTCAAGGTCACAGGACAAAATGTCTAACATCTCACTTATTATCGACTTTACAGCTTAGGGATCAATTGTGGACATATAGGAAATGAAATATGCTGAATATTCTGATGACCTTGAATTTGACCTCTGACCTCATTTTCAAGGTCACAGGACAAAATGGCTAATATCTCACTTATTATCAATTTTACAGCTTAGGAATCAATTGTGGACATATAGGAAATGATATATGCTGAATATTGTCGTAACCTTGAATTTGACCTCTGACCTCAGTTTGAAGGTCAGAGCACAAAATGGCTAATATCTTGCTTATTATTGACTTTAACGCTTAGGAATCAATTGTGGACATGTAGGAAATGATATATGCCGAATATTCTGATGACCTCGAATTTGACCTTTGACCTCATTTTCTAGGTCACAGGACAAAATGGCTAATATCTTGATTCTTAACGACTTTACAGCTTAGGAATCAATTGTGGACATATAGGAAATGATATACTCCGAATATTCTGATGACCTTGAATTTGCCCTTTGACCTTATTTTCAAGGTCATAGTACAAAATGGCCAATATCTCTCTTATTATCGATTTACCAGCTTAGGAATCAATTGTGGACATATAGGAAATGATATACTCCGAATATTCTGATGACCTTGAATTTGCCCTTTGACCTTATTTTCAAGGTCATAGTACAAAATGGCCAATATCTCTCTTATTATCGATTTAACAGCTTAGGAATCAATTGTGGACATATAGGAAATGATATTCGCCAAATATTCTGATGCCCTGAATTTGACCTTTGACCTTATTTTCAAGGTCATACTACAAAATGGCCAATATCTCGCTTATTATCAACTTTACAGCTTAGGAATCAATTGTGGACATATAGGAAATGATATACTCTGAATATTCTGATGACCTTGAATTTGACCTTTGACCTTATTTTCAAGGTCATAGTACAAAATGGCCAATATCTCGCTTATTATTGACTTTACAGATTAGGAATCAATTGTGCACATATAGGAAATATTCTCATGATCTTGAATTGACCTCTGACCTCATTTTCAAGGTCAGAGCACAAAATGGCTGATATCTCGCTTATTATTGACTTTACAGCTTAGGAATCAATTGTGGACCCATAGGAAATGATATAATGTTGAATATTCTGGTGACCTTGAATTTGACCTTTGACCTTATTTTCAAGGTCAGAGAACAAAATTGGTAATATCTCGCTCATTTTCGACTCTACAGCTTAGGAATCCATAGTGGACATATGGGGAATGATATATGCTGAATATTTTGGTGACCTTGAATTTGACCTTGACCTCATTTTCAAGGGCAGAGAACAAAAAAAGTTAATATCCCACTTGTTAGGGACTTTACAGCTTAGGATTCAATTGCGTACATATTAGAAATGATACATGCTGAATATTCTCATGACCTTGAACTTGACCTTTGACCTCATTTTCAAGGTCAAAACACAAAATGGCTAATATCTTAATTAATATCGACTTTACAGCTTAGGAATCATTTGTGGACATGCTAGAAATGATATGGGCAGAATGTTCTCATGACCTCAAATTGACCAACTACCTTATTTCCAAGGTTATGGGACAAAAGGCCAATATCTAAAATATACATTGTCCGGTAACCTTTCTTAGCCCTTGGGCTAATTTTTTTTGATCCGGCTCCGAGGTCCGTGAGGTCCGTGAGGATGAAATCGAGGAACTTGGTTTCCGGACGATAACTCAAAAATATTCAGGCAATAGTTGCAGAATTTTGCACGGAGGTTTATATATCACCAGGGAAGAACCCTATTGATTTTGGGATCGATACCTCAAACGACCTTTGACCTAGAGGTCGAAATAATTTTTTGCTGAGTCATCCTTGATTCATCCTGCATATCGGTGCGTCGTAGAGCGAAACGGACGTTATTTTCGGACTCGTCGCCCTAGACAAACATGTCTAAGGGGTATTATGGATGAACTTTGACCTTGACCCGAAATTTTTTTGCCGAGTCGGCATTTTTCGTTTTCGTCGATATCTCGGAAACGGTGCGTCGTAGAGCGAAACGGACGTTATTTTCGGACTCGTCGCCCTAGACAAACATGTCTAAGGGGTATTATTGATGAACTTTGACCTTGACCCGAAATTTTTTTGCCGAGTCGGCATTTTTCGTTTTCGTCGTTATCTCGGAAACGGTGCGTCGTAGCATTTTTCGTTTTCGTCGTTATCTCGGAAACGGTGCGTCGTAGAGCGAAACGGACAGTATTTTCGGACTCGTCGCACTAGACAAACATGTCTAAGGGGTATTATGGATGAACTTTGACCTTGACCCGATATTTTTTTGCCGAGTCGGCAGTTTTTGTTTTCGTCGATATCTCGGAAACGGTGCGTCGTAGAGCGAAACGGATGGTATTTTCGGACTCGTCGCCCTAGACAAACATGTCTAGCGGGTATTATGGATGAACTTTGACCTTGACCCGAAATTTGTCGACATTTTTCATTTTCGTCGATATCTAGTATTATAAATTATTCATCACACCGAAATGCCTCCAAGGCATCTTTAGGCCTTGACGTCTAGTTTCTTCCAATTTAGAGTTCGAGATTGATGTCAGGAATTTTTGAGAAAAAATTCTTTTGACATACATTTCTCTCTCCTCGTCTTTGAATACCAAGATAAGATTACCCAAACAGTTAATATACAGAGGTAGGTATGTAATAAATACTTGTTTTAAACAAGTTAAAACTTCCTATTATAACTGGACCTGATCTGATTTACCTGGACCCATATAGCGGCAGCAAAAATGCGAGGGCGTGATTCAAGATAGAACTTTCCAAATATTTTAGAATGTTCATCTTACTGAGGGCAAATTTGGTGACTGTATGCATGTAGATCGCTCAGAGCGCAGCACTAGTATTTCAACACCTGCAGCTTGGTGTCAAACACCAACCATACTACCTGACCTGCCAACTCTCACTGAATAATCATTGATGTGATTGGAAAGAGATATTCTACATTATAATGTGCAATAAGGATGGCAGAAAAGCAGGCCTGAGAAAGCTATGGTTGAATAAAAACTCAGAAGATTTGTGTCACTGTCAAAACATGTTTAATGTGCTCGAAATGTGGATCATCACAAAATCGCCATGTCACTGTGAAGATGAGCGAAAATAAAAGATTCTGCCTTTTCGCACTCTAACCAATCCGGACTGTTGGAGCAAAACTGTCATTGTATGACTGTGCATTATGATTGTGGTTGGCACGAACATCTTTGCATGGTACGAAATGCATGATATCAGGAACGAAATGATCGCTTGATCTGGTATTGCACATTCAGT
Organism: Terebella lapidaria; assembly: GCA_949152475.1. Classification (NCBI taxonomy): domain Eukaryota; kingdom Metazoa; phylum Annelida; class Polychaeta; order Terebellida; family Terebellidae; genus Terebella; species Terebella lapidaria. Next base: position 1,665,066 of record OX424568.1, on the reverse strand, counting down.
TTCTAAACAGCTGATCGTTGTGCGCCTATTCGACTATTGGACCATTTGACAAATCATTGGCCACTGAACTGGCAGCAGGCAATAAATTATCAGCCCTTTACCGGCTGATGTCTTTCGCAACCACTGCTACATGGTTTAATGCGGAAAAATGTACATACCAAATATCCAAGTTGCATTTTGTTGCAAGTTTACTCGCAGGTCGCAGTTTAGCTCGCAGGTCATTTTCGTAATGTCAATTCAATAGCCTGTAAGCGATATTTCTCTCTTCTCGTATGTGACTTCTCACATATCGCACCAGCTTTCCATGGGCTGAATATAAAGTAGAAATGATCAACCTGTCATGGGGGATCATCTTTGATTATCAGGAAAACTATTTCATACTACATGTAGTAGTTTATTTTACACAAGAGTTGATTTTACAGGGCTTACCGTATGAATGTTTGTTGTCTTGCAGAGACAATCAGCAACAAACTGAATTCACAGAGATGAAAACCTTTGCTTGGACCCTTCTTGTGTATGCCAAAAGTATGTAGTAACACTGGGAGAGTATCCTAAATATATTACCAATGTGAAATGTAAAAAATTGTGCATCTTGACATCTTGGTTGTTTTTTCCAGGTAAATTCTCAAACACAGAACTTGTTGTGAACTTCCACCTGTTGCTGTGTTGCCTGAATTATGTGATGCGGCTAACTCCTAGATTCCAACTGAAGCCTCCATACGGTTTGTATGATCTAGTTTGATAGCAGAACTTTAGCGATTTGTGAAGGATTGTTTGATAATAAATACAGAAAAGAATTTTGAAGGCTAGCATGAATTCAGGTCTTTGTTGTGCAGTTGATTAAATCCTATTTTCAGACCATTTGCGTCGGGACGGTGGAGAGGCAGATACGGACCTGAAAATGTTACAGAAACTTTGTGAAGTGTACGACGCGAAGTTTGAAGAAGTGGTTGTGGTTCAGGCGGACCACTTGGATACGGTCATAGTCGAGTTGCCTCAAACCAAGGGATTTATTGATGCAAGTAGTTGAATTTTGCCTGAGTGATGAAGTTCCGTTTATGCATGGGGATCAGGTGGTTCTTGTAACGTCTGACAAGTTACATTTTCTTATATTGCTCTGTGTTTCAATCCCAGACTATAAAAAAAGAAAAGAATAAAAAATAAAATAAATGAATATTATGATGAAAACATTTTGCCTGTGGTATTTCAGATTGCTGCTATGCGACAGGATTACAAAGCCACATACCTATCTAAGGGTGATATTGATGAGTTGTTGTTTCTTCAGAATGAACCTCATCTTATGACAGAGTGATGATCCTTATTGAATTTTTGTGATTTTTATATGAACGTAGCACAATAACAAAATTTTCTGTTACTGCTTTGTTGCATGTGGAATATCTCATTTCAGAACACTGAAGGAAACTGTTAAACCGAAGGAGTCAACAGAGTCCATTGATGAGTCCATGTTTCTGACACCTGTCAGGTATTACAGCATTCAAAACTTACCAGAACTGAATTCATAGTTTTGTGAGATGAAGAAATATTTTGTTTCTGTAAATGACAATTCAAGATATTGCCTTGAACAGATTACATCACTCCTGAACAAAATAGCAATAAGTGTCTATTAACTTACACTTAAAGGGCCACTGTATGGGATTCGGCTTTTAGGGGATTTCCAAGATTTTTCTCCCGACGCTTTATAGAACAAAGCGTCAGATGACGTTTTTGGTTTAGGATCTCTGCCGAGCCGACCTGGGCTGATCTGACAATTGGCTCGGCAGAGATTCTGGGTCAAAAACGTAATCTGACCTTTTGTTCTATAAATAGAAGCGTCGGGAGAAAAAACTTGGAAATCCCCTAAAAGCCGAATCCCATACAGTGGCCCTTTAATATCACATGTGTATGAATATCAAGTTCTTCCAAATGACACACTTTATTTTCATACAAACAATATGCATCAAATGAATACCTGAAGGTTATAAATAACCTTTTACAATGTTGATCAAACCGACAGGTCGGCCATGACGGCCATACAAAAGTTACGAGATGCTTTGAGTCGTGTCAAAGGGTCAAGTTCTGAGACACTCCAGAATTATTTCAAGGTATTAGGATTTACCTTTGCAGCGTTATTTGAATCACTTTCTTGACATCAGACCATAACATTGATTGTACATTTCCTATTGATTGTACATGTGTTTGGACTGTCATCTTGAATTCTCCCAAGGAATGTACCGTGAACCCTGTACCCTTCATTGCCAAACTTCTGTCTGACATGAAGCCAGTGTTCGTCAGTAGTTATATGTCACACACCGGGTGCAGCAGTCACAGTACAACAGAGATACGGTACCAACTGGCCACGCATCTTTACTACAGTGTCATGGAAACATTGCTCAAAAAGGTTAGGTTTCATGCTGAATTTACTGGTACCCATACTCCCATGCATGTATTGCAAGATGACATTAAATTCACTCATTTTCAGTTTTCATTTGAATGAATTTCAGATTCTCAGGACCATGTCTTGTCTTCCTGAAATGTTCTTGCAAATGTAAGTAAATCATGCATATTATAAGTGTTGTTCTTTTTTGTATCAATGACAGGAGACCAGTCATTTGGGGAACCAGCATTTCAGCAAACTGCTTCACAACGAGACATCACACAAATGTCTTCTGGCCTGTTCCCTGGAAGTGGTAATGGCTGCCTACGCAAGCAACTGTACACGTGTGTATTTTCTCACAGTACGACCTGACATTTGTGTGAATGAATAGTTGCACCAGTTTCAAATTCCTCACGGACAGTTTACCCAAGAGAATGTTAATATTGAAAGAAGACATGATTCATGCAAGCAATCAAGATTTAAGACCAGGTCTGTCTGCCCACAATACTTTCTAGCGTTGTCCACATCGTCACCACGTGGCTCAATGGAGGAAGAAGGTGATACGCTCTTCCCCTGGGCTTTAGCGGTGTTCAACCTCCAAGGCTTTGATTTCTTTGTGGTACTGGAAAGTTTCATGGATGCCCTCCCACCATTGCCTGGCAACATCATTGAGGTATCTTGAGAACAAATGTATCTGTACTAAGTACTTAATGTAGAGAAATACTGTATGGAAATCAGCAAGAGGCAACAGATTTCATTAGCTTCATTTTGTCTTTTCTCTTTCAGCATCTACGACAAGTTGAGTGTAAACTTCTCCAATCAGAAGCTTGGAAGCAGGTATTGACTCTGTCTGAGTGCTTAGCCTGTGCCTTACCTATCAGAAAAATGACCTCGTTTAAAATGAATGCTAGTTCACTTTAGTGCAAGAACTACGTAATATTTCTTCTCCCAATTCAGGGCTCGCCTGTGTTTGAGATGATCAAGGCTGTCGACGTACAGTCATGCTCTGCTGTTGGACTGGAGAACCAGAGCAGTAACTCTCTGCAGAAGTGAGTCAAGCTTCTTGATAGCGTAAACGTTGTGAAATGGAGAGAGCTCATGGGATGAAATTTGAAATGTACAATCAAAGAACAACAAGGGCGCTGTCTTTTGCGCAAAAACATGCCTCGGAGTACTTGCAGTATTTTGCTTTATCATGGCAGATGTTCCAATAAAGCAATGTAGAAGTAGACTTGTTCATGCTGGATAATTCCCTGCGATATTTGTGACAGGACGACGAAGTTGCCAGTGACTGACAGCCCGACAACTGGCTCACCCAGGTCTCTCCATGGTCAGGGGTTTCGACACTTCCATAACAAAGGTAGTGGGAGGCTTGTGCATTCCTCTGCTAAATGTTATGTACATTCAGTTGTCTGATATTGTATACAGGTATTTTGTCCATGATTCAAATGGAAAGCAAATGCAGTACAATATCCTGGTGAATCTAAGTTGAAAACAGTTCATGAATGGTTAGCATGGTCCTTGAATTGCACTGATTGTATATAACACATACAGTGTGTAGGCTGGCCTACAAAAGACTGCAGAGACTTTGCAGGGATCTGGAGATTCCCACCGATCTGGTTTGTAAAAAAGCAATTTTCTTGTCAATCAGTGACATGTTGCCAGTTGTATACTCACAAAATCATTGAGAAAACTGTCTCTGTATCCAGCAAAACAAGATGTGGAACTGTGTGGAGTTTTGTTTGGAGAAGCAGCCCTGGTTGATGAGGGACCGACACCTGGATCAACTGATCATGTGCTCCATGTTTGCTGTTTGTAAAGTGGTCGAGCAGGAGATCAAATTCAAGAAGATCGTCTCTGTATACAAAGAACTCCCACATGCGTCACAACAGGTCAGATTGACATTGTAAAGTGTGTCATTTTCTCGCCCAATACGTAGTTGGGGCTAGGTGTATTTGTACAAAGCACTAAGCTTGTAATATATCTACAAGACAGTTTTCAAAATATTGGCAAGATATTGGTGGCTATGTATCTTGGGGTAAATGAGACGATTAGCAGTGAAATTATGGAAGATTTGGCATAGAATTCACCGATAGAGCGTGAATTTCAGACAATTGTACACACTTGGATGTTTCGTATGTGTAATCATAAAATAGAATGATAATTTAGTTGTCCCCTGTTATTCAGACTTACAAGAGAGTGGCCATGCTCAATGGGGAGGATTATCAGTCCATCGTTGTCTTCTACAATCAAGTATTCGCACAACAGCTGAAGAACTTCATCCTGCAGTTTGCTTCAAACAATGCTAGCCAAGGGGTGAGCAAACTGATGGTCTGAGCAATGACTTGTGAATGAAAGAAGAAATCGGAGTACATTATATCTTGGTATAATGAGAGCAAAGTTTAACACGATTGAATGACATGGACATTGTTGAAAAAGCGTGTCATTTTATTTCCATATAGCAAACGGTGACAGGATCCCCAGCCGGTGGAGCTGCGCTCTCGCCTGTCACGCACCGACCTCTGTTACCACACGCGTCCCCGAGCTACTTGTAAGTGGGTCTGTTTGTCGTTCTGTATGATTGGGGGCACTCTAGAAGGCAAATAATTTGTCAACTTTGTAGGTTATAAACATAACTGAAATGTTATCAAGGGAAAATTGGTGATCTTATTCGTAATGTCTGTATGATCGTGCTCTGCAGGCAGCAATTAAAACGTATGCAATGCACATGACTGTATAATACTTGTATATTGACTGGGTACTGTATCATACTTGTATATTGACTGGGTACTGTATCATACTTGTATATTGACTGGGTACTGTATCATACTTGTATATTGACTGGGTACTGTATAATACTTGTATATTGACTGGGTACTGTATCATACTTGAATATTATTGACTGGGTACTGGTCTGTATTTGGCAGGAGATCAAAGAACTTCTATGTATCACCTCTCAAAACAAGTGAGTTTAAAACTCCGCCGTCACCGAGCCAGTGGACGCCTAGAACTCGGAAGATAGTCAGCAGTATTGGAGATTCTGTGGGGGTACGTTCGACACATGATTATTGAGCGTCCTCGGTATTAGGTGCCATATATGTAGTTCAAGAAAATTGATGGTTTAATGAAGTGATGGGCTTGGCATATGATTGGAACTGTTGCTCTTCAAATACAAGTTTATTTTTTCTCATAACAAAAGCCTGGTAGCAGTTTCGAAAGAAATAAAATAACGTGTATTCTCTAGTCTGCGGAGAAGTTCCGAAGTATCAACAATGTGATGAAGACCGCCCGAGCTAGATCGACTGCGAGCGCAAGCAAGTCATCGAAACGTTTGGCATTTGAAGAAATGGAAGGACCAGGGTAGACAAAAGTTGTTCACGTAATCTGATTGTTTCAACATACACATGTAGTTCATAATTAAGGCATTTCGGCAGAAATGCCTTTATGGTTTTAGCAGAATTTTTTTTTTTTTTTTTTTTTTTTTTCTCTTCTTCTTCCGCCACTTTTGGTTTCCGGACGATAACTTTAGATTGCTTTGACGGATCCTCGTCAAATTTTCACCACAAGTCAGAAATGATATGTGGAAGAACCCTATTCTTTTTGAGCCGGATCCGAGGTCCGTGAGGTCCGTGAGGATGAAATCAAGGCTAATTTTGAGACTTGGTTTCCGGACGATAACTGGAAAAATATTTACACAATAGTTGCAGAACTCTGCATGGAGGTTCATATGCCACCAGGGAAGAACCCTATTGATTTTGGGATCGATCCGTCAAACGACCTTTGACCTAGAGGTCGAAATAATTTTTTGCTGATTCATCCTTGAGGCTTCCTGCATATCTCAGAAACCGTGCATCGTAGAGCGAAACGGACGTTATTTTCGGACTCGTCGCCCTAGACAAACATCTCTAGGGTGTATTATTTTTTTTGATCCGGCTCCGAGGTCCGTGAGGTCCTTGAGGATGAAATCGAGGCTGATCTTGAAACTTGGTTTCCGGACAATAACTCAAAAAATATTCAGGCAATAGTTGCAGAATTTTGCACGGAGGTTTATATATCAACAGGGAAGAACCCTATTGATTTTGGGATCGATACGTCAAACGACCTTTGACCTAGAGGTCGAAATAATTTTTTGCTGAGTCATCCTTGAGGCATCCTGCATATCTCGGAAACGGTGCGTCGTAGAGCGAAACGGACGTTATTTTCGGACTCGTCGCCCTAGACAAACATGTCTAAGGGGTATTATGGATGAACTTTGACCTTGACCCGAAATTTTTTGGCGAGTCGGCATTTTTCGTTTTCGTCGATATCTCGGAAACGGTGCGTCGTAGAGCGAAACGGACGTTATTTTCGGACTCGTCGCCCAAGACTAACATGTTTAAGGGGTATTATGGATGAACTTTGACCTTGACCCAAAATTTTTTTGCCGAGTCGGCATTTTTCGTTTTCGTCGATATCTCGGAAACGGTGCTTCGTAGAGCGAAACGGACGTTATTTTCGGACTCGTCGCCCTAGACAAACATGTCTTAAGGGTATTATGGATGAACTTTGACCTTGACACGAAATTTTTTTGCCGAGTCGGCATTTTTCGTTTTCGTCGATATCTCGGAAACGGTGTGTCGTAGAGCGAAACGGGCGTTATTTTCGGACTCGTCGCCCTAGACAAACATGTCTAAAGGGTATTATGGATGAACACCCTTTATGGATGAACTTTGACCTTGACCCGAAATTTTTTTGCCGAGTCGGCATTTCTCGTTTTCGTCGATATCTCGGGAACGGTGTGTCGTAGAGCGAAACGGACGTTATTTTCGGACTCGTCGCCCTAGACAAACATGTCTAAAGGGTATTATGGATGAACTTTGACCTTGACCCGAAATTTTTTTGCCGAGTCGGCATTTCTCGTTTTCGTCGATATCTCGGGAACGGTGTGTCGTAGAGCGAAACGGACGTTATTTTCGGACTCGTCGCCCTAGACAAACATGTCTAAAGGGTATTATGGATGAACTTTGACATTGACCCGAAATTTTTTTGCCGAGTCGGCATTTTTTGTTTTCATCAATATCTCGGGAACGGTGTGTCGTAGAGCGAAACGGACATTATTTTCGGACTCGTCGCCCTGACAAACATGTCTAAGGGGTATTATGGATGAACTTTGACCTTGACCCGAAATTTTTTGCCGAGTCGGCATTTTTCGTTTTCGTCGATATCTCGGGAACGGTGCGTCGTAGAGCGAAAAGGACGTTATTTTCGGACTCGTCGCCCAAGACTAACATGTCTAAGGGGTATTATGGATGAACTTTGACCTTGACCCGAAATTTTTTTGCCGAGTCGGCATTTCTCGTTTTCGTCGATATCTCGGGAACGGTGTGTCGTAGAGCGAAACGGACGTTATTTTCGGACTCGTCGCCCTAGACAAACATGTCTAAAGGGTATTATGGATGAACTTGACCTTGACCCGAAATTTTTTTGCCGAGTCGGCATTTTTCGTTTTCGTCAATATCTCGGGAACGGTGTGTCGTAGAGCGAAACGGACATTATTTTCGGACTCGAAGCCCTGACAAACATGTCTAAGGGGTATTATGGATGAACTTTGACCCTGACCCGAAATTTTTTGCCGAGTCGGCATTTTTCGTTTTCGTCGATATCTCGGAAACGGTGCGTCGTAGAGCGAAACGGACGTTATTTTCGGACTCGTCGCCCAAGACTAACATGTCTAAGGGGTATTATGGATGAACTTTGACCTTGACCCACAATTTTTTTGCCGAGTCGGCATTTCTCGTTTTCGTCGATATCTCGGGAACGGTGTGTCGTAGAGCGAAACGGACGTTATTTTCGGACTCGTCGCCCTAGACAAACATGTCTAAAGGGTATTATGGATGAACTTTGACCTTGACCCGAAATTTTTTTGCCGAGTCGGCATTTTGCGTTTTCGTCGATATCTCGGGAACGGTTCGTTGTAGAGCGAAACGGACATTATTTTCGGACTCGTCGCCCTGACAAACATGTCTAAGGGGTATTATGGATGAACTTTGACCTTGACCCGAAATTTTTTGCCGAGTCGGCATTTTTCGTTTTCGTCGATATCTCGGAAACGGTGCGTCGTAGAGCGAAACGGACGTTATTTTCGGACTCGTCGCTCTAGACAACATTTATCGTATATGTATTATGGATGAACTTTGACCTTGACTAAAAAATTTTTTGCCGAGTTGGCATTTTTCGTTTTCGTCGATATCTCGGAAACGGTGAGTCGTAGAGCGAAACGGACTTTTTTTTCGGACTCCTCGCCCTAAACAAACATGTCTAAGGGGTATTATTTTAACGGTAAATTTTTTTGCGGAGTCGACATTTTTCATTTTCGTCGATATCTAGTATATATTATAAATTAATCATCACACCGAAATGCCTCCAAGGCATCTTTAGGCCTTGACGTCTAGTTTAAAGGTGATCCAATGCTGAAAAGTGGCATCAAATCGTCCAAAACAAACATGGTGATTTTTTGTTCAAAGGTCTGAGCCAGTGCTGCTAGCAAAGAGAAAGAAACTCTTGGAGTCGTCCTTGCAAACTGCTCAGACACACACAGGTGACGGGGGTATCTTTAACTTCTGCCATTCATAAAACTGTATGATGGATCAGTTATCGATTAAAGATCTTTTATCACAGTCCATGCTTAGGTGAATGTCCGTTATTTTTTCCTGTGTTGCAGATGAGCAGAATGGGAGCACATCCTAAGACAACGGGGGTATCGTGTACAAATTTAGACTATACATGTGTATGTTATTTATTTTACGTCGCTGAGGGCGTTCGAAAATGTAGTTTGCCAAGGTTATCTGTTTGGAGCAATTGCAAACACAGAAATCTTAGTTTTGTTCCGATTTAGTGATGATGGCTATAATCTAGCCTGATGAGAATGGATTTATTCAAGAAGTTCACGCATTATTCTGTGACAGATAATCAAGGAGTACTGTTGTAAGATTCTGTCAAAAGTTGACGACAATGGGTCCAAAACCAAAGCTGGAACAAATGTGTTTCTCAATGGAATTTGCTGTTCAGCAGTATTGAAATTGGTCTAAATTAAACAAAGTCCCCCACATCGTTTAGACGTACAGGAGAACTCCAGAAATGTGGTCAGATGCATTGGTCCCGAACGCCAGCATAGGCATTTACATGTTAAGGTTACTCCTATAATGTGGCCACTCCCCTTATCCACAATGCGGTCAGTGTATCTGGTCCCAAAAGCCAATAAAATCACACAATACGGCCACCAAGCAGCCAACGCCCAAACTCACTGATGCGGTCAATTGAACATTAGCCTCATGCGGCCAGTCGTCTGCATGTCTTCATTGACCGATGCGGTCAGCTGAACATTTACTTTAGCCAAGAGCAGCAGGCCGACCGGCTGTCTGTGTGTCACTTCTTCACACTTCTCTTCTCTTGGCTTACACAAACGTTGATAAACACACACAAGTAGATTTGTCAGCAAAGATATCGCATCATGTTCTAAACGCCGCCAAACAACAATCACATCTTTCTTCAAAAAGTGACATTCAGTTGTTCTAAATATTCTGTTAGTAAACTGTATTGACATTTTAGTATTTGTGTTTCAAATATTACATTTATGATATAACTTGGTTCAATAAAATGCTATTCACATATAAACTACATGTAAATGTTTTATCTAACTCATACACATGTACAAATTGTATAATATATGTTGAGTTTCGCTTGAGTTAACATCAGATAAACAATATGGCCGGTGCAAAATAGGGCTGGAGTCCTATAATGTGGCCACTCCTATAATGTGGCCAAAATCATGGGTCCGATGGGTGACCACATTACTGGAGTTCTACTGTATAGGCTTTTGTTCTGAATCGAGACTTGAGAGTCGTACTTGATAAACTGGAATCATGACGAATCGTGATTAGTCAACCTGTAGATTTATAGCGATTTGTTTCGTGCTGCATTTTACAGTAGAGATATTCTTACATAATAAGATATTTGCTAGGTTCTATTATCATGTAATAGTTATATCTTTGGCGATGATACTCCTGCTGGGAGCCTTGGCAAATCTCCAAACTATATTGTTTATGTTACGGATTGTTATTTTTGGTCAAAAGTTTTACCGATTTGCCAGTGATTGAGATATTTGGTTCACATTTGCTGCTGTACTCAAAATAATTGAAGCAGAATGTATGAGCATTATCTGCCCTTACATAATATAATAGAATGACTTGGTGCTACTGAAGTATTTCCTGCAACCATACTCCACTTTCTAAGAGCAGTCATTGTTTGGAATAACTGTCGATCCTCCTCGATTTGGACAAAAAGTGTACACACAAATTTTTCCTTGACTATTGGGAATGGAGTAAATTTCCTCTTTGAAATGCTAACATTTAAAGCAGACACAATAAAAATCATTCCCATGAAATCAAGGAGTATTCTATGTGTGTAATGTGTATGAAGAGAAAATATTTCACAAACAAACCATGCTTAATTGTCCTCAGTGTTCAAAATTGTGTGTTTTATATTTTGTTGGGAGAATACTACAGCCTAACCAACCTTCTAGTTTGAACGATTAATGTATTAGACATTGTGATATAAGAATGTGTGCCGATTTAATTGTGAGCTGAGATGGATAATATAACAAACAAGGATTGCTCTAATTCATACAGCAGCAATGTGCTTGTGTTTTGTGTTCAAGCATGTGTTCAAGATATTTTATTTTACCTGTGTGAAAATCATGATCACAAACGCCTAATAAAAGACATTGAATGAATTTTGGTTTTTGATCTTGACAATTTCAGATGTATATAGGTTTATGTCAGTATAACAGTTTTCATTCTTCATCCTTTGTAGCCATTTTATGAAAGAATGTGTGTGAATTTTGTGTTTGAATGAGGACCATTCAGGGTAGAGCAAACCAAGAAAATAATGGCCATTGAACTCTGTGCTAAATAGCCATGCTCTTGCGTTATGGAGGTGACCTGCAAGTTGGGATTTACGAGTTCTGTCCCCAAATTCAGCATTCGATGTCATCATTAAAGCTGAACATCAAGGTCACCAAAGGTCACCAGTTTTGATATGCAAATTTTGTGTCTAGGATGAGCGAATGGATCAAAAAGGAGAATGTCAAGGTACAAAGTAGACAAAGTAAATTGATGGACAGCAATAATTGGAATGAACCCCGAGCAATCTTTATGCTGTGTCGTTTCATTATACAGTAAACTCTCGTTATTTCAAAGTCGGATATATCGAAGTACCCACTTATAACGAAGCATAATGTTGGTCCCGCCCAGTCCCCATTCAGTTACATTATAAACAAAGCCGGTTATAACGAAATGGATATATCGAAATTTCGCTTATATCAAACATATTAGCTGGTCCCAACCCAGTGAAAATCATTGAATTTACTGCGGTTAAATCGAAGCCGGTCAATTTCACGCCCCACTGGCAATTGACAATCGCGGCTCAGATAGAAATCGTGGCCGCATACATTGGCTATTGGTGCATAGGGGGCTGTGATTTTAGTTGCTGGCTGTCTGAATGCGTCACTGGTCGATTGCAATCAGTTGGGCTCAGTTGTTCCACGATGTAGTTACAGTCTTCCTTTCACATGATATCGAGCAGATTTTGTCATATTGAGTAGATTATGTAACAATAGGAGGTTTATCACTTTCTTGAGGGCGGACAGTATAAATAAAGCAAATTATGAACAAATTCATCAAACGTCATCATGGCTACCAAACGGAAACATGTATCCATCGAAACAAAACTCGCAGCTATTGCTGAAGTCGACAAAAAAACTAGACGCTTCCGGTCGCCTACGACCGCTTGGGTGTATCCCCCGTAGCCCTATCATCTCTGTTGCCCCAAATATATCACTGTCAAGTGTGAAAAACTAGAGCAAGGGCTAAAAAAGATTACCAGAGAAATGTTAAATCTCAAGTCACAACTGTTTTCTTTTCCCCACCAAAATTGCTGCACTGATTTTCTGAGGTTATTGAAGGTCGAATTCAAAATCACCACTGAAATCTCTTTATATGAATTTCCATTCGACATGTTTGATAAAATAACGAAAATACAGATAGATCAATCTTTTCACTAGATTTATATTTCAACTCAGAATATTTTACCAATTTGGCTCCAAGTTGAAATTCAAAGTAAAATTTGACCAAAAATGCATTTCAAGATGACAAAATTGGAGCCAGATCAAACTTTTTGTCATGAGTTATATTTTAACTCATAATATGTGCCAAACTTGGTATTAAGTTGAAATTCAATGTAAAAGTTGATCAAAACTGCATTTCAAGATGACGACATTGGAGCCAGATCGAACTTTTCGCCATGAGTTATATTTCAACTCATAATATGTGCCAAACTTGGTATCAAGTTGAAATTCAATGTAAAAGTTGACCAAAACTGCATTTCAAGATGACGAAATTGGAGCCAGATAGAACTTTTTTGTCACAAGTTATATTTTAACTCATAATATGTGCCAAACTTGGTTTCAAGTTGAAATTCAAGCTAAAAGTTTACCAAAACTGCATTTCAAGATGAAGAAATTGGTGCCAGATCGAACTTTTCATCATAAGTTATATTTGTATCCCCCGAACAAAGTTCGGCGGATACTATGGATTTGGCTTCGTTGTCCGCATCCGCGTCCGCAGAGATTTTCTTGTGAACGCGCTACAGGCCGCAATTCTCACCCGATCACCATTATTTTTTGCAGGCACATATATAATGGTAAGATCCCGACACCAATCGATTTTGGTTGCCGTGGCAACTGAGTTGGTCGTTTGGGGACACATTTTGCATTGAAAACAGCCTGTTTGAGACACATGGATTGTGAACGCGCTACAGGCCGCAATTCTCACCCGATCACCATTATTTTTTGCAGGCACATATATTATGGTAAGATCCCGACACCAATCGATTTTGGTTGCCGTGGCAACTGAATTGGTCGTTTGGGGACACATTTTGCATTGAAAACAGCCTGTTTGAGACACATGGCTTGTGAACGCTCTACAGATGGCATTTTTTGACGAATCTCGATAATATTTGGAAGTGTTGTTGGGAAGGGCTGTCACACGAAACCAATCGTTTTTTAGAATGATCATATAAATATTAATATGTTAACAGCCTAACTTATTACAGAATTTTGAAATATCCATTTTGACATGTACGATCATTCCAATAGCCTGTACAGTGGAAGGTAATGACACTGGTTTCTTGTTCAGAATGGAGAACTGAAGTTTTCAGTGAAAACAGGACAATATTACTGAATAAGTTAACATTAGTTTTATTAGTTAAGTCTATTATTGTCCACAATAAAAATAGTTAAGACGAGAAACGTTTATTATTAAGCTCAACAAGGTAAAGGTTTTGTCCAGTACAAATTTCATGGGTGTAACTGAATAAGTTAACATTATTAGGTTACCGGACCTATGGTCCGATAACCTATTGCCGTCACGTTGCGTCCGTCGTCCGTCCGTCGTCCGTCCACAGCTGTATCTTTAAAGTTTATAGGCGGATTTTTCTGAAATTTTGCACAAAAATGCCTAAAAATATTTCAAGAGGGGTTTTTTTTTTAGTTTTTTTATTTTCGCATTTTTCTCAAAATGGCGGCCATTTTTGACGAAAAATGGCCAATTTTGGACTTTGGCGGCCATTTTCTCAAAAACTGTCTGATCAGTTTTGAGATTTTTGTTTCAAAAGATTCCCCTTATGTACCTTTATGATGTGTATAAGTTTTGTTGCCCTTGAATCGCTGGTCTCCGTGTGGCGGCCATTTTGAATTTTTGACGGGTCGGCGAAAAAAATTTTTTTTGGCCCAAATCGCGTTACTATCCATTTCGGGCCATTTCTAGGCAAAAAAAAAATTTTCACCCTTTGAAAAAAATTTTGGACTTGGAAAATTTTCGGCACCTTTTTCCTTCATAATGGGAGCTGCCCGGACTGTACTCATAGAACGCTTAAAGATAGAGCTTAGATATTGGCACTTTCAAATGGGAAGTCATATATGGCGACTTGTGTGGTGACCTTGAATTTGACCTTGGATGACCTTGAAAGGTCAAAATAGCCATTTTTGGGTCGAAAAATGCCCAAATTTGCAGCTTTTCTGTCTTTTCTCGAAAACTGTCTGATCAGTTTTGAGATTTTCGTTTCAGAAGATTCCCTCTATGTACCTTTATGATGTGTATAAGTTTTGTTGCCCTTGAATCACTGGTCTCCGTGTGGCGGCCATTTTGAATTTTTGACGGGTCGACGAAAAAAAATTTGTTTGCCCCAAATTGCGTTACTATCCATTTTGGGCCATTTCTAGGCAAAAAAAAAATTTTCACCCTTTGAAAAAAATTTGGGACCGAAAATTTTCGGCACTTTTTTCCTTCATAATGGGAGCTGCCTAGACTGTACTCATAGAATGCTTGAAGATAGAGCTTAGAAATTAGCACTTTCAAATGGGAAGTCATATATGAAGACTTGTGTGGTGACCTTGAATTTGACCTTGGATGACCTTGAAATGTCAAAACAGCCATTTTTGAGTCGAAAAATGCCCAAATTTGCACCTTGTTTGTCTTTAATCGAAAACTGATCACTTTTGAGATTTTTATTTCAAAACATAGTAATTGGGGTTTTTGACATGATGTGTATAAATATGTATATAGTGTATAAAGTGCCTTGAATTGCTCAAAAGGCTAGAAATTTAGGCTGAATAGGCCCCAAATTTAATTTTTGGTCGTTTTCCTTCAAATTTATCTGATCAGTTTTGAGATTTTTGTTATAAAACATGCTAATTGGGGTCCCTGACATTGTGTATAAAGATGGAGTGCTTTGAATTGCTTAAAAGGCCCCTTGAGTGTGTAAATTGGCCTCTACAGCCAAAAAATGTTTGTAGGTATAGCTGGAATTGGAAGTCATATACATGTATACCACAAATATATGTGGCTTTTTTGGGTGACGTTGAACTTGACGTCAGATGACATTGAGTGCTATATCTCAGTGTCACGTCCAACAAGAAATGTGTAAATTTCGTTTATAGACAAAAGACTTGTAGATAGACCTTGTATTTGTATTTTGAACATACATGTACATGAATACAATGTTATATGCTGCACACTTAATGATGACATTGAAGTTCACGAAGATGATTGGTTTATCTTAACGTCATATCTCACCTGTCCTGTTTCAACTAAAGTTGTCCGGTAACCTATCTTAGCCCTTGGGCTAATTTTTTTAATAGTTAAGTCTATTATTGACCACAATAAAAATAGTTAAGACAAGAAATATTTATTATTAACCTCAACAAGGTAAATGTTCTGTCCAGTACAAATTTCATTGGTGTAACCGAATAAGTTAACATTACTTTCACTAGTTAAGTCTATTATTGACCACAATAAAAATAGTTAAGTCTATTATTGACCACAATAAAAATAGTTAAGATGAGAAATATTTATTATTAAGCTCAACAAGGTGAAAGTATGTCCAGTACAGATTTCATGGGTGTACTGAATAAGTTAACATTATTTTTACTAGTTTAGTCTATTATTGACCACAATAAAAAATAGTTAAGACAAGAAATATTTATTATTGGGCTCAACAAGGTAAAGATTCTGTCCAGTAGACATTTTATTTCTGTAACCAAATAAGTTAACATTTTTTTTGCTAGTTAAGTCTATTATTGACCTCAATAAAAATAGTTAAGATGAGAACCAATTATTATTGAGCTCAACAAGGTTAAGGTTTTGTCCGGTAGAAATTTCTGGGTGTAACCGAATAAGTTAACTTTATTTTTACATGTTAAGTCTATTATTGACCACAATGAAAATAGTTAAAACAAGAAATATTTATTATTGGGCTCAACAAGGTGAAGGCTTTGTCCAGTAGAGATTTTATGTTTGTGACCAAATAAGTTAACATTATTTTTTTGCTAGTTAAGTCTATTATTGATCACAATAGCTTTTTATGAAAACATTGATCAACTTTTACTTTGAATTTCAACTTGAGACCATGTTTGGCACAAATTATGAGTTAAAATATAACTTTATATGGTGAAAAATTCGATCTGGCTCCAATTTCGTCATCTTGAAATGCAGTTTTGGTCAACTTTTACTTTGAATTTCAACTTGAAAGCATGTTTGGCACATATTATAAGTTGAAATATAACTTATGACGAAAAGTTCTATCTGGCTCCAATTTCGTCATCTTGAAATGCAGTTTTGGTCAACTTTTACATTGAATTTCAACTTAATACCAAGTTTGGCACATATTATGAGTTGAAATATAACTCAAGGCAAAAAGTTTGATCTGGGTCCAATTTCGTCATCTTGAGATGCAGTTTTGGTCAACTTTTAGTTTGAATTTCAACTGGAAATCAAGTTGGGCAGGTATTATGAGTTAAAATATAACTCATGACGAAAAGTTTGATCTGGCTCCAATTTTGTCATCTTGAAATGCAGTTTTGATTAACTTTTACTTTGAATTTCAACTTGAAACCATGTTTGGCACATACATGTATTATGAATCGAAATATAACTTATGGTGAGAAGTTCAATCTAGCTCCAATTTCGTCATCTTGAAATGCATTTTTGGTCAAATTTTACTTTGAATTTCAACTTGGAACCAAGTTTGTAAAATATTCTGAGTTGAAATATAAATAGGTGAAAAGATTGATCTATCTGTATTTTCGTTATTTTATCAAACATGTCGAATGGAAATTCATATAAAGAGATTTCAGTGGTGATTTTGAATTCGACCTTCAATAACCTCGGAAAATCAGTGCAGCAGTTTTGGTGGGGAAAAGAAAACAGTTGTGACTTGGGATTTAACATTTCTCTGGTAATCTTTTTTAGCCCTTGCTCTAGTTTTTCACACTTGACAGTGATATATTTGGGGCAACAGAGATGATAGGGCTACGGGGGATACACCCAAGCGGTCGTAGGCGACCGGAAGCGTCTAGTTTAACTCATAATATGTGCCAAACTTGGTATTAAGTTGAAATTCAATGTAAAAGTTGACCAAAACTGCATTTCAAGATGACGAAATTGGAGCCAGATAGAACTTTTTGTCATAAGTTATATTTTAACTCATAATATGTGCCAAACTTGGTTTCAAGTTGAAATTCAAGTTAAAGTTTACCAAAACTGCATTTCAAGATGAAGAAATTGGAGCCAGATCGAACTTTTCATCATAAGTTATATTTTAACTCATAATATGTGCCAAACTTGGTTTCAAGTTGAAATTCAAACTAAAAATTGACCAAAACTGCATTTCAAGATGACGAAAATGGAGCCAGATCGAACTTTTCACCATAAGTTATATTTCGACTTATAATATGTGCCAAACATGCTTTCAAGTTGAAATTCAAAGTAAAAGTTGACCAAAACTGCATTTCAAGATGACGAAATTGGAGCCAGATCCAATTTTTCACCATAAGTTATATTTTAACTCATAATTTGTGCCAAACATGGACTCAAGTTGAAATTCAAAGTAAAAGTTGATCAATGTTTTCATAAAAAGCTATTGTGATCAATAATAGGCTTAACTAGCAAAAAAATAATGTTAACTTATTTGGTCACAGCCATAAAATCTCTACTGGACAAAGCCTTCACCTTGTTGAGCCCAATAATAAATATTTCTTGTCTTAACTTTTTTCATTGTGGTCAATAATAGACTTAACACGTAAAAATAAAGTTCACTTATTCGGTTACATCCAGAAATTTCTACCGGACAAAACCTTAACCTTGTTGAGCTCAATAATAATTGTTTCTCATCTTAATTATTTTCATTGAGGTCAATAATAGGCTTAACTAGCAAAAAAAATGTTAACTTATTTGGTTACAGACATAAAATGTCTACTGGACAGAATCTTTACCTTGTTGAGCCCAATAATAAATATTTCTTGTCTTAACTATTTTTATTGTGGTCAATAATAGACTAAACTAGTAAAAATAATGTTAACGTATTCAGTACACCCATGAAATCTGTACTGGACATACTTTCACCTTGTTGAGCTTAATAATAAATATTTCTCATCTTAACTATTTTTATTGTGGTCAATAAAAGACTTAACCATTTTTGTTGTGGTCAATAATAGACTTACCTAGTGAAAATAATGTTAACTTATTCGGTTACACCAATGAAATTTGTACTGAACAAAATATTTACCTTGTTGAGGTTAATAATAAATATTTCTTGTCTTAACTATTTTTATTGTGGTCAATAATAGACTTAACTATTAAAAATAATGTTAACTTATTCAGTTACACCCATGAAATCTGTACTGGACAAAACCTTTACCTTGTTGAGCTTAATAATAAACGTTTCTCGTCTTAACTATTTTTATTGTGGACAATAATAGACTTAACTAGTAAAACTAATGTTAACTTATTCAGTAATATTGTCCTGTTTTCACTGAAAACTTCAGTTCTCCATTCTGAACAAGAAACCAGTGTCATTACCTTCCATTGTACAGGCTATTGGAATGATCGTACATGTCAAAATGGATATTTCAAAATTCTGTAATAAGTTAGGCTGTTAACATATTAATATTTATATGATCATTCTAAAAAACGATTGCTTTTGTGTGACAGCCCTTCCCAACAACACTTCCAAATATTATCGAGATTCGTCAAAAATTGCCATCTGTAGAGCGTTCACAAGCCATGTGTCTCAAACAGGCTGTTTTCAATGCAAAATGTGTCCCCAAACGACCAATTCAGTTGCCAAGGCAACCAAAATCGATTGGTGTCGGGATCTTACCATAATATATGTGCCTGCGAAAAATAATGGTGATCGGGTGAGAATTGCGGCCTGTAGCGCGTTCACAAGCCATGTGTCTCAAACAGGCTGTTTTCAATGCAAAATGTGTCCCCAAACGACCAATTCAGTTGCCACGGCAACCAAAATCGATTGGTGTCGGGATCTTACCATTATATATGTGCCTGCAAAAAATAATGGTGATCGGGTGAGAATTGCGGCCTGTAACACGTTAGCGCGTTCACAAGAAAATCTCTGCGGACGCGGACGCGGACGACGAAGCCAAATCCATAGTATCCGCCGAACTTTGTTCGGGGGATACAATAAAGTCTAAAACAGAAGTTGCAAAACAATTTGAAGTGCCGATCAGCACCTTATCAACATGGTTGAAAAACAGAGAATCTCTCGCAAAATCTCAAGACAGCTTCTGCCCCGCTAGAAAGCGCATGAGAACAGCAAAACATGCAGACGTTGAATCAGCACTACTGATGTGGTTTAAAAATGCCAGAAGCCAAAACGTGCCCATCTCTGGTCCGATTCTCATGGCTAAAGCTCAAACACTTGCCACAAGTCTTGGCATTGATGATTTTCAAGCAAGTGATGGTTGGCTGTCGAGATTCAAGGTGCGACACGACATCCAGTTCCGTGTGATCAGCGGTGAATCAGGCGCAGTCGCATCTTCGGCAACAGATCAATGGACCACAACCACTCTGCCAAAACTTCTCGCAGATTCCCCCCCCCCCCCCCAAGGATATCTTCAATGCTGATGAAACTGGACTGTTTTTCCGCTTATTACCTGACAAATCACTTGTGCTCAAAGGTGATTCATGCCATGGGGGGAAGCGCGCCAAAGACAGACTCTCGATCCTTCCTTGTGCAAACATGGATGGAACAGAAAAACTTCCGCTCCTCGTAATCGGCAAAGCTGAAAAGCCACGGTGTTTCAAGGGTGTGAAATCGCTGCCAACCCCCTATCGCCACAATAAACGAGCTTGGATGATGTCTGTTATTTTCACTGACTGGCTACGTGAACACGATCGCAAATTCGCGCTACAAAAACGTAAAATTGCCCTTGTGATCGACAGCTGTCCTGCACATCCACGTGTCACTGGACTTAAAGCCATCACGCTCGTGTTTTTGCCACCAAACACAACCAGCAAAACACAACCCATGGATCAGGGCATCATCGCAAACCTGAAACATCACTACAGACAGCTTATGTTGCATCATCTCGTTACTTCCATCGACAGACACGAGGCATTTTCTGTCACCGTGCTGCACGCTATGCGCTTCATTCAGCAGGCTTGGTCGCGAGTGAAACCGTCAACGATCGCCAATTGCTTCAAACACTGTGGATTTGTTACCCCCGCGCTTGTGAATTCTGACACTGACACGGACCCTGACGATGATGTCCCTCTATCCGAACTTATTGCCCAACTTCACAGTTCTGGATATGAAGTGAACGGAAATATAACTTTAGGTGAAAAGTTTGATCTGGCTGTGATTTCGTTTTTGTTATCGAACATGTCGAAATGGACATTCATATGCATTGGTTTCAGTGGTGATCTTGAATTCGCCCTTCAATAACTTTGAAAGATTAATTTAGCAATTTTGGTGGGGAAAAAAAAACAGTTGTGGCCTAAGATTTTATATTTTTCTGGTAATCTTCTCTATCCCTTGTTTTAGTTTTTCACTTATTAGTAATATATTTGGGGCATGAGGAATGATAGTACTACGGGGGATACACCCAAGCGGTCGTAGGCGACCGGAAGCGTCTAGTTTATCATGGGTCCCACACCCACATGTCACATACATACATGCATATACAAGACCAGTTTACTCACATATACAGAAATGTGTCCTATATCTGGACCACAAAGCACCATTGCAAACATCTTTAGGGGATTTTGGGGTGACATTTTGCACAGTTCCTGGAACCTTTCACTGAAGTCAACGAATTGATACATGGGCTGAAATTCAATGTTTATTCAGTGCAACAATCCGACACTTGACTTCCCTGTTGGGGCATGATTCCTACAGGATCATGATTATCGTGTTGTACTTTTTGGTGAATACGAGAAGAGAAGCTTTATGAGTTTGGAATAAAGATATCAAATGTGCAATACAAGGTGGCCCACATCCTTGTTGCTGATATCTGAGGGCGTTATGTAAGTGCATGAAACGGGATATTACAAGGATAATATAACTAGTTTCATAATATTTTCGTAAACACACTAAGTTTGTGGGATTAGTGTAGCCCTCCAATTACACTACTGAGTAGGCGTTTCTCCCTACTGGCCAGTCACATGTCACCAGACAATAGTCCCTCATTAATTCAAAACGTCAATCTGTGACAAGACTTATAACCCGAATCAACAGCCATCAAAGAACATTCGTGAATAATCACTGCACAAGATATACATTGAAACTTGAATAGTTGTTTATTGTAAGAAGATGGCAGAGAACCAAGACTACATTGAAATGGACATTCAGGACTCTCCTGATGAAGACACAAGAGATAGTGTCGTAGATGCAGAGAGCTCTGGATCAGTCACTGGACGCGACAGTGAGTATGACGTCAGAAGGGTGCAGATCCCGGGGAAGCAGGAACGAACAACTCGTAAATTGTGGATCTCTGACGTGGTCGGAATAACACTTCTGGTCATTCTGATCATCACAGCCATTACCATTGTAACAATCAGAAAAAACTTTTTAGCGTATCCGACCTAATGCCATGATGTTTGTTTGCAATGTGTTGTGATCAGTCAAATGGACACGGTCATATGGAGCATAATTTACGGTTGGTTTCCCAATAAAGTTCGAAGTATTGTATCATTTCAGTATGTAATTTAGGTAGCTTGATGTCCCTTTAGTGTAATTTGTAAGTTTAGTGGTATATTTCTCTGTCTGACTTGTACTTTTGGCCCTCGAGTAGATGGGGGTTTAGAGTGGTCATTCCGGCCAGGCCATTTTATTGATTGATTCGCCCGTGCATACGTCATGTTGTGTAATATAGTCACTGCCTCGTATCGGTTTCGTTGTAAAGTTATTTTGGTTGTCTCAACAAATATAAATGTTCTATTTTGATAATACATGTCACTTACGGTGGTTCTATTTTGTATTTCAGTCAATCACACACCCGTATATGCATCACGCATTTGAAGCACAGTGTCATGAACGGAACCACATTTGAATGTCTGTACCTTGAAGAAAGTGGTCGAATAAACCTTGTGCTAGTGCATTGACGTTTCTCCATTTGAATTCTACATTATTGACGTAAACCCTGCCGTGTTCCTGGCTTACCTGCTGATGACGTCATAGTGCACCTGTTAGAATGGCGACTGCTGGAGAATTACCTGTGGACTGCCAAGACGACCTGGAGGGAGCTCCCCCTGGTAGACCTGGATTAGTGGACAGTCAGCCTGTAGAGGAACAGCGTCGTAGTGCACGGACGAGGACCTTGACAGGAAAGGGACTCGAGTACATGCTGGACGTCAAACAGAAGAAGCTGAAATCTGTGTTTAATCGTTTGTGTGACAAATGTAAATTAATTGAGGATTTGATGAATGTTAATGCCAAGTCACGTGAAGTTCAGCCTTTGTTTGCTGAATGGTTAACGATGTATGAGGAGCTTATTAGTCTGTATGATGATTGTGTATGGTTAAGTTCTGGTGATGAACTGGTTTCAATCAAGTCATGGTTCTCTAACAAGGAGGTGTATGTCCGTGAATTCCGTGGCAATGTTGATCAGTGGTTTGTCAATGTAAAACAGAGTGAAATGCTTGCCAGGAAATCTGATGATAATATATCACAATTGTCATCTGCGTCCACTAGTAGTGTTAGGTCATCCAAACGGTCATTAGCGAGTTCTGTTGCCTCAGCCAGACTGCGTGAGGAGCAGGCTAGAGCAGAGCTACAGGTCAAGGCTGCAAACCTCAGGAAGAAGCGTGAGATTGAGGAAGCAAAGCTAAAATTGCGGTTTGACGAAGAGCAACAGAAAATAGAGGAAGAAGTAGCGATATCTACTGCTCGGACCAGAGTGATCGAGTCATTTGAGGGACATCACACAACTGTTCCACCTGGAGATGGTCATGGCCTCCAGAGGGAAAATGAGCAAATATACAGAAGTGACCAGAATAGGATGTGTCCAGATTACACTCAATCTGTGACCCAGCCTGGTAGTTTCCAACAAGGTCCCTCCGGATCAGCTGTTTCTGTCGTCAGTAGCACAGCCAGCCATTGTGATGACACAGTGATGTCATTGATGAGACACATGAAGAAACCTGCCTCAGACATCAAAAAATTTGATGGAGATCCACTGGAGTATCGAAAGTTCATGCGTCAATTCAAGAGCAAAGTGATCCTGAACACAGATGATGATGATGAACGAATGAATTATCTGGAACAGTTCACTGGTGGCGAGGCCAACAAAGTGGTCTCTGGTCTTAGCTATCTGGATGCAAAATATGGATACAAGGCTGCCCTGAGAGAACTGGACGAAAGATATGGAGATCCAGAGATCATTGTAAATGCGTACATCAAGAAGGCTCTCAACTGGTCACCTATCAAGGCACATCAAGCCAAGACCCTGGACGAGTATGCCATCTTTCTGATGGAATGTCACAGCGCAGCTCAGAGTATGGAGGCTTTGAAGATCCTCGACTATTCAGAGAATATGAAAAGGCTTGTAAGCAAGTTGCCAATCCACCTACATGATCGTTGGCGTTCACAAGTGCTGCAAATCAAGGAACGCAGGCAGATCGTCCATTTTGATCATCTGGTAGATTTTGTTCGAAAGGAGGCCAGAAAATGCAATGATCCAACATATGGAAGTGCAGCACTGTCGGCAGACCAGAAACCCAAGGATAAAGACAAACGTCAGAAAGCCATCTTTGCTGCGAGTGCTGAGAGCAAGCCTCCAGACAAGCCTTCAGAACCACCCAAGACACCATCACAGAGCGTGAGCAAAGCTGCCAAGTCGATAGAGTTTGAGGTTAAGAGTTTGCCAGCAGATATTGCCTACAAGAAGCCATGCCTGTATTGTGGAGACGCTAATCACTCTTTGAGTACATGTGCCAAACTGTCAGGTTTTCCTCATCCAGAGAGGCTTGAGTTTCTCAAGGGCAAAGGCTTGTGCTACGGATGTCTACGCCCAGGGCACCAGAAGCGCTACTGTCGGTGCAAGGAAGTCTGCCAGAAATGCCAATATCACCATCCGACAGTTTTGCATATCGAACGAACCAAGAATCAAAACAGTCCGGCTGCGCAGAGTGCTGATGCCAAGAGCGATCAGGATCCAGTAGAATCTCATATGGGGGCTGGTGGAACTCACTGTACTTTTGCTATAGTGCCAGTGAAAGTGCATCTGAAGAATCGACTCAAATCCGTTGAGACTTATGCTTTCCTGGATACAGGAAGTAATGCCAGCTTCTGCTCAGATCGTCTCATGACACAGCTAGGGGCTCATGGTAAGAAACAACGCATCACAATGGATACCATGGGTACAAAGCACACAATGACAACATATGCCATTCGTGATTTGCAGGTGTGCAACTTGGAAGGCACGGAGAGTATTGCCATCCACACAGTATACACAAAGAAAACTATTCCTGCTACTGCCAGACATATTCCGACGGAGGAGGATCTCAAGTCCTGGCCACATCTCTGTGGTATAGATCTCCCTCAGATCCACGAGAGTGTGGATTTGCTAATCGGAAATAATGTCCCTGATGCATACACACCTTTGGAAGTCCGCACAGGGCCTCGTGGCAGTCCCCATGCTACAAGGACCCAACTGGGTTGGGTAGTGTGGAACCTAGTCAGAGACTCTGACAGTTCCCAGATGTCTGTCAACCGAGCCGAAGTGGCTGCTGTTCAGCAAATTGAAGAAGACAAAAGACTGGATAGAATGATGCAGAGGTATTTCAACTCTGACTTCCCAGAGAAGACGATCGAAGACAGAACAGAGCACTCGTTGGAAGACCGCTGGTTCATGGCGAAGGTGAACAGCTCAGTCAAGATAACTCATGGCCACTATGAGATGATCCTTCCATTTCGGGATCCAGAAGTGAGACTCCCAAACAATGAAGAGCAAGCAATCCAGCGCTTGACTAGTCTCAAGAGGAAGCTCATGAAGAACCCAAAATTCTGTGAAGACTACACCAGTTTCATGGACAACATCCTTGCAAAAGGGTATGCTCAAATCGTTCCTGAAAGTGAAGTGGAACAGCCAGACGGGAAGGTGTGGTATGTACCTCATCATGGGGTGTACCACCCCCGCAAACCGAATAAAATCCGGGTCGTTTTTGACTGCTCTGCTACATACCAGGGTGTGTCTCTGAACAAGCTGCTACTCCAGGGCCCCAATCTGACTGCCAACTTGTTAGGAGTCCTCCTGAAGTTCCGCGAGGAAACAGTGGCAGTATCCTCTGATATAGAGGCGATGTTTTATCAAGTTCTGGTGGCCCCTGAGTATAGAAATTATCTCCGGTTCTTCTGGTGGCCCTGCGGCAACCTAGCTGATGAGCCCAAGGTCTACAGAATGCTGGTCCACATTTTCGGAGCAAAATCGTCACCTACATGTGCGAACCTGGCTCTTCAACAAACTGCTAAAGACGGCAGGGTGGCGTTCGGCTCAGATGTTTGTGACTCTGTCGTAAACAATTTCTACGTGGACGATTTCCTGAAATCAGTCCCAACAGTTGAGAAGGCAAAATCCCTGGTGAAAGATGTCATGCTGCTATGTGCCAAAGGTGGCTTCCATCTGACAAAGTGGACAAGTAACAGGAGGGAAGTGATTGAGACTCTTCCCATAGAAGAAAGAGCGAAGGGTCTTCAAGAGCTCAACTTGGCAAATGATGACATTCCCATGGAGAGAGTTCTAGGAGTATTGTGGGATCCAGAGTCAGACGAGTTTCAGTTCAAGGTGAACATCAAGCAAGTGAGGCCTACCCGACGAAACATCCTCTCTGTGGTATGCTCTATGTTCGATCCCTTGGGTTTGATTTCACCTTTCGTTTTGAAAGCCAAAATCCTGCTGCAGCGTTTGTGCATGGCAAATCTTCCTTGGGATGAAGAGCTCTCTGGTGACGACCTGATCGAGTGGAACAAGTGGCACAATGCAGTTGAAGACCTGGAGACATTCAAGGTGCCGAGATGTCTCAAGCCAGTCGAGTTTGGGGAGATTCGGACTTGTCAGATCCACCATTTTGTGGATGCTTCCGAGCTTGGCTATGGCGTAGCAACATACCTCCGTGTTGAAAACTCTGATGGGCAGATTCACTGCATGATGCTGATGAGTAAGGCCCGTGTATCACCTGTGAAGAAGGTCACCATTCCGAGGCTCGAGCTAACTGCTGCAACATTCGCTGTGCGACTGCAAGCAATACTGAAGGATCAGCTGCAATGTGGAGAGCATGTAGTATTCTACTGGACGGATAGTATGGCTGTGCTGCGGTACATCTGGAACACATCTACACGCTTTCACACGTTCGTGGCCAACCGCCTGTCTGTTATCCATGAAGGCTCTGACGTGTCACAATGGAAGTTTGTGCCCACAAAGCTCAACCCAGCGGATGATGTGTCCAGAGGGATGCATGCTGAAGAACTCCTAGCATCAAAGCGATGGAAAACTGGTCCTGATTTCTTGTGGCAAAATGCACAGTACTGGCCCAAGCAACCAGAAAGGACCAATGTGGCTGAACAAGATCCAGAAGTTAAACAAGTGCACCTAGCAGTCTCTGAGCAAACACAGTCGACCTTGTTGCCAGTCATCACAAAGACTTCCAGCTGGATCAAGCTGAAACGAATAGTAGCAAGACTGCTGGTTGTCAAACACTGTCTGCAAAAGTGGACAAAGACACGGAAAACTTTGCTCTCCGATTTCCAAGCAGCAGAAAGCAATCCAGAAAAACTGCGCCAAATGGTTGACAAGGAGATGACGAGAATCAAGTCTTTGGCAATGAAAGTGAGCAAACAGAAGTTGCCTGATGCAGTTCTCTCTTTAGAGGTGATAGAGGAAGCAGAAAGGCTTATCTGCATGCATGAACAAGAACGCTTTTTCAAAGACGAGTTGAAGGCCCTCTCTGCAGATGCTCAGTTGCCGAGCAAAAGCATCTTGCACAAACTGGATCCTGTTGTTGTTCATGGAATGCTCCGAGTTGGTGGTCGTTTGAGGAAGTCGCCACTCGACTTTGATGTGAAGCATCCAATCATCCTCAGTGGAACCTCACCAGTTGCTGACCTTATTTTGAGAGAAGCTCATCTTAAGTCAGGTCATCTTGGTCGCAATTCCACCCTAGCAGAGGTGAGACAGAAGTTTTGGATCACTAGATCCAATGGGATCATAAAGCAGCTCATGAACAAGTGTGTTGCATGCCGAAAGTACAGAGCACAAACCCTCACCCAGAAGATGGCAGATCTGCCTGAGGACCGATCCACGGCTGGAGGTCCACCTTTTACAAAGGTTGGAATGGACTTCTTTGGACCCTTTGAAGTCAAGCGTGGGAGGTCAACAGTAAAGCGCTATGGTGTTGTCTTTACTTGTTTGAGTGTCCGAGCTGTTCACTTGGAGCTTGCGAGCTCACTCGACACTGACGGCTGTATCAACGCCATTAGACGCTTCGTAGCTCGCAGAGGTCCGGTGAAAGTCATCTGGTCTGACAACGGCACCAATCTGGTGGGAGCAGAGAGGGAGATGCGCCAAGCAATTGAGGGATGGAACCAGTCCAAAATACACAGGGTGTTACTCCAGAAGCCAATCGAATGGCACTTCAATCCACCATCAGCCTCCCATTTCGGAGGCGTGTGGGAGAGGATGATTAGAACCATTCGGAAAGTCATGTATGGTCTCCTGCAGCAACAGTGTATTCGGCTTGATGACGAAGGTCTCTGTACGCTGTTTTGTGAAGTTGAAGCTGTTGTTAACGCCAGACCCATCACCAAGTTGAGTTCAGAAGTTGACGATCTTGATGCCTTGACGCCCAATCATTTGCTGTTGTTGAGGGGTGGATCTTCTGTGCCATGTGGCGTCTTCGACAAGGATGACAGTTATGCCAGGAGGCGTTGGCGTCAAGTCCAGTATCTGTCAGACTGCTTTTGGGCGCGTTGGACCAAAGAGTATTTGTCTCAACTGCAAGAGCGACAAAAGTGGATGGTACCCAAGAGAAATGTCACAGTTGGAGATGTAGTACTGGTGGCAGATCAGAGTCCCAGAGGTTCCTGGGCTCTTGGACGTGTTTTGAAGTGTTGTGCAGACAGAAACGGCGTTGTGCGATCAGTGTTCGTGAAAACCAAGACAAGTGAGTTGCTCAGACCTGTTCACAAGCTCTGTCTCATCTTAGAATCGGAAGATTAAGTTTAGTTTCTGATATGTTTGTATATGTTTGGTGAATCTCGTCATGATAATGCCTCGATTGGGGGCTGGAATGTAACAATCAGAAAAAACTTTTTAGCGTATCCGACCTAATGCCATGATGTTTGTTTGCAATGTGTTGTGATCAGTCAAATGGACACGGTCATATGGAGCATAATTTACGGTTGGTTTCCCAATAAAGTTCGAAGTATTGTATCATTTCAGTATGTAATTTAGGTAGCTTGATGTCCCTTTAGTGTAATTTGTAAGTTTAGTGGTATATTTCTCTGTCTGACTTGTACTTTTGGCCCTCGAGTAGATGGGGGTTTAGAGTGGTCATTCCGGCCAGGCCATTTTATTGATTGATTCGCCCGTGCATACGTCATGTTGTGTAATATAGTCACTGCCTCGTATCGGTTTCGTTGTAAAGTTATTTTGGTTGTCTCAACAAATATAAATGTTCTATTTTGATAATACATGTCACTTACGGTGGTTCTATTTTGTATTTCAGTCAATCACACACCCGTATATGCATCACGCATTTGAAGCACAGTGTCATGAACGGAACCACATTTGAATGTCTGTACCTTGAAGAAAGTGGTCGAATAAACCTTGTGCTAGTGCATTGACGTTTCTCCATTTGAATTCTACAACCATCGAGGTGAAATTCGCTAGAAGTACGAGAGATGACAACAGCAGCTCCACTACATTGACCCCCCGACTGACCACAGAAACTGTAGAATCCCCAAAGCCTGAGATGACACCTGCATTCACCACTGACTACGCTAGAAGCACAGGAGATGACAAGAGCAGGTCCACTACATCGACCCCACCAGTGACCACAACACCCCGAGCCACCACTGACTACACTAGAAGTGAGGGAGATGACAAGAGCAGGTCCACTACAATGACCCCACCAGTGACCACAACACCTGGAGCCACCACTGACTACACTAGAAGTGAGGGAGATGACAACAGCAGGTCCACTACATTGACCCCACCAGTGACCACAACACCCAGGGCCACCACTGACTACACTAGAAGTGAGGGAGATGACAAGAGCAGGTCCACTACATCGACCCCACCAGTGACCACAACACCTGGAGCCACCACTGACTACACTAGAAGCGCGGGTGATGACAACAGCAGGTCCACTACATCGACCCCACCAGTGACCACAACACCCGGAGCCACCACTGACTACACTAGAAGTGAGGGAGATGACAACAGCAGGTCCACTACATCGACCCCACCAGTGACCACAACACCCAGGGCCACCACTGACTACACTAGAAGTGAGGGAGATGACAACAGCAGGTCCACTACATCGACCCCACCAGTGACCACAACACCTGGAGCCACCACTGACCACACTAGAAGTGAGGGAGATGACAACAGCAGGTCCACTACATCGACCCCACCAGTGATCACAACACCCCAAGCCACCACTGACTACACTAGAGGTGAGGGAGATGACAAGAGCAGGTCCACTACATCGACCCCACCAGTGACCACAACACCCCAAGCCACCACTGACTACACTAGAAGCACGGGAGATGACAAGAGCAGGTCCACTACATCGACCCCACCAGTGACCACAACACCTGGAGCCACCACTGACCACACTAGAAGTGAGGGAGATGACAACAGCAGGTCCACTACATCGACCCCACCAGTGACCACAACACCTGGAGCCACCACTGACTACACTAGAAGCACGGGAGATGACAACATCAACTCGACTACATTTGAGACGACGATGTTTGGAACTTCAAAGGAAAGCATCATGACTTCTACTGAGTCAACACGCACAGGTGAGTCTTTTGATTAGTGACGGAAGAGGTTATTCTGATGTTCCTTTCTGTGAGCGTTTTGAGCTTGCTTTCTCCAGTGATGGGATAAGCTATTCTGATATCAAGTTGCATCGAAAGTTCTAAGGTTCAGAGATCATCGCTGTAACACTGCTGCTCGTATCAGTACATCGACCTGCTCACAAAATGAGAAGTCTCATTGAAATTCCAGAGTTTTAAAGCTGAATATACGTCAATCTTACATGTTCAGGCGTCAACCATTACGTTTCACTCAATACAAACATATCTGGTCGAGTCAGCTTAGAAGGGGTATCATCTAAAAGACCCAAGTCTTGTACACTGCTCCATAATACTACTCGTTCCACTGAAAACATACAGTTTAATCTGTCTAACACCTTTTGAATCCTAATTGAAAACACAATGTAGAGGGACAAGCAGCACACGTTACCTGGGCCAAGAATTGTATATGAGTACAGTTAAGGTAGATGAAATGTATGTGACACTTGTTCATATACGTCCATTGCTTCCAGTGTCTGACTGCCAAGACGCAAGGAGCGGATCTGGGGTATACCAGCTTGATCCGAGCGTGATGACGGACAGGGAGGTGTACTGTGATGTGTCGGCAGGCGGAGCGTGGCTGGTATGTAGACAACAGCACAGGATTCATACTTTTAGCATGTGTCAATATTTGAACCATATATTATGAATAAGAGCAATACCAGGATATTGATCATTCCCTGGCATTTTGTTGAGTCTTCTGTTGTCGCAATGAAGACCAATATTGTATTATATCACAGTGTAATTTTGTGTTGCCTAGCCTGGATTTAACACCCCTGTTAAAAAGACACACGACAACAGGACGCAGAATTGACGTCATGTATTTTTGCAGAATCATGACTAAGACTTGTGTTTGGCTGTTTGAGTGCAAATTCCCTATCAAGCGCACACCCAGTTTCAGAGTCATGCCAGGCAATGATTTCCAGATATTTTTTTGGAAGAAATTGATGCTGTTCTGACTGCAGAACGAAGATGTGTTGCAAAATATAATCCTTTATCAAGAATATTCAAATACGAAACAATTGATGGAAAAGGCCAAAAAAAAATTTCTATGTTTCTGGTTACTATGGTCTTCCAAAAGTGATGCGGTGATGCGAAGTTTTTTCTTTCTTTTTTTTTTCCTAAATCGGCGCGAGTCGTGCTCGCCAAAGCCATGAAAGCTACATTTGCCTCAGTGAAACACCTATATGTTGAATATCTTATGTGCATAGAACATCCTACTATTTGGTATATTCTAAACAAGACATTTGTATTCTTTGATAAACATTTTATTAACTAAGCCTTCTGTGGCCCAGATGCTTTGTAGCATTACGAATGTTTTGTACATATGGTTGTACAAGTTTCTGCAGTGTTTTTAGGTTACCGGACCTTTGGTCCGATAACCTATTGGCATGGCGTTGCGTCCGTCGTCCGTCCGTCCGTCCGGCCGGCCGGCCGGCCGGCGTTAACATTTTTATCTTTAAAGTTAACGATCGAATCTTTCTGAAATTTTGCACAAAAATGCCTAAAAATATTTTGAGAAGGAGGTATTTTTTTGTTTTTTGATTTTCGCACTTTTTTCAAAATGGCGGCCGTTTTTGTCGAAAAACGCTCAATTTTGAACTTTGACGGCCATTTTCTCAAAAACTGTCTGATCAGTTTTGAGTTTTTGGTTTCAAAAGATTCCCCTCATATACCTCTGTGATATGTATAAGTTTGGTTGCCCTATATTCGCCGGTTTCTGTGTGGCGGCCATTTTGAAATTTTGGCGGGTCGGCGAAAAAATTTTTTTTCACCCAAAATCGCATTACTATCCATTTTGGGCCATTTCTAGGCAAAAAAAACGCTTGAAGATAGAGCTTAGAAATTGGCACTTTCAAATGGGAAGTCATATATGGCGACTTGTGTGGTGACCTTGAATTTGACCTTGGATGACCTTGAAAGGTCAAAACAGCCATTTTTGGGTCGAAAAAATGCTCAAATTTGCACCTCGTCTGTATTTTCTCAAAAACTGTCTGATCAGTTTTGAGATTTTTGCTTAAAAAGATTCCTCTTATATACCTCTGTGACGTGTATAAGTTTTGTTGCCCTTGAATCGCCGATGTCCGTGTGGCGGCCATTTTGAATTTTTGACGAGTCGGCGAAAAAAAAATTTTTCGCCCCAAATCGCATTACTATCCATTTTGGGCCATTTCTAGGCAAAAAAAAAAAAATTTTCACCTTTTGAAAAAAAATTTGGACTGAAAATTTTCGGCACTTTTTTCCTTCATAATGGGAGCTGTCAGGACTGTACTCATAGAACGCTTGAAGATAGAGCTTAGAAATTGGCATTTCCAAATGGGAAGTCATATATGGCGACTTGTGTGGTGACCTTGAATTTGACCTTCGATGACTTTGAAAAGTCAAAACAGCCATTTTGGGGTCAAAAAATGCCCAGATTTGCCTCTATAGATGAAATGCTTGCAGATAGAGCTCATGTTTGCATTATGAACATATAGGAAGACATATATGGCACAACTAATGATGACCTTGAACTTGACGTCAGATGACCTTGAGTGCCAAATGTCTGACTTGGAATGTGTAAATTGACCTGAGCGGCCTAAACGATTCCACCCATTGTATAGAATATCAAATGCCGCACACATACTTGTAGTGGTAACATCGAAGTTCATATGGATGACCTTGATTGGTAAATCCCAAGGTCATATGTTTACACTGCGAACCTTGATTGGTAAAAGGTTTGTTACCTGCCAATGCTGCCATGGCCAAACCAAAATTGTCCGGTAACCTATCTTAGGCTTTGGGCTAATTTTTAGGTTACCGGACCTTTGGTCCGATAACCTATTGCCATGGCGTTGCGTCCGTCGTCCGTCGTCCGTCCACATTTTTATCATTAAAGTTTACAGGCGAATATTTCTGAAATTTTGCACAAAAATACCTAAAAATATTTCCAGGAAAGTTTTTTTTTAGTTTTTTGATTTTCGCATTTTTTTTAAAATGGCGGCCGTTTTCGTCGAAAAATGGCCAATTTTGGACTTTGATGGTCGTTTTCTCAAAATCTGTTCAGTAACTTTTTAGGTTACCGGACCTATGGTCCGATAACCTATTGGCATGGCGTTGCGTCCGTCGTCTGTCGTCCGTCGTCCGTCGTCGTCCGTCGTCGTCCGTCGTCGTCCGTCGTCGTCGT
The DNA here is from genome assembly GCA_949152475.1 of Terebella lapidaria. Classification (NCBI taxonomy): domain Eukaryota; kingdom Metazoa; phylum Annelida; class Polychaeta; order Terebellida; family Terebellidae; genus Terebella; species Terebella lapidaria. The sequence goes on along the minus strand of OX424568.1, from coordinate 1,631,557 downwards.
CCACATTTTTATCTTTTTTGTTTACAGGCGAATTCTTCTGAAATTTTGCACAAAAATACTTGAAAATAATTCAAGAAGGAGGTATTTTTTAGTTTTTTGATTTTCGCATTTTTTTCAAAATAGCGGCCGTTTTCGACGAAAAATGGCTGATTTTGGATTTTGGTTGCCATTTTCTCAAAATCTGTTCAGTAACTTTTTTTCTTTTTGATACATAACACTCCTGATATGTACTCCTATGATGTCTATAAATTTCGTTGCGCTTGAATCGCTCGAAGTGGGCCATTTTGGCCCAAACTCGGCCCAAATGGGACTTTCCCATGTTAAATTCTCCTATGCTTTATAATGGGACACATTATGCCTAATATCTCAATTGATATTGAGATTAGAGACTAGGGATCAATTGTGGACATATAGGAAATGATATATGCTGAATATTTTCGTGACCTTGAATTTGACCTCTGACCTCAGTTTCAAGGTCAGAGCACAAAATGGCTTATATCTCGCTTATTATCGAGTCTACAGCTTAGGAATCAATTGTGGACATATAGGAAATGATATATGCTGAATATTCTGATGACCTTGAATTTGACCTTCGACCTCATTTTCAAGGTCACAGGACAAAATGGCTAATATCTCGCTTGTTATCAACTTTACAGCTTAGCAATCAATTATGAACATATAGGAAATGATATATGCAGATTATTGTCATGACCTTGAATTTGACCTTTGACCTCATTTTCAAGGTCACAGGACAAAATGGCTAATATCTCACTTATTATCGATTTTACAGCTTAGGAATCAATTGTGGACATATAGGAAATGATATATGCTGAAAATTCTCGTGACCTTGAATTTGACCTTTGACCTCATTTTCAAGGTCTCAGGACAAAATGGCCAATATCTTGCTTATCAGCGACTTAACAGCTTAGAAATCAATTGTGAACATATGGGAAATGATATATGCTGAAAATTCTCATGACCTTGAATTTGACCTTTGACCTCATTTTGAAGGTCACATGACAAAATGGCTAAGATCTCGCTTATTATCGACTTTACAGCTTAGGAATCAATTGTGAACATATAGGAAATGATATACGCAGAATATTCTCATAACCTTGAATTTGACCTTTGACCTCATTTCCAAGGTCACAGGACAAAATTGCTGATATCTCGCTTATTATCGACTTAGGAATCAATTGTGAACATATGGGAATTGATATATGCTGAATATTCTCGTGACCTTGAATTTGACCTTTGACCTCATTTTCAAGGTCACAGGACAAAATGGCCAATATCTTGCTTATTAGCGACTTTACAGCTTAGGAATCAATTGTGAACATATAGGAAATGATATATGCTGAAAATGCTCGTGACCTTGAATTTGACCTTTGACCTATTTTCAAGGTCACAGGACAAAATGGCCAATATCTTGCTTATTAGCGACTTTACAGCTTAGGAATCAATTGTGAACATATAGGAAATGATATATGCTGAAAATGCTCGTGACCTTGAATTTGACCTTTGATCTATTTTCAAGGTCACAGGACAAAATGGCCAATATCTTGCTTATTTGCGACTTTACAGCTTAGGAATTAATTGTGAACATATAGGAAATGATATATGCTGAAAATTCTCATGACCTTGAATTTGACCTTTGACCTCATTTTCAAGGTCAACAGGACAAAATGTCTAATATCTTGCTTATTATCGACTTTACAGCTTAGGAATCAATTGTGAACATATAGGAAATGATATATTCTGAATATTTTAATGATATTGAATTTGACCTTTGACCTAAATTTCAAGGTCAGTCATTTTATTTTCAAAGTCAGATTACAAAATGGCTTATTTCTCACTTATTATCAAATTTACAGCTTAGGGGTCCATAGTGAACATATAGGAAATGATGTATGCTGAATAGTTTGGTGATCTAGAATTTAACCTTTGATCACATTTTCAAGGTTAGAGATATGGCGATTTCAGTGGTCACCTTGAATTTGACTTTCAACTTTCTCGGCTTAACTCTGTATATTTCTCCGGTAACCTTACTAGCCCATTGGGCTAATTTTTTCTTATTGATGCATGACACTCCTCCTATGTACCCCTGTGACGTGTATAAGTTTCGTTGCCCTTGAATCGCTCGAAGTGGGCCATTTTGGGCCCGAACTCGGCCCAAATGGGACTTTCCCATGTTAAATTCTCCTATGCTTTATAATGGGACACATTAAGCCTAATATCTCACTTAAAATTGAAATTAGAGACTAAGAATCAATTGTGGACATATAGGAAACGATATACGCTGAATATTCTCATGACCTTAAATTTGACCTGTGACATCGGTTTCAAGGTCAGAGTGGTCGTTTTCGTCTAAAAATGGCCAATTTTGGAATTTGATGGTCGTTTCCTCAAAATCTGTTCAGTAACTTTTTTTCTTATTGATGCATAACACTCCTCATAGGTACCCCTGTGACATGTTTAAATTTCGTTGCGCTTGAATCGCTCGAAGTGGGCCATTTTGGGCCCAAACTCGGCCCAAATGGGACTGTCCCATGTTAAATTCTCCTATGCTTTATAATGGGACACATTAAGCCTAATATCTCACTTAATATTGCGATCAGAGACTAGGAATCAATTGTGGACATATAGGAAATGATATATGCCGAATATTCTTGTGACCTTGAAATTGACCTCTGACCTCGGTTTCAAGGTCAGAGCACAAAATGGCTAATATCTCGTTCATTATCGACTTTACAGCTTAGGAATCAATTGTGGACGTATAGGAAATGATATATGCTGAATATTCTGATAACCTTGAATTTGACCTCTGATCTCATTTTCAAGGTCACAGGACAAAATGGCAAATATCTCACTTATTATCGATTTTACAGCTTAGGGATCAATTGTGGACATATAGGAAATGATATATGCTGAATATTCTTGTGACCTCGAATTTGACTTCCGACCTCAGTTTCAAGGTCAGAGCACAAAATGGCTAATATCTCGCTTATTATCGACTTTACAGCTTAGGAATCAATTGTGGACATATAGGAAACGATATATGCCAAATATTCTGATGATGTTGATTTTGACCTTTGACCTCATTTTCAAGGTCACAGGACAAAATGGCCAATATCGCACTTATTATCGATTTTACAGCTAAGGGATCAATTGTGGACATATAGAAAATGATATATTCTGAACATTGTCATGACCTTGCACTTGACCTTTGACCTCATTTTCAATGTCACAGGACAAAATGGCTAATATCTCGCTTATTATCAATTTTACAGCTTAGGAATCAATTATGAACATATAGGAAATGATATATGCTGAATATTGCCATGACCTTGAATTTGACCTTTGACCTCATTTTCAAGGTCAGAGAACGAAATGGCTAATATCTCGCTTTTTATCGACTTTACAGCCTAGCAATCAATTGTGGACATGTAGAAAATGATATATTCTGAACATTGTCATGACCTTGAACTTCACCTTTGACCTAATTTTCAAGGTCACAGGACAAAATGGCTATTAGCTCGCTTATTATCGACTTCAGAGCTTAGGAATCAACTAGACATAAAAGCCTATAGGCTTTGTGGCATCCCCCAATTTGTTCTTATCATTTCAAATGGTCATACTGGACTGAGAAAAAAGGATACATAGGCCATTGTATGTGGGTAAGAGTGAGAGCTCATCAGACAGTTTCTTACCAGAACTGCTTTCTATCATCTTGACAACTTGGCCCACCAGACATTTGCCACCCAAAATGAATGGACAATTACCCAGCCAATATTCAGAGTACTACCCAGCCAATATTCAGAGTACTAGTATATTTAATCAGGATGTTCGTGATATTTTTCAGGTGCTCCTGTCAAATGTAAAATGATACGTGACTAAAAGCATGCTGTGTCATCTTGGCCAATTTTGTGATTTCAAAACTTGTACAATACAGCGGAATTTTCGCATTCACATTATAACCAAAGCCAAACATTTCCCAGCTAACTAAAACAATGATGATTTGGTCATTGCATGTGAAATAGAGTTGAATAACAAAACATTCAAACAATACATGTTTGTACAATATAAATGCAGACAGGGCAAATCATCCCCCAAGCATGTTGTGTCATGTGTGTTGGCTTATCAACCAACTATTGTATTCCGTGGGGTGGAACTTCATTCTTTTACCATGTACACACACTAGTAAACCAGGCTTTGGAGGGGGGAGTGAGGGATTATGCATGGATATAAGCCTGGGGTCAAGTTGGACATTCTAGCTGTAGCACTTGTCAGGCATGACTGAGCAGGGCTGGCTGAGAGGGGCGGAGCCTATCGCTGGATGTGCTGGACACAGTGGCTGATCTTGTAAGGCATGACTGAGCAGGGCTCTCATATACTGCAGTGGCTGAGAGGGCAGAGCCTAGCCTCATGCTGGACATGCAGGCTGCAGTCAGTGCATACAGTAGCATGGCTCAGTTACAGTATTACATCTGCATGGGGGCAGGCGAGGGAAAAATTCCAAGTTCAGAAAAAAAAAAAATACACCCAAAAAATTTTTTTCCCCTGGAAATTGCCTGAATCAAATTATGACATTGACAGGAATCGCCCGATTTTTTTTTTCCAAAATGGCCGCTGGCGGCCATCTTGGATTTCGGATCTCGACGAAAAACAATAGGGGTTAGGAGCAAAGTATTTCGGATGAGCTGTGAAAATTTCGGAAAGATAGATCAAGGCGTTCAAGAGTTATGATCTGGAAACCAAACGGCGGAAGAAAAAAGAAAAAAGAAGAAAAAAAAAGAAGAAGAAAAAAAAAAAAACAGACAAAAACATAAGGCCTCCCGATTTTCAATCGGGATGCCTAATTATGAACGTATAGGAAATGATATAAGCTGAAATTTGCTATGGCCTTGAATTCAACCTTTGACCTCATTTTCAAAGTCGCAGGACATGATGGCTAATACCTCGCTTATTATTGACTTTACAGCTTAAAAATCAGTTGTGGACATACTAGAAATGACATATGCCGAATATTATTGTGTCCTTGAATTGACCAATGACCTTATTTTCAAGGTCACGGGACAAACTACTAATATCTAAAATTTTTATTGTCCGGTAACCTTTCTTAGCCCTTGGGCTAATTTTTTAATTCCTTTCGTCCATATTCACACCAATTTGCATCTGCATTTCATTCATTCCATGGGTGTGATAACAGGTTAAACTATTGCCGGTCGTGCAGTTATAAGACAGTGTGTTACCTGTTCGTAGCCGCGATTTGCCACTCATTGCTTTCAGATTGCCATACTTGTTTGATACCCTTTACATTATGTCCATTAAAATAACTTGAAAGGAATTCAGTCACGATGAACACATAGAGTTTATTCCATGTACTAGAATACAGAACCCAAAATATATATCCCGATTCAAATGTACTAGAATACAGAACCCAAAATATATATCCCGATTCAAATAATCTGATAATACAACATCTCCCTTTACATTATGTCCATTAAAACTAGACGCTTCCGGTCGCCTACGACCGCTTGGGTGTATCCCCCGTAGCACTATCATTCCTCATGCCCCAAATATATTACTAATAAGTGTGAAAAACTAGAACAAGGGATAGAGAAGATTACCAGAGAAATGTAAAATCTTAGGCCACAACTGTTTTTTTTTCCCACCACAATTGCTAAATTAATCTTTCAAGGTTATTGAAGGGCGAATTCAAGATCACCATTGAAACCACTGCATATGAATGTCCATTTCGACATGTTCGATAACAAAAACGAAATCACAGCCAGATTAAACTTTTCACCTAAAATTATATTTCAACTCAGGATTTTTGACATACTTGGTTCCAAGTTGAAATTCAAAGTAAAAATTGACCAAAACTGCATTTCAAGATCACGAAATTGGAGCCAGATCGAACTTTTCACCATAAGTTATATATCAACTCATAATATGTGACAAACTTGTTTCCAAGTTGAAATTCAAAGTAAAAGTTGACCAAAACTGCATTTCAAGATGACAAAATTGGAGACAAGTCGAACTTTTCGCCATTAATTATATTTTAACTCATAATATGTGCCAAACTTGGTTTCAAGCTGAAATTCAAAGTAAAAGCTTACCAAAACTGCATTTTCAAGATGACGAAATTGGAGCCAGATTGAACTTTTTACTATAAGTTATATTTTGACTCATAATATGTATCAAACGTGGTTTCAAGTTGAAATTCAGAGTAAAAGTTGACCAAAACTGCATTTCAAGATGATGAAATTCGAGCCAGATCAATGTTTTAGTAAAAATAATGTTAACTTATCTAGTTACACCCAGATATCTCTACTGGACAAAACCTTTACATTGTTGAGCTCAATAATGAATGTTTCTCGTCTTAACTATTATTATTGAGGTCAATGATAGATTCAACTAGCAAAAATAATGTTAACTTATTTGGTTACAGCCATAAAATCTCTACTGGACAGAACCTTGACCTTGTTGAGCCCAATAATAAATATTTCTTGTCTTAACTATTTTTATTGTGGTCAATAATAGACTTAACTAGTAATAATAAGGTTAACTTATTTGGTTACACTCATGAAATCTGTACTGGACAAAACCTTCACCATGTTGAGCTCAATAATAAAAGTTTCTCATCTTAACTATTTCAATTGTGGTCAATAATAGACTTAACTAGTAAAATTAAGGTTAACTTATTCGATAATATCGATCTGTTTTCACTAAAAACATCAGTCCTCTATTCTGAACAAGAATCCAGTGCTATTTGTTTTCATAGTACAGGGTATTGGATTGATCACAGATGTTCAAGTCGGTATTTTAACGTTGTCGTAATAAGACAGTCCGTTAACTAACTAGACACTTCCGGTCGCCTACGACCGCTTGGGTGTATCCCCCGTAGCCCTATCATCCCTGTTGCCCCAAATATATCACTGATGTACATTGTGAGTGTGAAACCTTTCAAGCTTATTGAAGGTCGAATTCAAGATCACCACTAAAATCACTGCATACGAATTTCCATTTCGACATGTTCGATAAAATAACGAAATTACAGCCAGATAAAAGTTTTCACCCAAAGTTATACTTCAACTCAGAATATTTGACAAACTTGGTTCCAAGTTGAAATTCAAGCAAAAGTTGACAAAAACTGCATTTCAAGATGACTAAATTGGAGCCAGATCGAACTTTTCACCATAAGTGATATTTCAACTCATACTATATGCCAAACTTGGTTCCAAGTTGAAATTCAAAGTAAAAGTTGACCAAAACTACATTTCAAGATGACGAAATAGGAGCCAGATCAAACTTTTCACCATAATTTAAATTTTAAGGTGGCTCGCTCCAAAGGGCAAAAGGGTTTATTTGCTCAAAACAATTAATCAAATGTCAACATTTGGTATATTTGAGCACAAAACTGCCGAGAAAAGTATAGGTCACCGTGCGTTTTTTTCCGTTATGGAACAATTTAGGCTGCGAACCTTGAGTACCGTTTTATAATGGAGAGTATAGGGAAAATACAAGTACATCGCACTTCTATACAGTATTACCGGACAATCGTCAATTTTATCGACATGAGTAATACATCATTTTGAAGGTAGAAAACTACCCTTACATATAAAACCAAAAAAAATTTGGGTCACCGTCCGAATTGTTGCGCTAATTGCCATTTTTACTTGCAGAAATCTACGATTTACGGGAAAAGCGAAAATATATCGCACTTCTGTACAGAATAACCGAACAGTTATCAATTTTATCGCCATGAGTAATACATCATTTTGAAGGTAGAAAACTACCCTTACATATAAAACCAAAAAAATACTGGGTAACCGTCCGAATTATTGCGCTAATTGCCATTTTCACTTGCAGAAATCTACGATTTAGGGGAAAAACGAGAATATATCCCACTTCTATACAGTATTACCGAACAGTTATCAATTTTATCGGCATGAGTAATACATCATTTTGAAGGTAGAAAACTACCCCTACATATAAAACCAAAACAATATTGGGTCACCGTCCGAATTGTTGCGCTAATTGCCATTTTTACTTGCCGAAATCTACGATTCAGGGGAAAAACGAAAATATATCGCACTTCTGTACAGTATTACCGACAGTTATCAATTTTATCGGCATGAGTAATACAGCATTTGGAAGGGAAAAAACCACCCTTACATATAAAACCAAAAAAATATGGGGTCACCGCCCGAATTATTGTGCTAATTGCCATTTTAATTGCCGGAATCTATGATTTAGGGGAAGTACAAGTATATATCGCACTTCTGTACAGTATCACCCAACAACGACCAGTTTTATAAGGATGAGTGATACATCATTTTGAAGAGAAAAATTACCCTTACATATAACACCAAGAAAATATGGGTTCACGGTCTGAATTGTTGCGCTAATTGGCATTTTTATTTACCGGGACCTACGATTCAGGGGGAAACGAGTATATATATCGCATTTCTGTACAGTATTACCGAACAATCATCAATTTTGTCGGGGTGAGTAATACACCATTTTAAGGGGAAAAACTACCCTTACAAATAAAACCAAAGAAATATGGGGTCACAGTCCGAATTGTTGCGCTAATTGCCATTCTTACTGGCTGGAATCTACGATTTGGGGGTGAAAACGATATCGCACTTCTGTACAGTATTACCCAACAGTCATTAATTTTATCGGCGTCAGTAATACATCATTTTGAAGGGAAAAAACCACCCTCAAATACTTAGTATAGAATCAATCATTCTGAAATGTGGTACGATTGTAGATGCTGCCATTATCATTCCAAGTTTCGTCCAGATTTGGGGAAAGGAATTGACGCCATGACGTAAAATACGTCTACCCCGTCACACCTAGCTTGTGTCTTTACAGTGTCCTAAACTGTCAAAATTTGAAGGACGCCGAGGGTCGCCGCGAAAACCCAAATAGTTTTTCAGTTACCCGTCATATCAGTGTCCTGTGGTCTGCGACATTTTCGTTTAGATGACGTCAAATGTCCCCATGGCGTCTCCACGGCATCCCCATAGCACCACGACCTTACTGCGTCTCTGAACTGTCTACTGAGTCAGCACGACGTCCACATGACGATTTCCGGTGAACCCGGAATTATGTGAGTGCAATCATGAGTTCACGTTCTTACCATGTTCATGGCGACTCTACGACGACAATAGGGCGTACTGCGAGTTCCTACCACGTTTCTATGGCAAACACAGCTACCCATGACGACCTCACTACGTCCTGAAAATGAGGTCCAGGACGCCGAGCCTTGGCATTTACTTTTAACATGTTTAAAGTAGTCGCCATCTCTCTGCGACCTTAGTTATCCTGTGCGTCCCCACGGCGACTTCCTAAATTCTCAGCACGCCTTCCGGGTGTCTATGGTGCCCTGATCGCGTCATGGGTCGCCGTAGGAACGCAGTAAGAACGCCAGTCCGGTTTGACGGAATACTCATTTGAAAAATGCTCAAAGTTGTGGCAATCGCTAGCTCTGCGTTCTGCTCTGCGACCTTCAGCATTCTATGGGTCCCCATGGCGACTTTATGCATTCTCACTACGACCTCACGCCGCCTATGGCGTCCCTATCGGGTCCTTTATCGCCGTCAGAACGCAGTAAGAACCCAAGCTCAGTGTGACGGGGGTATAAGGGGGTTCTGTCCGATACTTTTCCGGCATGACAGTCCAGGAATGTAACTGATGACTCGATGTAACTGATATAGGTCCGCGATTGTTCCGAGGTGATTTGATGAAACGTGGTTGTTAAATGATGTTCCTGAATGGACTGGTTAAGGTTCAGTACACAGTCACGTACAAAGGTTTTGGAATGACATTTGCCGGGGTCATCTGGGATGGCACAGTGCTATTTTACAGTTATGGGTGGTATGGGAATGTCCATGTTGTGTCTGAGGCACTCAATAACTCATGTCCTGTGTGGACGGGGGTGGTCCGTGTGGACATCGTGTTATGCTCAGGATCGGTCCATGACACTGATACATGCTAGTAAGGGCTCATTGATGTATTTCCACCATACATGCAGTGTTACTTGCGCGTATGCACCCGCGCATATCGCGAAAGTGGGTACATACCGGTCGAATATATATCAGATCAAAATCGTATCAAAACCCATGGACGATTGAAATAATTTGTTCAGCAATTTTTTTCCAGAACATTATCTTACAGACGAATCCCTTATATTTATATTTTTTCTAAAACTATTTTAGATCCACCTATATCTATCCCTAGACTACCAAATTTAATAATATGTAAATCGCATGTTTAAACTGCCGCTAGTTTTTCTCGTTTTGCATGTTTTCATTTTTTTTTGGTTTATCGTTTGTAATGGTATCTATGTTCTGTAATTATATGTATCTTTCATGGTCACCATGGTCTCCTCTGGTGTCCAATGTATGTTCCTTTGATTTTGTTGTTGGTGTATGTAGAATAAAATTTCTATATTCGCTACTTTTTGGAGATTGATGTAATTATAGTGCGCGTTCTTATTGTGAAGGGCAGTGAACTGCATGGATAATGTCATTGTGGAATTATGGCGAATTATGACTGTAGATAACATGTTGCACAAAACGTAGGCCCACATGATTATTCTGCAAAAAAAAAAAACAGGCATCCGCTTTTGATAGGCACTCGGCTTTATTCGACTCATATGCGCACTTTCTCAGTATGCGCGCATTACATATAGAATCCATGCATCAAAAGTGAAACACGGCTAAAGTGATCGCTTATGGAAAACCCAATTGTGGCGTTGTGCCATATTTGGGCATATCGATTGGCACCTGGGGCGTTGATTGGTAAAACACACGAGGACCGCTCCTATAAGCACGCTGTAAAGACCAGCCGTGCTAACGAAATCAATCAATACTCGATAGGTGCCGCTTTCTTGTGGCGCGTACTACTTTAATTCATAATAATTATGTGCCAAACTTGGTTTCGAGCTGAAATTCAAGTAAAAGTTTACCAAAACTGCATTTCACGATGACGAAATTGGAGCCAGATCGATTTTTTCACCATAAATTATATTTTAATTCATAATATGTGCCAAACTTGGTTTCAAGTTGAAATTCAAAGTAAAAATTGACTTTAATGGTAAAAATAATGTTAACTTATCCGGTTACACCCATGAAATCTCTACTGGACAAACTTTTAAATTGTTGAGCCCAATAATAAATGTTTCTTGTCTTAACTATTTTTCTTGAGGTCATTAATAGACTTAACTAGTAAAAATGATGTTAACTTATTCGGCTACAGCCATGAAATCTCTACTGCACAGAAGCTTTACCTTGTTTAGCCCAATAATAAATGTTTCTTGTCTTAACTATTTTTATTGTGGTCAATAATAGACTTAACTAGTGAAAATAATGTTAACTTATTTGGTTACACCTGTGAAATCTCTACTGGACAAAACCTTTACCTTGTTGAGCTCAATAATAAATGTTTCTCATCTTAACTTTTTTTATTGTGGTCAATAATAGACTTAACTAGTAAAACCAATGTTAACTTATTCAGTAATATTGTTCTGTTTTCACCAAAAACATCAGTTCTGTATTCTGAACAAGAATCCAGTGCAATTTGCTTTCATAGTACAGGTTATTGGAGTGATCACACATGTCAAAGTAGGCATTTTAATTGTTGTAATAAGTTAACCTCTCAAACTTATTAATATTTATTCGATCATTCTGAAAAACAATAGGTTTCGTGTGATGGTCTTTCTCATTGAACCTGTGCGATTTCATCATCATTCATCATCACTCCCACCCGTAGAGCGTTCACAACCCATGTGTGTTAAACAGGCTAATTTGAGCACAAAATGTTACGCCAATCGGCTATTTCGGTTGCTATGGCAACCAAAATCGATAGGTGTTGAGATCTCACCATAAGTCATGTCCATATAAAATATTATCAAAATCGGTTCAGATTTGTAAGCTGTAGCGCGTTCACAAGAAAGTGTCTGCGGACGCGGACGCGGACGCGGCGGCGGCGGCGGCGCGACGATCGTAAATCCATAGTATCCGCCGAACTTTGTTCGGGGGATACAATTAATATTTATTGTATCATTCTGAAAAACGATAGGTTTCGTGTGAGGGTCTTTCTCTCCGAGTCTGTGCGATTTCATCATCATTCATTGAAAACTCCCACTCGTAGAGTGTTCACAAGCCATGTGTGTTAAACAGGCTAATTTGAGCACAAAATGTGTCGCCAATCGGCCAACTTGGTTGCTATGGCAACCAAAATCGATTGGTGTCGGGATCTTACCATAAGATGTGTCTGTGAAAAAAATTATTAGAATCGGTTAAGATTTGCAACCTGTAGCGCGTTCACAAGAAAGTGTCTGCGGACGCGGATGCGGCGTGACGAAGACAAATCCATAGTATCCGCCGAACTTCGTTCTCAAATATCACAAACGCAAATATTTGAACTTCTCAAATATCACAAACGCTGATATTAATAACAATGTGGGTTTGGTCAGTATTGTTTGATGCCCTTTACATTATGTCCATTAAAATAACTTGAAAGGAATTCAGTCACGATGAACACATAGATTTAACATTTGAGTATTTTGGTAATTTACTTTTCTATGTGTTCATCGTGACTGAATTCCTTTCAAGTTATTTTAATGGACATAATGTAAAGGGCATCAAACAATACTGACCAAACCCACATTGTTATTAATATCAGCGTTTGTGATATTTGAGCTGACACACAACACAACACCAACACGTACGGCTACATTTATGTATTGATGAACTTTTAGTAGGCCTATAATCTTCAACACAAACAGAACTCACAAATTTGCATAGCTTAATAACTGCTACTGAACGTGAAACTTGTAGGATATGACACTGTATGTGCTCTTTCATCATTCAATAACCAAACGTCGAGGGCGGCGGTAAAAAAAATATAAAAAACGAAGTGACGCACGGTATTTTAAGTGATCCGCGCGATTTTATTCTTTAAATGAAATGATGCGCAGGGTTTGGAGTGATGCGCGCAATAACCAGAAACATAAAAAAATTTTGTGGCCTAACGATTCGAACATAAAGACGTATGTATAACTTATTCCAGCCATTAGTATTTTGGTGTTCACGAATGGATTATCTCAAAGCTTATCTAACCCTAACTCGATACATTTTACACTACTGAAAGGGGTTGTTTACTTTTTATCATGATAATGACCGGAAGGTAATGCAGGGGCAATAAAATTTGGATCCATAGAAAAAATTGTGGCTGGAGACTAAGAAATTCTATACGGAGGTATTTGTTCGATGTCTGATAGGGTGGGGACTGGATCTGAAATATTTGACGCATGTTTCTTGGGGCAAATCTGCAAAATACATTACCATTCTGCTTGAGTGTCTCTGTGTCAATGCTGTTGTATGACGAGGCGGTCCTTGACAGAATGTATTTATTATATTATATTTTGGGCTCACTGAGCGCAGTCAGTGATATATTGTAAATAACTTCCTTGTCTTTCCTCATCCTTGCTCTCAGAAGGACAGTTCAAGTTTCAAATTAGTGAGGATTCGTTAGTAGTATCACAAATGTAGACCAAAGTGAGAGCCGAGAGGGCACGACTTGTAAATATGACTTATAAATATGACTATAAAAATAGTAATCAGTGAATATCTGCTGTTGACGTGTTCTATCTGTTCGAATGTCCTACATTGTATCAATGCTTAGCAAAGTAACTTGATTAACCACAATACTTGATTCTTTAAAATAAAATTTCTCTTGAAAGGTACTCATGAGAAGACAAGATGGGAGCCAAAGCTTCAATCAAGATTGGGCAAAATACAGAACTGGGTTTGGTGATATCAGTGGGGAGTTTTGGACAGGTAAATCTCAGTATATACCTTAAATTAATGATAATACAGGGGCCTTCTGCTGACCGCTAATTATTGTCTAATTCTAGTAATAGTGTAATAACATACCTTCTATTATTACCCACTGTCACCAATCATTTATCCACAGGTAACGAGTTAATGTATCAGCTCACCTCGGACCCGGACAAGTCCTACAGATTGCGTGTGGATATGACGAGTTACACTAACAGTCGAGCGTATGCAGAGTACAGCAGTTTCCAGGTCGGGCCGGAGAGTGATAACTACCGTCTGCGTGTCAGCGGGTACTCAGGCACGGCTGGTGAGGATATGTATCTGAATTTAATAAAATCATAATCCAGAACAAGGGCCACTGGCCTCATAGGAAGAGCTTTGAAAATGTTTGCACAGAACTAGTTCAAAACCTATTCGTATCCTATTCGGTACATATATGTTGTGGCCATATTTGCTTATTGTTGATTTGGCCTAATATAAATTGATTGATACCATTATTAAGGTACTGATTCCATCTAGTCCCATCTTCCAAACTAGATGTTCTCCAGTGACTGACGACTGCTGGAGTGTATCTCCCGTAGCCCTATCACCGCCCCCCCCCCCCCCCAAAAAAGTCACCCCCCCCCCCCCAACTATTAATAGATTCAACTAGCAAAAATCGATGTTAACTTATTTTCATATTACCATAACTACTACAAGCATCAAATTAATATTTACCAGAACCTTTATCTTGAACCTAATAGTCAATGTTTCATGTCCTAACTATTTTTTATTGTGGTCAATAGGCCCTAGTAGACACAACTAGTAAAGTTAATGTTAACCTATTCGGTTACAGTCATGAAATATGTAGTGGACAGAACCTTTACCTTATTGTGCCCAATAATAAATGTTTTATGTCTTAATTAAATTTACTGTGGTCAATAATAGACCTAATTAGTATTTACCCATCGGTTTATTTTTGATCTCCATCAGTAGACATGTTATATGTCTTGTTAATTATCTAAACAATGTCACAGCTCAGAATGCCACATCACGATTCCCATGCAACCAATATTAGTGGTGTAGCAACAACAGGCCTATCTGATCATAGTGACATTCAACAGATGGCGCTCTTGAAGCATGCAGTAGGCCCCTACAGGAAAGATGTGCCGTCCATTATGATGAGAACTGTCATTTTGTGACAAACGTGATGATGTGATTCAGATTGGTGCATTACGAACTCGACTGGCGAGTTTTGCTTTGATCATTTGTGTACGATTCCAATTACTAGTAACCTATCATGCACAAAATAATCGAGCAATTGAAACATGACTCAACCAACAAATCATTGATTTTAAAAGATGATTGATAAGCTATGATCAATTGATTTATTTTTGTATTAACAGTATCT
Source organism: Terebella lapidaria (assembly GCA_949152475.1). NCBI lineage: Eukaryota > Metazoa > Annelida > Polychaeta > Terebellida > Terebellidae > Terebella > Terebella lapidaria. The sequence goes on along the minus strand of OX424568.1, from coordinate 1,616,308 downwards.
CGTGATGTCATCTCATTAATTATTCATTAGGCTATGAGGCACGCTCACCGCGATGTTTAGGTGGAAGAGGAGGGGGGAGGCATAGTGAAGAAAGTGAACGTGTTGTCATCGGCATATTATGATCTCTCGAGGTGGATCTTATTTCTGAAATCCATCAGTAATCGCCGATTGCGATTGTGGCGATTTTGCCCTAAGCACGCGGCAGGTGATTGTAAACATAAATGCCATTTATGTGGCCTTTTCGTACTTGGCCTTGTTTTGACATGCTCCGTTCGAGCGTGCGTTGCCACGGCGACGTATTGTAATTTACGTTCCAGTAAACTATAACAATGGATCGATTAAACCTCGCGTGCGCCCTACAGTTTCTGGTGTATTATATATACACTGGAAGCGACTCGTTCGAGGAGATTGTCCAAGATCGAGAGACAGGACGCACACGAGGCTCGCCATGAGCTTTGTGTTCCCTGTTTGTGAGTAGTGGGCTCCTAGAGCCCTGGGGACGATTTCCATGGGGAGGCCCGGGCTGGGAGAGACAAGTTGCTGACTCGGGGGCCTTCGGCCCTGTGGATCGCCAGCTCTCTCCCTTCCCGGGACGTGTGACAGAGGCTCTGGCCAGCATGTCGGGCTGTACGGGGTTCCGTCCCCGAGGCAGACCGCGGCTCGCCAGGCCCCGCCAGTTAACACCGTAGGGATGAACCAGTTTCTGAACGGTGTCCGTAGGCCTGGGAGTGTCGGGTGGGCTGTTACCTGGTTACCGTTAATGCTGAAGTAGTTACCGTGTCCGCCGCGACCTCCGGTGAGCGGCCCTGCCGCAAGGATCCGGAATAGCGGATGCGCGTCCGCAAGGACTCGGATGAGAGAGGACTATCCTCGAGGATCCCGAAGAGCGGACGGTAGTCAATAACTTTACATTGGTGCCGTGACCAGGATCAGTCCGACAGTGTTCCATCGCAGCCTACCGTCACAGCGTTGTAGCCTCCTTAGTCCCTGGGGATCGCCCGCTCCTCAAGGACATCTTAGGAAAATGACGAAAGAAAGAGACAAGGCCAAAGATAAGGCCAATGAACCCAAGGGGAGGGATAAGGGTGGAAATGTCGCGGACCACACTCGGTCGCGCGACAGCCACCGTGAGACGTCTCCGGACGACTCCGGTGGCCGGAAGGAACGCGCGGAAACCTCCGTGGACAAGACCCCGTCCGCGGAGACGACTCCGGCGTCCCTGGCTCCGTCTCCGGACGTAGAGTCGCGCCCTGAGGGGCAGCAACAGAGATTGCTATCAGGGCCTGGCCCTGATCCGGTAGGCGTGGTAGGTGGAGCTGGCAACGGCGCCACCCCGCGCCCGCCTAAGTCCAGACGGCAGTCGTGGCAGGCGACGCTCTTTCTGGGGACATCTCCGGATGTCCGGGATCGAGTGGTAGCCGGCCCGAGTGCCTCCGGGCAAGCGGATCAGCAGTACTGGATGCCACATCCAGCCGGAGGAGCTCCTGAAAGGGCTCCCGGCCGTGAATCCAGGCAGTCCGCGTCAGGCGGGATGGACCAGCTCACCCACACTTTGAGTGAGCTGGCTCCTCTAGGGCGCTATGACCGCGCCCGGTCGCCCCATCAGGGACGATCAGACCGGCGGAACCGTTCCCCCTCTCCGCTGTCACAAGGCAACTCGGGGCCTTTGACGGAGAGGGAGAGGTGGCTGATATCCGAGGCGCTTGTACTGTTCAAGCGGAATCAGCCGCCTTCGAGCGTTGACCCGTCGGCCATCTCAAGTCCGGGGATGTCTGGGCCAGTAGCCCCTCCCCAAGTCCTGCCGAGTCCGCAGGCGCCAGTGGCCCCCGCAATGGGACCCGCGCCTGCCCCGCGGCTCGGAGGCACCACGTTGGCGACCGCGTCGACCGTTCCGACGGTTGGAGCGCAAGCCGCGTGGCCGACTTACCCTGGCACGTACGGTGTGTCGGACGGGCAGTGGCAACAGGCGGCTTCGGCCCCAAGCTTTGCCGCCCCTTCTGGAGCCTACCCAGTAGGTTCGATGGGAGCCCCGCCCGCACCTAGCCAGAGTGGGTTTTTAGCGGGAATGACCCCGGCGGCAAACGTGAGCTTCCCTGCTCCTCCGTCCGCGGCGTCGATGTTTGCTCCGGCAGACTCCGCCGCAGACGCAGGAAGCGCACGGAACTTGCCGCTGTACACGGACGACCCCGGAGCCGGGACCGCACGTCGGGCGCGTAGCAAACGCGATGACGGGCCCGACCACTCTTCGTGGCGGAAACGGTTCAACGGGGATAACGCCGACTTGGAGGACTACTTGCTCCAGGTATGGCGTACCGCCGTGTACGAAGGATGGTCCCAGCATGAAGCTGGACACGTCCTCGCGGGGAGCTTGGAAGGAAAAGCTCTCCGCGTGATGCCGTGTCTGCCGGTGGGAACAGTGACGTTCGGCGAGGTTGCTCGTCAACTTCGCCTGCTGTTCACGCCGACGACCAATCGGCGGCAGTCTGAACGAGAGTTCAAGGCGCGTATCCGCCAGCCGACTGAGTCCGTGACAGACTATGCGTTCAACCTACGCATACTCGGCCGGAGAGCTTTTCCGGACATGGACTTCAGACAGTTTGAGACGATGCTGATCGATCAGTTCATCGATGGCCAGCCTTACCACCTAGCGTACGGGCTGGCCACCCATGAAAAGCGATCGATGGAGGAGGCAATAGACTCCGCGCTTGCGCTTGAGGTGGCTGTCCGCCCTAGACAGTTGCCTCCAGCCCCGGCTCCGGCCTCGGCTGTACCCGCGCAGGCGGCGACTCCTCCTCCGGTTAAAGCATCGCAGGTAACCCCGTGGCAGGACCCGGTCGTCCGGGAGCCCGCCAGGGAACCTACCCCGCAGCGGGTTAGTGCGCCGGCACCCTCTACAGGGGCGCCCGCACATACGGCACCAGTTGCCGCGCCGTGCTCGCCTTCGGACGAGTACGACATGGAGGAATACGACCTCGGCGCCGCGCAGATGATTGCGCACTGCGCCGGGATCGAAGCTCCGGGACCCGCAGAATATTGCGCGTTCACCTCCGGACCGGCCCAGAACCGTCCCTGCTACTTCTGCGGAAAGCAGGGACACTTTTGGCTGAAGTGTCCGGAGTTGTTGGAACGCCTGCGGTCGCGCGGATACCAGGGAAACCTTCCTGGCCCGCAACGGAGGAATTCCTTCCGGTCTGGTCCTCCGGGACAACAGAACCGGAACCCGCGACAGGGAAACTAGATCCGGACGTGGTGGCGACCAACACTACGCCCGGGGATAGTTGTTCGGTGGCAAACGATGCCGCCCCACCCGCTGATGAGCAGGACGAACCCCAAGTAGATATGACTTCTGCGGAAGTAGTCCTTGGGGATCAGTCCAGCTCCTCCGCGGCTGAGGCGGATGGCGAGGACTCCGTAGATGAGCCCGGCGCGTGCGAAGGGTATCGCCCTACCTGCGCGCTGGTGAGGGACTATTGCTGGTACCTGCCCCTGTCCTTCGGACGGGAGCCGGTCCGGTTCCTCGTGGACTCAGGCTCGGAGGTGACCATCGTGGCCGCCGGGACGTTTAGGGAGGAGCCCGCGCTCCGCAACCTCGAGTTGCGGGATCCCGGACCGTATAAGCTCTACGGAGCGGGAGACAACCGCATCCGTGTCCATGGCATCATCGATCTGCCTATTACCCTTGGGGACAAGGTGTATCTGACAGAGACGATCGTGGCGGATATCGGAGCGGCCGGGATTATCGGGATGAATTTTCTACGGGCCCACCGGGTGGTTGCCAACTTTAGTGCTGGCGAGTTCCGGATGGGAGGGGACACACACTTCCTCTTCCGCTCGGGCCCGATGCATTCATTCCAGATGCGGACATCGCGCACTGTAGTAGTGCCACCGATGAGTGAGATGATCATCGAGACGAGGCCGCGTCGTCCCCGCATGCCCCTCGATGGTCGACCGTGTATAGTGCAACCCGTGAGCAGTTTCGCCGCAGGAACTGGGCTCGTGCTGGGTGGGGCCCTGGTCATGTCCAACCCCCGCGCGATGCCCATCCTCGTGGTGAATCCTACGGATGCTCCGATTGTACTGAAGCGCGGATGCATAGCAGCTACTGCTATTCCCGCGTCTTCGAGTCGTGTCCTCCCCGACGATCCTGTCTGCCGCGCTGCGTGCGCGGCGGCGGCCACCGGGGATGACCCGTTCACCCTGCCGGACCATTTGGAATCTCGGGTTCCGAAGGACCGGTTGGATGAAGAGCAGCGCCAAGCGCTCCGCAAACTGCTGCGGCAGTATGCGGATGTGTTCATGGGTCCTGATGGTGCGGTTGGCAAGACTGACGTCGCCAAACACCGCATCGACCTCGTGGACGAGCGTCCTCTCAAGCAGCGTCTTCGTCGGGCAGCAATAGTGCACCAAGAGGTCATAGACCAGGAGGTGCAAAAGATGCTCGACTTGGACATCATCGAACCCAGTGACAGCCCTTGGGCCAGTCCGGTGGTTATGGTGAAGAAGAAGGACGGCTCGTGGAGGTTCTGCGTGGACTATCGGAAACTCAACGATGCCACGCGGAAGGACTCATATCCTCTCCCGCACATTGAAGATACCTTCGATGCCCTGGCCGGGTCGCACTATTTCTGTGCTCTGGATCTGGCCTCCGGGTATTGGCAGGTGGAGATGGAGGAGAGTGATCGGGCGAAGACTGCCTTCGTTACCAAGAACGGGCTCTACCAATTCAAGGTAATGCCGTTCGGGCTCTGTAACGCACCAGCGACGTTCGAGCGCCTCATGGAGATGGTACTTAAAGGGTTCCTCTGGAAGCGATGTATGGTCTACATCGACGATGTCGTCGTGTATGGCCGGTCGTTCGAGGAAACCCTCACCAACCTCCAGATGGTGCTCCATCGCATCCGCGGAGCAGGGCTTAAATTGAAGCCAAGTAAGTGCGAACTATTCGCGCAGGAAATCCTGTACTTGGGCTTCATGGTAACGGGCACCGGAGTGAGACCAGACCCCGCAAAGGTGGCGGCCGTGCAGAAATGGCCTCCGCCCTGCAACGTGGCGGACGTGAGGTCCTTTTTGGGCTTCGCGAGCTACCACCGCAGGTTTATTCGCGGCTTTGCGGAGATCGCGCGTCCCCTTACTATCCTCACGGAAAAGGGCGCCGATTTTGTTTGGTCCGCCGAGCAGGCTGACGCCTTCTCGGGACTCCGGCAGGCCTTGGTAGTGGCCCCGGTGCTGCGGCACCCTCGTCCGGACTGCGAGTTCATCCTGGACACTGACGCGAGTAACTTTGCACTCGGCGGTGTCCTCTCGCAGATCGTGGACGGGCAAGAGCGGGTAGTAGCTTATGCGAGTGTGGCCTTGAGCCGCTCTCAAATGAACTACTGTACCACTCATCGCGAGTTGCTCGCGGTGGTTACGATGACCAAGCGTTTCCGGCACTATTTGTTGGGACGCCATTTCCGCTTGCGGACTGATCATAGTTCGCTGAGATGGCTCCTCAACTATAGTGAGGCCGATGGCTTGGTGGCGCGGTGGCTCGTCAAACTCCAGGAGTATGACATGCAGATAGAGCATCGCGCTGGTAAGTTGCACGGCAACGCGGACGGCCTGTCCCGTTGTCATAAGTGCAAGAATCCGGGTTGTGCAGGGATGGCGCCATTCCAGCAAGCCGCGGATTCGTCCTCAGACTCGGAATTGGACGTTCCGGGGAAACCGCAGGCCGCCGCCCCCTCTAACAACACGGCGGCCGGAGCGTTTAGGGCTAATCTCCGCGCGCGGACCCGCCGTTATCGGCGAGGGCGTCCCGCATACGAAGCGGAGGTGCGGCTCAGCTCCAGCGAGTCCTCCTCGAGTCCGGCGGTGTACTCCTCGTGGGTACCCTCGTCCTCTGGAGAGTCTGAGTATGAGCGGTCCTTGCCCCCTGTGGTGATGGCCGCTGCGGCGCAGCCGGACGCGACGGATGAGGAGCCTAATTACTTGGGTGGCTACTCTCCGGCGCAGATAGCTGCGACGCAAAGAGCTGACAGAGCTCTGGCACCGGTAATTACAGCCCTTGAGGCCGGCCAGAAGCCCTCGAAGGATGAGCGAAAGACCTACAGGGAGGAGACCTTGTCTCTAGTATCTCAGTGGGAACGACTCTCCTTGAGGGATGGCCTCTTATACCGGCGCTATGAGCCACCGACCCCACTGCCTCCAATATGGCAGTTGGTGCTTCCGGCGGAGCTGCGGAAAGAAGTACTCCACCAGTTGCATGACCTCCGGGTGACCGGTCACTTGGGAATCCGGAGGACCGTCCATAGGCTACAACAGCGCTTTCATTGGCCTGGTAGCAGCTTGGGCGTGCAACGGTGGTGCGCAGCCTGCCCTCGGTGTCAAGCTCGTAAAGGAGTTCCGACTCCTGGCCGCCACCCCTTAACCACGGTTAAGGCGGGCGCGCCGTTTGATCGGATAGCTTTGGATATACTGGATACCCACCGGGTCACCCTGCGCGGTTTCCGGTACATCCTGGTGATATCCGACTATTTTACCAAGTATACCGACGCCTACCCACTGCGCCGCCAGACTGCGGACGAGGTAGCTCGGTTATTGGTGAATAGATGGGTGGTGTACCATGGGGTACCTAAACAGGTACATTCGGATCAGGGCAGGCAATTTGAGAGCAACCTGTTCCGAAACCTAGCACAGATGCTAGGCAGTACCAAGGTGCGGACCACCCCCTACAGGCCCCAGTCTGATGGCCAGGTCGAACGCTTTAATCGATCGGTCCTCAATATGCTGGCGGCCTTTGTGAACGATCGTGCGAATGATTGGGATGACCACCTCCCGTATGTCTTAATGGCGTACAGGTCGTCGGTCCACTCTTCGACCGGAGTTACTCCGCACGCGATGTTGTACGGCCGGGAGCTAAATTTGCCCGTGGATATTATGTATCCAACTGCGGCAGAGACCGGCGCAGTACCCCAGTGCGGTCCGGAATACGTGGAGTGGATTCGCCGCGCCCTGGCGAACGCCCATGATTTCGCGCGTGCGCGCCTGGACAAGTCTGCCATCCGGCAGAAGCGAGGCTATGACGCCCATGCTAAGGGTAGGCCAGCTTTTGCGGAGGGCGACAAGGTGCGCTACTATTATCCGCCGCTTAAGCAAGGTAATAAATTTGCTAAGCCGTGGATAGGCCCGTTTACGGTACTGAAACAGGTGACAGATGTGGACTACCGGATCCGGAGGGATTCCGATCCGGACAGGGTTCTGGTTGTCCATATCGATAATCTGAAGAAGTACGAGGGCCCGCTTGTCATGGATCCGCTCGTTCAAGATGCGGAACCGGATGATGCTCCCGTGTGGGATCCGTCTGGTCAGCATCCGCGGACTCCGGACGAGCGTGTGCGCCGTATGGTGGGCCTCCCGGACCTCTCTGACCCGTCAGATGATGGATTGGGTGGCTATCAGCCAGATGACGGCGATCCGCAGGTACCCCCACTACCTCCAGTACCTGCGGATGACGGGCGGCCACGCCGGAAACCACGTGCGCCAGCCCGGTATGGGTGGGAATAACCTTCCGCCCATGCGGATGCGTCTGCGGTACCCGTCTATCATACTACGGATGGGTTTTAGGTCGTTCCGTGAGAGTCCGCACGACTTACCTCCGCGGGTGGCTACTTTGTGGCTATCTTCGGAGTTGAGGTCCGCGGAGACTTTCATGTCGTAACGCCGCCGCTCCGCATCCGCCCTCCTGTAGTTTCCAGCGCCAGGGACGTGCGGATGGCCTGTCTGCACATTGTGGACGGCTGTCCGGCGTAATCCGCACAACGGTTACGCTGGCCGGACGAATTTACTGATCCGGCCGGACGCCCCTGGTCCCGGGACAACCTCTTATATGGCCAGACTGAGGTTGGGATTTACGTCCGCTACAGGAGAAGCGCCTTCCCACGGATTTGGGGAGCTGGCTCTGGACGCGGGGATAGTGTCCGCAGATGAGGACTGATGTCCGCGGTTCGTCCGCGTGACTCGTCCGGCGTCCGCGGCGCTTTAAGATGACGCACTTCGGTGTAGTTATCCCCCGTGAGCCATTACTATAATTGCGGTTATAGTAAATTAAGGTTTCTTACGGCAGGAAACCGACTATCCATTATGATAATGGAGCGGTTGTTAAGTCCGCGCGTGCGGACCAGCCGCGGCTGCGGGTGACGCTCGTTCTCGTCCGGATCGTACCTTACAATATGCGGTCCGGCCGGAATGACCGGAACCCCGGCCTCCTTCTAAGAAGGGGGTCGTATATTACATGCGCAACACTTGTGGTGGCTTCTAATTCCAAATTCATCTTCATTGGATAAGGGCAATACGCCGTACAATGGTAGGCGTCCGGCCTGGACTCCGTCCGCGGGCAGCTCCGGACGTCCGCCGGCTATTGCTTTCACCATCTTTGGGCGCCGGTATGAAGGGTTCGCCCCCTAACCATTGTGGTTATGGACCATGCCGGCTCCGCGTCTAATCTATTGGCTCCGCGCTCCGGTAGTCGTTTGAGGAGGCTCTGGGCTGGACCGGGCACCGCTCCGCGGCCGGGCAGTACGTCGGGGATGCTAGTGGGCGCTTTGCAAACGCCCATAGGGCGCCCGATTGTCTGTCCGGACGTCATGGGTATGTCCGATCGCCCTGTAAGCGTGCCAGCGGCTATGGGGAGTGATTTTGTTTATTTTCCATCTCATTTATTATTTATGGGAGGATTATAAGCCACAAGTGTGTGCGTGTTTCCCGTGGAAATGCTATTCTTACTCATTTATCCCATATATGAGAAAGTTTAGTGATATATCTTTTCCCTGGTGCAATAGAGAGTAAGAAATCGGGAGATTTCTGCTTTCGCGAGAGGGGTGTAGGAGATTGTGTACATTGTATCGAAGGCTGTATGCCGTGATCTATGAAAAGCATGCAAGCGGTGGTGGATTTATTTCCATTGCTGCTTGAGCGGTGTTAAATTTTTATTTATCGCTGCTGATAGGGTGACATAATCGTAACACCCACAAGTAGTTTGGCTTTTTGATACATTGTATACAATCTTTAACCTGCGAGGGTGATTAACTTCACGTCATTGATCGCCAGTGCGAAAGCTATTGCTAATGACTGCTGTTAATTACTGTAGTATTTTAGCGGGTTCCCCCGGGATGGCTTGTGTACACAAGCCACCCGTATACATGGCACGGTAGGAGTCACCGGGGGGAGATGCGTGTATGGGAATGCGGGAATGTAAAACGTCCTTTTGTCTGTCGATCGTGTAGATGCAGTGAATAGACGTTTCCACGGGAACGCGTCATACGATGCGTGTGCAGTATAACTGCCAACACTTGCTGCCTATAATCGATGTAACTCGACACCTTCTGGTCATTCAAGCGCTCGGCACTGGTGGAGACGGATCTGCGGATCTGACTCCCAGTGTTTACGGCGTTTAGAGCGCTTGATATGTCTGAGAGTAGTGATGGTTGGGAAGGTGATGTAGGGAGGGAAGAGGGGTCTCTTGAGCGCGGTAATTCGTACTCGAGACCCCAGTCTAGGCCCGAGGAGGATGACCGCGAGGACATCCCTCGGGGAGCCTATGTGGGTTCTGAGGAATCCAGCTCCGGCTCTGGTTCTTACACAGGAACCGAGTCCGAGAGCGAGGTCGCGGAGGACCGCCCCGCAGAGAGTGACTCGGCCACGCCAGGCGCCGAGCAGCTCTTAAATCCGTCGCCTTTTCCTCGTATGGAAGAGGTGATGGACTGCGGTGGTGCGGGACTCGTGGATGTGGACATTGAGTTGCATCTGCACCCGGAGATGCTTGCGTCTTTGGGTCCGGATGAGAGTACTCGTGCGGAAACCCGTCCGGATGGCCGTAGCCGTCCGGACACCGGTTCTGCCGAGAACTCCTCGGTGTCCGCACCTGCGGAGTCTGGTCCGCACGACCAGAAGGCCCCTGGGACTTGGGCGGAGCAGGTTGACGCGGCTGAGGAAGCCGCATCCCAAGCGCCGCCTCAAGAACAGGAGTCTGGCTCGAAGGAGACCGAGAACCGAGATGACGGGTTTACATCGCCCATCTCTAGGCGTACTCGCCGTCGAGCCCGGGAGATTGCCCAGAAGCAGTGGAGAGCCCAGCAAGAGCTGGAAGCCTCTGAGCGCGGGCAATCTGAGGCCGGACCCGACCCGGACCCGGCCTCCTCGCCTCCGAAGAAGAAGAAGAAGAAGCGGCCGCACCGGAAAAAGAAGTCCGGCGGCCCCTCGCCTCAGACCGGATCGAAGTCCGGAGGACCTCAGCCACTGGCGCCTAAGCCGGGCGGCCAGAAAGGGTCCTCCGCCAAACCCGGAGTCGCCAAGACGCCTAATCCCTCGGGATCTGGTGCGGGCGGCGCCTCCGCGGGATCCGGCCCAGGCGCGGGAGGTTCCAGTAAGCGGGTGCCTATCCAGGCACCGAAAGGAACCTCCTCTTCTTCTCCCTCCGGTACCAAGAAACCTACCGGAGCTGCGGAGGTGGGGTCGAGTCCAGTGGACAGAGGGCGTCCCGTGCCGAAGGAGGGAGATCTTCGTTTAGAACTCCTCCGGAAGCGCGCGGAGCAAGACGGGGTCCACCTGTCTGACGCCGCACTGGAAGCGGGACGGCGGTCCTTCGTTGCGCAGCAACAGAGGGCCGCGCCCCCGCGCGGGAAGAGTGTGCCCCGACAAACCAGGTCGGAGAATCGTTCGGGGGCGGCCAAAAAGAAGAAACGGTCGTCCTCGGAGCAGCCCTCTATCCAGAGGCTGCGGGCCGAAATGGGCCCCGAACTCCCTGGAGTCCGTCAGGGACACATGTTCCTCCCGCGCTATGGCAGGGATCCGCAAGGGCGCCGCACAGCGGCGGCCGGCGCGGCGGCCGACACGCCTTTCACACGGCCTCGTCCACTCACGGACGAGGAGCGTGTCGGGTTGCCGCCCGAGACAGAGGAGGGTGTAATATGCCAACTCTGTCCGAAATCCCTGGACGGGTATGAGGACCCGCACCGTGCGCTCAACCGGGATCGTAGGTATCCTACCTACGACCACTTGAGTCGACATATTGCGGGGTACCACTACCCCTGGATGCAAATGTTCGTTTGCAAGAGGTGCTACTCCAGCAGACCTCAGCAACGATATTTCGCCAGTCTGGAGGCCCTGAATGATCACCGCTCGGGTGCACACCGCGGTGAGGGACTTCATACCGTTGGTAATGAAGTGGGGCCTGTATTCAATTTTGGATACATACCACCGAGGGTGGCGTCGTTCATGACTACGTCAGGAACGGCGAATCACCGATTCTTTCACTGGGGTCCATGGCGCTTTGCACAGCGCATCATGGACGATGCCTGGAAGGAGTCTGGCGTTGTGTCCGCGGGCTCGAGCTACACCGCTCGCCTGACGGCGACAATGGGCCAGACCCCGGCGGAGTTCCAGGCGGCGGAAGCCGCCCGGACAGCAGCAGAGGCTGTCCGTGAACCGCCGGTGATCCAGGCCGGTGAAGAACGGCACCGGGTGACCATGATCGTGTCGGAGATGCCGCAGATCGCGGCCAAGACACGAGTGGCTTCTCCTAAGCCGCGCCCCCAGCCGAAGACTCAGGGGAAGAGCTCGTCCGCCGGAAAGGCTCCGGCCAGGACGACGCCCCTGCAGTCTCCGGGTGCGCTGACTCAGGAGGACTACCCGGGCTTGCTCGAGGTGACGGTACCCGCGGGTCCGTCTGAGGGACGGGTGGTGGCAGACACCTCCGCCTCCTCGAGTACCGCGTCGGTGGTCCCGCCAAGGACCCCACGCGTGACTCACTCGGTTGCGAGCAGTAGCGGACGTGCGGTACCTCTCTCGAGGTCGACGTCCGCGTCCTCGTTGGTAGTTGAGGGGACGTCCGCAGGGTGGCAAAGCACCGCCTCCCTGGACTTGGACCCCCTCGACGCCACGGCGGACGTACGCCGGAGGCTCGGTCCCACGACCGCCAGCGTCTACGAGACTTTCCGCGAGTCTGTAGGCCAGGCGGTCGGCCATCGTCGCGATGGTATGGACCGGATCCCCGGTGATCCGGCGTTGGTGAACCTGCCGGTGCCCCGAGCCATTCGTGACTTGGGGTCCGCAGGTGTAGCCGCGTTGGTCCGCGCTCGGGAGGAGCACCCCTGGGATCACCCCCAGCGTGGTCGACTCACCCGAGCGGCGGAGTACCTTGTGGCGGAGATGGACAGCTCTCTGGATCGGTTCAGCCGGTGCCGCGCCGAGGCCTCCCGTGTCGCATGCGATCTCGCATACGACCAGGGCCTCATGGAAGGCACCCGGCGGAGCCTAGAGAGCTACCGGACTTTGTCGGCCGTCATTGAGCGGCGCGCGTTCGACCAGGGTCGGACCGCCGCTCTTGCCGAGCAGTCCGGGGCGTCCGCCCCCGCCCCAGAGGTAGCCGCACGGATGGAGCACCTGGAGGCTGAGAATGAGCAGCTACGGCGTCGTCTTGACGAAGCCGAGGCCGCTCGGACTCGCCTACTCCAGGGCGTTGATGACCCCGAGTCGTCCGCCCTGAACCAGGCGGCTCTCCGGCGCGCGGATGCCGCTTTGGAGCTGGCCATCTACCCATACCTAGTCCAGGTGTGGGGAGAACGGACGGCTGGTCCACAGCGCACCCGCGATACGGTGGAGATGTTCCGCGCCATTGCTGATCTCGGCGCGACCTCTCTACCGGCCTCCGTCGTGATGGCTCCGCCAGGACCCGGATTGCAGGGCTCACCGCAAAAGCCCATGCAAGCTCCACCGGGCCTGCCTCATCCGCCCGTGCAGCCGGCTTTCACTCTGCCGGCTCCGCTGCTTCCGCGGCGTAGGGACTCGTCACCGCCGCCAGACCCCAAGACAGGCGGCACGGATGAGGAGCCAATGACTACGGAGGAAGGCTAGGGCACTAGCCTCGTCGCTGCACTTGTGCGGCGGCGTGCCGGAGTCGCTTCCGCGGCTCCGCCCTGCCTCAGACCCGTTCTGCGGATCTGAGGAGCCGGCCGGCAGGGCGGTCGGCAACATTTTAGAGGTACTATCACTTTTGATCACTCGGTGTGTCGTTTTACAAAATTTCTAAATTTAAAGTCTAACCTTAAAGATATTCCAAAGACTCGGCACACCGTCCTTTTATAACGGATGACCTTCCAAGGTCATCACACGGTTTTGGACCACCTCGGTCAAAATTTTAGCTTGTTTATGAGGATTTATTCAAAATTGCAAAGCGCGTTATAGTTTACTCCGTAAGTCCGGGGGTAGTTCCCCATTCTTCCAAAAGGGACTCTTAAAGTCCTAGTCTTGCGCCGTGACTTCCGGGTGTTGCCATCTTGCCTTCTTCCGGACCCCGCCATGCGAAGCCTTCGTCGGGTTTTGGCTGTTTTGGGCGCGGGCGGAACATGTTGGGGACCAACATTGTAAGAAGGGGGTAATGTGGCGATTTTGCCCTAAGCACGCGGCAGGTGATTGTAAACATAAATGCCATTTATGTGGCCTTTTCGTACTTGGCCTTGTTTTGACATGCTCCGTTCGAGCGTGCGTTGCCACGGCGACGTATTGTAATTTACGTTCCAGTAAACTATAACAATGGATCGATTAAACCTCGCGTGCGCCCTACAGTTTCTGGTGTATTATATATACACTGGAAGTGACTCGTTCGAGGAGATTGTCCAAGATCGAGAGACAGGACGCACACGAGGCTCGCCATGAGCTTTGTGTTCCCTGTTTGTGAGTAGTGGGCTCCTAGAGCCCTGGGGACGATTTCCATGGGGAGGCCCGGGCTGGGAGAGACAAGTTGCTGACTCGGGGGCCTTCGGCCCTGTGGATCGCCAGCTCTCTCCCTTCCCGGGACGTGTGACAGAGGCTCTGGCCAGCATGTCGGGCTGTACGGGGTTCCGTCCCCGAGGCAGACCGCGGCTCGCCAGGCCCCGCCAGTTAACACCGTAGGGATGAACCAGTTTCTGAACGGTGTCCGTAGGCCTGGGAGTGTCGGGTGGGCTGTTACCTGGTTACCGTTAATGCTGAAGTAGTTACCGTGTCCGCCGCGACCTCTGGTGAGCGGCCCTGCCGCAAGGATCCGGAATAGCGGATGCGCGTCCGCAAGGACTCGGATAAGAGAGGACTATCCTCGAGGATCCCGAAGAGCGGACGGTAGTCAATAACTTTACACGATCTTGCAGATAGTTTAGCGATATATTCATGCGAGAAAAGTCAGAAAACTCATCGGACCATTCAGCAGACCTGATTTTTACCCGGGTGCGGGCCAGCTTTCATTTATCACGATTGGGTCGTAGTCGGATGGGAGGGGGGGGGGGGGGTTAGGTGGTGCAGAATGGGGATGAAGCGGGTCGAGTGTGGCTGGCTGCCTCGCGAACCACTAGGAGGGGGCCACACTCATTTGCATTTGGCCTACTGGACATACCAGCACTTGCCACAAGTTTTCAATTATTATGTTGCCGTATCAAGCGTTTTTCCATTTTTGCAATAGCTTATGTACTATCTATGTAGTGTGGAATGTTTATGCAAAATTTTGAGTGCATCTGATACAAGAAAGCCCTGTTTCAGAGAAGATCAGAACGGGAGTGGTGATGGGTGATGAAACGGTGACACACAAAAAAAATAAACGGTCGGAACACACGTCTCCTGTGGCTATTATTGCTTATAACTTATTACAGTAACCATACTTGGGTACACGGGTGTCATATTCTTTCCAACTGGCCCCGGGCCCTCCTAATTAGCCACAATTGAATGGTCTGCTCTGGCTCCAAGTCGGACTTTCAGAAATGTAAACAAAGGAAAATTCTCCAAAATCCAAAAAAAACCAACATCATAGAGGAAGAGCTCTGCTCTTCCTAAAAACAAAGTTCTGTTACTAGGTAACTGACCCTGTCGTTAAGCATGTTTACAGATATTTGCCAATGAATATTACAGGCAGAATAGCTACAGATTTGCTATTGCAGCACAATGAGCCAAAACGGTTACCATATATGACCAATCACCAATATATATAATTCATCACCCATATGGTGGATAGATTGACAATTTATATTTAGATAGATTTATTTCCCAAATCAGCAAATTAATAAAATGTGATACAGATATTATGATACAAAAAGGAGTAAAGTGAGATGGGAGGAGCAACGTAACCAATTGAGGTTGTCTTCCCGTTGCCCCCCAATAAAATAAACACATAAATAATTATATTCATACTGAACAAATAGTCGTAGTGGAGAGATTGTTAGAAGGGAGTTGTCCACAGCACGCATGTGCCACCCGCCACGGTGAATCAGGAACCGGTACATTGGTTAGGGAGAGGTACACGACTCGAGAAATATACTATATACAAATAACATCAATTCGAAAGACGAATTCAAAGGAGATGTAGATGATAAGTTTTAGCGACAGTCAGAGCACCTGGGATTGTCACAGTTCACAGCAGATTGATATGCATTCAGATAAGTGGATTTGACGGTGTGCTTGACTACATTTTTTGAACAAGGCAGTTTCAGATTTGATGAGTATCTGTTAAATACTACGGGGAAGTGAAAAGGGGGGAGTTTATCCACAAAACGAGATTTAGTTCTGGATATATTGAATAACTGGGACTGTCGCGTGATATAATAAGTTTGAACATTAATATTTAAACTGAACACGTTATCGAAAGATTTGGGTAGATTTTCATTTATATAGTCATACATAAAAAGCATAATCTGGAGCTGATGCAGATCAGTTACTTTCAGAATGCCACACCGCTTGAAGAGTGGATCAGTGTGGCTATTGTATTTTTTATTATGTATCGTTCTCATGGCCCGTTTTTGCATAAGTACAGTTTTTTGTAATACCGCCGGACTGGCATTTCCCCAGGCAAGTATACCATAAGTTAAATGGGGATGGATCAAAGCATAATATAAAGTGAGCAGGCTTTCTTGGGGAAGGAAAATTTTCAATTGTTTCATAGCAAATAATGCTCTCGAAATTTTCTTATTTATATTGGCAACTTGTTGTTTCCAAGAGAGAGATTCGTCAATTATTATGCCTAAAAATTTACATGCATTTGTGCGTGTCAAAGTAACGCCATTGATTACCAAATTGTTGTTATTGATCATCCGGCGATGTATTCCGCTTGGTTGAATGACCATATATTGAGTTTTGGAAGCATTTAAAGAAAGTTTATTTGCACAGAACCAGTTAAAGAGTTTATCGAGACTTCTGTTTGCTCGAGTGAATAATTTAGTCGGGTCGTCGTCAGATAGCACGAGAGTTGTGTCATCTGCAAATGATAAGATATTTTCTTCCGTGCTGTGATTAATATCATTTATATAAATAAGAAATAATAAGGGCCCTAGGATAGATCCCTGTGGAACTCCACACCTAATTGGTAGACTGTCAGATAAATGCGAGTCAAAGTCAACAAATTGACTTCTACCTGTTAAATAACTTTTTATCCATTCATTAGCTAGCCCACGAATCCCATATATGTTTAATTTGTACAGCAGAATATCGGTGCTTATGGTATCAAAGGCTTTACTTAGGTCACAGAATGCAGCCAAGGTTAGTTTAGATGGGGATGAATTACTGGATTCCGCACATTGATTCAATAGGTGAATTATAGGATGAATAGTTGAATGCTTCGCTCTGAAGCCATATTGATGACGATATAGTATATTATTTGAGTTCAAAAAATTCATGATTTTGTTGTACATGATCCTTTCAAATATTTTGGAAACTGATGACAATAAACTAATCGGCCTATAATTGTTTAGGGAACATGGGTCGCCAGATTTGAATATAGGTATGACCTTCGCACGTTTGAGTTCCGACGGGAAAATTCCGGTTGAAAATGTCAAATTAATTATATGGGTAAGAGGAAGCACAATTATATCTATTATTTTTGTAAGTAATTTTGTGGAAATGCCGTCAGCACCAAAACTTGTTTTGGGTTTCAGTTTATTCGCAATGTCCAGGATGTCAGACGGAAGAATCGGATCTAGAAACATGGAATTTACATTATGATTGGGCATATAGTCTGTGAAATTCTTATTCGAGATGGGCACGTTATGATTGACTTGGTAGCCAATATTAGCAAAAAAATTATTGAAGGCACTTGCTATATCATCTTTATTGCTTACCTGATGGTTATCAATGTTATATGACTGTGGATACTCTGACTTATCATTTTCCTTGCCTATAGCCTTTCTGAGTACTTTCCAAATCTGTTTAATATTTTGTTTATTATTTTCGATAACAGTCTTGTAGTACGATATTTTGGCTTTGCGTTTAGCCTTATTGAAAATGTTCAAGTGCGTTTTATAACAGGCAATATTTTTTGGCGTCGGTTTGTGTAATTTTTTAAGGAATAATTTCGATAAATTGCGAGAAGAAATCATCAGTCCGTCTGTCATCCAGGGTTCGCGCTTTATTTGTCTATTTTTGGCATTTGTACATTTTACAGGAAATGAAGTATTGAATGGTACTTTTATTATTTCGTTTAGTTTCATATAGGCATCATCCGGGCAATCTGCTAGGAATATTGGTGAAAAGTCAACACAACTTAGTTCTGTTTTGAACTTTAAAATATTTTCATCAGAGAATGAGCGAGAATATTTTAGTTGAGGTTCGCTTTGCTCATGTTTTGTTAAAGATGAAAAGAAAACACCAAAATGGTCTGCAATATCATTGATAACAATTCCTGAATGGGCATTAACAGTAATGTCATTAGTAAGAATATGATCCAGTAGAGTAGCAGATGTGTGTGTAACTCTAGTTGGTCTGATGATTCGAGGAACAAACCCTCTTGCGAAAATACCATCAATGTAATTATCTGTCTTATCATGGGAACCATATTTTAACAGATCCACATTCATATCACCCATAATTACACCCGTTTTGTTTTCATTCGTGACGTGATCCAGCGCTTCAAGCAGTGTGGCACTGAAAATATCAACGTCAGCACGGGGAAAGGAATTGGGACGATAGACAACACCAACAACTATGTGCTTACCGATTTTTGGAATAATCTCAACGAACAATGACTCATAGACATGCGGGATGAAAACAGACAGATCATCTCGGATTTTAAAATTTATCGAGTCTTTTATGAATAGACCGACACCCCCTCTGAAGCCGTCAGAAAATTCACGACAACGAGTTATAATATTGTGATATCCGGTAATCTTAAGACGATCATCCCGATCACATCGAAAAACTTCACTAACTCCAATACAGTCGAAAGAGAATTTGCTTGTGTGCATATCACATATGAGATTGTGAAATTTGTCCCAATTAGAAGATAATCCTCTACAATTTAGATGAAAATATGATTGCACATGTGCAGAGCCATGCTTGGATGAAAATTTATCTTCTATCAGTGTCGGTACTTGGTTTGGTTCATAGTAACCATGATTATTACTGTCAAATAATTGAAAGTTGTTCTCAAAGTCTTCGCTAGTGTTTTGCGAATCATATAGCGAAGCCAAATTGAATCTGTCATCAGTCGAGACCTCATCCCAGTCAACTATGTTATCTGTAGACATCGATAAGATGTTCCTGTACACTGAGGCGGGCGGCAGGCGTGGTGTGGACAAAACACGATGTAACAATCCCTCCCCAGCACTTAAAGCATATCAAATACATGTCACTATGACTGAGTTAATAACTGAAAGTTACCCGAAACTTATCCCCAATCCCTCCCATGTGCTCAGTGAAGCAGAAAACTTTAGAATACATATATGCCGAATAATTAAAAAAAAAAAAAAAAAAATAGCCCAAAGGCTAAGATAGGTCACCGGATAATTTTGGTTTGGCCAGAGCAGCATTGGCCGGTAACATACCCGGAGATTTATCAATCAAGGTTATCAGTGTGAACATATGACCTTGAGATTTACCAATCAAGGTCATCCGTTGGAACTTCAATGTCAATACTAGTATTACACGTACATGTATGTGCGCGGCATTTGATTTTCTATATGTTCATAATACAAAGATATATCTGGGTGTAGCGTTTAGGCCGCTCAGGCCAAAAACACATTCAGACATTTGGCATTCAAGTTCATCTCACGTCAGTTCGAGGTCAATATTAGTTGTGCCATATATGTCTTCCTATATGTTCATAATGCAAACATAAGCTGCAAGCATTTCATCTATAGAGGCAAATCTGGGCATTTTTTGTTTTTTTTAACCCAAAAAGGTTTTGACCTTTTAATGCCATTGAAGGTCAGATTCAAGGTCACCACACAAGTCGCCATATATGACTTCCCATTTGGAAATGCCAATTTCTAATTTCTAAACGGCCGCCCTTTTGAAAAAAGTGCAAGATGCAAAAACTAAAAAATACCTCCTTCTTGATATATTTTGGGTATTTTTGTGCAAAATTTCAGAAAAAAGTTCGCCCGTAGACTTAAAGTTGTTTACGCCGGATGAACAGACAGACGGCTAGATGGACGCAGGACACAACGTGACGGCAATAGTTTATCGGACCCATGGTTCGGTAACCTAAAAACAAATTGTCTCAGAGTTCGTTGACCCGATGGATTAATGGGCACGTGACCCGCCCACGCACACATTTACCAATCTTACTACGGACTCTACTTAGGTGGTTACATGCATGGACGATTTACTATGTATTGAGTTGTTTACAACTAGGCTACAGTTGCAGACTGCGTGGGAGAGTCACGTTACCACAACCAAAACAACACGACAAAACAGCTGATATGTAATTTTCTTCATCATTAATTGTATATATATATATATATATTCACGTATACATACTCAAACCGACATGTATACACGCATATACATGCATATACACACACATATACCTATATGCATATACATATACATACACATAGAGTGTAACAGATAATGTTTACATACATGTACACACATATATAAAGTATGTAACAAACAATATAAGGTGGGAGTATAGTTACAACAAACATGATACTTTGTGCATGGTGGTTAATATCGCATATTGGCCAACAAACATGTGCAAGATGTTATTCCCAAGAATATAATTTCACACCAATGGTCACCTAGTTCTTGTATTTACCCTACTCATCATATATACATTTATGTATGGTGAAAAAAAGAAGAAAAAAGTCACAATCACAGTGTGCACATAGTAACAGTTTGTTAGAGATAACAAAGTGTAATATAAATGCAAGATCTTACTAGAGTTCATGGAATTGGTCACTACTTTAGCTGTTCCCTGATGTCCTCAAGTATTCTGCCCATCAAGTTCTTTCCGTTGAATTGGCTGTGGTCGTCGCGATCTTTTGCGTCCTTCAGAGAAACACCAGTGCCCCAGAATTCGTCGTGGCGATTGCTTTCTTGGATGGACCTGGAACCTGAGTCAACGAGAATTTTAGATAGGTCAGGGTTCTGGGAAAACTTCGCTAAGACACCTGTTTTCATAACCTCTGGGGCTCTCTTGACCCAGTCATCGCCAACTTTGACTCTGTCCCCCGCATGTTTGATGGCCACTGGATCAGTGCTGTCAAGGATTTCCGCGGCAACGGCGTAGTCCTCGTGGATCATGGCTTTGTGGTATTGAAAGTATTGTTCAGAACTGCAGAATGACATGTCATCGAGTGTGAACAGTTTGGGCTGGGTATAAAAGTTGCTGAAGGGAGACAATCTCCCACTAAACATGACATACTCATCGGTTCTTTCTGTACCTACATCTGAAATGTCGAACGGAACATCCCTGACGTTGTCCACTGTGTACAACTTGCCATCGACGAGGAGTTTTTCCTGAACGAGGGTACATTTTTTCCCATTATTGATACCGAGTTGCATGACAGGTCTCAACGTACCTCGGTGGCTATTGAGTTCAGCTGGTAGTTGGTCGTTAATAAAGATGGGTGGGTCGTGATCTTTCAATTTCCGAGCACACTTCATTATCGCCTTCTTACCCGGATGGGTCGAGAATCGAACAATGACCTTCCTGGGACCAGTTTCAGCGGCAGATTTACGAAGTCTGTGACAGCGTACGATGGTGACATCAGACATCTCAGCCGACATATCATTGGTGAACAGGTCCGTCAGTGTTGATCGAAGATCAGACTCGGTTTCATTTGTTGTCTCGGGAATTCCGGATATGATGATATTCTCTCTCATTGAATATGACTCCATTCGTATCTGACGATTTTTGTTACTTTTTGTGGTTGATCGCAGATACTCAATCATACCTTGTTGAAGACTCACAGTTTCACGAAGCTTGTCCACGTCCGCTCGTAAACCATCAACGTCCTCACGGAGTGCCGAATTCTCGTCCTGGATAGGCTTTAAGAGGTCGGTGAATTTTCTGTCCAACTTTTCTATGGCCGACGAGAGTTCACCTTTGAATGCTGCAATAGTCTCCTCATTAAGTGCTTTTGCCCAGGCTGGAGCTTGATCGGCATCGGAGTTGCGTGTTTTCTGTCGCAGTACAGGACCACTCATGTTCACAGTTGTTTACAAATGCAGAAAGCGGTGACGTAGACTACAGGGCCCACAGGTATGTGAACTGGTGCGAAACGGAAAGTACCAATGGCTGGTCAAATCAATAGCAAAAACTTGAAATATCCTTCATCTATTAGGGCTGATTCTGATATGGTATCCACATGAAGTAATCACGATATTAATCCATGGCCAATCACCTGCATAAATATTCCGAAATGTTTGTCCAGTAATGCGTAAGTAATGCACATGAGAGAAGAATTGAGGAGAGCCTCACGAACGTGACTTTCACTGTTCAGCCATATATTAGTAAATATTATACAAGATCCTGCACCATGTAATGTTCACAATGTCACAATGTTCACAATGTGACGTTGTTTACCTGCAGGAGACTCGCTCACGTACCACAACAACCGCCAGTTCTCTACCCCAGACCGGGATAACGACTGGCACAGCGGTGCACACTGTGCCCAGAGGTACCACGCCGGCTGGTGGTTTGACAACTGTCGCCCCGCCCTGCCCACGGGGGAGTTTATCATATGGTACCATTGGTTGGGATACACGGACCTGAAAACGATACAGATGGCGATCCGACCATAAATGTTATGGTCGGGTGACCATAAATGTTACAGTGCGTGTGTTAAGGCTTACTCCTATCATCGGTACATGTTGATATCAGTGTGTCTCCTTATACTGGGAAGGGATCAGTGTGGGATTACTGAATACGAGATGTGTGTCTATGTTTGTTATGGTGTATATTAAATCATCGCTGATCTGACAGGATCAAGTACATCCATAATTAAATATACATGTATTGGTCAATACAATGAGTA
Organism: Terebella lapidaria; assembly: GCA_949152475.1. NCBI lineage: Eukaryota > Metazoa > Annelida > Polychaeta > Terebellida > Terebellidae > Terebella > Terebella lapidaria. The sequence continues at coordinate 1,594,055 of OX424568.1, read as the reverse complement.
AACCTGCAAAGGAGATTATGTATATTTGCTTCACAGTAATTATATGGTGTTTGTATCACAAAGCGGTAAACTGACGCAAACACTTCTCAAGCATATTCATGTAGTTCAGTAAAATATCTGATTAATCAGTAAAAATAATTTATGAATGAAATATATATCATTGTGTGCATTTATGTGTTGCCATCTAGAATTGGTAAAACATCAGGATATTATAACAAACAAGGGTTGCAATGACCACTTTGAAACAGAGCTTTGTGAAATATTTGTTAGTGTTATGATATTATTGTAATCTCACACTTCAGACATTGTCATGTCAAAGCAATTGCTCTGTTCTACAGCCTCTGGCGAATTGTATATATTTTACAATATTATGGCATATCTCCAATATATATAGGTCCCTTAGCATCCCCGTTGTGGGTGAGGCTTTATAGAGGATTCTCAGCAGAGGCTCTCAAATCCTGTACATATATTAGAAAATGATTCAGTCATTATCAATATTATGCGGATTTTGAGCGATGAACTTCTGCTCTCTAAAAACTCTCTGTTCAAGCGACTGTATACCATTTGTTTATCCTCTTGTAATCATACCCAGAAAACAATTTGGTTGTATGTTGTGGGAACTTCCTAAGTGACATCTTGTAATACTGTGTTTTGATTGTTGTGGAAACCTTCCAATGCAGCATCTTTTGATGATAGTATTTTTGTGTTCTGAAATCTTTACCGGCAACTCAGTCCAATGTATTTACATGTATCTGATAATGCGAATAAATACATTATGCAATGACGATAAGAGTTTTTATTCTTCTGTTAGGATCCATGAATACACACGAAGCACACATAGTAATACATGGAGTTGTATTTGTGGAATAGAACCGTGCTGGCCATATAACGGAACAAGTAATCTCCATTGGCCATCAACATTTTGTGTGATTTTGTTACAGAAAGGAAAACACAAAAAATCATTAAATTGGTTTTGTATGATCTTGAACAAACAATGTGATTTCAAAAGTCTGTCATTTGGCAACCTAAGACCAGCGCTCACTGTTCAATAAGTGATAAGCATTACTTCCTGGTGCTTAGTAACTTTCTGAACGTGACATCTACAACAGCTTGTAAAGTATGAATTCAACCCCAGGCATGTGTTATTGGCTGAAGTCATGAATATTTGTATTCACATGAGGCAGTTGCCCCGACAGAATCCTGACTAGTGAAAGAGTTTTAGTCAACTAGATTCATTCCACATGGAAGAAACCCACGGCAACCTTCTGGGACAATCACAAGTGTTTTGATGTTGGCAATCGCAGACTAACCATAATTGTGTCAAACATTGGACAACACAGATTGTGGCTCAGGTCAGCATCAAACACACATTGTAACAGATAAATAAAACCCTTTGTGAAATATGCACTAACACTGAAACTTCAACAAGCGATGCTTTCTCTCTCTCAAAAACAAGTTCTTTTGAGTTGTGAGCTGAAAGTACAAATTTCCAGATCGATTTTGTGTACAATGTACTTGTAAACTACAAGAATGCAACAACTATGCAGTACTAAGGACCTATGTATGCTCTTTTTCATGTATGCATAGCTAAAACAAGTGTTTCATTTGAATCCTCCGACACATTGCACATAGACAAATACATGTGATTATTTCCCGCAAGGTTTGCCTCAAATTCTATTGCACAATGATTAAGTACAAATCAATAGACAAACTGACTGCAAGAAGTGTTTGGCCTCCACAATGTCCTCACCGGTGAGAGAAACTAAAACCTGATACATGATTCACTCTGGGTCAATATCAAACATCCGTTTTCTCGGGTATACCCTTGATGTGGTTGTTGTTGTCCCTCAGGCCAAAGAAATCTTTCTTCACTATGTATCGCACACATTGTAAGATGACGTTGCGCTCGTGTCGGATTTCCGGGGCAAGTAACTGCAGGAAAACAGGTGTTTTGTGTTGAAACATGAGAAAAAATTGATTCAGCATGTACTTTAATATGATGCTAAATAAATGTGACAAAATATGAAAACAAAACGGCACCAAGGGTGTCCAAAAACTTTTTCAATGGCCAAAAAAAAATTTTTTTTTTTGCTGGAAATGGCCCAAAACTACGAAAGCCTGGAAGCGCCATGACAAAAAAAAAAATTAATCCGCCCGGGCAGATTAATATTCTGCCCGGGCGGACTAATAATCTGCCCGGGCGGATTACTAATCTGCCTGGGCAGACTAATAATCTGCCCGGGCGGATTACTAATCTGCCCAGGCGGACTAATAATCTGCCCGGGCGGACTAATAATCTGCCCGGGCGGATATGAAACTTGGGCCGAAAAATCAATAAAAATAATAATAATAATAATAATAATAATAATAATAATAATAAAGATTGGGGTTAGTGAGACTCGTATCATCTTCTTAAACCATAGTTTAACTAGACGCTTCCGGTCGCCTACGACCGCTTGGGTGTATCCCCCGTAGCCCTATCATCTCTGTTGCCCCAAATATATCACTGTCAAGTGTGAAAAACTAGAGCAAGGGCTAAAAAAGATTACCAGAGAAATGTTAAATGGCTGTTTTAGGTTAATAAAACTAGTGTTATATACTATACTTACCTCCAAAACACATTACGGGTTATGGCTTATTAGCCTTACTGACATAGGAGTTCTCCATAGAGAGAACCCCATTTGGAAAATGGGCTAGACAATGAATTGTCCAAGCCACTAACCCACGTGACCGGATGGTGACGTCATTCTCGTCGATTCTAGGAACCAACCAGAAGGAGTACGCGGGGCCGGCCGGGTGGGCACTCTGAATGTGTTTTGGAGGTAAGTATAGTATATAACACTAGTTTTATTAACCTAAAACAGCCAGTTATATGCCTATATCTTACCTCCAAAACACATTACGGGTAAAATCAGAATAAAGATTGGAGGCGGGGTGCTCCAAAAAGAACTCTGACATAACCAAAAGCTCAACCCTAGGGCCTCAGTGAGGGACAGGGTGGGCTTTTCCCCTGAATGATTGGAGGAACCAAAGGAGGGTGTCCTCAGGGTCACCAAAACATTTATGGTTTAACAATAGGGTAAGTAGAAAAAACCACTTACCTCCGAGTGTCGAGTGACTGGCTTCCGGTCATAAGTGACGTAACGTATGTACATGAGGATATGCCTTGCTGACGCAACTGAGTCACAATGCATACTGAACTAAGGAGTACGACCGTACTGACATAGGAGACCAATTTAACGGTAATCGGAACCGGAACTCGCAACACGGAACTTCAACATATGTACAAGAGGAACGTATGTACAAGATGGGCCACGTCATCCTCAAGGGGTGACGACGCTCCGAGCAGCTACCACGGGCCCGAGGTGGTAGCCCTCACTCCACGTCCACGTCAGGTCTCTAAGGTAGAAAGACGTAAAGGTGTTATGGGATTGCCATGAACATGCTTGCATGACCTGATCAAGTGGAACCCGTCCCATATATGCAAGAGAGGCCGCCATGGCCCGAACATCATGGGCGCGTACCTTGAACGAACAGGCGGAGTCCTGCTCGGCCAAATCGTAACAGGTGCGGATACATTTTTGAATCCAGGATGAGATGGTAGCGGAACGTATGTCCCGTTGGAATTTCAACTGATGTGAAATGAACAACAGTCGCTTGCCAGCCCGGAGACCTTTTGTCCGCTTAAGGTACAAGCGCAAAGCCCGCAACGGGCACAGGAGACAGTCTTCCTCGAGATTCGGGCCTACAGATGCCGACAAAGCCGGAATCGTGAAGGCCAGCGGGGGAGACGACGCCAGCTGGGTTTTCGCCAGGAAAGAAGGGATGACCTGCAAGGAGACCTGGAGGCCATCCTCTCGCCATCTAACTTTTGAGAAATCCAAGGCGTGGATTTCGCTCCTGCGACGTCCAGAAGCCAGAGCCAGCAGGAAGACTGTCTTCCAAGTAAGGAACTTTAGGGGGGCGGAAGACATAGGTTCGAAGGGAGCAGACGCCAAACGGTTCAAAACCAGGGATAGATCCCACTCCGGAACTGAGTTACGGGTAAGCGGACGTTCAACTTTAAAGTTATTGAGCAAGGCGCTCAGATCTTGATCCTCGCCGAGATTGATGCCAGTGTGAGGCAAAATAGTCTTGGCTAGTCCTATAACCCGCTAATGTCGAAGGGGCCGCACCCGCTTGGAATTTCTCCAAGAGAAAATCAGCTACTGTCTGAGCAGAGGCGTTGAATGGATCAACCTGCCTGCCATCGCACCAAGCAGCGAAGACTCGCCATTTAGACTCATAGACTCCCAAGGATGAGTTTCTATTAGGGCGGGCGATCCTACTGGACACTTCTGAAGAAAATCCCTTTGCGCGAAGGGATCGCTGGACAGAAGCCACGCGTGGAGGTTCAGGCTCGCGGGTCGGCTGTGAAACAGCTGCGCCCGGGGCTGTTTGAGAAGGTCGTCCCGAGGGGGTAGGGCCACTGGTTGATCTACCAACAGGCCCAGAAGTTCTGGGAACCAAGGCCGCTGTGGCTGGTATGGAGCGACCAGGAGAATACGGCATGTGTGGTACCTGATCTTGGCCAAAACCTTGGGCAGCAGAATCGCCGGAGGGTATGCATACCCGAACAGGCCGTCCCAATCCGTGGACAACGCGTCGATGGACATCGCAAGGGGGTCCGGAAGCGGAGAGACAAACACTGGAAGCTTGTTGTTCCACCTGGTCGCGAAGAGATCCACTGTAGGGCGGTCCCACCTGAGGCACAGGGAACTGAACACCTGAGGATGGAGAGACCACTCTGTTGGCTGGATCTGCCCCCTGCGTGACAGCTGGTCCGCCAACACATTCAACCGGCCCAGGATGTGACGTGCACGCAAGTGAATGTTCCGAGACCGGCACCACAGAAGAAGCGTCGTGGCCTGCCGACACAGGGTAACGTACTTTGTACCCCCCTGTTTGTTTATGTAGGCCATGACAGTGGAGTTGTCCGTGGACACCAGGACAGCACGACCAGCACACTCCTCCTCCCAGTGGGCCAGGGCCAGGGAAACTGCCTCCAACTCTAAGCGGTTGATGTGCCACGAGCTCTCGGGCTCTGTCCACACCCCAGACACTTCCTTGAAGTCCAGGTGTGCCCCCCAGCCCTCCGTAGAGGCATCCGTAAATAGATGCTTGGAGGGAGGAGGCTGACGGAAGGGTGAGCCCCGAGTGAGGTTGGTAGCGGACATCCACCACAGTATGGACGCCTTCCCTGCTGGAGAAAGGACGACCGGTTGCTGAGGGCAATCCGTGGCTGCGATCCACTGGGAGCGAAGGTCGATCTGTAACTCCCGCATGTGGAGTCGACCGTAAGGAACTAACTTCTCGGTTGCTGCCAGCAACCCGAGCATCGACTGCCAGATCTGTGCTGACTGACTGGGCTCGCCCAAGAATCTGCGGAGTAAGGACCGTATCTTTGACAGCCGCTCCTCCGTGGGAAAAACCATACCCAGCTGTGTCTTGTACCGGTACCCGACAAACACAAAGTCCTGAGCCGGCGTTAGCTCTGATTTCTGGAGATTGACCAGCAAACCCATGCGTTTGCACAAGTCCAGGACCCACTGTAAGTGCCGAGTCAGAACCTCGGGAGACTGGTGATAGACAATCCAGTCGTCTAGGTACTGGTAGAGGAGGATGCCCTCCTTGTGGGCGAGTATCTGTAACTCTTTCACCACCATTGTGAAGATCCATGGAGCCGGGGACAGTCCGAATGGCAGGGCACGGAACTGATACACGGTGCCCCGGTGCACGAAGCGCAGATATTTGCGGGAGACCGGATGAATCGGGATGTGAAAGAACGCGTCCTTCAGATCCAGGGAGACGACCCAAGAGTTCTTTGGAAGGGACAAGCGGATCGATTCCGCCGTCTCCATGGCGAACTTGGGGGTCTTGACATGGCGGTTTAGAGCGGACAGGTCGATCACGGGGCGCCACCCGTCTGAGCTCTTGGGAGTCAAGAACAAGATACTGTAGTAACCTGGAGAGGAAATTCCTACTTTTTCGAGCGCATTTTTGGCCAGCATATCGGCGATCTCGAGCGAGAGTGCTAACCTTTTGGCGTGAGCTCCGGGAAGTGAAAAGGGAATAGGCTCGGTAGCCAGTGCAGGACGCTGACTGAACTGGATGCGAAAGCCCCTGCGAAGGACCGACACGATCCACGGGCTGGCTCCGAGTGTCTGCCACTCTTGCCAATAATTTGTTAGACGGGCGCCCACAGGCTCGCTTGAATTTTGGAACGAGGGTGGGACAGCCCGAGGTATCGCAGGGTCCATCGCAGGGAGCTGATTCTGTGAAGTACTCACCTGCTGCGGGGGCGGAGGACTTCTTCTCCCCTGCTGGCTTGGGCTTGCCCTTGTGCTTCGACTTCTTGGTCGCTTTACTGCCGGCAGGGGCCCTCTGAAAGGGCTTCTTCTCCTTCTTCTCCTTGGACTTGGTCGGTGGAGGCTTGGAGGAAGAGGGGGCGTACGCCTGAAGAGGGGAGGCCAGACGCTTGGCGATCGTCTCCGTGAGACGCTTACTGGTCGAGACCGACTCCTCCTGACGGGCCAGCTCATGAGCTGCAGGCAGCTTAGACTCTAGGCCGGCGAAGAGAGGTGGAGGAGAGGTAAGAGCAGCCACTGCCTCTGGATCTACGAGCGGGGCACAGCGAAGCTCCGTCACCAAGGCCGGGGGAAGCTTGAACCTAGCTTGGCCTAGGAAATCGTCTCTCCTCAGTAAGTGGAGGACCCACTCCACGTACGTGGACTGCTCCATCCGGTGGGCTGACGCCAAGTCACAAGACTCCAGGAGTTGGGACGCCGAACGGAGGTGGTCCCCCAGGGACACTAGCTGAGACGGTGGGGATTCCAGGTCTTCCAGCGCTGTAAAGGCAGACTGTAGTTGGCGGTAAGCCGCAGTACGGAACCAGTCCTCCAGGGAGGACACACAGGTGGCGGCGCGGACGGCGTGGTTCAGGGAGAGTAAGGTCTCCGGCTGAAGAGTCACGGGGCGAGCCTTGTCGCCAAGGTACTGGGCCGCCGCCTCGGGGAATACCGCTGGCTTATCCAGGTAGTCCGGGTTGGACGGGAGGTAGTCCTTCTTGTGGAAAGGAGGCCGACGGGGAAACTTCCCCAACTCTGTTTTCCCCTGGTCCAGTGTCTCAGAGCGGCGCCGGGAAAACTCCTCGCGGAGCCCGTCCGGGATAGGGAGACCCCGTCGAGGCTGACGTTCCGGGGAGCGCTGGGATGCCAGCAGCGACGTCGGACGCTTAGACACTGTGGGCTTCGGCTCAGCTGGAAAGAGGGTGGGCTCCAAGGTCGAACGCACGAGGTCGAGCTTGTGATCAAAGGAAAGGTCCTCCTCTCCCTCCTCACTGTCGGCCGGCTCGGCGTCAAGACGAGAGCGCTTGTCACTGGGAGCCACGGAAGCCACGACGGAAGCTGGGCGCTTCCTGGAAACTGGAGCCAGTGGCGCCGAAGGAGTAGGCACATCCTGCCCGCACGCAAGCGACTCCTCCCCAGAGTCCTTATCAGACTCCTCCCCGAAGATCTCCGCAGGCAACTGCTGGGGAGGCTCCAAGGCCTGAGTACGCCGTAAGGCATCTGACGTGGGGGGAAGGGACACACCCGCGCGGACGTCCAGGGCTGCCAAAACAGCCGTAACAAGGCTAGCCACATCCATCGCTGGGGCCGCTGGGGGAACTCCAGACGGAGAGGGGGGCCGAGAGACCACCGAAGAAGGACCTGGCAAGGAAGGCTGGGCCGCCGAGCTAGTCATCACGGTGAGAGAGGCCGAAGAGGCAGTCAACGCCGATGAACTCTGCAAAGAGAAAGAAGCGGTAGAATTCTCTATAGAAGCAGCTGTCAACAGCATGCACTCAAGGCTCGGACCCCGTAGGACGGGGGCCGAGCCCCGAGCGGGCAACGGCAGGGCAGAAACAGCACTGAGAGTCGAGTGCCGGATCCGCACCCCGGGGCCCGGCCCCCGTGACACGGGGCCCGGCCCCCGAAGCACGGGGGCCGGCCTCTGCGACTGAGGCTGTGCCAAACGCAGAATACCCGAAGGGTCGGGGTCCGGACCCCGTACGGGGTCCGGACTCCGCGCCATCACACTAACCAGAGCACCGCTACGACGGGCCACACAAAGCCCCTGGACCGAAGTCCGGGGGCCGGACCCCGAGGGCCGGGAACCGAAAAACGCGGGAGAACTGGCCAGAAAAGGTGCGGGCGCAGCTGCAGGAACCTGTTCGCCGATAACAGCGGAGGTGACACGCGCAAACAGGATCCCCGCTGACGGTACATGAAATACACAGTGAATTGACTCCCGGGGCGTGCCACCGTGAGTCGAGTGCGACTCTCCCACCAGCAGATCACCCGCGGAACAAAACAAAGAGGAAGGGGAAGAAAACTTAGCTTCTAGGCAAACCAGGGTACGATCCAGCTTGCCCAGCAGGGCAGAAGTCTTCCTCTCCTGACGGCGGCGACGCTTGGCCGACGACGCGGAAGATGAAGAGGACGGGGCTGGAGACACTTGACGGGACAACTTGTCTCTCCGTGCGAGAACAGCTCCAAGAACCTGCCCCCACTCCTCCCGCGAACGGTCCGCACACAAACCGCACGTAAGTTGATCCGTATGCACCGGGTCCTGGCACGCAATACACTCTGAGTGTACTTCCCACGACGGAAGCTGCTGCCCGCACTGAGCACAGCGGCGCATCACGGCAAGAGGGGAGTCCGCGCTCCAAACACAAAACGAAGTCCGAGGAGCGGAAACTATCCACGCGAAGCACGCCAAAAGAGCGAGGAAAAGAAATATCCAAAAAGGCATGCAAAGAAAGTGTTCGTAAGACGATGAAAACTAAAAAATTCGCAAAGTTATGTCAGCAAGGCAAATCCAATGTGGTAGAGCAGCCATAGGAGACGAGAATGACGTCACCATCCGGTCACGTGGGTTAGTGGCTTGGACAATTCATTGTCTAGCCCATTTTCCAAATGGGGTTCTCTCTATGGAGAACTCCTATGTCAGTAAGGCTAATAAGCCATAACCCGTAATGTGTTTTGGAGGTAAGATATAGGCATATAACTCTCAAGTCACAACTGTTTTCTTTTCCCCACCAAAATTGTTGCACTGATTTTCCGAGGTTATTGAAGGTCGAATTCAAAATCACCACTGAAATCTCTTTATATGAATTTCCATTTCGACATAAAATAAGGAAAATACAGATAGATCAATCTTTTCATCTATTTATATTTCAACTCAGAGTATTTTACAAACTTGGTTCCAAGTTGAAATTCAAAGTAAAATTTGACCAAAAATGCATTTCGAGATGACGAAATTGGAGCCAGATCGAACTTCTCACCATAAGTTATATTTCGACTCATAATACATGTATGTGCCAAACATAGTTTCAAGTTGAAATTCAAAGTAAAAGTTAATCAAAACTGCATTTCAAGATGACAAAATTGGAGCCAGATCAAACTTTTCGTCATAAGTTATATTTTAACTCATAATACCTGCCCAACTTGGTTTCAAGTTGAAATTCAAACTACAAGTTGACCAAAACTGCATTTCAACATGAAGAAATTGGAGCCAGATCAAACTTTTCATCATAAGTTATATTTTAACTCATAATATGTGCCAAACTTGGTTTCAAGTTGAAATTCAAACTAAAAATTGATCAAAACTGCATTTCAAGATGACGAAAATGGAGCCAGATCGAACTTTTCACCATTAATTATATTTCGACCTTTAATATGTGCCAAACATGCTTTCAAGTTGAAATTCAAAGTAAAAGTTGACAAAAACTGCATTTCAAGATGACGAAATTGGAGCCAGATCGAATTTTTCACCATAAGTTATATTTTAACTCATAATTTGTGCCAAACATAGTCTCAAGTTGAAATTCAAAGTAAAAGTTGATCAATGTTTTCATAAAAAGCTACTGTGATCAATAATAGACTTAACTAGCAAGAAATAATGTTAACTTATTTGGTCACAGCCATAAAATCTCTGCTGGACAAAGCCTTCACCTTGTTGAGCCCAATAATAAATATTTCTTGTCTTAACTATTTTCATTATGGTCAATAATAGACTTAAAATGTAAAAATAATGTTAACTTATTTGGTTACACCCAGTAATTTCTACCAGACAAAACCTTAACCTTGTTCAACTTACCTTGTTGAGCCCAATAATAAATATTTCTTGTCTTAACTATTTTCATTGTGGTCAATAATAGACTTAACATGTAAAAAAAATGTTAACTTATTCGGTTAGACCCAGAAATTTCTACCGGACAAAACCTTAACCTTGTTAAGCTCAATAATAATTATTTCTCATCTTAACTATTTTTATTGAGGTCAATAATAGACTTAACTAGCAAAAAAAAAAGTTAACTTATTTGGTTACAGACATAAAATGTCTACTGGACAGAATCTTCACCTTGTTGAGCCCAATAATAAATATTTCTTGTCTTAACTATTTTTATTGTGGTCAATAATAGACTAAACTAGTAAAAATAATGTTAACTTATTCAGTACACCCATGAAATCTGTACTGGACATACTTTCACCTTGTTGAGCTTAATAATAAATATTCCTCATCTTAACTATTTTTATTGTGGTCAATAATAGACTTAACTATTTTTATTGTGGTCAATAATAGACTTAACTAGTGAAAATAATGTTAACTTATTCGGTTACACCAATGAAATTTGTACTGGACAAAACATTTACCTTGTTGAGGTTAATAATAAATATTTCTTGTCTTAACTATTTTTATTGTGGTCAATAATAGACTTAACTATTAAAAATAATGTTAACTTATTCAGTTACACCCATGAAATCTGTACTGGACAAAACCTTTACCTTGTTGAGCTTAATAATAAACGTTTCTCGTCTTAACTATTTTTATTGTGGACAATAATAGACTTAACTAGTAAAACTAATGTTAACTTATTCAGTAATATTGTCCTGTTTTCACTGAAAACATCAGTTCTCCATTCTGAACAAGAAACCAGTGTCATTACATTCCATTGTACAGGCTATTGGAATGATCGTACATGTCAAAATGGATATTTCAAAATTCTGTAATAAGTTAGGCTGTTAACATATTAATATTTATATGATCATTCTAAAAATTAGCCCAATGGGCTAGTAAGGTTACCGGAGAAATATACAGAGTTAAGCCGAGAAAGTTGAAAGTCAAATTCAAGGTGACCACTGAAATCGCTATATCTCTAACCGTGAAAATGGAATCAAAGGTTAAATTCTAGATCACCAAACTATTCAGCATACATCATTTCCTATATGTTCACTATGGACCCCTAAGCTGTAAATTTGATAATAAGCGAGATATAAGCCATTTTGTAATCTGACTTTGAAAAAAAAATGACACCTTGAAATTTAGGTCAAAGGTCAAATTCAATATCATTAAAATATTCAGAATATATCATTTCCTATATGTTCACAATTGATTCCTAAGCTGTAAAGTCGATAATAAGCAAGATATTAGCCATTTTGTCCTGTTGACCTTGAAAATGAGGTCAAAGGTCAAATTCAAGGTCATGAGAATTTTCAGCATATATCATTTCCTATATGTTCACAATTAATTCCTAAGCTGTAAAGTCGCTAATAAGCAAGATATTGGCCATTTTGTCCTGTGACCTTGAAAATAAGTCAAAGGTCAAATTCAAGGTCACGAGCATTTTCAGCATATATCATTTCCTATATGTTCACAATTGATTCCTAAGCTGTAAAGTCGCTAATAAGCAAGATATTGGCCATTTTGTCCTGTGACCTTGAAAATAGGTCAAAGGTCAAATTCAAGGTCACTAGCATTTTCAGCATATATCATTTCCTATATGTTCACAATTGATTCCTAAGCTGTAAAGTCGCTAATAAGCAAGATATTGGCCATTTTGTCCTGTGACCTTGAAAATGAGGTCAAAGGTCAAATTCAAGGTCACGAGAATATTCAGCATATATCATTTCCCATATGTTCACAATTGATTCCTAAGCTGTAAAGTTGATAATAAGCGAGATATCAGCAATTTTGTCCTGTGACCTTGGAAATGAGGTCAAAGGTCAAATTCAAGGTCATGAGAATATTCTGCGTATATCATTTCCTATATGTTCACAATTGATTCCTAAGCTGTAAAGTCGATAATAAGCGAGATCTTAGCCATTTTGTCATGTGACCTTCAAAATGAGGTCAAAGGTCAAATTCAAGGTCATGAGAATTTTCAGCATATATCATTTCCTATATGTTCACAATTCATTTCTAAGCTGTTAAGTCGCTGATAAGCAAGATATTGGCCATTTTGTCCTGTGACCTTGAAAATGAGGTCAAAGGTCAAATTCAAGGTCACGAGAATTTTCAGCATATATCATTTCCTATATGTTCAAAATTGATTCCTAAGCTGTAAAGTCGCTAATAAGCAAGATATTGGCCAATTTGTCCTGTGACCTTGAAAATGAGGTCAAAGGTCAAATTCAAGGTCATGAGAATATTCAGCATATATCATTTCCTATATGTTCACAATTGATTCCTAAGCTGTAAAGTCGATAATAAGCGAGATATTAGCCATTTTGTCCTGTGACCTTGAAAATGAGGTCAAAGGTCAAATTCAAGGTCATCAGAATATTCGGTATATATCATTTCTTATATGTCCACGATTGATTTCTAAGCTGTAAAGTCGATAATAAGCGAGATATTAGCCATTTTGTTCTTTGACCTTGAAACTGAGGTCAGAGGTCAAACTCAAGGTCACGAGAATATTCAGCATATATCATTTCCTATATGTCCACAATTGATTCCTAGTCTCTAATCTCAATGTGAAGTGAGATATAAGGCATAATGTTTCCCATTATAAAGCATAGGAAAATTTAACATGGGAAAGTCCCATTTGGGCCAAGTTTGGCCCAAAATGGCCCACTTCGAGCGATTCAAGCGCAACGAAACTTATACACATCACAGGAGTACATATGAGGAGTGTTGTGTATCAAAAAGAAAAAAAGTTACTGAACAGTTTTTGAGAAAATTGCCGCCAAAGTCCAAAATCAGGCATTTTTCGTCGAAAACGGCCGCCATTTTGAAAAAAATGCGAAAATCGAAAAACAAAAAAAAACCTTTCCTTGAAATATTTTTAGGTATTTTTGTGCAAAATTTCAGAAAGATTCGATCATATACTTTAAAGATAAAAATGTGAACGGACGACGGACGGACGGACGGACGGACGGACGGACGGACGACGGACGACGGACGCAACGCCATGCCAATAGGTTATCGGACCATAGGTCCGGTAACCTAAAAACGATTGGTTTCGTGTGACAGCCCTTCCCAACAACACTTCCAAATATTATCGAGATTCGTCAAAAATTGCCATCTGTAGAGCGTTCACAAGCCATGTGTCTCAAACAGGCTGTTTTCAATGTAAAATGTGTCCCCAAACGACCAATTCAGTTGCCACGGCAACCAAAATCGATTGTTGTCGGGATCTTACCATAATATATGTGCCTGCAAAAAATAATGGTGATCGGGTGAGAATTGCGGCCTGTAGCGCGTTCACAAGCCATGTGTCTCAAACAGGCTGTTTTCAATGCAAAATGTGTCCCCAAACGACCAATTCAGTTGCCACGGCAACCAAAATCAATTGGTGTCGGGATCTTACCATTATATATGTGCCTGCAAAAAATAATGGTGATCGGGTGAGAATTGCGGCCTGTAGCGCGTTCACAAGAAAATCTCTGCGGACGCGGACGCGGACACGGACGCGGACGACGAAGCCAAATCCATAGTATCCGCCGAACTTTGTTCGGGGGATACAATAAGGAAATGCCTGTATTCCATTTTATTATCATTTCAGCTTCCATTTTATTAGTCCGCCCGGGCAGATTATTAGTCCGCCCGGGCAGATTATTAGTCTGCCCGGGCAGATTAAGATTGGGTATCGAGCACGATCCACGTAATTTCAATGGTTTCATACCACGTGCAATTTTGGTTCATATCTCGGCCGTTTCATAACAAACTTACATGAAATTTGGAATATATATTCTGTATACATCTATGAAGCTGACGCGAAGAAGAGATTGAAGATTTCATTGATAAATTAGAATATAAATGGAGTTAAATGTTGCTTGAACAAATGTAACTTACGTTGCGTACACGAAGCATTACATGGTGTAGTTTCTTAACTGCAGTTAGTGCACATGTCCGTGATCAATAACCTACCCTCAAATTTCAGGTATCCCATCGATAATCATGTCAAATTGATGTGCAAATGTGTATATCTATTGTGATCACATGAAAATGTCTTGTGCCGCTGGTCAGTGAAGCGCTAAGTACAGATCAGCGGATTATTCGTATGACAAATACCGTCAATGCTCAGCTGTCGAGAACGTTGTACTCAGGAGTGAGATGTTGTTGTGATTTTGGTTCTATACTGCATTTAGAAAATATTAGAGTCGCTGAATTCCTGATGTAGTTTGCGGTTGAGTTTACAATGCCAACGGATATACAAGTTATTAATGCGATTGACAATCAATTTCTTTTGCTCAGTGTATTTTCAATGCGGATGATATATAACATGCTATTTTGCCCATCAAACTCCCATCAAGAGTTGAGGTAAATCAAAAACACGCAGTAGGTTATTGTTCTATGATATGTAATCTAACCATAGTCAAGAAACAGTACCCTAAAACGCTATCAGTTTTCTAAGTAAGTTACATTTGATTGGCGGTGTATAACGTTCAGGATCTGTATGAATTTCAACTGGGTCTTCCATATGGCCATTGGACAAGCCTTGTAATCATGGATAGAACCTACGCAACAATTTTCAGAGCAATCCATTACCAAACTGCGGAGTTATAAGCTAAACAAAACTTACCAGAATTTTGCTGACAAGGCATGGATCCTGACTGATAAGCATCCTTAATATTAATTAATTTTTTTTTTTGTCATGGCGCTTCCAGGCTTTCGTACAAAACGAATAATGACTTCACTTCGGACAAAAAATTTTTTTACGCCCACATGTCAAAACATAGTGCCAAGGGCCCTGTAGCTCACCGGAATTATAAGGCAACCAGAATATTTCGTCAAATGGATTTTGATAGTTACTAGTATAATGTGGTCCTACATCATCCTGACTTTGTAATACAACACTAAGCTCTAACTCTAACAGAGTTTTGTCGTTATGGAACAAGAAGGGTGATAATACCCAGAAGAGTGGTACACCCAAAAGAGTGATACTAAAAGTCGTGAACATCTCGTAAGCATTCGTGAACATATCGTGAGCACGGTAAATTGGCCAACAGGGGCATAAGCATGAGTTATTCCTTTATGTATACTGTGAAAATTACGGACTCGATATCTCCGTGAACAGCTTCGTGAACAATATGGCGGCCAATGTTGCCTGATATCATAGGACACTCGTGAACATAAACAATGATATTCGACCTATATGTACCACCCAGTCACTCCATATTGGTATTAAATTGCCGGTTATGCTTTCATCCACAACCTTGAGCTATCGAGCTATCTGTTTGAATTCCATTCCAACAGGTCAAATGTTGCCTGTAAACCTTAGAGTCGATCAGATTAAGTTGAATCATATGTATAATGTAATTCACAATAAAGCTCCTGAATATCTATCTTCATCCTTCACACAAGTATCCACAATCCATAATAGGAACACCAGGTCCAGCATCTTGTCTTTAGTCATCCCTTCAGTTAGATCCTTTGGTGCTACTTCTTTCATGTACACTGGTGCTAAGGTCTGGAACTCTCTTCCTAGTCATATGAAAAATTGTTCCTCTCGTTCTAATTTTAAAAGCAGGGTAAAACAGCTTTTATTTCTTAACATGGTCCAAGTAGAAAATGATATATATACCTATTTATAATTTTATTTCTTATACATCTTGTAGTTGTGTCTTTTGTTATGTTATTCACTTTATTACCTTCTAATTATTACCAGTATTGTTCTACATATCCCTTATTATTATTATTTAGTAATATCTGTTATTAAGGCATTTCGGCAGAAATGCCTTTATGGTTCTAGCAGAATTTTTTTTTTTTCTTTTTTTTCTTCTTCCGCCGTTTTGGTTTCCGGACGATAACTTTAGATTGCCTTGATGCCTTGAAAAATATTCAGGCAATAGTTGCAGAACTTTGCATGGAGGTTTATATACCACCAGGGAAGAACCCTATCGATTTTGGGATTGATCCGTCAAACGACTTTTGACATAGAGGTCGAAATAACTTTTTGCTGACTCATCCTTGAGGCTTCCTGCATATCTCGGAAACGGTACGTCGTACAGCGAAACGGACGTTATTTTCGGACATCGCCCTAGACAAACATGTCTGAGGGGTATTATGGATGAACTTTGACCTTGACCCGAAATTGTTTTGCTGAGTCGGCATTTTTCGTTCTCGTTGATATCTCGGAAACGGTACGTCGTAGAGCGAAACGGACGTTATTTTCGGACTCGTCGCACTAGACAAACATGTCTAATGGGTATTATGGATGAACTTTGACCTTGACCCGAAATTTTTTTGCCGAGGCGGCATTTTTCGTTTTCGTCGATATCTCGGAAATGGTGCATCGTAGAGCAAAACGGACGTTATTTTCGGACTCGTCGCTTCAGACAAACATGTCTAAGGGGTATTATGGATGAACTTTGACCTTGACCCGGAATTTTTTTGCTGAGTCGGCATTTTTCGTTTTCGTAGATATCTCGGAAACGGTGAGTCGTAGAGCGAAACAGACGTTATTTTCAGACTCGTCGTCCTAGACAAACATGTCTTAAGGGTATTATGGATGAACTTTGACATTGACCCGAAATTTTTTTGCCGAGTCGGCATTTTTCGTTTTCGTCGATATCTCGGAAACGGTGCGTCGTAGAGCGAAACGGACGTTATTTTCGGACTCGTCGCCCTAAACAATCATGTCTAAGGGGTGGACGAACTTTGACCTTGACCCGAAATTTCTTTGCCAAGTCGGCATTTTTTTGTTTCGTCGATATCTCGGAAACGGTGAGTCGTAGAGGGAAACGGACGTTATTTTCGGACTCGTCGTCCTAGACAAACATGTCTTAAGGGTATTATGGATCAACTTTGACCTTGACCGGAAAATTTTTTGCTGAGTCGGCATTTTTCGTTTCCGTCGATATCTCGGAAACGGTGCGTCGTAGAGCGAAACGGACGATATTTTCGGACTCGTCACCCTAGACAAACATGTCTTAAGGGTATTATGGATGAAGGGTATTATGGATGAACTTTGACCTTGACCCGAAATTTTTTTGCCGAGTCGGCATTTTTCGTTTTCGTCGATATCTCAGAAACGGTGCGCATAGAGCGAAACGGACATTATTTTTGGACTCGTCGACCTAGACAAACATGCCTGGGGGGGGGGGGGGGGGGGGAGTATGATGGATGAACTTTGACCTTGACCCGAAATTTATTTTCGCTGAGTCCACATTTTTCATTTTCGTCAATATCTAGCAAACGGTGTGTCATAGAGCCCGTGGCAAACATGTTTTAAATATAAAAATTAGTCCTAACACCGAAATGCCTCCAAGGCATCTTTAGGCCTTGATGTCTAGTTATTTTTATTATTATTATTACTTACATTCACCATTGTTTTTTTTATTTTTGTAATATTGTTAAATTCTCCATCGTCATATTATTTGTCTGTGATCATATGGGCCACAATGGAAACAAGTGATTTTTCGCTTTCTTGTGTTACCCTGTGTATTTTATAGTATCATTTACATTTTGTACTTATACACTTGTATTTTTAGGTTACCGGACTTTTGGTCCGATAACCTATTGGCATGGCGTTGCGTCCGTCGTCCGTCCGTCCATCCGTCCGTCCGGCGTTAACATTTTTATCTTTAAAGTTAACGATCGAATCTTTCTGAAATTTTGCACAAAAATGCCTAAAAATATTTTGAGAAGGAGATATTTTTTTGTTTTTTGATTTTCGCATTTTTTTCAAAATGGCGGCCGTTTTTGTCGAAAAACGCTCAATTTTGGACTTTGACGGCCATTTTCTCAAAAACTGTCTGATCAGTTTTGAGTTTTTGGTTTCAAAAGATTCCCATCATATACCTCTGTGATATGTATAAGTTTGGTTGCCCTAAATTCGCCGGTCTCCGTGTGGCGGCCATTTTGAATTTTTGGCGGGTCGGCGAAAAATTTTTTTTTCGACCCAAATCACATTACTATCCATTTTAGGCCATTTCTAGGGCAAAAAAAAAATTTCACCCTTTGAAAAAAATTTTGGACTTAGAAATTAAATATATGAATTGAAAATTTGAATGTGCCAATAGTTAGGCTCCAACTTGAAGTGTTCTATGAGTTCACACGCACAGCTCCCATTATGAAGGAAAAATTGGTGAAATTTTCCAAGTCCCAAAAAATTTTTCAATGCTTTTTTTCTTGCTGGAAATGGCTCAAACAGATAGTGACTGGATTTGGATAAAAAAAAAAATTTTCGCCGACCCGTCAAAAAATTAGCTCAAAGGCTAAGACAGGTTACCTGACAATTTTGGTTTGGCCATGGCAGCATTGGCAGGTAACAGACCTTGAGATTTACCAATCAAGCTTCGCAGTGTGAACAAATGACCTTGAGAATCAAGATCATCCGTGTTAACTTCGATGTCACCATTACAAGTATGTGTGCAGCATTTGATATTCTATATGTTCATAATACGAAGATATATCTGGGTGGAATCGTTTAGGCCGCTCAGGTCAATTTACACATTACGAGTCAGACATTTGGCACTCAAGATCATCTGACGTCAAGTTCAAGGTCATCATTAGTTGTGCCATATATGTCTTGCTATATGTTCATAATGCAAATATGAGCTCTATCTGCAAGCATTTCATCTATAGAGGCAAATCTGGGCATTTTTTGACCTCAAAATGGCAGTTTTGACCTTTCAAGGTCATCCAAGGTCAAATTCAAGGTCACCACACAAGTCGCCATATATGACTTTCCATTTGTAAATTGCCAATTTCTAAGCTGTATCTTCAAGTGTTCTATGAGTACAGTCCAGGCAGCTCCCATTATGAAGGAAAAAAGTGCCGAAAATTTTCCAAGTCCAAAATTTTTTTCAAAGGGTGAAAAAACTTTTTTTGTCTAGAAATGGCCCAAAATGGATAGTAATGCGATTTGGGGCGAAAAAAATTTTTTTCACCGACTCGTCAAAATTTCAAAATGGCCGCCACACGGAGATCGGCGATTCAAGGCAACAAAACTTATACACATCACAGAGGTACATAAGGAGAATCATTTGAAACAAAAATCTCAAAACTGATCAGACAGTTTTCGAGAAAATGACCGCCAAAGTTCAAAATTGAGCGTTTTTCGACAAAATTGGCCGCCATTTTGAGGAAAATTAAAAAATTGAAAAACTAAAAATACCTCCTTTTTGAAATATTTTAAGGTATCTTTTCCCAAATTTTCAGAAAAATCGGACCGTACACTTTAAAGATAAAAATGTGGACGGACGGACGGACGGGCAGACGAAACGGACTTACAGGCCTTTCCCATGTTAAATTTCCTATCTCGACTGGCCCCTAAAATTGCAAAACTGGCCCCTAAAATCTAACTTCTGGCCTAAACCATGGTTAGGGGCCGTTTTCAGCTTTTCCCAGGCCCCCAACTCCGTTCCGTTAGCCCGGACGGACGGGCGGACGAACGGACGCAACGCGACGGCAATAGGTTATCAGACCATAGGTCCGGTAACCTAAAAAAAGTTATGGACCCGGACGGACAACGGACGGATGACGGACGAAAAACCACGACAATAGCTTGGGCCGGTAAGCTAAAAATCAGAACTTACCTTTTCTAGTAAAGTCAGAGATCTCTTCGGGACGGATTTTGATTGGTTCTGTTGCTGGTGTAGTTTATCCCGCTTGGGGCGTTTCCGTTTCTGATGTTTT
Organism: Terebella lapidaria; assembly: GCA_949152475.1. Lineage (NCBI taxonomy): Eukaryota > Metazoa > Annelida > Polychaeta > Terebellida > Terebellidae > Terebella > Terebella lapidaria. The sequence continues at coordinate 1,574,108 of OX424568.1, read as the reverse complement.
GATGAAGAAGTTTCTTTCTGGGTATCCAGGGTTTCGTGGCCAATCACTGGTGAGTTTGCTGTTCTGTTATGAGCCTCTGTCTTTGAAGTTGTTTCTTGTGAGCTGATTACTGATGAATTTAGTGCTTCTTTCTCATCTGCACAAGAAAAAATTGATATACACGTACATTCAAACATTGATTATTTAAATAAAATGATTAGTAAAACTGTGAAATCTCACCATCATCTTTTATTTCGCCCTCCTCCTCGGATGGAGTGTCATCGTAGGCGCTCATCAGACTGCCTAGTGCCCCACCGATGGAGGCTTCCTTATATGCCAGGGTCGCAGATTTTGTGGTCAACTTATCTATCACAAATTGTAAATAACAAATACACTACTACTGACATTTACATGTGTCATGTACCCAGTTGTCGTATAAATAAATGCACAAAACACAAACACCGCTACTTTTTCAAGGGCCCATATTACAGGTACAAGAACATACCACTGATTGTGTCCTGTCGTAGAACAATAGAAAGTGGATCATCGTTACCTTCATCACTATTTGGTGTGATGAGTGATTTTTCTGATGATTGGATCTTCGTGGTTGTTTCCTGAAATCCACAAGCACATAATTCTTACATATATGCATCAAAGCCAAATTCAATGTGATAAAATCAGCAGTTGTTCGAATCAAAATCAGAAGAGTTTATTCCTATATGTAGAAGTATAACAAATTTTTAATAGGTATTGTGTTACAATGTGTACAATAGGAAATGGACCACTTTATTAAGTGGCCCATAACAAAAATTAGCCCAGAGGCTAAGAAAGGTTACCGGAAAATATATATTTAAGATATTAGCCTTTTGTCCCATGACCTTGAAAATAAAGTCATTGGTCAATTCAAGGGCATGAAAATGTTCAGCTTATATTATTTCTAGTAAGTCCACAATTGATTCCTAAGCTGTAAGGTCGATAATAAGTGAGATATTAGCCATATTGTGATCTGACCTTGAAAATGAGGTCAAAGGTCAGGTTCAAAATCATGAGAATATTCAGCATATATAATTTCCTCTATGTTCACAATTAATTCCTAAGCTGTAAAGTCGATAGCGAGATATTTTGTTCCCTGACCTGGAAAAAGAGGTCAACGGTCAAATTCAAGGTCACCATAATACTCAGCATATATCATTTCCTATACATGTATGTTGACTATGGATTCCTAAGCTGTAAAGTCGATAATAAGCGAGATATTAGCCATTTTTTGCTCTGACCTTAAAAATATGTTCAAGGTCAAATGCAAGGTCATCAAAATATTTAGTGTATATCTTTTTATATATGTCCACAATTGGTTCCCAAGCTATAAAGTCAATAGAGGAGCAAGATATTAGCCATTTTGTCCTTTGACCTTGAAAATGAGGTAAAAGGTTAAATCAAAGTCATGGTAATATTCAGCATATATCATTTTCTATATGTTCACAATTGATTCCTAAGCTGTAGAATCGATAATAATTCAGATATTAGTCATTTCGTCCTGTGACCTTGAGAATAAGGTCGAAGGTCAAATTCAAGGTAACAAGAATATTGGGCATATGTCATTTCCTATATGTGTACAATTGATTCCTAACCTGTAAAGTCGATTATAAGCGAGATATCAGCCATTTTGTGCCTGATGTTGAGAATAAAGTCAAAGGTCAAATTCAAGATCATCAAAATATTTGGCATACATCATTTCCTATACGTCCACAATTTAGTCCCAAGCTGTAAAGTGGATAATAAGCGAGATATTAGCCACTTTGTTCTTTGACCTTGAAAATGAGGTCAAAATTCAAATTCAAGGTCATCAGAGTATTCGGACTATATCATTTCCTATATGTGCACAATTGATTCCTAAGCTGTAAAGTCGATAATAAGCGAGATACTAGACATAAAAGCCTATAGGCTTTGTGGCATCCCCCATTTTGTTCTTATCATTTCAAATGGTCATACTGGACTGAGAAAAAAGGATACATAGGCCATTGTATGTGGGTAAGAGTGAGAGCTCATCAGACAGTTTCTTACCAGAACTGCTTTTTATCATCTTGACAACTTGGCCCACCAGACATTTGCCACCCCAAATGAATGGACAATTACCCAGCCAATATTATTCAGCGTACTAGTATATTTAATCAGAATGTTTGTGATATTTTTCAGGTGCTCCTGTCAAATATAAAATGATACGTGACTAAAAGAATGCTGTGTCATCTTGGCCAATTTTGTGATTTCAAAACTTGTACAATACAGCGGAATTTTCGCATTCATATTATAACCAAAGCCAAACATTTGCCAGCTAACTAAAACAATGATGATTTGGTCATTGCATGTGAAATAGAGTTGAATAACAAAACATTCAAACAATACATGTTTGTACAATATAAATGCAGACAGGGCAAATCATCCCCCAAGCATGTTGTGTCATGTGTGTTGGCTTATTAACCAACTATTGTATTCTGTGGGATGTAACTTCATTCTTTTACCATGTACACACACTAGTAAACTAGGCTTTGGAGGGGAGAGTGAGGGATAATGCATGGATATGAGCCTAGGGTCATGTTGGACATGCTAGCTGTATCAGGCATGACGACACCAATTATTTTACGTCACATCCGTTACAGTCAGAGAATTCCCTATTTCGAAAATGGGGGATGCCCTAGTTCCCCCGCAGGATGGTCGGGGATATTTTGTTTTTGCTGGCTGTTGACCCGAACTGGTTGGCATTGCACACGAACAGTTTCAAATGTACAGCACACACAGAACGGCTCAGATGACGAACAATAAATATGGGTTGCCAGGCATGAAAATCAGCGGTTTTTAGAGGGTACCCCCAGAACTCGGGCTGTAGCAAAAAATCCAATTTATCAACCTATATTTTCTTTATTATAGTGAGATGAGGAAATGAATCATCTATCCTGACATGTTCGCCGCTAAGGTTTATCTTGTTCTGGGACAGAGCTATGGAGATTTGAATTTGGGCTTTTTATCATTGCTTTCAATGGCCGGGGACATTAGTGAAATCTGTCCTGAACAAAAGTGCTATATTATAATAAAACAGTGGGGGGAATCCATTCTGCCCGGATTTAGTATTGATATGGTGACAGTAAATAATACCAATAACAAACATGACAGATCAGGATCTTTTCAAGGCCTGGGAAGCAAAATTGCATAAAAACCTAGATACGGTGGAGCCTGGCAGGTGTTGGGTTTGGACGGGGGGGTACAAGTGGCCAGGGCTCAAGCTGCTATGGTATGATTAGAGTGGAATATCCAGGGAAGCCTCATAAAATCCCGATCAGGGTGCATAGAGTGGCATATATGATGAAAGCACAAACAATTGACCTCCCGAAGGACCTGGAGGTGTCACATCTCTGCCACCGCAATCTGTGCTGCAATGCAGATCACTTCACTTTGGAGACAAAACTCATAAATAATCAAAGAAATTTATGCATAAAGTCTAACTATTGTTATGGACACGGAGACGCACCACCATGTATTATTTAATTGCTGCTTAAAAAGAAAATAATTGAATAAATGTGTCAAATTTTACAAGTTCGTTTTCCTTTATTAAGAGAATAACATATACATGTACACACAGACATACAAATAGCAGACATACAATTGGTGTTAACATTTCCTTTTGTGGTAACTGTGGTCAGTGTCTACTTTCAGAGAAGGCATGCTAACATTTTTTCGGTACACCAGAGGAGAATCTGCTTTATTCTTATCATAAAGTTTGTACAGGAGTTTTCGTTTCTGACTTCTCTGGCGCTTGTACTTCTCAGATTTGTTGTATGAATTCCGCGCTCTGATGTACTTCTCCTCTCTTGTCAAGTGTTTGATGATTCGTGATGAGGGTGATACTCCAACACAGTTCATCTTCTGTACTGTTGCTGCTACAAAGTTATTATTTCTTGAGTGGATGGCACTGTGAATCCGAGGTGCGAAGTTTCTCTTCCATGTCACTGTTTTCAGGTTAGTCTTTTGATATGTCCTATTCAGTGATTCAACCTTCTGAGTATTTGCGTTCATTGCAGTGAGGTCAACAGCTTTTCTGCCTAATCTGAAATTGAGACACTCCCGAAATGAATCTTCGTCTTGTGAATCTGAAAAATCAAACTTTGTGTTCCTGGTTAAAAGAAACCTGATTGATTTTCCCTGGCACACAAATGAGTGTTTTTTACACAGATTGCAATTACCACGATAACATTCAATAATTGCATCAATGACATATGTCAGTTTTCTTTTGATCACATTTATGTTTCCTCTGTTCTCCTTGCTACAGGCATGGAATTCAGCATTGCACCTTTTGGTTACATCAATCGCAAAACGTTTCCTTAAAGACAATTCATCACTTTTCTTCTTTGCCTTGAAAACCTTGTCACTGAAAGTAGCTCTTTCGATGTGTCGCTTCAAACTCTGCCCGAAGTGACGAGTGTCTCTGTAAACCCTGACGTCATCACCAACAGCTGTGTGAGCATGGGTGTCACCATCAGATGTTAGAGATCCCACCTTGATGTCTTGCTCAATAGTCATGAGTGTAGCTTTCAGTGCTCGGCTTTCATCGCCAATGGAGTCGGCCAGTCTTAAGTTTGCTGTGCACTTCCCTGAATGGTTGGAGTTGTTTGAGTCTATTCCTTGATTTTTGAGACATTTTACATTTGAGCACAACTTGTTTGCAGTGTAGACTCCGATGATTTTTTTCTCACTTGTCACATTTTCTGCCACGGAATAAGCAACCTGTGTCGCCGGTTGATATGGGGTCTTCCCAGCACCTGACCAGAGATTATTGTTGTATCTGCCATCTCCTTCTACTGAGATTGGTGTGTCCTTTTCCCCACGCAGCTCTTGAATTTTCTTTATGATATGGCGTTGTTTACGCATGTCTTTTTCGTTTAGGTCCACAATCTTCTGACCAACGATATTTGCTTGTCCCTGCATTCCTGACTCAGCTGGTGGTTCTATGTTTGCTGACATCAATATTTGCCGGAAACTGTTGTTTGATATCATACTTTGAGTAAGTCCTACTTGCACAGCTGTATTAGCTGTTGCAGGTTTCCTTCCAGCTGTTTTGCTCTCAGTTTCATAATATAGCTTGTAGGAACCTGTGCGGAAATTGCACGCAGTGCATTTCATACCCATCTTCCAGCAGAGACCCCATTTCTGTTCTGCATCAGGATCCCATTCGAGATTCTTGTCACAGTTTTTATGGTCACTCAGAGCCTTGTTGAACAAGTCCATTAGTTTATGGTGTGCAAACAGTCGGTAGGATTCATCATCTGTGGAATTATCGATGATCCCTGCATTTCGGGATTTAGTAGGCCTGAGCAGCATTGGCATATCATGTTTGCTACTAGCTACTGGTTGCCCAATTGGACAATTCTCTACCTTTTCCTGCATTTCTGTTGTCAGTCTGATGATACTTCTTGGTTTTTGTTCAATAACAAGCACCTCTGGTGATTTTTCATGTTCCTTGCGTGGAGACAGTGTGTGACCTTTAGTGAACAGAGTTTTCTTCAATCTGGCTTTTTTTCCTTTGGCCATCATGAACTTTTCTAGGTTTTGATGATAAGTATACCTATTATGTGGTTCTCTGTGCTTTATATATAAACCTGGACCAGTAATTGAGTTAATCTTGTCCATTGATAGCCGTTCACCATGAGTTAATTGCAATACACATAACTAGACGCTTCCGGTCGCCTACGACCGCTTGGGTGTATCCCCCGTAGCCCTATCATCTCTGTTGCCCCAAATATATCACTGTCAAGTGTGAAAAACTAGAGCAAGGGCTAAAAAAGATTACCAGAGAAATGTTAAATCCCAAGTCACAACTGTTTTCTTTTCCCCACCAAAACTGCTGCACTGATTTTCCGAGGTTATTGAAGGTCGAATTCAAAATCACCACTGAAATATCTTTATATGAATTTCCATTCGACATGTTTGATAAAATAACGAAAATACAGATAGATCAATCTTTTCACCTATTTATATTTCAACTCAGAATATTTTACAAACTTGGTTCCAAGTTGAAATTCAAAGTAAAATTTGACCAAAAATGCATTTCAAGATGACGAAATTGGAGCTAGATTGAACTTCTCACCATAAGTTATTTTTCGATTCATAATACATGTAAGGGCCAAACATGGTTTCAAGTTGAAATTCAAAGTAAAAGTTAATCAAAACTGCATTTCAAGATGACAAAATTGGAGCCAGATCAAACTTTTCGTCATAAGTTATATTTTAACTCATAATACCTGCCCAACTTGGTTTCAAATTGAAATTCAAACTAAAAGTTGACCAAAACTGCATTTCAAGATGGCAAAATTGGAGCCAGATCGAACTTTTCACCATAAGTTATATTTCGACTCATAATATGTGCCAAATATGCTTTCAAGTTGACGAAATTGGACCCAGATCAAACTTTTCGCCATGAGTTATATTTCAACTCATAATATGTGCCAAACTTGGTATTAAGTTGAAATTCAATGTAAAAGCTGACCAAAACTGCATTTCAAGATGACGAAATTGGAGCCAGATAGAACTTTTCGCCATAAGTTATATTTCGACTTATAATATGTGCCAAACATGCTTTCAAGTTGAAATTCAAAGTAAAAGTTGACCAAAACTGCATTTCAAGATGACGAAATTGGAGCCAGATCGAATTTTTCACCATAAGTTATATTTTAACTCATAATTTGTGTCAAACATGGTCTCAAGTTGAAATTCAAAGTAAAAGTTGATCAATGTTTTCATAAAAAGCTATTGTGATCAATAATAGACTTAACTAGCAAAAAAATAATTTTAACTTATTTGGTCACAAACATAAAATCTCTACTGGACAAAGCCTTCACCTTGTTGAGCCCAATAATGAATATTTCTTGTCTTAACTATTTTCATTGTGGTCAATAATAGACTTAACATGTAAAAATAAAGTTAACTTATTCAGTTACACCCAGAAATTTCTACCAGACAAAACCTTAACCTTGTTGAGCTCAATAATAATTGTTTCTCATCTTAACTATTTTTATTGAGGTCAATAATAGACTTAACTAGCAAAAAAAATGTTAACTTATTTGGTTACAGACATAAAATGTCTACTAGACAGAATCTTTACCTTGTTGAGCCCAATAATAAATATTTCTTGTCTTAACTATTTTTATTGTGGTCAATAATAGACTAAACTAGTAAAAATAATGTTAACTTATTCAGTACACCCACGAAATCTGTACTGGACATACTTTCACCTTGTTGAGCTTAATAATAAATATTTCTCATCTTAACTATTTTTATTGTGGTCAATAATAGACTTAACTATTTTTATTGTGGTCAATAATAGACTTAACTAGTGAAAATAATGTTAACTTATTCGGTTACACCAATGAAATTTGTACTGGACAAATCTTTAACCTTGTTGAGCTCAATAATAATTGTTTCTCATCTTAACTATTTTTATTGAGGTCAATAATAGACTTAACTAGCAAAAAAAATGTTAACTTATTTGGTTACAGACATAAAATGTCTACTGGACAGAATCTTTACCTTGTTGAGCCCAATAATAAATATTTCTTGTCTTAACTATTTTTATTGTGGTCAATAATAGACTAAACTAGTAAAAATAATGTTAACTTATTCAGTACACCCATGAAATCTGTACTGGACATACTTTCACCTTGTTGAGCTTAATAATAAATATTTCTCATCTTAACTATTTTTATTATGGTCAATAATAGACTTAACTATTTTTATTGTGGTCAATAATAGACTTAACTAGTGAAAATAATGTTAACTTATTCGGTTACACCAATGAAATTTGTACTGGACAAAACATTTACCTTGTTGAGGTTAATAATAAATATTTCTTGTCTTAACTATTTTTATTGTGGTCAATAATAGACTTAACTATTAAAAATAATGTTAACTTATTCAGTTACACCCATGAAATTTGTACTGGACAAAACCTTTACCTTGTTGAGCTTAATAATAAACGTTTCTCGTCTTAACTATTTTTATTGTGGACAATAATAGACTTAACTAATACAACTAATGTTAACTTATTCAGTAATATTGTCCTGTTTTCACTGAAAACTTCAGTTCTCCATTCTGAACAAGAAACCAGTGTCATTACCTTCCACTGTACAGGCTATTGGAATGATCGTACATGTCAAAATGGATATTTCAAAATTCTGTAATAAGTTAGGCTGTTAACATATTAATATTTATATGATCATTCTAAAAAACGATTGGTTTCGTGTGACAGCCCTTCCCAACAACACTTCCAAATATTATCGAGATTCGTCGAAAATTGCCATCTGTAGAGCGTTCACAAGCCATGTGTCTCAAACAGGCTGTTTTCAATGCAAAATGTGTCCCCAAACGACCAATTCAGTTGCCACGGCAACCAAAATCGATTGGTGTCGGGATCTTACCATAATATATGTGCCTGCAAAAAATAATGGTGATCGGGTGAGAATTGCGGCCTGTAGCGCGTTCACAAGCCATGTGTCTCAAACAGGCTGTTTTCAATGCAAAATGTGTCCCCAAACGACCAATTCAGTTGCCACGGCAACCAAAATCGATTGGTGTCGGGATCTTACCATTATATATGTGCCTGCAAAAAATAATGGTGATCGGGTGAGAATTGCGGCCTGTAGCGCGTTCACAAGAAAATCTCTGCGGACGCGGACGCGGACACGGACGCGGACGCGGACGACGAAGCCAAATCCATAGTATCCGCCGAACTTTGTTCGGGGGATACAATTAGCAGTTCTCAGTCAATCACAGTCAGTCGTCACATGTTCACTTTCTTCTTAGCACTTATTAATGATTGATGACTAAATTTCTTTTCTTTGAATGAAGCATATCAAAGGATGTTCTGGCAAGTAATTCACTTGAGTGAATCTACATTTGCTGATCAGCCAGCACCCCTAAAATCGGGAATTCATTTGAAAATTTCTTCGAATATCTTTGATTTAAGGTACCAAATTCCCAGTCATTATAGACAACCATTAATCAATGACTTATTTCTGGTCATCTATATCCATCCTAGCTTTACTCCACATTTCATTGCTTCAGAAAAAGAATTAGATTAATTAGAACGGTTTTTCACAGGTTTGGCAGATTTTCAAAATCGCCGCTTTTTCTCAAGTTTTATGCTCTGGACGTTATCAGCTGCTGTGTCACAACAGTTGAACATATTTTCATAATATTTAGTACCTGAAATGTTTTTATAATAAGGTACCTAGAAACAGTATAAAAGTTTCTATTTTCAACATAGCCTATACTATTCAGGCATGACGACACCAATTATTTTACGTCACATCCGTTACAGTCAGAGAATTCCCTATTTCGAAAATGGGGGATGCCCTAGTTCCCCCGCAGGATGGTCGGGGATATTTTGTTTTTGCTGGCTGTTGACCCGAACTGGTTGGCATTGCACACGAACAGTTTCAAATGTACAGCACACACAGAACGGCTCAGATGACGAACAATAAATATGGGTTGCCAGGCATGAAAATCAGCGGTTTTTAGAGGGTACCCCCAGAACTCGGGCTGTAGCAAAAAATCCAATTTATCAACCTATATTTTCTTTATTATAGTGAGATGAGGAAATGAATCATCTATCCTGACATGTTCGCCGCTAAGGTTTATCTTGTTCTGGGACAGAGCTATGGAGATTTGAATTTGGGCTTTTTATCATTGCTTTCAATGGCCGGGGACATTAGTGAAATCTGTCCATCACTTGTCAGGCATGATTGAGCAGGGCTGGCTGAGAGGGGTGGAGCCTATTTCTGTGCTGGACAGACTGGCTGATCTTGTCAGGCATGACTGAGCAGGTCTGGCTGAGAGGGGCGGAGCCTATTTCTGAGCTGGACAGACTGGCTGATCTTGTAAGGCATGACCGAGCAGGGCTGGCTGAGAGGGGCAGAGCCAATTGCTGTGCTGGACAGACTGGCTGATCTCCTGCACTGGCTGAGAGGGCAGAGCCTAGCCTCATGCTGGACATGCAGGCTGCAGTCAGTGAATACAGTAGCATGGCTCAGTTACAGTATTACATCTGCATGGGCGCAGGCGAGGGAAAAATTCTGTCCAAAAAAAAAAAAAAATGCACCTACAAATTTTTTTTTCCTCTGGAAATTGCCTGAATCAAATTATGACATTGACAGGAATCGCCCGATTTTTTTTCCAAAATGGCCGCTGGCGGCCATCTTGGATTTCGGATCTCGATGAAAAACAATAGGGGTTAGAAGCAAAGTATTTCGGATGAGCTGTGAAAATTTCGGAAAGATAGATCGAGGCGTTCAAGAGTTATGATCCGGAAACCAAACGGCGGAAGAAAAAAAAAAAAAAAAAAAAAAAAAATTAGCCCAAGGGCTAAGATAGGTTACCGGACAATTTTGGTTTCAAGCATTGTAGGTGACATGTGATTTTGAGATTTACCAGTCAAGGTCATCTTTGTGAATCTCAATGTCACCATCAGGTATGCTGCATATGACTTCGTATGTTCATAATACAGAAGGCCGGAATTGAGCTCCGTTTCGCTCTACGACTCACAATTTCCGAGATACGGCCAAACAGGAAGTGCCGAGTCGGCAAAAAAAAAAAGTTTTATCAACAAGTATTTCGTGTGTAGAGGCCAATTTCAGATTTTGAGATTCGCCCTTCAAGGTCTTTAAGGTCAAGTTCAAGGTCACCAAAAAATGTGCCATTTATACATGACTCTTTTACAGGCTTATACACAATCCTAACCTGTATGTGCAAAAGTTTATGCTTCAGAGGCCACTTTCAAGATTTCAAGTCAGACATTTAGCACTCAAGGTCATCCAAGGTCAAAATCAAGGTCATCATCAGTTGTTTCATATATGACTTCCTATATGTTCATAATGCAAACTGAAGCTCTATCTACATGCATTTCATCTGTAGAGGCAAATTTGGGCATTTTTTCACCCAAAAATGGCTGTTTTGACCTTTCAAGGTCATCAAAGGTCAAATTCAAGGTCACCTCCCAACTCGCTATATATGACTTCCTATTTGAAAGTGCCAATATCTAAGCTCTATCTTCAAGCGTACTATGAGTACAGTCCTGGCAGCTCCCATTATGAAGGAAAAAAGTGCCGAAAATTTTCCAAGTCCAAAATTTTTTTCAAAGGGTGAAAATTTTTTTTTTGTCTAGAAATGACCCAAAATGAATAGTAACGCGATTTGGGGCAAACAAAATTTTTTTCGCCGACCCGTCAAAAATTCAAAATGGCCGCCACACGGAGACCGGCGATTCAAGGGCAACAAAACTTATACACATCATAAAGGTACATAAGGGGAATCTTTTGAAACAAAAATCTCAAAACTGAAAAGACAGTTTTTGAGAAAATGGCCGCCAAAGTCCAAAATTGGCCATTTTTCGTCAAAAATGGCCGCCATTTTGAGAAAAATGCGAAAATCAAAAAACTAAAAAATAACCCTCTCTTGAAATATTTTTAGGCAACTTTGTGCAAAATTTCAGGAAAATCCGCCTGTAAACTTTAAAGATAAAAATGTGGACGAACGACGGACGACGGACGCCGGACGGACGCAACGTGACGGCAATAGGTTATCGGACCATAGGTCCGGTAACCTAAAAAAAAAAAAAAAAAAAAGAAGAAAAGAAAAAAAAAAAAAACAGACAAAAACATAAGGCCTCCCGATTTTCAATCGGGATGCCTAATTAGCCATTTTGTGCTCTGACCTTGAAAATGAGGTCAAAGGTCAAATTCAAGGTCATGACAATAATCGGCATATATCATTTCCTATGTGTCCACAATTGATTCCTAGTCTCTAATCTCAATATCAAGTGAGATATTAGGCATAATGTGTCCAATTATAAAGCATGGGAGTATTTAACCATTCGGGGCCAGTGGAGAAAATGAAAATGGCCGCCACACGCAGACCGGTGATTCAGGGGCAACACATCATCAGTTTCATCATTGGAACACAGGCATGAATAACCCCAATATTTCTGTTACATATCATTACTGCGTGTTTGAAGACATTTTGATGTACAGTGTTTAGTACATGTATTTTGAATTTTGAAACATGTGTTCACGTTGCATTTGCATTATTACATAACTTTGTCAAAACAAAATGCTATTCATATGTAAACAATATGTTTTATACACTTACACATGTACAAATTGTAAAATATACGTTAGTTTTCGCTTGGCTTGACATCAGCCAAACAACATAGCTGGTAGAAAGGTCTTCTATCAGATTCCTATAATGTGGCCGCTCCTTTAATGTGGCCAATATCATTGGTCCGAAGGGTGACCACATTACTGGAGTTCTACTGTATAAGGACACATGAGGGGAACATTTTGAAACTAAAATCTCAAAACTGATCAAACAGTTTTTGAGAAATAAATACTTAAAAGTTGAAAACATGCAAAAACGGCCATTTTCGGCACAAAAATGAGCGCCAAAACTGCATAATCGATTCAATAAAAAAAATGAAAAAAACGTCTGGGGGTATTGACCCAATACATATTCACACAGATTTATGGACAAATTCATCAGCCCAAAAAAAAGATAAAAAAACGTTAACAGATGATGTGGCGGACGATGACGGACGAAAAACCACGACAATAGCTTATCGGCCCTTATGGGCCGGTAAGCTAAAAATACAAAAAAATACCAGTGGGTAAAATACCCCCTTTTCAAAATATTTTTAGACATTTTTGTGCAAAATTTCAGAAAGATTCACCTGTAAACTTTAAAGATGAAAATGTGGACGGACGATGCCAACGATACCGATGACGGATGACGAACGCAACGCCATGCAAATAGTTTATCGGACCATAGGTCCGGTAACCTAAAAATGTGGACGGACGATGGGCGGACGACAGACGGATGACAGACGCAACGGGACGGCAATAGGTTATCTGACCATAGGTCCGGTAACCTAAAAAGAGAGAGAGAGAGATAAAAAGAGAGATTATGATGCTCAGTCTGGGGCATCGTCAGATAAGGGGTTCCTGTCAGATAAAACACCTCCGAAATAAGTCTTCCCGGTCTATAAAAACTTTTTTGTATTCACCAGATACGAAAACATGCACATGAACCTGAGAAATGTACATGAACCTGAGGAATAGACATAGAAATAGAAGGTAAGACCTCATTTTCTGTGCAAACGGTGAGGTCTTACCTCACAGAGACCACTGTTCTTCCAGTATTGATGAACTAACCTGTTTAGAATGAGCCAGGATTTCTTGCTGTTGGTCATCAGCTGGGTGTTCAATATGCCCAGTCTGCTCCCTGTGAACAGCCTGATGTCCCCTCCCTCTGCCCCGCCCCCTCCCGCGCCCCATCCCCCGCCCGCGACCTCTTCCACGCCCACGCTGGCCAAACCTCCTGCAGCAAAACGTCGCATATTAGAAATTTAAATATTAGTATACAAATATCTCGGTTGAGGAATCCTTGTGACTACTGTAAACCCCTTAATTTTTTCGCGGCCATTAATATTCGCGATTTTCGCGTTTTCATTAAAAACGCGAAAATTTCTGGACGCGAATTGTTTTGGCCAAGTGTTTCTTGATTCGCGAATATATTCAAACTTGAGCATCACGGATAGTCAGTAGCCCAATTAGCCTGGTTGAATTGCTGTTGATTCGGAAATTGACTTTGCAATGTGTGTGGTATAAAACAGAAGAATAAAATGCTGTATAACAAAACTAGTAGCCAATTCCAAGTTTACATGTATGTAGTTATTTTGTACAGGGACTGTTTGTAGATAGTTCATGTTTACTAAGCCAGAAAATAAAGATATAACATATATAATATATGGAGATATAATGAAGATACAATTGTGTTCATGTCAGTATCTTGCCAATTGTTGGGTTGCTTAGTGAGTATGTTATTAGTAAATACCTCTGTAATGCGTTACCAATAATATGCATGTAATAGAAAACGCGAAATTAAACGGCCGCGAATATGTCCAAATCCTGAAAATGCGAAATTAAACGGCCGCGAAATTAAAGGGGTTTACAGTACTTGAAGTACATTGCTCCTGGATCAATTGAAGTTCACAGTTTTCTTTGAATATTATTAGTGGCAAACTGTTTTGAGTAGTGGGGCAATCTTCTGATGATCATACTTTATGATAATGTATTTGACACTTAACACACTGAAAGTGTATGTATAATGAATTACTGATTATGAATTTATTAGGATGTGAAATAGACACATATTACCCAAAAAACTTAGTTTCCAACACCTCCCCTCTGTCAATTTTGTCTTGAAGAATCTTTTTCTTTTTGTCAATGTTTTCTTTGGTTGGGAACTTCCTGCAAAATAAGCAAGAGGGTAACGATAGCTGAATCATGCGAAAAATACTGGTACATGCAAATTGATTTTGTAAGCCATACCAATCCTAGGATCGTCTTGACATACTTTTTTCGTTCTTCTCGCCATTTTTCAATGTCCTCTTTGCTGTCTAGTTGCCATATTTTCTTCGCCAGACCATTCTGATGTTGCTGCAACAAGAAAAGTGGAAACACTGAATAATTTACAGCCATCAGTTGGTATTATTCAAATATTGGATTTGCTTTGATATCACGTTTGGTAGTTTGGTCATGAGAACAATTATCCATACTGGGTACTCAACATTTTTTACCTCTATTATTACATGTACCCTATATGTCCTAATAGACGCGCCGGGCACGTGCGTCTATTATGTTATGATATACCTGAAATTCATACGTCGTCCTTGTGACCATAATCATCTACTGATATCATAGTGCAAACATGCGCTGCAAAATCGCTTCCCGTTGGGGTTCTGCCAGGCGATGGACTGGTACATTATGATGCCAGTAGATATATTTAGCGCTGCGCAGTGCGCATGCACGTGCCGGAAATCACATGATTTGGTTAGTGCCATCATGGAGAATACCCAAAATATCTCACGATTTTTCTTTCAAACTAATAGTGGTTAACTATGCAAAACACATAGCAAAAACAGCAAAACAGTTTTAGGGTGGATAGGCGACGTGTACAAGAATGGTGCAGGGATGATACCGTATATGTGCAGACTCGAAGCCTTTGTAACGATTGACATTTGTGTGCATTATGATAAATTTGCCGACTCGAAGCCTTTGCAACAATCGACTTTCGATCGTTGTGGTCAAATATTGTCTTTGTTTATTATTCGTTTTTGTCAGAAAAAGAGGGGGGGGGGGGGGCGGGTTAATTAGGACCGATGCATCCATTAGGACATACGGTATTATGAAATTTGCTGGGCAATTACCATTTCATGATGCAATCCAACCAATTTCTTTGAAGCAACATATGGACATCCATCGATTCCACACTGGAATACACATACCAAAATAAACATATATCAACATTTAATACTGAGTACATTACATTTACAGGACACAAAAACAGCTGCTCACAGATATATGTGTAGACAGATGTTGTTTGTAGCATTCTTCATTATTGTAGCCTCGATCACAGGGCTTGCAGTAGAAAAGGCAGGCTTCTTCAGTGGGTATCATCTTTTGCTGCAAAGCATGATTCCTTAATAGTTGAAGTGCTGGGACAAGGATATACGCTTATGGTTAATAATTTGTACATTTACAACTAATTCTGCAATGGACAGATGTACACCAGAGTGCAGACTAGCCTTCTCCTAATCTCTGGTACCTTTTTTACATTGCCTGTCTTGCCTAAAGATGCCCCACTTCGCTTCATGCTGGCACCAACACCACCAAATCTACCTCGTTTCATATCATCCCCACTTGAGGAGCTTCCACGACCTCTCTGGCCATGTCCTGGTGTAAATGCTGGACACTTCGGTGGCCCACCCATTCTACCGTTCCATGGCGGACCCCTTGGTCCAGAAGGACGACCACAATTATGAGGTACGCCTCGGTAGATTGCTGGAGCAAGTCTGGGACGTGGTCCTCTCCATGGTCCTCCCCAGTGATATTGGCTTGGACCACTGCCAAAATTTAGATCAGGTTCAAAAGGTGGAGGCTGCCTTGAAGTTGAAAACCGGGGGTTTGAGGGCCTGTTCATCATGATCATGTATTCACCAAAAGGCAATACTATATAGGCCTTCCAGGGGCAGCGCTGTACTTTGCGTATTGATAGTATTGGCGATATTTGCTTTATCTAGTGTGCTACAATCATTTCTGCAACAACTGCAATGTTGCGCGTTCGCTGTCCGTGCTACGAAAAGGAGAAACGCAGTTGTTTGTCAACAACCTCGTGTATTCTCGTGTATTCTCGTATTTTCTCGGGAAAGATTGTTTATTTTCATGACCCACGTGCAAAATATTCACCGCGAACCTATAATTTTATGGAAATGCTAAGAGGGTGGCAAGTAAGGGCTACAGTATATTAATTATATTGGCCATTCAACTCAATGTTAAATGATCTTACTTTGACGGTCCATAACACCTTCCTAAAAAAAATCCCAGCCTAACCACTATGCTAGTTTTATCCCTCAACGTATTGGGCATCGCGTGGTAAGCATGAATATATTTAACGACACATGGGATTTTTCGCTATTCTGCCTTGAATGGACCCTGGGTGAAAATACCCAAAATTATGGGTACTGATGCCCATGCAAAACCCCTTTGATTCCCCAGCTCCTGAGAAGAACGCCAACGGGATACCACCTTGATGGTGAAAAGTTCGATCTGGCTCCAAATTTGTCATCTTGATTATTTCCCAGCAGTGCGTTCTTTCAGGTGAATATACACTCGTCCAGAAGTCTGGCCTGAAAAAATATATGAGGCGATGTTTAACAACAGTTTCCCTTTAAATTGCCTAAGTCAGGTGAACGCTCGCTGATTGGCTGAGCGATTACTGTACTATGCCCCAAGAAAGGCTGGTTTACAAGATACATACAGTATATTGGACATATTGGACGCGTTCCACGGTTCCTGATTAATGTGATCAAAGTAATCCTTTTATTAAAAAGTTCACCAAGGATGTATTTAAGGGAAAACAAGTAATCAAAAAAAGTAATCAAGTTGCATCAAACGCGTTGATCAGTGATCAGCATGACAATATATTGCCATGACGTTTTTGGTGAAAAAAGTTACTTTAAAGTCATAGTAGCAAGGTACCATTAGGCCCTATATGTTTTTAGTTTGGTGATAAAAAAGATGTTCGCGTTAATTGGTAACTAATAACTGCGACATGTACAGCGTAATCGAGTATATTGAGTCAGTATGAGAACTAAGATTATTCCGTTAGAATGTGAATAAATGTGGTGACCTAAATGATATGAATAATTATAGACCTATGGCTATTGCTTCTGTTATGTCCAAGGTATTCGAAAATATAATTCTGAACAGATGTGAAACTTATTTATACACATCATCAAACCAATTTGGGTTCAAGAAGAAACACTCTACTGATATGTGTATATATTTGTATCCCCCGAACGAAGTTCGGCGGATACTATGGATTTGTCTCCGTCGCGCCGCCGCGTCCGCCGCGTCCGCCGTAGAGATTTTCTTGTGAACGCTCTACAGGTTGCAAATCTTAACCGATTCTAATAATTTTTTATACAGACACATCTTATGGTAAGATCCCGACACCAATCGATTTTGGTTGCCACAGCGACCAAATTGGCCGATTGGTTACACATTTTGTGCTCAAATTAGCCTGTTTAACACACATGGCTTGTGAACGCTCTACGAGTGGGAGTCTTCATTGAATGATCATGAAATCGCACAGGCTCGATGAGAAAGACCGTCACACGAAACCTATTGTTTTTCAGAATGATCTAAATAAATATTAATTAGTTAATGGACTAACTTATTACGACCTTTAAAATACCCTTTAAAATACCCACTTTGACATCCGTGCTCACTCCAGTACCCTGTATTATGAAAGTAAATGGCAATGGATTCTTGTTCAGAATAGAGAACTGATGTTTTGGGTGGAAACAGAACAATATTATTGAATAAGTTAACGTTAGTTTTACTAGTTAAGTCTCTTATTTCCCACAATAAAAATAGTTAAGATGAGAAACATTTATTATTAAGCTCAACAAGGTAAAAGTTTCGTCCAGTACAAATTTCATGGATGTAACCAAATAAGTTAAAATTATTTTTACTGGTTAAATCTATTATTGACCACAATAAAAATAGTTAAGACAAGATATAATTATTATTGGGCTCAACGAGGTAAAGGTTATGTCCAGTAGAGATTTTGTGGCTTTCACCAAATAAGTTAACATTATTTTTGCTAGTTAAGTCTATTACCTCAATGTGAATAGTTAAGACGAGAAACATTTATTATTGAGCTCAACAAGGTAAAGGTTTTGTCCAATACAGATTTCATGGGTGTAACCGAAAAAGTTGACATTATTTATACTAGTTAAGTCTATTATTGGCCACAATAAAAATATTGGGCTCAACAAGGTAAAGGTTTTGTTCAGTAGAGGTTTTATGGCTGTAACCAAATAAGTTAACATTATTTTTGCTAGTTAAGTCTATTATTTACCTCAAAAACATAGTTGAGACGGAAACGTTTATTATTGAGCTGAACCAGGTGATGGAATTTCACATTCAAATTTAATTTGGAACATATTTCGGGTGAAAATATACCTTTTTGTGAAAACATTGATCTGACTCCCATTTTGTCATCTTGAAATGCAGTTTTGGTCAACTTTTAATTTGAATTTCAACTTGAAACCAAGTTTGGCACATATCATGAGATAAAATATATGTTATGGTGAAAAGTTCGATCTGGCTCCAAATTTGTCATCTTGAAATGCAGTTTTGGTCAACTTTTAGTTTGAATTTCAACTTGAACACAAGTTTGGCACATATTATGAGTTAAAATATAACTTATGACGAAAAGTTCGATCTGGCTCCAATTTCGTCATCTTGAAATGCAGTTTTGGTCAACTTTTACATGGAATTTCAACTTGAAACCATGTTTGGCACATATCATGAGATAAAATATATGTTATGGTGAAAAGTTCGATCTGGCTCCAAATTTGTCATCTTGAAATGCAGTTTTGGTCAACTTTTAGTTTGAATTTCAACTTGAACACAAGTTTGGCACATATTATGAGTTAAAATATAACCCATGGCGAAAAGTTCAATCTGGCTCCAATTTCTTCAACTTGAAATGCAGTTTTGGTCAATTTTTACTCTGAATATCAACTTTGAACCAGATTTGTCAACTATTCTGGGTTGACATATAACTTCAGGTGGAAAGATTGATCTGGCAGTAATTTAGTTATTTTGTCAAACATGTCGAAATGGAAATCCATATGCAGTGATTTTGGAGGTGATCTTGGATTCGACTTTCAATAATCTTGAAAGATCAATGCAGCAATTTTGGTGAAAAACAAAACAATTGTGGCTTAAGATTTTACATTTCTCTAGTAATCTTTTTTAGCCCTTGCTCTAGTTTTTCATACTTATCAGTAATATATTTGGGGCAACAGGGATGATAAGGCTACGGGGGATACACCCAAGCGGTCGTAGGCGACCGGAAATGTCTACTTATTGTATGAATTTATAAATGACTTTAAAAATAGGAATACAACAGTTTTTGTAACTTTCCTGGATGCTTCGAAAGCGTTTGACCGTATCAATCATTGGTTACTGTTTGACAAACTCATGAAACGGAAAATTCCTTTATATATAGTTGCTACTTGATGTATTGATATTCTAATCAAACAATGTGTGTCCAATGGGGGTCAACCCTTTTAGTTAAATTTTGTATTTCGAACGGAGTGAAACAGGGTGGTGTTTTGTCACCAATATTATTTAATGTATATATGAATAATTTGAGCGTTGATCTCAATGCACGTCATAGTGGTGGTAAAATTGGTGGTACTGTAATTAACCATTTAATGTATGCTGATGACATCTGTCTGCTATCAATATCTTCAGCTGCAATGCAATCACTTTTAGATACATGTCAATCATATGCTTCCTCACACAATTTGATGTTCAATAGTAAGAAAACTAGCACTATGATTTTTTGTCCAATAAATATGTCTCCGAGACCAACAGTTGAGTTTTATATTAATGGGGATAAAATAGACACGACTGACCAGTGTAAATATTTAGGCATTGTAATACATACAGACAATACTAATGCAGATGTAAAAAGACAAATGAAAAGAATATATGCAAGTGTTAATACATTACTTAGACGATTTTCTAGATGTTCTAGTAATGTTAAATGTACACTCTTCTCCACTTTTTGTACTTCGATGTGTTGCTCACAATTATGGTTCAATTCCTCAATAGGAGATATGAAAAAAATTAGAATCAGTTATAATAACAGTTTACGAAGGTTGTTACATTTGCCAAAATGGAATAGTGCCAGTGAAATGTTTGTTCACTTAGGGGTTAAATCATTTGATGAAATATTAAGAAAAGTAGCATACAAGTTCATACATCGACTGATCGACAGTAATAACTCATTGATTTCCAGTATTGTACAATCTAGTATACCACTATATTCTGACATTTGGTGTTGGTGGAGAAAAATTCTTCACATCAAAACATAGGTACTAAACCGCTGGATGTATTGACATTCAAACATAATACAGCTTACCCAAATCAACACTGTACTGTATTTCATATGTTTTATTTTTCTCTTATACATGTCATATATATATGTCTATGCCAATGTTTTTATTGTCATGTATATGGGCCTTGTGCCTGAAATAAACAATTTGGGCGGTCAGCTCAAAGATGGAAAATATCTTTAAAATGCATGTGATTCAACAGAAAACACGTTAAAACCAGCAAATACTGGACATCTTGCAGTTCAACAAAACTCCGTTCTGGGTGAATAAATATTAAATAGTACTGATTCTAAATATGAAGACAAGAAATGCCGTATTCCCCGACTATCTCACCCGTTCACTTGAATTGTCAAACATACACCAGGAAAATGAATATGCGACATGCAGTTTATCTTGCTGGCTACATGTACTTTCAGGTCTGCCTCAACTGACGTCACAAACCACGTGACCCACACTAAAGTCTGGATCAAAATCTTCGGCAATTTACGGAAGGAGTGCCTATTTGATTCAATATCTCGAAACCATTTGATTGTATTTGTAAAATTCGTTAGAATTTATTGAAAACTATTCACAATAGACTAAATGAAAAGCACTTTCATCAGCATGCTACTAGGTCTTTAATCAATTTCTTTCGAGTTTACAAAAAAGTAATCAGTTTGCTTTGAAAAGCGCCGATTGATCAAAAATCAACTGTGGCGATTTTGCCCAAAGATTGCGGTAGGTGTTTTTGTTAAACACTCTTTTTTACGGCCTTTGTTTTGGACGCTTCTGTTCGAAGCACGCGCTGCCTAGCAACGCTCTCCAACTCTCTCGCTCCTGTAAGCTATAACAATGGTCTTACGTCATCTCCTTCGTTTCTCATGCTCTAGTGTATTATATATACTCTGGAGGCGTTTTGTTCAGGGAAGTTGTCTCAGAGCAA
This sequence comes from Terebella lapidaria, assembly GCA_949152475.1. Classification (NCBI taxonomy): domain Eukaryota; kingdom Metazoa; phylum Annelida; class Polychaeta; order Terebellida; family Terebellidae; genus Terebella; species Terebella lapidaria. The sequence continues at coordinate 1,552,635 of OX424568.1, read as the reverse complement.
GGCGAGAGAGACGACAGAGAGCTCGGTCATGAGCTCTATGTCCTAGATCCGTGGCTAAGGCCCTCACGGGCCCCACGGAACGACTTCAATAGGGGACCTGGGCTGGGTAGACCTTGATGACTCGGGGGCGCACGCCCTCTGGATCACCAGTCTCCCCACCCGGGATGGTGCGACACAGGCTCTGGCGGACTGTCAGGCTGTCCGGGGTTCCATTCCCCGAGGCGCCATGTTCAGGAAGGCAATGCTTTGCCAACCCATGGACGCTCCTTCAATTACCATAGAGGACGCGGATGTCGACCTCGAGAGAGGTGGCGCACGTCCGGATCCACTTGCCTTAGAGAGAGCCTCACGGCGGGTCTTAGGCATGACCACCCCCGTGGAGCTCGAGGAGGCGGTGGTGTCCACCACACGTCCCTCTGCCTGTGCTGCCATCTCATACTCCGCCGGGGTCTGGCCCATATCATCCATGACGCGCTGTGCGAAGCACCATGGACCGTAGTGGAAGATACGGTTCCTCGCCGACCCTGACGTGGTCATGACCGGCGCCACCCGAGGTGGAATGTATCCGTAGTTGAATACAGGCCCTACTTCATCCGCATCAGTATGAAGAGACTCACCATGATGTGCTCCCGCGCGGTGAGCGTTCAAGGCCTCCAAACTGGGGAAGTATCTCTCCCGCGGGCCACGAGGGTAGCTCCGCCTACAGAGAAACAACTTCACTGTAGGATGATCGTAGGATGGGTACTAGCGATCACGATTGAGGGCGTTGTGAGGGTCCTCATACCCGTCCAGGGACTTCGGACAGAAGGGGCACTCAACCCCCGCTCTGTCACGGGCGGCAGCCCGACACGCTCCTCGTCCATCAGCGGATGAGGCCTTGTAAACGGCGTGTCGGCCGTCGCTTCCGAGCCCACCGAGCGGCGCTCATAGGAGTCCCTGCCATAGCGCGGAAGAAACGGCACGCCTTGCCGCACACCAGGGAGTTCGGGACCCATTTCGGCCCACAGCCTTTTGAGGGGTGGCTGCTCCGAGGAAGACCGCCTTCGCGCTTAGGAGAGAAGACGGATCAAGGAGCTTCTCGGCACCAGCAGTAGCCAAGTCGCTCTCTACAACGAGGTCTCGCCTATCCACCACACTCTCGGCATCGCTGCCAGAGTCGGATTCCTCAGAACCCGTACTTTGGCCTTCGGAGACTGCCTCTCGGCCATCATCCTCAGGGCCAAATCGTCCCGAAAGCAAGTTACCGCTCTCAAGGGACTCATCTCCAGACAGGACTTCGCAGTCACTGTCCAGAGGCTCCTTCCCTTCCTTGCCTTCCCCATTTGACTGTTCAGACATAAATTCAAGCGCCCTTAAGATTGAAGCACTGGGAATCAGACCCGAAGATCTGCCTCAACCAGTGCCGAGTGCCCGAATGACCAGCATGCGCTGGTTACAAAGTTTTTACAGCATTAAAGCTGGCAGTTATTCTGCACGTGCAGCAGTATAGCGCATCTCCGTGGAAACGTCTATTTTTAGCATTGATTGATACAGGCCAACAAACGAATCACGTTTTCTCTATAGGCTCATGCATGTACACGCATCTCCCCCCCCCCCCCCAGTGACTCCTTATCATGCCATGTATAAGGGTGGCCTAAATACAGGCCATCCTGGGGAATCCCGCAATCACATACAGTAATTAAAATCAGTCATTAGCTATCGATGCCGCACTGGCGGACAATGACGTGAATTTAATCACCCCAGCAGGATAAAGATTGTACGCAATGTATCAGAAGTCGATTTACTTGTGGCTCGTACGATTATGTCCACCTATCAGCAGCGATAAAAATAAATTGACCACCGCTCAAACAGTGGTGAAAATAAATTCACCACCGTTTGCCTACTTTTTTATAGATCACGGCTTACTGGCTTCTGATACACAGCACACAATCTCCTACACCCATCTTCCGAAAGCAGAAATCTCCTGATTTCTAACTCTCCATTGCACCAGGAAAGAGATATATCACTAAACTTATCTCAATGTATGATCAAATGAGTAAGAATAGTGTTTCCACGGAATGCACGCATACTTGTGGTTCACATAATCCACTCAGGAAATAATAACATGAGATGGATAAATAAACATAAACACTCCCCATAGCCGCTGGTACGCTTACAAGGCGATCGGGTATGCCCATGGTAGCCCAAAAGACAATTGAGGGCCCTGTCGGCGTTCATGACGCGCCCACTAGCAACCCCAACGTACAATAAGGCCACGGAGCAATGCCCCGGTCCAACCCAGAGCCCATACAACGACCACCGGAGCGCGGATCCAATAGATTTAGACGAAATGCCCGCAGGTCCATAACCGCAATAGTTAGGGGGCGAACCCTTCATGCCGGCGCCCAATCTAGAGAATCCAAAACATGATGAAATTAATAGCCGGCGGCCATCCGGACCTGCCTGCGGATGGAGTCCAGGTCTAGACAATAACCATAGAGTGGCATATTGACCTTATCCGATGGTAATGATAGGGATTAAAAACCACAAAGTATGCTACGCATGTAGAATATGACCCCCTTCTTAGAAGGAGGTCGGGGTTCCGGTCATTCCGGCCTGACTGCGTTTTGTAAGGTGAGATTCGGACGAAAATGAGCGTCACCCGCTGCCACGGCTGGTCCGCGCGTGCAGACTTTACAGCAGGTCCATTATAAATAATGATTAAATGGTTTCCTGCCGCTAGAAACCTTTTCCTACTATAAACAACCTTATAGTAGTGGCTCACGGGTGACAATGCACCGAAATGCGTTGTTCAAAAGCGTCCAGTCACGCGGACGAACCGCGGACATCAGTCCTCACATCCAGATACTCTCCCCGCGTCCATATGCCAGTTCCTCAAATCCGTGGGAAGGCGCTTCTCCCGTAGCGGATGTAAATCCCAACCTCAGCCTGGCCATATCAGAGGCTGTCCCGGGACAGCGTCCGGCAAATCCACAAAAGTGGTCCGGCCAGAGTAGGCGTTGGGTTATCTCCGGAGATAGCCACAAAGTGGCCACTCACAGAGTGAAGTCGTGCAGGTTCCTACGGAATGACCTAAAATCCATCCATGGTGGCATAGATGGATACCGCAGACGCATCCGCATGAGCGAAACGTTAGTCCCACTCATATCGGGTCGGCGCCGGGGGATTCCGGCGTGGCCGCCCGTCATTCGCAAATTTGTTACCTTGCTTAGCTGGTGGATAGTAATAGCGCACCTTGTCTCCTTCCGCAAAAGTGAGCCTACCCTTAGCATGGGCGTCATAACCACGCTTCTGCCGGATGGCAGACTTGTCCAGGCACGCTCGTGCGAAATCATGGGCGTTCGCCAGGGCGTGGCGAACCCACTCTATGTACTCCGGACCGCACTGGGGTACCAGACCGGTTTCCGCCGTGTTTGGATACATGATATCCATGGGCAGATTGAGTTCCGGGCCGTAAACATCGCGTGTGGCGTTACTTCGGTCGAAGAGTTGACTGACGACCTGTACGCCATTAAGAAATATGGGAGGTGGTCATCCCAATAATTCGCACAATCATTTACAAAGCCCGCCACCATATTCAGGATAGATCGATTGAACCGTTCGACCTGTCCGTCAGACTGGGGCCTGAAAGGGGTTGTCCGGACCTTGGTACTGACAGCATCTGTGCTAGGTTCCGGAACAGGTTGCTCTCAAATTGCGTGCCCTGATCCGAATGTACCTGCTTAGGTACACCATGGTAAACCACCCACCTATTCACCAGCAACCAAGCTAACTCGTCCACAGTTTGCGCCGCAGCGGATAGGCATCTGTGTACTTGGTAAGATAGTCCAAGATCACCAGGATGTACCGGAACCCACGCGGAGTGACCCGGTGAGTATCCAGTATGTCCAAGGCGATCCGGTCGAAAGGTGCGCCAGCCTTAAATGTGGTTAAAGGGTGGCGGCCAGGAGCCGGAACTCCTTTGCGAGCCTGACATCGTGGGCAAGCTGCGCACCACCGTTGCACGTCCAATCTGCTACCAGGCCAGTGAAAGCGCTGATGTAGCCGATAGACAGTCATTCGGATTCCCAGGTGACCGGTTACCCGAAGGTCATGCAACTGATGGAGCACTTCTTTCCGCAGCTCCGATGGAAGCACCAACTGCCAAATAGGTGGCAGTGGGCTCGGTGGCTCATAGCGCCAGTACAAGAGGCCATCCCTCAAGGCGAGCTGTTCTCACTGGGAGATTAAGAACTGTGTCTCCTCCCTGTAGGTTTTCCGCTCAGCCTTGAAAAGCTTCTGGCCGGCCTCTAGGGCCTTTATAACTGGTGCCAGAGCACTGTTAGCTCTCTGCTTCGCAGCCAGTTGTGCCGGAGAGTAGCCGCCCAAGTAGTTCGGCTACTCATCCACTACGTCCGACTGCGCACCAGCGTCCATCACCACAGGGGGTAAAGACCGTTCATACTCAGACTCATCCGAGGACGCAGAGGGTACCCACGAGGAGTACACCGCCGGACTCGAGGAAGACTCGCTGGAGCTGAGCCGCACCTCCGGTTCGAATGCAGGACGCCCTCGCCGGTAACGGCGGGTCCTCGCGCGGAGGTGGACTTCTGTGGCTTGGGCCGCCGTGTTGTTAAAGGGGGCGGCAGCCTGCGGTCTTCCTGGAAGGTCCAGTTCCGAGTCTGAGGAAGAATCCCCAACGCGCTGTAATGGAGTCATCCCTGCACAGTTGGGGTTCTTGCACTTATGACAACGTGATAGTCCGTCAGCGTTGCCGTGCAGCTTTCCGACGCGGTGCTCAATCTGCATGTCATACTCTTGGAGTTTGCAGAGCCACCGAGCCACCAAGCCGTCGGCCTCACTGTAATTGAAGAGACATTGGAGCGAACTGTGATCAGTCCGCAACCGGAAGTGCCGCCCCAACAAGTAATGCCGGAACCGCTTGGTCTTGGTTACCACTGCGAGGAGCTCGCAGTGAGTCATGCAGTAGTTCATTTGAGAGCGACTCAGAGCCACACTCGCATAAGCTACTACACCCTCCTGCCCGTCCACAATCTGCGAGAGGACACCGCCGAGAGCAAAGTTACTCGCATCAGTGTCCAGGATGAACTCGCAGTCCAGACGAGGGTGCCGCAGCCTGCTCAGCTTCCCAGATAAAATCAACGCCCTTTTCCGTGAGGATAGTAAAGGTCGCGCAATCTCCGCGAAGCCTCGAATAAACCGGCGGGGGTAGCTCGCGAAGCCGAGGAAGGACCTCATGTCCGCCACGTTACAAGGCCGGAGCCAGTGTTGTACGACCACGATCTTCGCGGGGTCTGGTCTAACTCCGGTGCCTGTTACCATGAAGCCCAAGTATAAAATCTCCTCAGCGAGGAGTTCACACTTGCTGGGCTTTAATTTAAGGCCTGCTTCACGGATGCGATAGAGTACCATCTGGAGGTTGGTAAGGGTTTCCTCGAACGACCGGCCATACACGACGACATCGTCGATGTAGACCATACATCGCTTCTAGAGGAACCCTTTTAAGGCCATCTCCATGAGGCCCTCGAATGTCGCAGGGGCGTTGCAGAGCCTGCACGGCATTACCTTAAATTGGTAGAGCCCGTTCTTGGTAACAAAGACAGTTTTAGCCCTATCACTCTCGTCCATCTCGACCTGCCAATACCCGGAGGCCAGATCCAGAGCACAGAAGTAGTGCGATCGGGCCAGGGCATCGAAGGTATCCTCGATGTGCGGAAGAGGATATGAGTCCTTCCACGTGGCATCGTTGAGTTTAAGATAATCCATGCAGAACCTCCACGAGCCGTCCTTCTTCACCATGACCACAGGACTGGCCCAAGGGCTATCACTGGGTTCGATGATATCTAGCTCGAGCATCTTTTGCACCTCCTGGTCTATGACCTCTTGGTGCATGATAGCTGCTTGTCGTAGACGCTGTTTAATCGGACGCTCCTCCAGGAGCTCGATGCGGTGTTTGGCCACGTCCGTGTTGCCAACCACACCACCAGGACTCATAAACACATCCACATACTGCCGGAGCAGTTTGCGGAGAGCTTGATGCTGATCTTAATCCAACCGGTCCTTCGGAACACGACATTCCAAATGGTCCAGCAGGGTGAACGGATCATCTCCGGCGACTGCTTCCGCACAAGCAGCGCGACAAACTGGGTCGTCAGAGATAACTCGGCTAGATGCCACGAGTGTAGCAGTAGCTGCCACACAGCTGCAACGCAGTACAACCGGAGCGTCAGTGGGAATCACCACGAGAACAGGCATCGCGCGAGGGTCAGACTTGACCAGAGCCCCACCCAGCACGAGTCCCGTTTCTCGGGCAAAATTGCTCACAGGTTGCACTATACACGGACGACCATCAAGGGGCATGCACGGGCGGCGCGGCCTCGCCTCAATGATCATCTCGCTCAAAGGTGGCACAATGGTTGCCATTCCGTAGTTGGAATGAACGGGTCGGACCTGCCCGAAAGAGGAAGTGTGTGTCCTCTCCCATCAAGAGTTCACCAGAGCTAAAGTTGGCGATCACCCGGTGGATCCAGAGGAAGTTCATCCCAATGATCCCGGCTGCTCCCATATCTGCAACGATTTCCTCTGTTGTATACACCTTGTCCCCAAGGGTAATAGGCAGATCGATGATGCCATGGATATGGATGCAGTTGTTACCAGCCCCGAGGAGCTTGTAACGACCAGGATCCCGCAGCACTAGGTCACGGAGCACTTTCTCATGCTTAAAAGTTCCTGTAGCTACGAGGGTAACCTCCGAGCCTGAGTCTATGAGGAACCGGACCGGCTCCCACCCGAAAGACAAGGGCAGGTACCAGCATGGTTCCCTAACCAGCGCACATGTCGAACTACTGGAGTCACCCGGGGCATTGGGTTCCGCTACGGAGTCCTCGTTATCTGCCTCAGCTGTGGAGGAACCAGGTGGATCCTCAAGGACCACTTCCGGAGAAGTTATATCTATTTCAGGGTCGTTCGGCTTGTCCGCAGGTGAAGCAGCCTCAGGCGCCACAGAACAACTGTCCCCAGACCATCGCCACTACGTCCGGCTTCAGTTTCCCTCACGCAGAGGTCGGCGTTGCTTTCACAGAGGACCTAGCCGATAGGAGGAATTTCTCCGGCGTGGCTCGGGAAGACCCCTTTGAGAACCGCGTGCCCACAGGCGCTCCAACAACTCCGGACACTTAAGCCAAAAGTGTCCCTGCTTTCTGCAGAAATAACAGGGACGGTTCTGGCCCGGTCCGGAGGTGAACGCACAGCATTCCGTGGGTCCCGGAGCGTCGGTCCCTGCACAGTGCACAATCATCTGCGCCGCACAGAGATCACATTCCTCTAAGTCCTACTCATCCGAGGACGAGTACGGCGAGGCAACCGTTGCTGCATGTGCGGGCATCCCGGAGGGTGACGCCGGCGTACCAACCCACTGAGGGTTGGGCTCCATGGCGGGCTCCCGTGGAGCCGGGGCAGGCCATGGGGCCACCTGCGATGCTTTCACAGGAGAAGGCGTGGGCGCCTGCGAGGGAACAACCGAGGCCGGAGCCGGAGCCGGAGGCATCTGTCTGGAGTGGACAGCTACCTCTATCGTGAGCGTGTAGTTGATTGCCTCCTCTATCAATCGTTTCTCATGAGTGGCAAGACCATATGATATATGGTATGGCTGCCCCTCAATGAACTGATCGATCAGCATCGGTTCAATCCGACTGGCCACCATATCCGGATAGGCTTTCCGGCCAAGTACACGCAGGTTGAACGCGTACTCGGTTACGGATTCAGCCGGTAGGCGGAGTCGAGCCTTGAACTCCCTCTCGAACATCCGCCTGTTCGTCGCCGGCGTGAACAGCAAGCGAAGTTGCTGAGCAATCTCGCCAAACGTAGTCGTCCCCATCGGCAGACACTGCATCACTCGGAGGGCCTTCCCTTCCAGGCTCCCTGAGAGGATATGCCCAGTCTCCTCCTGGGTCCATCTTTCGTACACCGCCGTCCGCCATACCCGGAGTAAGTAATTCTCCAGATCGTCATTGTCCCCGTTAAACTTCTTCCACCAGGAAGACTGATCCGGCCTGGGGAGAGCGCGCCCGGTTGGCGAATCCAGCTCCGGGGTTGGCGGTATAAGAAGGCAAGGTCTGTGTAATACAACCTCCCGCGGCGGAGTCCGCAGGTGCAGACCCGTACGCCCAAACATGGGAGATGGGAAGCTCACACTTGCCGCCGGGTACATACCCGCAGGTAACCCACCCTGACTTGGTGCGGTCGGGACCCCCGCCAATCCTAACGGATAGGATCCAGACCCGGCGGCATAACCGGCATAGCTGGGGACCGAAGCCGCCGGTTGCCAGCTAGCTCCCGGAGCACCATAACTGCCAGGATAGGCTGACCACGTGGCAGCAACTCCGGCCGTAGGAACGGCTGAAGCGGTCGCCAGTGTGGTGCCCCCAAGTCACGGAGCAGGCGCGGGTCTCATGACTGAGACCATCGGCATCTGCGTACTTAGGAGGACTGGGGGAGGAGCCACTGGCCCGGTCGTCCTCGGACTGTAGGGGATCGTCGGATCCACGCTCAATGCAGCAGGCTGACTCCGCTTGTATTGGTCAAGCCCGATAGAGATCAGCCGCTGCTCCCTCTCCGAAAAGGGCCCCGAAAGGCTCTGTGGACTCGGTGAGGGCGAGCGGTTCCGCCGATCTGGTCGCCCCTGGTGAGGCGACCGGGCGCGGTCTTAGCGCCTTAAAGGGGCCAGCTCACTCAAAGTGTTGGTCAGCTGGTCCATTACGCCCTGCACAGACCGTCCGGTATCCAGACTGGGGTCTCGCGAGGGAGTCAACCCGGCCGGCGATGGTAGCCGGAACAGTCTGTCCAGTCGTCCAGAGTCAAACCCGGTGACCGGCACTGGATTCCGAACGTCCAGAGACGTCTCTCGGAAGAGGGCCGGCCGTGAAAGTCGTCTGGACACGGGCAGGCGCGGTGTAGAGCCGTTGCCAGCTCCGCCCACCGCACCTATCTCATCGAGGCTCGGCCTCGAAGGCAACTGCTGTTGAGGCCCCGCAGGGCTCGACTCTTCGTCCAGAGACGGAGTCAAAGAGGCCGGAGTTAACTCCGCGGGCCGGGCCTGGTTCGGGAGTTCGTCCTGGTATCTCTGACTATCGCTGGAGCCACCACGGGGCGACTCATGGCCTTTATCTTTTTTACTCATGTTAAGTGTCCCGGAGGAACAAGCGGTCCCCAGGGATGAGGGGGCAAAGACACAGCGACATTAGGCTGCGATGGAGCGCCGCTGGACTTTTCCTGGGCACGGCACCGATGTAAAGTTTTAACGTCATCGCTATCCGGGATCCTCGAGGATAGTCCTCTCACCACGGGTCACGGCGGACACACGCCCGCTATCCTCGGATCCTCGCGATTAGTCCGCTCACCAAGGGTCACTGTGGGTGCAGTGCCTACTCTATCATCAGAACGTTAACCAGGTAGCAGCCTGCCCAGCGAGCCCAGACATGCGGACACCATTTAGATATAGGATCATCACCGTGGTGTTAACTGTAAGGCCGGCTCGTTGCGGTTCGCCGCGGGGGATTGAACCCCAGACAGCCCGACGGCCTGCCAGAGCCTGTGTCGCACCATCCCAGGTGGGAGACCGGTGATCCAGAGGGCGTACACCCCCGAGTCATCAAGGTCTTCCCCTATGGAAATTGTCCCCAGGGGCCCGCGAGGGCCTTAGCCACAGAGTGAGGACGCAGAGCCCATGCCCTCCGTCGTTTCTCTCGCCTTGCTCAGAGACAACTTCTATGAACAACACGGCTTCAGAGTATTTAGACCCCAAAGCACGAGAAACGAAGGAAGTGACGTAAGACCATTGTTACAGCATACTGGGCGAGAGAGTTGGAGGGCATTGGTAAGCAGCGCGTGCTTCGAACAGAAGCGTCCAAAACAAAGGCCAGAAACAAGCGTGTTTAACAAAGAATCACCTGCCGCGATCTTTGGGCAAAATCGCCACAATACATTACCGGGCAGCCAAAATTTTATGATATCATGATTAAACTTTTTGCGATTTTGGGCCAAAGTGACCCCACAGGGCCAAAGTCATCCCATCTCACGGTATTGTATTGTATTGTAGTTATTTACGTCCATTATGAGAAATGTGTGATCATACAAGTATGTCAATAAGAACATAAAAACACATTAAGCAAACAAACATCGAGTCAAACACAGTTTCATTTCTTAAATCGATTTGTTGTCAAAATAAATCAGTGTTCGTTGTCAACATTCGCCGGCGACCCCATTTCGTTATCAAATCATATTGCGAAGGTAATCCGTTCTTGTAACATTCGGTACAGTAATATTTAATGGAGCTAAATTTCTTTTTAGTGTCGATTTTTATGTGTGTATTTTAATAATAGGAAAGATTCAATGAATCTTTAGATCACTGTAAAACAGTATATATTTTTTACAGTCGTACAATACTGTAGCTAAATAAGTTTTAGGCCTACACAGATCTATCAAAAATTCACTGCGGTCTGATTGTTTATTGGATGCCAAGGAACAGTGGCAATTTTTAGAAACACGATCTACATTCTGCAAGCACTAGATCTAACTCAAGCGGTTATTCCCCAATGAAAATGCCAGGTGATAATCTAATACTCATTTAATCTAATACTCTAGCGCTGTAGAACATTTTACATTGATTGATTACTGTAGTCTACTGTGGTAGGTAGATCTCTACTCTGATTTTTCTAACTTGTTTACACCGGTTTTCGACGATATTTATGCGATGCTCAACGATATCGTTCTATAACTTGGCATACTTCACCTAGGAGTTAAACTGCAATTTTCTACTAAATTTCATACTTCTATCGCAAAAATTGAAGAAGTTGCCAATCTACCCCAATGTTAAATTTCAGCCCAAACCGGGGTCTCGAGTAGCGACGCCAAGGCAATTTTTTTTCATTGGGATATGGACCAAATGGTGTGTGATCCTTTTAGAGCTATATTATAGTATGAAAATAAAAAAAAAATTGGAAAGATTGGACAAAAATTGAGGTCAGGGGAGTCAAGTTAACATGGCCAAAATAAGGGCTGCTGTTACCCGTTTTTTTGTGAAAACCATGAAAAAGTGACCCGGCCCGGTATTCATCGGGGAATGCATCATAAAATTTTTTTTAATTGTCTGTTGAATCAAGATATCAATACTACATTAAAATTAACTGAAAGTTACAAAATATTTAATGTTTTTATGGACTTACAGTAAGGTTGAAGTAAGAAGTAATATATATCCCACCCACATATATTATACATAATTCATATCATATCTAATCCCGACCACTTAAATGTTCCAATATTTTAACTCTGATTTTATATTCAATCACCAAAAAACAAAAATTTAATTAGCATTCTGCCATCAACCCATCACTCTCAATTATATATTTTATCCATGTGAATAATTCGTCTATATTTAACCACGCAATCTGCATACTTGCATGGGGAGATAATATTTACGAACTTTTTTTGGCAAAAACACGAGCAATATCATTATGAAAATATATATCAATTGAACAACAAACATATTTCTATAAAACCAAATTCCAATGACTTTCATACAGTTGATATTGACGCTGATGCGAACGGATGCGTATCTGTCTGCTTGGAAACTCTCACATCGAAATCCGCCATTGTCAAGCTCGTGAGCGATAATAGGAGTAAATTCCCGCAACGGAAGTTACCGAATGGGCTGACCCCCGTCCACTTCGAGGACAAATTTCACCACCAATACGCCGTTGTTCACCTTATTTATTGTTCTAAATAGACTCAGCGATCATTATTTGTCTTTAATCGAACCTTTATAGGCGTGAACTATTCCGTAATCCGATAATAATCATTCGATGAAAACTTCAAGCAGCCTCAAATTCGACTTTTCTGGGTCAGTTCGCCCCAATTTTTCTAGTTCACGAAGCTTGTTCATTTTTCTCTCACTCTATCATGTTAAACCTGTTCTAATTGGCTCTGTAAGTGTGTCATGACCCGTAACACTAACCTACCCCGGTCGGGTCAGATTTCAGGAAGCCATTTTTTTGGTCGACTGACGCGCCACCTAGCGGCATTGGCATCGCTATCTCGAGAATCTGAGCATATTTGAGGGTTTGGTCCTGTCTCTATCCATCAGGATTCGAAGTATTATTGTAATTTCGGACCAGAAGACACATTGGGTGTATTCTACACAAACATGTTGATTTCGTATGATTGCACCGCTAGAAAACCGAGGAAATGCACAAAAATTTTTGCGGACCAATCCAATCCAATATTGTAGCTACCTCCTTTAAGTAGGAGAACCGTCTGTGACGTAACTTTCCGGTGCTAAAATTGACAATTTTAAAAGCTGGTATTGACTTAAAAATTGTGTGAGATCTGTGTAAAATATTTAAAAGGTGATTAGATATTAGGGCTACACAAATTGTAAAATTGGGATATTATTGGAGTTGTGTGTACTTTGTGGTCAAGGTAAAAGACATGAGTGTGGGAAATGTGTGGGGAAGAGTGTAGGTCACAGCCGTGAGTGTTGACTCAACCGAGCTGCCCTGTGGTGGTGTAGCTTGTACAGAAGTTGGCGGGACAGTTCCTCTAGATGTTGGTTGGGATCATCCTGTCCAAGCCTTCTAAGCACAACGCTCTGATCAATGATGATCTGGAGGATGGTTTCCCTGTTGACTATCATACAGGCTCTCTGCATTTCGACCTCAATCCGTTGGAGGAGATGATCTCTGGCTGGGGAGAGTTTCACGCACTCCAGTATGAAGTGCCGGAGGTCTCCATCGGTCTCTCTGCATAGCTGGTAGGTTGCTGATCGACCAGGGAGGAACTTGGAATGGTCACTTTCCAGATAGTATCGGCCAACTAAGATCTTCACCTTGTTACAGGCTCGGATGATGTCCATCTTCCGGTTACTGGTGCACTCCTACACAAGATGTGGACGCCCTGGAGTGAAGTTTTGGACATTGAGGAAGCTAAGTGATGACATGGGTTCAGCTTCCTTCCTGATCTTTTCGGTGTAGTAACCCTTGACCCTGTCGGATACACACATCTTCCAGGAGGGCTTGGTTGGTACATTCTCCAGGAGGTGGTACACGGAAGTTAGATCATACTCAGCCAGGAGCTCCTTGACATATATGACCATGCTGTGTGATGAGGAGTCTTTCATCAGTGCCTGCCTGAGGATGATGTCAGCTTCTTTCTATCCCTCAGTCCTGATGTAGGCAGCAAACTGGGTCAGCGTCTGTTTATCAAGGATCGCTTTGACTGGAAGCACACCGGACAGGATGTATAGAGCAGGAACAGCAGTTGATTTCGGCAGATTCATGATCTTACGTAATATCTGCCGCTGGCATTTCTCAAGCTGTTCCACATCTCCATGGTTGAGTCTTCGACCTTCTAGGCCAAACGTCAGGACCGGAAGGGCGTATGTCTGCCACAGCTTGATCCCAACACAGGGGTGGACACCATTGTACCCGTACAGGCCTGCACTCATCAAGGCATAAGCTGATCTTCTGGCCTTCTTGATGTTTTCCTGTGCGAGCTTGCTGCTGCTATTATTTGGGGTCCGGATGAGTCCTAGGTGGGTCTCTTGGTGAGAGTCCTGAAGTGGTGCATCACCCATGGTCCAGGGAGGTTCTTCTTTCCATAGGGTTGTAGCACTAGGTTTCCCAAAGATCATGACTTTCGTCTTTGTCCTGCTGAGTTGATACCTTTCAAGAGATGCATCAATCTCCGCAATCTTGAGGAGCTGGTGCAGTCCAATGGAAGTTTCAGCAATGAGTGTCATGTCATCTGCACATGTCGGGGCCGAGACATCCACGGTTCCGATGGTGAAGCCCTGACCAGAAGCTTCCATGTCTTCTAGGACCTGATGACCTCGCGCTTTGAACAGTTCGGTTGATGGGATTCCACCCTGCCTGACTCCCTGCTGTTCTGTCAGTTCACGAGAGAGGAGATTCCCTTGCTTGACTTTGGACGTCATTCCGTGATAAAGGCTGTATATCAGCAACCACAAGTTTCCATCTACTCGTAGCCGGCTCAGGTTTGCCAGCATTCCTGCATGCTAGACCACATCAAAAGCCTAGGATGCATCAAGGAAGGCTGTATAGAGTGGGATGTTACGATCTTGGGCTTCTGCTATGGCTTCACTGAGGAGGAACGCCGTGTTCGCCGAGGACGTCTTCTCACAGAAGCCCCTCTGGAGCTTACTGATCTGTGGCTTCAGGATGTTCTTGAGAGGCGTGACGATCATCTTCTCCAGGAGTTTCCCAAGGATGGGAGTCACCGTTATTCGCCTATAGTTGTCCGGATCCAGTATGCTTTTCTTCTTCTTATACACCAGGGTGACCACCCCCATCTTCAAGAGGGATGGAATTCTAGCGGTGTCAATTATAGTTGAAAAGGGTTTGGATAGGACAGTGTAAAGCTTAGGGTGTGCGTACATCAAGTGTTCACTGGAGAGTCCGAACAAGTCTGCAGCTTTCCCTACTTTGAGTCGTTCCACATTAGCCTGTACATATTCGGTGGTGACCTCCACAGCCGGGCAGGATCTTTGTCCATTCAGGAGCCTAGTGAGGTGGTTTTGGAACAGGACAGATCTGTGGTGTTCATGGTCATACTCAGGGCGATCTACTGGGGTGGCCAGTTTCTCAAAGTAGTCGGCCCAGGAACCGAGGATACATGTATCTTCACCCTGTAGTACGGGTCGACCATCAAAGATCATGTGATCTTGCATGCCCAGATTTGTCTCCCGTTGCTTCTTGACTAGGCGGTGGTATAGTCGGTTGTCCCTTTCCTCACAGTCCATGATCATCTGGTGGAGCTCTTCCCGTCTTGCTGCCAATAGTTGTTGCTGTTTAGATCTTAGTGCCTTCTTTTTCTTTTTGTGGGTAGCTGCCTGTTGAGCCTTGTCAACTGCACCGTTGATGTTCTGCATCAACTTCCAGTAGCTTTCTTTGAGATCAAGAATGAGTGGTTTCAGGGATGGATCCCAGACAGTTCGTCGTTTTGGCGGTCTTGCTTGCCTCATCTTATTTTTTTAGCAATCTTGCGCGGCTTTACTCAGGATACCATGCAGCTTGTGAACAAGGAGTTCAACGCTTCGACCCTCGTCTTCCTGGGGTTTGTTTTCTCCTAAACACGGGATCTCTAGGATCAGGGGCTCCAAGCGCTCCGCTGTAAGGGCGTGATATTTCTCCATATCCACCAGGTCCCATCTGATCTTGGTAGGGAGGCGGGAGATTGCCTGCCTCCGTGTCGGGTGTTTCCTTGCTGGGGTACCCATAGATACCTTGGCTATGATCTGGTCATGGGGTGATAGGTTGATGGCTTCACGACACAACACCTCAGCTTCTTGTACATCTTCTTGGCCTTTGATGGTCATGATATGGTCAATCCTAGATGTTGAAGTGTTATTGTGGTGGTGAAGGAAGGAATTTCTAGGCTTCCATGCGACTCCTGCCCAATATCATCACAGAAAGCCATCAGTTTCTGGTCCCTGCCAACAGGCTTCTCTCTGGTAAGGGAGCCATCGAGATCGCCTAACCAGATGACTCAGGAACTTGTGTTGTACTTTTGGGTGAGCTCAAAGACCTCGTCCAGTACGCGTCCATACTCATCAAGATCTTCTGCACTGTTTCACGCCGGCATGTAACACGAGATGAATGTGACGAACGGGCCAGGTGTCTGTCCCAGGGTACATACAATAACTCGTTCACTTCCTTCGTCTCTATGTACTTCCATCATTTGGTGCACCCTGTTGTTCCAGATTATAGCAACGCCAGCGTGACCTCTGGTGTAGTGAGATAAGTGTCGTGTTTCATATTCGTCAGCTGACTTAGCATAGATGTTGTGTTCAGGAAACATCGTACTGAGTAGGTTTTGCTCGAACTTGTATAGCCAATGCTCTTGAAGAAATAGTAGGTCACAGGCTTCGAGTAGGGCTAATACATACAGTGTGTTGCTTTTTATACCGTCAACATTGTATGTACCAAATGTAACTAGGTGAGCAGTTGTCAGTGTTGTTGCAGGGGAGGCCATGCAGCATCTAAAAAAGACGACCTTGAGCCAACATCCTTCTCTGGGGTCTGTGACAGCCCTCTTCTGGCTACGTCATCCACCTCTGGGGTCTACGAGAGCCCACCACTGGAGGCATCATCCATCTCAGGGGTCTGTGGCAGCCCTCTTCTGGGGGGTCATTCATCGCGGGGGTCTGTTGCAGCACAACTCTGGGGGCGTCATCCATCTTGAGGGTCTGTGGCAGCCCTCTTCTGGGGGGGTCATCCATCGCGGGGGTCTGTTGCAGCACAACTCTGGGGGCGTCATCCATCTTGAGGGTCTGTGGCAGCCCTCTTCTGGTGCCGTTATCCACCTCAGGGGTCTGTGGGAGCCCACCTTTGGAGGCATCATCCATCTCAGGGGTCTGTGGCAGCCTGCTTCTGGCACCGTCATCCACCTCAGGGGTCTGCGGCAGCCCACCTCTGGGGAGGTCATCCATGTCAAGGGTCTGTGGCAGCCCACTTCTGGAGGCGACATCCATATCAGGACACTGGCTTTGCCAACTTATGGGGGCATCCATCTCAAGGGTCTGTGGCAGTCCAGTACTGAAGGAATTGTCCTTCTGATGGGATTGTAGCATGATGCAAGATGTAAGTTTCTGGGGTCTCTCATAGGGTACCTCATTTTGGGCCACCTTCACCAGTTGTACATCTCGGTTGGCCTTCCAGTGCTGTTTGGCTTCTAGGGTAGTATACGCAGCTCTCAGGTCATGAAAGTTCTTATCGTAGAAGATGCGTGTGGACTGCTTGGAATGGACTAGTCCCTCCGCACTAGTCACTCCGGCGGTTCGGATTTCAGTGGCACTAGGGTGGCTGTGGCTGTTGTTGCCTCTCACAATACTCTGTGTCGCCTTACTTCTTACCGCATGGGGTTTATCAGAGTATCCAGGAGATCTCCTACCATTGTCGATTCTACTGGTTATTTTAGATGCCACTTTACATTTGGGGTATATTGGGTCTGTCGTGCAGGGGGGTGGCTTATCACTGGTACTGTGTGTAGGCAAGCCCTTTCTGATGTGACTTGGATGGTTACAGCAATGGTGATGGCCCTTGTCCTCATTTAAGCGACATTCTTTAAGAGGACCCTGAAATTCAATAATAGAGCTAAATTTAACATTGGGGTAGATTACCAACTTTCTCAATTTTCGAGATAGAAATCTGAAATTCGGTAGAAATTGCCGTTTGACTCCCAGGTGAAGCGTGCCAAGTTATAGAACGATACCATTTAGCACCACAAAAATATCAGCGAAAAACAGTGTAAACGAGTTAGAAAAATCAGAGTATAGGCCTAGTGTTCGGACGATTAATCAAAAAATCGATTAATCGATCGTTTTTCCGTTGAAAACGAGCGCTCGAGTCTGAGTTTGAATGATCGATTAGTTCAACCAATTCATTGTGCCTGAATTTCGATAGCAATCACGAAATTTATGCGATATTTCACACCAAAAAGACACAAACACACTTTATTTTCCCTCCAACTTTGCGACATCACACTTCCGGTTAGAATCTTGGACGGTGTGGTGGGACCCAGCAGGTTAAAATTATCCAGGGATCGTTTATTTTCACATTGGCATCTGTAGTTGTAAAGCTCGAGCCGGCTCGATGATTGCTGGTTTTTTACAACGATTAATCGAGCTTTGATTTTCAAACTATTCCGACCACTACTACATACTTTACGGTACAGACATGAGTCATGAGCCCATGCTCAATAATGATTGTCAATGTAAGTTGTAACCAAAAACCGGGTTCATTACGGGTACTCGTATAGGTTACAGTATGGTAGTCTGCACAAAACTACACAAGACATACAGTGTATGCTAGTTACATCACAACCCATGTCACAACCTAGACAAAGTACGTCTTTCGGGATTACCTGCCGAGGACCGCAGGTCCGAAAGACGAAGTGCCATGCATGATAAAATGTGTACCTCGATGCGAATGAAATATATTCGCCGTTTGAGAGATCAAAATATGGTGAAAAATAACGAAAATTACAGCTAAACCTACCAAAATAGCTAGGATAATAATTTATAAGATGTTATCTGCAATAAAATCGCTGATTTATTATGTTTTACAAACATCTCGAATCGTTTGAACCAAAGAGGCAAAATCTGGCAACTTTCTCGCTTCGAATCAATGGCGGTTTTATACGATGTTGGGCCCAAGTATCATATCCTGCGCCTCCCTCTATATTCAATAAGGATTAAAAAGGTGCGAGACGGATTAAATGGTATGTTTTAAGTGGACGAGTAGTATTAAGGAGCAGTGTACGGTACTTGGGCCCGATGTTGAATCAAATCGAAACTGGCTTAGTGTTGCGTACATGTTGTTTAGCATTACGCAGCACGTTTTTCGTTTCGATTTGATTCTACACCGTAATTCTGTGTCACGGAGTTTATCGAGGCAATGGTGAAACCGCCAGTGAATCGAAGCGAGAAACTTGCTGGATTTTGCCGGTTTAGTTCAAACGATTGAAAATGTTTGTAAAACACAATGAATCAATGATTTTAACACAGATAACAACTTTGAAATGATTATGCTTGCCATTTTGGTAAGTTTAGCTGCAATTTCCGTTAGTTTTCACCAAGTTTTGAGCTCTCATACAGCGAATAGATTTCGTTCGCATCGGAACACACTTTTCAACATGCATGGACCTTCATCTTTCGGACCTGCGGTCCTCAGCAGGTATCCCCGAAAGACGTGCTTTGTCTAATCACAACCCTGGGACAATGCCCCAGCGGTCAGTCACCCAGTTTCGTTGGAACTAAGTGTATGCAGTAGCTTCTAGATTTATCATGAGACTGATGAATTTGTCCTACATACAGCTGTAGACCCAGGTGCCCCACTCACCGAGTGCGCACTCGGTGAGTGGGGCACCTGGGTCTACATACAGCTGTAGCTATAGGGATAGAAGGAGTAGGAAATTTCGTAACCAGGTACTTGTTATGCCGTAACCGAACCGTAACCGGGTACCCGTTTATATTTAAACTCAACTGAACATCAATCGATCTGAATCCCTGAGCTGCTGAGATATTGCCAAAACATTGCGGGATAGGCCTACCATGTTTTCAATTGACTCGTTTTCATAGATGTAAACGAACATGCTTCTGTAATTGAATATTTGCCAACTATGCAAGATTTGTTCCCAATATCATTTTCATTGGCAAATAAATCCTAATAAATAAATGTAGCATAATATATGATACAGTTTTAATATATGATACAGCTTTCCAGCTGCATAACAAGCCGCCATGATTGAGTCACGTGACCTCAAGAAAGTAGTCCCGGTCTTTATCCATCTACCGTAATGCCATGAATGGAGTATCCTACTTGTAACACAAAACACACAATGTGAAAGCAAGCCCAAGTCGCATTACTATCCATTTTTTGGCCATTTCTAGCAGGGATGGGGTCAAATACGTATTTGTATTTAAATACGCTGTTTGTGCGTGTTTGTATTTGTATTTGAATTTGATAAAAGATTAATTGCAATATTTGTATTTGTATTTGATACCCATATTTGAGGTATTCGTTCAAATACAATCAAATATCGCACTTACCGGGGTAAGATCTTGACTTAGCTTCCTGTGGTGTTGTGAACAGAAGAGACTACAGGTACCATCCCTTCCCTTTTCCCTTCCCCCAAGCACCCTCCACCCATCCATTATCAATAGGCTCATAAATTGGGTAATCAACACTGGTCAAGTACCAGTTTGGCCACCTTCCTCTCACACTGCCTGTACATGTTTAAAACAACATCAGTCAATTAGCCAGCTGCAAGCCACTGGCTTTATCATCCTTTGAATACCAATAACAATGAGCAAGCTGAGAACTGAAATCACAAACCTGAGCCACTTCGACTCATCACTGGCATTCCAGTAATATGTGTACATGATATATTGTACACGTGGAGAGATAATCAGCTCTGACATAGTATAATCAGGAAATCAACAGTAGGCCTAAGAATGTTTGAAAGTGAACTTCTTTGACATAATGATTCAATATAATTGTGCTTTGCATCTTACCCGTATTTGTATTTGAATTTGTATTTGATCATAATATCTGTACTTGTATTTGTATTTGAAAAATGAAAATCAGGGGTGTTTGTATTTTAATTTGTATTTGGAAATCGAAAAAAAATATATTTGTATTTGAATTTGTATTTGATGAAGTGTATTTGACCCCATCCCTACAGTGCCCCTGATAGGACATGATGAAAAAAAATACTACTTCGTTCGCACGAAGTACTACTTCGTTTGCACGAAGTACTAAGTCGTTTGCACAAAGTACTACTTCGTTTGCACGAATTACTACTCCGTTTGAACGAAGTACTAAGTCGTTTGCACGATGTACTAAGTCGTTTGCACGAAGTATTACTTCATTTGCACGAATTACTAAGTCGTTTGCACGAAGTACTACTTCGTTTGCACAAAGTACTAAGTCGTTTGCACGAAGTACTACTTCGTTTGAACGAAGTACTACTTGTTTGCACGAAGTACTAAGTCGTTTGCACGAAGTACTACTTCGTTTGCACGAATCACTACTTCGTTTGAACGAAGTACTACTTCGCTTGCACGAAGCACTACTTCGTTTGAACGAAGTACTACTGTACTAATGTTACATAGTTGACAAAACCCTCTACATCATCTTACCCCATTAAATAACAAGCGCTACATGGCACTCCACATGGTGCTCCAAATTTGGTGCCTTATATTTCCATAAGCACCACATGGCGCTCTAAATCATCGATACTTCCCCTAGCAAGAATGTGGTCATTTCAAACTAAAAAAACCTTGATCAAATAGATATTACTGAATATAATCTTCTGCTATTGTTTGAGGTAAATATATATGTATCGATGGACTATTCATTATTCTATGAGTTGATTAATAAATGTAAATAGCGGTATCCAGAGTAGGACATAGGGAGGACCCTGAAAATTGACTATGGTAATTAAAGGGTTAATTGGTAACACCAGGATCAATCACTTCATAGGCTTATTACAATGTTCGAATACCATGTATGGATATGTGAATGACTTATTATTTCATGCGAACGACTTAGTACTTCGTGCAAACGACTTAGTACTTCATGCAAACGACTTAGTGCTTCGTGCAATAGTACTTCGTGCGAATGAAGTAGTACTTCATGCAAACGAAGTAGTACTTCGTGCAAACGACTCAGTACTTCGGGCAAACGAAGTAGTACTTCATGCAAACAAAGTAGTACTTCGTGCAAACGACTCAGTACTTCGGGCAAACGAAGTAGTACTTCATGCAAACAAAGTAGTACTTCGTGCAAACGACTTAGTACTTCGTGCAAACGAAGTAGTACTTCATGCAAATGACTTAGTACTTCGTGCGAACGAAGTAGTACTTCGTGGGAACGACTTAGTACTTTGTGCGAACGAAGTAGGTGTTTTTTTCATCATGTCCTATCACGGGCACCGTACATCTCTGATTTCTAGGGGAAATTTTTTTTCACCCTTTGAAAAAAAATGTTGAAAAATATTCGGAACTTTGTCCTTCATAATGGGAGCTGCTACCACTGTGCTGATAGAAGGATTGAAGATAGGGCTGACAACACTGACATTCCACTGTAGTGACATGTTTACATGAACCTCGTCTGTACTGTAGCCCGGAGAGAGCACCACTACAGCAGTATCCATGACGCTGTCAGGAACGGCGACGTCAACGAGCTGGAGGCCATGGTCAAGGATGGCGCCAGTGTCAACGAGCTTGAAAGCGGCAGAGATCGTTTCACACCGATGCACTGGGCATGTCACAGGGGGGCCTTGGAGGTGAGGATATCGCAATTCTACCGATAATAAAATACATTTAATATACCTGCGATGTTATTGTATCCCCCGAACAAAGTTCGGCGGATACTATGGATTTACGATCGTCGCGCCACCGCCGCCGCCGCCGCGTCCGCAGACACTTTCTTGTGAACGCGCTGCAGCTTGCAAATATGAACTGATTTTGATAATATTTCATATGGACATGTCTTATGGTGAGATCTGGACACCTATCGATTTTGGTTGCCATAGCAACCAAAATAGCCGATTGGCGTAACATTTTGTGCTCAAATTAGCCTGTTTAACACACATGGGTTGTGAACGCTCTACGGGTGGGAGTTTTCAATGAATGATGATGAAATCGCACAGGCTCAATGAGAAAGATCATCACACGAAACCTATTGTTTTTCAGAATGATCGAATAAATATTAATAAGTTTGAGAGGTTAACTTATTACGACAATTAAAATACCTACTTTGACATGTGTGATCACTCCAATAACCTGTACTATGAAAGCAAATTGCACTGGATTCTTGTTCAGAATACAGAACTGATGTTTTTGGTGAAAAAAGAACAATATTACTGAATAAGTTAACATTGGTTTTACTAGTTAAGTCTATTATTGACCACAATAAAAATAGTTAAGACGAGAAACATTTATTATTGAGCTCAACAAGGTAAAGGTTTTGTCCAGTAGAGATTTCACAGGTGTAACCGAATGGAAATTCGAATGCAGTGATTTTAGTGGTGATCTTGAATTCGACCTTCAATAAGCTTGAAAGGTTTCACACTCACAATGTACATCAGCGATATATTTGGGGCAACAGGGATGATAGGGCTACGGGGGATACACCCAAGCGGTCGTAGGCGACCGGAAGCGTCTAGTTGTCCTCATAACACTGCTTGCGCCCTGTACGATAACAACGCTTAGCGGGCAAATACGAGGGCAAATATCAGGGCAAATACTGGCCGGTATCCTGCCCGCTTTCAGCGATCGCTCATGCGCATCGAATGATGTTGTCATAACAACACATGCACGTGTCCTGTTGTCATTTACTTTATTCTTTTCACCGTATATAATAAACACAACATCACTTGGTTTTTTGAGCATGTGCCCCGATATTTACCCTTGATCTCGGCATTTGCCCTTGGCCTTCGGCCTCCTGCTAATACTCAGGATCTCGGACAAATATCAGGTCACATACTGGAAAAAACAGGTAATATTGTCTATGTATTGGCTGCATGCATGTTCACAAATGCGTAGATATATCAGCCTTCCATAATACATTATATGCTAAAAAATTTAGGAAATATTTTCAAAATCTTATTGCTAACATGGTATCTACTATAACCACAACTATGGATGCTTTCTGATGACAGTGTCTGCACTGGTTACTGTGGCATGGAGCCGACACAACCGTTGCCACGCCCAAAGGTTGGACTCCTGCGCACATTGCTGCAATACGTGGCCAGGATGCCTGTGTACAGGTAAGTCTAATAAATATTTTTATATCTCATCAGTGTGTTCCTACCTTATTCAATGTAATTTGGCGAGTGCAATAAATATACGTATTGCATTGTTGTTTTTAGAACTCGTTTCTATGACGTCACTCATTGTGTCTTTTGTGCTGAAACATGTTATTGTTGACATATAATAATCACTTAATCCTTCCGCAGAGCACTCATTACATGGTGCTCTATGGAAGGACCCATGCGAAATAAATCCCAGTAGAATGCAGTATTTGGTTAGAATACTTAAATTCTGAGTGAAGTATCAAGCTTTTGTTATTCTGTCAAGAATGTTGACTTTGCATAATGCAAAACTGTTGTCGACAATTCTTGCTACCTGTTTTGATGATGTTTCTCTATCGACGACACCAGGCTCTGGCTAATGCAGGGGCCAACATGAGTGCGAGAGACGCACGCGGTGCCACGCCCACTCACATGGCAGCGGCTCACGGCAACTCCTTCACACTTCACTCCATCCTACGAGGGGGCGTGGTCAGTACAGACCACATGGATGAAATGCAATTTAAACATTGATTTTCGTGACATGTGAAATAGTAATTTATCTCAGAAAAAAATTTATACATGTAGCGTTGTCCATACTACATGGCCACATTCAGACCAGTTGATAGGATTAGATGTGTTATGTAGTTTATTAAAATAACAACGAAAAGTTCTAAAGTCAGCTGACTTGTCCAATCTCTGACTCCCGCAGGAAGTGAACGCTGTGGACAAGAGCGGATGGGCTCCCGTTCACAGCGCTGCGTTCCACGGCCGTCTCGGCTGTCTACAGCTGCTGATTCGCTGGGGTGGACACATTGACGAAACCGACTCCAATGGCAACACACCTGGTGAGCATGTGTGTGCTTCGCGTTTGCTGATGCGTGTGACGTTTTGATGTCAGTTGGCTTGCTTTGCTTGTTTGATAAATTTCAACTTTGGAGTTTGTTTGAAGTTGATCTGGATGAATGACAATGACGTTATTTTTTTGAGCAAATTTTACTGTCATGGATTTCAATGAACAAATGACAGACAACAACTGATTCAGTCGTACCTATGGTGTAGTGATCGAAAAATAATGAAAACATAAAAAAATATGCATATTTGTGAATTAAAAATGTAACTTTACTGCATATCTATGAATCAATGCCAACTGAGTACCATAACTGATTAGACGATAATTCCACTGATACCAATCCCCGTTCCCCAGCCCACCTAGCTGCGATGGAGGGTAACCTGCCTTGTCTGAAGTTCCTGGTCAGCGAGGGACCGAACCCGACCCACATCCTGGGTGCACGGAACGACAACGGCGAGACTCCGAAGATGCTCGCTCAGCAGTTCTACAAGGAGCAAGTGGTCGAATACATCTGTAACATCGAGTGGGAACGTGACCATCCGGAGGAGGCAGAGAGTGAGTGGAGGTTGTAGGGCTAATAATCCAAGCAGTGTTCATGTAGGAGCATGTTCAGATCACACCTCAATCCCATCGTTTCTGTCACTTTCAGACCTTGCGTTCCCGGCACATGTGGCTGCGTACTCCGGTGATCTCAGTCACCTCCAAATGCTGATTGAGAATGGAATTGTCAACGTCAATGAACGGGACGAGAAAGGCTCCACGCCGGCACACAAAGGTACAGGGAGAACAGCGAAAACGTTCGTCTCAAATGGGGAATTAAGATTTCTTCTGAATTCTTTTACATTCATTCCTAACATTATTTACTCAGAAATTGGTGTTTGCAACAATTTTCAGATTATTTCTAGAGCTGAGATGTTATTCTTGTTCATATCTACATGGAACTCATATCGAGAGTAAAACCTGTGGATTGTAAATTTTATTTTTAAAAATCAAAATGAAAACTCTTCGACTGAAATAGTACAAATATCCTATAAATATATCCATTGATAAAGATGAATGTATAGATTTCTAATCAGGATTTTTAAGACACTTAATCCTCCTGTTTCTCTGTCTACAGCCGCGGGCCAGGGTCACTTGGATGTCCTGAGCTGGCTGATCGAGATCGGGGCAAACATGACGATCACTAATCAAGCCGGAGAAACGCCTAAAGATGTCGCTCGACGCTTTGCGCAGCTCGCGGCTATAAAACTGCTGGGTGGTGATCATGGTAAGCTGTGTCAAGTGATGGCCACTGGGTAATGTTGCGCGTATACATGTAGGTTGGATACGAATTTGTGTTCTTTGAAGAATGCGCAAAAAGGCACCCATGTCTTTTTGTAACACGAAGCATTGGTCTCCATGATCAAAGAACTCATCAAAGCTATTCATCAGAGAACTTAAAGGATATTTAGTTGTCAAGTGAATTAACCAAATTATAACCATCTTTGCCATGCTGGCCAATAACAGTGGATCTGTTCGATGCTGGGGATATTCCCAGTGGCCCAGACCACGAAAACATAAACCAGTCCCTTCCACCCTCGGCCAGAACTAGTCACACCATTCTGAGTGGTTGCCATAGTAACTCATTCGAAAGAAGCATGTCATCCTTCAAGTCTGAACGCTTGAGCTTCTGTGACGGAAAGCCAGGTATCTATTGTATTGTTGACAGATTTCTCTATTGATGTTGATGACCCTTTCACAAATTATGTGAATGGTTTTTTTTTAATGACCTGATATATGACCTCAAAGTCACAAATTCCCCTCATGCCTTTATCCAGCTTGGATAACCCACTATTCAACTCCTCTCTCCTTCCTTTGAGCACATGCTTGGGTGAGAAGATGATCAAGCTCATTGATAAATGTATTCATATATATACACTGTACACCCACGTGTTTCTGCGCAACAAGGGTTGATGCAAGTCCATGAAATTGTAAATCATTGAGGCCCTTTTCTAATGATAAGTTATGCTAAACACACCATGGATGCTTAACAAAGAATGCATGGAAAATTGCACTTAAAATCCGTAATGCTCAAATTTTCCGTCAAGCAAGGTACATTGTAGCCTTTATGTATGAAGTGCTACAATGTATGTAATACAGGATCCACTGAACGCTTGACAAATATCAACATGAATGCATAAAATTAGAGCTCCAAATCTCACCCTCCCTCAGATGACGAGGACGCAGCAGATCGTCCAGCAGGGGGCGCTCTCGGCGAGAACGGAGACGAGGACTCCGATGAGGAGGGCGAGGATGGATCCTCGCGTCCTCCTGCGGGGAACACGGAAGGAGATGGGATCCAGATGTCCAAGCGACAGGTCCGCGAGGCTAGAGGTCTGGACACTCATGTCATTTAAAAAATCGTGTTTGCATTGCTTTGATCTACCAGGGTAGTCTGCCGTAGAGCAATTGGGATGGATTGGATTGTCTATCCGATGTTTCCCTGACACAAATCTTTCAGAACCTTCTCTGCCGAAAGTACTAGTCCTATGGTCCCGGTTATTGTGTGTTCTCTAAAGTTTGTGTCAAGATTTGCAGAATTTCCAAGGCTTTCTAATAAAATTTAACGATTAAACACAAATTTTATCGTACATGTGCTTGTGTATATACATACGGGTTGCGAGCGCGGATCGATATCACGTTAGTGCATGCGCAGAGGGGACACTGCGAATGGCGCCGGATTGTTCACATGCAGATATCGACCAAGAAATACGATTTGTCAGGTCATACTATCTTTGGCAGGAGCAGATACCTGGACGTTTGGTGTATCAATTGTTACTATTTTCGAAAATCTACTGTGGTATCATATCAAAGCGTAAATATCTTAGTAATTGCCGTGTTCTTCTCGAGGTACGACAGCGGGGAATTCCCGCTCCCGCCAGTGTAGGGCTGGGTTCGTGACGTACTATAAGCTGATTGGTGGATAGCCACTGGATAGCCAATCAGTGAGCCTAACCTTCGGCTATCGACGAAAATTTCCTAATATGGATCAACAGAATATGGCTGGCTAAGTTGTCGAAAAGAACTACGAACTGATGAAGACACTATACAAATATTGGATGATGGTTAGTCCAATACAGAGTTTACGGGATTCAGAAAAGTTATATTGGACTCGGCTGCGCCTCGTCCAATATAGCTTTTCTTAATCCTGTAAACTCTGTATTGGACGACCAGCATCCAATCTTTGCTATATTATTAACAACATCGCATCCATGCTAGATACTAATAATATAACCAAATAGTCAGTTTATTTATTTGCATTTTATGAGTGCTTTTAAAAGATTTAGGGTTGCAGACATGAACTGATGAACGCATTGAACCGAAACTGGCAAAATGACCTTGTTTGTAACAAGCAAGCTGATTGGCTGCTAACGCAGCACCGTCCAATATAGGAATCCCATATACATGACACGGATCCAATATACCTTTTTAAAAAGGAAGAGACATGCTGATTAGCTGAGGCTGCTACGCTGTTTGATACACGAATGGAATATACCATTTCGGGATCCAACATACAGTATTTGGGTGTGACACGTGGTATAAATAGACCAATCATCGAGAAGGATGCGTGTCGAGTTAATAATATAATCAGATAATACCGGACAAAATTCATGTGTTAAATAAAGCAAAATACTTTTTCAACCTAGAAAAACGAAACTATTGCAATAAACATATCACTTCATTGAATGTTGGAAACCGCGTCGTGACAGAAGAATGAGATTTTACGAATGCCTGTATAGTGACAGTCCTAATGTAGACAACGACACGCGTAACACATCATACGAATCTATATCCCCTCGCTCGATACCAAGACTAACTGATGAACAAAGACTTAGTTGTGAATTAACCATAAATGAATATGAATGCGCTAAAGCCCTTAAAGAACTTAAAAATGGCAAAACTCCCGGGATCGACGGGCTACCACCCGAATTCTACAAATTCTTCTGGCCTAACATAAAACACTTGGTAATCCAATCGCTTAATTACAGCTTTAATAATAAAGAATTGTCTGCTACTCAAAGGCTAGGAATTATCACATTGAATCCCTAAAAAGGTAAAGATAGAGCTTTGTTAAAGAATTGGAGACCTATTAGTCTGCTAACCACAGACTATAAAATACTGTCGAAAATGTTAGCACTCTCAATAAAAAATGTAATATCTGACATTATACACAGAGATCAGAACGCTTATATTAAGGGACGGTCCATCAGCCTAAATATCAGAACAGTAGCAGACGTTATACATTATTGTAAATTAAGAAATATGGAATCCATAATATTGCTAATAGATTTCGAAAAGGCTTTTGATACAGTTAAATGGGATTTCCTGCGATATGTGATGGAAAAATTCAACTTGGGACCGAAATTCAGAGAATTAGTACAACTTTTATATTCCAATATTCGAAATACTGTAATAAACAACGGATACTTTTCTGATTATTTTAAAATACAACGAGGGGTACGGCAAGGCTGTCCATTATCTGCTTACCTATTTCTGCTAATAGTCGAGATTATGGCAATAAATATAAGATCTAATGCAGGCATCAAGGGAGTACAGGTAAATAACTATGAAATTAAAATAAGTCAGCTGGCGGACGACACAACCATTTTCATACAAGATACAACCTCTATTTCAAATCTGTTCGCTTTTCTTGATATATTTTATAAGTGTTCAGGGCTCCGTACAAATATTGAAAAGACACAAGCGTTTCTAATCGGAAAACATATGAAACGTTTCAAAGACAAATCCCTAGGGATAAAATGGACAGACGGTCCCATACACTGTATAGGGATCCACATATGTGAAACAGAGAACGAAAATTTTTTATATAACTACTTACCAAAAATTAATAAAATGAAAAACATATTTAATATCTGGAAGCAGCGGAACTTGTCTCTTCGAGGAAAAATAACTATAATTAATACATTAGCTGCGTTGCTACTTGTATACCCAAGTACCTCGATCTCAACACCTCACAGAGTGATAAAGGAAATCGATAACCTATTTAGCACCTTTCTTTGCAGTAGTAATATCAACAAAATTGCATGTACTACGATGATACAAAATATAGAAAAAGGTGGTCTTAAATTGATTGACATGAGCTCCAAAATTAAATCCTTGAAATTGTCATGGATTAAACGATCGAATTTGGTACCTGACATATCATGGAGGAAAATTCTAGACGGCATTTTATATCCTATTTCATTTGATTACTTGATAAAAACAATCATATTGTCCAGAATTATATCCCAACCTACCTTTGTTTTACCACGAAATCTTACGTGATTGGAATGCCCTGACTTTATCTGAATGCTCCCCACTTACACCTGAATATGTTCACAGTATGCCTATCTGGTGCAATGATAAAATCAAAATCGAGAATGAACCCATACTTAGATTACAATGGGCTCAGAGCTGAATATTATATATCCAAGATCTCATCGACTCAAATGCTATTTTTCTCTCACACGTAAGTTTAGCTGCGAAATATCATATTAAGGTTGTTCGCTCCTTTTGGACCCAAGCAGAGGGGCTAAAATTCGAAATTTGTTCAATGTATTTCAGACTTTCAAACTATCATCAATATGATATCGTGCATTCCAAAACAGCAAATTCGGGTTAAATATTTTGTTTAGTGTGGAATTATGGGTAATTTTACCCCCAAAATACCAGGAAAATGGGTCATTTTGGGTCATTTTCACTATATTCAATATTTAATGAAAACCTGAAAATAGATTTCTCTGAGATTGTGTATGTTTATGAACGAACTGCTGTGCATGTTTTTGATAGAAAAAAATATGGGGGTCACCATGCTAATTTTCCGTCTACAGGCATCCATATGAGTCCAGAACAGAAAATTTTACCTAAATTTGTTGAAATTTTGATAAAATTCACTGACATTCACAAATATGACAACCTGTAACAGAAAAAATAGCATGGTGACTCCCATATTTTTCTCTATCAAAAACATGCATATCGGTTTGTTGATAAACAAGCAAAAATTTAGAGAAATCTATTTTCAGGTTTTCATTGAATATTGATTTTAGTGAAAATGGCCAAAAATGACCCGTTTTGCTGGTATTTTGGGGTAAAATTACCCATAATTCCACACTGAAGAGAATATTTGATCCGAATATTCTGTTTTGGAATACACAATATCATATTGATGATTGTTTAAAAGTATGAAAATCATCAAACGAATTTCAAATTTTAACCCCTCTGCTTGGGTCCAAAGGGAGCATACATCCTTAAATGTAATTTCTTAGACCTTATGAGTATTAAGCAAGCTATTCCTAAGGACTGGAAACCCCTTCTAACATTCCCCGCGGAGTCTCAATCGTGTAATAACTTGCTGTTTTCGGTTCAAAATGGAACATATGAAATAAATAGTGTTACCACCAAAACATTCTACTGGATGTTCTTACAAAAAAACACATCAAGCTTGTCCAAAATGCATATCATCATGGACAAAGATGATGATATAAATTCTAACATGTGGTCAGATATCTTTGAGTCACCAATGATTGCGTGTTCAGAGGCACCGCTCCAATCATTTCAATATAGAATCATTCATCGTATCTTGCCTTGCAACGAATGGTTATATACAAGAAAGATCTACGATAACGATTTATGCTCTTATCTATACTGCAATAATGTTTCGAAAGACACAATATTACACTATTTGGTATCATGTGAACCTGTGAGCAGATTCTGGAATAGTTTCGTCGTATGGTGGAATACCTTGAGCTATTCACATATAGACACACTATCCCCTAAGCAAATAATTATTGGGTCTCCCAGCCTGTCACCAGAATCAGTAGTGCTAAATTATTGCCTCATTGTAGGCAAATATTATATCTACACATGCAAGCACAAGAAAGAACCTATTTTCTTTCTCCACTATCTGACGATCTTGAAAAATAACATCACTCAAAAAGCCCTTTTCGCTAAAGAGAACTCCAAATTTCACTATTTTGAAGAAAATTGGGGACGCTTGTACTATTCAATGTAGCATCACTTACAAGATGAGATGAATGCACAGGTCACTTTCTCAAAAACTCCAATCTCGGCTCCGATCTCAGCTCTCGAGCTACTGTAATTCGTGTGTATGCCTACATTGATTCATGCCTTATTGCCTTCTTCATGCCTCATGTCACTGTAATTTGCACACCTATGTACATTCATGTCTTTGCGGAAATAAACTACTAAAAAAATAAAAAAAATAAAAATTCATGTGTTATTTCAGTGACAGCTCGAATTTGGTACCTGACATATCATGGAGGAAAATTCTAGACGGCATTTTATATCCTATTTCATTTGATTACTTGATAAAAACAATCATATTGTCCAGAATTATATCCCAACCTACCTTTGTTTTACCACGAAATCTTACGTGATTGGAATGCCCTGACTTTATCTGAATGCTCCCCACTTACACCTGAATATGTTCACAGTATGCCTATCTGGTGCAATGATAAAATCAAAATCGAGAATGAACCCATACTTAGATTACAATGGGCTCAGAGCTGAATATTATATATCCAAGATCTCATCGACTCAAATGCTATTTTTCTCTCACACGTAAGTTTAGCTGCGAAATATCATATTAAGGTTGTTCGCTCCTTTTGGACCCAAGCAGAGGGGCTAAAATTCGAAATTTGTTCAATGTATTTCAGACTTTCAAACTATCATCAATATGATATCGTGCATTCCAAAACAGCAAATTCGGGTTAAATATTTTGTTTAGTGTGGAATTATGGGTAATTTTACCCCCAAAATACCAGGAAAATGGGTCATTTTGGGCCATTTTCACTATATTCAATATTTAATGAAAACCTGAAAATAGATTTCTCTGAGATTGTGTATGTTTATGAACGAACTGCTGTGCATGTTTTTGATAGAAAAAAATATGGGGGTCACCATGCTAATTTTCCGTCTACAGGCATCCATATGAGTCCAGAACAGAAAATTTTACCTAAATTTGTTGAAATTTTGATAAAATTCACTGACATTCACAAATATGACAACCTGTAACAGAAAAAATAGCATGGTGACCCCCATATTTTTCTCTATCAAAAACATGCATATCGGTTTGTTGATAAACAAGCAAAAATTTAGAGAAATCTATTTTCAGGTTTTCATTGAATATTGATTTTAGTGAAAATGGCCAAAAATGACCCGTTTTGCTGGTATTTTGGGGTAAAATTACCCATAATTCCACACTGAAGAGAATATTTGATCCGAATATTCTGTTTTGGAATACACAATATCATATTGATGATTGTTTAAAAGTATGAAAATCATCAAACGAATTTCAAATTTTAACCCCTCTGCTTGGGTCCAAAGGGAGCATACATCCTTAAATGTAATTTCTTAGACCTTATGAGTATTAAGCAAGCTATTCCTAAGGACTGGAAACCCCTTCTAACATTCCCCGCGGAGTCTCAATCGTGTAATAACTTGCTGTTTTCGGTTCAAAATGGAACATATGAAATAAATAGTGTTACCACCAAAACATTCTACTGGATGTTCTTACAAAAAAACACATCAAGCTTGTCCAAAATGCATATCATCATGGACAAAGATGATGATATAGATTCTAACATGTGGTCAGATATCTTTGAGTCACCAATGATTGCGTGTTCAGAGGCACCGCTCCAATCATTTCAATATAGAATCATTCATCGTATCTTGCCTTGCAACGAATGGTTATATACAAGAAAGATCTACGATAACGATTTATGCTCTTATCTATACTGCAATAATGTTTCGAAAGACACAATATTACACTATTTGGTATCATGTGAACCTGTGAGCAGATTCTGGAATAGTTTCGTCGTATGGTGGAATACCTTGAGCTATTCACATATAGACACACTATCCCCTAAGCAAATAATTATTGGGTCTCCCAGCCTGTCACCAGAATCAGTAGTGCTAAATTATTGCCTCATTGTAGGCAAATATTATATCTACACATGCAAGCACAAGAAAGAACCTATTTTCTTTCTCCACTATCTGACGATCTTGAAAAATAACATCACTCAAAAAGCCCTTTTCGCTAAAGAGAACTCCAAATTTCACTATTTTGAAGAAAATTGGGGACGCTTGTACTATTCAATGTAGCATCACTTACAAGATGAGATGAATGCACAGGTCACTTTCTCAAAAACTCCAATCTCGGCTCCGATCTCAGCTCTCGAGCTACTGTAATTCGTGTGTATGCCTACATTGATTCATGCCTTATTGCCTTCTTCATGCCTCATGTCACTGTAATTTGCACACCTATGTACATTCATGTCTTTGCGGAAATAAACTACTAAAAAAATAAAAAAAATAAAAATTCATGTGTTATTTCAGTGACAGCTGTTGCATATACTTTCGAGAACAATTCAGTTTAAACTAATTGGTAAACTTAGGAAATTTTATGGAGCGCCTAAGGCGAAATTCAAGTCTTATTGAAAATCATAACGTTTTCATCGTAACTTCCTATCTGTCATCCAAGAACTGTTGACTAATGTGCGTCTTTCCTTTTCGCCTCACATTGTCTTATTGAATGAAAAAAATAAACAGATTGTGATCTGCATACACTTTGCCATGAAAAAGTACCAAGATACCGTACTATAGCCTAAATGATTCATAAACATTAATACATACCATTAAAGTATGTAAAATAACACATAGTAAATAATTAATGAATTTTTGTAATTGAAATAACAATAAAATACACAGGAGGGACAGCACACTTTTATACTGATGTTCATCACTGGAATTTTATGTATATTGGCACGAGAAAATATTATAACACATAATAAAGTACACAGAA
Organism: Terebella lapidaria; assembly: GCA_949152475.1. NCBI lineage: Eukaryota > Metazoa > Annelida > Polychaeta > Terebellida > Terebellidae > Terebella > Terebella lapidaria. Next base: position 1,518,553 of record OX424568.1, on the reverse strand, counting down.
CATCACAGTTATTCCAATAAAGGTCCTTAATTTGTAACACATTGGTGGCAAGACAAGTGGGGTGTTAAGAGGTACTGTAAATGGGTAAGTTTCGCGGGGGATAAAGTTTCGCGGATTTGGGGGTGAGACAGTTTCGCGGAGAAGATGTTGGATTACCTTGATGTTTCAATATTGAGGTGTAAATATAGAATGAATATTAATTGGGAAGTCACATAATATATGCATGGTGCATCCTGGTGCATCCTTCAAAAAATGTGTAAATATAAGTGTTTTTTCGTAGAAAATCTTGAAAGCTGGATAGATATGGTGAATCATTATATTGCAAATCTTTTGGAAAATGGTCAAGGTTAAGTCCACATTGAATGTGGGAATTGATTCATAGCGACAAATCTTGAGGATAGAGCTTAGTATTGTATGATGAACGTATGCTCATGCACATGATAATGAGATCTATGCACCACATACACCCATCTATATCAGTTTGATAAAATATTCTGGTCGCCTGCCGATGAGCTACAGGGCCCTTGGCCCTATGTTTGGTGTATAGAATATGCAACACAATGAGTATAATTAGAGATTCGGTTTCATTTATTAGTGTGCCCTAAGTTACAAGAATACATTACGTTTGTTTTTGTCACATTCAATGTATATTTGATTATATCCCAGGCCGAGCTAAGAAGAAGATGGATGAATTGGAGCGGCTTTTTGAGACAGCCAAGAAGAACTTCGTCCAGTTCGGTGGTCGTCTGACTGAAGACAGACGTAAAGTCAAGGAAGATCGCGATAATAAAAGGTAAGATTTCTTGGATAACAGCTTGTGATTGATTTGCTTATCTGGTTGTATATTTGCCAGCTTTGAAGTCAGGACACTAAGCTATTAAATTCTCACTTATCTTGTTTTGCCCTGTTGCTGATAACTTGACCAGTTTGAATATGTTGTCTAATAGTTCAATGGTAACTCCATAAAATAGTTCAGAGTTGCTTATATACATGTAACTCTCCTAATATTTATTAAACTAATTCCAAAATTATGCCCTGAACGGCACCAGTAGAGGAAACTGTTTGCTGTTGAGAGAATATTGAACCTCACACTTAGTTTAACAGTTTCTCTGCAGTTTATCCTGAGTAACTTGTGTATTTGACATGTTTTCCTGGCTTACAGATCCTCAGAGTGAGTAGATCAGAAAGTAGGATCTAATCCTCTCTGAGATAGAATCGTGGTGACTTCAGCTTTTAGATTGTAGTTGTAGCTCCTTCTGTGTTGTAGCAATGTTCCAGTGCACTGTTTTTGTTTGTAATTATGATGAACTTTCTGTTAAAATCATGTCGAAATGACGAAATTACACGGACACAGTTTACACACTGAGTTTAGTCCCATCAGGCACATGGCGTAGTGTCACATGGTTTTCTCGGCCTGGTTTAGCCCACACAGTGCACAAAAGTAGCCTGAAACACCGTTCAATGACTGTTTTACGCACAGGAGGTAGTCAAATGTAAATCTTGTATATCACCTAAAGAGATGTTCTCTCCTTCATATAGTGTGTTTGTCACTGGGAGTTGTTAACTCTGATTTTATTTTGCACTTGTGTATATTATCCTATCCTTCGATGTTATTGCTTCTATAGTTAACTATCTATGGTCTTACAAAAAAACAACTTTTCTTTATTATGTGGAATATTCTTACACTGCTCGTAGTCACCCGACAAAAATCGACACACATTACCCAACACTCCCAACTCACCAACATTCATTAATAATAATGAATCATTATAGGCCAATATTGATTTATCCTCGAAACGAGCCTATCACTCAAGTTTTCAATTACCGGTATATACATGTATTATCGCTCCAAATTAAATTATAACATGTTGTATAAGGATGATAGGACCAGTAGCAGAAGGAATTATTTCATGATCTGCCAATGTTATCTGAAGTTTACTCATGCTCCCTGTTGACCTTGCCTTGACCTTGACCTTGCCTCACCCAGGACGATCAACGAGCTGGAGGCCCAGCTGGACTACGAGCGACTGCGCCGGGAGCGTCTCGAGGCCCAGCTGGACGAGTATCGCCGAGAGCTGGCGTACCTGTCCAAAGAGATGGAGGCAGGGTACCAAGCCGCCGCCGCTGGGGTGAGAGCAATTTTGTTCTCAATATTCCATGATAATCGATTATCCAACATCGTAATCGAGCACTCGATTGAAGTGCTTCTTCAATTGATTTTAAATTATAATCGATGATTGGAAGAAGACTAGTGATAGCTGGGGGGATGGGGTGTTGAGACAGGAAGGAATTTGTCTTGGTCATGAAGCCTTGATTGTTAGGTGAATGTCTCTTTACCTGGATCTATCCACTTACAGAAACGATGTCTAATTGTTTATTTCTTGACATATTAATGACATATTATTTTCACAGACTGTCGATTCAAAGGCAACAAAACTTATACACATCACAAAGGTACATATGGAGAATCTCATGTATAGGGCACCGAAGTGAGATTTAAAACGTCACATTATTTTGCGTTATTTTGTCATTTTGGGGACACACAACTTTCTCGCCAAATTTTCTGAAAAATTGTGAATATTGTAATTGTTCGGTTCCAAATAATATCAACGTAAATCAACGTAAATTCATCAGAATTTTATATTACCATTATTGACACAATACAACCGCTATCAGATCGATGAATGTATTATTCCTCAAATATTTCCTGCCGATTGAAGAGTTTGAATAACCCATGTTTCTGGGCATTTGGGCCGCGATCTTTACGGCAGAAAATGTACCAAGGCTTTCAAATTGAGTCGAACTTATACTTTCTTTTTGTGTTCTGAGGAACTACATAAGAGAAGAGACATATTTTGTCCTATTTCAAGTGTAATGTCACATAAATATTTGTGTTATAATCGAATTTATGCCTCAGAAATGCACTCTCAAACATGACTTGAACAGGGCGCATTTTCAGTTTGAAAAATACACCTGATTTTGTGTAAATTTTGTAAGTAGATAATTCGGAGTACTTTCATTACATTCGAGGAAGAGTTCTGAATATATCTGAGAAAACTTTGTTGTACAGTACATGTGAATTCAAGCTAAATCAGCAAAAGTGACCAGGGACAAGTCTTGTCCCCAGATGTACAAAATTACGTCATAAATACGTAATTTTTGGAAACATGTGGAACGAGACTTCGGTGCCCTATTTCGAGGAAAATTGTCTGAATAGATTTTGAGAAAATGGCGGCCAAAGACAAAAATCATCCACATTGTTTCCTTTGACAAAAAAGGTCGTTTTGACCTTCCAAGGTCATTCAAGGCCATATCCAAGGTCACCATTCAAACCACAATATATGATTTCCCATTTGAATGTGCCAATACTTAGGCTCTATCTTGAAGTGTTCTAGGAGTTTACCTCTCATAACTCCCATTATGAAGGAAAAATTGGGTGAAATTTTCCAAGTCCAAAAAATTTCAATGGCCAAAAAAAAATTTTTTTTTTTTTTGCTGGGAATGGCTCAAAACGAATAGTGGGACAAAAAAAAAATTTTTCGCCGACCCGTCAAAATATAAAAATGGCTGCCACACGCAGACCGGCGATTCAAGGGCAACGAAACTTACATGTATACACTATAGAGGTACATGAGAGGAATGTTTTGAAACAAAAATCTCAAAACTGATCAGACAGTTTTTGAGAAAATGGCCACCCGAGTCCAAAATTGGCAATTTTTCGTCAAGAATGGCCGCCAAATCGGCAAAAAAGTTTTTAGATATTGGCCTAAGGTATGCTCTGACAAATTTATGGGGAAATTCATCATGCAAAAAATAAGTGACAGACCCGGTCGACGGACGGACGACGGATGAAAATCACGATTATAGCTTATCGGCCCAGAGGGCCGGTAAGCTAATAATGTACAACAGTACAATCATAATAGACGTAAGCTATGCTTCCTCTATTAGCTTTTATTCTAAATACTGAATTGAACACACTGTTCTTGTTGAATAACGACAATTTGATTGTCTCTCCAGCGTGATGAGCGATATGACGGTGACCATTCCAGCCGCAGGAAGAATCGACCTTCCAGCAAGAAGAAGTCTGCGTCAGTGTCCAAGGATAAGGAACCAGGCTCGTTTGTACGGAGAAATGTCAGCGGGTCGCGTAAACCATCCAACTTCAAAATTGTTTGAAGTGTGTCAATTGTGATATTGTTACACACGTCATATACTCGCTGTTTATATGTGTTATGTAATGTATTTTCTACATTTTAAATTGCCCAATGTTTGTCCGGGGCCCCCAATGTTTTCTGATATCTATTTATTTAACTTATTCACTACTGGTTAGATAGTATGACAATAACTGCGACTGTGATAAGGTGTTGTTATGTTTGTATCAGGAGTAGAACTTACGTAGTATTTATGGTAAATCTGTATCCCTAGTACAGGTATAGTAAAGAATCATGTAATTCATATATGGAAAGGAGCAAAACAGTTGATAAGGCATGTTTGATATCTGTGACTGGTCTGCCATAGGCTACTGCAAACATTTATATCTCTATTGTGTAATAATTATGTCATTTACTAAATTTACATTCATACATGGTAATCTTACAGGAATAAATGATCAAACTCAGTCCGTGAAATTTTTTTAGGTTACCGGACCTATGGTCCGATAACCTATTGGCATGGCGTTGCATCCGTCGTCGTCGTCATCGTCATCGTCGTCCACATTTTTATCTTTTTTGTTTATGGGCGAATTCTTCTGAAATTTTGCACGAAAATACTTAAAAATAATTCAAGAAGGAGGTATTTTTAGGTTACCGGACCTTTGGTCCGATAACCTATTGCCGTGGCGTTGCGTCCGTCCGGCGTCCGTCGTCCGTCATCCGTCCGTCCACATTTTTATCATTAAAGTTTACAGGCGAATATTTCTGAAATTTTGCACAAAAATACCTAAAAATATTTCCAGGAAAGGTTTTTTTTAGTTTTTTGATTTTCGCCCAAACTCGGCCCAAATGGGACTTTCCCATGTTAAATTCTCCTATGCTTTATAATGGGACACATTAAAGCCTAATATCTCACTTAATATTGAGATTAGAGACTAGGAATCAATTGTGGACATATAGGAAATGATATATGCTGAATATTGTCGTGACCTTGAATTTGACCTCTGACCTTGGTATGAAGGTCAGAGCGGCCGTTCTCGTCGAAAAATGGCCAATTTTGGACTTCGACGGTCATTTTCTCAAAATCTGTTCAGTAACTTTTTTTCTTATTGATGAAAAACACTCCTCATATGTACCCCTGTGACGTGTATAAATTTCGTTGCGCTTGAATCGCTTGAAGTGGGCCATTTTGGGCCCAAACTCGGCCCAAATGTGACTTTCCCATGTTAAATTTTCCTATGCTTTATAATGGCACACATTAAGCCTAATATCTCACTTAATATTGAAATTAGAGACTAGGAATGAATTGTGGACATATAGGAAATGATATATGCTGAATATTCTCGTGACCTTGAATTTGACTTTTGACCTCATTTTCAAGGTCACAGGACAAAATGGCTAATATCTCGCTTATTATCGACTTTACAGCTTAGGAATCAGTTGTGAACATATAGGAAATGATATATGCTGAATATTCTTGTGACCTTGAATTTGACCTTTGACCTCATTTTCAAGGTCACATGACAAAATGGCTAATATCTCGCTTATTATCAGCTTTACAGTTTAGGAATCAATTGTGAACATATAGGAAATGATATATGCTGAATATTTTCGTCACCTTGAATTTGACCTTTGACCTCATTTCCAAGGTCGCAGGACAAAATTGCTAATATCTCGCTTATTATCGACTTTACAGCTTAGGAATCAATTGTGAACATATAGGAAATGATATATGCTGAATATTCTCGTGGCCTTGAATTTGAGCTTTGACCTCATTTTCAAGGTCACAGGACAAAATGGCCAATATCTTGCTTATTAGCGACTTTACAGCTTAGGAATCGATTGTGAACATATAGGAAATGATATATGCTGAAAATTCTCGTGACCTTGAATTTGACCTTTGACCTCATTTTCAAGGTCACAGGACAAAACGGCCAATATCTTGCTTATTAGCGACTTTACAGCTTAGGAATCAATTGTGAACATATAGGAAATGATATATGCTGAAAATTCTCATGACCTTGAATTTGACCTTTGACCTCATTTTCAAGGTCACATGACAAAATGGCTAATATCTCGCTTATTATCGACTTTACAGCTTAGGAATCAATTGTGAACATATAGGAAATGATATATGCTGAATATTCTCATGACCTTGAATTTGACTTTTGACCTCATTTTAAAGGTCAACAGGACAAAATGGCTAATATCTTGCTTATTATCGACTTTACAGCTTAGGAATCAATTGTGAACATATAGGAAATGATATATTCTGAATATTTTAATGATATTGAATTTGACCTTTGACCTAAATTTCAAGGTCAGTCATTTTATTTTCAAAGTCAGATTACAAAATGGCTTATATCTCGCTTATCAAATTTACAGCTTAGGGGTCCATAGTGAACATATAGGAAATGATGTATGCTGAATAGTTTGGTGATCTAGAATTTAACCTTTGATCCCATTTTCAAGGTTAGAGATATGGCGATTTCAGTGGTCACCTTGAATTTGACCTTCAACTTTCTCGGCTTAACTCTGTATATTTCTCCGGTAACCTTTCTAGCCCATTGGGCTAATTTTTAGGTTACCGGACCTTTGGTCCGATAACCTAATTGCCATGGCGTTGCGTCCGTCGTCCGTCCGTCCGTTCACATTTTTATCTTTAAAGTTTATGATGGAATATTTCTGAAATTTTGCACAAAAATACCTAAAAATATTTCCAGGAAAGGTATTTTTTAGTTTTCCGATTTTCGAATTTTTTTCAAAATGGCGGCCGTTTTCGTCGAAAAATGGCCAATTTTGGACTTTGACGGTCGTTTTCTCAAAATCTGTTCAGTAACTTTTTTAGGTTACCGGACCTATGGTCCGATAACTTATTGGCGTGGCGTTGCGTCCGTCGTCTGTCGTCCGTCGTCGTCCACATTTTTATCTTTTTTGTTTACGGGCGAATTTTTCTAAAATTTTGCACAAAAATACTTAAAAGTAATTCAAGAAGGAGGTATTTTTTAGTTTTTTGATTTTCGCATTATTTTCAAAATGGTGGCCATTTTCGACGAAAAATGCCTGATTTTGGACTTTGGCGGCCATTTTTTAAAAATCTGTTCAGTAACTTTTTTTCTTTTTGATACATAACACTCCTCATATGTACTCCTATGATATCCATAAATTTCGTTGCGCTTGAATCGCTCGAAGTGGGCCATTTTGGCCCAAACTCAGCCCAAATGGGACTAAATCCCATGTTAAATTCTCCTATGCTTTATAATGGGACACATTATGCCTAATATCTCACTTAATATTGAGATTAGAGACTAGGAATCAATTGTGAACATATAGGAAATGATATATGCTGATTATTCTCATGACCTTGAATTTAACCTCTGACCTCAGTTTCAAGGTCAGAGCACAAAATGGCTTATATCTCGCTTATTACCGACTCTACAGCTTAGGAATCAATTGTGGACATATAGGAAATGATATATGCTTAATATTCTGATGACCTTGAATTTGACCTTTAAGGTCACAGGACAAAATGGCTTTTATCTTGCTTATTATCGACTGTACAGCTTAGAAATCAATTGTGGACATATAGGAAATGATATATGCTGAATATTCTGATGACCTTAAATTTGACCTTTGACCCCAATTTCAAGGTTATAGGACAAAGTGGCTAATATCTTGCTTGTTATCGACTTTACAGCTTAGGAATCAGTTATGAACATATAGGAAATGATATATGCAAATTATTGTCATGACCTTGAATTTGACCTTTGACCTCATTTTCAAGGTCACAGGACGAAATGGTTAATATCTCACTTATTATCGATTTTACAGCTTAGGACTCAATTGTGGACATATAGGAAATGATATATGCTGAATATTCTCGTGACCTTGAATTTGACCTCTGACCTCATTTTCAAGGTCCGATGACAAACTTGTTTTTATCTTGCTCCTCTAATGACTGTATGGCTTGGGAATCAATTGTGGACATATAGAACATGATATACACTGAATATTTTGATGACTTTGAATTTGACCTTTGCCTTCATTTCCAAGGCCACAGCACAAAATTGCTAATATCTTTCTGATTATTGAATTTACAGCTTAGCAATCAACTGTGGACATGATATATGCTTAATATTATATATGCGGAATATTCTCTTGACCTTGAATTTGACCAGTGACCTGGCTAACATCTAAAATATTAAACATTTCCGGTAACCTATCTTTGGCCCTTGGCCTAATGTTTTGACACAGATCAATGATATCAAAACATTTTTTTTGCCAAATTTCACCCAATTTTTAGGTTACCGGACCTTTGGTCCGATAACCTATTGCCGTGGCGTTGCGTCCGTCATCCGTCCGTCGTTCGTCCGTTCACATCTTTATCTTTCAGTTTATGGTCGAATATTTATGAAATTTTGCACAAAACTACCTAAAAATATTTCCATGAAAGTTTGTTTTTAGTTTTTAGGTTACCGGACCTTTGGTCCGATAACCTATTGCCGTGGCGTTGCGTCCGTCGTCCGTCCGTCCGTCCGTCGTCCGTTCACATTTTTATCTTTAAAGTTTACGGTCGAATCTTTCTGAAATTTTGCACAAAAATACCTAAAAATATTTCCAGGAAATTTTTTTTTAGTTTTTCGATTTTCGCATTTTTTTCAAAATGGCGGCCGTTTTCGACGAAAAATGCCTGATTTTGGACTTTGGGGGCCATTTTCTCAAAAACTGTTCAGTAACTTTTTTTCTTTTTGATACACAACACTCCTCATATGTACTCCTGTGATGTGTATGAGTTTCATTGCGCTTGAATCACTCGAAGTGGGCCATTTTGGGCCAAACTCGGCCCAAATGGGACTTTCCCATGTTAAATTCTCCTATGCTTCATAATGGGACACATTAAGCCTAATATCTCACTCAATATTGAGATTAGAGACTAGGAATCAATTGTGGACATATAGGGAATGATATATGCTGAATATTCTCGTGACCTTGAATTTGACCTCTGACCTCGGTTTCAAGGTCAGATCGGCCATTTTAGTCGAAAAATGGCCAGTTTTGGACTTTGACGATCGTTTTCTCAAAATCTGTTCAGTAACTTTTATTCTCGTTGATGCATAACACTCCTCATATATACCCCTGTGAGGTGTATAAGTTTCGTTGCCCTTGAATCGCTCGAAGTGGGCCATTCTGCCCCCAAACTCGGCCCAAATGGGACTTTCACATGCTAAATCGCCCTATGCTTTATAATGGGACACATTTTGCCTAATATCTCACTTAATATTGAGATTAGAGATTAGGAATCAATTGTGGACATATAGGAAATGATATATACTGAATATTTTTGTGACCTTGATTTTGACCTCTGACCTCATTTTCAAGGTCAGAGCACAAAATGGCCAATATCTCGCTTATTATCGACTTTACAGCTTAGGAATCAAATGTGGACATAAAGGAAATGATATACGCCGAATATTGTGATGACCTTGAATTTGACCTTTGACCTTATTTTCAAGGTCATAGTACAAAATGGCCAATATCTGGCTTACTATCGACTTTACAGCTTAGAAATCAATTGTGCGCATATAGGAAATGATATATGCTGAATATTCTCATGACCTTGAATTTGACCTCTGACCTCATTTTCAAGGTCAGAGCACAAATTGGCTAATATCTTGCTTATCATTGACTTTACAGCTTGGCAATCAATTGTCAACATATAGGAAATGATATATGTTGAATATTCTGGTGACCTTGAATTTGACCTTACCTTACATGTATTTTCAAGGTCAGAGAACAAAATGGGTAATATCTCGCTCATTATCGACTTTACAGCTTAGTAATCCATAGTGGACATATAGGGAATATTTGCTGAATATTTTGGTGACCTTGAATTTGACCTTCACCTCATTTTCAAGGTCATAGAACAAAAAAAGTTCATATCTCATTTGTTATCGACTTTACAGCTTAGGAGTCAATTGCGAACATATTGGAAATTATATATGCTGAATATTCTCATGACCTTGAACTTGACCTTTGAGCTCATTTTCAAGGTCAGATCACAAAATGGCTAGTATCTCACTTAATATCGACTTTACAGCTTAGGAATCAATTGTGAACATGCTAGAAATGATATGGGCTGAATGTTCTCGTGACCTTGAATTGATCAATGATCTTACTTTCAAGGTTATGGGACAAAAGGCTAATATCTAAAATACACACTGTCCGGTAACCATTCTTAGCCCTTGGGCTAATTTTTTGATTTTCGCATTTTTTTCAAAATGGCGGCCTTTTTCGTCGAAAAACGGCCAATTTTGGACTTTGACGGTCGTTTTCTCAAAATCTGTTCAGTAACTTTTTTAGGTTACCGGACCTATGGTCCGATAACCTATTGGCGTGGCGTTGCGTCCGTCGTCCGTCGTCGTCGTCCACATTTTTAGGTTACCGGACCTATGGTCCGATAACCTATTGCCATGGCGTTGCGTCCGTCCGTCCGTCCGTCTGTCCGTAAACAATTTTATCTTTAAAGTTTACGATCGGATTTTTCTGAAATTTTGCACAAAAATGCTTAAAAATAATTCAAAAAGGAGGTATTTTTAGGTTACCGGACCTATGGTCCGATAACCTATTGGCATGGCGTTGCGTCCGTCGTCCGTCGTCCGTCCGTCCGTCCGTCCGTCGTCCGTTCACATTTTTATCTTTAAAGTATGTGATGGAATCTTTCTGAAATTTTGCACAAAAATATCTAAAAATATTTCAAGGAAAGGTTTTTTTTTGTTTTTCGATTTTCGCATTTGTTTCAAAATGGCGGCCGTTTTCGACGAAAAATGCCTGATTTTGGACTTTGGCGGCCATTTTCTCAAAAACTGTTCAGTAACTTTTTTTCTTTTTGATATACAACACTCCTCATATGTACTCCTGTGATGTGTATGAGTTTCATTGCGCTTGAATCACTCGAAGTGGGCCATTTTGGGCCAAACTCGGCCCAAATGGGACTTTCCCATGTTAAATTCTCCTATGCTTCATAATGGGACACATTGTGATGTGTATAAGTTTCGTTGCGCTTGAATTGCTCGAAGTGGGCCATTTTGGGCCAAACTTGGCCCAAATGGGACTTTCCCATGTTAAATTTTCCTATGCTTTATAATGGGACACATTATGCCTTATATCTCACTTAATATTGAGATTAGAGACTAGGAATCAATTGTGGACATATAGGAAATGATATATGCTGAATATCCTCGTGACCTTGAGTTTGACCTCTGACCTCAGTTTCAAGGTCAAAGAACAAAATGGCTAATGTCTCGCTTATTATCGACTTTACAGCTTAGAAATCAATTGTGGACATATAAGAAATGATATATACCGAATATTCTGATGACCTTGAATTTGACCTTTGACCTCATTTTCAAGGTCACAGGACAAAATGGCTAATATCTCACTTCTTATCGACTTTACAGCTTAGGAATCAATTATGAACATTTAGGAAATGATATATGCAGATTATTGTCATGACCTTGAATTTGACCTTCGACCTCATTTTCAAGGTCACAGGACAAAATGGCTAATATCTCGCTTATTATCGACTTTACAGCTTAGGATTCAATTGTGAACATATAGGGAATGATATATGCTGAATATTCTCATGACCTTGAATTTGACCTTTGACCTCGTTTTCAAGGTCACATGACAAAATCGCTAATATCTCGCTTATTATCGACTTTACAACTTAGGAATACATTGTGAACATATAGGAAATGATATATGCTGAATATTCTCATGACCTTGAATTTGACCTTTGACCTCATTTTCAAGGTCACATGACAAAATGGCTAATATCTCGCTTATTATCGACTTTACAGCTTAGGAATACATTGTGAACATATAGGAAATGATATATGCTGAATTTTCTCGTGACCTCGAATTTGACCTTGACCTCATTTCCAAGGTCACAGGACAAAATTGCTAATATCTCGCTTATTATTGACTTAACAGCTTAGGAATCAATTGTGAACATATAGGAAATGATATATGCTGAATATTTTTGTGACCTTGAATTTGAGCTTTGACCTCATTTTCAAGGTCACAGGACAAAATGGCCAATATCTTGCTTATTAGTGACTTTACGCCTTATGAATCAATTGTGAACATATAGGAAATGATATATGCTGAATATTCTAGTGACCTTGAATTTGACTTTTGACCTCATTTTCAAGGTCAACAGGACAAAATGGCTAATATCTTGCTTATTATCAACTTTACAGCTTAGGAATCAATTGTGAACATATAGGAAATGATATATTCTGAATATTCTCATGACCTTGAATTTGACCTTTGACCTAAATTTCAAGGCCAGTCATTTTATTTTCAAGGTCAGAATACAAAATGGTTTATATCTCTCTTATTATCAAATTCACAGCTTAGGATGTATGCTGAATATTTTGGTGATCTAGAATTTGACCTTTGATCCAATTTTCAAGGTCAGAGAACAAAATGGCTAATATGTCGCTTATTATCATCTTTACAGCTTAGGAATCAATTGCGAATATAGAGGAATGATATATAGTGAATCTTTTCATGAACTTGAACTTTGACCTCATTTTCTAGGTCACATCACCGATCACAGAATGGCTAATATCTCACTTATTATCGACTTTACAGCTTAGGAATTTATTGTGGACATACTAGAAGTGATATATTTGTTGAAAAATTATTTTCAAGGTCACTGGACAAAAGGCTAATATCTAAAATGTATATTGTCCGGTAACCTTTCTTAGCCCTTGGGCTAATTTTTTAGTTTTTTGATTTTCGCATTTTTTTCAAAATGGCGGCCGTTTTCGTCGAAAATTGGCCAATTTTGGACTTTGAAAGTTGTTTTCTCAAAATCTGTTCAGTAACTTTTTTAGGTTAGCGGACCTATGGTCCGATAACCTATTGGCATGGCGTTGCGTCCGGCGTCCGGTGTCGGCGTCGGCGTTCACATTTTTATCTTTTTAGGTTACCGGACCTATGGTCCGATAACCTATTGGCATGGCGTTGCGTCCGTCGTCCGTCCGTCCGTCGTCCGTCCGTTCACATTTTTATCTTTAAAGTATACGGTCCGATCTTTCTGAAATTTTGCACAAAAATACCTAAAAATATTCCCAGGAAAGGTTTTTTTTAGTTTTCTGATTTCCACATTTTTTAGGTTACCGGACCTTTGGTCCGATAACCTATTGCCGTGGCGTTGCGTCCGTCGTCGTCCGTCGTCGTCCGTCGACGTCCGTCTACATTTTTATCTTTAAAGTTTACGATCGAATCTTTCTGAAATTTTGCACAAAAATGCCTAAAAATATTTCGAGACGGAGGTATTTTTTAGTTTTTTGATTTTCGCAATTATTTCAAAATGGCGGCCGTTTTCATCGAAAAATGGCCAATTTTGGACTTTGGCTGTCGTTTTCTCAAAATCTGTTCAGTAACTTTTTTTCTTATTCATGCGTAACACTCCTCATATGTACCTCTGTGACACGTATAAATTTCGTTGCCCTTGAATCGCTCAAAGTGGCCCATTTTGGGCCCAAACTCGGCCCAAATGGGACTTTCCCATGTTAAATTCTCCTATGCTTTATAATGGGACACATTAAGCCTAATATCTCACTTAATATTGAGATTAGAGACTAGGAATCAATTGTGGACATATAGGAAATGATATATGCTGAATATTTTCATGATCTTGAATTTGACCTTTGACCTCATTTTCAAGGTCACATGACAAAATGGCTAATATCTCGCTTATTATCGACTTTACAGCTTAGGAATACATTGTGAACATATAGGAAATGATATATGCTGAATTTTCTCGTGACTTCGAATTTGACCTTGACCTCATTTCCAAGGTCACAGGACAAAATTGCTAATATCTCGCTTATTATCGACTTTACAGCTTAGGAATCAATTGTGAACATATAGGAAATGATATATGCTGAATATTTTTGTGACCTTGAATTTGACCTTTGACCTCATTTTCAAGGTCACAGGTCAAAATGGCCAATATCTTGCTTATTAGTGGCTTTACGCCTTATGAATCAATTGTGAACATATAGGAAATGATATATGCTGAATATTCTAGTGACCTTGAATTTGACTTTTGACCTCATTTTCAAGGTCAACAGGACAAAATGGCTAATATCTTGCTTATTATCAACTTTACAGCTTAGGAATCAATTGTGAACATATAGGAAATGATATATTCTGAATATTCTCATGACCTTGAATTTGACCTTTGACCTAAATTTCAAGTCCAGTCATTTTATTTTCAAGGTCAGAATACAAAATGGTTTATATCTCTCTTATTATCAAATTCACAGCTTAGGGGTCCATAGTGAACATATAGGAAATGATGTATGCTGAATATTTTGGTGATCTAGAATTTGACCTTTGATCCAATTTTCAAGGTCAGAGAACAAAATGGCTGATATGTCGCTTATTATCATCTTTACTGCTTAGGAATCAATTGGGAATATAGAGGAATGATATATACTGAATCTTTTCATGAACTTGAACTTTGACCTCATTTTCTAGGTCACATCACCGATCACAGAATGGCTAATATCTCACTTATTATCGACTTTACAGCTTAGGAATTTATTGTGGACATACTAGAAGTGATATATTTGTTGAAAAATTATTTTCAAGGTCACTGGACAAAAGGCTAATATCTAAAATGTATATTGTCCGGTAACCTTTCTTAGCCCTTGGGCTAATTTTTCAAAATGGCGGCTATTTTCGACGAAAAAATGCCTGATTTTGGACTTTGGCGGCCATTTTCTCAAAATCTGTTCACTAACTTTTTTTCTTTTTGATACATAACACTCCTCATATGTACTCCTGTGATGTGTATCAGTTTCGTTGCGCTTAAATCGCTGGAAGTGGGCCATTTTGGCCCAAACTCGGCCCAGATGGGACTTTCCC
This sequence comes from Terebella lapidaria, assembly GCA_949152475.1. NCBI lineage: Eukaryota > Metazoa > Annelida > Polychaeta > Terebellida > Terebellidae > Terebella > Terebella lapidaria. The sequence goes on along the minus strand of OX424568.1, from coordinate 1,503,455 downwards.
ATGTTAAACTCTCCTATGCTTCATAATGGGACACTTTAAGCCTAATATCTCACTTAATATTGAGATTAGAGACTAGGAATCAATTGTGGACATATAGGAAATGATATATACTGAATATTTTCGTGACCTTGAATTTGACCTCTGATTTCAGTTTCAAGGTCAGAACGGCCGTTTTTGTCGAAAAATGGCCAATTTTGCACTTTGACGATCGTTTTCTCAAAATCTGTTCAGTAACTTTTTTTCTTATTGATGCATAACACTCCTCATATGTACCCCTGTGACATGTATAAACTTTGTTGTCCTTGAATCGTTCGAAGTGGGCCATTTTGGGCCCAAACTCGGCCCAAATCGGACTTTCCCATGTTAAATTCTCCTATGCTTTATAATGAGACACATTAAGCCTGATATCTCACTTAATATTGAGATTAGAGACTAGGAATCAATTGTGGACATATAGAAAATGATATATGCAGAATATTCTGATGACCTTGAATTTGACCTTTGACCTCATTTTCAAGGTCACAGGACAAAATGTCTAACATCTCACTTATTATCGACTTTACAGCTTAGGGATCAATTGTGGACATATAGGAAATGATATATGCTGAATATTCTGATGACCTTGAATTTGACCTCTGACCTCATTTTCAAGGTCACAAGACAAAATGGCTAATATCTCACTTATTATCAATTTTACAGCTTAGGAATCAATTGTGGACATATAGGAAATGATATATGCTGAATATTGTCGTGACCTTGAATTTGACCTCTGACCTCAGTTTGAAGGTCAGAGCACAAAATGGCTAATATCTTGCTTATTATTAACTTTAACGCTTAGGAATCAATTGTGGACATCTAGGAAATGATATATGCCGAATATTCTGATGACCTCGAATTTGATGACCTCATTTTCTAGGTCACAGGACAAAATGGCTAATATCTTGATTCTTAACGACTTTACAGCTTAGGAATCAATTGTGGACATATAGGAAATGATATACGCCGAATATTCTGATGACCTTGAATTTGCCCTTTGACCTTATTTTCAAGCTCATAGTACAAAATGGCCAATATCTCTCTTATTATCAATTTAACAGCTTAGGAATCAATTGTGGACATATAGGAAATGATATTCGCCAAATATTCTGATGCCTTGAATTTGACCTTTGACCTTATTTTCAAGGTCATAGTACAAAATGGCCAATATCTCGCTTATCAACTTTACAGCTTAGGAATCAATTGTGGACATATAGGAAATGATATACTCCGAATATTCTGATGACCTTGAATTTGACCTTTGACCTTATTTTCAAGGTCATAGTACAAAATGGCCAATATCTCCCTTATTATTGACTTTACAGATTAGGAATCAATTGTGCACATATAGGAAATATTCTCATGATCTTGAATTTGACCTCTGACCTCATTTTCAAGGTCAGAGCACAAAATGGCTGATTTCTCGCTTATTATTGACTTTACAGCTTAGGAATCAATTGTGGACCCATAGGAAATGATATAATGTTGAATATTCAGGTGACCTTGAATTTGACCTTTGACCTTATTTTCAAGGTCAGAGAACAAAATTGGTAATATCTCGCTCATTTTCGACTCTACAGCTTAGGAATCCATAGTGGACATATGGGGAATGATGTATGCTGAATATTTTGGTGACCTTGAATTTGACCTTGACCTCATTTTCAAGGGCAGAGAACAAAAAAAGTTAAGGATTGATTGCATGTGTTCGTCAGGAACCTGGCATTGACTAGCTGTCCATTCACTTATAATGTAAATATAAAGGTAACAAATTCATGAATTTACACACTTCCAATCAACGTGGAATTTTGCCTTTCTGATTGTTAGCCATCAAGGATTACTAACCGAGACTCTGTTTCTTACTAAGCAATGTTAAATTTGTTAAATTCATCGTTTTCATATGTCATTTTTCGACCTATTTCTCAGTCTACAAAATACACTCACAACAGGGCGAGCGAAAGGATTATGCTGTGCAGCAAATAGCTAGTGAGGCCAGGAAAACTCACAGCTGATGTGCACCGAGGTGTTTGGGATTATGAATGTTCAGCTCATTGTATTCATCTCACAGAAAGTATAGCCCTAGATATTCTCATTATTTTGACGACAACAAGGAATAAATATATGCAACAGCCACTGCTTGTCAAGCAGAACACTCGAATCTTCGTTTTGGTGACACGTATAAAATGATTTATCTAATCATCAAATTGCACAGCTTTCGTGATATCATTTATGAAACCATGTCTCGGTTCATCATCCATGAGTATTTGTGTGTGTGCTAGCCAAGTTTTAGGTCAGGGTTTTGTATTGTTTTGGTGATTTTGTTACCTTTACTTTCACATTATAAGTCAATGGAAAAGTGCCTCAGTGCAGTCACCGGTAAGTTACGTGCAATCACACCTTAATATCTCACTTGTTAGGGACTTTACAGTTAGGATTCAATTGCGAACGTATTAGAAATGATATATGCTGAATATTCTCATGACCTTGAACTTGACCTTTGACCTCATTTTCAAGGTCAAAACACAAAATGGCTAATATCTCACTTAATATCGACTTTACAGCTTAGGAATCATTTGTGGACATGCTAGAAATGATATGGGAAGAATGTTCTCATGACCTCGAATTGACCAACTACCTTATTTCCAAGGTCATGGGAGAAAAGGCCAATATCTAAAATATACATTGTCCGGTAACCTTCCTTAGCCCTTGGGCTAATTTTTTGATTTTCGCATTTTTAGGTTACCGGACCTATGGTCCGATAACCTATTGGCATGGCGTTGCGTCCGTCGTCCGTCGTCGTCGTCCACATTTTTATCTTTTTTGTTTACAGGCGAATTCTTCTGAAATTTAGCACAAAAATACTTAAAAATAATTCAAGAAGGAGGTATTTTTTAGTTTTTTGATTTTCGCATTTTTTTCAAAATGGCGGCCGTTTTCGACAAAAAATGGCTGATTTTGGATTTTGGTGGCCATTTTCTCAAAATCTGTTCAGTAACTTTTTTTCTTTTTGATACATACCACTCCTGATATGTACTCCTATGATGTCTATAAATTTCGTTGCGCTTGAATCGCTCGAAGTGGACCATTTTGGCCCAAACTCGGCCCAAATGGGACTTTCCCATGTTAAATTCTCCTATGCTTTATAATGGGACACATTATGCCTAATATCTCACTTAATATTGAGATTAGAGACTAGGAATCAATTGTGGACATATAGGAAATGATATATGCTGAATATTCTCGTGACCTTGAATTTGACCTCTGACCTCAATTTCAAGGTCACAGGACAAAATGGCTGATATCTCGCTTATTATCGACTCTACAGCTTAGGAATCAATTGTGAACATATAGGAAATGATCTATGCTGAATATTCTCGTGACCTTGAATTTGACCTTTGACAGCATTTTCAAGGTCATAGGACAAAATGGCTAATATCTCGCTTGTTATCGACTTCACAGCTTAGGAATCAGTTATGAACATATAGGAAATGATATATGCAGATTATTGTCATGACCTTGAATTTGACCTTTCACCTCATTTTCAAGGTCACAGGACAAAATGGCTAATATCTCACTTATTATCGATTTTACAGCTGGGGAATCAATTGTGGACATGTAGGAAATGATATATGCTGAATATTCTCATGACCTTGAATTTGACCTTTGACCTCATTTCCAAGGTCACAGGACAAAATTGCTAATATCTCGCTTATTATCGACTTTACAGCTTAGGAATCAATTGTGAACATATAGGAAATGATATATGCTGAATATTCTCATGACCTTGAATTTGACCTTTAACCTCATTTTCAAGGTCACAGGACAAAATGGCCAATATCTTGCTTATTAGCGCCTTTACAGCTTAGAAATCAATTGTGAACATATAGGAAATGATATATGCTGAATATTCTAGTGACCTTGAATTTGACTTTTGACCTCATTTTCAAGGTCAACAGGACAAAATGGTTAATATCTCGCTTATTATCGACTTTACAGCTTAGAAATCAATTGTGAACATATAGGAAAAGACATATTCTGAATATTCTCGTGACCTTGAATTTGACCTTTGAGCTGAATTTCAAGGTCAGTCACCTTATTTTCAAGGTCGGAATACTAAATGGCTTATGTCTCGATTATTATCGAATTTACAGCTTTGGAGTCCATAGTGAACATATAGGAAATGATGTATGCTGAATAATTTGGTGATCTAGAATTTGACCTTTGACCTCATTTTCAAGGTCACATCACAGAATGGCTAATATCTCACTTATTATCTACTTTACAGCTTAGGAATCTATTGTGGACATACTAGAAGTGATATATTTGTTGGATATTTCATGGCCTTGAATTGATTAATGACTTTATTTTCAAGGTCACTGGACAAAAGGCTAATATCTAAAATATACATTGTCCGGTAACCTTTCTTAGCCCTTGGGCTAATTTTATCTTTAAAGTGTACGGTCCAATCTATCTGAAAATTTGGGAAAAGATACTTTAAAATAATTCAAGAAGGAGGTATTTTTTTTTTTTTTAGGTTACCGGACCTTTGGTCCGATAACCTATTGCCGTGGCGTTGCGTCCGTCGTCGTCCGTCGTCGTCCGGCGTCCGTCGTCCGTCATCCGTCAACATTCATATCTTTAAAGCCTACGATCGAATCTTCCTGAAATTTTGCACAAAAATGCTTAAAAATATTTCGAGAGGGAGGTATTTTTTAGTTTTTTGATTTTCGAATTATTTTCAAAATGGCGGCCATTTTTTACGAAAAACAGTTAATTTTGGACTTTGACGGTCGTTTTCTCAAAAACTGTCTGATCAGATTTGTGATTTTTGTTTCAAAAGATTCTCCTCATGTACCTCTGTGATGTGTATAAGGTCTGCGTATGGCGGCCATTTTTGAATTTTCGACGGGTCGACGAAAAAAATTTTTTTTGGCCCAAATCGCATTACTATCCATTTTGGGCCATTTCCAGACAAAAAAAAATTTTCACCCTTTGAAAAAAATTTTCGGCACTTTTTTCCTTCATAATGGGAGCTGCCAGGACTGTACTCCTAGAACGCCTGAAGATAGAGCTTAGAAATTGGCACTTTCAAATGGAAAGTCATATATGGCGACTTGTGTGGTGACCTTGAAATTGACCTTGGATGACTTTGAAAGGTCAAAACAGCCATTTTTGGGTCGAAAAATGCCCAAGTTTGCACCTTGTCTGTCTTATCTCGAAAACTGTCTGGTCAGTTTTGAGATTTTTGTTTCAAAAGATTCCCCTTATGTACCTTTATGATGTGTATAAGTTTTGTTGCCCTTGAATCGCCGATCTCCGTGTGGCGGCCATTTTGAATTTTTGACGAGTTGGCGAAAAAAATTTTTTCGCCCCAAATCGCATTACTATCCACTTTGGGCCATTTCTAGGCAAAAAAATGTTTTCACCCTTTGAAAAAAATTTTTGGACTTCGAAAATTTTCGGCACTTTTTTCCTTCATAATGGGAGCTGCCGGAACTGTACTCATAGAACGCTTGAAGATAGAGCTTAGAAATTGGCACTTTCAAATGGGAAGTCATATATGGCGACTTGTGTGGTGACCTTGAATTTGACCTTGGATGACCTTGAAAATGCCCAATTTTGCACCTTGTCTGTCTTTTCTCGAAAACTGTCTGATCAGTTTTGAGATTTTTGTTGCAAAAGATTCCCCCTATGTACCTTTATGATGTATATAAGTTTTGTTGCTCTTGAATCGCCGGTCTCCGTGTGGTGGCCATTTTGAATTTTTGACGGGTCGACGGGAAAAAAATAGTTTTGCCTCAAATCGCATTACTACTAGTATCCATTTTGGGTCATTTCTAGGCAAAAAAAGTTGTTCACCCTTTGAAAAAAAATGTTGGACTGAAATGTGTAAATTTTGTCTAATGAAAAAATACTTGTAGATAGACCTTGTATTTGTATTTTGAACATATACAAGGTTATATGCTGCACACTTGATGGTGATATTGAAGTTCACGAAGATGACCTCGAATGGTTGATATGAATGTCATATCTCACCTGTCGTGCTTCAACCAAAATTGTCCGGTAACCTTAGCCCTTGGGCTGATTTTTTTATTTTTCAACTTTTCTCAAAATGGCGGCCGTTTTCGTGAAAAATGCTTGATTTTGAACTTTGGCGGCCATTTTCTCAAAAACTGTCTGATCAGTTTTGAGATTTTTGTTTAAAAACATTCCTCTTATATACCTTTTTGACGTGTATGAGTTTTGTTGCCCTTGAATCGCCAATCTCCGTGTAGCGGCCATTTTGAATTTTTGACGGGTCGACAACAAAAAAATGTTTTCCCCTAAATCACATTACTATCCATACTGGGCCATTTCCAGGCAAGAAAATTTTTTCACCCTTTGAAAAAAATTTTGGACTTGGAAAATTTTCGGCACTTTTTTCCTTCACAATGGCAGCTGCCGGGACTGTACTCATAGAACACTTGAAGATAGAGCTTAGAAATTGGCACTTTCAAATGGGAAGTCATATATTGCGACTTGTGTGGTGATCTTGAATTTGACCTTGGATGACCTTGAGAGGTCAAAGCAGCCATTTTTGGGTCGAAAAATGCTCAAATTTGCACCTCGTCTGTATTTTCTCAAAAACTGTCTGATCACTTTCGAGATTTTTGTTTCAAAACATGCTAATTGATGTCCTTGACATTGTTTATAAAGATGGAGTGCCTTGAATCGATCGATAGGCCCTAAATTATGGCTCAAATGGCCCTAAAAGGCCTAAAATTCAGTTTTCAGCTGTTTCCTCGAAAACGGACTTATCGGTTTTCAGATTTTTGTTTCAAACCATGCTGATTGGGGTCCTTGACATTGTTTATAAAGATGCAGTACCTTGAATCGATCGATAGATCCAAAATTATGGCCCAAAAAGGCTCAAAATTTAGTTTTTAGGTTACCGGACCTATGGTCCGATAACCTATTGCCGTCGCGTTGCGTCCGTCGTCCGTCTGTCGTCCGTCGGCCGTCGTCCGTCCACATTTTTATCTTTAAAGTTTACAGGCGGATTTTCTGAAATTTTGCACAAAGCTGCCTAAAAATATTTCAAGAGGGGGGTATTTTTTAGTTTTTTGATTTTCGCATTTTTCTCAAAATGGCGGCCATTTTTGACGAAAAATGGCCAATTTTGGACTTTGGCGGCCATTTTCTCAAAAACTGTCTTTTCAGTTTTGAGATTTTTGTTTCAAAAGATTCCCCTTATGTACCTCATGATGTGTATAAGTTTTGTTGCCCTTGGATCGCCGGTCTCCGTGTGGCGGTCATTTTGAATTTTTGACGGGTCGGCAAAAAATTTTTTATCCATTTTGGGTCATTTCTAGACAAAAAAATTTTTTCACCCTTTGAAAAAAATTTTGGACTTTTTTCCTTCATAATGAGAGCTGACGGGACTGTTCTCATAGAACACTTGAAGATAGAGCTTAGATATTGGCACTTTCAAATGGGAAGTCATATATGGCGACTTGTGTGGTGACCTTGAATTTGACCTTGGATGACCTTGAAACGTCAAAACAGCCATTTTTGGGTCGAGAAATGCTCAAATTTGCACCTGGTCTTGTCTTTTCTCGAAAACTGTCTGATCAGTTTTGAGATTATTGTTTCAAACGATTCCCCTTATGTAGCTTTATGATGTTTTTAAATTTTGTTGCCCTTGAACCGCTGGTCTCCATGTGGCGGCCATTTTGAATTTTTGACGGATCGGCGAAAAAAAATTTTTTTGCCCCAAATCGCATTACTATCCATTTTGGGTCATTTCTAGGCAAAACAATTTTTTCACCCTTTGAAAAAAATTTTGAACTTAAAAAATTTTCGGCACTTTTTTCCTTCATGATGGGAGCTGCCAGGACTGTACTCATAGTATGCTTGAAGATAGAGCTTAGATATTGGCACTTTCAAATAGGAAGTCATATATGGCGATTTGGGAGGTGACCTTGAATTTGACCTTTGATGACTTGAAAGGTCTAAACAGTCATTTTTGGGTGAAAAAATGCCCAAATTTGCCTCTACAGATGAAATGCATGTGGATAGAGCTTCAGTTTGCATTATGAACATATAGGAAGTCATATATGGAACAACTACCGGTAATGATGACCTTGATTTTGACCTTGGATGACCTTGAGTGCTAAATGTCGGGCTTCAAATCTTGAACGTGGCCTCTGAAGCATAAACTTTTGCACTTACAGGTTAGGATTGTTATAAGCATATAAAAAATTAATGTATAAATAGCACATTTTTTGGTGACCTTGAACTTGACCTTAAAGACCTTGAAGGGCAAATCTCAGAATCTGAAATTGGCCTATACACACGAAGTACTTGTTGATAAAGCTTATATGTTTGTATTATGGATATATGAAGTCATGTGCAGCATACCTAATGGAGACATTGAAATTCACAAAGATGACCTTGACTGGTAAATCTCAAAATCATATGTCACCTACAATGCTTAAAACCAAAATTGTCCGGTAACCTTTGGTAACCTTTCTTAGCCCTTGGGCTAATTTTGGTTTTCTCGAAAACTATCTGACCAGTTTTGAGATTTTTGTTTCAAAACATGCTAATTGGGGTCCTTGACATTGTTTATAAAGAGAAGTGCCTTGAATTGCTGAAAAGCTCAAACTGTGGGCTGGAGAGGCCGATATTTACAAATTGCCATATAGGGCAAAAACGCTTGTACATGGGGCTTAGGTTTGTATTATAAGCATATAGAAAGCCATACATGGTGCATCTTTTTGTGACCTTGAGGTTGACATCAGATGACCTTGGAGGCTGAATCTCAAGGTCACGGGGACATGAAATGTGTAAATTGGCCTGTGTAGACAAAATGCTTGTAGATAGGTTATGTTTATATTATGAGCAATTAGGAAGTCTTTTGGTGACCTTGTTTCTGACCTCAGATGACCTTGAGTACTAAATCTCAATGTCAGATCTAACATGAAATGTGTAAATTGGCTTGTGGGGCTAAAACAATTGCACATATGGGTTAGGATTGCATTATTAGCATATAGTCAGAAGAGCAGTAGGTCACCATCTTTTGGTGACCTAAAGGGACGTCAACCGTGAAGGCTTAATTTTATGGCTCAAGGTCATGCCTGATCTGAAATGTGTAAATTGGCCTTTACGGACAAAATACTTGTAGACATTATATTTGTATTATGAAGATATGTTGTATACAAAATTATATACAGCACACCTAATGGTGACATTGACGTATGTAGAGAAAGATGACCTTGATTGATAAATCTGAATGTCATATCTCACCTGTGGTGCTTGAATCAAAATTGTCCGGTAACCTATCTTAGCCCTTGGGCTAATTTGTAGGTTACCGACCCTATGGTCCGATAACATATTGCCATGGTGTTGCATCTGTCCGTCCGTTCGTCCGGGCATACCAGAAGGGTTTTACGGGGATTTCTTGGGGGGAATAAAGCTGAAAACGCCTCACAAACACAGTTTAAGCCAAAAGTGTGGTTTTATGGGGATTTTTTCAGGACTTACGGGGAAATTTAAGATAGGAAATTTAACATTGGGTCCGCTCGTAACGTCCGTCCGTTAGCACGTCCGTCCGTCTGTCGTCCGTCCTTAAACAATTTTATCTTTAAAGCTTATGATCAGATTTTTCTGAAATTTTGCACAAAAATGCCTAAAAATATTTCGAGAGGGAGGTATTATTTAGTTTTTAGCTTACCGGACCTATGGTCCGATAAGCTATTGCTGTCAGGTTGCGTCCGGCGTCCGTCCGTCGGTGTCGGCGTCGGTGTTGTCAAACGCTGGGAAAAATCTGTTGGATGAATATTGCTGTAATTCACAAAATATGTTCTATGGGCCCATATCTCTGGACCATTTTTTTTTTTGTCGATTGAATCGTTTTTTTTTCCAAAATGGCGGCCATTTTTGTCGAAAAATGGCCAATTTTGGGCTTTGGCGGCCATTTTCTCAAAAACTGTCTGATCAGTTTTGAGATTTTTGGTTCAAAAGATTTCCCTGATACACCTTTGTGCTGTGTACAAGTTTCGTTGCTCTTGAATCGTCGGTCTGCGTGTGGCAGCCATTTTGATTTTTTCGACCGGTCCCAGATAGGACTTTCCCATGTTAAATTAGCCTATGCTTTATAATGGGGACAAATTTCTTCTAATATCTCACTTAATATTGGCATTAGACATCAGGAATCAATTGTGACTTATGGTCCGATAACCTATTGCCGTGGCGTTGCGTCCGTCGTCCGTCCGTCCGTCCGGCATTCGTCCGTCCATCAACAATTTTATCTTTAAAGTTTACGATCGTTTTTTTCTCAAATTTTGCACAAAAATGCCTAAAAATATTTCGAGAGGGAGGTATTTTTTAGTTTTTAGATTTTCGCATTTTTTTCAAAATGGCGGCTGTTTTCGTCGAAAAATGGCAAATTTTGGACTTTGACGGTCGTTTTCTCAAAATCTTATCAGTAACTTTTTTTCTTTTTGATCCATAACACTCCTCATATGTACCCCCGTGACATGTATAAATTTCGTTGCCCTTGAATCGCTCGAAGTGGGTCATTTTGGGCCCAAACTCAGCCCAAATGGGACTTTCCCATGTTAAATTCTCCTATGCTTTATAATGGGACTCATTAAGCCTAATATCTCACTTAATAGTGAGATTAGAGACTAGGAATCAATTGTGGACATATAGGAAATGATATATGCTGAATATTCTCGTGACCTTGAATTTGACCTCTGACCTCAATTTCAAGGTCAGAGCACAAAATGTCTGATATCTCGCTTATTATCAACTCTACAGCTTAGGAATCAATTGTGGACATATAGGAAATGATATATGCTGAATATTCTGATGACCTTGGATTCGACCTCTGACCTCGGTTTCAAGGTCAGAGCGGCTGTTTTCGTCGAAAAATGACCAATTTTGGACTTTGACGGTCGTTTTCTCAAAATCTGTTCAGTAACTTTTTTTCTTATTGATGCATAACACTCCTCATATGTACCCCTGTGACATGTATAAGTTTTGTTGCCCTTGAATCACTCGACGTGAGCCATTTTGGGCCCAAACTCAGCCCAAAAGGGACTTTCTCATGTTAAATTCGCCTATGCTTTATAATGGGACACAATAAGCCTAATATCTCACTAAATATTGAGATTAGAGACTAGGAATCAATTGTGGACATATAGGAAATGATATATGCTGATTATTCTCGTGACCTTAAATTTGACATCTGACCTCAGTTTCAAGGTCAGAGAACAAAATGGCTAATATCTCGCTTATTATCGACTTTACAGCTTAGGAATCAATTGTGGACATATAGGAAATGATATCAGCCGAATATTCTGATGACCTTGAATTTGACCTTTGACCTCATTTTCAAGGTCACAGGGCAAAATGGCTAATATCTCGCTTCTTATCGACTTTACAGCTTAGGAATCAATTATGAACACATAGGAAATGATATACGCAGATTATTGTCATGACCTTGAATTTGACCTTTTACCTTTTCAAGGTCACAGGACAAAATGGCTAATATCTCACTTATTATCGATTTTGCAGCTTAAAGGTCATTTGTGGACATGTAGGAAATGATATATGCTGAATATTGTCATGACCATGAATTTGACCTTTGACCTCATTTTCAAGGTCAGAGCACAAAATGGCTAATATCTCACTTATTATCGACTTTAGAGCTTGGGAATCAATTTTGAACATATAGGAAATGATGTATGCCGAATATTTTGATGACCTTGAATTTAACCTCTGACATCATTAGGCATCCTGATTGAAAATCGGGAGGCCTTATGTTTTTCTGGGTTTTTTTTCTTCTTTTTTTCTTTTTTTTTCTTCTTCCGCCGTTTGGTTTCTGGATCATAACTCTTGAAGACCTTGATCTATCTTTTCGAAATTTTCACAGCTCATCCGAAATACTTTGCTCCTAACCCCCCTTTTTTTTTTTCGAGATTCGAAATCCAAGATGGCCGCCATCGGCCATTTTGGAAAAAAGGGTGATTCCTGTCAATGTCATAATTTGATTCAGGCAATTTCCAGAGGAAAAATTTTTATTGTGCGTATTTTTTAGGTTACCGGACCTTTGGTCCGATAACCTATTGGCATGGCGTTGCGTCCGTCGTCCGTCCGTCCGTCCGTCCGTCCGTCCGTCCGTCCGTCCGTCCGTCCGTCCGGCGTTAACATTTTTATCTTTAAAGTTAACGATCGAATCTTTCTGAAATTTTGCACAAAAATGCCTAAAAATATTTTGAGAAGGAGGTATTTTTTTGTTTTTTGATTTTCGCATTTTTTTCAAAATGGCGGCCGTTTTTGTCGAAAAACGCTCAATTTTGGACTTTGACGGCCATTTTCTCAAAAACTGTCTGATCAGTTTTGAGTTTTTGGTTTCAAAAGATTCCCCTCATATACCTCTGTGATATGTATAAGTTTGGTTGCCCTAAATCTGCCGGTTTCTGTGTGGCGGCCATTTTGAATTTTTTGCGGGTTGGCGAAAAAAATTTTTTTCGCCCCAAATCGCATTACTATCCATTTTGGGCCATTTCTAGGGCAAAAAAAATTTTTCACCCTTTGAAAAAAATTTTGGACTTAGAAAATTTTCGGCACTTTTTCCCTTCATAATGGGAGCTGTCCGGACTGTACTCATAGAACGCTTGAAGATAGAGCTTAGAAATTGGCACTTTCAAATGGGAAGTCATATATGGCGACTTGTGTGGTGACCTTGAATTTGACCTTGGATGACCTTGAAAGGTCAAAACAGCCATTTTTGGGTCGAAAAACGCTCAAATTTGCACCTGGTCTGTATTTTCTCAAAAACTGTCTGATCAGTTTTGAGATTTTTTCTTAAAAAGATTCCTCTTATATACCTCTGTGACGTGTATAAGTTTTGTTGCCCTTGAATCGCCGATCTCAGTGTGGCGGCCATTTTGAATTTTTGACGAGTCGGCGAAAAAAAAATTTTTCGCCCCAAATAACATTACTATCCATTTTGGGCCATTTCTAGGCAAAAAAAATTTTTCACCCTTTGAAAAAAATTTTGGACTTAGAAAATTTTCGGCACTTTTTTCCTTCATAATGGGAGCTGTCAGGACTGTACTCATAGAACGCTTGAAGATAGAGCTTAGAAATTGGCACTTTCAAATGGGAAGTCATATATGGCGACTTGTGTGGTGACCTTGAATTTGACCTTCGATGACCTTGAAAGGTCAAAACAGCCATTTTGGGGTCAAAAAATGCCCAGATTTGCCTTTGTAGATGAAATGCTTGCAGATAGAGCTCATGTTTGCATTATGAACATATAGGAAGACATATATGGCACAACTAATGATGACCTTGAACTTGACGTCAGATGACCTTGAGTGCCAAATGTCTGACTTAGAATGTGTAAATTGACCTGAGCGGCCTAAACGATTCCACCCAACATATAGAATATCAAATGCCGCACACATACATGTAATGGTTACATCGAGGTTCATACGGATGACCTTGATTGGTAAATCCCAAGGTCATATGTTTACACTGCGAACCTTGATTGGTAAATCTCAAGGTCTGTTACCTGCCAATGCTGCCATGGCCAAACCAAAATTGTCCGGTAACCTATCTTAGCCTTTGGGCTAATTTTTTTTTTTGGACTTGGGATTTCTCCCTCGCCTGCACCAATGCAGATGCTGGCTCTCCATGCAGCCAGATACTTAAAGCCTGGTCAGTCATGCAGTCAATACTGTAACTGAGCCATGCTACTGTATTCACTGACTGCTATGCAGTTTGCATGTCCAGCATGAGGCTAGGCTCCGCCCTCTCAGCCAGTGCAGTATATGAGGGCCCTGCTCAGTCATGCCTTACAAGATCAGCCAGTCTGTCCAGCACAGCAATAGTCTCCGCCCCTCTCAGCCAGCCCTGCTCAGTCATGCCTGACAAGTGATACAGCAGTAAAGCTAGCATGTCCAACATGACCCTAGGCTCAAATCCATGCATAATTCCCACCCCCCCCCTCCAAAGCCTGGTTTACTAGTGTGTGTACATGGTAAAAGAATGAAGTTCCATCCCATAGAATACAATAGTTGGTTATTAAGCCAACACACATGACACAACATGCTTGGGGAATGATTTTCCCTGTCTACATTTATATTGTACAAACATGTATTGTTTGAATGTTCTGTTATTCAACTCTATTTCACATGCAATGACCAAATCATCGTTGTTTTAGTTAGCTGGGAAATGTTTGGCTGTATTGTATCCGCTGTTCCGCTGTATTGTACAAGTTTTGAAATCACAAAATTGGCCAAAATGACACAGCATTCTTTTAGTCACGTATCATTTTACCTTCGACAGGAGCACCTGAAAAATATCACGAACATCCTGAATAAACATACTAGTACTCTGAATAATAATGGCTGGGCAATTGTCCATTCATTTTGGGTGGCAAATGTCTGGTGGGCCAAGTTGTCAAAATGATAGAAAGCAGTTCTGGTAAGAAACTGTCTGATGAGCTCTCACTCTTACCCACATACAATGGCCTATGTATCCTTTTTTCTCAGTCCAGTATGACCATTTGAAATGATAAGAACAAATTGGGGGATGCCACAAAGCCTATAGGCTTTTATGTCTAGTTTTCAATGTCACATGAGAAAATGGCTAATATCTCGCTTATTATCGACTTTACAGCTTAGGAATCAATTATGAACTTATAGGAAATGATATATGCTGAATATTGCTATGACCCTGAATTCAACCTTTGACATCATCTTCAAGGTCACAGGACAGAATGGCTGATATCTCGCTTATTATAGACTTTACAGCTTAGGAAACAATTATGATCATATAGAAAACGATATATGCTGAATATCTTTATGATCTTGAGTTCTACCTTTGACCTCATTTTCGAGGTCAAGGAACAAAATGGCTAATCATCGAGTTTATCATCGAGTTTACAGCTTAGTAATTGGTTGTGAACATATATGAAATGATATATTCTGAATATGCTCATGACCTTGAATTTGACCTTTGACCTCACTTTCAAGGTCGCAGGACAAAATGGCTAATATCTTGCTTATTATCGACTTTACAGCTTAGCAATCAATTGTGAACATATAGGAAATGATATATTCTGAATATTGTCATGACCTTGAACTTGACCTTTCACCTCATTTTCAAGGTCACAGGACAAAATGGTTAATATCTTGCTTATTATCGACTTTACAGCTTAGGAATCAATCATGATCTTATAGGAAATGATATATGCTGAATATTCTCGTGACTTTGAGTTGACCAATGACCTTATTTCCAAGGTCACGGGACAATAGGCTAATATCTAAAATATATATTGTCCGGTAACCTTTTTGGCCATTTTTCCACGTAAACGGCCGCCATTTTGAAGAAAATGCGAAAATCAAAAAACTAAAAAATACCTCCCTCGAAATATTTTAGGCATTTTTGTGCAAAATTTCGGAAAAATCCAACCTTAAACTTTAAAGATGAAATAGTTGACGGACGACAGACGACGGACGCAACGCCACGGCAATAGGTTATCGGACCAAAGGTCTGGTAACCTAAAAATTAGCCCAAGTGCTAAGGAAGGTTAGCGGACAATATATATTTTAGATATCAGCCATTTTGTCCGTGACCTTGAAAATAAGGTCATTGGTCAATTCAAGACCACAAGAATTGTTAGCATATATCATTTCTAGTACGTCCACAATTGATTTCTAGGCTGTAAAGTTGATAATAAGTGAGATATTAGCTATTATGTACAAAGACCTTGAAAATGAGGCCTAAGATCAAGTCCAAGGTCATGAGAATATTCAGCATATATCATTTCTTATATGTGCACAGCTGATTGCTAAGCTGTAAGGTCGATAATAATATCATTTCGCAATTGATTCCTAAGCTGTAAAGGCGATAATAAGCAAGATATTAGCCATTTTGTGTTCTGGCCTAGAAATTACGGTCAAAGGTCAAGTACAAGGTAATAAGAATATCCAGCATATATCATTTCCTACTGTTCACTATGGATTCCTAGGCTGTAAAGTCGACAATAAGTGACATATTGAGCATTTTGTGCTCTGACTTTGAAAATTAGGTCAAAGGTTATGTTCAAGGTCATGAGAATATCAGCATATATCTTTTCCTATATGTCCACAAGTGATTCCTGGGCTGTGAAGTTGTTAATTAGTGAGATATTAGCCATTTTTGGCTTCAGACCTCGAAAAATGAGGTCAAAGGTCAAATTCAGTTTCATGACAATATTCAGTATATATCATTTGCTATATGTGCACAATTGATTCCTAAGCTGTAAAGTTGATAATAAACGAGATATTTGATATTCTGTGCTGTGACCTTGAAAATAAGGTCGAAGGTCGAATTCAAGGTCATGAGAATATTCAGCATATATCATTTCTTATATGTGCACAGCTGATTGCTAAGCTGTAAGGTCGATAATAAGCGAGATATTAGCCATTTTGTTC
This sequence comes from Terebella lapidaria, assembly GCA_949152475.1. NCBI lineage: Eukaryota > Metazoa > Annelida > Polychaeta > Terebellida > Terebellidae > Terebella > Terebella lapidaria. Next base: position 1,486,947 of record OX424568.1, on the reverse strand, counting down.
TCTGAAATTGAAAATGAGGTTAAATATCCTCATGACCTTGAATTTGAATTTTAGAATTTTCAAGGCCTTGAATTTGAATTTTCAAGGCCTTGAATTTGAATTTTCAAGGCCAGATTAAGTGGTTAATATCTCACTTATTATCGACTTTACAGCTTAGGAATCAATTGTGGTCAAACTACAAATGATATATGCTGAATTTTCTCATGACCTCGAATTGACCAATGACCTTATTTTCAAGGCCATGGGAAAAAAGGCAGATATCTAAAATATAATTGTCCGGTAACCTTTCCTAGCCCTTGGGCTAATTTTTTGAGATTTTGTTGACTCTGGAAATCCAACTTAGCTTACACTCGTTGTGTATAATAGGCAGCACGTACGGTTTAAAGCTCCCCCCATATAAGTGATTACATTGTGAGTGTGGAGCAGGTGTGTCTGCTTCTTGTTATTGCCTATGACTCACTGTTCACGAGCAAGAAGGAATTGATAATTAATGTGGTGGAAACAAAAACATCCCACGATTAACTATCGCCATGTAACACATGTCAATACATACCTTTAGGTCAAAACCTAAGCATGAATTATAAGGAGACACATTTCAAAAGTATTATATATGTGGTGCATCAAGCATCAATATCCGCAGCCGAGATGAAAGGATATGGTTTTCTATATGGCTCCCGGGATGCGAGAGATGTGATTTGTTAGCACATTTGACCCGGGGCACTCGAGCTGTGATGCCAATAAAAGCAATTGGGAGTTTTGTTACACTGATATATGTGCACTCAAACAGACAATAGATCACGAAGTTCATGGTCTGGCTTGACCTTGACGCAAATGTCTTGAAGGATGTTGTCCAGACACAGGAAAATACGGCTTATTGCATAGCTCATGCTGCATATTCAACAACATAAATACCACACATAACGTATGTGGATTATTTAAGGAATAATGTATAGATTTGGAGTAATTGTCGCACAATAAACTTCGAGGGCAAGGTGATATGGACCCGAGACGCCGAAGGCGTCGAGGGCTATATCACCTGTCCCGAGAAGTTTATTTTGCAGACAATTACGACAAATCTATACATTATTTCTATTCTAACATGGTAAATGATTGTTAGGAAATAAACGTTACCATGGCTACACAAGTTTGTTGCGGTCATGACGTTTTTGTAGGCCGTTGCTCCTCAACACATCAACACATTGCAAATATATGGAATAATCTTAAATCGAATGTCAAGTTGATCACGTCCCGCACTGCACTAAAGAAAACTTTGAAATCTGATTATTTTTGTAAAATATGCTGTTAACATTCATGTAACATTCATTTCAATATACTATTGAAATTATTGAACGCACATTATATTTTCATTTTAATTGTACTTTAAGTTATTATTTTTTTGTAAAATAATCAGATTTCAAAGTTTTTTTTAGTGCAGTGCGGGACGTGATCAACTTGACATTCGATTTAAGATTATTCCATATATTTGCAATGTGTTGATGTGGCAATGACTTAGAGAAATTTGTTCGAGCGATATGTGTGTGAAGATAGTTTACTCTGCGAGTGTTTGGTCTGGGTTTATCATAAAAAGTATTGAAAGAGATTGGTAGTTTATCATTCAAGTAATCAAATACAAACAAAGTGTATATATAAATCATCAATTTTTAGAATATTGCTGGATTTGAAGAGTGGGTTTGTGTGCGCTCTATATTTTGAGTTATGTATTGTTCTAATAGCTTTCTTTTGTAATTTGAGTAAATTTGTGAGATGTATGCTGTTACCCCATGCTAAGATACCGTAATTGAAATGACTTTGAATTAAGGCGTTGTACAGGGTGCGTAGACAATTCAATGGTAGTACCCTTTTCACTTTGCTACAAAAATATAGTGTTTTTGATATTTTGGAACATAGCATTTTTATGTGCGATTTCCAGGTCAAGTTATCATCCAAGATGATACCCAAAAATTTCAGGGGTGGTTGATTTACATTATGACTTGAATGGTAGATTAATTTGTGATTTTCAATGCACAGCTGTAGATTATTAGGCTTTGTGTATTGGTGATTCGGAGAGAATATCATATACTTAGTTTTAGTTATATTGAGGAATAGTTTATTGCTATTTAGCCATTTGTGTATTCTTTGTAGTTCATCGTTGCATAATTGAAAAGTGTCATTTAAATTTTTGCCAGAAGTATATAGTGTTGTATCATCAGCAAAGGAGAGCATATTTAGTGATGTTGACTTCGGAAAATCATTCACATATATGATAAAAATTAGCCCAATGGGCTAGTAAGGTTACCGGAGAAATATACAGAGTTAAGCCGAGAAAGTTGAAAGTCAAATTCAAGGTGACCACTGAAATCGCCATATCTCTAACCGTGAAAATGGGATCAAAGGTTAAATTCTAGATCACCGAACTATTCAGCATACATCATTTCCTATATGTTCACTATGGACCCCTAAGCTGTAAATTTGATAATAAGCGAGATATAAGCCATTTTGTAATCTGACTTTGAAAATAAAATGACTGACCTTGAAATTTAGGTCAAAGGTCAAATTCAATATCATTAAAATATTCAGAATATATCATTTCCTATATGTTCACAATTGATTCCTAAGCTGTAAAGTCGATAATAAGCAAGATATTAGCCATTTTGTCCTGTTGACCTTGAAAATGAGGTCAAAGGTCAAATTCAAGGTCATGAGAATTTTCAGCATATATCATTTCCTATATGTTCACAATTAATTCCTAAGCTGTAAAGTCGCTAATAAGCAAGATATTGGCCATTTTGTCCTGTGACCTTGAAAATAGGTCAAAGGTCAAATTCAAGGTCACGAGCATTTTCAGCATATATCATTTCCTATATGTTCACAATTGATTCCTAAGCTGTAAAGTCGCTAATAAGCAAGATATTGGCCATTTTGTCCTGTGACCTTGGAAATAGGTCAAAGGTCAAATTCAAGGTCACGAGCATTTTCAGCATATATCATTTCCTATATGTTCACAATTGATTCCTAAGCTGTAAAGTCGCTAATAAGCAAGATATTGGCCATTTTGTCCTGTGACCTTGGAAATAAGTCAAAGGTCAAATTCAAGGTCACGAGCATTTTCAGCATATATCATTTCCTATATGTTCACAATTGATTCCTAAGCTGTAAAGTCGTTAATAAGCAAGATATTGGCCATTTTGTCCTGTGACCTTGAAAATGAGGTCAAAGGTCAAATTCAAGGTCACGAGAATATTCAGCATATATCATTTCCCATATGTTCACAATTGATTCCTAAGCTGTAAAGTCGATAATAAGCGAGATATCAGCAATTTTGTCCTGTGACCTTGGAAATGAGGTCAAAGGTCAAATTCAAGGTCATGAGAATATTCTGCGTATATCATTTCCTATATGTTCACAATTGATTCCTAAGCTGTAAAGTCGATAATAAGCGAGATCTTAGCCATTTTGTCATGTGACCTTCAAAATGAGGTCAAAGGTCAAATTCAAGGTCATGAGAATTTTCAGCATATATCATTTCCTATATGTTCACAGTTGATTTCTAAGCTGTTAAGTCGCTTATAAGCAAAATATTGGCCATTTTATCCTGTGACCTTGAAAATGAGGTCAAAGGTCAAATTCAAGGTCACGAGAATATTCAGCATATATCATTTCCCATATGTTCACAATTGATTCCTAAGCTGTAAAGTCGATAATAAGCGAGATATCAACAATTTTGTCCTGTGACCTTGGAAATGAGGTCAAAGGTCAAATTCAAGGTCATGAGAATATTCTGCGTATATCATTTCCTATATGTTCACAATTGATTCCTAAGCTGTAAAGTCGATAATAAGTGAGATCTTAGCCATTTTGTCATGTGACCTTCAAAATGAGGTCAAAGGTCAAATTCAAGGTCATGAGAATTTTCAGCATATATCATTTCCTATATGTTCACAGTTGATTTCTAAGCTGTTAAGTCGCTTATAAGCAAAATATTGGCCATTTTATCCTGTGACCTTGAAAATGAGGTCAAAGGTCAAATTCAAGGTCACGAGAATTTTCAGCATATATCATTTCCTATATGTTCACAATTGATTCCTAAGCTGTAAAGTCGCTAATAAGCAAGATATTGGCCAATTTGTCCTGTGACCTTGAAAATGAGGTCAAAGGTCAAATTCAAGGTCATGAGAATATTCAGCATATATCATTTCCTATATGTTCACAATTGATTCCTAAGCTGTAAAGTCGATAATGAGCGAGATATTAGCAATTTTGTCCTGTGACCTTGGAAATGAGGTCAGGGTCAAATTCAAGGTCATGAAAATATTCAGAATATATCATTTCCTATATGTTCACAATTGATTCCTAAACTGTAAAGACGATAATAAGCGAGATATTAGCCATTTTGTCATGTGACATTGAAAATGAGGTCAAAGGTCAAATTCAAGGTCACGAGAATATTCAGCATATATCATTTCCTATATGTTCACAATTGATTCCTAAGCTGTAAAGTCGATAATAGCGAGATATTAGCCATTTTGTCCTGTGACCTTGAAAATGAGGTCAAAGGTCAAATTCAAGGTCACGAGAATTTTCAGCATATATCATTTCCTATATGTTCACAATCGATTCCTAAGCTGTAAAGTCGCTAATAAGCAAGATATTGGCCATTTTGTCCTGTGACCTTGAAAATGAGGTCAAAGCTCAAATTCAAGGCCACGAGAATATTCAGCATATATCATTTCCTATATGTTCACAATTGATTCCTAAGCTGTAAAGTCGATAATAAGCGAGATATTAGCAATTTTGTCCTGCGACCTTGGAAATGAGGTCAAAGGTCAAATTCAAGGTCACGAAAATATTCAGCATATATCATTTCCTATATGTTCACAATTGATTCCTAAACTGTAAAGTCGATAATAAGCGAGATATTAGCCATTTTGTCATGTGACCTTGAAAATGAGGTCAAAGGTCAAATTCAAGGTCACAAGAATATTCAGCATATATCATTTCCTATATGTTCACAACTGATTCCTAAGCTGTAAAGTCGATAATAAGCGAGATATTAGCCATTTTGTCCTGTGACCTTGAAAATGAGGTCAAAAGTAAAATTCAAGGTCACGAGAATATTCAGTATATATCATTTCCTATATGTCCACAATTCATTCCTAGTCTCTAATTTCAATATTAAGTGAGATATTAGGCTTAATGTGTCCCATTATAAAGCATAGGAGAATTTAACATGGGAAAGTCCCATTTGGGCTGAGTTTGGGCCCAAAATGGCCCACTTCGAGCGATTCAAGGGCAACGAAATTTATACATGTCACAGGGGTACATAGGAGGAGTGTCATGCATCAATAAGAAAAAAAGTTACTGAACAGATTTTGAGAAAACGACCGTCGAAGTCCAAAATTGGCCATTTTTCGACGAAAACGGCCGCTCTGACCTTCATACCAAGGTCAGAGGTCAAATTCAAGGTCACGACAATATTCAGCATATATCATTTCCTATATGTCCACAATTGATTCCTAGTCTCCAATCTCAATATTAAGTGAGATATTAGGCTTTAATGTGTACCATTATAAAGCATAGGAGAATTTAACATGGGAAAGTCCCATTTGGGCCGAGCTTGGGCCAAAATGGCCCACTTCGAGCGATTCAAGCGCAACGAAATTTATAGACATCATAGAAGTACATATGAGGAGTCTTATGTATCAAAGAGAAAAAAAGTTACAGAACAGACTTTGAGAAAATGGCCGCCAAAGTCCAAAATCAGGCCTTTTTCGTCGAAAACGGCCGCCATTTTGAAGAAAAAGCGAAAATCAAAAAACTAAAAAATACCTCCTTCTTGAATTATTTTTAAGTATTTTTCTGCAAAATTTCAGAGAAATTCGCCCGTAAACAAAAAAGATAAAAATGTGGACGACGACGACGACGACGACGACGACGGACGACGGACGACGGACGACGGACGACGGACGACGGACGCAACGCCATGCCAATAGGTTATCGGACCATAGGTACGGTAACCTAAAAAGCAGGGGCCCCAAAATAGATCCTTGTGGTACACCGTGAAGCACTTTTAAGAATTTTGATTTATTGCTATTTAATTCCACATATTGATACCTATCAGAAAGGTAACTCCTAAACCAATTATTCGCAACACCTCGTATTCCATATCTGTTTAATTTACTGAGGAGAATATTGTGGGAGACAGTATCGAATGCTTTACTGAGGTCTAGGAAAACAGCTAGGGTTTCGTCTTTCGTTGAAGTGTCGCTCTTTTTAGTGGTATATTCAAGGAGATGTAATATTGGGTGGATTGTCGAGTGTTTAAGCCTAAAACCATATTGATTATTGTTGAGAATGTTTTTATCGGCGATAAAGTTAAAAAGCTTCTTATGCATGATTTTTTCTAATATTTTTGAGAATCTGGGTAAAATACTGATAGGTCGATAATTTGCCATACTTTGGTTGTTTCCGGATTTAAATATTGGGATTACCTTTGCAATTTTCATTTGACTAGGGACTGTGCCAGATGCAAAAGAAGAGTTAATAATATGCGTTAAGGGGTCTTTTATTTCGTGTACTAATTCTTTAACAAGCTTAGACGATAAACTGTCCGGGCCTTGAGTAGATTTAGGTTTCAATTGGAGAACTGCTGATATTACATCATAAGGAGTGACCGGTTCAAGAAAAAATGTTGAAGGTTCAGGTTCATTCATATAGTCCATGGGATTAGCTGGTGAGTCTTTAATTTTAGAGTTTAGCTCAATTGCGATGTTGGTGAAATATGAGTAAAAACAGTCAGCTATTATTCATTTGTCTGATACTAAGTTGTCATCGATTTTAAAGTTATCGGGTAATTTATTTTTCATAGGTTTGTTTTGCATTGCTTCATTGAGTATTTTCCATGTTTCTTTCAGGTTGTTTTTATGGCTTTGTAAAGATTCAACAAAGTAGGATCGCTTCGTTTTTCTTGAGAGTTTGTTATATAGTCTGCAATATGTTTTGTATTTATTAATGTTAGATATAGTGGGCTTACGCAATTTTAGTTTATACAATTTAATTTTGGTAATAGATGACACAAGTAGGCCTTTGGTCATCCACGGCTCATGTTTTATTTTCCGACTTGTGGACTTAACTAGTTTTGTTGGAAAACAAGTGTCATAACCTAGTTGAAATATTGTCATAAATTCGTTATATGCTCGTTCGGGACAAGAGACACCATATACATCCGAGAAATCTGCGTTTCCCAAGAACTGTCTAAATAATTGTATCTTATTTGACACTTTTGTATTTGACACTTTTGTATTGACATTCTACTGGGTTGGATTCTTTACTTCCTATCGAGCAGAATGTAGCGAAGTGATCAGAAATATCTGTAATTAAAATACCTGTAGACACAGTGTCAAGCCCAGCATTCGTGTAGATATGGTCAATTAAAGGAGCAGAGTATTCAGTTATCCTTGTTGGTTTCGTTATTAAGGGAACTAGTCCATTCGATATCAAGCATGCCAGAAAGTTATTGGTATTTTTATGCGAGTTGTACTTAAGTAAATCGATATTAAAGTCGCCCATCAGGCACATCGTATAATTATTGGAATTAAGATTTTCAATAATATTATTTAGTTCAATACTGAAAGTATCTATGGATGCTTTAGGGGGAGTGTTTGGTCTATATATGATTCCATATAAAATGGGTTTGGTGCTAGTGTATTTCACTTCAATAAAGAGTGTTTCAATTACATGTGGTTGGAATATGGATAAATCTTGACGTACTGTAAAGTTAATCTTATTATCAATGAAGAAACCAACACCACCGCGGTTGTCATCCCCATCTGGTCTGTTCTTAAAAACAAATTCATGATACCCCGGAAGATGGAAACTATTGCGTACCTGGAATATCTCTGTGAGACCTATTATGTCAAAATGGTAATTATTTTCTTGTGTGGTTGCTAGAAGTTCTTTGAAGTCATCCCAGTGGGCTGACAAACTGCGACAATTTAGTGACAGAACGGTGTGTGTGGAATTGCTTTGATTAGGGGGGAAGAGTAAGTCGTTTGTGCTGTGATAAGAACATGTAGGAAACTGTAGAATATTATTGTTTTCTTCTGAGATTGATTCATCTTCCGATACTTTATCGAAATATATGTTTTCTAAATTATGAAAATTGGAGGTTTCAATCTGGTCCAAGCTGATCCTATCTGCCAACATAACGCCGGTATCCCCGAGCGCACGATGCGCCGACGGTCGTCACGGTCGGGTCGACACACACGACGGCAGTTCGGCAGATGCACAAGGGAGAAGTGGATAAAATGTGGAGCAATGGATATAGAATACAGTAAAACAAGCAGAGTGACAAGAGTGGTGAACATAAATTTGACATATTTACAAGACGATATTTACATAAAGCAATGGATACAGCGTAAGAATTGCTACCGAAGTACAAAACAAATCGGTGAATTGGGACAGTTGACACAACAAAATATATTACCCTTGTGAGTACGTACGGGCGTAAAGGAATTAAGTGGTTCTCACTTCACTAATGTGCTCAAACATTCGGTGTTGTGAATTAAAAGGATAATCTCAATCGAATTACTCTAGTGCACTGAACTAAGAAAAGGAGGCCAGCGAACATAAACTCATATGTTTTCACAACAATGGGCTGTCAAAACAAAATAATGTACTTTCAAAACAATGTGCTGTCAAACAGTGATCTGTCATATGATGGAAATACTGTAATAATATAGTTGTACTGATTACAGTAAGTAAGACAATATAGTTGACCGAATGAGGTAATAAACATAGTCTCACTAATAAGGTTACAGTTGTTCTAGCAATTTGACAATATTTCATACTTAACCATGTTTAGAATTTTGGATATAACATTTGCAAATACATGTAGGGGATACAGAATATGCCAGAGCAGTTGATGTTAATTCTGCAAATACATATAAGGGATACAGAATATGCCAGAGCTGTTTAATGTTCATTCTACTAATAGATGTAAGGGATACAGAATATGCCAGAGCAGTTGATATTCATTCTGCAAATACATATAAGGGATACAGAATATGTCAGAGCAGTTGATGTTCATTTTGCAAATACATATAAGGGATACAGAATATGCCAGAGCTGTTGATGTTCATTCTACTAATACATGTAAGGGATACAGACTATGCCAGAGCAGTTGATATTCATTCTGCAAGTACATATAAGGGTTACATAATATGCCAGAGTAGTTGATGTTCAGTTAATATTCATACACCAATGCTTTGTTACACTAAGTCACTTGGATTTGCCATTTGTTTGTATTTTATACATTTGAACAGGTTTCAGATGAGAAAAATTGAAATAACACAGTCATAATTGTTAAATTGAGGATGTTAATTTAAGTGATTGCTTCTCTTGATAGGACAACAAGCAATATATGTCTACATGCATAAGCCTTTATAGTTTTTACACATGTCTGGAGGATATTTCCAATTGTTATGTCACTTAGATTACAAACATAATTCTCTGACAACATTGGAAGAACAGGGACATACATTATGAATGGCATGTAAGTGTCCAATGTTAGATGGACCTATTCACTAGAAGCAACACAGTTTCACAATGGTTATTGTGACATAATAATAAAAAAATAAGAAAAAAAATGTTTCCTAAGATGCTATGATTGATCATAATTATATAGTTTGGTTGAGGTGTTTTACAAAGAAATCACTGCTTGGTAGGCAATAAAAGAAGATGAATTTATGTTTAAATGTATTGAAAAAAGTGCTAGTTACAAATTGGAGTCAGATCATGTAATCATACACATTATGAATAGAGTAAGGTTCATTTAGGAATGATATTGATGAAAAGTTGAACAATAGTATTCAGCTAAGTACCACTTTACTCATACTTTACTCATACTTTAAAACCATTCACAGTTCGAGATAAACACTCTGTATATCGAGATCACGACTTTGTAATTTGAGATCACAACTTTGTAAATCGATTGTAAGTTGTGATCACGACTTCGTAATTCGAGATCATGGCTTTGTAATTCGAGATCACAACTTTGTAATTAGAAAACATATTTTTTAAAAAATACAACCTAGCCCTAATACGCTTTCGTACAAAAGAGTACATTGTAAGAAAACATATTTGTAGATATCGCAATCGGTGAATGGGGATTATATCCACGTCATATTCTCCTGCTGGCCAACTGTCCCTCGGGATGTAACTGAGCAGAAACCGTAAACTAGTTCGATATTTTAGAAGAAACTGAATCACGATAGACAAGTAGATTGTGCAGCCTTGACATGTGAATGTATAATCGCTGTCAGGCAGAAAGCATCTAGTGATTGGCCGAATTGAATTTCATACTAGGCATCTACTCTGGTACCTTGTAAATATTTTACAAGGCCAAGCATCCACTCTCAAACTTGAATTTGACTGAATGAACATGTTGCTGGTAAATTGATGTTCAGACAATCAAGCATATACAGTATTAACAGAAATACATAAGAGATGTATTTCTGGTATTAGTGACTTGGCCAGCTTGTTGTATTGTGAAGAAATGTATTTTTTGATTATGCCTTTGAGTTCGAATTGACATCATTATAACAGCTGCATTCTACCATAGACATAGAGAAGTGATATGTGCATTGAACTTATTCACTCCGTTGAAAACAAGGAAAATATTATTATTAATACTGCACCTAAAATTTACATTTTGCAACTCATGAAGGTAATGTGCATTTTATCTTATCATAATGTAGTTTCGTGTGTGTATTTGGTTTCAACATCCTTGACAATCTATCAGAGCCAAGATGATCGCATATAAACGCCCAAAAGCTGGCATGCGACTGAGAAGTGCAGAATACTGGCAGAAAGTTGGTCGATATAATCGGTTTATTATCTGGATTACTGGGTATCATCTTGAAAAAAACTAACCAATCAATTTGATTGCTTCAGTAATGTCACAGAAGTGTCGCTTCAAGATGTTGACACCTACTGATTGTGAATGCGGGTTAATGCGGGTTAATGCGGGTTATGTGATATCTGAATGAAGATATATATGTACATTTTATATCAAAACATTTAAACCAAAATCGTTCATCACACTGCATGGTGAACATATGCCTCCGTTTTCCCTAAATGACACAGGACAATGTTGTTTGGTGAACTTATCTTGACATTTATGATGATGAGGGCATCATTTGATATGAGGAATGGAATGTGCCCGTGTTATGAATGGAATATGATTTAAGTCATAACCCATGTAAGTTTCTGTCTTGTTTCACACGCAGTTGAAACCAAGTTCAAACCTACTTCTCTGCTAATAGTCCGTGAAACAATTTAGTTTGGATACTTCAGATGGTCTCGTTCAGAATTTTATGCTTGTGTGGTTCAGCAAATGTTAATCCATAAATTCCTTGTGTTGATGAGACAGAATAATCAATGTAGTGATTTTGTCAAGAACTAGCCAAATGATGGAAAGATGCATTTACCAACAGAACTGCCGAACAAGCGTCTTGTATGGTAGGCGATTGTTTTGACGGTTTGAGCCTGGATGTGCGGGTATTTTTGCGGCCAAAAATGTGTGTCAAATCTAGTTACCCCCACTCTGAAGAGGTGTCCAAGCCTGAGACACGCTGACGACATTGTTCACATTAGTCTCAGTTCTCCATGATTGTCGTGAGGAATTTTTTTCTCGTTTTATGTGATCAATAAATTCGTGCAAATGCGTGTCCATCCTCAGGCCTTCTGTCAGTTTAACACGAACAACCTAAGCAACTCTATTTTTTCTGGATATATGGCTTCAGATCTCTGTTTGATATTGCTAAACCAATGAATATTGAATGTCCCTTTTCAGATTTCATACAGATAGCGTGTATATTTGATTTTCCATAACGAAAAAAAGACAGAGCTATCATATTGAGCGTTATTTTGCATGTCCGTAAAAAGCAGTAGCAGCGAAGTGGGTGAAGTGTAACATACAAAATCTATTAGCAATTTGATTGCGCAGCGCAGGTGAGTGTAATGGGAAACTTAATCCGGACAGTCAACTTTTTCGTTGATTTTATTCAGGATATCAATTTCCATAAAAATTAATTCATTTCTTCATTCGGATTTTTGCGTAACCTGGATTTTGTCCCCATAATATTGTGATTATAATATGAATATGAGAGATGTACACAAAATTACCTCGTGGGGCATAACAAACTTTTATTGTTTTGTGGTTTATTGATATTGGAAACCATACGGAATGAGGTCTTTTTTTAATAGATCTCAACACAAATAAAACAGAATCTTAATTACATTTATTCCTTGTATCCGTAACATCGGGACATCCCGTCATTCACTGGACTATTTTTTGTATGATGATAGAATTCTTTTAATATTCATGCAAATAAAATGATTAGATGATCAAATAAATGAATAGCCCCCATTACCTTGCCATGCTAGGTTTTATTTTATCATGATCGTCAATCTGTTTAATTCGTTAAGCACTTTTCCTATTATCATCTTATCAACAGTCCGTCATTCTCTGTTCACGAAATTCATCAACTCGTCAAGCCACTCCTATCCAACCTGCGCAGCATGCGATTCACATTACACAATCAACCTGTCTCTCAATTGGTGTTGTTTTCTCACATCAATATCGAATACAGAGCACAATAATTATTAATGTGCATGCGACAACATGAAACTGTTGTATTTAACATGCTACATCGAATTTGGAAAGTGGTCCTTTAAAAAGTGACATTTTTACAGTATCTTCCAGACGAACTGGAAATCAAAGAAACAACTGATTTTCCAGTGTCAGCTTCTTATCTTGACATTTATCTCGAAATTGACCATAAAGGCAAATTGTGTACAAGGTTATATGACAAACGTGACGATTTTGATTTTCCCATTATCAACTTTCCTGTCTTGAGCAGTAATATCCCAGCATCACCAGCCTATGGCGTCTACGTGTCCCAGTTAATTCGCTATGCTAGACCAGGAATTCATAGTTAGAGCACAGGTTCTGACTACCAAATTGCTCTAACAAGGATACCAAATGCCTAGGCTGAGGTCGACATTCAAAAAGTTTTATGGTCGTCACTATGATGTGGTTGAAGGTTACGCCAAGCCTGTCACACATATGATGGAAGATATCATCCCATCCTTATAGTTTTGTGCATATATTTCCGTCTCGATATGCCAGTGTGGATATCACACCGGGTGTCGCATGCGGGGCAGGAGATGCTCACTCTTCCGGAGCACCTGATCTCACACTCAGCTGGCTGGGTGTCTGTGATTTTCACATGGCTTTGACTTTGATACCTTAGTATTTCTCGGATTTTACTACTCACACTGATCTTGTAAAATTCGTCCATGGATTCGGTCTTGGAATATGAATTTGTCTGTTTGTCGGTATACATTTCTACTTGATATGAGGTCAAGGAACAAATGCCATATCAATAATTGTTTTGTAGTTATTACAGGTTTTTAAATCATTGTAAGTTAGCAATACATTCTGAACGTGAGCTAGCAGTTCCTTCGACCTCCAGACACCTAGTTTGTTATGAACATGGATTTCAAGTCTAACACTAAATCTTAGACAATGTAAAGTGTAAACGTTGAGGACAAATTCATGGAAAGCGAAAGTTGTACACGATTTCAAGACAAAGAATGGCCCTTCACATACACCGGCATTGGTGAATTAAGCTGTTTGTTGCATGCAAAGATTGACCAGTACCCTTCGTTCTGCCAGAGGCACATAATGTTGCGACAGGATGGTGTGTAGAACACATTTCTGCCGGAGGTAATGCCCTGGCATGATTTTCAAATGTCGACTATAGGTGAGAGACGTGGAATCAATACCCAGTATCAAGTATTCCGAGCAAACAAAACAGGGTCCGTTATCCATCTCATAGTCCGGGGACAGAAAGTCATATCAGGCATACGAAGTGAGAGAAAACAAAAATGACAGGGAAACTCATGAACCCCCGTAAATGGCCATCAGGAGGTGAAATCAGGTGTTCCGGAAAGAGTGAGCATTTCCTGCCCCACTAGTGGCACCCGTCATGAATTCCCCAAAATTAACATGAAAATAGATCTAGTTGCATGGCAGACATGGATTTGCTGTATTTATCAACCAGATCATGATGACGTCCATAGAATTTCTTAAACGCAGCGATAAGTCTTGGTAAAACATATCCTTGTCGTAGCAGTTTAGAGACTAGCTGGGCACTTCGATAGACAAATTGATTGAAGAATACAATTGATAAATAGATTCATATATCGATCAATGCACTGTAGTCCTTGTCTGGAACGACATGATATCACGAAATTGATATCACTGGCATAGCCAAAGGAGAACAAGCTAATGTCACGATAACAGCAACATATGCGAACAGACTAATGAATCACAGGCATGATGACGTATCATATTATACTTTGACAGTGACAAAGGTATCAATTCTTCGTTCCAGTCATGTTGGTACCAGAACATCGGTATATAACTGTACATTTCTGTCATTACATACATTCTACATCCTATAAACGTTCTAACACACATGAAATTAATCCAGTCATGTTCAATGTGTATTATCCAAGTTCTTGGTATTTTCTGGAATACACAATGGAACCGCCCGGTTATTGATTTGCTCGTTGGCTGTATTCTTCAGCATCTGAGTTTCTGTCTGTTTGTCAGCAGCGACCCCTGGTGGCGGCGTCAATGGTCGATGACGAGTCCTTGTTCGAACTTTTCGAGGTGACACCTGATTTTCTGGACAAGTATTTGATCGAGATCTAAAATCTCGATTCACTGGGAAGAAATCAAGTTCCTCTTCATCACCATCCACCTGTCTGTGAATGCCAGAAATGCTGCCACTGTTGGGTTGTGTTGGATCTCTTGGCAGGTGACTAGCTGAAGGATACTTTGCATGTCCCAAAAATTTATCCATACTTCTTTTGTGAATATTCCTGCTACCAAATTGACGAGATGGTGAACTTGATAACCTGCCTCCAAATGTAGTTGGTATATTAGGCAAAGACGTCGAATGAATATCCGGAGGAGTGAATTTTATATCCAGTTCATCTGTGCACATCTTGACAGTTATTTAGTTTATTTGGTTACTACAATATTTTTTTATTCTTTGCAAGCACATAACTATCGTCAATTATTATCCATGTCATTGCTTCAGTTTTGCCCTTATATCCATGAGAAGTCAGCACTTTAAAAATTGTCACAAATCACATGTAGTCCTCTTCCCGAATTGAATTGATCGAAATGAGAATGAATCAACTTCCCGATAGTCCTTTCCTTCCACGGCTGTACATGTATCTCAAACCACCGACACTGTCGCTGTTGCAGTGTTGCCGGACAGACTGACTCGAGTCTAGCTTGTCCGTCACTCTCATGCTCGGAGCTGTGCTGTTCTGCTGCTGCCTGCCTCGGGAAGGGATAATATTATCAACCGCCTCGCTGTTCTGCTGCCGCCTGCGAGGGATTTGTCACCCGCCTCGCTGTTCTGCTGACAAATGACGGATCTGGGGAGCAAAAGAGACCAAACTTGGAGGGAATGGCTAGGATTGAGCTTGGTGACTGAACAGAATTAGCAGGAATTTCAGCATCGCTACTGCGATGGTTGTCTTTTATTTCGGAATGGTACGGTAGACAAATCGTAACCACTTTCATTCAGCGAATTTCACTGCGGTGTCATCAACACATATCACAAGGAAAGTATTGGTTAGATCATCGAATATATGCGACCCGTTTGATCTATAACGATTTATGCTGACAAAATGTTCAATTCAATCCAAATCTGATATACCGGTACAACATTTGAAACAGAGCAGTACAAACCAATTATCATAATGATTGGATAATGAACAATAATTTGTTTGAAGCTTCTTTAACTCCCACTACGACATCCCTCTTCCAATACACCAGGCTTGTGGAAGATTTGACTCATGGTTATCAACATGGTATATGATTTTATGTGAATACTTTGTGTGAATACTCCAACGTTTTACACGTTCCAATCAAAGTATAATACTCAAGCTGTGTTCTTGCGTGTACTCGTTCAGTACACGCAAGAATACAGCTTGGGTATGTGTGCTAAAAAAATGTACCTTGTCTTATTGTAATCATAAGTCGTGTTTTGACAATTGCCAATAACAGTTCTTCGTTCCAGTACTGTTTTGAATCGGTGGGATTTTGATTTCTTGTTGCATTGAAAGGCCATGGTACCATACCAGGTAACTGGGTACCTCTTTGGAAGTATCCGACACATTTGGTGGATAAATGTGCAAGAGCTTTATAACTACTTTATCTATTACCAGTTTGTGCTGTGGGAAATCTACAGAGGACATAAAGCTACAATTGCGACCGTGTGGTACAAAGTTTATGATAGACTCCCAGCATATGTTGTTGGTCTAATATCTCTACCGGCTCCATGAAACTTTATTGTTGTGTTGTGATGATATGAGGCAATAAATTATTAGTTATATCATAGTGGTTGTAGTGGGGTACCTGCTGATGCCATGTGCTTTTGGGGCTGTGAAACAGTCTATTAAGCCCAAAAAGTACAAAAAACGTCATGTACATTGTCTGCATTATGCAAAAACAAACTTGACAAAATTTTAATGCAACATTAATTACGTTTTTGTACGTATATGGCACAGTAGACTGTTCCTATGGTTTATCTATACCCGAAATACATGGTGGCGATCCTGGTGGCAAACAGGAACCTCATTATCAGAACAATGAATATTCCTTGTGTGTTTGGTGATTTTGAACATACCCGCGATGCCATGTTGGAATTGGCTCTGCATTTTGTTGCCATTTGGGAAATAGACCAGTGATAAATCAGGTAATGTAACGAGAAATATCTGGATTTCCTCTGACCAAACCGCAAAGGATACATATTATACTCCAGAAAAACCATGTTTCCAGTAATAATGCTATAATTTCAAAAGTACCTTTTCGAGACGTGACAATGTTCAGGAAGCAATCACATATAAGTTTATATAACACATCAATGTGAGGAACAAAACAGTCATGCATACAGGGTAATAGTGACCAATGGAAAACTTCCATGTAATAACTAACAAATAACATACGAATGTCCTGCTTTACTCCCAAATGAAGTTTGACACTACGTCAGCATTTGTTTGAGTTAGGTACGTTTGCAACCTGTCATAGTTTTATCGTTCCAGTGATACGTGGTTTGTTTAACTAAAGGGCCCATAGGACCGAACAATGGATTCTGTTGATACATGCCAGATATGCAAAGTTACGAATCGCTATTTAGTTATTTGAAAGTATAATGAATATGCTGCCTGGGAACCTAAAAGCATATATGTAGGTATCAATCTATTACCACGAATACAGTAATTTTGATGATGCCAATAACAAACGTAAAATACAACATTTTGCAATAGAAACAAAGCCCGACCAATAGTTTATCCGAACACACACTGGCGTCATCAGGGGCAGACAGTGTGTTAAATGTAGTTGTTTCTACAGTACACCTGATGGAATTAGTATACAACTGCCCAACAACCTATGAAAATATTTTAGAAATCCGAAACAAACCCCATGGAACAGATATATGACAAGTACATAAGTACCCAATCAATAGCCAGAAGGCTACTGAGTTGATGGTATCCTCGGGGACAGATTTAACGTCCGCCAGCAGTGACACCGACTCAGTGGTATGGATGTAGGTATCAATCTATTACCACAAATACAGTAGATTTTGATGATGCCAATAACAAACGTAAAATACATTTTGCAATAGAAACAAAGCCCGACCAATAGTTTATCCAAACACACACTGGTGTCATCAGGGGCAGACAGTGTGTTAAATGTAGTTGTTTCTACTGTACACCTGATGGAATTAGTATATAACTGCCCAACAACCTATGAAAATATTTTAGAAATCCGAAACAAACCCCATGGAACAGATATATGACAAGTACATAAGTACCCAATCAATAGCCAGAAGGCTACTGAGTTACACATTTGGAATATCAACATAGCATGTTTTACGCCACAAAATTAGAGGATTCATTCTCATATATAATACACCTGCCAAAAAAGTAAACAATATCATGACTTGATATGTGAGTGAAAGACCTATCTGATGTCTTGATATTGTGATCTCAGACACACGCGCTCAAGGAAAAACATATCAAGGAAAAACATACACGCGCTCAAGGAAAAACATGCCCCGGACTATGAGATTGGATAACGGACCCTGTTTTGTTTGCTCGGAATACTTAATACTGGGTATTGATTCCACGTCTATCAACGAGCCATGAATGCCCCAGAACTCGAAATGGCAAAGGGATTTCTGATATGCATTAGACCGAGTCAAAATCTTTCAGAAAACACTGGATTTTTAATCTGATCATTCATGTCATGTTGACAAATATGCACTTCATAGTCTGTGTTCTTCGTCAAAATATTGAGAAAATGTTTATACATAATTACAGAGCAGAAGCTTATGGTGGGTTTAGTGCCTTTAAGGTATGGTCTGATTGCGAATCACATTTCAACCGTCACCAATCCAGATATGTAATTCTGATGTCCGACTGTACTGCATGCTACACACCTCTTTTATGACTTACTTTATTATCTTTGTTTGCAGACTTGGAGGTGGTGTGCAAACCTATGGAGGTCAGTGGCAGTTATTGGTAAGTCCAAATGTATGTTTTCTCAAGTATGTCAATGTTATTTTTTTATATGACAAAGTTGAAATGGATACCGACAAACAGGTAAATTCATATCCCAGGACCGAATCCATGGACGAATTTTACAAAATCAGTGTGAGTAGTCAAAACTGAGTGATACTAAAGTATCAAAGTCAAAGCCACGTGAACATCACAGACACCCAGCCAGCTGAGTGTGATATCAGGTGCTCATGATCAGGTACATTCTATAAAATGTAGAATTATACTGATCTCCATAGCCAACGTTGAAATTCCACGTACTGCAGTTGCTACTGGTGATGGCACACTTTGCTTGATATGCTTGAACATTGTCGCCTATGTTCCTGTGTAAGAGGCTTGAACTGGCATATCTTGCCGATGTATTGGTTTTATGTCATCCAATGTATGCATCTCATTCCAGCCGTATTCCAACAGTGAGTTGCAGGATGTTCCACTGAGAACGATAATGTGTCCTCAAAATAGATATTGGTGTCTAGATGCGACAAATACATGTATGCTGCTGGACTTGTTTGCATATTGTTTTTTTTAATTTCATGACGGTTCCACCAGTGAGACAGGAAATGTTCATTGTTCATGGAACATCACACCCATATATATGGGGGTTCATGATGTGGATTCTGAGTTCGGAGAACGGATCTTGTTACTTCATAATACTCTATACCTGGGTATTGGTTCCCTGTTTATTGACAACGATATCTCAGTTTGCATTGAATGTCATCGTCTCGTTTGTAAACAACTATTGTTGTGCGTTGATTTACTCCTTCATTCCTGTTTTAGATCTTCGTGTCTAGAAAAATTGCAATTGGTCGGAATACTTCCTCGGTTTGGTTTCATAAATTACAATAGATTGGAGTCTTGTTTCTCTCGTTTTGCTTAAAACAAATCCAGACAATTGCGTTTATTGATATTGGCTGTCAGTTTTCTGTGGACAGTAATCAAATTGGAAATGGGACTGATTGTTCCAGGTTCTTTAAAATATAAAATATTGTATGTGTTCCTCGTATATTGCAGACTGATTGCGCAATATTTGTTGGTTGCTGTCAATACTCGTCTGATATCTCACTCACTGACGCCAGTCTGTCTTTGGATAAGCTAATTTGTCGGGCTTTGTTTATATTGCAAAATTGTGTATTTACGTTTGCTATTGGTATTATCAAAATCTAATTGTATTACTCACGTTGCACCAAGTCCTCTGTTCAGCACATGGCTGAAAATTATATCTGAAAAATATGGAATTATACTCGAGAAAATAGATTTAATTGGCGAAGTTTAAACTATGGGAAATATCAAATAAAAAATGCAATTGAAAAACAAATGCTGAACATCGTTGTTGTATACCAAGTTCATAGTATACATCTCTTCACAAATATCTTCAGAATGGACAAAATTCATGGACTTTGTCTAACCGTTTGAGGTGATCGCAATGAAGCAATGATGAAGCTTATGTCACACACTAAATTATGGTAAATTAGAACATTTTGTTGGGATTTTATACACAGTGGTGATTTAACACATTTTGTCGGCCTTATGCACATTACGTTCTGGTGATCTAGAATAATTTGTCAGACTAATGCCACATTACTTTATGGTGATTTAGAACATTTTGTCTGACTTATGTCACATTACATTATGCTGATTTTGAAGATTTTGTTGGGCTTTTGTTACATTACTTTATAGTGATTTAGAACATTTTGTCTGGCTTATGTCACAGTGGTGATTTAAAACAGTCTGTCTGGTTTTTGTCACATCATATTATAGTGATCTAGAACACTGGATAATGTAGTCATAATTAGATGAATTATTGATAAAATTTGGCTACATGTGTTTCCATCCATATAATTCATTCTCTACCAGTCCGTCCATTTCAGCGCGGAACAGACGAGCCAGAAGCACAACGATCATCTAGAAAAGTATTGGATTCAAATATTGTAAAAACTTACATACTCGTGATGTTATTGCGTTCCTTCGCATCCCGGATCACGTTCCCTCGCGATCTTGTAGAAAAACCTTCTCAGAAGTCATTGGCGTCAAGGAATGCGATCCGGAAAGCACGGGAACGCAATAGGATCGCGAGGTAACGCGATTCGGATTGCGAGGGAATGCAATAAGATCGCGAAGGAACGCGATCCGGAATGCGAGGGAATGCAGTAAGATCGCGACGGAACGCAATAATATTGTGAGGGAACGCAATAATGATATGTCAAAAAATATTTCTCCCATGTCCTTTCAGTGGCTCCATAGAGTACTGACGAAGAATGAACGTTTTTTTTTCTGAATGTTTTGTCTCATTTATTGTGAAAAGAGGAAACAAAAACCAGGTATGTAAACTTTAGGTACTTTATTGTAATTTATGGAAGCAACCCGGCGAGGAATGCCAATCTGAATTGTACTAGATATAAATGAGTAAACAGACTAAAAACAAAACTGAGTTTTGTCCACTAGTATTTGTCACTCATCTTGTTCAAGCTCAATCTGAATCCAGTGAGTTAATTTTATATGTTTAAAAAAATATATCATGGCAGAATTGTTTCTGAACATAGTAAATATACAAATTGTAGTAATTGTAGATTACTATGCATGTATTGTATTATGTAATCTGCTCAACAATGTGTGGTTGGAGCTAACATTCAACTATGAGACAGATTTCAGCACTACTGATAATTCTATTTTTTTGGTGATATACACTCTATAGGTTGATATACAATAGAAACATACATAGTTTTGCAATGAATCTATTAAGTTTTTGACAATAGATATTGTCAATTTCTCTTCAAGGGTTTGTATCATCGGTTCATCTGAACATGAGATCCTATATGCAGGTCTATCCGGCGTCGAACTATTGGTGTTTTTTTTATTACTGGAAGCATATAGATTTACTATAGAATTGTAGCGTTATGACGTGGTGGCTACTTAGTAGTGACACCACGGTTATAGCGTGAACGTGCGGACAGGTTTATAAGACATTCTGCGACACTCCAGTAATGGGGTATACCTCTTTATCGTGGGGTCGCCGAACCCTACATTGGTGCCGTACCTTTCGAACCACTGGGTTCTCTCGGCGTCGTTCCTGGGGTCAGCCCCTCACTGAGATTCACATCGCAGCCAAGTATGTGTACATAATCGGGTAGCTGCGGCGCCCTTGATCTTCAGTTCTGTGATGTGACTGGGCAGTGGGATATAGCTGACCTCGGGGACGAGGTCTCTCCGAAAGGGGAAAGCACTGTAGCGTTATGACGTGGTGGCTACCTAGTAGTGACACCACGGTTATAGCGTGAACGTGCGGACAGGTTTATAAGACATTCGGTGACACTCCAGTAATGGGGTATACCTCTTTATCGTGGGGTCGCCGAACCCTAGAGAATAAACAGTAAAATCTGAATTCAGTCATGAATGCACATGGAGATCATGTGCTCATTTACATGCTGTATTATAGGCAGACATAATGACTGAGTTTGTGTTCATTTTTCATGATATCACAGATGATATATTGGAAAATCCCTCTAAATTAATTAGCCCAAAAGTAAAGAAGGTTTCCGAATAAATGCACAGTGTGAAACCAGACATTTTTTCCCACTTAGATTTTCTATACAATATAATGTATTTTTTGGTGGAGACAGCAGCGAGCTCGAAAGACATACACAGTGACTTGATTTCTGGTGAAAAGAAATTATTCGTCCACCTTTCGGAAAATCATGCTGATTATTTATTGTGTTACTATTATTGACGACTAGTTTTGTTCCTCACTTTGATGAGTTTTGTAAATATTGCCTTGACGGGGTCATCTCTCACCAATATTCATTTGAAACTGTATGATGAGTTTTGTAAATATTGCCTTGACGGGGTCATCTCTCACCAATATTCATTTGAAACTGTAGACAAAATTTTTACTGAGTACACCACAGATTCTATTGCATAATCGATCCCCAATCATTTTTTTATGATATTGTAACGGGTTTGAACCCTTCTGTGACGTCTTGATGAACCGGTTTTCTAGGGAGGTGGGTGAGTTGTTGTTTAACCGGAGCTGAAACGGTAAAACTCCGGGAAACTGCTACTGTTGTACGGTTGAACTCCGGCTAGAAGTCTCTAAGGTTGGTAGCGTGGTCTGGAATGGACCTCTTAACCGTTGCCCGACTGCTAATCTGCAACTGCACCTGTAAAGTAAGGATCCGGAGGCGTTTCCGTCTCCGGGTACTGCAACTGCTCCGTCGGGAAACCGCTTTACTGCAACAGCTCCGTCGTTTTCCGTCTTACTGCAAACTGCGACTGCGCCTGGAATAAAGAATCCGGGAACGTTGCCGTTTCCGAATACTGCAACCGCTCTGCCAGGTTCCGCCGCACTGCAATCTGCTCCGGTTGGCTCCGCCTCACCGCAACCTGCGACTGCACCTGAAATGGAGTATCTCGGAAGTGTTCCCACTTCCGGTTACCGCAACCGCTCCGTCAGGTACTGCCTCTGCAACTCCGTCGTCCGGTACCGCCTCTGCAACTGCTTCGTCGTTCCCGTCTCTGCAACTGCTCCGTCCGATACCGCCTCCGTAGTTGCTCCGTTGATTTCCACCTCCGTCTCCGTCTCCGACTCCTTCCTCGGTGATCTGGGTTCTTAGATCACCCTAAGACGTCGTTACAACTTGGTCTTAACCGACTGTAGTCTTATCTCCCTTTACTCCGTATAACTGTCTTTTCCGGGAAACTAACTTTATTATAACTTCCAGTTCCCTAACGAACACGGAAAAACAACTCGGTTGAAGTTTTCATGTTTATTTTCCAAGTTCACAGTCGGAAGACTTAACTGCTATCATCTGGATGACTCTATCCGGAACAAGGGAGTACTCTGCTATGGGAGAAGGGGTCTGCACAGGTCGACGTCAGGACACCAACTCCGCCGTCCGCTGTGAAGCGGGGGCTTTTATAGACCTGAGACCCACGTCACGTGACCAACCTATTGTGACGTCATAGTCCGCCAAAACACTGATATTTTCCGGATTTCTAAAAACACTCTAGAACCAATCAGTGGCTGACACGTCACCTTTTAAACCGAAAATGAGGCTGATCACATGACCTTCCGGAAATAACGTCATTACGTTTTTGTACTCCATTGTTCCGGCTCCGTGTCCGGTTCCGTCTCCGGTTCCGGCTCCGTCTCCGGCTTTACCGACATCATAAATTACTAGGTTCCGAGACGGAAAACCTTTAAAACATTAACAATACGGAACCGTATGAACCTTTAAACACATATACACCCTAATAAACGGTTATTTAACCATAATATCACAAAACACTAACATAATTACCTAGGGGAAACCTTTGGGTACGCCCCTAAATAAAGAATCCGGGAACGTTGCCGTTTCCGAATACTGCAACCGCTCTGCCAGGTTCCGCCGCACTGCAATCTGCTCCGGTTGGCTCCGCCTCACCGCAACCTGCGACTGCACCTGAAATGGAGTATCTCGGAAGTGTTCCCACTTCCGGTTACCGCAACCGCTCCGTCAGGTACTGCCTCTGCAACTCCGTCGTCCGGTACCGCCTCTGCAACTGCTTCGTCGTTCCCGTCTCTGCAACTGCTCCGTCCGATACCGCCTCCGTAGTTGCTCCGTTGATTTCCACCTCCGTCTCCGTCTCCGACTCCTTCCTCGGTGATCTGGGTTCTTAGATCACCCTAAGACGTCGTTACAACTTGGTCTTAACCGACTGTAGTCTTATCTCCCTTTACTCCGTATAACTGTCTTTTCCGGGAAACTAACTTTATTATAACTTCCAGTTCCCTAACGAACACGGAAAAACAACTCGGTTGAAGTTTTCATGTTTATTTTCCAAGTTCACAGTCGGAAGACTTAACTGCTATCATCTGGATGACTCTATCCGGAACAAGGGAGTACTCTGCTATGGGAGAAGGGGTCTGCACAGGTCGACGTCAGGACACCAACTCCGCCGTCCGCTGTGAAGCGGGGGCTTTTATAGACCTGAGACCCACGTCACGTGACCAACCTATTGTGACGTCATAGTCCGCCAAAACACTGATATTTTCCGGATTTCTAAAAACACTCTAGAACCAATCAGTGGCTGACACGTCACCTTTTAAACCGAAAATGAGGCTGATCACATGACCTTCCGGAAATAACGTCATTACGTTTTTGTACTCCATTGTTCCGGCTCCGTGTCCGGTTCCGTCTCCGGTTCCGGCTCCGTCTCCGGCTTTACCGACATCATAAATTACTAGGTTCCGAGACGGAAAACCTTTAAAACATTAACAATACGGAACCGTATGAACCTTTAAACACATATACACCCTAATAAACGGTTATTTAACCATAATATCACAAAACACTAACATAATTACCTAGGGGAAACCTTTGGGTACGCCCCAAAACCGTTACACTCCCCCTTCCTTAGACTCTGTTCGTCCCGAACAGAACAATATCACATATATACAAATTGTCAACCGTTAAACTGTCCGTAAAATCAAACACAACTTGTCTCCGTGATCCGGGTACTGGTATCTCTTAACTAGTTTACCGTCACTGTACCCGGATATCTTGCTTGTTCCGTTTCCCACTTTTTAACTCTTAATTATACTAGAATCCGGGAAACGGTTCTTCTTTCTTCTCCTTGCGCCGACTTGACTTGCGACGACTTGCGACGACTTGCGACGACTACTGCCCACCAGTATCACGGCGCGAACTGCTCCCCGACGGCGGACGCGGTGGAAAGGTCTGTGGTACCAACGGTCGTCCGAAGCTTGTCCCTCTGGCATCAACCGGGAGAAGATCGGGATCATGGAGGCTCCACTGGGGCGGGACGTAGAACCCATTCCTGAGGCGTTCGTCCCGGATGGACCAATCTGGAATCCGGACGATCTGACGGGTCGGGACGAGACCAAACGGTGACTCTCTCTGCTCCATGGTCTCCACGTAGACGCCGGAGTCTCTCATCTCGGCTGGCCCCTACTGCTCCGGTCCCCAACGTACTGCATAGTATCTGGCGTGCTCCGGGACTGCAGGATTCCGGGTGTAGCTCTGGCTTGATCTACCAGGATACTCCTCCGGGCTCTCTGCACGTCCGCATGGCTGCGGTCAGACGCGGAAGACTCCATTCCGTCATCCCTAGCTGTTGAACTGGTTCTGCTTCCGGCTACTGCTTGAATGGTTGCCGGTAAAGTTCTCTCCTTGGATCCTCGGGTCTCCGTCTCACTGGCAGCTCTGCTCCGGGTTCCGCCTTCCGCTTTGGTCTCCGGTCTGCCTCCTGATCTGCCATCGGGTCTGCTGTCCGCTCGGCTATCTGCTCTGCTATCTGCTCTGCTATCCCCTCTGCTATCTGCTCTGCTATCGGCTCGGCCGCTGGATCTGCTTTCTGCTCCACCTCCGTCGACCGCTACACTGCCTCCGCTTCCGCCACACTGCCATCCGCCTCCGTCGACCGCTACACTGCCAACCGCCTCCGTCTACTGCCACACCTCCTCCGCTTCCGCCACCTTGTCTTCCTGGAAACACTTAGTCGTTTTTCACTGCAAAATTTGCCGCTGCCGGAAAATGCTGGACTTGATTCGATTCCGCCAAACTTTGTCTGCGATGTGCACAGCTCGAGGTCTGCTCTCCAACTGCTGTCAGAGCCCGATTTCAAGGCCCTTTTATACCCTTTCTGCTCACGTGACTTGAAAAGCTCCACGCTGATTGGCTGCCTCAGGAGTGTCGTCACAATTATGCAAAAACTCAACCGTTAACCGAGAGGTGTCCGTCTCCGGCTCAACCGGCTTCTCCGGGTTTTTTCCGGCTCCCTTTCAACTGCTTCTCCGAGCGAAGTATCTGCAATTTTGAAGTATCTCTGCCATAAGGAGGGTTGAATAGAGTCTCAGCCAGTTGAATCTGCCTCTCAGACGAACATCTAGACTGCAAGTTGGGCGTTTCCGCCATCTGTACTGCTTCGTCAACTGCATATCTGCTCATTGGTATTACTGCTTGTCGACACTGGAAACTGCATACATTCTTGTCCAGAAGGAGGGCCCTTCCTATCTGGAATGATGTTTCACCGCTTCTGTCGATCTGCAGCCGGTTTGCTGTCTCTGCTAAGTGGAAACTCCGGTTGGTTGTCTACAGCCGGAAAACTTTTCCGTCTTAATTCTCTGAATACGGAAGACGTGTAGCTGCTACTCTGGAGATACTAGACCGCTAACCCAGGTTCTTCTGGACCCCTGGCCGCTACCCTGGACTGGTTGACTATGCGCTCAACCCAGTCAGAACCTCTAGGATGTCTCTATCCGGTCTCTGCACCGCTTTCCGCTCTGCTTCCTTTCTCCGCCCTGTTTCCGGAACCAGCACTTGCTCACTGCCCCGACTTCTTGCGGTCGCTCTCTGCCGGAACTCAACGTTTTACCAGGGTCTCAGCTATCTCCTTCTCCTGCTCTACAGCTTACTCCGTCTTCTAATATTTCTTCGTCCTCTGCGGCTTTTACTCCGAGTCCGTATCCGACTCAGAGACCGTCTGTTCCGTCTCCGGAACACTACTCTGCTTCGGCGGCTCCGTCTGCCTCCAGGAATCCGCCATTCTCCGCTTCATCCATCTCGGATGCTTGACACCATTATACGGTTTCAGCAAATCAAAGTGAACCACCTTCTGTCGAGTTTCACTCTCTGCAATCTCGTAGGTCACGTCGGTAAATCTGCTCAGCACTAGCTTTGGACCGCTCCACTTCCTCTGCAACTTGGGAGCTTTGCCCTTCTTCCGTGTTTTGACCGCCATCCACACTCGGTCTCCTGGCTGGAACTGATTGTCGACCTTCCTCCGGTCGTACAGCTTCTTCTGCCGTTCCATTTCTCTGCCAGATTTCGCTCGAACCGCCTTGTATACCACTTCTAGTCGCTCCCGGAGCTGACTGCCATACTCTGTTACTTCTGCCGTTGATTCTCCCGGCGGTCTGCCAATCAGTAACTCAACCGGAGTGTTGACTTCTCTGCCCAGCATCAGCAAGTTGGGACTCTGCCCGGTTGTCTCCTGCGGGGTACTCCGGTAAGCTGCCATCGCCAACGGTACTAGCTGATCCCAGTTGGTCTGCCGCTCGCTTACGTACAGGCTCAGGATCTGCTGCAGCGTCCGGTTGAATCGCTCGATGAAACCGTCCGACTGAGGTCGGAAAGCGGTTGTCCGTGTCTTGTGAATCCCCAGGATTCTGCAAACATTTCTCAGCAAGTCGGACTCGAAATTTCTGCCTTGGTCGGTGTGTATCTCCATCGGGATACCGTACCGCGCTGCAAACTGGTTGACGAATATGTCCGCAACCGTCACCGCTTCCTGATTCGGCATCGGGTAAGCCTCTACCCACTTGGTGAAGTAATCACCGATTACTAAGATGTACCGGTTCCCCCGGGTGGATTTAGGCAACGGACCCATCACGTCCATTGCCACCCTCTCCATGGGCGCTCCAACCCGGTATTTCTGCATCGGAGATCGTTTCAGGTTCTGCATACTTCTTGACGCACATTCGTCACAGCTCAGCACCCACTGCTTTATGTCCCGCATCATAGCCGGCCAGAAATACCGCCTCCGAATGCTAGCTGCCATCCTTCTGCTTCCGAGGTGTCCTCCCGTCCGGCTCTGGTGGGCCAGACGGAAAATCTCCTGTCTCAGCTCCTTCGGGGTTATTAACTGCATTCGGCTGGTTCCTTCTGCCGTTTTCCATTTCCGGTAGACTACTCCGTCGACTTTCAGCAAGGTCTTCCGCATCCCGTACAGCACTTTCTCCTCGCTGCTCATGCTGGAAAAGTCTGCACTGCCAGCTGTACCGCTCCCGTCGATCAGCGACGTCACCAGTGAGTACCATGGTTCTGCTTGCTGCATTCTCCGCAAATCATCTGGTCGATATTTCTGCCCCAGCACAGTATCCTGGTCCGCATTCTCCGCCAGCCTAATCTGCTCTGCAACCGCATCCGCTTTTCCTGGAACTGCCTTCTCCGTCACCGCAACCGCAATCGGCTTCCGGAACACTGCTTTTTCCGTCACCGCAACCGCAACCGGCTTCCGGGACGCTGCTTTCTCCGTCACCGCAACCGCAACCGGCTTCCGGGACGCTGCTTTCTCCGTCACCGCAACCGCAACCGGCTTCCGGGACGCTGCTTTCTCCGTCACCGCAACCGCAACCGGCTTCCGGGACGCTGCTTTCCCCGTCACCGCAACCGCAACCGGCTTCCGGGACGCTGCTTTCTCCGTCAGTTCTGCTTCTCCGCCCGATCCCCTTGACCGCTTCCGGCGTCCCCCCTTCCTTGGCTTGAGCTGAGGAGTTTCTTCACTTCGTGTCTGCTGGATTCTTTCTCCGTAGTTCCAGGCGTCTATCTTGGCTTGTTTCCAGTCGATTTTTCCGCATTGGCTGCATGGGGATCTGGACAAGGCATCCGCATTATTATGGATTCGCCCCGGACGATGTTCAATGTCGAAATGAAACTCACTCAGGAGCTCAATCCACCGGGCTACCTGCCCCTGGGGCTCCTTGAAATTCATAAGCCAGGTAAGACTGCCATGATCCGTGCGAAGAAGGAAGTGTCGTCCCAGCAAGTACTGCTTATTCTTCTGTACCGCAAACACAACCGCCAGGAGCTCCTTCCGGGTGACACAGTATCTCCGTTCTTCTTTGGTTAGGCTGCGGCTCAAGTAGGTTATCACCCGCTCCTGGTTGCCCTGCTTCTGTGACAGTACTGCTCCCAGCCCGGTGTCACTGGCGTCCGTGTCCAGGATATATCGGCCTTGCTCCCTAGGGTACCCGAGTATCGGTGCCGATACTAGGCGGTTCTTCAGCTCTGCAAATGCCTGTTCTTGCTCCGTCTGCCACCGGAACGGCACCCCTTTTTCCGTCAAGTGGTTCAGCGGCGCTGCAATCTCGGAGAACTTCGGCACGAACTTCCGGTAATAGGAGCAAAGTCCCAGAAAACTGCGCAGCTCCGTCAGGTTGGTGGGTGTCCGCCACTTCCGTACTGCCTCCGTTTTTGCCGGGTCGGTGCGGATACCGTCTCTGCCAACTATGTGACCTAGGAAAGACACCTCCGGCTGGAAGAACTTGCATTTTGACGGTTTGACTTTTAGGTCTGCCTCTCTCAGCTTGCTGAACACCTCCTGAAGATCACGGATGTGATCCTCCAGGGTCTTGCTGTAGACTATGATGTCGTCCAGATATATGAGGCAGGTCTTCCAGGACAAACCGCCTAGCACCTTCTCCATCAACCGCTCGAACGTACCCGGAGCATTGCACAAGCCGAAACTCATCACTTTGAACTGGTAAAGGCCGCCAGGAACACAGAAGGCCGACTTTTTCCGGGCGTCTTCATCCATCCCGACCTGCCAGTAGCCACTGGTCAGGTCGAGAGTGGAGAACCATTTAGCGTCTGCACAGGCTGCTATGGTGTCGTCTATTCTCGGCAACGGATAAGCATCTTTCTCCGTGACTGCATTTAACCGCCGGTAATCGACGCAGAACCGGGTGGTTCCATCCTTTTTCTTCACGAGGACAATCGGTGAAGCCCACGGACTGCTACTTTCTTCAATGACGTTCTTGTCTTTCATCTCCTGAATCAGACTGCTCACCAGCTCCCTCTTGTCTGGCGGAATTCGTCTGGTTGGCTGCTTAATCGGCCGGTGACTGCCCGTGTTTATCTGATGTTGTACCTCGTTGGTCTGCCCCAGTTCTCCGGCATCATTACTGAAGGTCGGCTTATTCCGAAATAGGAGGTCGGTTACTCTCTCGCGGAAATGACTCGGCACTGCATCCTGGGTCTGCTCTGCTAACTGCCGCAGCTTCTCGTACCCGCTCCAATTCCGCCCGGCCTCCGACTCCGTGGAAATCTGCACCTTCCGGCTCCGCTCCGCCAACGGCACAACACTGCAACCGGCTGCTAAGGTGGTCATCGTCGCCAACTGCGCTCCTTTCTTGATGATTACCGGCTCTGCCATCACGTTGATCACTCGAACCGGGACTGTTCCTTGCTTTATCCGGGATAAAGTTCTCCCGATCAGCCAAGGTCTTTTCTCCGTAGGCTCCTGCGGCATTTCTAGTACTCCTTCTGCTTCACGGACACTCTCTGCTTGTCCTATAATCAGCTGTTCCGTTTCCGGCGGAATTTGGTAATCTGCTACAGCGTTGATCGGAAACGGCTCCCTGGTCTGCTCGAACATGGTGAGGAACACCTCCTGGCTGCCCATCTGCATGGTCATCCGGTCGAAGTTTATGCCGGATACTCGGGAACGGATGAAATCCATCCCCAGTATTCCTTCGTCTTCACAGTCTGCAATCTCGAACGTCACGGTCTCAGCTACTCCTGCGATGTTGAGTGGGAGTTCTTTCCGGCCATGTGTCCGTATGTTACTTCCGTCAACCATTGAAAGACGAATCGGCGACCGCTTCAGCTTCATTCCGGGTTTCCGGATCCGTTCCCAGGTTTGTAGGTTGAGCATTGTGACAGTGCTGCCGGTGTCGATTATCAGCGTTACTGGCTCTCCGCATACTCTGGCTGTCACACACATGCCCACCTCGCCCCTGGGACCGGGTCCGTGAACCACCTGCCGGTTATGGGGGTGTCCTCTCTTCCGGGTCCCGGATTTCCCCTTTTCCGCGACCCGCTCTAGTTTTCCGGCTGCTGCTGCTGCTGTCGTGGCTGCTGCAATTGTTGCTGCTGCTGCTGCTGCGGCTGCTGCTGCTGCTGCTGTTGTCGCGGCGACTGCTGCTGTTGTGGTTGACGCCGCTGCTGCTGCTGCTTCGGCTGCCTACAGTCTCGGGCAAAATGCCCTTTCCGGCCACAGTTGAAACATTCTAAATCCGCTCGGGAACTGCGCTGCTGCTGCTGCCGGCTAACCGCTTCCTTGACCTGAGTCATCAGATCCGCCATCTGCTGCTGAGTCTGCTCGGCTTGCTTCCGCAATTCGTTCACCTGCTGGCTCCACTCCGGCTCCGTGTTCAGCTGCCTCGTCCGGTGTCGCTCCGCTGGTCTGCTGTTGTCCGTTTTCATGATACTCTCATACTCGGTAGCGAAAGCCAGGGCCTGCGACAGCGTTTCCGGGTGGCTTTTCAATACCGACAACCGCATATCTCGGTTAGTCAGGCTGTTGCAGAAATGCATCTTCATGAGCACTTCTGTTGTTGCCGGATCTGCTTTTGGGTAAGCTAGCCGCGTCTTGCTCCGTATGTCTCTGGCCAGCTCGGACAGCTCCTCCTCCGGCTGCAATTTCCGTGTCTGCAATTCTGCCTGGAAAACAAATGTTTTCTCCCCCGGACAAAACTGCTGTTTTAATGCCGCCGTATCAAAGCTGCGTCTCTGCTCCGCGGACAGATCCAGTAGTATGCTGCGGGCGTTACCCCTCAAACTGACACATAAGTTCAGCGCCTTTTCCTCTGCTGTCCAACGGTAGTACCGAGCGTATTCAAGGAGGTGAGCCTCATATTCCGGCCACGGATCAGTTCCGTCGTATGTCATTAATCTGGCTACTCCTGCCCTTGGTGCTGGCTGTTGTACTGCTTCTGCCTGCTGCTGCTTTCCGGTTACTGCCAGGTGCTGCTGAAACACCTCCATTTGGGTCGCCAATAATCTGGTCAGGTTGTCGACTAAGTTCTCTCCGCCTTCCGGGTCCGCATCCGGTTCCCGATCGCCAGCCTGGTCCGGAAAGTTAACTTCCGCCTCTGCTAACTGCTCTGCAGGCTGTTCTCCTTGAGGAACCCGGAGGGGCTCGTCTGCAACTGCTTTCTGCATTTCCGGCTGCAACAGCTTCCGCTCGGCAGGACGAACCGCTTCCTTTTCCGCAACCGGCATCTGCAACGGCTCAGCTCCTACTGCTCCTACAGGCTGCTCCGTGTCCGACACGGCTGCCTTCAGCTGCTGTTCCGCCAATTTGCCCCGTCTAGTAGTCATACTGCAGATGATCCCACCGCTGCCACCAAAAAGTTGTAACGGGTTTGAACCCTTCTGTGACGTCTTGATGAACCGGTTTTCTAGGGAGGTGGGTGAGTTGTTGTTTAACCGGAGCTGAAACGGTAAAACTCCGGGAAACTGCTACTGTTGTACGGTTGAACTCCGGCTAGAAGTCTCTAAGGTTGGTAGCGTGGTCTGGAATGGACCTCTTAACCGTTGCCCGACTGCTAATCTGCAACTGCACCTGTAAAGTAAGGATCCGGAGGCGTTTCCGTCTCCGGGTACTGCAACTGCTCCGTCGGGAAACCGCTTTACTGCAACAGCTCCGTCGTTTTCCGTCTTACTGCAAACTGCGACTGCGCCTGGAATAAAGAATCCGGGAACGTTGCCGTTTCCGAATACTGCAACCGCTCTGCCAGGTTCCGCCGCACTGCAATCTGCTCCGGTTGGCTCCGCCTCACCGCAACCTGCGACTGCACCTGAAATGGAGTATCTCGGAAGTGTTCCCACTTCCGGTTACTGCAACCGCTCCGTCAGGTACTGCCTCTGCAACTCCGTCGTCCGGTACCGCCTCTGCAACTGCTTCGTCGTTCCCGTCTCTGCAACTGCTCCGTCCGATACCGCCTCCGTAGTTGCTCCGTTGATTTCCACCTCCGTCTCCGTCTCCGACTCCTTCCTCGGTGATCTGGGTTCTTAGATCACCCTAAGACGTCGTTACAACTTGGTCTTAACCGACTGTAGTCTTATCTCCCTTTACTCCGTATAACTGTCTTTTCCGGGAAACTAACTTTATTATAACTTCCAGTTCCCTAACGAACACGGAAAAACAACTCGGTTGAAGTTTTCATGTTTATTTTCCAAGTTCACAGTCGGAAGACTTAACTGCTATCATCTGGATGACTCTATCCGGAACAAGGGAGTACTCTGCTATGGGAGAAGGGGTCTGCACAGGTCGACGTCAGGACACCAACTCCGCCGTCCGCTGTGAAGCGGGGGCTTTTATAGACCTGAGACCCACGTCACGTGACCAACCTATTGTGACGTCATAGTCCGCCAAAACACTGATATTTTCCGGATTTCTAAAAACACTCTAGAACCAATCAGTGGCTGACACGTCACCTTTTAAACCGAAAATGAGGCTGATCACATGACCTTCCGGAAATAACGTCATTACGTTTTTGTACTCCATTGTTCCGGCTCCGTGTCCGGTTCCGTCTCCGGTTCCGGCTCCGTCTCCGGCTTTACCGACATCATAAATTACTAGGTTCCGAGACGGAAAACCTTTAAAACATTAACAATACGGAACCGTATGAACCTTTAAACACATATACACCCTAATAAACGGTTATTTAACCATAATATCACAAAACACTAACATAATTACCTAGGGGAAACCTTTGGGTACGCCCCAAAACCGTTACAATATGTATCCTTCGCGGTTTCGCGGATATGCCCATATACTTCTCATTTTATTACCTGATTTATCACTGGTCTGCTGCCCAACGTTAACAAAATTCATAGTCCAATTCCGAACAGACATCTCGGGTGTATTCAGAATTACCAAAGCAAGGAACATCCCATGGGCTGATACTCGCAAAGGCCATAATATAACTTCTAATTTATCATCTAATATCATCACAACAGAACAGTAAAGTTCCATGGAACTGGTAGAAATATTAGACCCACGTCATATGACGGGCAACGTTGTACCATATGGTCGTAGTGCTACTTTTATAACCTTTGTAGATTGGAAACAGCACGAAACTACGCGATGAAGCTAGATATAGATGTGTACACAGAACATTTTATATTTTATAATATATCAAACGAACAGCAGCTCTAAATTAGTTAGAAAATCAGATATCCGAAAATGCCATCCCAAGGTCCCAAAATCCGCTTAGTTAGCAGTTGAAACACAACGAAAGTCCGCCTCATTCAAAACATTAAGTGTTGAAATGATGACCTGTTCGTGCCTCTGGCGAAAGCAAGGTTTTAAGAGCCTGTTACAAATTCCCCATGATTTCCTGTGAGAATAAAAAGGCAATGCACCCAGCTCAAGCAAATCTATATCAACAGACCGTACCAGATTTAGCGGCAGAATCAGCCAGTGTGTGCCTATTGCCTACAAGTACAACCTGTATGTGGAATACACCACAATACATCAATCACGGTTAATAATCGAGTGCCATCGAATACCACAATCGCAATGATTGAACCTGTGACTTCATCACAGACCACGATGATATTTGGAAAAATCATACATCAACTTTGACACTTGTCAAAATGCAATCTATGAGTCACACACAAAACATTATGGCGCCCGTTCGTGCCACAAAAAAGAGAATTTATTTTTTTTCTAACTCATACGTATGAGATAGTATCTCATACGTATGAGTTACTAAGTCATACGTATGAAATAAAGTCATACGTATGAGATAAAAAGTCATACGTTTGAGATACTAAGTCATACGTATGAAATAAAGTCATACGTATGAGATACTATCTCATACGTATGAGATACTAAGTCATACGTATGAGATAATAAGTCATACGTATGAGATAGTATCTCATACGTATGAGTATGTCATAGTATCTCCTACGTATGTCATAGTATCTCCTACGTATGACTTAGTATTTCATACGTATGACTTAGTATCTCCTACGTATGTCATAGTATCTCCTACGTATGACTTAGTATTTCATACGTATGTGTTAGTATCTCCTACGTATGACTTTTTATTTCATACGTATGAGATAAATAAAAAAATAACTTCCTTTTTTGGTGGCACGAACGGGGCGCCATAAAACACAAACCATGTTGAAAATCACGAGTCAAACCTTCCACAAACC
Organism: Terebella lapidaria; assembly: GCA_949152475.1. Taxonomy (NCBI): domain Eukaryota; kingdom Metazoa; phylum Annelida; class Polychaeta; order Terebellida; family Terebellidae; genus Terebella; species Terebella lapidaria. Next base: position 1,451,509 of record OX424568.1, on the reverse strand, counting down.
TGTCAGGTTAAATATCAGGCCAAAGGAACAACTGAGACAACAAACTTGGATTACATAAAATATAGAAGTACATGCAAAATGAAAGTTGATAGTTTGTGATATAAATGGGCCTTACATCATGTGTACTTCTTAGCTGCATGATAGAGTTGATGGAAACTCAAGTTGAGACGTTTTTTTGTCACTGGGGCGAAGGCTGCATGGAGGAGTTCACTGGGCTTATACGAAATTTGTAGTTTCAAATTTTATGGAATATGTCTACCGCTGGAAGATATCTACAAATATACAGTTTTGCATTAACACAAGTAAAATGTTGAAACTCACGAACTTCATCCTGTCGTTGTTACTTAATTAAGAAGTTCACTATTTGTCCGCCAAAATCAAATACAACCATCCCGGTAGCGAACCTTTGGAGGCTTGCTAATAACTCTGGTCATTTACCAAGCTCAGTGCTTTTCATTCCCCCTCTTCCTCTTCTCCTCCCCAGATCCGTCATTTGTCAGCAGAACAGCGAGGCGGGTGACAAATTATCCCTTCCCGAGGCAGGCAGCAGCAGAACAGCACAGCTCCGAGCATGAGAGTGACGGACAAGCTAGACCCCAGTCAGTCTGTCCGGCAACACTGCAACAGCGACATTGTCGGTGGTTTGAGATACATGTACATCTTTTAAAGGAAGGACCATCGGGAATTTGAATTCGGAATTGAATAATGTGATTTGTGACCATTTTTATATGGCAATATGACAACATCGTCAAGTGGTGAATGTTCAGGGATATAAGTGCACATAAATACTGAAGCAATGACGTGGATTATAATTGACAATGGTTATGTGTTTGCAATATAGTAAAATAGATATTATATTCTGAAGACGATTAGATCTGGTTGCATGGATATTGCAGTATAGGGGAATACATAAATAGCTGTCAAAATGTGCACAGATGAATTGGATATGAAAATCAATCCTCCGGATATTTATTCGAAGTCTCTGCCTAATATACCGACTACATTTGGAGGCAGATTAACAAGTTCACCATCTCGTCAATTTGGTAGCAGGAATATTCATAAAAGAAGTATGGATAAATTATTGGGACTCACAAAATATCCTTCAGCCAGTCACCTGCCAAGAGATCCAACACAACCCAACAGTGGCAGCATTTCTGACATTCACAGACAGGTGGATGGTGATGAAGAGGAACTTGATTTCTTCCCAGTGAATCCAGATTTTAGATGTCGATCAAACACTTGTCCAGAAAATCAGGTGTCACCTCGGAAAGTTAGAACAAAGACTCGTCATCGACCATTGACGCCGCCACCAGGGGTCGCCACTGACAAACAAACAGAAATTCAAATGCTGAAAAATACAGTCAATAAGCAAACCAATAACCGGACGGTTCCATTGTGTATACCAGAAAATACCAAGAACTTGGATAATACACAATGAAAATCTGGGAGTTATGTGTTGAAGCAATCGGCGATAACAGTAACAGGAATGATGTATTGGTTTCTGTGTTTGTGTTAAAATTGTGAATATAAAAAATATAATGTAAAGTCGCGCAATCTCGAGGTTTATCAGCCCGAGCCATTAGCTTTTACTAGTCGACATAGTCACATCATTTTAAGGCACACTTATGGTGCAAGGCACACTTATGGACCAATGAGTCTGATTATCATTTCTATACCTCTCAGATTCGAGCAACAGTTAAAAATCATAACAGGACATAATTCTCCGACAGAGATGTGTTCCCTCGATATCCTGTTCTTTGTCATGTTATGTTCTCTTGATATTACACGCCATTATGTCACCAAATGATATGTAATACAATCAAGGTCTATGGCAGGACAAAAAACACAATCTCTGCATATAACAGCTCAAGTCACGACCCGGTTTGCTGGCACACGTAAAGGAGAACATTTATCTTGAATATGTGTGAAACTTTCACTTTTTATCAAGTGTCCTCAACATTCACACTACTGCATTCGTTAATGGTGTGTGTGATTAGTGCTAGACAAACAAACATATTCATGTCTAGAACAACTTAGATTTCTGGATGTCATAGGCACTGTGCACTCATGTGCAGGATTTACTGCTGACCTACAATAGAGCGAAAAGATGCAATAACTACAATATACTAATCTGTTTGACCTTTTGTTTCTTGACCTCATTTCAAGATTCTCCAAATACGTCACTCTTAGATAATAATTTTCTGAACATCTTTGGTGTAATATTACATGATAATAACAAGGGTTTATAATGTCGAATGTACATCAATTGTTCTCTATATTTGATATTGGTGTAATTAAACAACACAAATTGAAGGCCAATTCGATTGTTTATCGCATGCTGCATGATTGAAGAGATTGAATAGGAGTGGCTTGGTGAGTTATTGGATTTCACGGATGTACTGACTTATGAGATGATAATGGAAAGCGTGCTGAACGAATTGAACAGACTGATGATTATGATAAAATAGATTCTTAATAGGAAAAGTGTTGAACGAGATTGACGACCATGATAAAACAGATCATAGCATGACAAAGTAATGAGAGCTATTAATTTATTTGACCAGCTCGTCAATTTATTTGCATGAATATTTGATGATTCTTATCACTATAGGCACCAGAAGCAGTCCATTGAATGACATAATGTCCTGATTTTATGGATACAATGAACAATGCAACGAATAGTTTGTTTTATTTGTATAGCGACCTGATGGAAGACGTCATTTAGAACGTATTATAAGACATATTGGGAATATCAGTTTGTGCGAAAGTCTAACAAAAGAAACTAGTTTCTTATGCCCTAGAGGATAATATCATAATTTTATACATCCCCCATATTTAAATTGTATTCATGGCATCATGGGAAATTCAGGGTACACAAAACTCTAAAGGATGAACTTTCCTAGGCTCAATCAAGCTGAATTGATTTGATTTGTATAGAAATTTCATCCTACTGGAATCAACTATCCTGATTATATATTCTGTATGTTGCACTCCGTCCACTCTTCTGTTAATGCTCTTTGGTAACATGAACAATACCACGTACTCTGTATGATTCCTCCATAATAATTGTTTGATGGAGAAATCCAATATACTTGCTCTCTGTAAGATTTCTGAAATGGATCATTCATATTGACTTGGCAATATGAAATACAGAAATGATGCCATATTACCAGAAAAAAACAGTTGCTCAGTTGTTTGTGTCAAACTGACAGAAGGCCTCAGGCAGACACACATTTGCGGTAGTATATTGATCAATACACTCAAGACATCCTCAAGAACAACATAGAGAACTGGTAATAATGTGGCTTATGTCGTCAGCATGTCTCAGGCTTGTATACATACATATTTAGAGTAGGGGTTAATTAGCTTAGAATGACGGAATGACAAGATGCTTCTCGAAAATGCGAAACATATAAACGGAAAGGTGAAAAAGTACATTCAGGTCTTCTCGTATATAGGCAGCGATATCACTGGTATTTTAAGGTGTGATTGCACGTAACTTACCGGTGACTGCATTGAGGCACTTTTCCATTGACTTATAATGTGAAAGTAAAGGTAACAAAATCACCAAAACAATACAATCCCCTGACCTAAAACTTGGCTACCACTCACACAAATACGCATGGATGATGAACCGAGACATGGTTTCATGATTGATATCACGAAAGCTGTGCAATTTGATGATTAGATAAATCATTTTATACGTTTCACCAAAACGAAGATTCGAGTGTTCTGCTTGACAAGCACTGGCTGTTGCATATATTTATTCCTTGTTGTCGTCAGAATAATGAGAATATCTAGGGCTATACTTTCTGTGAGATGAATACAATGAGCTGAACATTCATAATCCCAAACACCTCGGTGCACCCGAGTGCATATCACCTGTGAGTTTTACTGGCCCCACTAGCTATTTGCTGCACAACATAATCCTTTCGCTCGCATTGTTGTGAGTGTATTTTGTAGACTGAGAAATAGGTCGGAAAATGACATATGAAAATGATGAATTTAACAAATTTAACATTGCTTAGTAAGAAACAGAGTCTCGGTTAGTAATCCTTGATGGCTAACAATCAGAAAGGCAAAGTTTCACGTTGGTTGGAAGTGTGTAAATTCATGAATTTGTTACCTTTATATTTACATTATAAGTGAATGGACAGCTGGTCACTGCCAGGTTCACGACGATCACATGCAATCAATCCTTAAAGTCCTAATAACAACAAAATGCACCTTTCCACTGAAACACCAGCTGTCATTTGGAGAGTTCTGGATGAAATTACTGCATTGATTGTTTGTCTCATCAACATAAGGGAAAAATCTGTTATTAATCAATGAACCACATAATCAAGATATTCTGAACAAGACAATTCCAAGTATATACAACCTAAATACCCATCTATTTTAGTTTTTGAAACTATCCAACTTTCCCGCCAAAATTTCGGCCAAATTTCGAAATTCTATTTGTTCTGTTTATATAACATGCATGTTTGTTTCTATTGCCAAATATCGTATTTTACGTTTGTTATTGGTCTCATCAAAATCTGACTATTTGTGGTAATAGATTGATACTTACTTACATGCATGTAAATTATAGAAAATCCGTCGGGACTTCACATCACAGTTATTGAAGACTTTCTCCTGCTATTGAAACAATCAGTCGAAATCGCAAATCAATTTGTCCCGTTCATTGCACGGTCTGAATATAGTATGTTTTGTGGGATTGTCGCTATGACCTTGACCAAACGGAAAGCCATGTTGGTCGGAGTTCATACTTCCAGTTCAATGCTCGTTTGTGAATTGTGGAACCAGGGATGGTGTGACACATATTCAGTATCATTTTAGTTCAAACAGCATTTTTTATTTGATAAAAACTAACCCCTAAAACACGAGCTATCACATATCACTTTACACTTGCCGTTCTTTCAATTTTGCCAATAAATATTTGGGAATAACTTTATTCAGCTAGAGAAAGATTTAGAGCGATATGTGAAATAATAATTTTGTGGGTTACTGGAGAAATGACCTAAATTGAGCAAAACTGACCACGTGGCATTGTTCATCCCCAGAAGGACTGTATGACGTCACCAAACGTCATTTACGGATGTATGCACAACGAGACTGTCCATCCCTACTTCCCATATCACATGATGCCTTCATCATTATAAATGCCAGGAGACATTCTGCAAACAACATTTTGGTCAGGTGTTTTGTAATTCAAAGGAAACACGCGTAGGCACCCATTCGCCATGGAATTTGATGAAGGATTATATTTTGAATTTGAGTGTTTTGGTACAAAGATAATAGACGTGGAATCAATACCCAGTATTAAGTATTCCGAGCAAACAAAACAGGGTCCGTTATCCAATCTCATAGTCCGGGGACAGAAAGTCATATCAGGAATACGAAGTGAGAGAAAACAAAAATGACCGGGAAACTCATGAACCCCCAAAAATGGCCATTAGGAGGTGAAATAAGATGTTCCGGAAAGAGTGAGCATTTCCTGCCCCACTAGTGGCACCCGTCATGAATTCCCCAAAATTAACATGAAAATAGATCTAGTTGCATGGCAGACATGGATTTGCTGTATTTATCCACCAGATCACGATGACGTCCATAGAATTTCTTAAGCGCAGCTATAAGTCTTGGTAAAACATATCCTTGTCGCAGCAGTTTAGAGACTAGCTGGGCACTTCGATAGACAAAGTCCTCATATTTGCAACTAGCTCTGGAATAGCGTATAAGTTGAGAAACAAACACACCATATGCCGGTGATATAGGAATGTTGCTGCTTAGAAAAGGGAAATTGACTATGGAAAAATTGAAATCATCACGTTTGTCATATAATCTAGTTGACAGGTTAGAATCATTATCAATCTCCAACCTCAGGTCTAGATAGTTGGAAAAATTAGCGGAGTCTGTAGTATCTTTAATATCAAGTTCCTTAGGATATATGACATCCAATTAATCACCAAACTTGGGATTATTTAGCGACAATACATCATCTATGTATCGGAAAGTGAAATTAAAATTACATGTTAGTTTCTTAGAACCTCCTCGTTGTAAATTTTGGATAAAATCTGATTCATATGAGTATAAAAAACAGGTCTGCCAATAATGGTGCACAGTTTGTACCCATGGGAATACCAATAGTTTGTTGAAATATTCGACCACCAAATTCCACAAAAATATTATCAATCAGAAAATTAACCATATTTACCACATCTATTTCAGTATATTTGTATGGGGCATCAGAGTCGCCTTTAACAAAATAAGCGGTATTATATTTAACTACAATATAGTGGTACCGACGTTGTCCCTTTTTAGAGAAAAATGAATTATTGATTAGTTTTTTGAGCTGAGACTTCAGTTCAGAATGAGGTATAGTTGTATACAAAGTGGAGAAATCAAATGTTTTGATAGACGTTACTTTTGAAAGTGTGTGAGCATGTAGATATTCCAATAAAGATTTGGAATTTTTTAATATCCACATTTGGTTTATACCACTTCTAGAATAGATGGTTTCAGAGTACTTTTGGAGACCCTGTTTAATTTTAGACAATATAACAGTTAATATTTTAGAAAGGGCTTTGGTAGAACATGACGCTGAACCTGAAATATATCTTTGTTTGTGTGGATTTTTGTGCAACTTTGGGTTCCAATATAAGTTTGGTAGATTAGAATCTTTACATGAGGTAGTAATACCAAACGAATGCAATACAGACACATGATTTGATAAGATATCCTGTTTAGGCACAGTAATGGCTTGGTATGTACTATTGGAATTAGTATTGTTGGCAATACCCAGTTCGTCAAACAGACACTGTATATAGTATGCTTTACAAACTAAAACAACATTATTAGAAGCTTTATCTGCAGGGACAATGACGAACCTTTCTTGAAGTGTCAACAAACTATTAGTAACCACGGGATCATTGAAGACAGAGCTATATTTAGTACTAACTTACTTTGACAAAACATTAATGCGTTTGTTTACCAATGACCTAATCTGTTTGACCCATTCTGACAGAGAATCAGTTTCTGCCTTTTCTCGCTTTGTCCATTTTCTGGCATGCTCCTCAACTGCATCCATGATTGACTTGAAATTGTATCTCCATGAAAACGACGTGGGCTCTCTATATTTGGGACCTTTGGACAAAATGTCTTTCAATGATTCAATCAAGTACAATCAAGCAGAAATAACACGTCACAAAATTGGGATAGTACGGTAACAGTCCAAATTGTTTATGCTGAATGTTCGATATAATCAAACAGATATTCACATATATAGTTCATTCAATATACACACGCTTCTATTTAGCAGAATTGGAACCAATACCAGAAACAAAGTATTATGAATGAACAAACCGATCTCTTCCTCCAATATCTGAGTCTGGTTATAGGCAAAGTCGTGAAATTGCTCATCGTTTAGAAGATTTGCCTCGGGAACTCACAAGATATCTCCTGTATATGGACGACAATACATTCACATGACAACGCTATACAATATACCTGCCTATCGGGACTCAGTTGTTCTTAAGATGTCAAATAGGGAGCGCAAGTCTCGTTTCCGCCATTTTGAAGAAACCACTTCCGGTGGCAAACAAACATTGCGCAATCGTGAGTGGGCGTAGACGCTGTATGTAGGCCAATTGGTACGCCCCTATCCGGTGGCAAACAAACATTACGCAATCGTGAGTGGTGGATACGGAAAGTCGGCGGCGACATAGGAATTAGATATAGTAGTAAACCATGGCCTAATACTACGAATCTGACATTCCCAATACCTAAGTCTCCATGGTATATATATCTAAGGACTATTCCGTAATAATCAGAAACATACGATATTACTAGATATGTACTAAACCATGGTTTGAAACTTGCAGTTCCCAATACCCAAATCACATGTCCCCACCGGCTTTCCGTAGGTGGAAACGCTGTTTGACAGTTTGTACAGTATTTTGTAGCCGTGAACATGGCCCTGTCTATACGGTACTGGGCAAACTACACTTCTGAAAGACCCAAACTTCAACGGAAATCAGAAAATTCGGTAGCAAGTGACCACGTACTTCGGTTTCAAACAGACAATAGCGTCCTTACAGCTGTTGTACAGGCTTCTATGAAGAACAAGTCTTACAATGTCAAGGTTAGTAATCCACAACACATTGACATACCCAATGACGTACGGCTACGCCGCCCCACCCAACCCTATTCTACTATTCAGTTTTCCCAACCACTTCCTACTGCTTGCTGCTGCCCTCACCCACCCCCCCCCCCCCCCCCCCCCACACACACAGATCAACTTCTAATCATAAGTAAATGACTAACCGATGGTCGACCCCAGTTTCCAAGAGTCAATCTAATATTATGTTATAATATTATCAATACAATGTAGTTTTGAAATTGTTATAAACATAGACTTGGCGTAGGAAGAGACTGACGATAGTTCTGACGCCTAACGTTAAAGCAGGGTCTTAGTCTAAACCTGGACCCGGTGTATCCTTTCAGTATTGTAAAGCCCGGTGACTTAGTCTAAACCTGGTCACTGTGTAATTTGGGAAACATTGCATATATTTTGTGAGTGATTAACTCGTCGTATATTGGTAATAAAACCCGTGTCTTTGAATATGTCTTCAGCACTTTTCTCTAGCCAGAGATATACTATGGAATTGCGGACGTCTCACCAATAATAATTGTCTATAGCTTTCGGACACAGAGACGAGAGGTACTGCACAAGAACTTTACGAAAAATAAACACAATGAGAGAAAATAAACAACACCAACACACGGCACCAAATAATCGTAAAATCGCTACAATTATAATTTGATTATAATTCATGGGCACTATAATCAGGGGTGGATTCAGGAATTGGCGAACCAGGGGGCGTGAAATCAAACGGTCTGGATGGGGGGGGGGGAGGGGGGGGGGGTCGTAAACTCCCTGTGGAAATTGTGGATTTTACAATTTTTTTAGGGCGAATTTGGTGTGTATATTTTTAGGCTGATTTTGGTGTCATTTTGACATATCATACTTCATAGTTGGTGCATTCCACTTCGGGGCGAAGGTCAAGAAATCCCAGAGTTTGCTTTAATTCCCGTGATCCTATTTGGAACAAAAATTTAACATCAGGGTAGATTGCCAACATTTTCAATGTAAAAGTATGAAGTTTGGTGAAAAAATGGATATATAAGTTTCAAATTGATTTGACTATCCTGAACGAAATATAGTGAAAAAATATTTATGGTTTTGTGTTGCTCTTGACTGTATATTCAAAAATAAATAATCTGAAAACGGGAGTTCAACGTCCTGAGGTGTCAACGGCGGAAGGGTTGGAAGATTGCCCTCTTTATAATAGACTACATAGAGGCTTTAATAGACGTGTGCTGATCCCATACCAAATCAAGGGTTGACTGAAATCCTTACCGATAAATATTTCAATAGGTAAATCCGCAAAATTACACAATGTGCATATTAACAACGACAAAGCTACACAATCAGTGGTCCCCCTCAGATAAGACCTACCCTTCTGCCACAAAATTTAGGTCTTATCTAAGGGGATGTCTTATTAGAAGGGTTCATTTACATGTGAACGTTATTCTAGCGCCACACAAAAAGGTCTTTACAGAGGGGGGAGTCTTTATTGAGGGGGGTATTATCTGAGGGGGACCACTACTACTTGTAGATTCACCTGGGGGATGACTTCAGCGTCACTAAGACTTCTTGTGAGTGCCCACTGCAGAACGCTCAGTGCCACCATGTGGCAGCTGCTTTACTTTTCGGGTATGTACCTGTATATATGTTCATACATATTTTATTGTTGTATATGTGTTTTATGTTTGAATACTGATATATACATGATATGAATCCTAAATCTTTCTAAAATCTACAGATACAAGTGTGTCAGTAAGACTGATGTCAAGTGTACGTGGCTGGCGAAACCTAAATCCCAAAAAAAAGATATCCAAACCATGGAGGATCTCTTCCCATTGAGGAGATCAGAATACAGGTGAGCTGTAATTTTGCGATGATAATGTCAAATACATTTTATTATTGAAAATTTTTGTGTGATGTGGTACACATGTAATATCAATTGATGTATAGGGCACTTCAAAGGCCATTTGACGATGGTGATCGCAAATATATGTTGGATGAGCTGTCGAAATTGGGCCGTTTCATTGGTACCATAATATAGATTAAGTGATATTTGTGTTATAATGTTTGTTGATTATATTAGAATGTTTATAATATTGATGTATTTATTATAGCATTGATGATATTATATTGTATTATAATTTTGTGTTAGACAGTTCACTTTCACTGTTTTTTATTAGTGTAAAGTTTTAACGTCGTCCGCTATCCGGGATCCTCGAGGATAGTCCTCTCACCACAGGTCATCGCGGACGCGCACCCGCTATCCCCGGATCCTCGCGGAAGTCCGCTCACCGAGGGTCACTGCAGGCGCAGTCATTACTCTATCATCAGAACTTTAACCAGGTAGCAGCCCGCCCAACGAGCCCAAACGTACGGACACCACTCAGATACAGGATCATCACCGTGGTGTTAGCTTGTGAGGCTTGGCTCGCCGCGGTCCGCCTCGGGATGGAACCCCGGACAGCCCGACAGTCTGCCAGAGCCTGTGTCGCACCATCCCTGGTGGAGAAGACCGGTGATCCAGAGGGCGTGCGCCCCCAAGTCATCAAGGTCTACCCCAGCTCAGGCTCCCTATTGAAGTCGTCCCCAGGGCCCGCGAGGGCCTTAGCCGCGGATCGAGGACGTAGAGCTCATGACTGAGCTCCCCGTCGTCCCTCTCGCCTTGCTCTGAGACAACTTCCCAGCTCAAAACGGTACCAGAGTATATAAACCCCAATACACGAGGCACGAAGGGAAACTAGGTCAAACCATTGTTATAGTGTATTGGGCGAGAGAGGATTAGAGAGCGTTGCTGGGGCAACGCATGATTCGAGCTGAATCGTCCAAAAATAGACCGTAAAACTGGTTGGTGTTTTGCAAAGACTCCTGCCGCGATCTATGGGCAAAATCGCCACATTAGTTAGGTACCGGTATTGTTTTGCATGTAAATATTAAAAGTGTATTTTTTAACGCAGCAATTAATCCACAGTTTCAGCAATAATCTTCATTAAAGCCAACAATCAACCCATGCAGTAAAATTTTATTTCACAATTTTTTCTGATTTAGGAAATTCACGAGAATGAAAAGTCGCAAATAATTTGTGACTTTACAGTATATAAAAAAACATTATGAAACATTGTTTTTATGTAAATTTGAATGTGGATTTTATTGAAAATAATATCACAAATACAGGTCTTCGGTGGATACTTGAGCCTGAGCCTGCGAAGCCTACTTTGCCTGTCCCGGTGGTAGAAGATCTGATTCTCAGCCAGGAGTATCTCGATGCACCAAATCAGATGTTGTGGCTTCGTCGTACTCTTGTCGTATCTGCAGCCACCATTCAGCAAGTAGCAGCTGATACAGTTGGTCAACGGACTAATACCCTATGGTCGATCGTTCGCAAACTCCGAATCACTGCATCAAACTTCGGCCCAGTGATCTCGGCTGCCAGGAATGGAAGGTTTGGAAGTTTATATTGCTTAATTGCACGAATTACAGAATTACTTTTGAATATGTGAGGTTTGCATGTAATTTTTGTTCAATCTAATTCAATTACAGGCTGTCCGTTTCACTGAAAAAACGACTTCTATCAGCCTACAACTTGGAGGCTGTGAAGGCCGTAGCCTGGGGGATCAACCATGAAGCTGACGCTTTACGTCTTTACCAGTGTGAACTTGGTGCAGCTGTGTGTGAAACAGGTACTTGTATCAAAGCAGACTGTTCAAAATTTTAGTATATTGATGTTGTGCATATTATTAGCATTTTCTGTGACAAAAATGAAATGTTGTTTTCCATATTTTATAATGGTTTATGATATGTTAAACAAAAAATAGGGCCTGTAAGTCACGTGCCGTCACGGTGTGATTCTGGTGGCGAACAAACATACACATTTTGTGTCACCTGAGTAATTTGAGTTTTGAATTGAGTTCTACTCATATTAAACATAAGGTGTGTAAGTTTGTTTGCCACCGGAAATCACACCATGACATCACGTGATTTACAGGCCCTATAATATAACTTTTTTATATTTGGTTTTAGTTGATTATTAGAGGTGATTACTATTTAATAATATATTTTATTTCATAGGTATCTGGTTGCATGAGTCCGGTGTTTTGGGTGCTTCACCAGATGGCATTGTGTTGTGTCCACCATCTTCCGGCAACATTTGTTACCAGACCCCTGAAGCCAGACAACTTGTTCCTGAACTGATCGAGGTGAAATGCCCATATTCTGCAAGTAACATGACCATAGCCCAGGCAGTGAGAAGCGTGAAGACTTTCTTCCTTGGTAATTTAATTGGATATTTTTCAATCTGTTAACTAACTCTATGTGATGGCACTTTTGCACATAACGATTAATCTATGCATTATTAAGGATAAAGATATATTACAAGATATATTATCATATTAATTTTTTTTTCATGTGTCTGATCAGTTTTGAGATTTTTGTTTCAAAAGATTCCCATGATATATCTTTGTGCTGTCTATAAGTTTCGTTGCCCTTGAATCGATATATATGCCGAATATTCTTGTGAGCTTGAATTTGACCTTTGTCCTCAATAAACTGAAACCGATACAAAAGCAAAGAATATCTTTGACAGTACTATAAAAAAATAGTCAGTTCCATTATAGTTTCATATCATTGTATATTAGGCTCTAACGCGATCGACTTACGTAGAGCAAAATTTAGGTGTGAATGATGTGCAAGTATTGTCATGACTTCATGACATCGCTTTCAGCTTACATATAACTGAAACATATATCTTGGGTCCGGTAAGCGCAGACCCCTACGGCTCTATGTTTTTTTTATGTTGCCTAATATTTGTGTTTAACATAACAATCACAATGTGAGTTAGTGTTTAGTTTAGAAATTAATATGGAATGTTTTTATGCATACTTTCAGAAGAAAAAGATGGAGCTCTCTACCTCAAACGTAACCATGACTACTATCATCAAATTCAGGGCCAACTCTACATGACTGGGAGGAAGTGCTGTGATCTGCTGGTTTGGACACCTCTGGATCATGTGATTGTTCGCATCGCGCAAGACAAATCTTGGACACCCAACATCAATGTTCTTGTAGAATTCTATTTCACGAGCTTTTTGCCCTTAATTGTCCAGTAATGTGTAGTCGCTATCATTATTGATAATGGTATGATAAATATGTCGAAAAATGATGTTTCATTTGCATTATTTCGAATAGTTATCAACTACTTATTAACTTTAGTGGTGTTTCATTGATTCCTATTACACGGGTACATATTTCAATGATAATTTCAGACCCCCGAAGACTTCTTTTTTAGTTCAAAGAATTTATTGCATATTAGCCAAATTTAAATATACATAAAATTTGATATTGTGACATCTTTTTTAATATAAAAATTAACTGTGCATACTGTAGCAGTAACAACTTACACATGCGCACTCATTCATTCACACACAATCTACAGTCCACCCCAGACACAGTCACACAACACAGGTACAGAAGCAGTTAACAAATTATGTTGACACCAATATTATAGTACATACATGCTATAATACTATTTATTCAATAGAAAAAAATTTCCGTACCGGGTATGTTCCTTTATAATAGTATTTTGTGTACATTACATAGATGGACATAATATCACAATTTATAAGTGGGACACATATTTCAACCTACAGTTACAAATCCTTGATACACATGTACAAACAGCATATCATAATATTCAGCAAACTTCATTCAGAGCATGAAATTATGAAATTTCTTTGAGCAATGGCGCTTGCAAGTCAACAAGGCAACAACACAGCTGAAATATTTTGGTTGACAAGGACCGATAATTAGCTGGGAAGTGACTCAACATCTCGAAATTTTTTATGCGTTCATTTGCCCTCTCGACATGAATGCGAGCTCTTGCAATTTTGTAGCAGGCAACCGCTTCCTGGGCAGTAAAAGCTTGCTTGTTAGACAAAAATGGAGGGATATTAAGGTGAACACCACTTGGTAATTAATTGATCATGGATTGTAAAACCTTTGTCGGCCAGGATGAGATCACCTGCTTCAAATCTTGACAACACACCCGAATGCCTGACAATGGCGACATCAGATGTTGAACCTGGATATAATTTTGAACAATAATTGATAGAACCATTTGGTGCTACACAAGTAACTGCTTTCACTGTATGTCGACTTTTGTAAGAGCTGTACACAGCAGATTGCACATCTAACTGTTGTGGAATGTCCTGTGAAATCTCAACAGCATCCATTGATGCCCTGGCAGATGAAAACTCTTCAAATGCTTTAGGCAGTGAACCTTTGCATTTAAGTTGACTTGGCAGCCGTTGATCCAGGATTCCATCAAACAACATCTCGTGAAGTGCGTGAATGAGCGTGTGATTGATGTTCGAAACAGTGGTCCTGCTGATGCAAAAGCGGTGCCCCAAATCAGCGTCTCGCAGATTCAATTTCAGCTTCATCAAGACGATGAGAAGTTGATCAGCTTTGCTGATAGACGGTGTCCAGCCACTGTAGTACGTGATCTCGAATCTCTCCAATAGATTTGATATGATGCTGAAGACATCATATGGAAGTGATGTGTACAGCAACATCTGAACATAAAAAAAATTACCAAATAATACATTGCATTAAAAAATTAGCCCAAAGGCTAAGATAGGTTACCGGACAATTATGGTTTGGCCATGGCAGCATTGGCAGGTAACAGACCTTTTACCCATCAAGGTTCGCAGTGTAAACATATGACCTTGGGATTTACCAATCAAGGTCATCCGTATGAACTTCGATGTTACCATTACAAGTATGTGTGCAGCATTTGATATTCTATATGTTGAGTGGAATCGTTTAGGCCGCTCAGGTCAATTTACACATTCCAAGTCAGACATTTGGCACTCAAGGTCATCTGACGTCAAGTTCAAGGTCATCATTAGTTGTGCCATATATGTCTTCCTGTATGTTCATAATGCAAACATGAGCTCTATCTGCAAGCATTTCATCTATAGAGGCAAATCTGGGCATTTTTTTACCCCAAAATGGCTGTTTTGACCTTTCAAGGTCATCCAAGGTCAAATTCGAGGTCACCACACAAAGTCGCCATATATGACTTCCCATTTGAAAATGCCAATTTCTAAGCTCTATCTTCAAGCGTTCCATGAGTACAGTCTTGACAGCTCCCATTATGAAGGAAAAAAGTGCCGAAAATTTTCTAAGTCCAAAATTTTTTTCAAAGGGTGAAAAAAAATTTCCCCCTAGAAATGGCCCAAAATGGATAGTAATGCGATTTGGGGCGAAAAAAAAATTTTCCGCCGACTCGCCAAAAATTCAAAATGGCCGCCACACGGAGATCGGCGAAGCAAGGGCAACAAAACTTATACACGTCACAGAAGTATATAAGAGGAATTTTTTTAAACAAAATTCTCAAAACTGACCAGACAGTTTTTGAGAAAATACAGACCAAATGCAAATTTGAGCATTTTTCGACCCAAAAATGGCTGTTTTGACCTTTCAAGGTCATCCAAGGTCAAATTTAAAGTCACCACACAAGTCGCCATATATGACTTCCCAATTTCAAAGTGCCAATTTCTAAGCTCTATCATCAAGCGTTCTATGAGTACAGTCCGGACAGCTCCCATTATGAAGGAAAAAAGTGCCGAAAATTTTCTAAGTCCAAAATTTTTTTCAAAGGGTGAAAATTTTTTTTGCCTTAGAAATGGCCCAAAATGGATAGTAATGCGATTTGGGGCGAAAAAAAATTTTTTCGCCGACCCGCCAAAAATTAAAAATGGCCGCCACACGGAAACCGGCGAATTTAGGGCAACCAAACTTATACATATCACAGAGGTATATGAGGGGAATCTTTTGAAACCAAAAACTCAAAACTGATCAGACAGTTTTTGAGAAAAAGGCCGTCAAAGTCCAAAATTGCGCGTTTTTCGACAAAAACGGCCGCCATTTTGAAAAAAATGCGAAAATCAAAAAACAAAAAAATACCTCCTTCTCAAAATATTTTTAGGCATTTTTGTGCAAAATTTCAGAAAGATTCGATCATTAACTTTAAAGATAAAAATGTTAACGCCGGACGGACCGACGGACGACGGACGCAACGCCATGCCAATAGGTTATCGGACCAAAGGTCCGGTAACCTAAAAATGTATATACAATACAAATCATCATAATCAGAAGTAATCAAAATATCAATATATAATAGTTTGTTTGAACTATACTCTTTGATTGATTGAAAGTACTGTAAAAGCTACCTGAATAGTATATTTTCATATGAATTAGCATAATTTTTACCTTCTCGTCATTATCCTTGATGTCGTCAATTGTCATTGGATGTTCTTTGTTCACCTCAATTTTTATAGCCTCAAAATCCCTTTCGAGATCTTTAAAACGTGCCTCCAAATCTTGATATTGGGCTTTACATCGAGCACTACATGCAGCACCAGCATAAGAGTGATCTTCATGAATCTGAATTGAAATCCAAATTTCAATCAATTACCTTTTGAAAAAATGATCAAAATTAATATATGAAATGATACAGCCCTAAATACATACATTGATATCAGATGAGTCTTCGTCACTGATACTCTCTGGAACTGCTCCACCAGACTTCCTCTTTCTGGAATATATAAGTGTATTATGTAAATGTTCTAAAATATGCATGTATAATTTAGCATGAATGCCAGTTACACACTTCCTGTCAGAATGTGGGTGTGTGTGTGTGTGTGTGTGTGTGTGTGTGTGGTATGTGACTGTGTATGGTTTGTGTATGTGACTGTGTGTGGGGGTTGTGTATGCGACTGTGTGTATGGGAGGGGGCAGGGATTAGTGTATGTGACTGTGTAGGGGATTGTGTATGTGACTGTGTGTGGGGTTCGTGTAAGTGACTGTGTGTGGGGTTCGTGTATGTGACTGTGTGTGGGGGTTGTGTATGCGACTGTGCAGGGATTTGTGTATGTGACTGTGTAGGGGGTTGTGTATGTGACGGTGTGTGGGGGTTGTGTATGCGACTGTGTAGGGGGGTTGTGTATGTGACGGTGTGTGGGGTTCGTGTATGTGACTGTGTAGGGGGGTTGTGTATGTGACGGTGTGTGGGGTTCGTGTATGTGACTGTGTAGGGGGGTTGTGTATGTGACTGTGTGTGGGGTTCGTGTATGTGACTGTGTAGGGGGGTTGTGTATGTGACTGTGTGTGGGGTTCGTGTATGTGACTGTGTGTGGGGGTTGTGTATGCGACTGTGCAGGGATTTGTGTATGTGACTGTGTAGGGGGTTGTGTATGTGACGGTGTGTGGGGTTC
Organism: Terebella lapidaria; assembly: GCA_949152475.1. Taxonomy (NCBI): domain Eukaryota; kingdom Metazoa; phylum Annelida; class Polychaeta; order Terebellida; family Terebellidae; genus Terebella; species Terebella lapidaria. The sequence goes on along the minus strand of OX424568.1, from coordinate 1,434,091 downwards.
GTGTATGTGACTGTGTAGGGGGGTTGTGTATGTGACTGTGTGTGGGGTTCGTGTAAGTGACTGTGTGTGGGGTTCGTGTATGTGAATGTGTTTGGGGGTTGTGTATGCGACTGTGCAGGGATTTGTGTATGTGACTGTGTAGGGGGTTGTGTATGTGACGGTGTGTGGGGTTCGTGTATGTGACTGTGTAGGGGGGTTGTGTATGTGACTGTGTGTGGGGTTCGTGTATGTGACTGTGTGTGGGGGTTGTGTATGCGACTGTGCAGGGATTTGTGTATGTGACTGTGTAGGGGGTTGTGTATGTGACGGTGTGTGGGGTTCGTGTATGTGACTGTGTAGGGGGGTTGTGTATGTGACTGTGTGTGGGGTTCGTGTATGTGACTGTGTAGGGGGGTTGTGTATGTGACTATATATATTTTTTTGGAAGTTGCGGGACGGGGGGGGGGGGGGTGTATGCGTGTGTATGCGTGTGGGGTTCGTGTACATGTGATAGTGAGACAGGGGGTTTTGATTGTGACCATGTGTCAAGGGGAGGTGGGGGCAGTGCAGGGGCAGAACACTATGTTATTGTTCGAGATTGTTTGACATATATATATATGTAATGGTAATACTGGCATTAGATTATTGATTGATTACCACCTCTTAACTGGTTCAGGATCAGGGAAGTCCATGTATTTCCCAGCGTTGTGGGCAAAATAGATCGGATCACCCGCTTTCAAGCCATCCTTGAAGTGACAGCTGCACAGTCTGTCATTGGGTTGGGATGGAACCCTATCTGATCTCCTGGAATAAAGTGCCAACACTTGTCATTTTCATAAAAAAAATAAGGTTAGTATATTCAGAAATGGATATTCAAAAAAAATTCTGCCAATCATAAATATTTAAAAAACAATGAAGTAATATAATTTTTTAATGCTCAGATATTATATGATATAATATATCAAATGTTTGGACATTTTCAAAGTGAAAATTGAAAGTACCTGCACAGTTTCCCCCACAGAGCTTTCTTGCTGGCCGGGAACCTGAAGAAGTGGCATGCGTCCACACCACTCCTGTGGTTACACCCATAGGCAAAACATGTAACCATGTCTGACTCTGAAAAGATGTGCAACACCAAGTAATGTACATGTTTATGGGGGATATACGCGACCCGACTGCACATGCGAGCCGGCCACCTGTTAGCTTTCGTATAGACTATCATAGCGCTCGGAGTAGCAGTGTGATCACCTGTATGCATGGATGGACGGACATGCCTGGGTGATTGAAGGCTCAAGCGTCGTGGTATCTGGTGCATTGTATGTTTGAGATGCTCGACCAATCATGTTTAATGGTGTAATAAATAAACGATGTTGATTTATTGAAACGTCAAGATTTATCTCATTCAAACTATCACACACACCCCTAAAGGTCACTGGGCTCTGGCAGCCCAAGCGACGCAGAGCGCGTCCAAGATGGCCCACATTGGTGCTCGGGACGAAAACAAACAAATCACGATTATGACAGTTATCTGGGTTGACACACCAAATTGTTTTCTTGTGTTCACTCAGATACACGAGAGGACCCAAATTATGTATGACAACGCACTTGAATACCCCCGAAATATTGATGAGAATCACCTTCAAACATTGACTTTAGCCTTGGCAGTCACCGACCACAAATTTTACCAGGAAGGATTAGCGGTGTTTGGAGGGGATTCTGAGCAATACATCGAGGTATTTAGTTGAGTTATCATATGTAGTTTGGCTCCTCTCGTGTATTAGCATACATACAATACTAACAGTTTATGTGTCAGCCCGTAAATCGGTCATAATCGTGATTTGTTTGTTTTTGTCCCGAGCACCGATGTGGGCCATCTTGGACGCGCTCCGTATCGCCCGGGCTGGGCTCTGGTGGCTTCTTGACAGTTTTTCTGCTTTTTTATTGAAATATTGGGGGGTTTTTTCTGATTGCTTTCCTAAATCTGCCTCCAATCTAGTGAATTGCACTTAGCAGTAATCTGCTTCAGAGCTGACGGTTCGGCTTGGACTGACAATATATATACATATAATTTATTGTCGGCTAGATAGAAATACAATGTATACCTTTAAGATGATGGGTTTCTCCATTATTTCTCCATTATTGAACAATAACCTATATATTAAAACTCCATTAATATGTTATAAAGAAGTGAAGGAGGCTAGAAAACGGCAGATGCAGATGAAGTCATAGCCTTCAGCGATCACACTGCTGCTGCGCGCGCTATGACGAGAGGTAAAACATGGGCGGCCGTGTCGGGTGTAGACCGTTTAAGGATCCCTTATTGTGTGATGACATGCATCAGCACTATGGAAATCAACAAACACAATGATATTCACGTGTTGCAATACAACCCACACCTTTATTGTTCGTATTAGCGCATATTTATACGATTACAAACTATACAACTATACTAACTATACAATCGCATATGCCTGGATTTGTTTACATGGGCGATAATCCAGTGTGTTTAGAATTCACCATCGCCTAGTTATCAGGATATTGACTAATGAGCTAATATGTCATTATTCTTATAAGAATACGTTTACATTATACCACTTTACTGGTTGACTTACTTTGCTTCAGTTTTCTCTCTGTTTTTGTGCAATTCCAAACGTTTTCTCTCCGGTTCTATGAAAAAAGACAACGCAAAGCCGATTTCTATGTTTGCCACCGGAAGTACGAAATCTCGCAGATTCTCGTTCGCGAGCTTACGGCCCCTATTGGTTCAGGTTTCTTTCTCAGTTATGTGCAAGGGACAGCAGAGAACATGGTAAAACGATTTGTCCTCACCAAATGATCGGAAATGTGAGTTATCTTTAGGGTTGGTTATGAGATATTAGGTACTGCAATTGTCCCATTATATTGTTTGTAGTAATCTAATAGTCCATTTCATGTTTTCACAACACACGAGCGAACAAAAGTAGTAACTAACCATTCCCAAACGTTATTTGTGTCGAAACGTGTGAATAATGTTAAATATGCAATGAAAGCTAAGCAATAGGCTGTATATTACTTTGCCAAAACATACTCCCTGAAATCATTTGCGCTGAAGTTAAAACAGTAGCAGAACATGATCTGTCTGATGTGTTGCCTCTTTGATTGCACATTCATCTTTGTAACCAAACGGTATAATACTTCCGATGGTATCAAACACGGTGTGAGTGCTCCTGGGCAAGAGTGATGCCTCATCACATCTACCTGGAAGCCTATCATACCATTTCGGTTGGATTGTGTTGTTTGATGCCTGATGAATATATGCTTACACCTGGCTGGATGGCTGGAACGTCCCTCTTTATACATATAGGTTTATGTCAGAAATGTATGTATCCACATGTCTCATTGCTCAGTCGCACGTGGTTTTCTGATTGATGGAAGGTAGTTCTTGTCATGAGGTATTGTGGAATGTTTCCACGACCACCACATACGTTATTGATTGATTTCTTTCTGCCGGTGAACTGTGATTTATAGGCAATAACAAGACACCATCACCACCTGCTCATACTTCCAGTGTGATTAGTTTTATGGAAGCTATAAACCACACCTAATGGCTATCATACACAATGTCTCTAGTTGAGTGGAGTAACTGAGGTGAACAGCATCATAAACGGAGACATGTGATGACGGAGACATATGAGTGAAAAGATAAGAAGGTGAAAGGAGTCCGAACTATACAACTAGAAAATATTCGACTAATGCCATATTCAGATATACAAGAATAACACACATCATGCACATTGGGGAGAACGAATCAAAATGTAAATTATGATACAGATGATGTCGATCCCAAATAAAGATTACAAGTTGAAGAAAAGCAAATATAAGGCATGGGGAATATTATTTTCTTAACTCACATCATCATTGAAAATAAGGGTACCGAAAAGATTTCAAGTTCAGTTGAAATCAGGTTTAAGAGTAAATTCCTGGCAGATTATTGATATAATTTGATTCGGCCAACCACTCGATGTCTTATGTGTAAGGATGATAAAACATTCACAGGTCGAGGGTGCACAATTTACATGTCTATCGTAATTCAGTTCCTTCTAAATGTCAAGCTGCTTCCGGTTTAGTTCTCAGTTGCATCCTGAGGGAGAACACAACGTAGTTAGAATCCTTCCTTGCCAATTGCTCTACCTACAGAACACTTTGTCCTTGGGATATGCTTGGAAATCCAAGAGCTCTTCAATGTTGGTAATAAACTATTTGGCACTGCGATTGTCCCATTTTAATGTTAAATTATAATACATTCTATGCTTGAACTTTTCCAATACAATGAACACATAACCCAAACGCATTAGTATCCAGCAATTCATGTGTGTTGGAATTTTGTATGGTCGAATATGCATTATGAGCTATGCAATAAACTGTGTATTCCTGTATCCAATCGCGCCACAGCTGAATTTGGTCTGATTTGATTGCACATTTATCATTGCAACCAAACGGCATATTGCTTCCATTGGCATCAATCACAGCGTGGTTGCTCCTGGGCAAAAGTGTTAGCTATTCAACATCATCCTGGGATCCTATCCTACCATTTCATCTGGACACACACCTCGAAGAAGCGTTGAAATGCTTCTCTATACATCATGTGTTTTTATGCAGAAATGTACGTATCGTCATGTCTCGGTGGATGGTCTCAGGTGGTTTCCTGAGTGATCGACGGTAATCTTGTCATGATGAGGGTTGCATGGCGATAATTAATTCAAGGATGTTTCTGGTATCAACAGATTAGTTATCAATTTCTTCTAGAAGTGAATCGTGATTTATAGGCAATAACAAGCGAGGAACACCTGCTCCACCCTCACAATACAATAACTCTCATGGGAGTTGGTTATAAGCCATCCATTTGTCTATTTATTGTGTTGTACTACAAATGTCAACAGAGGTGAAGAGATGTATGGACTGATATATAATCCACATGAATGTTTGCCTAATTTCATATCTAGGTATACATTTAATTGTAAATCAACATTTTCGAGAACATTTTCAAATTGATTAACTAATTGCATAACAAAACACGTTTGAATGAATTGCGAATGAGTCCGTGTTTCAGTCTGTGTTTCTGTGTACCACAAATTGGCCATTTATACTGCCCATCCAATCGCTAAACAGAATACCAATAGCAACAAGTCGCGAGTTCAGCCTAATAAGCATGAAATGGATTATTATATGTGAATTGACCACTGTTGTGCATAGCCAATCGTAACAAAAAATCATCACTCAGGATCATTTTGACCATCTTTAACCTAAAAAATGTCGGTAAGCTACATCTACCTTTGTAGTTCAAGTTGAGGGTACTCTCTCGTGTGAATCGGTAGAATTAGACTCATGGATGACAGCTGCCAAATCTCCGCTGTACCAAAGGCAAAGGCAGTGAGATGTCTACATGTCAAGAATCTCAAGACTACAAAATACCAGCGCCATCATGTCCTCTCAAATTGTGGAAATGGTTCGGGGTTCGTTTTCATAACCGTCCTGAGGGATAGCAGGGAAACAGGAAATACCATTGCTGTACTGCTAACATTCATCAGTGAAAGGGAGAACTGTAAACTGGGATATTTCTCTCAGTATTTCCTAAAGTGGTATAATCGGTTTTTGGTTTCCCGTGTCAAGGTGTCTATAGCTGTATCCAAAACAGCTGTTTATTGTGAACTTCTCAACACGTACACGAATTTGTCTAAGTTTGACATTGAAAATTTGATTTTCAAATTAATTTCGCACGGAACGGTCCCAATGCAGTAATGCAAAATTTAACAAAAGTATATGTATGGTATGATTTAGTGATCAAACCCCAGATATTCAATTTCATTGTTTTGTGTTGAAAATAATGACAATATATAGATATTCGTGTACACAATAATAGTGCATAACAATAGTATATATAGTATGTTTGTTGGTATACCTTGGAGCATGGAATGTGGTATCACGGAATTTCGCTTGTGTCCTATATCATATAATGTGGTTTGGATTTTGAATAAATCATATAATGTGGTTTGGATTAAACAATAAATAATTGTTATTGTTCCTTTGTTTATGTTAGCGCAGATTCACAGGGAGGAACCGTTTGTCTGATTCTATGTGCGTTTGTCGGATTCTATGGGCAAAAAGTCTGATTCTATGAGCAAATTGTCTGATTCTATGGGCAAATGAGCAAGTAAGCGGTGGTGCACCAGTAAAACATGCTGGATCGACGGCTAATTTCTCAACACAATCTGATGGCATATGTTCTGTTTACTTCTTAATTCATTGCAGAATATGATTTATGTTCAGTTTGTTATGTGGTGTTCACCGCTTTTCATATATCTGTCGCACAAAAGTGGAACGGCTAGGCAGTGGAGCAGTTAGCCATCATAAATCATCAAAGACAAAGCGTTTCCAGCTACTAAGCAGGATATCTTGACCACCATTGCACGACAATTATTCCAGTTAACATATTGATTGTTCCTGGACCTGGAGTCAGCTACGTGATCCAACAAAATTGGAAATAGAATAAAAATAACAGAAAAAAAACTGATTCTATGGGAACAAATCTGATTCTATGGGTAGGTTGTTGTTATAGCCATGGAACTAAAAGTTTCTCGATGCTGATCTTGAATAAATATATTATTGAAGCTTGATTTTATGTTCTGTTTCTACGAGAAGGTCAATAATATGGAGGACATATCTTACCCCATAGTTCCATGGTTATCAAATAAACCTACTCATAGAATCAGGTTTGTTCCCATAGAATCAAGTTTGTTGCTGTTATTTTTATTCTATGATCAACTTTGTTTGATCAAGTAGCTGATTTCACGTCCAGGAACAATCAGAATGTCAACTGGACTGATTATTGTCCAGATACCCAGGTAGGTTAGTGTGAGCGCTTTGCAGTTGGTGATTTATTATGGATAACTGTTTTGTGCGACAAATGTATGTACAACGGTGAACACTGCATATAAAACTGAACATAATCCATATTCTGCAATGATTTATGGAGTAAATAGCACAAATGCCATCAGATTGTGTTGAGAAATTTGTCGTTGATCCAGCATGTTTTTTACTGGTTCCCCACCGCTTACTTGCTTATTTGCCCATAGAATCAGACAATTTGCTCATAGAATCAGACTTTTTGCCCATGGAATCAGAATAATGCACATAGAATCAGACAAACGGTTCCTTTGGTGAGATTCGTTCACAATTCGTCAACACATCGTGCGTCTTTTTCGGTATATTCAAACTCCACTGCAGGGTCATGCGGACGTATTTCCGAAGTTGTAAGTGCTATATCATCGAATATATGGTAGCCAATTGATTTAAAACAAATTTCAGAAACATTTTATACTCCTTTAATGTGTAGTTTCGAGCAAGTGCAGCCCCACACTCCGTCAGATTCGAATCACAATATGTACTACATGCACCACTTCAGTGCAATACACATGTGCTTTTTGTATTTGTTTTGCACAAATACCGGTGGATTGTCAACTGTCCAATCTACACGTTTACTACGAAACATGAAGCTCAGAAAGGCACGGTATCTTTGTGTAAAGTTCGTTGACCCCACGATAAAGAGGTATACCCCATTACTGGAGTGTCAGCGAACGTCTTATTTAAACCTTTCAGCACGTTCGCGCCATAACTGTGGTGTCACTACCAGTCTAGTCACCACGTCATAACGCTACATTTGTATCACAGAATATGATCACTGTGTTAATTTTTTCTTCCCAGGACTCGCACAACAGTCCCTCAAGCCATTTGAGTCAAGGTCAAGTCAGTAACCGACTATGAATTATTTGATTCAGTCTACTGCAAAACGGCTCGAGTACAGTTGGGTAAATGTTCGAACTAATCGAATCACACAGTAACCAAGAATCCATGAACGTATCGTATCCAATCAGCTGGATTTTCTGAGGTCTGGTTCACATATTTAAGAATGTTCCTCTTGCAAATTGATATCATGATTTATATGCAACATCATGTTTCCTGTGATCCTAATGAGTATTGGTTTTTTGGGCAATACTTCCTTTCCACACTATTAATTTCGAATGTCTTTACGTTGATTTGTATAAATGCTCTTTGTATAATTATTCATGTTTGTAAATCATGATTTATTGCCAATAAGAACAGTCATGCGACACTTGCTCCGACTCCCAGTCCATATTGGCACTGGGACAGGATATGAGCTATAATCTATAAGGGACCTACATTACATGTTCACTCCCTGATTATATCAAAGTGATATTGGCAGGAAAACTATCTTTTCCAAATCAATAAATTATATGCCTGTGTTCTCAGAAAAGTGATTACAAAACAATTTTTGCTATTTCAGATGGATAAATCAGGCATATGACAGCATTAGCAGCCGCTTTTCTTTTATTTTGTGCGCCACTCAGAGTTACCTCTGACATAACCTGTTTCACGCTCGATTGGCTCGAACATACACGAGTATGCTGGAATTGCACTGCGTCACGGGATACAAAGCACCGAGAATGGCGTTAATGTGAACAAACTCAAAATATCTCCACCAGAAACTCGCAACGAAATCTATTAGAAAGAGGCGTCTGTTTGGGTATACAAGTGCAGATATATGACTGTTATGTTTTATTCTGTTATGGAAAAATCCATAATTAACTGCCAATATCACTTTGAATGCTTCTCCCAACGCCAGGGTGATTGGGCGCTCATTCATAAAACACATCAAGATATGCAGTGAACATTAAGGATGCAGACAAATAAAAGTATATAAAAGTAATTAAAGTTTGGTGTTTGTTTCGATGTCAAAACTGTTGAATGTTCATTAGTTTGGTGTCGTTTCGATTGTTTCGACATTCAGTGGTATAAACCGGTTTGGGTTTTCTGTGTGATAGTTAATCAGTAGCTGATTTATCAATTGCAACACATCTTTCCAAATTTGGAATTAAATCTCAGCTTGTTATAATTCTGGATACAACAGTTTTCAGGTAGGGATCATGTTGCGACGGATTATGGAGAAATATACAGCTCAGTTGCTCGTCTACAGAACCTGTTTCATTATATTTGTTATGCACCCACATCCTGGTCTCCGGGACTCCATTTTGTATATGTGTTTTGAGTGAGTTAGATATATGAGGCAGATATATCATTTTTCCATCACAAGAAGTATACCATTCTAGTCGATCCTAGGTGTATTCCATCAAATGTATGTGATAAGTGTATATAAGTTTCATCTAGTGTTAAATATACCATGGTACGATTATCTGTCCATTGTCTGAGCAAGAACAAAGACCATCAACAAGAACGTGTGGATGCATAAGTCTCTGCGATAATTGCCTATTCTGAGAGCTGGCGGAATACCACTTGCTAAAATGATCGTGCGGGTGCATGGATTATATCCGGTTTCCTATGGTACTTGAGCTTTGCAAATTCATGAACAGAAACACACAAAGCACATAATCTGGTATAGATACTAAGCCCAAAAACATCCATCACAGACAGTGCTGTAGTATTGTTCTCATGTGAACAAAAATACACGATGTTCTGTCTGATTTTTCCATAAATATTTATAATATACGATTTCTCTTAGTGTGCTGAAACCCTATTGTGTTGAATCAATCCATATGAATGAAATTAATTTCGGCTTTTTTTTCTAGAATTGTAAAATCCCGGTGTGTTCATAAGAGATTCATTCCTTGAAAACATCACAATCTGTACTAATGTGGAGATCAATGCATCAGATTAAAATTTCCAAACCCATCTGAGAATGAATAGTTTAAATTAATACACTCGTGGATGTGCAGGAAAAATAAAAAATATAATTTAAGTGTGTAGTGAAAGCACAAAAGATATTGTAACCTATCACCTAGACAAGTCACAAAATGACAGGGCATCAAATATGGAATACATCGCCTTCTTTGAAGAAGTTTATTGGTTCAGTGGTCTCCAAGTGTACCAAGGTATTAAGGAACCCTGTTATGTTCTGCTATCCAACAGAACTTAACAATGCCAAATAGTATCGACAGATTGATTATTATATAGCTAACGTCCAAGGCTTTAACATAAATATGATGAAATTCATTTTGGCATGTTTATTTTCCTCTAATGTGTTCAAATTACTGTCATAGTTACAACCTTTGCCCTGCGATATAACTGGGTCGAAACATGAATCCTGTACCATTTCTAGATTATCTGTGCAAACCCATGCCATATATATGTGTAGCTTAATGATATATGAGAAAACAAAAACATGTCAGAATGTGATAGAAGCAGTAGGTGATCAAGTTTTAGTTGAACCATGTATCAAAACTGGAATCCAGTTTTGATACCTGGTTCATCAAAACTGAAATTCGAAAATATTTTTTATGAATTTTTGTGTGGTTCCTAGAGTGTGGGTAATGTAGTTTGTTGGGTAGCACATTACGGAGCCGGAACCCCTAAGAATTTTTTTTTTGCATCTCTGGTATCGTGGTATACTGACAAAACTATTTGAGCGTGTTTTCCAGCAAGCGGGAAAGATCGAAGATCGAGTGCTTTCTGATGTTCTTCCACCAGTTCAAACGATTTTTTTCTCGCTTGCTGAAAAAATAATGTTTATTTTGAAGCAATATATAATTGGGTATGAAGCTGCAATTTTTCAAATAAATTGGGCTCAAATAAATTCCATCAAATTCAGGACTTCTATTATGTTTATGTCCATATTGAAAGAACCTGAATTGCGTTGATTTGGATTTGGAAGTCATGGTCGGTGTGTATCACGTGGGCCTAAATATGTTTATTTTGAAAGAATATATAACTCAAACATCGAATGAAAGTTGATTTGATTATTCAAAACAAAACTACGGTCAAAAGGCGTTTTTCATTGATAGATGCACTCGAATTTATACCAATTCCACCAGGTTACAATAGAAACCACTACATTTCACCCACTGCTGCCACCGCTGATGCCAGTGGGGTTTTGGATAAACTAATTGTTCGGGCTTTGTTTCTATTACAAAATGATTTATTTTATGCTTGATACTGGAATGTGAAAATCTGATCAATCTGACTGTATTGGTGGTAACAGATTGATACTTACACTCTCATTATAATGGTTAAAAATTTAGCTATAATGGTTGTAATAGATTAACTTTCACCATATGGACATGATACATTTACTTTGTGACACATCAGTAGTTCCGTCTTGTACTGAACACTGGAATTTTCAGTGTATTTCCTGTCCGTAACTATATTTATTGGAGTATGAACACCTCATGTACATTTGATAGATTATGTGGAAAAGCCTTCAATGAGCTATAGCATCCTTGGTCCTAGGTTTCATATGTCTTGAAATATCAAAACAATTCATCATTCCTTCAGTGTAACTGGATCTTTCCCCGAGAAAGTAAAAAAAAGTGTACCATCACCAGTTGACAGAAGCTTGACACAACGTGAAATAGGTGGTCTGAATAGTCCCTACATCTTAGGACATCACAACATCAACTTATATTCCCCAGGGAGTGTTCGTGTAACGCTGTTTGAAGCTGTTGTTGACAACGATGGAGCATGGCGACTAATAGACCAGGTGTATAGTTCCTCCCATAACGTCATCACATTTCAGCAATAAATCGTTTGGCGTCTGGTTGTCATCAATGATTTGCCTAAGTCACAGCATCAACTATGGTAGTATCAGAAACACCCAACAATATCATCGTCATCTAACTAGTTATAAAAAACAACTGTCGCTGACAACTTACGGCTCAGCTCTGAGACATTGAGCAATGTGTAAGAAACATGTTTCATGCTGTGAAAACTGGCAAAGGGTATTTGATCCGAGTGTAAAAAAACCCACAAGAGAGATGAAAATATATGGCTTCCTAAATGGCTTCCAGGGTTTAGTTGATGCAGTGAGGTGGTACATTAATGCTTGTTCACCCGGCTGTAATGCCAGTAAGAGCAATAGGTTGTTTTGTTACACCAAGATATGTGCACTCAAGCAGGCAATGGATCAAACAGTTCACGGTCTGTTACTGACTTGACCTTGACGCAAATAGCTTGACGGATTGGCTTGTTTGATTACCAGAAGGTATACAGACAGCTAAAATTGCATTGGACGTCTGTGATTTTTTCTGCTTAAGGGATTATATTAAGATCACGTATATCAGAATATTTATAACACAGCAGGCAAATTGTCTGTTTTACTTGGACAGACATTGTAATGAAACACGGTGAAATAGAATTTCCCTAACAGCTGAGATGTCACAGAGTTCTTGCTGATGGAATTTAGCAATTTCCATCTAAATGTTTCTTCAAGGTAGAAGAGTAAAATGTGGAGCAAAAGTGTTCTGCACTAAATCCATCCAGTGTACAACTGAAAAGATGTAATCAATTTCAACACTGTCTACCACTGGTGTCACCAGTGTGGTCATTTCAGTAAATGTTTGGCCAGGCTTCCTGTTTGTGCTCTGTTTCTAGTCCACCATCAGGTGGTCATGTACATGCTTTAGATGGAAGTGTAGCAGATACGCTATGTCGGTATACATTAGCTTCTGTAAATCATACATGTACCATAGAGTGTATTTATTAGTTACATGCAAAATCAATTACTCTCTCTTTGGATGATGACTACATGAACGAAAGACCATGTGGCTCATTTGTGCTGTAGTTGTGACACCCTCATCAACTAGACGTTGAGATTCTAGCCGAGGGAACCTTTCAGTTTGGATACTAGTACTTGAGATTGTCTCGTTCTAAAGGTCAAGGAATTTGGTATCTGTGTGGGTCCGTAAATGTTAACGAACAATATCTTGATTTTAGCAGGAAAAACACTTAAAATATGTTCATCCTTGAGAGCATTAACAATTTTCTCGACTGCCCATGAACCCTTTTAGTTGGGATACTTGAGCTTCTCTCGTTCTGGGGTTCAAGGGATTTGTTTACCTCTGTGGTTCCATGAATATTTAGATATAAATACTTTGTGTTGAGCAGCAAGAGCAATCGACACAGAAAATTTACAATGATAACTAATACATTCTGTGAGAATTGTACCAAATATATAAATAACATATGATGGACGACTGTTACCAAATCAAAATTGTTTTTTATATCTATGTCATCAGCAAAATAGCCGACAGTTTGTGAAAACGTTAGGAACTCAGTCGCTATATATAGACCAATGCCAATCCAAAATAATGCATTGCAGCATATAGGGAAAGGAATAAAAATGAGATACAGAGAGATCCACTAATACATCTAGATTCATTTATAGGAAAACATTAGGCTGTGTTCTGCTAAGAAGATGTTTTTTTTTTGCTGCACGGAACGCTAAAACACACACAAAATTAAACACAACCGAACAGCTGGGACAGCTGGAAGCTGTTCCAAGGACATTAGAACGGAGGAAAAAACAGGTACAACATATTTAACAGAAAATATGTACTTTGAAATAGTATTCAGCTTTATTGAATATTCAGAAACAACATCATTGATATTAGATCCATGTTAATCTTATCTCAAACTATAACAATTTTCTCTGTGTTAGTGCCAAATTTCGTGAAAAAGCCACTAGCATGTGAAAGCTAAACACAGTCTTAATACAGCACGTTCTTTTAAATCCGTTAAACGGTGCTGGGAATAACTTCAGTTCATTGATTTCCATGGTCATCTTTGTTTTTTCTTCAATATGCTTTCAGTAACCCAGTATGTCGTGAAGTTTGCAGTTATGGAGTGTGTGGTGCAAAAAATGTCTCATCAAGTTAAAACACGGTCTACATCACTTGATGTGAAGGTTTCTTTGATCACTATATTCTATTATGTTCTTGGAAATATGTGTCTTTCTTTTACAGCTTTCGTTAGATTCGTGACAGGAGCGGACTGGCTGCTTAGAATATACTATTGTCTTTTAGTGATCTTAAGCAGCCAACGAATATGGAATGTTCCAATATTGATATCATCAAATGTGTGTATCGAATTAACAACATTTTGGCAAAATTTTTAATAATTTTGGTAATAATAGCAACAGAAAAGCAGAAATAGAACATACTGCGGACAGAAAATATAAACTGACCAAACATTATCACTGAAAGTTATACTGACGTCATCAAATATAGTTGCTGTACTATATTGCATTCGTGCACAATGCCCATCAACGGAATCCAACAAGTCAAATTCGCAAATGCACACTGTGAAGGGTGTGTTTGGCATTTGCCCTATACACCATCGCAAATATAAGTAATACAAAGAAAAACATCATTGTGTCATGTCTGTAGGTAAAACAAGACTAATTTCACAATCACTACGCTATTCACCTTCAACGCACTAATCTGCTTCATTTTGTGGTGAAGTTCTCGAGCTGTTTACTGTTCTCACAGATATTTAACGTTGAGGATTTGCCAACAGCATCAGAGGCAACCATCTGACGATTAGAAATCAGACAGAGCTTATCCTTCATTTGTTCCGCTCTCAAAGGATTTGTCCCACGTGACTACCCTTTCTGATATGATGGATTCAGGACGGAAGCCAAACTGTGAGTCTGGTGCGTCCTGACTGTCGGTTACAGAGCTCACAGTGACAAAGTTTTACACCTTTTCTCTGTGTTCATATCTATCATGCAGCACCGCCACGGAGAGATCACATATTGTCATTGATCTACCATAGTGGTTCTGAACGCCCCCACTCACCAGCACAGACGACATATACACTTGTACACAGCGAGAAACAACATGTATTGAATAAGTATTACAACAAAAAAGCCAAGTGAGACAATTATAATGTCAAGTATAATATTGTCGAAGGTGACAAAGTTGAAAAATGGAAATCCAATTTGTGTACAATTTCCCGTCATGCGAAGTCAACATGTTTCATTGTTATCTTAAATGGTGTATTCGATAGGCAACCAGCTACATTCCTCGTTTTGAATTGTACTTGATACCAGAATGGGAGTGAGCTGGATTTTCGGATGCCTGGTTCACATACTTCAGAATATTCCTCTCGCAAAAGAATATCATGGTTTGTATATATGTGCAACATCATATTTCTTGTGATCCTAATGACTATGGGTTTTTTGGGCAATATTTCCTTCCACACTATTAATTTCGAATTATTCGTGTTTGTTAATCACGATTTATTGCCAATAAGAAGTCAGACGCGACACCTGCTGTCGCTCCCAATGCTTATTAGCTGTGAGAGGAGGATATGAGTTATAATCTATACGAGACCAGATAATAGAGTGATAATAACTTCCACCATATGGACAGGATACATTTATTTCACGATTTTGTGACGCATATCAGCAGTTCCGTCTTGTACTGAACACTGGAATTTTCAGTGTAGTTCCTTGTCCATAATTATATTTATTAGAGTATTAACACCACATGTACATTCGATGAATCATGCGGATAAGCTGTCAATGAGCTACATGATCCTTGGTCCTAGTTTTAATATGTCTGGAGATATCAGAACAATTTATCATTCCTTCAGTGTAACTGGATCTTTCCCTGGGGGGGTAAACAAAATTGTACCATCACCAGTTCGACATTTTACAAGCTTGACACAACGTGAAACAGGTGTTTTGAATAGTCTTGACATCTCGAGACATCACAACATTAACTTATAGTCCTCATAGAGAGTTCGTGTAACGCAGTTTGAAGTTGTTGTTGACAACGATGGAATATGGCCACTAATAGACCAGGTTTACAGTTCCTCCCATAACCTAAACACATTTCAGCAATAGATCGTTCGGCGTCTGGTTGTCATCAATGATTTGCCTAAGTCACAGCATCAACTATGGTAGTATCAGAAACACCCAACAATATCATCGTCATGTAACTAGTTATAAAAAACAACTGTCGCTGACCACTTACGGCTCAGCTCTGAGACATTGAGCAATGTGCAGGAAACCTTGCATCATGCTGTGAAATCTGGAAAAGAGTATTTGATCCGAGTCTCAAAAGAAAAAAACACCACAAGGGAGATGGAAATATATGGCTTCCTATGAGGCTCCCGGGGTTCGCCAGTAAGAGCAATAGGTTGTTTTGTTACACCAAGATATGTGCACTCAAGCAGGCAATGGATCAAACAGTTCACGGTCTGTTACTGACTTGACCTTGACTCAAATAGCTTGACGGATTGGCTTGTGTGAATTCCAGAAAGAATATAGACAGCCAAAATTAAGCAAGGACGTGTGTGACTTTCTGGGTAAGATATTAAATTGTGACCACGTATATCAGAATATTTTTAACACAGCAGGGAATTTGTCGATTTTACTTGGACAGACATTGTAATGAAATACAGTGAAATACAATTGCATAAGAGCTGAGATGTCACAGAGTTCTTGCTGATGAAATTTCCACCTGAAATTTTTCTCAAGATAGAAGAGTAAAATGTGGAGAAAAAGTGTTCTGCGCTAAATCCATCCAGTGTACAACTGAAAAGATGTAATCAATTTCCACACTGTCTACCACTGGTGTCACCAGTTGGTTTTATCAGTAAATGTTTGGTCAGGCTTCCTGTTTGTGCTCTGTTTCTAGTCCACCATCAGGTGGTCATCTACATGCTTTAAATGGAAGTTTAGCAGATACGCTATGTCGGTATACATTAGCTTCTGAAATTCATACATGTATCAGAGAGTGTATTCATTAGTTACACGCAAAATCAATTACTCTCTCTTTGGATGATGACTACATAAACGAAATACCATGTGGCTTATTTGTGCTGTAGTTGTGACACCTCATCAACTAGACGTTGAGATTCTAGCCGAGAGACAATTTCAGTTCGGATACTTGAGATGGTCTCGTTCTGGGGGGTCAAGGATCATATGTTTGTGTCCGTGAATGTTAACGAACAATATCTTGATTTTAGCAGAAAAAGCAATCGACATAAATAAGTTCATTATTTAGAGCGTTGACAATTTTCTTGACTGCCCATGAACCCTTTCAGTTGGGATAGTTGAGCTTGTCTCGTTCCGGGGTTCAAGGAATTTGTTCCCTATGTGGCTCCATGAATATTAAGGAATAAAACCTTTGTGTTCAGCAGCAACAGGAATTAAAACAGACATTGTATAATTATGACTAATACTTTTTCTATGAGAATGGTACCAAATATATAAATAATATATGTACGACTGTTATCATGTTTTTATTTATATAGACCTTTATATAGATGTTTCTATTTTTTATAATATATTTCCCAAACTGTCAGCAAAATAGGTGACAGCTTGTGAAGAGTGAGTAATTCACTCGATATGTAATTAGACCAATACCAGATGAAAATAATGCATCACAGCATATCTTTTCAAAATAGGAAACAAAGCCTGAATCAATGAGATTCTGCAAATACATCGAGTTCCGTTGGTAGGAGCACATTATGAATCATAAACTGTTCAGCGCCTTTTCATTGGTTGAATATACTGCGGACAGAAAATATAAACTGACCAAACATTATCACTGAAAGTTATACTGACGTCATCAAATATAGTTGCTGTACTATATTGCATTCGTGCACAATGCCCATCAACGGAATCCAACAAGTCAAATTCGCAAATGCACACTGTGAAGGATGTGTTTGGCATTTGCCCTATACACCATCGCAAATATAAGTAATACAAAGAAAAACATCATTGTGTCATGTCTGTAGGTAAAACAAGACTAATTTCACAATCACTACGCTATTCACCTTCAACGCACTAATCTGCTTCATTTTGTGGTGAAGTTCTCGAGCTGTTTACTGTTCTCACAGATATTCAACGTTGAGGATTTGCCAACAGCATCAGAGGCAACCATCTGACGATTAGAAATCAGACAGAGCTTATCCTTCATTTGTTCCGCTCTCAAAGGATTTGTCCCACGTGACTACCCTTTCTGATATGATGGATTCAGGACGGAAGCCAAACAGTGAGTCTGGTGCGTCCTGACTGTCGGTTACAGAGCTCACAGTGACAAAGTTTTACACCTTTTCTCTGTGTTCATATCTATCATGCAGCACCGCCACGGAGATATCACATATTGTCATTGATCTACCATAGTGGTTCTGAACGCCCCCACTCACCAGCACAGACGACATATACACTTGTACACAGCGAGAAACAACATGTATTGAATAAGTATTACAACAAAAAAGCCAAGTGAGACAATTATAATGTCAAGTATAATATTGTCGAAGGTGACAAAGTTGAAAAATGGAAATCCAATTTGTGTACAATTTCCCGTCATGCGAAGTCAACATGTTTCATTGTTATCTTAAATGGTGTATTCGATAGGCAACCAGCTACATTCCTCGTTTTGAATTGTACTTGATACCAGAATGGGAGTGAGCTGGATTTTCGGATGCCTGGTTCACATACTTCAGAATATTCCTCTCGCAAAAGAATATCATGGTTTGTATATATGTGCAACATCATATTTCTTGTGATCCTAATGACTATGGGTTTTTTGGGCAATATTACCTTCCACACTATTAATTTCGAATTATTCGTGTTTGTTAATCACGATTTATTGCCAATAAGAATAGTCAGACGCGACACCTGCTGTCGCTCCCAATGCTTATTAGCTGTGAGAGGAGGATATGAGTTATAATCTATACGAGACCAGATAATAGAGTGATAATAACTTCCACCATATGGACAGGATACATTTATTTCACGATTTTGTGACGCATATCAGCAGTTCCGTCTTGTACTGAACACTGGAATTTTCAGTGTAGTTCCTTGTCCATAATTATATTTATTAGAGTATTAACACCACATGTACATTCGATGAATCATGCGGATAAGCTGTCAATGAGCTACATGATCCTTGGTCCTAGTTTTAATATGTCTGGAGATATCAGAACAATTTATCATTCCTTCAGTGTAACTGGATCTTTCCCTGGGGGAGTAAACAAAATTGTACCATCACCAGTTCGACATTTTACAAGCTTGACACAACGTGAAACAGGTGTTTTGAATAGTCTTGACATCTCGAGACATCACAACATTAACTTATAGTCCTCATAGAGAGTTCGTGTAACGCAGTTTGAAGTTGTTGTTGACAACGATGGAATATGGCCACTAATAGACCAGGTTTACAGTTCCTCCCATAACCTAAACACATTTCAGCAATAGATCGTTCGGCATCTGGTTGTCATCATTGATTTGCCTAAGTCACAGCATCAACTATGGTAGTATCAGAAACACCCAACAATATCATCGTCATGTAACTAGTTATAAAAAACAACTGTCGCTGACCACTTACGGCTCAGCTCTGAGACATTGAGCAATGTGCAGGAAACCTTGCATCATGCTGTGAAATCTGGAAAAGAGTATTTGATCCGAGTCTCAAAAGAAAAAAACACCACAAGGGAGATGGAAATATATGGCTTCCTATGAGGCTCCCGGGGTTCGCCAGTAAGAGCAATAGGTTGTTTTGTTACACCAAGATATGTGCACTCAAGCAGGCAATGGATCAAACAGTTCACGGTCTGTTACTGACTTGACCTTGACTCAAATAGCTTGACGGATTGGCTTGTGTGAATTCCAGAAAGAATATAGACAGCCAAAATTAAGCAAGGACGTGTGTGACTTTCTGGGTAAGATATTAAATTGTGACCACGTATATCAGAATATTTTTAACACAGCAGGGAATTTGTCGATTTTACTTGGACAGACATTGTAATGAAATACAGTGAAATACAATTGCATAACAGCTGAGATGTCACAGAGTTCTTGCTGATGAAATTTCCACCTGAAATTTTTCTCAAGATAGAAGAGTAAAATGTGGAGAAAAAGTGTTCTGCGCTAAATCCATCCAGTGTACAACTGAAAAGATGTAATCAATTTCAACACTGTCTACCACTGGTGTCACCAGTTGGTTTTATCAGTAAATGTTTGGCCAGGCTTCCTGTTTGTGCTCTGTTTCTAGTCCACCATCAGGTGGTCATCTACATGCTTTAAATGGAAGTTTAGCATACGCTATGTCGGTATACATTAGCTTCCGAAATTCATACATGTATCAGAGAGTGTATTCATTAGTTACACGCAAAATCAATTACTCTCTCTTTGGATGATGACTACATAAACGAAATACCATGTGGCTTATTTGTGCTGTAGTTGTGACACCTCATCAACTAGACGTTGAGATTCTAGCCGAGAGACAATTTCAGTTCGGATACTTGAGATGGTCTCGTTCTGGGGGGTCAAGGATCATATGTTTGTGTCCGTGAATGTTAACGAACAATATCTTGATTTTAGCAGAAAAAGCAATCGACATAAATAAGTTCATTATTTAGAGCGTTGACAATTTTCTTGACTGCCCATGAACCCTTTCAGTTGGGATAGTTGAGCTTGTCTCGTTCCGGGGTTCAAGGAATTTGTTCCCTATGTGGCTCCATGAATATTAAGGAATAAAACCTTTGTGTTCAGCAGCAACAGGAATTAAAACAGACATTGTATAATTATGACTAATACTTTTTCTATGAGAATGGTACCAAATATATAAATAATATATGTACGACTGTTATCATGTTTTTATTTATATAGACCTTTATATAGATGTTTCTATTTTTTATAATATATTTCCCAAACTGTCAGCAAAATAGGTGACAGCTTGTGAAGAGTGAGTAATTCACTCGATATGTAATTAGACCAATACCAGATGAAAATAATGCATCACAGCATATCTTTTCAAAATAGGAAACAAAGCCTGAATCAATGAGATTCTGCAAATACATCGAGTTCCGTTGGTAGGAGCACATTATGAATCATAAACTGTTCAGCGCCTTTTCATTGGTTGAATATTCAATGGTGCTCGAAATATCTAAGTTCATTGCTCCCTACGGCTATTTTTGTTGTTTTCATATACATGTTTTCAATAATCCAGTATGTCGTTAAGTTTGCAGATATGGTGCGTGTGGTCTCATCCAATTAACACACATTCTACATCATTGGATTTGAGGGTTATCCTAGTTTTCTTTGATCAATATATTCTTGGAAAAATGTATCTTTCTTTTACCGCTCTTGTCAAATTCGTGACAAGAGCTGACTGGCTTCTTAGAATATAATATTGTCTTTTAGTGATTTTGAACAGCCAAAGAATATGGAATGTTCCATTTTTGATATCATCAAATGTGTGTTTCGAATTAACAACATTTTGGTGATAATAATTTTGGTAATAATAGCAACAGAAAAGTGGAAATAGAACATTCTGGGGGCAGAAAATATAAACTGACCAAGCAGTATCACTGAATGTTAAACTGACGTCATCAAGATGAACAATGTGTAAATTATAGCTGTTGTTCTGTGTTCAATCCGTGTACAATGCCCAAAGACGGAACCCAACAAGTCAAATTCGCAAGTAGTATACACATTGAGAAAGATGTGTTTGGCAGTTGCACTATACGCAAATATAAATATTACAAAGAGAAACATCATTGGGTCATTTCTGTAGATAAAACAAGACTAATTTCACATTCACTATGCTATTCACCTTCAATGCACTAACCTGCTTCATTTTGTGGTTAAATTCTCGAGCTGTTTACTGCTCTCACAGATATTTAACGTTGAGGATTTGCCAACAGCATCAGAGGCAACCATCTGACGATTAGAAATCAGACAGAGCTCATCCTTCATTTGTTCCGCCCTTGAAGGATTTGTCCCACGTGACTACCCTTTCTGATATGATGGTTTTAGGACGGTAGTCAAACTGTGAGTCTGGTGCGTCCTGACTGTCGGTTACAGAGCTCACAGTGACAAAATTTTACACTTTTCTCTGTGTGTATATCTATCAATATATCACAGTCACGGAGAGATCACATAGTGATCTACCATAGAGTGGCTCCGAAAGCCCCCACTCACCAGCACAGACGACATATACACTTGTACCGGCGAGAAACAACATGTTCTGATAAATATCATTACATTGCAAACATAAAAGCCAATGGGATCAATATGATGTCAAGTGTAATTGTATTGTCGTAAGGTGACAAAGTTGGAAACTGGAAATCCAATTTTCCTCCGAACTAATTGGACATGTTTCATTAATAACTTAAATGGTGTATTCGATAGGCATTCAGCTACATATCTCATTTCGAATTGTACTTGCTACCAGAATGGGGAAGCAAATACATCAGCACGGATTGGTATAATTATAGGATTGGTATAACAGTATTTTCTGACAGGTTTATAACAATATAGTTCCGAAAGGTTTTTGTTCTCATTGAGAAATTGTACTCTCATTTTTTCCCTCATGTCTAAATAACTGTTCTCTCTGCCCCAAACTGTACATTGAATGTTAACTGCAATGACCTTCGTCTTGTCGCAGGCGTTCTGCTGATCAGGAAATGGTAGCTGGTAATCAACAACCAGTATAGCCAATTCTGGCCCCAGGGACAGTCAACGGCCATGACTTTTAATTGATGTATGAACGTGACAGGAATAAAGCGATAACGAACTTATCGTATGGTAGGTAGTTTTAACTAGCATGTCCTATGTGAATAGTGTTGGTGAGCTATTCTGTATTTTGAAACCATGGGGTCGTTGGTTCAACCGTTATTTATGAGCAACCATTATCAAGAAGAAAAACATATGACTAAACTATAATTCACAATTGTGTCTAATTACACCATGATACACCAGAGTTTTTTTTCAGTACACGAGACAGAAAAGGGTCACCCTAATATTCTGGGAATTGTAACTGTAAATGCCTGAAAAGTGCGGTGGCTGATATATGCCATAATTATATTTTTTTTGCAACACGCTTCACAGCATGACGTGTAGAAATAGTTTTGATGGCGATTGTAATACTTTTGAACGCGTAGATAACATTTTGAACGTGATCAATATTATTGAGTTTAATTATTTAATTTTTTTTGCAGGTTGTGAAGCGTGTTGCAAAAAAAGATAATTATGGCATATATCAGCCACCGTAGAAGAGAACAAGATTTGAAAATGAAGATCCATTTGACGACAATACCTCGTCGACATATCAGTAACTATTAGTATAATGTCATATTTCACATTCTTGATCTTACAATATCATTGATGTGTCTCACATTGGAAAATGGTGCTGTCTTAAAGACACACACTTTTATAATTTATTCAGTGTTATTAGCGATGCAATTCAATCGGAATTGTCCTTGACACCAGAATGGGATATCACATACACTACTGCTAATGGAAGCATTATGGAATCAATGGTCTGAGCAGCCATTATTGGAAAATAAAAAGACTAATTCAGAACACACGTTTCAGTCTGGAATGTTGCATTGTTGTTATCACTTCCTTTATCAGTTTGTGGCGATTTTGCCCTAAGCACGCGGCAGGTGATTGTAAACATAAATGCCATTTATGTGGCCTTTTCGTACTTGGCCTTGTTTTGACACGCTCCGTTCGAGCGTGCGTTGCCACGGCGACGCATTGTAATTTACGCTCCAGTAAACTATAACAATGGATCGATTAGACCTCGCGTGCGCCCTACAGCTTGTGGTGTATTATATATACACTGGAAGCGACTCGATCGAGGAGATTGTCCGAGAGAGAGTGACTAGGACGCACACGAGGCTCGCCATGAGCTTTGTGTTCCCTGGTTCTGAGTAGAGGGCTCCTAGAGCCCTGGGGACGATTTCCATGGGGAAGCCCGGGCTGGGAGAGACAAGTTGCTGACTCGGGGGGCGTACGCCCTGTGGATCGCCAGTTCTCTCCCTTCCCGGGACGTGTGACAGAGGCTCTGGCCAGCATGTCGGACGGGGTTCCGTCCCCGAGGCAGACCGCGGCTCGCCAGGCCCCGCCAGTTAACACCGTAGGGATGAACTAGTTTCTGAACGGTGTCCGTAGGCCTGGGAGTGTCGGGTGGGCTGTTACCTGGTTACCGTTAATGCTGAAGTAGTTACCGTGTCCGCCGCGACCTCCGGTGAGCGGCCCCGCCGCAAGGATCCGGAATAGCGGATGCGCGTCCGCAAGGACTCGGACGAGAGAGGACTATCCTCGAGGATCCCGAAGAGCGGACGGTAGTCAATAACTTTACAAGTTGATATCAACGAGTATCACTGTCCTTATATACCAGTCATGATGATCAGTTGGTTGAGTTCCATCGGCTTTCTTTTGCCACAAGTTTTTCCTCTTCCAACGGCATGGTGTCATACACGTTTTCGCGTCTCCAAGTTGAGGGGTTAATTTTGAAGGAAGTTTTGTAGGGGGTTGCACATGTGGTGCAACGTGGATGTCAGAACCAATTAGCTCAGAGATAAGAACTCGAATAAGACTGAAACATGGGAGCGACTTGTTCCACATTATTATCTGCTCTCTGTGACTTTATTGAGGATTGTTCTTGGTTTTCGTTGATCAATAAATTGTGCTGAAGAATGTGTTTGGCATTTTTTTTTTCATTTAGGAGGAAATATCGATTTGCAGATTATATTTGATGGTTTTCACCCTCTGTATACAAATCTTCTATTTCGCATACAAGGATGTGTTAGAGCTATTAATAAGAGCAGAACATTTTAACAATAGGAACATTACAGGAAATAAAAGGCACAATAATATATACATGATGAGCGAAATTGTCAGAATTTCACTAACATCATAACTGTTTGTGTTACTGAATAAAACGTTCCTCAGGAATAGACGTAGAATCAATACCCAGTATCAAGTATTCCGAGCGAACAAAACAGGGTCCGTTATACAATCTCATAGTCCGGAGAGAGGAAGTCATATCTATCACCCAGGACTATCATTACCCTGTAATCAATATTGATTTACTGCCAAATAACGTGGGGTGTAGTAAAATTTGTGAATATGTGGAAAATAAGTCCACAGCGTTTCAGTGTTGAATATCTGATTAATATGATTGTAAGAATCAATCTAATACCATCAATACAGCCAAATTTAGATGATTCCAATAACAAACGTAAAATACAACATTTTGCAACAGAAACAAAGCCGGACCATAGATATGATATTCTTCGGATACTCGATGAGACAGAGCAGTTACCATGGTTACTGGTCTTCAGCTGTTCTCTTCAGCATCTGAGTTTCTGTCTGTTTGTCAGTGGCGACCCTTGGTGGCGGCGTCAATGGTCGATGACGAGTCTTTGTTCGAACTTTTCGAGGTGACACTTGGTTTTCTGGACAAGTATTTGATCGAGATCCTAAATCTTGATGAACTGGGAAGAAATCAAGTTCCTCTTCATCACCATCAAACTGCCTGTGAATGTCAGAAATGCATGGGTTGAAAAAAAGAAAGAACCTTATTGTGTGCATGCATAGATGACTGTGTTCAATGTCGACAATATGTTTACTTACATTGGCTATTTTGCTAGTAACATTTTCTATTGGAAGCTTCGAATGTTCTAAAAGTAAATGTGTACATAGGCGACAATAAAAGGCATCAGCGACAATACAATATATTTGATCACTTAGATTACTTAAGTAAAAGCATGTCATTTGTTAATATTGATCAGACATAATTTTATACTCCGTCTCAGACAGAGTGTACACAAGAATTCGGAAGCAGTACAATATCACATTGTGAATAAAACGTAAAATACATACATTGAAAATATATCATTGTTAATTGAAATCATATCTGACAATTGCATATTTTCATAAAACAAACTTTTTTTTACCTCAGAGGTAATTTGTTTTTGTCAACGACAATACAACTACGACCTTCCTTTACTTCTATTCATCAGGACAACATCGAAGGCAATCGGCCCTGAGCAACACTCAACTCACATGATTCCTGAGTGATGTGTGAGCGTCAGAGGGAAAAACTGATTATCAATTTCTTGATGGATCGAAGTATTGTTAATCTACTTCACATGAAAGTGACCCCTGTGACAAGTAGTAGTTGTCTGCTAGTGTGGAAGCACGGGACCATTGGTGAGTAAGTAAGTAAGTTATTTAACAGCATCACAACAAAACATATATACAAATTGCATGTTGTTCGGGCAACACATGGCACGAAGCCGTCTTCCGGCGAAGCCCCCCTACCACCACCCCTCCCCGGGTAGAGATGAATGTGCACCCTCCCCTGGGCCCGTGCTGAAAAAATTGGAAGATAGTAAGGAATAAAGGAGTGAGGAATAGTACAACAGAAAGAGAAGGAAACTGCAGTGCTGGTGATGAAAGGACCCGTGATCGTCACATGAAAACGTTTTTGAAATGACTCTTCTGCTGGTCATTAGTAAGTGAATTCCATCTGTGTTTCTCATTCTCTCTTCCACTTTTTTTTCAAGTTCAAGTGTTAACTTTCACAATGTGGGAGGCGTTGTATGTAGTGTGAATGTCGAAACCAATTAACCCAGTTCTGAGTATTCGGACATCACTGAGACATGGAAACGAATTATTCTCATACATGTATTGCTGACTTTTTGAGATGTTTTTTGTACAGTTTTTTTTCCTTGCTATCATTCATATTATTTATCCGATTTCAATCAGCCACGACTTTTAGAATCCACAATCCACAAAGAGAAACAAAAAGAGTTCTCATAAAAGCAAGAATAATCGTCCTGATAACAGTCTGAATACATGTTTTGGGGATGAACATGTCCCAGTTGTGTTACCTTTCTATTTGATCAATGATGGCTTTAGGAACACAAGCGTAATCCCACAATATGAAAACATATTGAATTATAACACTTAGCCCTAGTGTTCAGAAAAAGTCATCGGAGAAATGTGCATGTTACTGCATATTCCGCAAATCCGGAAAAGTCGTTCCACCCTTAGCTTCATGCTCAATCATTCAAGGTGGAATGAAAGATCATCACTCACATCATTAAATATTTATTCCCATTTGAATGTGTCATTTCTGGAAGATGTGTATGAACATACCGTGAACACGTACAGCATGTGTAAATGTTTATTATTGACGATTCCATGAGTTGCAAAAATTGATTTCGAATAGCTGACGTATTATGACTGGTAATGTTATTGACTATCTCATTACTCTGAATTCTTGATAGTCAGAGAACGAAATCCCAAAAAAGAACACGAGATAATCCGGTAGCCAATTGGTTGATAGAGGAATCTCGTTCAACAAAGATAGACCAAAAAGAGGACCATGAATCATAAGTACAAACAAATATTGTACCACATAATAGGCCCTACAAGTCTAATATATCACATGTTAATAGTTATCAGAGAACTCCCAGTTACGTATATGTACGTGTGCCAAAAAGCTTTCATTTGTCAAGTTTCAATCGCAATATGTCATGTGAAGTGAATCCTCAGCGTTTCAGTGTGTAATATTCAAGTATTTAATACTTTCTGGAATACACAATGGAACCGTCCTGTTATTGATTTGCTCGTTGACTGTATTTTTCAGCATCTGAGTTTCTGTTCGTTTGTCAGCAGCGACCCCTGGTGGCGGCGTCAATGGTCGATGACGAATCTTTGTTCGAACTTTTCGAGGTGACACTTGGTTTTCTGGACAAGTATTTGATCGAGATCTAAAATCTCGATTCACTGGGAAGAAATCAAGTTCCTCTTCATCACCATCCAACTGTCTGTGAATGTCGGAAATGCTGCCACTGTTGGGTTGTGTTGGATCTCTTGGCAGGTGACTAGCTGAGGGATATTTTGTGAGTCCTAATAATTTATCCATACTTCTTTTGTGAATATTCCTGCTACCAAATTGACGAGATGGTGAACTTAATATTTTGCTTCCAAATGTAGTCGGTATATCGGGAAGAGATGTAGCCTGAGTGTCCGTGTGAGTAAATTTGATATCCAGTTCATCTGTGCACATTTTGAAGGGTAAACCAAGCACTAAACAAACCGGGTCCCCTCCAACTCCTTCAACTGAAATCGAACTCGCTAACAGGGATGTACTGAACCCACCATATTTCCACAATAAATGCACTCATTTCCAGTAAGCGTTCATCACACATCACCAAAATCTGATCCAAATAAGGTAACACCAGACGAAAATAGTTCGCTCGTGCTTTCGTCCAAAAGGATCCACATCAAATATCACACATTGTTTCTGTTGCTGCTGTTTCTCCTGGCTGGTGGAATGTAAGGCTAGCTGGTCAGAACTCTGCACTGCCTCTGTGCTAGCTGCAGGGTGCCAGGAGAAGGGATTTGGCTCCCGTCTTAAATTGCGACCTGCTGTTGACAACTGACGGATCGAGGAAGGAAGGAAACTAAGCTGGCTGAGGGAGTTGGGAATGCTTCTGGGTTCCAACTAGAATTTAGTCGATTAGTGGACTAGGACCGAACAATAGCTTCCAATTTTTTGATTATGAAGGCCTAATAATATCGTCCTTGAATTGCTGGGACAATGATGGGATTGTCCATCACAAGATACTCGCTCGAACAAGAGGGAGAAAATGGAGCTCAGTTTTCCCCATTTAACAATTGGATATGTCTTTTTGTATGAAGTGGTTTTGTTCATTATCCATCCAACATATACAATGCGTGCATTGGTTGTTGTATGTTTGTGTGGCCGATGCGTAGTCTCATCAGAGGGTAATAGGGCAGCTGATCACTTCATATCATGTGATCATTAACGTAGTCCGCTACAAACAATGAGGTAACGAATAGTCAAAGTTTAAAAGTTTTTTCTTGAATATTATCTTTTCAAAATGACCTATTTTATAGAGTAACTGATTAGCATCATAATACTGAAAAGAAAATAGGGGGTCACCGTGCTGGTTTTTTTTCGACATATTCGATCAAAATCACAAACATTCACCTAAAATGACATAAATTATGACATATTTGCACATTTTTGTGTACATGTTCACATCTTTCATCGTGCTTCCGATGCGAACGGATACGGTGACCCGGTATTTTCTTTTCACTTTTAGGATGCTGATCAGTTACTCCATAAAATATGTCATTTTGAAACTCTGGAATATGTTGACACAGTTATTTATCTTAAAAATAAAAATCTCTTTGACCCCCTCCCCTCACTGTTTGGAGTGGACTACCTTAATTCAACCTTATTGTCGCCTCCATCAGGAGGCGACATACTCAAATACGATTAAAACGGCCCATGGATAGATGCATTGGTCCGGTCCTGCAATAGTACCGCAGCATTTGTTTTAAAAGTTTTAGTGTCAACAAGCAGATGGAGACAATCACTAAAAAAAATATTCCAGTTAGATTGTGAAACGTTCTCAAAATTTTCTTCATGCCTGACAACTGCAAAATATTGCGAGTATTTCGATAGATTTGACCGATCAGACAGTGGCTTCCCTGGAATTCCCGACTCCTGGGGATATATGGCCAGAGAAAATACAACCGAGAAGGTGCAGTTCGCAAATTACAATGGGCCGACATTTTGACGTCACGGACCACAGCGCCCCTAGGCTACTGTATATTAATTATATTGGCCATTCAACTCAATGTTAAACTAGACGCTTCCGGTCGCCTACGACCGCTTGGGTGTATCCCCCGTAGCCCTATCATCCCTGTTGCCCCAAATATATCACTGATGTACATTGTGAGTGTGAAACCTTTCAAGCTTATTGAAGGTCGAATTCAAGATCACCACTAAAATCACTGCATACGAATTTCCATTTCGACATGTTCGATAAAATAACGAAATTACAGCCAGATAAAAGTTTTCACCCAAAGTTATACTTCAACTCAGAATATTTGACAAACTTGGTTCCAAGTTGAAATTCAAGCAAAAGTTGACAAAAACTGCATTTCAAGATGACTAAATTGGAGCCAGATCGAACTTTTCACCATAAGTGATATTTCAACTCATACTATATGCCAAACTTGGTTCCAAGTTGAAATTCAAAGTAAAAGTTGACCAAAACTACATTTCAAGATGACGAAATAGGAGCCAGATCAAACTTTTCACCATAATTTAAATTTTAATTCATAATAATTATGTGCAAACTTGGTTTCGAGCTGAAATTCAAGTAAAAGTTTACCAAAACTGCATTTCACGATGACGAAATTGGAGCCAGATCGATTTTTTCACCATAAATTATATTTTAATTCATAATATGTGCCAAACTTGGTTTCAAGTTGAAATTGAAAGTAAAAATTGACTTTAATGGTAAAAATAATGTTAACTTATCCGGTTACACCAATGAAATCTCTACTGGACAAAACTTTTAAATTGTTGAGCCCAATAATAAATGTTTCTTGTCTTAACTATTTTTCTTGAGGTCATTAATAGACTTAACTAGTAAAAATGATGTTAACTTATTCGGCTACAGCCATGAAATCTCTACTGCACAGAAGCTTTACCTTGTTGAGCCCAATAATAAATGTTTCTTGTCTTAACTATTTTTATTGTGGTCAATAATAGACTTAACTAGTGAAAATAATGTTAACTTATTTGGTTACACCTGTGAAATCTCTACTGGACAAAACCTTTACCTTGTTGAGCTCAATAATAAATGTTTCTCATCTTAACTTTTTTTATTGTGGTCAATAATAGACTTAACTAGTAAAACCAATGTTAACTTATTCAGTAATATTGTTCTGTTTTCACCAAAAACATCAGTTCTGTATTCTGAACAAGAATCCAGTGCAATTTGCTTTCATAGTACAGGTTATTGGAGTGATCACACATGTCAAAGTAGGCATTTTAATTGTTGTAATAAGTTAACCTCTCAAACTTATTAATATTTATTCGATCATTCTGAAAAACAATAGGTTTCGTGTGATGGTCTTTCTCATTGAGCCTGTGCGATTTCATCATCATTCATCGAAAACTCCCACCCGTAGAGCGTTCACAACCCATGTGTGTTAAACAGGCTAATTTGAGCACAAAATGTTACGCCAATCGGCTATTTTGGTTGCTATGGCAACCAAAATCGATAGGTGTTGAGATCTCACCATAAGTCATGTCCATATAAAATATTATCAAAATCGGTTCAGATTTGTAAGCTGTAGCGCGTTCACAAGAAAGTGTCTGCGGACGCGGACGCGGACGCGGCGGCGGCGGCGGCGCGACGATCGTAAATCCATAGTATCCGCCGAACTTTGTTCGGGGGATACAATGATCTTACTTTGACGGTCCATAACACCTTCCTAAAAAAAAATCCCAGCCTAACCACTATGCTAGTTTTATCCCTCAACGTATTGGGCATCGCGTGGTAAGCATGAATATATTTGACGACACATGGGATTTTTCGCTATTCTGCCTTGAATGGACCCGGGGTGAAAATACCCAAAATTATGGGTACTGATGCCCATGCAAAACCCCTTTGATTCCCCAGCTCCTGAGAAGAACGCCAACAAGATACTGCCTTGAAAACCGGGTCATTATATCCCAGCACTGCGTTCTTTCAGGTGAATATACACTCGTCCAGAAGTCTGGCCTAAAAAATATATGAGGCGATGTTTAACAACAGTTTCCCTTTAAATTGCCTAAGTCAGGTGAACGCTCGCTGATTGGCTGAGCGAATTACTGTACACTGCCCCCTAGCGATCGTGTGTGCCGTCTGCATCGATCGGCTGCCGCAATGGCGCCCGTTTACGGTTTAGCTGGGTCGATTATTAGGCTTAATCTACTTTGATTATGGCTGAATTTTTGTCAGAATGTCGAAATCTTCTGGTTCTTTCTGTACCGCGTATGGCTGTAGTGAAAGGCAAACGATCAGGCGGGATCTGCACTTCTTCAGGTTTCCAAGAGATGCGGAAAGGTTTGTATTATGTATGGTCACTGACTCCCTGATTATCGATTATCGATCGGTTGTCAATGTCAACAATCATGTCGATGGAGCCCGACTCGTACAGTATTTGCCCACAGTCACAGTGGCTCGTGATCATAATATGTGTGCGGTAATTATGTGTTATAAAATATACAAGTGAAGACACATTTTATAATACATGATTACCGCACACATGTCATCAGCCTGAGCGACGCGGAGCGTCTGAGATGGCTGTCATTCACCCTCGGGACGGAAATCGTTTGGACATCTTTTCAACTAAAAAATCAAAATCTTCCACAACTGTACCTTCTAGGCCTCATCTATATACCGAGAGGACATAGGGGATACATATTTGACAAACAATCAATGACTTTATCACTGAAATATCCCAACTTGAAAACGCGAACCGGATTGTGACAACTTGACACATCTCATGGGCGCATCCATTTTTTCAGCTGTATTGACCTCACAATTCACTTGGTGGCGCCACTTTTCATTATCTGAGATCGAGTTGTGGCGCCACCAAGCGAATTCGATGTCATACTATTGGGAAAATGGATAAACCCATGGCCCGGCCAAGAGCTTGTCAAAATCTGGTTCGCGTTTTCAAGTTGGGATATTTCAGTGATAAAGTCATTGATTGTTTGTCAAATATGTATCCCCTATGTCCTCTCGGTATATAGATGAGGCCTAGAAGGTACAGTTGTGGAAGATTTTGATTTTTTAGTTGAAAAGATGTCCAAACGATTTCCGTCCCGAGGGTGATTGACAGCCATCTCAGACGCTCCGCGTCGCTCAGGCTGCCGATGTACCCAGTATACTCGCGATCATGAAGTTTTGAACATGATTAAATGGGCATTTATTTTGCAGCATTTAACTAGAACTGAGAAATTATAAGGCATTTGTATTTATAGGAATCTCTTCAAATCTACACAATCTTTATGGAATTATATTGATATGACAGTCAGTTAAAAACAGGCAAAATGGGATGGGTGATCAAACACCGCTGACACGGCGCTGTGTCTCTGTATCGATTTTTAGGTTACCGAACCTATGGTCCGATAACCTATTGGCATGGCGTTGCGTCCGTCGTCCGTCGTCCGTCGTCGTCGTCGTTGTCCACATTTTTATCTTTTTTGTTTACAGGCGAATTTTTCTGAAATTTTGCACAAAAATACTTAAAAATAATTCAAGAAGGAGGTATTTTTTAGTTTTTTGATTTTCACATTTTTTTCAAAATGGCGGCCGTTTTCGACGAAAAATGCCTGATTTTGGACTTTGGCGGCCATTTTCTCAAAATCTGTTCAGTAACTTTTTTTCTTTTTGATAAATAAGACTCCTCATATGTACTCCTATGACGTCTATAAATTTCGTTGCGCTTGAATCGCTCGAAGTGGGCCATTTTGGCCCAAACTCGGCCCAAATGGGACTTTCCCATGTTAAATTCTCCTATGCTTTATAATGGGACACATTATGCCTAATATCTCACTTGATATTGAGATTAGAGACTAGGAATCAATTGTGGACATATAGGAAATGATATATGCTGAATATTCTCGTGACCTTGAATTTGACCTCTGACCTCAGTTTCAAGGTCAGAGCACAAAATGGCTTATATCTCGCTTATTATCGACTCTACAGCTTAGGAATCAATTGTGGACATATAGGAAATGATATATGCTGAATATTCTGATGACCTTGAATTGGACCTTCGACCTCATTTTCAAGGTCACAGGACAAAATGGCTAATATCTCGCTTGTTATCAACTTTACAGCTTAGCAATCAATTATGAACATATAGGAAATGATATATGCAGATTATTGTCATGACCTTGAATTTGACCTTTGACCTCATTTTCAAGGTCACAGGACAAAATGGCTAGTAGCTCACTTATTATCGATTTTACAGCTTTAGAATCAATTGTGGACATATAGGAAATGATATATGCTGAATATTCTCGGGACCTTGAATTTGACCTCTGACCTCATTTTCAAGGTCACAGGACAAACCGGCTCATATCTTGCTCCTCTATTGACTGTATGGCTTGGGAATCAATTGTGGACATGATATAGAAAATGATATACATTGAATATTTTGATGACCTTGAATTCGACCTTTGCCCCTTCATTCTCAAGGCCACCGCACAAAATTGCTAATATCTATCTGATTATTGAATTTACAGCTTAGCAATCAACTGTGGACATGATATATGCTTAATGTTATATATGCTGAATATTCTCTTGACCTTGAATTCAACCAGTGACCTGGCTAACATCTAAGATATTAAATATTGTCCGGTAACCTATTTTCGGCCCTTGGCCTAATTTTTTTACTCGGTATTGGTGACAGGGTGCACAATGCGAAATATGTTTTACAGCGATTCTTCTCGTTCGATGCATTTTGACGAAATATTTCACCAAAAAAATGTTGTTTTACAGGTCGAATACTATATGTATATGTAAAGTTATTGACTGTCGTCCGCTCTTCGTTATCCTCGAGGATAGTCCTCTCACCACGAGTCCTTGCGGACGCGCATCCACTATACCGGATCCTTGCGGCGGCGCCGCTCACCGGAGGTCACTGCGGACACGGTAACCACTCTAGCATTTACGGTAACCAGGTAACAGCCCACCCGACACGCCCAGGCCTACGGACACCGTTCGGAAACTGGTTCATCACCACGGTGTTAGCTGGAGGGGCCTGGCGAGCCGCGGTCTGCCTCGGGGACGGAACCCAGTACAGTTCGACGAACTAGCCAGAGCCTACGTCACACCGTCCTGGGAAGGGAGAGAACTGGCGATCCACAGGGCTTGCGCCCCCGAGTCAGCAACTTGTCTCTCCCAGCCCGGGCCCCCCTATGGAAATTGTCCCCAGGGCCCCAAGGGGCCTCTACTCAAAGCCAGGGAACGCAAAGCTCATGGCGAGCCCTGCGTGCATCCTGTGCACTCTCTCTCGGACAATCTCCTCGATCGAGTAGCTTCCAGTGTATATATAATACACCACAAACTGAAGGACGCACGCGAGGTGTAATCAAACCATTGTTATAGTTTACTGGAATAACGTAAATTACAATGCGTCGCCGTAGCAACGCCCGCTCGAACGGAGCGTGTCAAAACAAGGTCAAGACAGAAAAGTCCACATAAATGGCATGTAGTTTTACAATCACCTGCCGCGATCTTAGGGCAAAATCGCCACAGTATAGATGTGAATGATGGAGCCTAAGCGTACAAGTTAAATTTATGTAGCATGTTAAATTTATATTAACGAGCTATCGTGCATAGGTGTTTGAATGGATATGGGTCTGGAAAAGGTCTGGAAATTGTTCAATTTTGAGTCTGCAAAGTCCCTGATCTTGTTATCCACAGAATAGTGAAAACTATGTGACTATAATGAGGGGTTATCAGAAATATCTGCAATCACCAGCTGGCAGCACTGCTTTATCAGCCTTATGACGTCATTTTACTGTTTTTGCTGGAGTTATCAATATAAACGTAATTTTCCCGCCAAAATGTACGTCATTAATGATTACAGACGATATCCGTTTATGATTTTGGCGCCAAAAAGGACTGATAGTACAATGCTGCCCTCTGTTGAATGATGTTTGATAACCCCCTATTGCAGTATGTCAAAACTTCAGCAATGCAGACTCAAATAAACTTCCCATTCCCCACATTGGAATCGAGCTATGCACTGCTGAGAGGCGACACATGTCTTTTACTACATTTCCTGACACTTACTTGTATTACAAGTCACATGATATATTTGAGAAAAGTTTTAATTGCCGAATGGACAATGCTGAAGACATTAGGAGAATGAGACCTGACATTGTGCTGTAAGTTCCTTTATTGTATTGGCGAAGTGGAGCTGGAGAGTAGCTTCGTGCAGAAACTGAGACGCTGATATCTCTGATAATACTCTATAATGATAGCATTCCCTAGTTTTGCCAATTATCTGAGTGCTCATTGGGAATATTCTCTGGAATATGAATTAAAATCGAGAGAAATTTTCATCTCAATTATTTACGAAACGTGAGCAGTTATTGCTCAAAAGCTTGAACAGGCAAGACGGACAACACAGACAACAGTGAACAAAGGAGAGGTCCATTTACATCATCAAATAAACTCTTGTAATATAATATGCTCATTTTGGAAAATAATAAAAATAATTGTTCGCTCTTTTTGCATTGCCTCCCGTTCATAGTACATTGACGTTTTGTGACATGAATATATGAACCTATTAGGAATAAAATAATGTATCCATGCTGCTAAAACACATGGACAATAATATAACCAAAGATGATATATGGTATATTCAAGAATAGTAGACAATTGTCTACTATTCTTGGTATATTCCTCACACGAATCACGTAAAAAAGCTAATCCATAATGTTGACATGTCAAGGTCACACCACTAACAAGCCATGCACACTTGGATTGATTGCTCACTGACTCCAGAGCAGACACCCGATTGCAAGGGAATGTACATGTATTTTGACCCCGCCGTTGCCACACCACCACTCAGGCCTTCAGCATTAATGGAGCAACCAATGAGAACAAACATGTGGGAGCCTTCAGAGCTGTGCATACAGTAATATATTTTGATAAAACATTACCATTTTGGATGATGATAGTGAAGGTCTGTAAATTGACAATATATTGCTGACCTTGAAGCGCTCAAACACGTCAATATGTATTCGTGTTTGTGACATCAGGAATTTGTGACATAATTTTATTGGTATTTCCAATACACGTACAACACACATACAACACACCAATCAACATCTTAGTGTTGCATGGAAATGGTGCATGGTATAGAGGTTTTTCCTAAACGCTCAGTCCAACGCACATTATCATATTATTATTTTCCATAGGGTTGAAACTGTTCTCACTCGTCTCAGAGTCTCATGTTCCGTTAAGTGTCCGTGATTTCTTCGCGTTATCACATGATGGCTGGGTAAGATTTTACGCGTTTTTCTCCCAGGACTGTGCGTTATAAGAGCCTTAAATGTATAAGAGCCTTAAATGTATAAGAGCCTTTAATGTATAAGAGCCTTCAAACATTGGCGCAATGAAGACTACAAATATTTATGAGAGGACATTTTTCAAGTGTGATAAAATTTCCATCTTCCAATTTTACTCTCACAGAAATTTACGATCATAAGCATGCACGCTTTCACATGTTTATTTTTCACCTGTTTTTTTTTCCCGAATCTGATCAGAAAAAAAAGTTCTTCAAAAAGTAAATGAGCCTCATTGTGTGCATGTATGGACGACTGCTCAATTTTGACATGATTTACCTACACTTAAAACATTCTCTATTGGAGGCTTCGAGTTTGTACAGTTCGCTCTCGAGCCTCGACCACAGTGTTAAATGTCCGGTATTCTTCTATCATAGATTCGTACGGACAAGCTTATCTTTACAGTCGATTAAGTACAAAAACAGGGTATTTTGGTTGACTGGAACCATACATTCTAAGGAGCGAGATCGTTTAGTTTATGTAGCAGATCGATTCCAATTGCTTGAAAGTCTGATCACTCTAACGTCCAGAAATCTCCTAAATCAAAACAACGGTGTACACTGTAATTTCGAACATATAAAGTCTTTACAAAAATGAGCGTACTCCAAAATTTTTAACAAAAGTTCGCTTGCACGTACATGTCAATTATAGTCGATGATTTCAACCAGTTTCGAAAACATGTCTCATCTGTTGAGTGAAATAATTTGACGTGATGAAGTCATTCACTAGAATACGATGGATTAGTTCATATTAAAAAAAAAATGGTGTGTATCCATCGCTTGGTATAATTTGTAGGATTTGGAGAGGGATAGCTGGATTAGCTTATTTCCCCCTAGATAAAATGATATCAGCCTTTCCTGGACGTTTCAAAAATTTGCCCACAAGAAGAAATACTTCTGAGTTAATTTATTACCTCTCATGTACTTTTATCTGATTTAAAATTGCGAACATTATGATGTGATCCAAACAGGCTATCAACACATCATAACGTGAACGTGTATCATCAGGACATCGTGTTTTTAGATTTATGATTTGTCAGATCAGCATGACCCCCCCCCCCCCCCCCCAATTAAGTCGGGTAATTATCGAGAGCCCTGAATAAAGTTGAAAATACCCGAAACGAACACCAATATTATACCTTCACCTGGAAACCATATCACAACAGATCTGGTACCTCCCAGCTTTGACTGTTACCATGGTAGCCGGTCCGGAGTGGGAGGGTTAACACTTACCCTAACACCGGCCGGGATGGTCCCGCATGTCAGACCACCCCGGCTCAGGACTTACCTCGGTCTCTGCTGGGCTCTTCCCTCGGTAAAAACTCGGGGTGCATAATTTCTTCAATGGGCGGTTATCACCATCCGGCACCAGAAGTGTGAAGGAATTAAGAAGGAATTAAGATGCATTCTAGCACGGCCCAGATTGTTATCAAAGGATAGGTGGAATGATATCACCCCGTAATTTCGCACCGAAATTCAAATTGTGACTGACAATGTGAAATATATTTTTTTTTTATATATCTTGGTAGCAGCAAATATAAGTCTATAAAAGAAAGAATGAACTAAACGATCCATTTGGCCCATGAATGTACACGCCAAAAACGGTAATAATGCCATTTGCACAGAAAAATAGTATTACACTGCGAAATATTGCAAAACAATGTGAATAAGTACTTAAATACCGAGACACTTAATATCCATTAATTTGCTGCGTTTTGAAAATAAATCATGATATAAATACACTGTAAAGATTGTATAACATCTAGTGTGACCATACACTTCAAACTTCAAAGGTTCTTCACATGCATATCACTTTAAGCGTTTTCTTTTTCTACACATGACAGGCAATATGCAAGGAAATCGATAATGCGCAAGAAAATGTTGTTTGGTTCACTTTAATAGTTATTTTGATAATCATTGATGATACCGAGTCGGCTGCCCTGCCAGATATCAACCCGTGTGTTTTGAAAGTATACCAATAACAGCTTCGACAACGAATCGTACGCTACCAACAACTAAAAACATGTATTCTCATTTGGAGAGCACAACTTGAAATATTCCAGGAATTTCTCTGAAATTACCTCGAGTGACGTCATGTGGTGGGACAAAATGGGTGAATGACCAATTTAAATAGGCAAATAGGGGTGGCGCTTGGGGGGGGGGGGGCAATGGGGGGGGGGGTGGATTGTCTACGTGTTGTTTTGGGTGATGTACGTTTAGGTCGGCTCCATACAGCTACCATTGCATTTATACTTAATATTATGACGTTGTCATACGATTGGCTTATTAGCATGATTCCGTAATATGACTTTATATCAATGACATATGAATGGATGATGTATGGGCATGTATATGTGGCGATTTTGGCCAAAATGAAAAAAAAAAAAAACTCTTGTCTCAAAACGAACTGCACTCAGACTGAGCTCACATCACGAGTTCACATCTAAGGTAATAATAGAAAACATACACGAACATATCAGTCTGTTGAATCATTAGGCCTACACCAGTTTTCGTCGAAACATAAACCCACTCTGTCATTCCACCCCGCCCACACCAACGTCGCCTGCCGAACACGTGTTTCTATGGCAACTCGGCCCCGCTCCACGTACTCAACCCCCACTGATGCAAGTCTCTTGGACGTAGCCTTGCTACTGAAGCACACATTCAGACCCCCAGACCGTTGGTCGAACAGAAACACAACAAAAATCATTGGTGGACATGCATACCGACTTTATGAGTGTGTCCACATATTTTCAATACCCCAGTGGACACACTGTTCGGCGGGAGTAGTCATTCTCAGTACACTGGCTACAACTTGTACACATCCGATATCAAAGCGTGTTTACGTGTTCATAAAATCACTGATCATAAAAGGGACAATATCTGAGAAATATAGCAGTTTTGTAGGTAAGTTTCACGCAGAAGGAATGAACATGAATCTTTTGGTGTTGGAGAAAGCCCAGTTCAAGAATACTTTTCGTTATAATTTTATGAGTTGGATTAGAACTATCCATTAATAACGATAAAAATGAAAGCAGAAAATAAAATGATGACTGATTGACGATGAATTCTCGTGGTTCAACTTCGTTGAGCTACGAGTCGGAATATTACCACTTTATTTTACATTCCACCGAATATTTTTTCATAATGTCAATATATAACTCCACACTGTATTCTGGCAACGTACGAAAAAAAAAAAACAGAGCGTGATGAAACACAGTAAATCTTCGTCGTTTACGCCTATGTTAATGGAGGGATGTTGAGTTAGATAATAGCTCAATTTGCGACATACAAATGCAAGTTTTCGTCATTTTGCTGTCCCACTTTTCAATTCAGTGGCGTCGGAAGTGACATTGTGGAAGGAATAGAGAAAGTATGACTGGGATTTAATACTGACAACACACTGGAACCTGAGAGTCACATTTGATAGCAAAATGGTAAGTGAATGTTTATAGGTTGATTTCATTCTGATGAGCATTTCTTATCTCAAGTATGTTCGAATTTACGCCGGGTGTAATCGTCGCGTATGTATTGTCACAACAAAAACGTTTATATCAAGCATGTGTCTGTTTATATACTGTCTCGCACTAACACATGATATTAATAAAGGAATATTAATATCATTCATTGCTTCAGTTTTTACACTATAATCTGATTTTAATTCGCAGATGATAATTATTTACAGTTGCATGTCCAATTTGCATTAGCATCAAAATATGCGAATATACAGAGTCATTTTATAGTTTCACAAAAACGGTCACTTGAATATTAGCACAGGTGGGAAGCATGAATACAGGGTCCATGTGTACCTTAGATCTCTTTGTAATACCCGCATGGCGGGGAAACGCCCAATCGGGCACAAGTAAATAACATGGATATATCCACTACCCACAATCCTCGGTGTACATCCGGAAATGCCAGCCGCTGTTATTACACAGTTACTTACCAGAGAGTTTGCTCGGTTATTCCCAGTCTGTAAATAAGTAAAGCCATGAAAACAGGTGAATCATACTTTGTTGTTTATGTCCCCTGTCGGTAGATTGTGTTTCTCCTTGTATCTAGGCAGGTATATACATCAACTGAAATTGGAGAGAAGACGAACAAAGATACATTATTCTTTGATATCGTCTAGAGATTTACTTGCAACCTCTCAAAAGGGGTCGCGTTTTTTCATGGAATAAAAGATGTCACTATTTTTACGAATTCACGATCTGCATACAGACCAGAAAGCTAGTTCTACAAGAAACTCACGTCGATTGTTCATGAATAAATTACGTACATTTAGTTTTTTGTTTCGGGGACCACAATCTGAAAACAACTGTAGAGTCGAAAGCCAGAAATAGAAAATAGAATTAGACTATGTACATCATTGAACAATTTTCTACTCAAAATAGAACAGACAGTGTATGATTTGTATTCTAATGAAAATAGAATGAATATTACGCGAAAATACATTTATGTACTCAAATGATTTGATCAGGCACCGATATCGAAAGTAGTACATATATACGCTCACACACATAGTTGTATATCAATAGGACACTGGGTTAAATAAATACAACAACCCCCCCCCCCCCCCCGAGATATTTCATTCACCCATACGTTATGGTGCAACTGTTGTGTATTTGCTCAGAAAGAGTAATATGTCAGAAAGTCATGTTCACACGCTTTACAAGGTCAATTCTTGTACATACGGGATCAGTGTCTGATAGACGTCTGTAGCTAAAACACGTGTCTGACATTTCATACACCGTGCTTGACCGCATCATATCTATTGCCAAACTGCACAACGTGTATATTCTTGTCTTCGTATCACAAAAAAAAGTGACTCCTGAATTCACATGGGCGGGTATCACGCAAAACAGTCGTATGAACTCGAATATTTTCAACTCAAAATCAAAGCTGAATGCAATAAAATTTCAACCAATTTCCAAGCCAAATTATCAAATTTAAACATGTATGTCGATTTAGATTTTAACTTCAATAAGAAGCTGAAAGTAAATTTTTGACTGATATGGATATTAGAAAATACTACTTCAGAAATTCGAGTTTCAACTTTCATTTGATATGCAAGTATATATACATAGATCATACTTTATTGCACACACATTATGACCAGGTCCCCAAGTTCATACACTACCGATATAACGGATTGCTAATATGGTTGACAAACATGGCCGCAAGGCAGAATTTCACGTATACCTTTGTTTTTGTGAGTTCAAGGCCGAGTAACTAATTAGTTTGACAATTTGCCTAAATTATTACAATTTAAGTGACTACTCACAAGATAGGGCAAAACTCATTTCATTTGCCGAACATGTATTCTTATTTCAGTGCATAAAACTAGACTTTTGTTTCATACATGTACTTTAAAATGGGAATCGTTGATGTTTTAGATCCAACTAAAAATACAATCTCCTAAAACATTGTTTCATTGAAAGCAGGTTTTTAGATAGATAATCATAATGATTGCATTGGTTTGAAATTAGGTGTTGGAAGAGACTTACATGAAACACCTACACGAACATAAATTATTATCTTGAATAACATGCAAATGGAAAACACTGGTCAGTCTTAGATCTTGACCTCGGATGACTTTGGCCCAATGGCCAAATAAATACTAATTATAGAATTACAATAGGTAATTAGAATACCTAACACTACAAGACACGGCCTTTGTCCAAGAACTGCCGTCATTTTCCGCTGTCATTGTTTTGGTATCTTGTGGTCTAGACATCGTTGTGGTTCGCACACATCAAAAGGTAATAAGTTATAGCCCCAGGTAGGAATTATTGGCTTGCCTTTCATATAAACAGTAGTAAGTAGGATGGACCATAGTTATCACATACAGCTACAAATATGTATTTCTGCAAATAGTAAACTGACCCCAGCAATATTTATGATTTTAAGAATGTGCAGATAGCCGTGAGTGTTCGGTAAGGCTCAGTCATGATTATTTATTCATGACGTTATTATCTAAGAATCCAGACAATTCTAAATCAGGGACATTACTTCTGCGTGTGCCTCATAGTGGATACGATCTTTGATCCTGATAATCGAAGATTAAAAGTGTCTGTTAATCGCACGAGAAATTCAGTGAACCCCAGAAGAGGCCTCACCAACATAATATTGTTACTGCCGTCCTTGCTGTTTTAGGCGCCATGCCTAACACAACATCTCCTATTTGGCCCTGCAGGTGTGAAGAATGTCTCGGTGTTTATTTATTTGACCTCTGGTCATCTCTCACCTCACATAGCAGACAGCAATAGTAACCCATGAAATGCTTGAATTCACATATTGGTCATGTGGACTAAGTTTCTGGGCGATACAACGACAGAGAGATAACTCACAAGTAATACCGTAGATCTATACAGTGTACGGTCTCATTTCGGTGTTAGTAAATTGAGATGAATATTAAAACATAATGTGCTCATGTATTTTTTCAAACGAAGGGCTTTGAACAATTCTATTTCGATAAATTTAATTAATATTTCAGTCCAAGAACATCTCGACTTCTCTGACAATTCGCACTCACACAATTAGAGAGGTAAGAAGCAAGAAAACATCATAACACGCACAACGCTGTGAAAATAGTTATTGAGCATTGCATGTTCGAATGAGTAGCGTAAGAATTCTAAATTAGATTTGTATACGATTGGTGAATGTATCTTGCTTTCCAAATATTGAGTATATCTACAATTGTACCTCGAAATAACTTGCATTTATTTGTGAACAGTCAAGTTAAACGCACCATTTGCTTGGATACGCAACACCTGACACACAGATGTCCGACTTTTTTTGTTCGTTTCAATACGTTTCTGATGTGTCACTGAACTTGCCGAATGTCTCTTTCATTGTATCCGACATGTTTTGCAGTTTGCTATGCATCAAATAACATTCATCATGAAACTATGTTAATTATTTTCGGCGAAAGTTCTGCGCATTACTTCAGTCCTATCAACAAAGCATAGATATATCTCACAATCGTACAGAATAACGCCCACAGCCGTCCCTGCCAAGTTATTATATAATAACCTCTTGAA
The DNA here is from genome assembly GCA_949152475.1 of Terebella lapidaria. Taxonomy (NCBI): domain Eukaryota; kingdom Metazoa; phylum Annelida; class Polychaeta; order Terebellida; family Terebellidae; genus Terebella; species Terebella lapidaria. The sequence goes on along the minus strand of OX424568.1, from coordinate 1,390,498 downwards.
AACCATCGTGCAATATTAGCGAGCTACGTCGTTCAAGTTTGACAAGGCGCTGCTCAGTATTGCGAAAGACACCCTCATAACATTTTCGCTGTTTGTTTTCTAAAAAAGACCTGAATGACAATACGGCAGGAGGTATATTTTTGTCTTTTTGACAATCGCAACACATTGTTGGCGAGGAGAGCACATGTATTATTTGCCGACGAATGAAGAAAACTTAAGACGCTGTGGGCGCGATATTTACCCAGCGTGCCTCAAACGGAAGTCACAGCAGCAGACGACAACTATTCCGAACAAACATGGCGGACATTTCCGAGCGCGTTTCTCGCTCCGGCTACAATCTGTAGGCGCTAGACTCCATGCTGGCCTTCAGCAATACCCACACATACCAAGGCAGGGCCTTTAAAAAGAAATAGAAGAAATGTCTTATTGTGATCATTGTTTACTCTGAAAGACAGGCGACTATGAGAAGTCGGAGCCCGATACCAAAATCGGTTTACTTGCTCTGAGGATGGGTGTATGGATAAAAGCACTAATTGTGATTTCCTAAGCAGTGGAGCCACGCATGACGCTTTTGTTTGTTAATGTATTAATCTCTCTTCTTGGATAAATATGACATGTGATTCTATCAGAGGACGATCTGTACGTGCTTGCAGGCTGCCCTATTAGATGCATAATTAAATTAACACCAAACCCAGCATGTTCCGTCGTAGTCCCGGATCCTATATGACCAAGGTATGTACAGCATGCGCTTTCTAACCCTCAAAAATATTACTCGTGCGTTCCTTTAGCATAAGATATAAAACTGCCTTTCTTAATGTTCTTCTCTTTAACTTTGGCTCTTCAATTTTGAGCATATTGTCTGATTTGACAAATGGAGTGAATATCGTTGACAGAAAAGTCAGACTTGCAAACACACTTGTCATTATAAAACAACTTAATATATTCCAATATTTTACTTCCAGTCGTATGACGAAGCCTTAAATTGGATTTATGACCAGAAGGTACGCAGTATATATCCAAGTTGTTCGGCAATATTATCTAATCAGCTAATGGAGGGAAATAACACATTTCCGGAGTTTCCAAATGAACCGTCCTTATGACGTTTCAACAGACACCAATAATGTATATATTTTGCCACACATATTAATAATGTTAATCTAATTAACATAGAACAAGATTGAGAAGTCCCGTTATGGACGGAATAGACGAAGTCTCGAGGACGGGATGCGAGAACAGGAGGAATTCTCGCGAGAAGTGGACGAATTCCAAATGGAACTTGATAAATCTCTCAACAGAGTAAATAATAACAATTACATTACAATCACAAATAACAATAAGATTTGTGTTATTCAATAATAATGTGAGATAATAAAGGGATTCTTTCGTTTGCTTTCAGCTTTACGACAAAGAAAAGAAAGATAACTTACAATCAGCATACGACAGTTTAAAGGTAAGTTCCTAAACCCATCAGCAAACCGGAAAATATGTTTAGTTCAACCACTTCGAAATGAGAATATACAACCTCTTTAGGAAGGTCCGTTTATCCATTTCATATAAACAGGAAGTATCGGAAAAGAAGAAGAAATGTCTGAACACGATGTTGGAAATCACATCTCTTGAGGAGCACTGTGGAGTAAGTATTCCTGTCCTGTCGAAACAACTATCTATCTAATATTTCATAAACTGGGAGAACAAAAACTAAACCACCTAAAAATTAGTCAAGCCTTTTCCCTTCTTCTGTAAGGGAAGTCTCGTGTTTTCTCGTTTTCCCAGCGCTTGTCTCGTGAGATGGACCTTACTTCCGTTGGGTTGGTGGGGCCGCTTGGTGACCAATCTGCTGCCGACTCTGACGAAAACATTCGGGGCTTTGTTTCACCCAGCTCACAGGTTTATATGTTGCTCGCATATTATGATATCATGACTTTGTCGGGACTAAATTTCCAAGAGAATCAGTTTTCGTTTTATGTATAACATCATAAATAAAATTCGTACAGGTAAACAAATAATTGGGCTCAAATTTTTGTGAAAGTAGACTAAATATATGATTTTGAGTTCCGATGAGAATTTTGATAATTGAATGAAAAGTTTCAATGTTGAAAATTCGACTTGGTTTTCAGGACTGTGTGTTTGCTGTACAAGATAATTGGGACTGGGTTGTGAAGCTGGTCAAATGTATCGACATACACCTCAAGAATGGCTCCAACTATCACCAAGTAAGTGTACCTTTTCATTTGTCAAATCGTGGAATTGTGAAAAAAAAAGTATTTGATTTGAGTCATGTTGACACAAATGTGTAGACGCCCACACTTTCACGAATAACAAGCAGTGTTGTTGTGAAAACAAGATAATGCGGGACAGGAGAAAATATCGGGGGAGCACATCTGCATAACTCATGTTTGCACAACGTTTGTTATATTTTTTTCTCTCTCTCTTTCCCTCTCTCTGCGCTCAGGACATAAGAACATACTATAACACTATTGCATGTGGGTGGTTGGCTAAGAGCATCATATATCTTTGGTCTTTTATGTGGGCTCCTGACTGTGACTAGCGGTCATTGTAGTGATAATGTGCCAAGACTATAGGTTCTTTGTTGGTAATTAATTTACGGCGTAACACCACAAGCCCATGTTGTGTATGGGTTTATGACGTAAGACAGAGGCCCGCTGTCGCTTTCCTTGCTTGAGGCCACTATCTGTATAATAATGGTGAAATAGCTGCAATCTTTTTCCTCTGTCACACAATTTCACCGTACATTCAAAGAAGAAAAAGAAGAAGAAGAAGAAGAAAAATGAAAAATGAAAAAAAAGTTTAAAATTCTGATGCCACAACTAAAATCTGGTTTTAAAATTATTCACACGTACGGTTTATCGTCGCACGACAAACAATATCGAAATCATAAGCAAAATAACAAGGTGTTGTACTTGGTAATAATATCCATGTCAGGTCCAAAAATATCATTATTTGGCGCGGTACTCCTTAGAAATCCAATTTCCGATGCACGACGGCCAATTAAAACTTGACACCTGTAGAGCGTTCAACAGGACTTCTCCACACTTGGATTTATTTGCCTTTGAGAGACCATACAAAGACTTAGCACGTTCACCCATTTACGGCATATCAAAACACCTTCAACACTGAAAATACACAATGATTCAACGACACTTGTCTGTGGGGCACCTCCGTATATACAAATATATTATTTTCATTAGTTATGAAGATTTTATCGCTCAGTTTTGTTTTTTCGTATAAGAACGGGTCCGTGGGAGAATAATACATTGTGTACATAACATTACACATATCAGTCTATTCGTCGGAACAGGGCCTTTCACTTCTGTCCTATAGGCCGATATATTCATATCGTCACCATTCCTCTCGGAACAAAAATACTTATTTAAAATCGTACCACAAAATTAGGTAAATTTTCTGTAATCAACCCACTTGACCTGTAATTCTTCTTATTTTTTTTATTCGTTTTTTCTTCTTCACGGGAACGAGTTTCTGACGTTGTGAATGAACAGCTTATGAAAACCAACGACACGTTTTCTTTTTGAATTTAACTCGAGTTTGACATTTTACACACTCCTGATAGCGTATGACCCTAATAATAGGCTACATCTATCATCTGTCAACGAAAAAAACGGTAAACAATTGTACAGCGCTTGCGAGACGAAAGCAAAGAACACGGTAGTTCTTCGCAACTCTCACGACATTTTTTTCTGACCTAATTATGTCCTACATGGCCACTTATTCATTCCAGTGGCAATCTCGCTTTCTTCAGAGATATATATCTGTGCGAGCATTTTTGCGTCATAATGAAAAAAGCTACGTCACGAAAAATTATTTACAAAAGAAATGCTCGAGCAATTCACATATTCTGACGGACATACCAAGCATAGATCAAATGCAGCGATGTTATTCTTAATGGTTCTTAATTCTTAAACTCAGGGTAACATTGATATGTTTTATATTATATTATATCTTCCCATGAACTAGAAAGGTAATTTTTGGCCGCAGTCATGCTTTTGACCAAGTATAGCGAGAGACTGTCAACAACAACCTGAATAATCATAACCCCGACACATTCGGCACAGTTTTTTCACGAGATCGACGAGAGCGCCCCCTGGATGCTGCAGGACCTGGAGCGTATCCAGAAGAGTTTTGAGACGCTCCCGCTCACTGGCGAATACAACGACGCACAGCGGCTAATGACAGAACTACAGGTACACTAGGCTTTCCTTCAAAAGTGGAGCAGCGTTTCACAAACTGGGATAGAGAATACCATTCGATATTTCATTTATTGACTTGATATTTTTCATATCATTTGGTTTACGAAAAATTGAAACATCTGCATTAAATATTTTCAAAAGACATGCACCTATATTATGATTTAAATATCAGTTTATAATATATCCAGAGTAATAGATTGAATAATGGGTTGGTTTATTTAGGACGTGTTGGTGTGTCTGAAGCAATGGGAATCGAAGACCGACCGCCTGTGGACTAAGGCTAATGCCGTGGTGCCTGTCCACATAAGGACGGACGGCGTGACCGAACCCACTCCGGCCCGGGCGCTCTGTGACTATGAAACAAAAGAGGTAGCCGACTTCTCTGTGCCCACTAAGCTTGCTCTAGTAATTATTATTGGTGTGTGTAAAGTTCGAATGGCGTGTCAGATATAGGCAGCAATAATTTAATACATCCAAACGGATTCTTGATAGGTTAAATTAAGGGTTTAAATTAATGTGAAAATTATGGCATCAATCACGAGTAAAGTTGGTCTTCGTGGGGGAATGTGAAAAATCACGGTATCATAACGTGCTCGGAGCAGGTCCGTATCCGGGAGGGCGAGGACATCCTGCTTCTGGAGAACTCGCAGGCGGACACGTGGCGGATCCGGAACGGACGCGGGGAGGAGGGGGAGGTCCCGGCCCTGGCTGTACTGATCCCGGGACCATACAAGGCAGCTCTGGACGCGGCGGTCAAGTGTGTAATATATGTAGGAGGAGGATTTTGCGATGTCATATATTGGTCAATTTTAGTGTTCACACTCCTATCTAGCGACGATCATTTCCTTTGTACTTTGTTAGCCCGTCTCTAGAGGAATATGCTCGAGACTTTATCATCATGGCTCCATGTATAGCTTGGATTGACCGCTAATATGAACTATGATTTCATCATAATTTGTGCTTAATATTTCAAACAAACTCATACAGACTACGCCTACAGCTGCTAGCTGCCTGGACTAACGCCATCAAGCGACTGGGCAAGCGGCTTCTCTGCTTCATGTTGCTCGTGTTCAAACCCGACTACAAGGATGAAGAGGTGAGTCAGGCTGGTATAAAAATAACCCAATCAGAATATATGTCTGAGTAACTGGTACTACACCGGCCATGTAGAGCCTTTCAAGCCAGAAGGAGTACTGTCCAGTCGTTCCATTCCACAGTGGAAAATATCAAAATGATCATTCACTTCCCCTTCGTTCACCATACGGATTCATACGATCTGGTCACTAACCCTTTATTGACCCAACACGTCAGATCGAGACGATCCGGTCTATCCCACGCCTAGACAAGCAGGACCTGATGCGGATCCTGGACTATGTGGAGGATACACTCAAGTCTCACTGGGCCGACCACGAGGGATTCATCAACCTACAGGAGCGGATCCTTGCTCTCCGCATGATCCTTGAGGAAATCGGAGACGATGGTATCAAAGGTTCGTCGGTCTCGACTCTTTCAGTTGCTGCTTTAGATGTTGAGTTGACTTGAGTGATTGATTTGCTGATTCAGGATATTGACCCATGTACACTTGATAGTAATTGAAACATAATGTGGAGAAATCGTAGCTGCTGTGATTTCAACCAGCGATGTCTAGATTAAAACAAGCATCTCTCAATCAAGATGTAATTGCATTATTTGACTGATAGCAACAAAATCTTGGGAATGTTGCAGATGAGAAAACATACAAGTCCTTGGTCGTCCAAATCACGAGCTTAGAGAAGCTCATGCACAAGTACAAGGTAAATCAACAAACTTATAAATACACATGTAAAAAACACACACACTTGACCATGTACACTGCTTTTATATTTGCTCCGATGCGTATGTCTCCATAGGACATTTGGGATAACTGGGAAATGTACAAGACTTCTTTAGAAGCCTCCCAGAACCCACAACTGATGCTTATTGTTGACAAGTGGGAACAGCTCCAGTTTGTTACCAAAGATTTCTTTTCGAAGTGAGTCACAGACTTTTGTAATCTTCCCCCAAAAACACAAAATTGCATTTAACTATCAACATTGATCGTTCTGTAGTACTATCAGGTAACAAACGAACTCGCTGACAACTCAAAATTACCCATAGGTTCTGGAAGAACGAGTTACCTTTAGACACAATGGAGCGATCGTTGATGACGCTGAAGACGATGACACTGCACGGGGAGAAGCTTGACGTCCACGATGGAATCCAGCCCGAGGAGGAGGCCGTCAAGATGGATGATGGATGGGAAGAGTCGAGAGTCACAGAAACCAAGTATGAAACTGAGCGAGAACTCAACCGTGCCAGGAAAGTTGACCTGGAATCTGCACTGGGTTCGACTGATACATTGACACAGGACGGGGGGTTCAGTGACACACGGATCGTTGATCGGCGGATAGTGACCACAGTCGAGACCGAAACACCAATACAGCGAGCTACGAAAGTGGAGATTGAGCGACCGGTTCACCGTGTTGAAAAAATTGAGATTGAGCAACCGATTCACCATATTGAGAAGGTTGAGTTTGAGAAACCGGTCCAAAGAACTCAAGTGTTAGAGACAGAGAAGCCAATTCATCGCTCAAGAGTGATCAATATCAACCAAGCTCTGGGTGGGGATGAACTGAGGCAAGATGGAGGTTGGGACGAAACCAGGGTGGTCGAGACACAACTTCAGAGTGAACGTCCTCTAGCGCGATCAACCATGGACCAAGTTGACATGCGAAAGGCGCTGGGCAGCGGCAGTAGCGAGAGTGGTTTTGATGAAACTTTGGTGAAAACCTCCAAAGTTTACACGTCACAGGTCAGCAATGGCTCACTGTTTGAGGGTCAGGAGGTGTTTGAAGAGGGGATGGTGGAGGAAGGAGCCTTCGACACTAACACAAGCTTTCAGAGAACTAGAGTCTCTGGGTCCAGCATTGAAGGAACCGATTTCGGGTATGCGACTGAAGTCCGGACGGCTGAGACTGAACAAGTACAGAGAGCTGAGGTAGAGGAACAGAAGACGTTTGTGATCAGTTCGGTGATCAACCCAGTCGATTCCACTGAAATATCCCTGCAGCAAGCGATAATCGAAGGAATAATTCGGCCAGACGAGGGAGGCTACGAGAATATAAAGACTGGGGAGAGTATACCAATACCAACAGCAATGACTAACGGCCTCATTAAAGTACAGTTCACGTCAACTCGCCGAGGACAGGAGAAGAGAACGACGCTAGGCATCATAACGGTGAAGACCATCCGAGAACCAGTGAGACCATACCTAATACAGAACGTCACCGACACACGAGCCAATGAGAAAGTGTCACAACTCGAGGCTGTTCAGAGGAACATCATCAATGAACAACGAGGGATATACGTCAATCTGAAGACGGGCGAGCGGATGCTGATCACTGAGGCTATCGACAAGGGTCTGTTACAAGTCGAGTATGTCGGCGATGCTCCTCCACCAGAAGTCGTCTCCAAAACTTACGCTGTTCGCGCCGTTCTGGACAAGCGCTGGAGGAAGATCATAACGTTCGCGGAGGCTGTCCGCCGTGGTATCATCGACAAGGATGCTGGGGCGTATCGTGACACTGAGACAGGCGAGACTATGTATGTGGGAGACGCGATCATCAAGGGTTACTTGAAGGCTAGGAAGATCGATCGATCAGCTTCGCTGGACATCGATCCGGAGAACAAAATGCTTGTTGATAAAACGGACGCCATTCGCAAGAAAGTGCTGCAACCTTTGAAAGTCATAACTGCTTTCAAACGCGCGGCCAAGCTTGGACTGAAAAGCAAGGACACCAACAACAATTGAGGCGATATAGCTTCAATACCATAAACTAATTCAGACATTGTGATTCTGGTGCGCCGTGAACAATTTACTAATATTGCTATATGAATTTAATTCGCTGTAATTTGCTCAGAATACATGCATACAATTTTTTCCAAGCATAAAGGTGCTATTTTTGTACAACTTGCTTCTGATGTGTTTCAAATGTGTTTATTGTTTATTTTGTTGAAAAGAAGTTACTGGCATGATGTTCAAGAAAATGTGTAAATAAAAGATCTTTCTTACCTTTGTTTTTAGGCTAGGTCCAAGGTAAAATGACCTATTGCCATGGCTTTGTCCACATTTTTATCTTTCGAGTACATAGTCAAATCTTTCTGAAGTTTTGTCAAAAATGACTTTTCTTGAAATCTGTTCATTTGTTTGAAAAACTTGATGCATAGGGCTTCCCAGATTTTCAAATTTCAATGTTCTTGAATTGCCAGTCTACAGATGCCCGCCGTATTGAATTTCCTATGGGTACTAATGTATCTGCCAAGTGTTTCGGGACATTCTCAGTGAAGAAGGATAATTTTTGGGTTTTGTACAAAATTTTGGAACTTTAAAGTTAGTTTACCAACATTAGATATATGCTTCAAGATAAAGCTTAGTATATATATTGGCACTTTCAAAAGATAAGTCATATGGAAATTTCAGTGGTGACCTTGAATTTGACATTGGAGAGGTAAAAACAGCAACATTTTAGTGAAAGAAGCTTAATATAAATTGTCTGTTAGCATTCCTCACCTCCAGGCCACTTTTCCCTCTTTCTTTCTTATTTGCAAAATTCGCTATTTCAAGAATCATGGGACACTTAGAAAAATCGAATCAAAATATTTAAAATCATCAACAAGCATTAATTGTTTACGATTGTGGGTATATGCAAGGATTTGATATTAAGGAATTTCACTATTGGATCAGTGTTACCAAGGATGTCCAACTCTGCTCAATGTGGACGTAAAAAACGTGATTACGTAAAATGACGAAATTTCATTTGAGCGTGTCAAAACGGTGACAGGTGCTCGAAATTTAGTTTTTCATACTGCTTATCAGTTCACTCATAATGAGAACATACAGAATCGGGCCCTGGGATTGAGCTCAGTGATCTGGGAGGGCACGCGTGTGGGGTGGAGCCTCATTGTCATCCACAGTTTGTCTCTTCCCGCTCGCGAAAATATTTTTGATGTGGTCCAAGCACGTGCATGTCTGTATGCGTGTTTTTGAGCACATCCACTTCAATAATTAAAAAATTAGCCCAAGGGCTAAGATAGGTTACCGGACAATTTTGGCTTTAAGCATTGCAAGTGACATATGACTTTGAGATTTACTAATCAAGGTCATCTTTGTGAACTGCAATGTCACCATTAGGTATGCTGCATATGACTTCATATATGTTCGTAATACAAACATATAAGCTCTATCAACAAGTATTTTGTCTGTAGAGGACAATTTACACATGTCAGGTCAGGCAAAGGTTGTGAGATTTGGATTTCAAGGTCATATATAAGGTCAAATTCAAGGTCTCCAAGAGATGTGCTATAAATACATGACTTCTTGTTAGCTTATACACAATCCTAACCTGTATGTGCAAGTGTTTAAGCCTTGGCTAATTTACATATTTCACATCAGACATTTAGCACTCAAAATCATCTGAGGTCAAGGTCATCATCAGTTGTTCCATATATGACTTCCTATCTGCTCATAATGCAAACTTTTAAAGCTCTATCTACAAGCATTTCATCTGTAGAGGCAAATCTGTGCATTTTTTTCTACCCCAAAATGGCTGTTTTGACCTTTCAAGGTCATCAAAGGTCAAATTCAAGGTCACCACACAAGTCACCATATATGACTTCCCATTTGAAAGTGCCAATTTCTAAGCTCTATCTTCAAGGGTTCTATGAGTACAATCCGCGCAGCTCCCATTATGAAGATAAAAGTGCCGAAAATTTTCTAAGTCCAAAATTTTTTTCACAGGGTGAAAAATTTTTTTTGTCTAGAAATGGCCCTAAATGGATAGTAATGCGATTTGGGCCGAAAAATGTTTTTTTCGTCGATCTGTCGAAAATTCAAAATGGCAGCCATACGCAGACCGGCGATTCAAGGGCAACCAAACTTATACACATCACAGAGGTACATAACTAGAATCTTTTGAAACAAAAATCTCAAATCTGATCAGACAGTTTTCGAGAAAAGACAGACAAGGTGCTAATTTGGAAATTTTTCGACCAAAAAATGGCTGTTTTGACCTTTCAAGGTGATCCAAGGTCAAATTCAAGGTCACCACACAAGTCGCCATATATGACTTTCCATTTGAAAGTGCCAATTTCTAGGGCCTGCACGATTAATGGTTTAACCGCCGACGGCTAGCATTTTTTTAATAACCGCGAATAACCGGCTCTTAAATCTCCAAACGATTAACCGGTTAACCGTCAAACACCCGTTAACTGTCTTTTATAACCTTGATCAGTGATCACCAAACTGTCTGCTCATGCTCCTGAGGCATGCTTTTGAGGGCATTTAAACTCGTCAGCTTTGTCGCCATGGGGCCATAAAGCAATCTGCGGTTTGTCGCGGTCGCGTGGATGCGTGCCACCTGCTAAAGGGATTATGTGTGTGCATCTTTCACAGATACACAGGCTCGCGGCTTTCTCTCATATTAATATCGAAATTAACGAAGTTAAATAGGGGAAATACAAGTTTTCTTAAATGAAACATAAAGACACCTACACACACATAGACATATAGCAATCAAAACCATTCGGGGGACGTATTAAGAAGTGAACCCCAAACACTTCGCCTCAGGCTTAACTTCGAATGGTAAGGATTGTATATGTGAAAAAATGTGCAATGTCAGGTATAACGCAATCAGAACTGGAAAGGAAACATATATTCAGTAATATGCAAAATATGTACAGTTAATACAGTTTAGTTCATTGAGTTATACATATATGTTGAGGTTATATTTCAATAGTTTCCAAATCTTCAGCAAGAAGTAAAAGATTTTAAAAAATGAGGTCAAAGGTCAAATTCAAGGTCATCAGAATATTAGGCGTTTATCATTTCCTATATGCCCACAACTGATTCCTAAGCTATAAAGTCGACCATAAGTGAGATATTAGCCATTTTGTGTTCTTGACCTTGAAAATGAGGTCAGAGGTCAAATTCAAAGTCACAAGAATATTCAGCATATATCATTTCCTACATGTCCACAAATGATCCCTAAGCTGTAAAATCGATAATAAGTGAGATATTGGCAATTTTGTCCTGTGACCTTGAAAATGAGGTCAAAGGTCAAATTCAAGGTCATGAGAATTTTCAGCATATATCATTTCCTATATGTTCAAAATTGATTCCTAAGCTGTAAAGTCGATAATAAGCAAGATATTGACCATTTTGTCCTGTGACCTTGAAAATGAGGTCAAAGGTCAAATTCAGGGTCACCAGAATATTCAGCATATATCATTTCCTATATGTTCACAATTGATTCCTAAGCTGTAAAGTCGATAATAAGCGAGATATTAGCAATTTTGTCCTGTGACCTTGGAAATGAGGTCAAAGGTCAAATTCAAGGTCACGAAAATATTCAGCATATATCCTTTCCTATATGTTCACAATTGATTCCTAAACTGTAAAGTCGATAATAAGCGAGATATTAGCCATTTTGTTATGTGACCTTGAAAATGAGGTCAAAGGTCAAATTCAAGGTCACGAGAATATTCAGCATATATCATTTCCTATATGTTCATAACTGATTCCTAAGCTGTAAAGTCGATAACAAGCGAGATATTAGCCATTTTGTCCTATGACCTTGAAAATGGGGTCAAAGGTCAAATTCAAGGTCATCAGAATATTCAGCATATATCATTTCCTATATGTCCACAATTGATTCCTAAGCTGTAGAGTCGATAATAAGCGAAATATCAGCCATTTTGTGCTCTGTCCTTGAAATTGAGGTCAGAGCTCAAATTCAAGGTCACAAGAATATTCAGCGTATATCATTTCCTATATGTCCACAATTGATTCCTAGTCTCTAATCTCAATATTAAATGAGATATTAGGCATAATGTGTCCCATTATAAAGCATAGGAGAATTTAACATGGGAAAGTCCCATTTGGGCCGAGTTTGGGCCAAAATGGTCCACTTCGAGCGATTCAAGCGCAACGAAATTTATAGACATCATAGGAGTACATATCAGGAGTGTTATGTATCAAAAAGAAAAAAAGTTGCTGAACAGATTTTGAGAAAATGGCCACCAAAGTCCAAAATCAGGCATTTTTCGTCGAAAACGGCCGCCATTTTGAAAAAAATGCGAAAATCAAAAAACTAAAAAATACCTCCTTCTTGAATTATTTTTAAGTATTTTTGTGCAAAATTTCAGAAGAATTCGCCCGTAAACAAAAAAGATAAAAATGTGGACGACGACGACGACGACGACGACGAAGGACGACGACGGACGACGGACGCAACGCCATGCCAATAGGTTATCGGACCATAGGTCCGGTAACCTAAAAAGGGAGCGTTCATCTTTGCGAAAATTACAGGCCTATATCCCTGTTGTGTTGTGTTTCTAAGGTTTTTGAAAAATTGATACATGACCATATTTATAAATATTTATCACTGCACAATGTTCTTTCTGTGAATCAGTCAGGGTTTCGCCCTGGAGACTCTACAGTGAATCAACTAGTGTCCATTTGTCATGAAATATACAAATCCCTTGACGATGGAAATGAAATTTTATCTGTTTTTCTCGATTTCCGCAAGGCTTTCGATAAAGTATGGCATAGAGGACTGGTACATAAGTTACAAAGCGTGGGTATATGCGGCAAACTTCTGTCTTGGTTATCAAGTTACCTAACAAGTAGGCAGCAATTCGTGGGCATGCAAGGTCGGCGTTCACAATTGAAGTATACCAGAGCGGGTGTCCCACAAGGATCCGTTTTGGGACCCTTACTTTTTCTTGTTTTCATTAATGATATCGGATACAACATGACGTCAGACATTCATTTATATGCTGACGATACTTCGCTATTTAAACATGTAAAACGGGGTGGTATAGCAAGAGCCACAAACGACATAAACCGGGATCTTGATAAAATCCATAAATGGTGCTTGGAATGGTTATTGGAATTGAATACCGATAAATGTGTGGTACTTCTCATATCTCGAAAAACATTCCCAACCCAACTTTTGCCTGTTGTAATCGGAGGAATCGCAATATCTCAGGTTCGATCTCATAAACACCTTGGTCTAATGATGAATTCTCGTTTCACCTGGTCTGACCACGTCAATCATGCCATCAACAAAACTTCGAAACGGCTGAATATGCTATCGCCATTGAAATATAGATTATCACGGTCGTCACTTGAAACAATATATTGTTCACAAATTCGGCCGATCATAGAGTATGCAAACATAATCTGGGATAATTGTAGCCTGCAGCATCAAGCAGCTGTCGAGGCGACACAAATCAGAGCCGCACAAATTATATCGGGGGCAAAAAAACGGACATCACATCAGGATCTCTATGACGAACTTGGTTGGGTTCCACTAGTGAAACGCAGAGAAGTACACAAACTTATATTTTTTCAGAAACTAATGTACACGAAAGGCCCTGCTTACTTATATGATATTATTCCACAAATGACAGTCTGTTCACGCACTACTCGGTCAGTAGATCAACATTATCAAAAACAATTTCGTTTCAAAACAAAAGCGTTGCAAAATTCTACATTGCCCTCTTCAATCAGCCTGTGGAACAATCTTGATTTAGAAAAACGAAATATTAAAAGTCTTCCTATGTTTAAGAAGGAAATGAAAAAAATATACCTCGGCGATAAAAACCAGTTACATAAATATGGGACCAGATCGAATCAAATCACCACAGCGCAGATGAGAATGAATTTTTCTGACCTAAAATCTCATTTATATGTAAAGTTATTGACTACCGTCCGCTCTTCGGGATCCTCGAGGATAGTCCTCTCTCATCCGAGTCCTTGCGGACGCGCATCCGCTATTCCGGATCCTCGCGGCAGGGCCGCTCACCGGAGGTCGCGGCGGACACGGTAACTACTTCATCATTAACGGTAACCAGGTAACAGCCCACCCGACACTCCCAGGCCTACGGACACCGTTCAGAAACTAGTTCATCCCTACGGTGTTAACTGGCGGGGCCTGGCGAGCCGCGGTCTGCCTCGGGGACGGAACCCCGTACAGTCCGACATGCTGGCCAGAGCCTCTGTCACACGTCCCGGGAAGGGAGAGAGCTGGCGATCCACAGGGCCGAAGGCCCCCGAGTCAGCAACTCGTCTCTCCCAGCCCGGGCCTCCCCACGGAAATCGTCCCCAGGGCTCTAGGAGCCCACTACTCGCAAACAGGGAACACAAAGCTCATGGCCGAGCCTCGTGTGCGTCCTGTCTCTCGATCTTGGACAATCTCCTCGAACGAGTCGCTTCCAGTGTATATATAATACACCAGAAACTGTAGGGCGCACGCGAGGTTAAATCGATCCATTGTTATAGTTTACTGGAACGTAAATTACAATACGTCGCCGTGGCAACGCACGCTCGAACGGAGCATGTCAAAACAAGGCCAAGTACGAAAAGGCCACATAAATGGCATTTATGTTTACAATCACCTGCCGCGTGCTTAGGGCAAAATCGCCACATTACCCCCTTCTTACAATGTTGGTCCCCAACATGTTCCGCCTGCGCCCAAAACTGCAAAACACGACGAAGGCATCGCATGGCGGACCGAAGGAAGCAAGGTGAACGGTACCCAGAAGTCACGGCGCAACACACTAGGACTTTAAGAGTCCCTTTTGGAAGAATGGGGAACTACCCCCGGACTTACGGAGTAAACTATAACGCGCTTTGCAATTTTGAATAAATCCTCATAAACAAGCTAAAATTTTGACCGAGGTGGTCCAAAACTGTGTGATGACCTTGGAAGGTCATCCGTTATAAAAGGACGGTGTGTCGAGTCTTTGGAATATCTTTAAGGTTAGACTTTAAATTTAGAAATTTTGTAAAACGACACACCGAGTGATCAAAAGTAATAGTACCTCTAAAAATGTTGCCGACCGCCCTGCCGGCCGGCTCCTCAGATCCGCAGAACGGGTCTGAGGCAGGGCGGAGCCGCGGGAGCGACTCCGGCACGCCCGCATGACATATGTACATCTAGCAGACACACATACACCTGCGGACAGCTGTCGCAGACAGCTATCAAAGCCAACGCGGCAAGCCGCATCGACTGCCAGTATCTGTATACTGCAACCCGCACAGGCCTGTGTACAGACACGCAGATGGACGGACGTCTGCACTTTCATGCAGCCGCCCGCCCGCCCGCACATCTTCAGCACGGCCCGCATGGGGAGTTTACAACTGACAAAATCACCCGCATCTCGAACACCGGACACGCGGATCCCGCGGAATTCAGCGCCGCATCGGCGGACGAAATGCGGATGGCACAAAACAAATGCGCTACACATCTGGAGATTAAATAAATAATCCGGGTTCGACATTGTTGTATAAATATACATGCAGCAAATGTTGACAGCTATTCTACACGCGTAGCAGCGCACGCGGAGTCACTGAAAACTTCTGTCCCCGGTCAAAATGACACATTGCTCGAACCAAAATTCAAACACTATAAACTCATGCGGAAACAATCATTTCCCTCCGGTGACTCCTCACACTCCATGTATACGGGTAGAAAATGTATTTCTATCCCGGGGGACCTCGCAAATATATATTGTAATTAAGATTAGTCATTCGCTTTAGCGTCCGCACCGGCGGTCAATGACGTAAAATTAATCACACAGCAAGGTGGAAATTGGGCTTAAAATTGACAGTAACCACTAACTTGTGGTTGTTACGATTATGTCAGACGAAAACAACAATAAATTGTCATTCTCCAGTCTTTTCGGATATGCACATCAATCCGTCACTGTCAAAATTAACGCAATTCCTTACACCCCTCTTTCGAGAGCGGAAATCTCCCGATTTCTTACTCTCTATTGCACCGGAAAGGAAATTTCACATACTTGTCTCAATTGTGTCATTAATCGAGCAAGAACAGAATTCTCCAGAGACATGCCGCACACTTGTGGCTTATATAATCCACTCACTAAATAATAAGGTGAGATGGAAAATAAACAAAATCACTCCCCATAGCCGCTGGTACGCTTACAGGGCGATCGGACATACCCATGACGTCCGGACAGACAATTGGGCGCCCTATGGGCGGTAGCGACCCGCCCACTAGCAATCCCAACGTACAGCCCGACCGCGGAGCGGTGTCCGGTCCAACCCAGAGCCAATCCAAACGACTACCGGAGCGCGGAACCAATAGATTAGACGCGGAGCCGGCATGGTCCGTAGCCCCTATGGCTAGGGGGAACGTGCCCGTCATGCCGGCGCCCAATCTAGAGGATCCCTAACATGATGAAATCAATAGCCGGCGGACGTCCGGAACTGCCCGCGGACGGAGTCCAGAACGAACGCCCACCATAAATTTGGCATATTGACCTTATCCAATGACAATGATAGGGATTAAAAGCCACAAAGCATGCTGCGCATGTACAATACGACCCCCTTCTTAGAAAGGGGCCGGGGATCCGGTCATCCCGGCCGGACCGCGTATTATAAGGTGCGATCCGGACGAAAATGAGCGTCCCCCACTGCCGCGGCTGGTCCGCACGCGCGGACTTAACAGCCGGTCCATTATAAATAATGGTAAACGGTTTCCTGCCGTAGAAACCTTAAACTACTATAACCGCAATTACAGTAGTGGCGCACGGGGGATAACTACACCGAAGTGCGTCATCTTAAAGCGTCCGGACGCCGGACGAGTCACGCGGACGAACCGCGGACATCAGTCCTCACATCCGGATGCTATCCCCGCGTCCAGTAGCCAGTTCCCAAATCCGTGGGAAGGCGCTTCTCCCGTAGCGGACGTAAATCCCAACCTCAGTCTGGCCATATAAGAGGTTGTCCCGGGACCAGGGGCGTCCGGCCGGATCAGTAAATTCGTCCGGCCAGCGTAACCGTTGTGCGGATTACGCCGGACAGCCGTCCACAATGTGCGGACAGGCCATCCGCACGTCCCTGGCGCTGGAACCTACAGGAGGGCGGATGCGGAGCGGAGGCGTTACGACGCAAAGATATCCGCGGACCCTCAACTCCGGAGATAGCCACAAAGTGACCGCTCACGGAGGAAAGTCGTGCGGATCCTCACGGAACGACCTAAAATCCATCCCTGGTGTGATAGATGGATACCGCAGACGCATCCGCATGGGCGGAAGGTTATTCCCACCCATACCGGGCTGGCGCACGTGGTTTCCGGCGTGGCCGCCCGTCATCCGCAGGCACTGGAGGGAGTGGGGGTACCTGCGGATCGCCGTCATCTGGCTGATAGCCACTCAGTCCATCATCTGACGGGTCAGAGAGGTCCGGGAGGCCCACCATACGGCGCACACGCTCGTCCGGAGTCCGCGGATGCTGACCGGACGGATCCCATACGGGAGCATCATCCGGTTCCGCATCTTGAATTAGCGGATCCATGACAAGCGGGCCCTCGTACTTCTTCAGATTATCGATATGGACAACCAGAACCCTGTCCGGATCGGAATCCCTCCGGATCCGGTAGTCCACATCTGTCACCTGTTTCAGTACTGTAAACGGGCCTATCCACGGCTTAGCAAATTTATTGCCTTGCTTAAGCGGCGGATAATAGTAGCGCACCTTGTCGCCCTCCGCAAAAGCTGGCCTACCCTTAGCATGGGCGTCATAGCCTCGCTTCTGCCGGATGGCAGACTTGTCCAGGCGCGCGCGCGCGAAATCATGGGCGTTCGCCAGGGCGCGGCGAATCCACTCCACGTACTCCGGACCGCACTGGGGTACTGCGCCGGTCTCTGCCGCAGTTGGATACATAATATCCACGGGCAAATTTAGCTCCCGGCCGTACAACATCGCGTGCGGAGTAACTCCGGTCGAAGAGTGGACCGACGACCTGTACGCCATTAAGACATACGGGAGGTGGTCATCCCAATCATTCGCACGATCATTCACAAAGGCCGCCAGCATGTTGAGGACCGATCGATTAAAGCGTTCGACCTGGCCATCAGACTGGGGCCTGTAGGGGGTGGTCCGCACCTTGGTACTGCCTAGCATCTGTGCTAGGTTTCGGAACAGGTTGCTCTCAAATTGCGTGCCCTGATCCGAATGTACCTGTTTAGGTACCCCATGGTACACCACCCATCTATTCACCAATAACCGAGCTACCTCGTCCGCAGTCTGGCGGCGCAGTGGGTAGGCGTCGGTATACTTGGTAAAATAGTCGGAAATCACTAGGATGTACCGGAAACCACGCGGGGTAACCCGGTGGGTATCCAGTATATCCAAAGCTATCCGATCAAACGGCGCGCCAGCCTTAACCGTGGTTAAGGGGTGGCGGCCAGGAGCCGGAACTCCTTTCCGAGCTTGACACCGTGGGCAGGCTGCGCACCACCGTTGCACGTCCAAACTGCTACCAGGCCAATGAAAGCGCTGTTGTAGCCTATGGACGGTCCTCCGGATTCCCAAGTGACCGGTCACCCGGAGGTCATGCAACTGGTGGAGTACTTCTTTCCGCAGCTCCGCCGGAAGCACCAACTGCCATATAGGAGGCAGTGGAGTCGGAGGCTCATAGCGCCGGTACAAGAGGCCATCCCTCAAGGAGAGCCTTTCCCACTGGGAGATGAGAGACTGGGTCTCCTCCCTGTAGGTTTTCCGCTCATCCTTAGAGGGTTTCTGGCCGGCCTCGAGGGCTTGGATTACCGGTGCCAGAGCACTGTCAGCTCTCTGCTTCGCAGCCAGCTGCGCCGGAGAGTAGCCACCTAGGTAATTAGGCCCCTCATCCGACGCGTCCGACTGCGCCGCAGCGGCCATCACCACAGGGGGTAAGGACCGCTCATACTCAGATTGGTCCGTGGACGAGGGTACCCACGAGGAGTACACCGCCGGACTTGAGGAAGACTCGCTGGAGCTGAGCCGCACCTCCGCTTCAAACGCGGGGCGCCAACGCCGGTAACGGCGGGTCCTCGCGTGGGAGTGAACTCCTGCTGCTCCGGCCGCCGTGTTGTTAAAGGGGGCGGCGGCCTGCGGTCTCCCCGGAAGGTCCACTTCCGAGTCTGAGGAAGAATCCGCGGCGTGCTGGAATGGAGCCATCCCTGCACAGCCAGGATTCTTGCACTTATGACAACGGGACAAGCCGTCCGCGTTGCCGTGCAACTTACCGGCGCGGTGCTCAATTTTCATGTCATACTCTTGGAGTTTGACGAGCCACCGGGCCACCAAGCCGTCGGCCTCACTATAGTTGAGGAGCCATCTCAGCGAACCGTGGTCGGTCCGCAAGCGGAAATGGCGTCCCAACAGATAGTGCCGGAAGCGCTTGGTCATAGTAACAACCGCGAGCAACTCGCGGTGCGTGGTACAGTAGTTCATTTGAGAGCGGCTGAGAGCCACACTCGCATAAGCTACTACCCGCTCCTGCCCGTCCACGATTTGCGAGAGGACACCGCCGAGTGCAAAGTTACTCGCGTCAGTGTCCAGGATGAACTCGCAATCCGGACGAGGGTGCCGCAGCACCGGCGCATCTGCCAAAGCCCTCCGGAGTTCCGCGAAGGCAGTTACCTGCTCTTCAGACCAGATGAAGTCGGCGCCCTTTTCCGTAAGGATAGTAAGGGGGCGCGCAACCTCCGCAAAGCCTCGCATGAACCGGCGGTGGTAACTCGCGAAGCCCAAAAAGGACCTCACGTCCGCCACGTTGCAAGGCCGAGGCCAGTTCTTGACGGCCTCTAGCTTTTTAGGATCTGGCCTAACTCCGGTGCCCGTTACCATGAAGCCCAAGTACAGGATCTCCTGCGCGAAAAGTTCGCATTTACTTGGCTTCAACTTGAGCCCTGCTCCGCGGATGCGATGGAGTACCATCTGGAGGTTGGTGAGGGTTTCCTCGAACGACCGGCCATACACGACGACATCGTCGATGTAGACCATACATCGCTTCCAGAGGAACCCTTTAAGTACCATCTCCATGAGGCGCTCGAACGTCGCTGGAGCGTTACAGAGCCCGAACGGCATTACCTTAAATTGGTAGAGCCCGTTCTTAGTAACGAAGGCAGTTTTCGCCCTATCACTCTCCTCCATCTCGACCTGCCAATACCCGGAGGCCAGATCCAGAGCACAGAAGTAGTGCGATCCGGCCAGGGAATCGAAGGTGTCTTCGATGTGCGGGAGAGGATATGAGTCCTTCCGCGTGACATCGTTAAGCTTACGGTAATCAACGCAGAACCTCCACGAGCCGTCCTTCTTCTTCACCATAACCACAGGACTCGCCCAAGGGCTGTCACTGGGTTCGATGATGTCTAGCTCGAGCATCTTCTGCACCTCCTGGTCAATGACCTCTTGGTGCACTATCGCTGCTCGCCGTAGACGTTGTTTGATCGGACGCTCGTCTAGGAGGTCGATGCGGTGTTTGGCAACGTCTGTCTTGCCGACCGCACCATCCGGACCCATAAACACATCCGCATACTGCCGCAACAGTCTGCGGAGCGCCTGGCGCTGCTCTCCACCCAGCCGGTCCTTCGGAACCAGAGATTCCAGATGGTCCGGCAGGGTGAACGGATCATCTCCGGCGGCCGCCGCCGCGCACGCAGCGCGGCAGACCGGATCATCGGGGATGACACGACTAGACGACGCGGGCACAGCTGTAGCTGCTAGGTACCCGCGCCGCAGCACAACGGGTGAGTCCGTGGGATTCACCACGAGAAGGGGCATCATGCGGGCGTCGGACTTGACCAGAGTCCCGCCCAGCACGAGCCCAGTTCCCTTGGCGAAACTGCTCACCGGCTGCACTATACACGGACGACCTTCGAGGGGCATGCGGGGACGACGCGGCCGCGCCTCGATGATCATCTCGCTCATAGGCGGCACCACCGTGGTGCGCGCCACCCGCATTTGGAACGAATGCGCTGGACCCATGCGGAAGAGGTAGTGAGTATCCTCTCCCATCCGGAATTCACCCGCACTGAAGTTAGCGGTGACCCGGTGGGCCCGGAGAAAATTCATTCCAATAATCCCGGCCGCTCCGATGTCTGCGACGATTGCCTCTGTCGGATACACCTTGTCCCCAAGTGTAACAGGCAACTCGACGATACCGTAGACACGGATGCGGTTGTTACCGGCCCCGTAGAGCTGATAAGGACCGGGATCCCGCAACTCAAGGTTGCGGAGCACGGGTTCCTTCCGGAACGTTCCTATGGCTATGAGGGTGACCTCCGAGCCTGAGTCTACAAGGAACCGGACCGGCTCCCGCCCGAGTGGCAGGGGCAGGTACCAGCAAGTGTCCTTGACCAGTGCGTTTCTTGAACGGTATCTTTCGCACGCACTGGGCCCATTCTCGGAGTCCTCGTGATCCGCCTCAGCCGCGGACGAGCCAGACTGATCCTCAAGGACCACTTCCGGAGAAGTTATATCTACTTGAGGTTCGTCCAGTTCATCCGTAGGTGGGGCGGCATCCGTTGCCACGGAACAACTGTCCTCGGACGTAGTGTTGGTCGCCACCTGCCGTGAGGGACGTCCCTGCCGTGAGGGACGGCCCTGTTGTCCCGCGGGACCAGGCCGGGAGTAGTTACTCCGGCGCGGACTGGGGAGGACCCCCTGGTATCCGCGTGCCCGCAAGCGTTCCAACAACTCCGGACACTTCAGCCAAAAGTGTCCCTGTTTTCCGCAGAAATAACAGGGGCGGTTCTGAGCTGGTCCGGATGTGAACGCACAGCATTCAGCGGGCCCCGGAGTGTCGATCCCAGCGCAGTACGCAATCATCTGCGCAGCGCTGAAATCATACTCGTCATAGTCGTACTCATCCGGAGATGAGGACGGCGCGGCAACCGGTGCCGCCTGTGCGGGCGCCCCTGTAGAGGGTGCCGGCGCACTAACCCACTGCTGGGTAGGTTCCCTGGCGGGTTCCCGGACGACCGGGTCCTGCCACGGGGTTACCTGCGATGCCTTGACCGGAGGAGGAGTCGCCGCCTGCGCGGGTACAGCCGAGGCCGGAGCCGGGGCTGGAGGCAACTGTCTAGGGCGGACAGCCATCTCAAGCGCAAGCGCGGAGTCTATTGCCTCCTCCATCGATCGCTTTTCATGGGTGGCCAGCCCGTATGCTAGGTGGTAAGGCTGGCCATCGATGAACTGATCGATCAGCATCGTCTCAAACCGTCTGGAGTCCATGTCCGGAAAAGCTCTCCGGCCGAGTATGCGTAAGCTGTACGCATAGTCTGTCACGGACTCAGTCGGCTGGCGGATACGCGCCTTGAACTCTCGTTCAGACTGCCGCCGATTGGTCGTCGGCGGGAACAGCAGGCGAAGTTGACGAGCAACCTCGCCGAACGTCACTGTTCCCACCGGCAGACACGGCATCACGCGGAGAGCTTTCCCTTCCAGGCTCCCCGCGAGGACGTGTCCAGCTTCATGCTGGGACCATCCTTCGTACACGGCGGTACGCCATACCTGGAGCAAGTAGTCCTCCAAGTCGGCGTTATCCCCGTTGAACCGTTTCCGCCACGAAGAGTGGTCGGGCCCGTCATCGCGTTTGCTACGCGCCCGACGTGCGGTCCCGGCTCCGGGGTCGTCCGTGTACAGCGGCAAGTTCCGTGCGCTTCCTGCGCCTGCGGCGGAGTCTGCCGGAGCAAACATCGACGCCGCGGACGGAGGAGCAGGGAAGCTCACGTTTGCCGCCGGGGTCATTCCCGCTAAAAACCCACTCTGGCTAGGTGCGGGCGGGGCTCCCATCGAACCTACTGGGTAGGCTCCAGAAGGGGCGGCAAAGCTTGGGGCCTTAGCCGCCTGTTGCCACTGCCCGTCCGACACACTGTACGTGCCAGGGTAAGTCGGCCACGCGGCTTGCGCTCCAACCGTCGCCAACGTGGTGCCTCCGAGCCGCGGGGCAGGCGCGGGTCCCATTGCGGGGGCCACTGGCGCCTGCGGACTCGGCAGGACTTGGGGAGGGGCTACTGGCCCAGACATCCCCGGACTTGAGATGGCCGACGGGTCAACGCTCGAAGGCGGCTGATTCCGCTTGAACAGTACAAGCGCCTCGGATATCAGCCACCTCTCCCTCTCCGTCAAAGGCCCCGAGTTGCCTTGTGACAGCGGAGAGGGGGAACGGTTCCGCCGGTCTGATCGTCCCTGATGGGGCGACCGGGCGCGGTCATAGCGCTCTCTGGGGGCCAGCTCACCAAGCGCATCGGCGAGCTGGTCTACCACATCACCCGGTGCGGACCGACCAGAGCCCATGCCGGAGGCTCGCGAAGGAGCCCACCCGGCCAGGAGTGGCATCTGGTACTGCTGGTCCGCCTGTCCAGAAGTGCCCGCAGTAGTTGGCGCTCGATTCCGGACGTCCGGAGACGTCCCACGGAAGAGTGCCGCTTGCCACGGACTCATTCTGGGCCTGGGCGGGCGCGGCGTAGAGCCGTTGCCGGCTCCGCCTACCGCACCTAACACATCAAGGCCCGGCCTTGATGACAACTCCTGTTGCGGCCCCGCGGGGCTAGACTCTACGTCCGGAGACGGAGTCAGGGACGCCGGAGTCGACTCCGCAGACTGGGTTCTGTCCGCGGAGGGCTCCGCACATTCCCTCCGGCCGCCGGAGTCACCCGAAGATGTCTCACGGCGGCTGTCGCGCGACCGGGTGTGATCCGCGACATTACCTCCCGTTTCCCCCCCCTTGGGTTCATTAGCCTTATCTCTGGCTTTGTCTCTTTCCTTTGTCATCCTTTGAGATGTCCTTGAGGAGCGGGCGATCCCCAGGGACTAAGGAGGCTACAACGCTGTGACGGTAGGCTGCGATGGAACACTGTCGGACTGATCCTGGTCACGGCACCAATGTAAAGTTATTGACTACCGTCCGCTCTTCGGGATCCTCGAGGATAGTCCTCTCTCATCCGAGTCCTTGCGGACGCGCATCCGCTATTCCGGATCCTCGCGGCAGGGCCGCTCACCGGAGGTCGCGGCGGACACGGTAACTACTTCATCATTAACGGTAACCAGGTAACAGCCCACCCGACACTCCCAGGCCTACGGACACCGTTCAGAAACTAGTTCATCCCTACGGTGTTAACTGGCGGGGCCTGGCGAGCCGCGGTCTGCCTCGGGGACGGAACCCCGTACAGTCCGACATGCTGGCCAGAACCTCTGTCACACGTCCCGGGAAGTGAGAGAGCTGGCGATCCACAGGGCCGAAGGCCCCCGAGTCAGCAACTCGTCTCTCCCAGCCCGGGCCTCCCCACGGAAATCGTCCCCAGGGCTCTAGGAGCCCACTACTCGCAAACAGGGAACACAAAGCTCATGGCCGAGCCTCGTGTGCGTCCTGTCTCTCGATCTTGGACAATCTCCTCGAACGAGTCGCTTCCAGTGTATATATAATACACCAGAAACTGTAGGGCGCACGCGAGGTTAAATCGATCCATTGTTATAGTTTACTGGAACGTAAATTACAATACGTCGCCGTGGCAACGCACGCTCGAACGGAGCATGTCAAAACAAGGCCAAGTACGAAAAGGCCACATAAATGGCATTTATGTTTACAATCACCTGCCGCGTGCTTAGGGCAAAATCGCCACATTTACAGGAAATTTTGTATTGATAGTCCTCGTTGCGCTTGCGGAGATCGAGAAGAAACTCCATACCACTACTTCTTCGAATGCGAACTATATGAAGCTGAAAGGAACGTGTTATTCGAAAAATTATACGAAATACTCGCTGAGTTAGACATCGATTTCACTGTTGATATTCTCCTGTCCGGATCATCTAACCTCCCATTTGGTACCAATCTCGATTTGATGTATGTAGTCCACAATTTTATACAAACTTCTAAACGCTTCGGCTGCACAGAAACGTAATCATCAGAATTAAATGCATGTTTGACTTCCACGTACTGAACCACGGTGCGGTTAATTTGTTCTTATAGCCAACGCTGAACTGTTTCTTGCATGTTTTTTTTTTTTTTTTTTTTTGCACGTGATCATGTATATGTCATATTATATAGTATTATTTATTACTAAAACGTTGGTCAGGTGTGTGTGTGTGTGGCTGTGTGTGGAGTGAATGCGGAATGAATGTTGCAATCAATTGTTGTTGTTTTTCTGGAGAGCCTCTCGTTAGCCGTAAGGGCTAATTGGCAATGCCAAATAAATATGTTTACACCAATATCATTGCAATACTCAACTTTCACTAAATTTGGAGGTAAATGTTCTGTCCCATAACTCTGAAATGAATCTATCTTTCACCTGAAAAATACCCCCAGAGTTACATCAGAACTTGCTCTCTATTATGTGGGTTTTTTCTTAATGAGGCGCCAATTTTATTGTCACCATGAATGGGTCGGTTCTACAGGCGTTTTCGGTGGCAATAAAATGGCATTCCAGGATTTTTAACGGTTGCCATGGCAACAAAAATCAACCGATTTCCATGGAAACTGAATATTTTCAAGCCGAGAGGTTATTCATACCATTGCTGAAATTTAAAGACGATTGGATTAAACCCGTTCGAGTTACAGCCTTCGATTCACACACAAACATATAAACGGACACTCACAAATCCCGAGCCCAATACCACATCATCGGTAACGCGAATGCTGAATATTGTTGAAGAAATTTAGACCGTACCCCCACTCAATGCAATCACCTATCATTTATTCCAATATATGATTCACAACTCTGCTCATGTCCATTACAAATCGATGTGCCCATTCTGATTTTTAGTGCCCGGCACCGTTTCAACACGCTCAAATCAGAATTACGTAATATTACGTAATCACACCTTTTTAGGCAGAGTTGGATATCCTATTATAGAGGATCCTTGGTGTTACTTGGTTCATCACCCAACCGCTGGGAACGATGATTCCTTGATTAGTTAGCGGGAAATCAAAGATTTATTTCTCTGAATCAGTAAATCGACAATGGATATATACGGATGGATATATACGGATAGAAGAACTTAGCTATCATAACGTTTGACATTACTATAACAAAGTCGCCCTTTTTTAAATCATTTGAACTCAACGGTCCATGGCTATTACGGTTTCAATTTTTGTATATTGTGGCTACTAGTTTTGATGCTGTTCAGGTTAGTCGCACAGGGCCTTCACACATTTTAATAGTTAATTTAAAATTATTGCATTTCTCACTGTCAACTCACTACACGTACAAGAAAATGAACTTTTCACTAATTTTAATATATACTATTTACATTTTATAACATTTACATTTTATAACATGATCTGATATCAAATATACACAATGCACAGTCTACAGATACATAAATGCAAAATAACAGGTGCACTTTCAAAGTTATCAACGACAGACTGATCAGTAGAAGCATCTAACCAGGATATGATACATGGTGCTTGGAGCAAACTACTCGTTCGTGTGACACACCACACTTAACTAAATCATCATCTGTAAACGGAACTTTCTCAACTGAACAAAATGGTGTTAATTTATTGTCAAAATAAAATGAGTTGAAACCGTGTCCTACACAAACCACTGAAGAACATTTTGGAATCGCACATGATTTTTTTTTTTTTACAAAAGTCTGTTCATAGAATAATACGGAAGCAAACATTGGCATGCAATTTTGGACACATAAATATCTCGTTTATTGCTTACAATATACTGTATTGACATTATTTCTACATTTTATTGTTGAAATTACAATACACTAGATCACAGACCACACGCCTATTGCACGCTGTAAATGTTTAATCACCTCATCAATAAAAATCTACCAACAAAATTTATCCGATTCACAGATATATCCCAATCATTACAGGCATGTGCTTGAGATTACATGTACACACATGTGCAGGTAGGTGCATATATCATAGTATGACCGAACTAATTCCCAGCACACATTCAACAGTTGAAGTATTCGTCAATCATCACAGCACAGATGAGGGTCAACAAAAAACAAAACAGTAAACATAACCACGAACGAACATCGATAAACTACAAAATTTCAAATTTGTATTGTTGATTACGCATACAGATGGATTTTTTTTCTTTTGTCTGCAAGCAAGTTATAATTGTCTGGTAATGATGAGGATGAAGTGATGATTTATAACATTGTACCTATCTAGAGCCTAGCACTGTCACTATCTCGCTACCATCCCTGGGTGACTCGGACCCTCCAACTTCTCCAGTTTCTCAAAGTGTGTGCGTGCGTTCTTGATGTTCATCAACATTGCGGCAGAAACTGGATGGAAAAGAAATTTTCACATCATCAGGAAAAGGCATGCAATGAAAATGCTTCTAAGTTACAGTTTTTTTGTTTTTCTACTTGTTATTCAACATCCTAACCACTCCATCCATATTTATTTAAACAGCAGGAGAAATACCTCTGCATACGAGTTCTTGTTAATCACTAGATTTTATTTCTACCAAATCTGCGGTATTTTACACTTACAAATGGTGGAGTCACTGCTGATGATCATGACGTAAGTGTTAGATGTGAAGACATCGATGAAGGCAGCAAACTGAGAATTCCTGACCTCCATACTTTGGAAGGAAGCAGCCAGTTTGCTGCAGCTCAACTTGAACTGTTTGATTATGTTGCTGATCTTCTCAAAGCGGTGGATATCTTTGTGAGGTTTGGAGTTACAGTGAGAAATGACCTGGAGGAAAATACATGTACATAGTGAGAAAATAGACTCTTGTCACAACAGCTTCCCTCAGATAATGGCACAACAAGAATTTAATTGGATAAGGACTGAAGGTGAAAAGAATGAAAAGCTACATTTATTTATCCTATCAACATTAATTGATAAGTATTGATACAATGACTGGGCAATTTACAAGAATGAGAATACAGCAGAAGAAATAAGTCCCAATGCTACCCTCTGCACCTTGTAATCAGCTCTAAACCATAGACACAACAAATGCAGAATATTTTGGTTAAAATTTTCGGGAAAACTTGAATTTTGCATTCCATGTTTAGTATGTGCTCTCTGAATTTAGCCCTTACCAGGAAGGTTGCTCTCTCAAACAGCAGAACCTCATCGGCTTCTATGATGGATGCGAAGGTGTTCAGGTTCATCTCTATCTTGTCAACATTCGGTATAAGTTGATACACGATACTTGACCAGGCCTGCATTAAAACATGGGAATTACATACATACCAGTATACTAGATAATTGTTATTTGTCAAAACATTGGTTCTGAATGAAAGTAGAAAGTATCCTATATTCTACATCTATGTATGAATTTGATAGTTTACAACAGCTTTTGTTCATGTGATATTTTGTACCCTATACAAAGTCTCGTCCCATATTGATGTGGCAAAACATGTACAGTCCAGTGGCTTCGATAAACGCTTCAAGTCTTCTTCTCTCTGGCGGAATATCTGAAATGTCAAAAACGAATCTCTCATTATCATATGAGATAACAGTCTACCAGAGTCACGGGTGGTATTTGTGGATATACAATAGGGTCTGTAAGTCAAGTGATGTCATCATTTGATTTCCGGTGGCAAACAAATATACACCTCTTGTTTAATATGAGTAGAACTCCATTCAAAACTCAAATTACTCCAGTAACACAAAAGGTGTGTTTGTTTGCCACCAGAATCATAACGTAGCGGCACGTGACTTACAGGTCCTATTACTTCCTGATAAATCAGGGTAATTCATTTCACCAGCCTGAACTTGCAGCACTGACACATGGCCAAGTATATGTACATTGTACATCAAACTACCATACAATGTTTTCCAGAAAATTCTGGAATTGGTCCCATAAATTGTCACCCAATAAAATATATTCAAACAATAAACGTCATGAAGCAATAAAAATACCCCACAACAAAACATGACCTTATTCAACTACAGTGAACCCTCTCACAACGTCAACCACAGTTAACCTTTCACCAAGTCAATTACAGTTAACCCTCTCACCACGTCAACCACAGTTAACCCTCTCACCACGTCAACCACAGTTAACCCTCTCACCACGTCAACTACAGTTAACCCTCTCACCAAGTCAATTACAGTTAACCCTCTCACCAAGTCAACTACAGTTAACCCACTCACCACGTCAACTACAGTTAACCCTCTCACCACGTCAACTACAGTTAACCCTCTCACCACGTCAACTACAGTTAACCCTCTCACCACGTCAACTACAGTTAACCCTCTCACCAAGTCAATTACAGTTAACCCTCTCACCATGTCAACCACAGTTAACCCTCTCACCACGTCAACCACAGTTAACCCTCTCACCACGTCAACTACAGTTAACCCTCTCACCACGTCAACTACAGTTAACCCTCTCACCAAGTCAACTACAGTTAACCCTCTCACCAAGTCAATTACAGTTAACCCTCTCACCATGTCAACCACAGTTAACCCTCTCACCACGTCAACTACAGTTAACCCTCTCACCACGTCAACTACAGTTAACCCTCTCACCAAGTCAACTACAGTTAACCCACTCACCACGTCAACTACAGTTAACCCTCTCACCAAGTCAACTACAGTTAACCCTCTCACCACGTGAACCACAGTTAACCCTCTCACCACGTCAACTACAGGTAACCCTCTCACCACGTCAACTACAGTTAACCCTCTCACCACGTCAACTACAGTTAACCCTCTCACCAAGTCAACTACAGTTAACCCACTCACCACGTCAACTACAGTTAACCCTCTCACCAAGTCAACTACAGTTAACCCTCTCACCACGTGAACCACAGTTAACCCTCTCACCACGTCAACTACAGTTAACCCTCTCACCACGTCAACTACAGTTAACCCTCTCACCACATCAACCACAGTTAACCCTCTCACCACGTCCCGTTGATCCTCGGGCACCAGGTCCATCTTGTGGATGAGGCAGAAGATCTTTGCGTCGTGTGAGTTCTGTAGGATGGCCTCGAGGCAGCTCTGGTAGTAGTGCATGTCGTTCTCCAGCTCCCGGCTCTCCACGTCAAACACGTAGATCAGAACCTCCACATCACGGAAAATGTTGTCGCGCTGACTCGCGAAGTAGCTCTCCATAAACGCCTCTTGACTGTTTGATAAATTGTTTCGGAAGATGGGAGAGTGTGAGGGTGGGGGGAGGGGGGATATTAGATACAAAGGTACATTATGTTCGGATGTGAGGTAATTAACAACGTTACATTACATGTTCATGATATCATGGATATAGCAAGTTCCTATTATATCAAGCAGAAGTTATAAACCAGGTTGAGCGAAGTGTAAGTATGCATATCATTAGATTCCTTACTCACCCCCCACAGTCCCAAAGATTCAACACCAGGTTACCAAGGAAACGGACATGCGAGTGCTCAACGTCAACTGCAATAAGAGAAATTGTAACTTTATAATAACAAATAAAGAACAGTTATTGAAACATGAATGAAACACACTGTCACAATCATATTCAATGATGACAGCATCTTGAACACAGAGAAATCAAGCCATGCATTGCAACCTAACATTATTAGATTTAACTAAAGTAAAATAATAAATTTTATATTTCCACAAATTCAAACAATGTACATGAATTGCAGCATTTGAATGAGGCTGAATTGTCTTACTTGTAGCGCCCAGACGTCGCGTGTCTCTAGCGATGTAGTTGGCAAATATGATGGAACGCATGCTTGTCTTACCAGAGCCACTCTTACCCATCAACAGAACCTGTGTGAGGACAAACATGACAAGCACACCAATCAGTTCAGGACTCCAAGGGAGCTGAAGTTGCACATGAAATTTTATGGTTCTTTTTGAAGACCAGTTCCAACTGTCTGTGGGACAGGTACCAGGCAAGGGCGGATCCTGGAAATTTGATTGGGGTGAACATGGGCGGATCCAGGAAATCTGATTGGGGTGAACATGGGCTGATCCTGGAAATTTGATTGGGGTGAGCATGGGCGGATCCAGGAAATCTGATTGGGGTAAACATGGGTGGATCCAGGAAATCTGATTGGGGTGAACATGGGCAGATCCAGGAAATCTGATTGGGGTAAACATGGGTGGATCCAGGAAATCTGATGGGGGGGGGGGGGGGGGGGGGCGGGGGCTCATGGCAAGGCGGATCCAGGAAATCTGATTGAGGTGAACATGGGCGGATCCAGGAAATCTGATTGAGGTGAACATGGGCAGATCCAGGAAATCTGATTGGGGTGAACATGGGCAGATCCAGGAAATCTGATTGGGGTGAACATGGGCGGATCCAGGAAATTTGATTGGGGTAAACATGGGCTGATCCAAGAAATCTGATTGGGGTGAACATGGGCGGATCCAGGAAATCTGATTGGGGTGAACATGGGCGGATCCAGGAAATCTGATTGGGGTGAACATGGGCAGATCCAGGAAATCTGATTGGGGTAAACATGGGTGGATCCAGGAAATCTGATTGGGGTGAACATGGGCAGATCCAGGAAATCTGATTGGGGTAAACATGGGTGGATCCAGGAAATCTGATGGGGGGGGGGGGGGGGGGGGGCGGGGGCTCATGGCAAGGCGGATCCAGGAAATCTGATTGAGGTGAACATGGGCGGATCCAGGAAATCTGATTGGGGTGAACATGGGCGGATCCTGGAAATTTGATTGGGGTAAACATGGGCTGATCCAAGAAATCTGATTGGGGTGAACATGGGCGGATCCAGGAAATCTGATTGGGGTGAACATGGGCGGATCCAGGAAATCTGATTGGGGTGAACATGGGCAGATCCAGGAAATCTGATTGGGGTAAACATGGGTGGATCCAGGAAATCTGATTGGGGTGAACATGGGCAGATCCAGGAAATCTGATTGGGGTAAACATGGGTGGATCCAGGAAATCTGATGGGGGGGGGGGGGGGGGGGGGCGGGGGCTCATGGCAAGGCGGATCCAGGAAATCTGATTGAGGTGAACATGGGCGGATCCAGGAAATCTGATTGAGGTGAACATGGGCAGATCCAGGAAATCTGATTGGGGTGAACATGGGCAGATCCAGGAAATCTGATTGGGGTAAACATGGGTGGATCCAGGAAATCTGATTGGGGTGAACATGGGCAGATCCAGGAAATCTGATTGGGGTAAACATGGGTGGATCCAGGAAATCTGATGGGGGGGGGGGGGGGGGGGGGCGGGGGCTCATGGCAAGGCGGATCCAGGAAATCTGATTGAGGTGAACATGGGCGGATCCAGGAAATCTGATTGGGGTGAACATGGGCGGATCCTGGAAATTTGATTGGGGTAAACATGGGCTGATCCAAGAAATCTGATTGGGGTGAACATGGGCGGATCCAGGAAATCTGATTGGGGTGAACATGGGCGGATCCAGGAAATCTGATTGGGGTGAACATGGGCAGATCCAGGAAATCTGATTGGGGTAAACATGGGTGGATCCAGGAAATCTGATTGGGGTGAACATGGGCAGATCCAGGAAATCTGATTGGGGTAAACATGGGTGGATCCAGGAAATCTGATGGGGGGGGGGGGGGGGGGGGGCGGGGGCTCATGGCAAGGCGGATCCAGGAAATCTGATTGAGGTGAACATGGGCGGATCCAGGAAATCTGATTGAGGTGAACATGGGCAGATCCAGGAAATCTGATTGGGGTGAACATGGGCAGATCCAGGAAATCTGATTGGGGTGAACATGGGCGGATCCAGGAAATCTGATTGGGGTGAACATGGGCGGATCCAGGAAATCTGATTGGGGTGAACATGGGCAGATCCAGGAAATCTGATTGGGGTAAACATGGGCAGATCCAGGAAATCTGATTGGGGTGAACATGGGCAGATCCAGGAAATCTGATTGGGGTGAACATGGGCAGATCCAGGAAATCTGATTGGGGTGAACATGGGCAGATCCAGGAAATCTGATTGGGGTGAACATGGGCAGATCCAGGAAATCTGATTGGGGTGAACATGGGCGGATCCAGGAAATCTGATTGAGGTGAACATGGGCAGATCCAGGAAATCTGATTGGGGTAAACATGGGCAGATCCAGGAAATCTGATTGGGGTGAACATGGGCGGATCCAGGAAATCTGATTGGGGTGAACATGGGCAGATCCAGGAAATCTGATTGGGGTAAACATGGGTGGATCCAGGAAATCTGATGGGGGGGGGGGGGGGGGGGGCGGGGGCTCATGGCAAGGCGGATCCAGGAAATCTGATTGAGGTGAACATGGGCGGATCCAGGAAATCTGATTGAGGTGAACATGGGCGGATCCAGGGAATCTGATTGGGGGGGGGGGGGGGGGGGGGTAGGAGTGGCATGGAAAGCCGGATCCAGGAAATCTGATTGGGGTGGGGTGGGGGTGTGGCAAGCCGGATCCAGGAAATCTGATTGGGGGTCGGATGTGGGGGGGGGGGGGGGGGTTGTGGCATGGCAAGCCGGATCCAGGAAATGTGATTGGGGTGGGGGGGAGGGGGGGGTTGTGGCATGGCGAGCTGGATCTAGGTAATCTGTTGGGGGGGTGGCGGGATGGCATGGCATGCCTGATCCAGGAAATCTGATTGGGGGCGGGGGTGGCGGGGTGTCGTGGCAAGCCGGATCCAGGAAATCTAATTTTTTGCTGGCGTGGCAAGCCGGATCCAGGAAATCCAGGGAATGGTCAGAACAGCCATTTTTGGGTCGAAAAATGCCCAAATTTGGCACTTTTTTCCTTCATAATGGGAGATGTCAGGACTGTACTCCTAGAACTCCTGAAGATAGAGCTTAGAAATTGGCACTTTCAAATGGAAAGTCATATATGGCGACTTGTGTGGTGACCTTGAATTTGACCTGGGATGACCTTGAAGGGTCAGAACAGCCATTTTTGGGTCGAAAAATGCCCAAATTTGGCACTTTTTTCCTTCATAATTTCACCCTTTGAAAAAAATTTTTGACTTAGAAAATTTTCGGCACTTTTTTCCTTCATAATCAGTGATAATGGGAGCTGCCAGGACTGTACTCCTAGAACGCCTGAAGATAGAGCTTAGAAATTGGCACTTTCAAATGGAAAGTCATATATGGCGACTTGTGTGGTGACCTTGAATTTGACCTTGGATGACCTTGAAGGGTCAGAACAGCCATTTTTGGGTCGAAAAATGCCCAAATTTGCACCTGGTCCGTCTTATCTCGAAAACTGTCTTATCAGTTTTGAGATTTTTGTTTCAAAAGATTCCCCTTATTTACCTTTATGATGTGTATAAGTTTTGTTGCCCTTGAATCGCCAATCTCCGTGTGGTGGCCATTTTGAATTTTCGCATTACTATCCGTTTTGGGCCATTTCTAGGCAAAACATTTTTTTCGCCCTTTGAAAAAAATTTTGGACCTCGGTAATAACTTTTTTCCTCGTTAATGGGAGCTGTCGGGACTGTACTCATAGAACACTTGAAGATACAGCTTAGAAATTGGCACTTTCAAATAGGAAGTCATATATGGCGACTTGTGTGGTGACCTTGAATTTGACCTTGGATGATCTTGAAAGGTCAAAACAGCCATTTTGGGGTCAAAAAATGCCCAGATTTGCCTCTATAGATGAAATGCTTGCAGATAGAGCTCATGTTTGCATTATGAACATATAGCAAGACATATATGGCACAACTAATGATGACCTTGAACTTGACGTCAGATGACCTTGAGTGACTCGTAATGTGTAAATTGACCTGAGCGGCCTAAACGATTCCACCCAGATATATCTTTGTATTATGAACATCTAGAATATCAAATGCCGCACACATACATGTGATGGTGACATCGAAGTTCACACGGATGACCTTGATTGGTGAATCTCAAGGTCATTTGTTCACACTGCGAACCTTGATTGGTGAATCTCAAGGTCTGTTACCTGCCAATGCTGCCATGGCCAAACCAAAATTGTCCGGTAACCTGTCTTAGCCTTTGGGCTAATTTTTCAAAGCCAAGGGGTACAGCTAAAATTTACCCATAAATTTTCTAGTTTACCTCCTTTTTCTGAGACCAGGGGGATATGGTAGCCTACTCCTTTCCGAAAATTCCTACCGAGTGCTCTGACCCCCAGACCGCATTTAGGTGGAAAGGAGTAGGCTACCATATCCCCCTGGTCTCAGAAAAAGGGGGTAAACTAGAAAACTTATGGGTAAATTTTAGCTGTACCCCTTGGCTTTGAAAAATTAGCCCAAAGGCTAAGACAGGTTACCGGACAATTTTGGTTTGGCCATGGCAGCATTGGCAGGTAACAGACCTTGAGATTCACCAATCAAGGTTCGCAGTGTGAACAAATGACCTTGAGATTCACCAATCAAGGTCATCCGTGTGAACTTCGATGTCACCATCACATGTATGTGTGCGGCATTTGATATTCTAGATGTTCATAATACAAAGATATATCTGGGTGGAATCGTTTGGGCCGCTCAGGTCAATTTACACATTACGAGTCACTCAAGGTCATCTGACGTCAAGTTCAAGGTCATCATTAGTTGTGCCATATATGTCTTGCTATATGTTCATAATGCAAACATGAGCTCTATCTGCAAGCATTTCATCTATAGAGGCAAATCTGGGCATTTTTTGACCCCAAAATGGCTGTTTTGACCTTTCAAGATCATCCAAGGTCAAATTCAAGGTCACCACACAAGTCGCCATATATGACTTCCTATTTGAAAGTGCCAATTTCCAAGCTGCATCTTCAAGTGTTCTATGAGTACAGTCCCGACAGCTCCCATTAACGAGGAAAAAAGTTATTACCGAGGTCCAAAATTTTTTTCAAAGGGCGAAAAAATTTTTTTGCCTGGAAATGGCCCAAAACGGATAGTAATGCGAAAATTCAAAATGGCCACCACACGGAGATTGGCGATTCAAGGGCAACAAAACTTATACACATCATAAAGGTAAATAAGGGGAATCTTTTGAAACAAAAATCTCAAAACTGATAAGACAGTTTTCGAGATAAGACAGACCAGGTGCAAATTTGGGCATTTTTCGACCCAAAAATGGCTGTTCTGACCCTTCAAGGTCATCCAAGGTCAAATTCAAGGTCACCACACAAGTCGCCATATATGACTTTCCATTTGAAAGTGCCAATTTCTAAGCTCTATCTTCAGGCGTTCTAGGAGTACAGTCCTGGCAGCTCCCATTTATCACTGATTATGAAGGAAAAAAGTGCCGAAAATTTTCTAAGTCCAAAATTTTTTTCAAAGGGTGAAATTATGAAGGAAAAAAGTGCCAAATTTGGGCATTTTTCGACCCAAAAATGGCTGTTCTGACCCTTCAAGGTCATCCCAGGTCAAATTCAAGGTCACCACACAAGTCGCCATATATGACTTTCCATTTGAAAGTGCCAATTTCTAAGCTCTATCTTCAGGCGTTCTAGGAGTACAGTCCTGACAGCTCCCATTATGAAGGAAAAAAGTGCCAAATTTGGGCATTTTTCGACCCAAAAATGGCTGTTCTGACCCTTCAAGGTCATCCAAGGTCAAATTCAAGGTCACCACACAAGTCGCCATATATGACTTTCCATTTGAAAGTGCCAATTTCTAAGCTCTATCTTCAGGCGTTCTAGGAGTACAGTCCTGGCAGCTCCCACTATCACTGATTATGAAGGAAAAAAGTGCCGAAAATTTTTTTCAAAGGGTGAAAAATTTTTTTTGTCTAGAAATGGCCCAAAATGGATAGTAATGCGATTTGTAATGCGAAATTTTTTTTCGTCGACCCGTCGAAAATTCAAAATGGTTGCCATACGCAGACCGGCGATTCAAGGGCAACCAAACTTATACCCATCACAGAGGTACATAAGGAGAATCTTT
The DNA here is from genome assembly GCA_949152475.1 of Terebella lapidaria. NCBI lineage: Eukaryota > Metazoa > Annelida > Polychaeta > Terebellida > Terebellidae > Terebella > Terebella lapidaria. The sequence continues at coordinate 1,353,644 of OX424568.1, read as the reverse complement.
CGAAACAAAAATCTCAAAACTGATCAGACAGTTTTTGAGAAAATGACCGCCAAAGTTCAAAATTGAGTGTTTTTCGACAAAATTGGCTGCCATTTTGAGAAAAATTAAAAAATCGAAAAACTAAAAAATACCTCCTTTTAGAAATATTTTAAGGTATCTTTTCCCAAATTTTCAGAAAAATCGGACCGTACACTTTAAAGATAGAAATGTGGACGGACGGACGGACGCAACGCGACGGCAATAGTTTATCGGACCATAGGTCCGGTAACCTAAAAAGAGGGGTTGGTTCTGAAATTCATGTAGAATTTTGTAATACAATAACAGGGAATAGAGCATTAGAACACACGTGTGGCGTCAGTACACCATGTCCATGTCAGTGGATAGGCTACAGCCAAGTCAATGAAGTATTATAATATATACATGGGCATCTTATTAATTCACAGTTTATTCACAGAAGAAATTATACTACTGGACAAGTGTGATAGTGAAACAGATTTCGGGAGCTCGGCTGTTTTTCGTACAAACACACACCAACAATGCTGTCTGTCTTTTATGATGTGTGCCAAGTTTGCCCTCAAAAAGTATCGCGATTGAGGCGACACCTCACGAATATAACATACTGAATTTGTTTGATTCGCCAGGTCGCGCTGCATGTATGGTGTTGTCCTGTTGTGCAATGCGTTTGATGACGTAGGCACAAAGTTTGTTTTCAGCGGCGAAAATTGTATAAAGTTTCATGGATATTTCTTTGTTATTTTCCAGATGTTTATCGTATGCACTCACATATAAATCTTTGCATGAAATGACATAAGATGTGCGTAATTACGCATTCTCCTACGATATCGAGTGCACTGGGGGGTTCGTCGTAAGTCCCTGAGAAAATTTTGCATTTAATTGTCTTCTGAGAGCACTTTTCTGTAGGGATCAACATTAACACTGACCCGCAGGCCCCATGCCACAAGTATTCAAATCACTGCTCACTGGCCGGGCCACTGGCCAAGTATAAAATATTGCATTCTTAAAAATTTTATAAAATATTGCATTCTTTAAAGTTTGTACTTTTTAGTGTAGTTTATTTGGTGTAAAAATGTACATTTGACTATTATGATCAGGTACATAAAATCGCACCGAGGTAGCACAAGAAAGTGATTGAACACTTATTTCCATTTTGGCCCTCTGAAGCATTTAGTTGCTTTGTTAGTTGCATTCCATGCTTTCTTTGTATAAATACCAGCAGATCTACAATTCTATATTAAAAGTGTTTGATATCCAATCCGGGTGACCCCCCCCCCCCCCCCCCCCCCCTTGGAATCCGCCATTGTCAGGAGCAGGGCGAACTACTGTACTTGAGTAAACCACAAGTAGTGACAAGGGTGACAAAATTACTGTACTGTAGCGTGCCGGGACCTATGATCGGCCGTCTTTGCGGCATTTATGGTCATTTTCTTGATAGAATTCCAATTCGAAAGATAAACAAATATTTTTTTTATGAGAAAAATTATCGCAGAATCAAATCGTACAAAATTCAACTGCATCTCAAAGACAATTTTTATTGGTATAATCGCTACAATTGTACAACATCTCACAGCAACAAATGGGCAAAATGATCGGCCATGTTCAAAAATCCACAAATGTGATTTGTGAACTGCTGTTTTGTACGTAAGCAAGGATTGTGATAAATGTTGTACAACAATGTTCTCAGAGTTGTGTTTTCAATAATAATAAAAAACACAACATCAACAATAGTAATACTATCAGATATGATATACACGAGGTTTTACTACAATCAAATTCGTTTTTCATATCAAGGCTTATGATTAAATTGATACAAGATTTCTATCTAGTATATTACTAAGTATTAGCAACCATGCTTAGTACCGGTATTGTAATTAAATAGTTCTAACATGTCAACAAACAAATGTCATCTTGGTTCAGGGTATGCCAAAGTCACCAGCCCACAGCCCAAGACTGGTAAAAAACATCCTGGGCTGGTAATAATAACAGTTTCACTGGCCCAGGTGGCCGGAAAGTTTTTATCAGCAAAAATATCAACTCTAGTAAAATAAATTTTTAATATAGTAAAATATTTCATTTGTCAGTAATATATTATTCAACCAGATCTTGGATCTTCAAATCATGAGCATGATACGCCTCAGCTTGAGGCTGGGGGCATGGCAGTAAGAAGGAGCAGTAAGACTGGGGGCAGTAAGACTGATTGGAAATATGCACAATTCAAGCTGACAATGTCAATTTATTTGCTTAATATACTACAACGGATCTACATATCGCCATGCATATCTCAATTCTACTATTTTGTTGGGTGTGACTTATGAATTCTGGGCCAGTAAAAATTGCTGTGGGCTGGTAATATCGAATTGTTTACTGGTCCAATGGACAGTAATTTTTTCCCCACTTTGGCATACCCTGTCTTGGTTGTACGGATTCTTGGCCTTGCTGGGCATGTTATGATATAAATACCAAGCAATTATTGACTCGAGTTATAATAAATTCTGTCAAGGACCAGCCCGCCTAATAGCGCCTACGGCTCAATCATTCAACCATGGTTCGGATTTTAAATTAATTGAGAGTCTAATATTCCTTATTATTATTATTATTATTATTATTATTACCAAGGAATAAGGGTAAGTATGACAGAACAAAACATAATAAATGGGTTGATCGCTAAACATTATGGTTAACCCCTGTGAACATTATACCCATTATTTAACATACACATTTAGGATTTGCTTGTGCAATATGTTTCTTATGAGAAAGTAGGGCTTCAACGAGTACAAAAATTTGTGACCGGTTACTCGTTAGCTTGTAACCGAACCGTAACCGGTTACTCGTCCAAAAATATAGAGCTGAATATTGTCCAAAGTAACGCCAATTTTTTTTCGCAGTTCGCATTTTATCAAATCTCCGTGTCAAAATCCCCCTTAAAACTCGACATTAGACGTCATTTTCATGTGTAAATATGCAATATTATGATGAATAAACAGTCTATTTGGATTGGAGAGTGATAAATCGCTTCAATTCAGCCCGTTTGGGCGGAAATTCAACTGATGTGAAGTGTTTTAGGCTGAATTACGAGGGTGCAAAATACGTTCACGATTAATCGGTCACAAAATCTGTAACCGGTTACGCTCTGTAACCGAACCGTAACCGGTTAACCGAGTACTCATTGAAGCCCTATGAGAAAGGTTACATTACATAGGTTGATCAACCTCGCAAGCAATAATAGTTCTAGATCATTGATTTTACGTATCAATAATGAAAAAAATCCACTTCTCGGAAAAAATCGTCTATTATGGCCACTATTAAAACTTGTCCTACAGTCCGCAAATTACACGAGCCCTAAACCGCCCCCTGCCCTGGCGATCAAATTGCGCCCCCTGGTGAACAAACAATACACTACACATTCAAAACATGCCTCTTTACTAAAGTTCTAAACAACCATTAATTTCCCGATAAATTTGTTTTCTTGACCAACATATTTTAACATTGATTTAAACGTCCGATCATAGGTACCCTAACGCTACGGTGTACCTAGGCCCAGGTGCCGCTTGAATCGTGACGTCAGCCGCTTATGACATCGATGAGAGCGGCTGAGCGAGCCGCTCTCATCGATGTCAAGCGGCACCTGAGCCTAGGTAGATCCAGGTGTCCCACTCTCTCGAGTGGAGAGTGGGTCACCTGGGTCTAGAGCCTACGGTGTACCGTAATGACGATCTAGGCCTTGTTTGATCCCGCCCCACTCACGCACCGAGGACAGTGAAAATCTAGGCCTATCGCGGTCGCGGGACACAAATTACCTTCTTCTTCATGTTTGACGTTAACTCTGTTTATCCTTGATACGAATACCGACTCTGTGATGTTTTTGCAGACCTCTAGCTTTTGACAAACTCGATGGTAAAGTATTTAACAGTTTAAGAGGGCTGAAAACAACTTTGGATTTGTTTACGATTCTGTCATGTGAATCACGCTCAATGCGCATCTACACGGCGCATTGCAAGTTAATGAATAAATTCATGGTCTACCAACATACGATCATCAGTGCACGCTACGGTCACGTTATGATTAATATGAATCGTTTCCCGTGCCAAAGTTACGATACCATATATTGGTACTAATAGTAGCACGGCGGGCCAAAGCAAGAGCTCCTGCAAAATTTAAAATATTTTAAAGAAAATTACTGAATAATATACATATAGCCTCAACCTACGGTGGCTGATATATGCCATATATTTATTTTTCAGATTTCATTTATTTATTCTTTCCAGAAGGACATTCTAAAGAAAATAAAATAATTAAATGCACGTACATAATGTTAAATACGCGTACTTAATAATAAATATACGTAGATCTACTTAATATTAAATACACGTATATAATATTAAATACGCGTATATAATATTAAAGACGTGTACTCAATGTTGAATACGCGTACTTAATATTAAATTAGTTAATTGCTCAATTCCCGCGGCACCAAGCAATTAAATTAGCAAAAAAAATGATGTGGTTATGTTGCTGTGTATGTCTCGTGAAAAAAGGTATATATCAAGCGACATTGCGCTGCAAAAAGGAACAAAATATCTGACTGTCTGGTATTTAATATTATATACGCGTATTTAATATTAAGTACACGTATTTAATATTAAGTACGCGTATTTAATATTAAGTAGGCTACGCGTATTCAATACTTAGTACACGTATTTAATATTATATACACGTATTTAATATTATGTACGTGTATTTAATATTAAGTATGTGTATTTACTATTAAGTACGCGTATTTAATATTAAATACGCATCTTTAATATTAAGTATGCATATTAAAACATTAAGTACGCGTATTTAATAATAAGTACGTGCATTACATCCGTCTGGAAAATATCGTAAATAAATGAAATAAAGACAAAAGAATAAAACTATGGCATACGGTATATCAGCCACTGTATCTACCCCTTTATTATGATAACATGAACATGTGTGGATTGGAACACTAGAAGATTTTATGAAGGTGATGTTACAAAAATCGAACATTTTGCGGGGGAGCGTGCTGCTATTAGGGCGCGTGCTACTATTAACCCCAATACGGTATATGTCACCCGTTCAAAGGGCCGTAGGAATTATGGGTGGGTGTGGGGTCGGGGAAGGGATTCAGGGGACAGGGTGCAGAAATTACCGTGGCGGATCCAAGAGGGGGGGGGGGGGGGTAGGGGGGCTGTAAATAAGGAGAGTCACTCCAGGATTGCACACTAGAAGTGATCTGAGAGATACGCCTATCATTTTGGAAATTTTCTTGAGCACTTAGGCCTACAGCACCCCCAAGTAAAAATTGCTAATATCTCGCTTATTATCGACTTTACAGCTTAGCTTAGGAATCAATTGTGAACATATAGGAAATGATGTATGCCGAATATTTCGATGACCTCGAACCTGACACTTGACCTCGTTTTCAAGGTCAGAGCACAAAATCGCTAATATCTTGCTCATTATCGACTTTACAGCTTAGGCATCAATTGAGGACATATATACAGTTGGTGATAAGCCATAGTTTTATTCTTTAGTTTTCATTTAATTACGATATTTTCCAGACGGTTGTAATATACGTACTTAATATTAAATACGCGCATTTATCGTTTAAATACGCGTACTTATTATTAAATATGCGTATTTAATATTAAATACGCGTACTTAATATTAAATACGCGTACTTAATATTAAATACACGTACATAATATTAAATACGCGTATATATTATTAAATACGTGTACTTAATATTAAATACGTGTACTTAATATTAAATACGCGTACTTAATATTAGATACGCGTACTTAATATTAAATACGCGTACTTAATATTAAATACGCGTACATAATAATAAATACGTGTATTTAATGTTAAATGCACGTACTTTATATTGAATACAAGACAGTTAGATATTTTTTTTTTGCAGCGCCATGTTTCACAAGACATACACAGCGACATAACCACATACATTTTTTTGCTAATTTAACATTAAGTACGCGTATTTAACATTAAGTACGCATATTTAACATTAGGTACGCGTATTTAATATTAAATACACGTATTTAATATTATATACGTGTATTTAATTTTAAGTACGTGTATTTAATATTAAGTACGCGTATTTAACATTAAGTACGTGCATTTAAATATTTTATTTTCTCTAGAATGTCCTTCTGGAAAAAAAAAATAAATGAATTCTGAAAAATAAAAATATGGCATATATATCAGCCACCGTACATATAGGAAATTATATATTCCGAATATTCTTATGAGCTTAAATTTGACCTTTGACCTCAATAAACTGAAACCGATACAAAAGCAAAGAATATCTTTGACAGTACTAGTCAGTTCCATTCTAGTTTCATATCATTGTATATTAGGCTCTAACACGATTGACTTATGTAGAGCAAGTTTTAGGCGTGAATGATGTGCAATTATTCTCATGACTTCATGACATTACTTTCAGCTCACATATAACTGAAACATATATCTTGGGTCCGGTAAGCGCAGAGCCCTATGCTCTATGTTTTCAATTATTGCGATAGAAGTCTGAAATTCGGTAGAATTTGAAGTAGGCCTATGCCAAAATACATTTTCACCATCGCGGAAATATCGGCAAAAAAACTGTGTAAACGACTTAGAAAAATCAGAGTATAAACACACGCCATTTCTATTGTAGAATATTTATGACTGTTAGCGGCCCGAAACCCTCCCTTACACTTTATCCCACTCGACATACACGGCACAGATTCATCACATGACTTCGTACTCACGAGAACCGACGCACACCGTCCAAGACATGTAAACAACTCCACAAATAACGTCACACAGAACACACCACCAATCACAACATTTCCAGACACCTAACCACGCCCACACAGACGTTACATCACATTCAGCAAATCACATGAACTCCTGTTCCACGACGCGGGAAAAACCAGACACCCATGAAAAAGTCCCCGCGCTTTTCGGAGTCGAGTAGAGAGATTTTGGAAAGTATAGTTGTACTTCTGAATATCTAAGAAATTGTGTATTGATTATAGAGGGAATATCTGTGATATAACATTTCAAGTGTCGGACTATTAATCGGACTATTTCGGGGAGTGTGAAAGAGGCCGTGATCGTGCCATCGGACTTATCATCCAAATAAACTTAGATTAATCGAATTCGGACTGGTTTGTGATATTTCAAACACAACGCTACGAACACTATACGCTAGTAAAAGGGCTGATCGGACCCTGAAGAATCCCGATTCTGTAACACTATGTATTCTGTTTTTCAATAGCTTTGTCTATTCTTCCAATAACGAAGTTCTGCCTGGCGTGCCGAACATTTTTGCCACACTTTGCGCGGGCAGTAACAGGTCCCATTTCAAGAAAACGTCACTTGTCGAAAGGTATGTACCGTTCGGCGCCCGCGGCGCGTATGGGCGCACGCGGCGGACGTCGGAGCTAGATGGTACTACATCCAGGTAACAGTCCGTCCGGACGAATCCGGCCTTCATACATCACATCATAGATACTAGTATACATACATTATACATCAGTTATGTAGAGCCCGACATGCCATGGGAGCGGCGCCACGAAACCCGTACACGTGGGCATATTGCTGGCCGGCCTCGCCGACGGCACTGCCACAGGGATAGAACCCTGGACAGCCCGACGGTCTAGCCAGAGCCTGTGTCACACCATCTCAGGGCGAGAAACCGGTGATCACAGGGACGAGCCCTGAATCAGCACGGTCTCCCTCCTGGGCCCCGATTGGAAGTCGTCCCTGAGACGAGGGACGAACTGGGACTAGGGACAAGGGCTAGGACAAGGAGCTCATGGCTGAGATCACCTGTCGTGCTCTTACTCTGGGCAACTTCGGCCACAAAACATGTGGCCACAGCAACGCTCGTGCTTCGAACACGAAGCAGCCAGAAACAAGAAAGTGTTTAGAAAGAATCTCCTGCCGCAATCTTTGGGCAAAATCGCCACAGGTAGGCCCAGATCTGAAGCTACAGTCCCATATAGGTGCCGGTGGAGCAAGGTGCATCTCGGAGGAATACCGGGTTTGAACGGCCTCTGCACCGTGTTGACGCCGGAGGTTTTGGACTGTCAAAAACCTCCGGGATGCACTGGCTCTGCGGCTCTTTCCGGGATGCACCGTGTTAACGCCGTGTTGGCGGCGTGATGAAACGTAGCGGCACCGGTGAATTTTGTTTGGCGCAGTGGTGGATCAGGATCCCATAGATATTCTCTGTGATACACGGTAGGTCCCGTTTGTCACCGGAGGCCACACGGCACCAACACGTTGACACATGGTGGAGGAATTCCATGCATGGTACAGGACGCCATACAGTTCCTGGCGGTGAAACAAGGTGGCCGACACGATGGGACCAGATGTCAACAGGGCATAGGCCGGTAGAAGACACGGTGAATGACACTTCGTCACGGAGGCTGCAGTAGAAACACAACTCACAGCCGGAACCAACATGGTTACACGCGATGGTGATACTTCCTTGTCGCTTTACAAAAAGTACTAATAAAAATGATGGTTCACTGTTTGAAAAAAAATCATTCTTGCTATAACCCCACAGATATTTGTAGGGTTACGGTTTGGACTGGATGTGATAATCCATTGTATGTCTCTAACAAGTTTCTTTAACAGGTGTTGAATAAACATCGATATTTTGAGATAGATCTATATGTGATGGAAGATTTTTCGTCTTGGCCGTCAGACCGTCGTCAATCCATAAAATATCACACTTTTTCTGCTGCATTCGTTTTTATTCATACCAGTAATATGAGTGACCGTGACCGATCCAGACAGGCTTGATAGATATTCGGATGAAGATCTTTCTTCCTCATTGCTTCGAAATGCACGTCTTTCGGCTGACACCAGACACAGTTTGAGCTATAGGATAGTGTTTTACGAGGCCTTTGGATGGTTATGACACAAAACGTCACATAGATGCATACAAGCAATTATTATTTCTGGCAGAGAGGCAAGTTGACCCAAGGCACAATCTACTAGGTCGACCTTTCGCTTGCAAGCCTATGTATGATTATGATGGATGGATTCTTAACTTCAACGTCGATTATCTGTACTAAGCAGAAGTTTGAAGACACTGGTCCCCGGCCAACAATGAAATTTCCGTCATTACAAGATGACACCTCATGTGTTGATGCGAGCTATACTCATGATATCGTTCTATAACTTGGCATACTTCACCTTGGCAATTTTTACCGAACTTCAGACTTCTATCGCCAAAATTGAAAAAGTTGGCAATCTACCCCAATGTTAAATTTGGCCCTGTCATTTTATTTTCGGGTCGCACACAATGTTGTTCATTTGCTCGGTTTTGTAGCGGTGCAATCTTTTGAAATCAACATGTTTGAGTAGAATACACCCCAACGTGTTTTCTGATCCAAAATTAAAACAATACTACGAATCCTGATGGATGTAAACAGAACCAAATCTTCAAATATATGCTCAGATTCTCGAGATCCCGTTTTGGGCTGAAATTTAACATTGTGGTAGATTGCTAACTTTTTCAATCTTTGCGATAGAAGTCTGACATTCGGCAGAAAATTTCCGTTTGACTCCCTTATGAAGTATGCTAAGTTATAGACCGATATCATTTGGCATCGCAAAAATATCGGCATAAAACAGTGTGAACGAGTTAGAAAATTCAGAGTATCTAAACCGTGGTCGTAGTGCAAACATAGTTATACCTCTGATATGTCTACCCAAGGTTTCGGTGAGTATATTATATTTGAGAGGTGGTGAATGTTCATGCTATTTGTATTCAAGTACGATTGTTTTTCATCTTGTCCTTGGCATTTTCCCACCAACCCCACCTGCGTAAATAATATCAGCCAAAACGAAGGTAATGAATGCACATGGCACACGGAGACATATAAATTTGCATTCGATTAGAGCAGATCTAGTGCCCAATCGTATTCGTGTATGTTGTCATGCATGCCTAATGCCAGGTGATAAATAGACAATATTATCTGGTTCTTCCAGTATGTGACCTGATATTTGCCCGAGATACCGAGTATTAGCCCGAGGGCCGAGGGCAAATGCCGGGATCAAGGTTAAATATCGGGGCGCATGCTGGAAAAACCAGGTGATGTTGTGTTTATTATATACCGTCAAAAGAATAACGTAAAGGACAAGAGAACACCTGTATGTGTTGTCATGGCATCTATACATTCGATGCGCATGAGCGATCGTTGACAGTGGGCAGGATACCGGCCGATATTTGTCCTGATATTTGCCCTCGTATTTGCCCGCTGAGCGTTGTTATCATACAGAGCTCAAACAGTTGTAAAGTTTTAAAGTCGTCCGCTATCCGGGATTCTCGAGGATAGTCCTCTCATCACAGGTCATCGCGGACGCGCACCCACTATCCTCAGATCCTCGCGGATAGTCCGCTCACCGCTCACCAGAAGGAAGCAAGGTGAACTGTACCCGGAAGTCACGGCGCAAAAGACTAAAACCTTAAGGGTCTGTTTTGAAAGAATGGGGAACAACCCCCGGACTTACGGAGTAAGCTGTAATGCGCTCTGCAATTTTGAATAAACCCTAAAAAACGAGCTAAAATTTTGACTGAGGTTGTCCAAAAAGGATGATGACCTTGGAAGGTCATCTGCCGAGAGGGACGGTGTGTCGAGTCTTTGGAATATTTCTTTACGGTCGCCCGGCCGGCCGGCCGGCTCTTCAGACCCGCGGGGCGAGTCCGAGGCAGGTCGGAGCCGCGGAAGCGACTCCAGCACGTCGCCGTGTTGCCGCAGCGACGAGGCTACATTAGCCTTCCTCCTCCATAGGCTGCTCGTCCATGCCGTCCTTCTTGGGGCTGGGCGGCGGCGGCGAGTCCCTACGCCACGGAGCGGGGTGCTCCACAAGCGGAGCCGGGAGTTGAATCTCCGGCGGCACGGGCAGACGAGGCAGGCCTGGCGGCGGTTGCAGGGGCTTTACTGGAGAGCTCTTCTTGCCAGGTCCTGTCGGAGCCAACAGGAAAGAGGTTGGTAGAGAAGTTGCGCCTAGGTTGGCCATAGCGGCGAACATCTCTACCGTATGTAGCGGGTGCGCTCCTGACCGGCCGTACGCTCTCCCCATTTCTTGACCAGAATGGGGTAGATGGCCAGCTCCAGGGCTGCATCCGTGCCTCTCAAGGCTCCGCCGGGTACCTTCCATGAGGCCCTGGTCATGTGCCAAGTGGCACGCGCCCTGAGAGGCCTCCGCCTGGTACCGGCTAAGCCGTTCCAGAGAGCAGTCCATCTCCGCAACGAGGTACTCCGCGGTCTGGGTGAGCCTTCCTTGCTGGGGGTGATCCCAGGGGTGCTCTTCCCGCGCGCGGACCAACGCGGCCACTCCTCCGGATCCCAAGTCACCGATGGCTCGGGATACCGGCAGGTTGGCCAGCGCTGGATTGGACGGTATTCATTCCTGACCATCTCAGCGATGGCCGACCGCCTGGCCTAGAGACTCGCGGAAAGTCTCGTAGGCCCTGGCAGCCACGGAACCGTACTGTCGGAGTACATCCTCTACCGGATTGACGGGGTCCATGTTGAGGGAGGCAATGCTTTGCCAACCCACGGACGTCCCTTCAACCGGATGAGCAACAGACTGGGCCAGAGCGGTCAACATCGGGTCCTCAATGCCCTGGTGTAGGCGAGCCTGAGCGGCTTCGGCTTCGCCTAAATGACACCGTAGCTCCTCATTTCCCAGCCACCAGTCTTTGCACTTCAGTGGCAATCTCGGGGGAGAGGGAGACCTGTTCGGACTCGGCAGCTCGGGCAGCAGCTTTCCTTTGCTCAAAAGCCTGCCGCTCATGCTCTGCCGCCAGAGTCCGGTAGCTCTCAAGGCTTCGCCGGGTACCTTCCATGAGGTCCTGGTCATGTGCCAAGTAGCATGCGACCCGAGAAGCCTCCGCCCGGTACTGGCTAAGCCGTTCCAAAGAGCGGTCCATCTCCGCAACGAGGTACTTCGTGGTTTGGGTGAGCCCTCCTCGCTGGGGGTGATACCAGGGGTGCTCTTCCCACGCGCGGACCAACGTGGCCACTCCTTCAGATCCCAAGTCACCGATGGCTCGGTGTACCGGCAGGTTGGCCAGCGCTGGATCCGACGGTATTCGTTCCTGATCATGTCGGTGATGGCCGACCGCCTGGCCTACAGACTCCATGTTGAGGAAGGCAATGCTTTGCCAACTCGCGGATGTCCCTTCAATCGCTATAGAGGACGTGGACGCCGACCTCGAGAGAGGTGGTGCACATCCGGATCCACTCGCTTTAGAGGGAGCCTCAAGAGGGGTTTTAGGTCTGACCACCGCCGTGGAGCTCGAGGAGGTGGTGGTGTCCGCCACCACACGTCCCTCTGACGATCTCCAGGGACCGTCTCCTCCAGCAAGGCCGGATACTCCTCCGCCGACAAGGCACCCGGAGACTGAAGAGGGGTCGTCCGGTCCGGAGCGGTTCCGGAGGACGAGCTCTTCCCCTTAGTCTTTGAGGGGGTGCGCGGCGTAGGGGAGACCACGCGTGTCCGGGCCGCAATCTGCGTAGCTCGAGCCTGCCGACAAGATGCCAGACTCTCTCCAACTATCGTCCATGACGCGTTGTCCGAAGCGCGACAGACCGTAGTGGAAGATCCGGTTCTTCGCCAATCCTGACGTGGTCATGACCGCTGCCACCCGAGGTGGAATGTATCCATCATTGAATACAGGCCCCGCTTCATCACCTTTGGTGTGAAGTCCCTCACAGCGGTGTGCACCCGTGCGGTGAGCGTTCAAGGCCTCTAAACTGGGGAAGTATCTCTCCTGCGGGCCACGTGCGTAGCCCCGCCTACAGAGAAACAAATTCACCCAGGGGTAATGGTAACCTGCCACATGTCGGCTCAAATGATCGTAGGAAGGGTACCTACGATCATGGTTGAGGGCATTGTGAGGGTCCTCATACCCGTTCAGGGACTGCAGACAGAAGGGGCATTCGACCCCATTACCTGTCACGGGTGGCAGCCCGACACGCTCTTCGTCCATCAGTGGACGAGGCCTGGTAAAAGGCGTGTCAGCCATCGCACCCGCCTCTGACGAGCGTTGCGAGTACGCGTCCCTGCCATACCGCGGAAGAAACAGTACGCCTTGCCTCACACCAGGGAGTTCATGGCCCATTTCGGCTCGCAGCCTCTTGAGAGGTGGCTGCTCCGAAGAGGACCGTCGTTGTGACGATTTCCTCGGACCGTTGTTGCTCACGGAAGGCCTGCCACCCGGCCTTCAACGCTGCCGTGGACAGGTCCGAAGCCCCGTCTGCTTCCGCTTGCCTCAGGAGAAGCTCCAGCAGGAGATCTCCTTCCTGTGGCATGTGGCGGCTCGCGTCGACTGGCGACGATCCGCACTCTGCAGCTCCGGACACTTTACATTTACCGGAGGACTTGCCTGATGAGTTTCCTTCTGGTCCCCCGGAAGGTGACATTTTACTGGAACCTCACGCACCTTGGTCAACTTAGCGGAAGTACTGTCCGCACCGCCTCCCGAAGGATTTGGCACTTTAGTACTTCCGGATTTGGCGGAGGACCCTCCGGCGCCATCCTGCGAAGATGCCGGCGCCTTGGATCCTCCGGACTTAGGTCCGGACCCAGGTGGAGGAGCACGGTTATGCGAACCCGAAGGCTTCGAGCACTTCTGGTGCTTCCTCTTCTTCTTCCTCGTCGGGTCCGGATTCAGATTGCCCGCGGTTAGAGACCTCCATAGTTCTGTTGGGCCTCCCACTGCTTCTCGGCAATCTTCTCGGCTCGGGCACGGGTGTGTTTGGAGATGGCCGATATGAACCCATCATTCATATCCGTGGTCTTCTCCAAGCCGGGCGGCTGCGATTCAGACGGGACCTGGGATGCGGCCAATTCCGCATCAACCTGGTCTGACCAGCTCGCAGTCTTACCCTGGACAGGCGACCAGGCTCCGCAGGTGCGGACTCCGAGGGGTTCTCGTCGGACGCGGTGTCCGGACGACCGCGGTCTCTCGGACGGGATTCCAGACGGGAACTCTCATCCACGCCAAGAGATGCAAGCATCTCCGCGGGCGGAATCAACTCGATATCCACACCAGCAGGGCCCCCCTCGCTGTAGTCCATCAACACCTCCACGTTTGGAAGCGAAGACAGATCGAGGAGCTTCTCGGTATCTATAGCAGCCAAGTTGCTTTCTACAGTGCGGTCCTGCCTGTCAACTACACCCTCAGAACCCATGCCTGAGCTCTCGGAGACGGCCTCTCAGCCATCATCCTCAGAGCCCGATCGTCCCGAAAGCTTGAAGCACTGGGAATCAGACCCGAAGATCTGCCTCAACCAGTGCCGAGTGCTCGAATGACCAGCGATTGCCGGTTACATTGTTTTTACAGCGTTAAGGCTGGCAGTTATTCTGCTCGCACAGCAGTATAACGTGTCCCCGTGGAAACGTCTATTTTTAGCATCGATCGATACAGGCCGACAAACGAATTACGTTTTCACTGCAGGCTCATACATATACATTGTACACTCATCTCCCCTCCGGTGACTCCTTATCATGCCATGTATACGGGTGGCCTAAATACAGGCCACCCCGGGGAAGTACTGTCCGCACCGCCTCCCGAAGGATTTGGCACTTTAGTACTTCCGGATTTGGCGGAGGACCCTCCGGCGCCATCCTGCGAAGATGCCGGCGCCTTGGATCCTCCGGACTTAGGTCCGGACCCAGGTGGAGGAGCACGGTTATGCGAACCCGAAGGCTTCGAGCACTTCTGGTGCTTCCTCTTCTTCTTCCTCGTCGGGTCCGGATTCAGATTGCCCGCGGTTAGAGACCTCCATAGTTCTGTTGGGCCTCCCACTGCTTCTCGGCAATCTTCTCGGCTCGGGCACGGGTGTGTTTGGAGATGGCCGATATGAACCCATCATTCATATCCGTGGTCTTCTCCAAGCCGGGCGGCTGCGATTCAGACGGGACCTGGGATGCGGCCAATTCCGCATCAACCTGGTCTGACCAGCTCGCAGTCTTACCCTGGACAGGCGACCAGGCTCCGCAGGTGCGGACTCCGAGGGGTTCTCGTCGGACGCGGTGTCCGGACGACCGCGGTCTCTCGGACGGGATTCCAGACGGGAACTCTCATCCACGCCAAGAGATGCAAGCATCTCCGCGGGCGGAATCAACTCGATATCCACACCAGCAGGGCCCCCCTCGCTGTAGTCCATCAACACCTCCACGTTTGGAAGCGAAGACAGATCGAGGAGCTTCTCGGTATCTATAGCAGCCAAGTTGCTTTCTACAGTGCGGTCCTGCCTGTCAACTACACCCTCAGAACCCATGCCTGAGCTCTCGGAGACGGCCTCTCAGCCATCATCCTCAGAGCCCGATCGTCCCGAAAGCTTGAAGCACTGGGAATCAGACCCGAAGATCTGCCTCAACCAGTGCCGAGTGCTCGAATGACCAGCGATTGCCGGTTACATTGTTTTTACAGCGTTAAGGCTGGCAGTTATTCTGCTCGCACAGCAGTATAACGTGTCCCCGTGGAAACGTCTATTTTTAGCATCGATCGATACAGGCCGACAAACGAATTACGTTTTCACTGCAGGCTCATACATATACATTGTACACTCATCTCCCCTCCGGTGACTCCTTATCATGCCATGTATACGGGTGGCCTAAATACAGGCCACCCCGGGGGATCCCGCTATCACATTCGGTAATCAAAATCAGTCATTAGCTATAGCTGCCGCACTGGCGGTAAATGATGTGAAGTTAATCACCTCAGCAGGATAAAGATTGTATGCAATGTATCAGAAGTTGATCTACTTGTGGATTGTACGATTATGTCCACCTATCAGCAGCGATAAAAAATAAATTTACCACCGCTCAAACAGTAATGAAAATAAATTCACCATCGTTCGCCTACTTTTTCATAGATCACGGCCAACAATATACAAGCTTCTGATACACAGTACACACCCCTCTAATGAAAGCAGAAATGTCCCGATTTCTCAATGAATGATCAAATGAGTAAGAATAGCGTTTCCACGGAATGTACACATACTTTTGGTTTATATAATCCACTCAGTAACTAATAACATGAGATAAATAAACAAATATAAACACTCCCCATAGTCGCTGGTACGCTTACAAGACGATCGAGCATGCCCATGGTAGCCCTAAAGACAATTGAGCGCCCTGTGGGCGTTCATGACGCGCCCACTAGCAACCCCAATGTATGATAAGGCCACGGAGCAATGCCGCGGTCAAACCCAGAGCCCATACAACGACCACCGGAGCGCGGATCCAATAGATTTAGACAGGGTGCCGGCAGGTCCATAACCTAAATGGTTAGGGGGCGAACCCTTCATGCAGGCGCTCAATCTAGAGAATCCCAAACATGATGAAATCAATAGCCAGCGCTCGTCCGGACCTGCCCGCGGACGGGGTCCAGATCCAGACAATCACCATAACTTGGCATATTGACCTTATACAATGGTAATGATAGGGATTAAAAACCACAAAGTATGCTGCGCATGTAGAATACGACCCCTTCTTAGAAGGAGGCCGGGGTTCCGGTCATTCCGGCCGGACTGCGTTTTGTAAGGTGCGATCCGGACGAAAATGAGCGTTACCTGCTGCCGCGGCTGGTCCGCACATGCGGACTTAACAGCCGGTCCATTAAAATTAATGATTAAATGGTTTCCTGCCATTAGAAACCTTATTCTACTATAAACAACCTTACAGTAGTGGCTCACGGGTGATAACGCACCGAAATACTTCATCTCAAAGCGGGCGATCTGCGGACATCAGTCCTCACATCCGGATACCTTCCCCGCGTCCATTTGCCAGTTCCCCAATTCCGTGGGAACGCGCTTCTCCCGTAGCGGACGTAAATCCCAACCTCAGTCTGGCCATAAAAGAGGTTGTCCCGGGGCCAAGGGGCGTCCGGCCAATCCACAAAAGTGGTCCGGCCAGCGTAGGCGTTGGTTTAACTACGCCGGACAGCAGTCCACATGATGCGGATAGACTTCTAAGGTATTAGTGAGCTGGTCTATCATGCCCTGTACGGACTGTCCAGCACCCGGACCGGGAGCTCGCGAGGGAGTCCACCCAGCCGGTGTTGGTAGCCGGAACAGTTGGTCCATTTGTCCGGGGCTGACCGCGGTGACTGGCACTCGATTCCGGACGTCCAGAGACATCCCGCAGAAAAACCCCGGTCGATGAGGTCGTCCGGACAAGGGCTGGCGCGACGTAGAGCCGTTTCCAGCTCCGCCTATCGCGCCTAACTCGTCGAGGCCCGGCTTCGACGGCAATGGATGTTGCGGCCCTGCAGGGCGCGACTCTACGCCCGGAGACGGAGTCGTAGACGCCGGAGTTGACTCCGCAGACTGGGTCTGGTCTGGGGGGTCGTTCGGACGTCTCTGGCTATCGCCGGAGTCACTCTGGGGCGACTCACAGCCGTCATGCGACCGACCGAGCACGAGAAACGAAGGAGATGACGTAAAACCATTGTTAAAGCTTACTGGGCGAGAGTGCTGGAGAGCGTTGTTAGGCAGCGCGTGCTTCGAACAGAAGCGTCCAAAACAAAGGCTGTAAAACTAGAGTGTTTAACAAAGAACCACCTGCTGCGATCTTTGGGCAAAATCGCCACACAGTGTTATGTGGACGAATAACATCGAATAAGGTATATAATAAGCAAGCAGACAACACAAAGGCAACCAAAGACGGTATCGATCGCAGTTTCAGACACTTCTGGAAAATTAGCATGATATGTCAGGAGACCCAATAGCTATTTCTGCAGTAACCTTGTGTTCGACCTTGTCAGAAAGAATGTACTCGCCAGCGTGGCGATTTGTGTGTCTGAACATTCACACGAGCAATTCCTACAGACGCGTTCCATTTGTAGAATAGATACTTCAGAATTCTCTGGAGGAATGCCAAGAATGAGCTCAATTCAGCACCTCTGTTTTCTACAAGAGCTTCAGTAAGATGGTTTTGAGTTTTCTTATATGAAGGTCCATGAAAACAACTACCACCACATAGTCTACATGTCGGAATGTCAAAAAGACTTATTTAATATTGATCAAAGATATGTTGGCAGTATTAATACCCTCAAAGTTCACAGCATGATGTAATAACTTTACAATTGTAGGTTCAGGATGGTAGTTTCAGCATGGTAGTTAAAATATCGTAAGCCCTGATATAAAGCATGATTAACATATTTATTGTGATGTATAATTGTTAATACTGAGCAATGAAATAAAACACAGCTAATACATTTACTGTGGGTTTAATCTGTCTCAGAGCCTATACGAAGATGAACCCAAAGTGTGATTTTGTCATTGCTTTGGTCGTGTAATTAGTTTCCTATTACATGAACCCATGCAATCGCACCTACTCGACAAGGCATTGCTGCACATATCCTTAAAAAAAAACGTTGGAAGTCACCTCCACCTACAATACCCCCTCCTTCAAAGGAATCCGTCTCGAGATCTGATACTGGAATCCACAGAGAAGCAGGATAACCAATCTTTGCTCTTAGCTGTGCCCCATATATAACAAACATGACCTTTCTCATAATAAAACATTTGTGGCGATTTTGCCCAAAGATCGCGGCAGGAGTCTTTGCAAAACACTAGCAAGTATTATGGCCTATCTTTAGACCGCTCGAGCTTGGAGCGTACGCTGCCTAGCAACGCACTGTACTTGATCGCGCCCAGTGAACTATAACAACTGGTGACCTAGTTTCTCCTCCCGCCTCTCGGTTCGATATATATGCGAGCATTTGGCTTGGTCTGAGAGATTGTCCCAGAGCAAGCCGAGAGCCAGGACGAGAGGCTCGCCATGAGCTTTACGTCCCTGTGTCTTGGGTAAGGCCCACGCGGGCCCTGGGGACGATTTCCATTGGGGGCCCGGGCTGGGGTAGAGACAGTTGCTGACTCGGGGGCGCATGCCCTGTGGATCGCCAGTTCTCTTCTCCACCCGGGGTGGTGTGACACAGGCTCTGGCAGACCGTCGGGCTGGCTCAGAGTTCCATCTCTGCGACAATGCCTTCGGTGAGGCCGGCCAGCAACATGTCCACGTGTACGGGTTCCGTGGTGCCGCTCCCATGGCACCTCGGGCTCTACATACGGCTACATTACCATAACTGTGTAATATGCATGTTGTAGTTAAGGAGATGCATGTGTTATGTCATAGTGTATGACGGCCGGACTCGTTCCGGGCTGACTGTACCTGGTTGTAGTATTCCGTAGAGTAGTGCCGGACGCCCTGTAGCGGGCGCCTGCCGAACTTTACAGTGGTGCTGAGTGACCAGGATCATCCGGACGATGTTCCGTAGCAGCCTACCGTCACAGTTCCTTCGCCCCTTCGTCCCTGGGGACCGTCTGAAAATGGTGAAATCCAAAGGGAAGGGAAAGGGTGGTAGTAGTGTCGCAGACAACACCCGGTCGCGCGACAGCCGTGAGCAGCCCTCGGGCGGCTCCGGCGAGAGAGAAGGGAGCACGGAGCCCTCCGCTAACCGGACCCCGTCTTCGGACACGGTCCAACCAGCAGGGTCGACTCCGGCACCCTTGACTCCGTCTCCGGATGTTGAGTCTAGCTCTGCGGGGCCGCAACAGCGGTTGCTGCCGGAGCTTAGCCCCGGCGGGATAGGGGCGTTGGTGGAGCCGGGATCGACTTCACACCGCGCGCGCCTACATCCGGAAGCGGGCCGCGGCCGGTGACACTCTCCCAGGAGGCATCTCCGGATGTCCGAGATCGAGTGAACGCCGGTGCGAGCACCTCCGGACAAGTGGACCAGCAGTTCCGGATGCCAAGTCCGGCCGGGTGGACTCCTGCCAGAGTACCTCGTCCGGATGCCGGCGGCCGCCAGAGATGATCCGTTCACCCTGCTGGACCATCTGGAATCTAGAGTTCCGAAGGACCGGCTGAATGAAGATCAGCGTCAGGCTCTCCGCAAGCTGCTCCGGCAGTATGCGGATGTGTTTATGAGTCCGGACGGTGCGGTAGGCAATCACATCATCGAACCCAGTGATAGCCCTTGGACGAGTCCTGTTATGGTGAAGAAGAAGGACGGCTCGTGGAGGTTCTGCGTGGATTATCGGAAGCTAAACGATGCCACGCAGAAGGACTCATATCCTCTCCTGCACATCGAGGATACCTTCGATTCCCTGGCCGGATCGCACTACTTTTGTGCTCTGGATCTGGTCTCCAGGTATTGGCAGGTTGAGATGGAGGAGAGTGATACGGCGAAGACTGCGATCCGCAGAAAGAAATTTTTTCAATTTTAGACATGAATGATGTATTTATAAACAGGAACATATGTAATATGACTGAGATCAAAGAGAAATTTATGAAATTGAATGAGGAAAACTGGAAATTAGCAATAAGAAAGAAACCGAAATTACGTACATATATGTCATTTAAAACTAACATTTGCACAGAAGATTACATTAATTATTGCATGAATAAAAGAAACCGTTCCATAGTTGCTCATTTTAGATTAGGAATTTTACCACTAGAAATTGAAACTGGCAGATACAATAATACCGCTTTAGAAAATAGAATATGTAATGTGTGTAACCTTAAAGAGATTGAGGATGAATTTCATTTGGTAATATCTTGTCTCCCTTATGCAACCTTCAGATCTACATTGTATAAATGTGTTAAAAATAGTTTGCCAAATTTTGAGGAAAATAATGATCATGATAAGTTCGTAAATATTGTTAAAAAATGTCAAAAATATTTAGCCAAATATCTCTGTGATTCATTGGAACACCGTAAATCCATTTTATATCAATAGAATATCATATATTTGTAATGATTTATTTTCAATTTTGTGCTTATATCTTCACCATGTCTATATACACGTGTTTTTATAGTGACTAATAAGCCCTGTGTGGCTGGAGGTATCAAATGTATTGAATTGTTATATTGTTATTAAATTTGTGTGTGCCTTGGTCACTCTAATAAATGATTCAAAATCAAAATCAAAATCATTACCAAGAACGGGCTTTACCAGTTTAAGGTAATGCCGTTCGGGCTTTGTAACGCGCCAGTGATGTTCGAGTGCCTCATGGAGATGGTACTTAAAGGGTTCCTTTGGAAGCGATGTATGGTCTACATCGACGATGTCGTCGTGTATGGCCGGTCGTTCGAGGAAACCCTCACCAACCTCCAGATGGTACTCCATTGCGTGCGTGAAGCAGGCCTTAAATTGAAGCCAAGTAAGTGCGAACTGTTCGCACAGGAGATATTGTACTTGGGCTTCATGGTAACGGGCACCGGAGTCAGACCAGACCCTAAGAAGCTAGAGGCCGTGAAGAACTGGCCTCGGCCTTGCAGCGTGACGGACGTGAGGTCCTTTTTGGGCTTCGCGAGCTATCACCGCCTGTTTGTGCGAGGCTTTGCAGAGATCGCGCGCCCCCTTACTAACCTCACGGAGAAGGGCGTTGATTTAGTCTGGTCGGCTGAGCAGGAAGTTGCCTTCTCAGCGCTCCGGCATGCTTTGGCAGACGCGCCAGTGCTACGGCACCCCCGTCTGGATTGCGAGTTCATCCTGGACACTGACGCGAGTAACTTTGCACTCGGCGGTGTCCTCTCGCAGGTCGTGGATGGGCAGGAGCGGGTAGTAGCTTATGCGAGTGTGGCTTTGAGCCGCTCTCAAATGAACTACTGCACCACTCACCGTGAGTTGCTCACGGTGGTAACGATGACCAAGCGGTTGCGGCATTACTTGTTGGGACGCCCTTTCCGCCTGCGGACTGACCACAGTTCGCTGAGATGGCTCCTCAACTATAGTGAGGCCGATGGCTTGGTGGCGCGGTGGCTCGTCAAACTCCAGGAGTATGACATGAAAATTGAGCACCGTGCCGGTAAGTTGCACGGCATAGCGGACGGCTTGTCCCGTTGTCATAAGTGCAAGAATCCTAACTGTGCCGGGACGGTTCCGTCCCCGCACGACGTGGATTCCTCCTCAGACTCGGAATTGGACCTTCCGGGAAGACCGCAGGCTGCCGCCCCCTATAACAACACGGCGGCCGGAGTGTCCAGGGCTCACCTCCGTGCGCGGACCCGCCGGCAACGGCGAGGGCGTCCCGCATTTGCACCGGAGGCGCGGTCCAGCTCCAGCAAGTCTTCCTCGAGTCCGGCGGTTACTCCTCGCGGGTACCCTCCGCATCCTTGGACGAGTCTGAGTATGAGCGGTCCTTACCCCCAGTGGTGATGGCCGCTGCTGCGCAGTCGGACGTGCCGGATCCGGAGGAGCCTACTTAGGTGGCTACTCTCCAGCACAGTTGATTGCGAAGCAGAGAGCTGACAGCGCCCTGGCACCGGTAATAAAAACCCTTGAGGCCGGCTAGAAACCTTCTAAGGATGAGCGGAAGACCTACCGGGAGGAGACCCAGTCTCTTATCTCCCAGTGGGAAAGACTCTCCCTGAAGGATGGCCTCTTGTACCGGCGCTATGAGCCACCGAGACCACTGCCACTGGTTTGGCAGTTGGTGCTTCCGGCGGAGCTGCGGAAAGAAGTGCTCCATCAGTTGCATGACCTCCGGGTGACCGGTCACTTGGGAATCCGGAGGACCGTCCATAGGCTACAACAGTGCTTTCACTGGCCTGGTAGCAGTTTGGACGTGCAACGATGGTGCGCAGCCTGCCCTCAGTGTCAAGCTCATAAAGGAGTTCCGGCTCCTGGACGCCACCCCTTAACCACGGTTAAGGCTGGCGCCCCATTCGACCGGATAGCGCTAGATATACTGGATACCCATCGGGTCACCTCACGTGGTTTCCGTTACATTCTGGTGATATCCGACTATTTTACCAAATACACCGACGCGTACCCACTGCGCCGCCAGACTGCGGACGAGGTAGCTCGGTTGCTGGTGAATAGGTGGGTGGTGTACCATGGTGTGCCTAAGCAGGTACATTCGGATCAGGGCACGCAATTTGAAAGTAACCTGTTCCGGAACCTAGCACAGATGCTAGGGAGTACCAAGGTGCGAACCACCCCTTACAGGCCCCAGTCGGACGGGCAGGATGAACACTTTAACCGGTCTGTCCTGAACATGCTGGCGGCTTTTGTGAACGATCATGCGAATGATTGGGATGACCACCTCCCGTATGTCTTAATGGCGTACAGGTCGTACAGTACGTTGAGTGGGTTCGCAGCGCCCTGGCGAATGCCCATGATTTCGCGCGAGCGCACCTGGATAAGACTGCTATCCGACAGAAGCGTGCCTATGATGCCCACGCCAAGGCTAGGCCCGCGTTTGCGGTAGGAGACAAGGTGCACTATTATTATCCACCGCTGAAGCAAGGCAACAAGTTTGCTAAGCCGTGGATAGGCCCGGACGTGGACTACCGGATACGGAGGGATTCTGACCCGGATAGGGTTCTGGTGGTTCACATAGATAACCTGAAGAAGTATGAGGGCCCGCTTGTCATGGATCCGCTAGTTCAAGATGCGGAACCGGATGATGCTCCCTTAGGGGATCCGTCCGGTCAGCATCCGCAGACTCTGGACGAGCGTGTGCGCCGGATGGTGGGTCTCCCGGACCTCTCTGACCCGTCAGATGACAGTCCGGATGTAGAACCACCATATCTTGGCGATCTGCAGGTACCCCCGCTCCCTCCACCACCTGCGGATGACGGGCGGCCACGCCGGAAACCTTGTGCGCCGTCCCGATATGGGTGGGACTAACGTGCCGCCCATGCGGATGCGTATGCGGTATCCATTTATCACACCAGGGATGGATTTCAGGTCGTTCCGTGAGGATCCGCACGACTTTCCTCCATGAGCAGCTACTTTGTGGCTATCTCCGGAGTTGAGGTCCGCGGATATCTTTGCGTCGTAACGCCGCCGCTCCGCATCCGCCCTCCCGTAGTTTTCAGCGCTAGGGATGTGCGGCAACCCTATCCGCGTCAGTTCGACTGCTGTCCGGCGTAGTTAACACAGCGGCTACGCTGGCCGGACGACTTTTGTGGATCTGCCGGACGCCCCTGGTCCCGGAACAGCCTCTTGTATGGCCAGACTGAGGTTGGGATTTACGTCCGCTGTGGGAGAAGCACTTTCCCAAGGATTTGGGGAACTGGCTCTGGACGCGGGTGTAGTATCCGGATGTGAGGACTGATGTCCGCGGTGCGTCCGCAGGACTCATCCGGCACTCCGGACGCTTTAAGATAACGCATTTCGGTGTGTTATCCCCCGTGAGCCACTACTATAAGTCGTTATAGTAGATAAGGTTTCTAACGGCAGGAAACCGTTTACCATTATTTTATAATGGACTGGCTGTTAAGCCCGCACGTGCGGACCAGCCGCGGCAGTGGGGGATGCTCATTTTCGTGCAGATCGTACCTTGTAATACACGGTCCGGCCAGAATGACCGGAGCCCCGGCCTCCTTCCGAGAAGGGGGTCGTATTTTACATGCGTAGCATACTATGTGGCTTTTAATCCGGATTCATATCATTGGATAAGGTCAATATGCCTTCTATGGTAATCGTCCGGCCTGGACTACGTTCGCGGGCAGCTCCGGACGACCGCCGGCTATTGATTTCACCATGTTTGGGATCCTCTAGATTGGGCGCTGGCATGAAGGGTTCGCCCCCTAACCATTGAGGTTAAGGCCCATGCCGGCCCCGCGTCTAATCTATTGGTTCCGTGCTCCGGTAGTCGTTTGCTTTGACCGGACACCGCTCCGCGGTCGGGCTGGACGTTGGGGTTGCTAGTGGGCGCGTTGCAAACGCCCATAGGGCGCCCAACTGTCTGTCCGGCTGCCCTGGGCATGTCCGATCACCTTGTAAGCGTAACAGCGGCTATGGGGAGTGATTTTGTTTATTTTCGATCTCATGTTATAATTTCTTGAGTGGATTATATAAGCCACAAGTATGCGTGCATCCCGTGGAAACGCTATTCTTATTTACTCAATCGTGCATTGAGATAAGTTTAGTGATATATCTTTTTCCTGGTGCTTAAGAGGGGTTTAAGAGATTGTGTTGTTTGTATCAGAAGCTTGTTGTGCCGTGATCTATGAAAAAGCAGGCGAACGGTGGTGGATTTGTTTCCATCGCTGGTTCGAACAGTGTAGATTTTATTTACATTGTTGTAAGGTGGACGTACTCGTTCCAGCCACAAGTAGATCGACTTCTGATACATTGTATACAATCTCTATCCTGCTGTTGTGATTAACTTCACGTCATTCACCGCCAGTGCGGTAGTATAAGCTAATGACTGATTTTAATTACTATGTTTTAATTGCGGGATCCCCCAGGATGGCCAGTACTTTTTTGCCACCCGTATACATGGAGTGATAGGAGACACCGGGGGGAGATGCGTGTTTAGGTATAAGCCCATTGTTACAAAACGTTATTCGTTTGTCAGTCCGTATTGATTGATGCTATAAATAGACGTTTCCACGGCGACACGCTGCACTGCTGCGCGTGTAGAATAGCTGCCACCACTTGATGCCCTCTTAATCTGTGAACTTTGTGTACACTGGTCATTCGAGCACTCGGCACTGGTGGAGACAGATCTGCGGATCTGACTCCCAGTGTTTATGCTTAGAGCGCTCGGATACTGGTATGTCTGAGACCAGTGACGGGGAGAGTACGGGAGGGAAGGTGCCTCCGGACCGTGATCGCGAGATCCAGTCCGGGGATGAGTCTCTTGAGCGCGGTAACACGTACTCGGGACGAACTGAGCCTGAGGATGACGGTCGCATGACCGACTCCCAAGGCTCGGGCACGGGTTCCGAGGGACCCGACTCCGGCACTGAGGCCGAGAGTGTGGTCACTGTGGACCGCGTTGTAGAGAGCAACTTGGCTGCTATACAAGCCGAGCAGCTCGTCGATCCGTCTCCGCTCCTACGCGAGGAGTCAGAGATGGACTACAGCGAGGTAGGGCCCGGTGGTTTAGATATCGAGTTGCATCCGTCCGCGGAGATGATTGAATCTCTTGGATCGGATGAGAGTACTCGTCCGGATACCCGTCCGGATGGCCTAGGCCATCCGGACACCGGTTCCGGCGAGAACTCCTTGGTGTCCGCACCTCCGGAGCCTGGTCCGCAGGATCAGGGCAAACCTGCGACCTGGGCCGAACAGGTTGATGCGGCTGAGCAAGCTGCGTCCCAAGTTCCGGCCTCGGAGAATGGAGCCGGCTCGGTAGACACCGCGGACAAGGATGATGGGTTTATCTTGCCCGTCTCCAAGCATACACGGGCCCGAGCTAAGAAGGTTGCCCAGAAGCAGTGGGAGGCCCAACAGAAATTGGAGGCCTCTAACCGCGGGCAATCCAAGCCTGATCCCGAGGGAAAGGACCCGACCGATCCTCCGCCGAGGAAGAAGAAGCGGAACCACCGGAAACGCAAGTCCGGTGGTGCCCCGCCCCAGTCCGGACCTAAGTCCGGAGGACCTAAGCCACCGGCGCCCAAGCTGGGCGGCAAGTCAGGGTCCTCCGCCAAGTCCGGAGGTACCAATGCGCCAAAACCTTTGGGAAGCAGCACGGACGGTACTTCCGCAAAGTCCGACCGGGGTCCGGGAGGTTCCGGCAAGAAGGCGCCCTCCGAGGCACCAAAAGGAACCTCCTCCGGCAAAACCTCCGGACAGTCCAAGCCGTCCGTAGCGGCGGAGATCGGTTCTAGTCCAGTGGATAAGGGCGGCCCTTGCCACAGAAGGGAGACCTCCGGTTGGAGCTCCTTCGCCGGCAAGCGATAAAGGACGGGGAGAAGGACCTGTCCGATGCCGCACTGGATGCGGGGTGGCGTGCTTACTGCGACGAACTGCAGAAAGCTGCCACTCAGCAACGCGCGGAGAGTGAGCCTCGACAATCCAGGTCGAGCGGTCGTTCGGGGGGGAGGTAGGGCCCGGTGGTTTAGATATCGAGTTGCATCCGTCCGCGGAGATGATTGAATCTCTTGGATCGGATGAGAGTACTCGTCCGGATGGCCTAGGCCATCCGGACACCGGTTCCGGCGAGAACTCCTTGGTGTCCGCACCTCCGGAGCCTGGTCCGCAGGATCAGGGCAAACCTGCGACCTGGGCCGAACAGGTTGATGCGGCTGAGCAAGCTGCGTCCCAAGTTCCGGCCTCGGAGAATGGAGCCGGCTCGGTAGACACCGCGGACAAGGATGATGGGTTTATCTTGCCCGTCTCCAAGCATACACGGGCCCGAGCTAAGAAGGTTGCCCAGAAGCAGTGGGAGGCCCAACAGAAATTGGAGGCCTCTAACCGCGGGCAATCCAAGCCTGATCCCGAGGGAAAGGACCCGACCGATCCTCCGCCGAGGAAGAAGAAGCGGAACCACCGGAAACGCAAGTCCGGTGGTGCCCCGCCCCAGTCCGGACCTAAGTCCGGAGGACCTAAGCCACCGGCGCCCAAGCTGGGCGGCAAGTCAGGGTCCTCCGCCAAGTCCGGAGGTACCAATGCGCCAAAACCTTTGGGAAGCAGCACGGACGGTACTTCCGCAAAGTCCGACCGGGGTCCGGGAGGTTCCGGCAAGAAGGCGCCCTCCGAGGCACCAAAAGGAACCTCCTCCGGCAAAACCTCCGGACAGTCCAAGCCGTCCGTAGCGGCGGAGATCGGTTCTAGTCCAGTGGATAAGGGCGGCCCTTGCCACAGAAGGGAGACCTCCGGTTGGAGCTCCTTCGCCGGCAAGCGATAAAGGACGGGGAGAAGGACCTGTCCGATGCCGCACTGGATGCGGGGTGGCGTGGTTACTGCGACGAACTGCAGAAAGCTGCCACTCAGCAACGCGCGGAGAGTGAGCCTCGACAATCCAGGTCGAGCGGTCGTTCGGGGGCGTCCAAACAGAAACGGACGTCTTCGGAGCAGCCTTCTATCTAGAGGCTGTGGGCTTGTATGGGCCCCGAGCTCCCTGGTGTGCGTCAAGGGCACACTTTCCTAGCGCGTTATGGCAGGCATGCGTACACCCGACGTTCGTCGGAGGCGGGTATGACGGCCGACACGCCTTTTACAAGGCCTCGTCCACTCACAAACGAGGAGCATGCCGGGCTGCCACCCGTGACGGAGAGCGGCGTGCTTTGCCCTCTCTGTCCGCAGTCCCTGGTCGGGTATAAGGACCCGCATGGTGCGCTCAAGCGGGATGGTAGGTATCCTTCCTATGACCACTTGAGCCGGCACATTGCGGGGTACCATTACCCCTGGGTGAAGTTGTTTGTCTGTCGACGGTGCTACTCTCGTGGCCCTAAGGACAAATATTTCCCCAGTTTGGAGGCCTTGAACAACCACCGCGCCGGTGCTCACTACGGTGAGGGACTTCACACCGGTGAGGACGAAGTTGGGCCTGTATTTAATTTTGGATACATTCCACCTAGGGTGACGACGTCTATGACTACGTCAGGGACATCGAAAAACCGTAACTTTCACTACGGTCTGTGGCGCTTTGCACAACGCGTCATGGACAATGCTTTGAAAGAGTCTGGTGTTGTGTCCGCGGGCTCGAGCTACACAGCTCGCCTGACGGCATCAATGACCAAGACCCCGGCGGAGTACCAGGCGGCGGAAGCCGCCCGGACAGCAGCAGAGGCTGTCCGTCAACCGCCGGCTACTCCAGTAGTGGAAGAACGGAACCGGGTCACCATGATCATGTCGGAGATGCCGCAGATCGCGGCACAGACACGCGTGGCATCCCCCAAGCGTCGACCCCAGCCAAATACTCAGGGGAAAGGCTCGTCCGCCGGAACAGATCCAGTCCGGACGCCGCCCCTGCAGTCTCCGGGCGCCTTGACACCGGAGGATTACCCGGCCTTGCTGGAAGTGACGGTTCCTGCGGGTCTGTCAGAGGGACGTGTGGTGTCCAGCACCACCGCCTCCTAGAGTTCCACGTCGGCGGTCAGGCCTAAGACCCCACGTGAGACTCCTTCCACCGCAAGTGGTTCCGGACGTGCGGCACCTCTCTCGAGGTCCACGTCCGCGTCTTCTGTTCCGATTGCGGGAACGTCAGCGGGATGGCAAAGTTTAGCCTCCCTTAACATGGACACCCTCTATCCGGCGGAAGATGTGCTCTGACAGTTCGGATCTGAGGCTGCCAGCGCCTACGCGACTCTCCGCGAGTCTGTAGGCCAGTCGGTCGGCCATCACCGTGATGGTTTGGATCGGATACCGTCGGATCCAGCGTTGGCACGCCTGCCGGTCCATCGCGCCATTGGTGACTTGGGATCCACAGGTGTAGCCGCCCTGACCCGCGCGAGAGAAGAGTACCCCTGGGACCACCCCCAGCGTGGTGGGCTCACTCAGACCGCGGAGTACCTCGTTGCGGAGATGGACCGCTCTTTGGAACGGCTTAGCCGGTACTGTGCGGAGGCCTTTCGTGTCGCGTGCCACCTTGCACACGACCAAGGCTTCATGGAAAGTACCCGGCGGAGCCTTGAGAGCTTCCGAACTTTGTTGGCCGACTGTGAACGGCGCGCTTTTGCCCAAGGGCAAGCCGCCACCCGCGCCGAACAGTCCGAAAGGACCTCCATCTCCCCCGAGATGACCGCACGGATGGAGCAACTGGAGGCCGAGAATCAACAGCTACGGCGTCTTCTCGACGAAGCCGAGGCTGCCAGGACTCGCCTGATCCAGGGTGTTGATGACCTCTCGTCGTCCGGCATGGACCAGTCCGCTCTCCAGCGGGCGGATGCTGCTTTGGAGCTGGCCATCTACCCTATCCTAGTTATTATATGGGGAGAACGTACGGCCGGCGCCCAGTGCACCCGCGATATGGTAGATATGTTCGACGCCGTGGCCCACCTCGGCGCGACAGCTCTACCAGCCTCCTTCGCTATGGCTCCGACAGGACCTGGTATGCAGGGTTCCCCAGCGAAACCCCTGCAACCGCCACCAGGCCGTCTCGTCCGCCCGTGCAGCCGGAATACTCTATGCCGGCTCCGCTGCTTCCGCGGCGTAGGGACCCTTCACCGCCGCCGGACACCAAGACAGGCGGCACGGACGAGGAGTCTATGCAGGAGGAGGAAGGCTAGGTTCTAGCCTCGTCGCTGTGGCAACGCAGCGGCGTGCCGGAGTCACCTCGGTGGCTCTGCCCTGCCTCAGGTCCATCCTGCGGACTTGAGGCGCCGGCCGGCGGGACGGCCGGCAACCCTTTTTAGAGGTACTATCACTTTTGATCACTCGGTGTGTCGTTTTACCAAATTTCCAAATTTAAAGGTTAACCTTAAAGATATTCCAAAGACTCGACACACCGTCCCTTTCTATCGGATGACCTTCCAAGGTCATCACACCCTTTTGGACTGCCTCGGTCAAAATTTTAGCTTGTTTATTAGGGTTTATTCGAAATTGTAAAGCGCGTTATAGTTTACTCCGTAAGTCCGGGGGTCGTTCCCCATTCTTCCAAAAAGGGACCCTTAAGGTCCTAACCTTTTACGCCGTGACTTCCGGGTGTTGCCATCTTGCCTTCTTCCGGACCCCGCCATGCGAAGCCTTCGTCGGGTTTTCAGCAGTTTTGGGCGCGGGCGGAACATGTTGGGGACCAAAATTGTAAGAAGGGGGTAATGTGGCGATTTTGCCCAAAGATCGCGGCAGGAGTCTTTGCAAAACACTAGCAAGTATTATGGTCTATCTTTAGACCGCTCGAGCTTGGAGCGTGCGCTGCCTAGCAACGCACTGTACTTGATCGCGCCCAGTAAACTATAACAAGTGGTGACCTAGTTTCTTCTCCCGCCTCTCGGTTCAATATATACGCGAGCATTTGGCTTGGTCTGAGAGGTTGTCCCAGAGCAAGCCGGGAGGCAGGACGAGAGGCTCGCCATGAGCTTTACGTCCCTGTGTCTTGGGTAAGGCCCACGCGGGCCCTAGGGACGATTTCCATTGGGAGCCCGGGCTGGGGTAGAGACAGTTGCTGACTCGGGGGGGACACAGGCTCTGGCAGACCGTCGGGCTGGCTCAGAGTTCCATCTCTGCGACAGTGCCTTCGGCGAGGCCGGCCAGCAACATGCCCACGTGTACTGGTTCCGTGGTGCCGCTCCCATGGCACCTCGGGCTCTACATACGGCTACATTACCATAACTGTGTAATATGCATGTTGTAGTTAAGGAGTTGGTGAGATGCGTGTGTTATGTCGTAGTGTATGACGGCCGGACTCGTTCCGGGCTGACTGTACCTGGTTGTAGTATTCCGTAGAGTAGTGCCGGACGCCCTGTAGCGGGCGCCCGCCGAACTTTACACTTTTAACTCTTTTCAGCTTCCACTGGGAAGTTTTCTAACGAGTGTTATTGAATTCATAGTTCCGACAACATAGCAACAGGCCACGCCCCCTTGGTACTCGCGGAAAAGGTCCCACAAAATACAACAGTTCAGTCCCATGGGCCGGTTTGTTTGTGGGACTTGATACGCATCACTGCGTTTTGGAGCAATATTTGACACTCTTTGATTGGCTACCAAATGTGGAAGTGTAAATATTCATGTATCATCGGAACTATGAATTGCGCCCATGGTATGGTCAGTAAGTGCGCTTTTAACATGCTTGATCGTTAAACTATTAACACTCACAAAACTTGTATGACATGATATTTGTTCAATCATCACTTGGTACGCTCATATGTTATCAACTACAGATCATCTGGTTTCATCGTATGCAAGGATATTATTGAATTTCAACATGGAAACTGATATTTCTGAATATTTTCCTGCATTCCAAGTTGGCAACAGATGAAAGATGGATCAACGTGATTGGTTAAATTCACGTGTACGATACACTGAGTTAATTTACATTGTATAACTCACGATACTTTGACGTGGAAATATAAATGTTTCAGACACCTGGATTGGTATCAACCTTGGATCAAGGTTATATCATGGTAACCATATTAATTGAATTGCAATTGACCTTTCACTGAATGGACACCATCATATAACACACGGGCACATTAAGGAATGACTTGTGACATAACCAGCATGAGTGGATGTCTCCTTGACAACGATATCTGACGGGGATTCTGTGCCCTTGTCATGACCTATCGCATGTCGTCAGTAGCTGTTACTCCACCTAACGTGCAACCATGTAATAATATTCCGTGAGCATTCCATAATGAATGGAGAACTACTTTGGTTTTGTCGATATTTCGTGGACCTAGCTACATTGTATCATGCAAAATCCATTTTCCCCAAAACTCACCACGTGCAGTGGTAAAATTCATAAGGTATGGATAAAAAATTAAATCAATAATATTGGTTCAAAGCAATTGAGTGTCGCAAGATTCGTCGCAGATAATTAATACTGTTCACAGTGGGTCTTTAAAAAATACCCAAACAGCGAGAGTTGTCTGTAATTCGATAACCTTGATATATGCGAGGCATGTATATGGATTGTGTGCCTGTGAGGTAATTTTTCTCTGTTCACCTGACAATTATCCGAAACTGCAACAAGAACCTGTTTAGAGATTTCATGCAAGTCGATTTTCATCCCCTGGAAATAAGCTTCAGGGGTTGAATGTGGTAAAAAAATATCACTGACAAAATCTCAGGTGATAATGAATTACCATAGCAACCAAGAGTGTCATGACAACCAGCAGGGTTTAACAGTGTAGTGTACATGTCAACAGACAATAATTAACATAATCACACGTCTGTGGAAGCGATCTGACAGTAACAAAGGCGTTCACACTGCACTTCCCCACTAAATCAGAGACCACAAAATCACCAGAGAGGGACGAAGCTTAGTTATACACGAGATTACATCCGTCTCCACACAAGACATCGATCTGTACCTGTCAGTGAGACCCAATGAACTCGCTGGAAGGGTAAAAAGGTGTGGTGTCTTGTAGGTACAAGGTGTCACGGAAGTGTAATGTACGCATTATTGCACTTGTGCATATACCACATCCCCGATCACTCAAAACAATTCCTTCGGTTTACAATTCGACCATATTAGACTCAAAAGGATTCTGGTATTCTAGTATTGAATTATTGTTTTCAACTGTAGAAACTCTGAATGTCTTGAATTCAGGTAGGATTTATGTGATTGATTCCAGGTTCTAAACTACATTTATCGAGCCAAGCATGATCCATGTATGTGTTGTGTTATTCCAAAAAATAAATATTGTTCATTATCAAGACACAAACAAATTTTGGTATCATGTCATAATCATCTAGCTACCAGTTGCATCGGGATGATGTCCAGAGAATGTTCCTCACATTGGGGTGAAGTCACGTCACCGAGAATCGACCTTACAATGCATGTGGACTCGTGGACATCAACATAGGAAATCATGGAGGGCTGGTGGCAGGGTAATTAGGCATCCCTCTCTCGCCCTCCCCCCCCCCCCTCTCCTCTCTGTCTGTCTGTGTCTGGCGACTCTCGTGACATCCCTGAGAGGAGAATCAATCTCCAGTTGGGAAGGTCGAGCTCCTAAAACAGTGGCCCACAACCGAACATCTACATATATATGTAAATGGGTATCTACTCCCCCGAAATTATACTGGTGAACGATGTCCACAATATTAGGGAAGACATCGTACAATACTGGGAACAGTCTGTGCAGAGGGCAGTGACTGAATTTACTCTGCTATACATATGAGTTATATCCTAGTACAAGACACGGCATGTGGATTGATAGGGAGAGGTTGATGCACGACTAGTTATTTTATAGGCACCTGTAATAGCGATGTTGTGCTGTCTGTATTGTGCTGATTGTAATTTCAAACATGCTTCATTATTACAAGCAACATACACATGGGATGACAGGTGGGAAACTGCTCACAATCAACTCGTCATTACTGATCACCTGTTATCACCTGTTACTGATCACCTCTATCCATGAACGTGAACAACCTAGAGCGCTCATGAAAAACACGTGGCTCGAATTGCCCCCCTCCCATGTGATAACATCCACATAATGCATAAGATACGGATATCACTTTCCACAAGTACTCAGATGAATGAGTCCATTGTAAGAGTGCAATAGAGAGTTTGTATCAAAGATAGTCTATACCAAGATAGCTAATTCAGGTCAAAACGGAAGCGAACATTTTCCCTGGCAATCGCCGATTGATTGAATCGGTTTGCAGAATTACTGCATTTACATTCTTATGAATTAATATCTGTCACCAAAACGTAACTTTATGAATCAAACCGCCATCAATTTTAGGGATACTATCTTGCTATGAAAAATCTTTGGTTTTGTTCTAAGCTTTCTCGCCCGATATCATCCTACCTTGTTCACTGGAACGAGGCGTTGAATCTGTCTGAGCTGCAGTTAATCAACTCCTTATTCCTTACATCAGGCTTACTTTTGATTCTAACCCCCATAATCATTATTTCAGTCAAATTTTCAACAAACATGAAACCAGAACTCCTTGGATTATGTAGGAATGTTAAACACTCGCACATCACATGCATTCAGATGCACGAAAAATTGCTCTGGCCAACATGATATAGACTTTATTAGATAACATCAACCAAACACGAAGCTACAATCAAACGTGGAGAGACAAACAGTAAAGCAAATAATGGGCTTGAAGTCAGCAATATTTTCACTTCTCAATTGGCAAACGTGCTGAAACCGTTTGAAATAATGGTTTGAGAAAAAACATCTCGGTATGTCATTTAAGACATAATTCATATTTTTTGATGATATATGGAATTACAATCAATTGCACATAGTCGGCATGCAAACAATCAGCTTCATACATAATTTGAGTTTGGACTTTACTGTTGGTGATTTATTTAACAAATGTCACCATTTCAAGAGATACATAGCAAGTTGTGTTAGTGTGTGACACTGTTTTGGAAAATAGCATTATCGTCAGCAGTGGAGGCAGATCAGAATGGCTTATTGAGCATGAAAAAAGTGAACATTTCAGATCACAAATATACATTATGCTATAGTCAAGTTCCTCTAAGAACAGTGGAAAGATTGATATCACAAGAAGAGCAGTTTTTTTCTCTTCTTCCAAAATTGAAGCAATCTGGGAACATTGACAACAAGTTTGACAACAAAATCGAATTGTATCGAACCATGATTTTTGTTGATCTGAATGCTCATTTCTCGGTGGGATATCTTATCACTAATTATTTTTTTGAGATGAAACGACTGTTAAACGCTATTGGGATCTACCAGCAATGGTACTTGTATTGATTTGGGCGTAATCATGAGTCAAACTGGTAACACATTCATCACACATGGAAATATTTAGGGTATACATTATTTAGGGTATTCTGTATACACAATAAAGCAATATATTACACTATTTCACAGTACTACCATGACGGAAAAAAGTAAACAATAAGTTTGACTCCATGCAATAATGTAAGCATATTTAAATCAACGATATACGCAACCCTCTATTACATTTTCTTTCAGATCACAGCTTTTACAATAACAGTGTAGATGAACTAGAGCACACTGTCTACAATATATCAAACGTGTCGACTTTTGGAATGATGCTCAGTGTCGAATATTTTGGTTACTGGTGGTATTATATCAAACTATTATCTCAACCGTAACTGCACTCTTTTAACTAAAAACAAGGCGCTTATACACACAGGGAATCAATTATCTCACAATAACAGTTACGGTACAACAAAAGTAAATGGCATTAACAAAAACAACAACAGCTTTGAATATTCATCTAGTGTGACTAGAAACAAACAGCGGATATGACATCAGACTGTTCACTATGGCTATCTACGCATGCTCAGACACTCCATCTGAATGTCCAATGTCAAATGCGCCATCTCCCGTCACGTGATACTGCTTATTGCAGACATGACTAAATGTAAATCTATCAAGCTTTCTAAGCTGACAAGTAGAATGTGTGCTCACGATCTTTGCATTATTCACCACTTAGCACCTTTTCAAATCCTTTACCTAGGTTTATTTCCAAACTATTCGATTTAATATCTATTTAAACCAGGTAAAATATAGTGTTAATATTGACGTTCCAATTATATAGTAGTGACTGATTGACCAGCTTGGGTCTTTTCCCTGTTATATGGAACCATCGTGATATTTTAGGCTGCTAAGTATCAGAAAAAGTTAAATCGATTTCAATGACAAGATACCAATCAGACAACTGCAACATACCACATACATAACACACTTCAGACCTTCCCCTTTAGAAGGTTGAACAGACGAGATCTCCGACAAGATCTCAATGACATCACATGTCAGCATGACGAGATTTGACGACCATGTTGGCCAGAAACTGCTCTAATCCCACTAAAATCATCATCGTATTTCCGTTATTTGATTTCCTCAATTTCCATATTATCATTTCTCAACTGCAGAGAAACTAAACAAGTGATATCCGCTTCCAGACTGGAGAGAAAACCAGAACTATTTCTTCCGCGTAAGGATATCTCCGCCGATGTACTCCGCTGCGCAGGGTGATGCGCACTGGTCTGGTACACGTGACAAGGGCAGGAAATCATGGTATTTCAGCATGATGATGAAGAGACCAGCAGCGTCCTCATCACAACCTCCCTCCTGCTGACACAGCATGGCGGACTCGGACAGGTAGCCCCGGTCACAGTCATCAGGGCTCAGGTCCAGTGCGGCACCCTGGAGACAATGGCAGGCCATGCAACAAACATTAATGTGCACCAATCAGTTTTTGTCTCTATTTCTATTAATGTATTTCTATTTTGTATTCGATCAATTCATGTGACGCCAAAAACATTTTGAATGTTTTTTTACAGAAATGACTTTTGGGAACCAATCGAACTGGATAGGTTATGATCTAAACATTTAAAATCAGCCAAACATTTAAAACAAGTAGAATCTTCAGTGGGCGTTCACTGATTATCAAACCATGTGCAATCCCTAGTTCAGTTTTATTTGTTGTGAAAGCCCGAGGGGAACACTTACGCATGTGTAGCAGACCTGGTGTCTATTACATAGGTCTGTAGCCTCGCCATCCAATCCAAGACCCAGCTTGTGCATGAAGGTGCAGCCATCTGTCAGGAGGTCTACAGCCGGACAGGAGTCTACAGAGGAAATCAAGTCATTTAGAGGTCATATAGACAATACGCATGAGAGGACGTCCTTGTGTAGTGGGTTGTATTGTAATCGATTGTTACAGTCAGCTATGAGGTGACAAATGTTGCGTTCACAGTTGTCACAAAGACTTTGTCAAAATGGTAAATACACTAAATGTATACACTGAAGTTAATTGGTAACGGTGTGTAAGTTGCAAATTCAGTAACCTGGTAAAGTATTTTTTTATTGTCATATGGTGATAATTTCACTGCATTACTGCCTCACGTACTCCATTAATTGGAATAGTCCAAATACCAAAAAATATAAACAAAACTTTAAATATCTCACTTGGATCGTCAAAGCCTCCTCCTGCTCTTTTCGCCATGTTCTGGACTTGAAGTTTTTCGTATAATTCTCTCATTAATGGGTTCAAATAATAATCTGAAAAAAATAAAAACATGGGAAAAATTAGTAAAAACTACATTATTGAACCATTAACAAGAAAAAACCTCAACATATCACTTGACATATCACTTGATCTACTAAACATTGTCCAAGAACAAGGGTAGTTCAAGTTTGGGGGTTTCTATCTCAAAACTTACTTATCATTAAGTGTGCGTATATAATATCAAGTATGCATATTCAATTATTATTACTTCAGAAAGTCTTTCTGGAAAAAAACCCCGAATAAGTGAAAACTAAAATATAGCCCAAGGGCTAAGATAGGTTAACGGACAATTTTGTTTGAAGCTTCAAAGTCACCATTACGTGTGCAGCATATGACATATATGCTCTATCAACTATTAATTTGTTTGTAGAGGCCAATTTACAAATTTCAGGTCATGCAAGACTGAGATTTAGCCTTCAAGGTCGTCTACGGTCAGGTTCAAATCACCAAAAGATGTGCCATATATTTCTGTCTTCTTATGAGCATATAATTCAATCCTAGCCTCTAGGTCCAAGAGTTTGAGCCTCAAAGGTCAATTTACGTCAGACATTTAGCAATCAAGATCGTCATAGGTGAAGCTCATCAGTAGTTCCACATACAAATTCCTATTTGTGCATAATGCAAACATAAGCTCTGTCTACAAGCATTTCGTCTGAAGAAGCAAACTTGAACATTTCTCATCCCAAAATAGTTGTTTTGACCTTTCAATATCAACAAAGCTCAAAATCAAAGACATCACACAAATCATCATATATTATTTTCCATTTGGAAGTGCCAATATCTAAGCCCCATCTTCAAGTTTTCTAGGAGCACAGCTGCAGCAGATTCCATTATGAAGGAAAGTCAAACAATGTTTTCAAAGTGTTAATTTTTTTCCGCCTAGAACTGGCCCAAAATGAATAGTAATGTGATTTTTTATCAGGAAAAATTCAAAATGGCTGCCACGTGCAGAACGACGATTCAAGGGCACGAAACAAACCAAGGACACATCAGAAAGGTACATATCTTTTGAAATGAAAATATTAAAGTGTCTGAAGAGTTCTCGAAAAAAAGGCCATCAAAATCCAGAATTGGACATTTTTCATCGAAAATGGCAGTGTCATATTGTACGTCGGGCGCACGCATTTAGGCAAACATACTGATTAGTTATTCTCAAAGTCTATTCGATATTAATTTATGGGTGTAGCCATCTGAAATATCATGTGTTGGGCTAATTTTCTAAACGAATATGTAAAAAAATAGAACTTGCGTTTTTTTCCACGGTTGCCCTGGCAGTGTGCCCTGTTGCAGTATCGTGGGAGTTATGAATTTAATGCGAGGGATTTTGATATAGATTAAACCCCAGACGAAAACGATTAGAGATATATAATCAAAATTTATCTTAAGAAAAGCAAATCACCAGCTGAAAACCTACCCGCCATCTCGGTCTGAGCCACTGTGAAAACGAATCATAAACACAAATCCCACAGCATTACTGCGAGGACTATGATCAACAGGGAGTCGTCTGAAGAGGCCATTTTCCGTTCCCATGGTGACGCGGTATTCAACTTGAGACATGTAAGTACCCAAGGCTTCTAGCGGTGCCGTACTGACAAGGAAAGCTACGGATTGGCCTGGCAATGAAGGGACTCTGATATCAGTGTGCCCTGGAGTGTCATGTGTGAGGTCTATCCACTGTCCCTGATATGATCAATTTATTTGCTGGTTCAGTGCCACTTTGGCACTGGCTTGGCAACGGGGGCGGTAAATTGACTACGAGCCACAATATTTTTATTGGGATATGAAACCTGCGCAGCTCTTGGGTTTATAAGAATTCGTTGAGAGTGACAAATATCAAGAGACGTTTTTATACAGTCTGGTTCAAAAGATGTTGAAAATTTTAAAAGTTACTTGTTGATGCATTGTGTTGCGCGTTTGTTAGCAAATTCATTACGCACTAGTGCAATAAACAATAAACCAACCTCATCACAAAAGTCACGACATTACCGATCTTGACAAAAATTCTTTGCCAAAAAACATTCTCATATATGTATGATGTGGCTCTCGAGATAATCATGATAAAACGATCGTTTACCTTTGGAGTCAGCCTTGGCGTTTGAGACTACGGGCGCCTCATACCAAGCCCCTAAACCGGGTGGCTTTTCTTCTATGTCGTTTAGAAACTCCTGTTTGTTTTGTGAAAGTAGCTCTTTCAGTTTGCTCGCCAGAATGATATCCGCCAGGTCTTCGGCAGAGATTGCTTCTTCAGGCTCTTCTTCCTCGTCAGCCTGTTCTAGACTGTCTTCCATTGGAGCCAATGGCATATCCAACTCGTCTTCTTCCTGGTATCCTCGTTTATCCAGTGTTGGTTCATCCTCCAATGCCGAGAGGTCTATATCTTCGTCGTCAGCCATACCCTCCATGCGAGCTTCAAGGTTGGGGCCTTTTATTTCACTGGCAACTTGGAGAACATCTCTGATTTCCTCGAGATCGATTTCATCTCGGATGGCATCCTTAATGTACTGGACTTCTTCCTCAACATATTTATCTGATCGCTCTGTTTGCGACTTGGTGGCGAGATTCAATGCTTTAGCTAGATTGGCGTTCTCTTCTTCCTCCAAGGCGAGGAATGTTTTCAAGATCTTTACATCAGCTTTAGCTGCTGCCAGTTCTGCAGCTAGGTCCTCAATCTCTTCGCTAGCTTCGTCGCCAAGTTCATCCTGGTAAGAGCTTGGGTAAGTATTCCAGTTGGATCTCTTTCGCTTGATGGATGCCTTGTTTTGCACGGCTTCATCTTCATTACCAAAAGTCTCCTTGTTCAGCTCGTCATCTGTCAAGTTGTTTTCGTCTTCTGGAATGTTGTTCTCCATAGCCTCTTCATTCAAGAACATCATAGGGTCGCTGTTGTCGGCCTCTTCCCCCTCGTTATCTATAATATCTTCATCATTACCCTCATCTGGCCTGTCTATGTTTTTGAATATATTCTGGATTTCCTCCTTGCTGACGACCGATCTATCACCGTCAACCTCATTATCCATCGAGTCTGCAGCAAGCGCATTTTCAAAGTCCAGATTGGCTCCTTTTAGTAACTCTTCCATTTCTGTTTGGCTTAATCCTTGAGATTCTTCATCCTCTGCCCTTTTCGATGTTTTCTCAGGGGCGGGATATGCTTTCGCACTTTTTCCAGCTAGAGCTTCTGCCAGAAGAGCATCTTCGGAGCTCTCTCGTTTGTCAACGGAATCCTCTGATGGTTCGAAGATTTCGCGTAGTTCCTCTTCGCTGACTGGCTTAGAACCATTCTCAGGTTCACCATCTACTTCTTCTTGGTTTGCTTGAAAAATTGAGTTCCAGTCAATTGGTTCGGGGTCTCGTATGTCATTCTCACCGTCATAACGTCGCGTATAGTAATCTCTCAATGCAGGAAAGTCAAATATATCTTTGTACTGACTGATGTCCATTGGAGGATAACCTTGTTCCCAATCATACATATCCGGTCCGCTTTCTGACCAATCACGGTCGTCGACGTCATATCTAACTTGGCGCTTCTGTCGTTCAATGACCTTGAGAGCCTCGTTGAGTTTGTTCTCCACATTCCTTTTCTTAAGGGCGAATCCATGAGCGTGAACAAAAAATAGAGTCACAAATAGCAAGATCGTGATCCGTGGGCGTATGTGAGCCATGATTGCATGCGGCAGCTCTGCAAAAGTAAAAAAAAAATGCTGTGTAAATATCAGTTAGCGTGTACCTAAGTGTGACGTATAGTCAGAAGATAGTAACAATGATAATAGAACTGACACATGTGTGTCGGAAAGATTAAACCAGTTGGTATCTGTGCATTCACGGGCTTTGTCCCAATGGTAGCAGAATATTTCTGTTTTGAACCACCAAATACATATATGTAGATATTGCTTTGTTTTGTTCTTGGTTCATGTGTATATTAGTAGCACGCATATCAGGAGTAAACCAGGGATGGGAGAGTTGATCGGATGTTTGCTTGACAGTGGTAGTCATTCCTGATTGTGTAGTCACGTATTATCGAAATACTGTACCTTTGTCTGATTTACCACAGTGTATGTTAGAGTATATGCAATGTACTTCACGATGTCACCAAGTCAGCAAGGTATTCTTTCTCAGAATTTGGTCAAATGGTGAATGACAAAAACTTGACTGGGTTTTTCTATCTACAACTCTCATTTTTCCAATTTTCAAAGTTACACATACATGTATGCACATACATTTTATATGCACATACATGTATTTTGACACCGAACTATATGAAAAAGGCTAAGTACATGCGCTGTAAAACAAAACATACCCTGCTATGAAAACCAGCGCCGATCATTCAGTCGCGCACGTAAGCGAGCTCTGTGATCGTGTTCAAGGTATCACATTGCAGATGTGTTTATTCAAGCTGATGAAAAGATTATGCAAATCATCTTGGACACTCAGCATGAAGTCACGTAACTCACAGTGCACGGTGCATGTTTCATGTGACACCGGGGAAAGTGGACCCCAATCGTGTTAAGTCCCTGGATGACTGTCATTAGTTACCTGGGCAACAAGAAAACATGATGAAAATAACATCATAATTGTCTACATTCTGTTGACAGTCAATGCAAATCCAGTTTACCTGTCCTGGTAATAATGTGTTTACGCAAAAGTTGAGCGGCATGGGCATTGTTGAGACGAATACCAGACAATATGATACCATTAAACTGATCTCGTAGCTCATTGAACACCGAATCCTAATGTTGCAGTCAAGTGTTATTCAAGCATCTCATTTGTTTTCTCTCCTACGTCAATCATTTAAATTCAGAGTGTATCCAATACACATATCTAACTCGTATGAGAATAAAGTTGATAGTGATAAAGTATAAATGAAAATTATTTTAACTACCATGGCAATTTGTCCTAAAAATATCAGCTGAGCATTGCCACAACCCAGATCAGCTGAGCATTGCCACAACTGTTTGCCCTCAGCTCCATCAATTAACATTCATATTTCCATTTCAGAGCACCTGTCGCCAACCAATCAGACAAATCTTGATGTTACAAGTTTTGATTTTGCTAATACTCTCTCAGTGGATAGGGTTCTTCCAGTAGGAACCCTATTTCATGTATGGTTCCAATTTGGTCGTGCTCGTGTTGGATCCAGTGTAATTGCATGATGGTGCATTGAAAGATCTTGCCGACTATTCCATGCATATCATTCAAGTTTCAATCAAGCTTCAATCAATCTTTCATTTCGATTTCTTCAGGGACAAGCGTTAGTGAGACACACACTCATTGGGGCTGGAATATGTCATGCATTTGATTGGTTCAAGCTTTTCGAACGATCGTCACTTTGTCAATTGGCATTTGAAAAAAAAATTCCTTAGAATTTCATCATAATGAACCCTTTATGTGTAAATTTTCTCGATAACTATCTGATCAGTTTTAGATTTTTATTTCAGAATATGCCAATTGATATACTTGATATTGCATTAATTGGAAAATGGAGTTTATTAAATCCCTCATAAGGCTCTCAACAGACCAAAAAGGGCCAAAATGGCATGATATGCACAAAGTGGCCTCTGGTGCCGGAACACTTGTGTTTATATATAATTTATTATGAGCATATCGACAGTCAGCTCCCCCTGGTGGTTCTTTTACTGACCTTGAATTTCACCTTGAGTGAATTTGATATACCAAAGCGGCAATATTATTGAAAAAAGTTCCATATCTAAAAGGTACTTCATTCTTTCCTTAGTCCTTGGGTTCTATTTTTGGCATTGCCCGACCGCACGGAGTCTGTCAGTGATGACACCGGGCATGACGTATCATTGTCTCACTGGGATGTGAGTTCAGGCATCTTGGATCATACTGCTTATTGTTCTGTGCCGGTGGAGTTCACACAAGAATCATTTTGTTGGTGGTGAATAATGCAGTCATGAAGAAGACAATGATGTCGCATAATACGAATATTTGATATAAAATATCATTAATATAAAAATTTGACAGAGATTTTTGTCCAAAAATATTTGTAACCTACAGAATGGATCCAGTGCGAGTGATGATACATGATTACACATTGTGCATTGAGATTAAATAGTATTTGATCAGCTATGTTTACGGTTGTCTGTCACATACACAATCCAAGGATGATCCAGATGAATCCATTTGACGTTGTAGTGCATGGGCTGTATTGAACACAATATGTTCACGTACATTCACAATTCACTCAAACAATCCAAATAATAGTCCAGAACAAATCTAGTTCCCGTTCTCTTTTGGAGGAGGCAAATAATGCGTCCTCGAACTGAAATGCAGCAGGTTGTCGTCAAAATTTACAAAAATATCAGTTTGCTTCTATTGCCAACAAAATTACCAATGTGTAACCAATTTCAAGTTTTTTCCAGCCTTTTGGGAACCCAAATTGGATAACACCATGGCTAAGACAAAAAAAAAACTAATCTGGAATTTGTGTTCGGCAATTTAATTCCAGCAAGTTTTGTTGTAGTAGCTCATGAATATTTAATGGGAACGTATGTTTCGAGCTGATAGTCATCAATAACGTTGTTCCAATTACGAAGGTTCATTTAGTTACTTTATGTATCTGTTTTTCAATAAAAAAAGGTTCTAAGGCGTCAGTCAATGAGTATGGGACCAATCGTATCTGTCTCGCAATAAATCATCCCGATATTACGTACGTGTCCTCGTTCCTATCAGAACTTGCAATACTAATGAAGAGAGTGTGTCACTTGGCAAGGCGCCAGTTACAAGTGGGCTTCAGAGGTCTGGAGTGCCATAAACCAATGTAACTGTGGATGATAGTGATGCTGGAGTAGGTCAACAAAAGTCAGCAATATTGCGGAAACGAGCAACATGCAAAAAGTCCTCTTAGGGCAACTCACGGTGTGTTCGTG
This sequence comes from Terebella lapidaria, assembly GCA_949152475.1. NCBI lineage: Eukaryota > Metazoa > Annelida > Polychaeta > Terebellida > Terebellidae > Terebella > Terebella lapidaria. The sequence continues at coordinate 1,309,358 of OX424568.1, read as the reverse complement.
GAAATGACGTCATTGTTCACTCTTGCCTATATTCATAGTAACATGCCCATTGTGTTTTCTTGCCATGTGAAACTGTGCATCTGTTACTCAGGTACAAAATCTCCAACCAAATATGTGTGTAAAAAGTAATGGAAAAGCACAAATCTGTAAAATAATGGGATTCCCACAACTCCACGTATGAAGATCTGGCAGCCACTCTTTCATGGCTTATATATAACACACATGCTGGAAAAACGCTAGCAGAATTGTGCCTTACATGTCTGGATAGGACCTTAAATCCATTAATTAAACAAACAGTCTTGTCAATATCCAATATTCTGTCCTAAGCGACAGCGTTTTACCGAGTATAAAAAGTTAATAACAAAAAAGTAATATGACTGCTTCGCGGTCTTCACCTAATGTAGTGGTCTGGCAAAATCATGTTAATGGTTATTGATATATTATCCGTGCTGAAGGAGGACATGCTTACCAGACTCATTCAGAGATGGATATGATCATCACAGAAAATTGGTATTGGGATGATTTGGCATCGGTTTTATGTGATGTTGTTTACTGGCAATATGAATATCGAATGATCATCTTACTAACAGTTTCCTGGTGTACCATACAGACCATGTTTTTATCAAGCGCGGCACGCTGCACACACATGACACAATAAAAGCGCTATGTTTTTATAGAATAAATGTGGGGCTGTGAAATAAATAAATAAATGTGTGAAATATATTTGACCTGGAACAATGGACTGTCAGGGCAAATGACCGATTCCTGTGTCGTATTTGTTGTTTAGATCTGTAGCAAGTGCACCTGTGCGACCTGGCCTGCTAGTCCACAATAACTGTTTTCAACGTTCCACAAAGCAAAGACTACGAAAGTGCATTTAGGACATGGAAGAAAAAAAATATTAGACAGAACACAGCATAACGAATTGTATGTACGTATCATGAATGGCTATAGAACGTGCTTCTGTAAAGTTTCCATAGCTCAACAGAAATCATGCGAAAGACGAGATGACATACAAAACCTGGTATATATAATAAGGTAATTCGATGACAAAATGTAGCATTTCACCACTGGGCAACGAAAATATAGAGTTTACTTCGGAAAATCCAGGCATATATTGTGAACGGGTTGTGATATTGACATGCAGTATAGACCATGTTGTTCAGATCGATGAGGCCTTTCATATATGTTCACATTATATTTGCACTCTACTTGTACTTTAAACACTAGAATAATACAAACCAAACCACACAGATGACGTCGACAAAAAACAGTGTTAAACCCTCTGTAAAGGGTAAACGTGACGTAAACGTGATTTAAACGTGACGCCATCAAATTTCTCATGCAAATTTTACAATGCAAATGCACTCTAGCACATTTGACTGAAACGCAATAATGACAATCCATTGCATCTCTCCGGTTTTTACCCATTGTTTAATAAACATTGAATATTTATCACTGAAAAGCACAAACTATGAATTATTCAAAACCTGTAGTTCAACGTGTTACCACATCCAATTGTCAACCAATAGGAGAACTTGAAAGAAACACGTCATATCATTCCATCAGAGAACAGCGACTGTGCAGGAAAAAGTAAATCTTAGAATAACTAAAACAGTGGCACTATTCTTCAGGAGAAGGTCGCTGTTACTTGATCAAACACTTGGAATACATGTGCCCAGAAATACAGCATCATTCTCCTCACATCTCCCTGGCTATTTCTACTGGACAACTAGACAACTGAGCTGGGGGACATTAATACTAATTCATGGTCATTTATTGACGTTCTTTTGATCATACAAAATTACATCATTAGTCTACAAAAACATTTGACAAATATTTCCACTGAATTCATTTACTCAATTATTCCGTTGCACACAAACAAGGAAAAAAAACAGCACAAACCCATACTTATTTGATGTTTTTAGATGATCATCTGATCAGGAATATACTGAAACGTGTTAATAGATATTATAATTCCGAAGGAAACACTCAACCTATCCCTCACATTTTATGTACACTATATTTCCCATAATATTACCATAGGGGAAGTGAAAGTCAGGAGAACAAGGGACCGAGAGACAGTTTCTGGTTGTCTCAGCGACGTCTAACCTACCAGATAATCGAACACCTCTCTCACCACGGGGTGTAAACTCTGTGGAATATGCCGCCAGGCCGTCGTCATTCTCCCGAGATTCTCATCCTATATTTGAGTTGATGTAAACCACTGATATGAGTTATCGTGTGAGGTTCGACCAAGACGTTATTGCAATGGTTTGATATAGATCTATATGTGATGGAAGATTTTTGTTCCTCGCCGCCAGATCGTCGTCATTCTCCAAAGATCACACTTTTTTTTGCTACATTCGTTTTGATTTATACCACTAATTTGAGTGTCCATGACCGATAGAAACAGGACGTTATTGCGATGATTCGAGATAGATCTATGTGTGGTTGGATAGCATTCTTCCTTGTTGCTTCCAAATGTACCAGTACTTTTTAGCTCACCCCATCATAGTTTATGATACAGGGTTAGTGTTTTGGGGCAGCCTTAGGACAAGTCTAGTATGAAACATCACCTACGAGCATTTGATATACTTGCGTTCCACACGCCCCATACCCTTGCAGGATTATGTCCGATGTATCCACTTTCAAATACAACGTCGATTTCTGACTATTGTGGTATCTTTTAAAACTGCAGTCGGTGTTTATACTATTATATTTATGGTCGGTTATTATTAATAAATAAGTTTCGCGTCAATGACTTTTCCGAACATACAAACAAAAATAAATATAACTACCGTAAAGAGAATGTAAGAATCAACTATTACCAGCAATACAACAAGATTTTGATCATGCCACCAACAAAACTTCCGACATTACAAAAAGACACCCCGTGTTGATGTGAGCTAGACTGGTCATATTTTTCCCCAGGTACTCGGTCTGGTTAGATGGTCTCACTTAGACATCACGTCATCGGTCGACTATTCCTCGGTCCCTGGCAGTCTGAGAGGCTGGGTCTGTGTGATGTTTATACATGTAGTCTCCAAGATCGCGATAACCAATGCCAAGCTAACAAGTACCAATGTACATTTGGGTACTGCTGGCTATTGGCAACATATTGATTATTCCTCTCATATGTCAACTCAGGGTTTCAACGAGTAAATATATATCATGCTATTTATAGTTATGTATGATTTTTCTCATCTTGTCCTTGGCCTTTTTCAATCAAGCCAACATGTATAGATAAAGCAGCAAAAAACTCGAATCCACATTCCATATGGGAAAGTACGATTAAAGCTAATCTGGAGCCCAATAATATTCATTGCCTGTTTGCCATCTATACCTAATGCCAGGTTTAAGTTTGCTGTTGAAGAAACAGAATTAGCCATTGCAAGCCACAGAGGGTATCGATTGTTGTTTCAGTTACTTCTGGGAAATTAGCATGATAAGTCAGGAAACCCAATAGCTATTTCCACAGTGACCTTGTGTTGTCCTGACGACCTTGTCAAAGGAAATGTCAGAGGGACTATTTGTGTGTCTGAACATTCACACGAGCAATACTACAGACGCTTCCAAACTTTGTGGAATAGATACTCCGGATTTCCCTGGAAGAATTTCAAAAATGAGCTCAATTCAGCACCTCAGTCTTAGCACTGAGGTTCAGTAGTATATGTTTCAGTTTCCCCACCGTGAAGCTTCACGAAAATAACTACCACAACATGGTATACATGTTGGATTGCCAGGAAGACTACATGAGACCTAATTATTTACCCAAAAACATTTCATACTAGTTTGACCGATCGTCCAATACACTGTTGACAACATTAATATATGCTTAGATGGTGATCAGAGTGCTAGATGAACCGATCTAGAACGAGAATACAATGTCATATGCATTTTCTCGCACGGCATGCCAATAAACAGCCGTCACGGCAAACATGTTTTACCCGCTGGAGTGCTAGATCGAAATATCTTGGAACTGCTCTCACCATTGGATGGAAACGGTGGAGTGCGAGAATATCGTTTCAAGTCCACTGCATGGTGTAATGACTTTACAACCGTACCTTTAGGGTGTTAGTGTTATAGTCGAGCTATTCTAAGCATTGAAATGAAGCTCGATGAACATATTTACTGTGCAGTTTACACGTGGTGTCTCAGAGTCTTCAGGATGAATTCCAGACTGTGATCTCATCACATCTTTGATACATCATTTTTAGGTGGTTTCATAAAAATGCAGTGATGATAAAAATAAATCCAGTCGTTCTCTTCATCCTACAAAACTCAAGCATCCAATCCACGCAGAAAAGACATTTTCGCACATATTCGTTAAAAGACGACCGAGTTATATGTGAACACCCCCTCCCTCGAGTGGATATGTCTCAAGATCCGTCACCAGAATCCACAGAGAAACAGGATAACCACTCTTTGCTCTTAGCTGTGCCCCATATATAACAACCTGACCTTTCCCAAAATAAAACTGGTAACTATTTCCAGGTTCCACTGAGAAGAGGTTCTAACGAGTGTTATTGAATTGCGCCCATGGCGATTCAGTGTGGTTCAAACAGGCTTGATCGTTAAACTATATGTATTTACACCTACAATACAGTTTTAACTTGCATATATAGGCCATGGTATCTGTTCATTTTTCACTCAATATACTCATACGTTATCAAGTTGCAGATCATCAGACTTCATCCTATGAGAGGGTACTAATTGAACTCCCGCTACTTTTGAATATTTCTCTGTGGTGCGCGTTGACAACAGGTAAAAAGCTGAATCAATGTCGTCGGTGATGTTGCCAGTGACCAATTTGTACATAAAACGCACTTAATAATATACAGCTAAGTATGTCTCGGACATCAATATTAGTACAAGTATATCGATCCGGCTGCTCTGGATCGAATGGCAAGACCATGTATTGAATGGATTCCATTGAAAAACACCTGAGTATGTTACAAAAAGCAACGACTTGTGACATAATCAGCATGACTTCAAGTCTCCTTGGCAACGCTGATTGGCAGGTATGTGACTGGGAATATGTGCCCTCACGACCGATTGCATGTGGTCAGTAGCAGGTATTATTGGCATCATGGACTACATAACCTACAACTGTGTTATTACGATGGCATTCCATAATGGATGTAGAACCGCTTTGGTAACTAAGGTTTTGTTGATATTTAGTGGTCATATCTATCATGAAATTTGTTTTCCTCCAAAAACAGAATTGACTTCCAAAGTGTATTGACAAAATGTAAAAGGTGTAGATCTATACTACAAGAATAATACTCTCACACAGAAACATATGAAACGTTTAACAACTCTATGAATCGGATAATTACTACTATTCACAGCAACTTTCACCCACAATAAGCAATGCCCGTATGTAACTCGATAAAAATGATACGTGTCGCATCCATGTGGATTTTTGCTTCAAAGTAATTTTCCGTGTTCACCTGACAATTACCAGAAACTGTCTAATCAACAAAACCTGATCGGGTTTCATGCAAGTCGAGTTTCATCTCCTAGACAGGAAATAAGCTTGGGGTGTTAAGCTAGGTGAGGATCACCATAGCAACCAGGGTCAGGAGTGTTTAGCACTGTACATGTAACAAACCGTAGATATCATTATCACACGAAAACAATCTGGCAGTAACAAAAGCGTTCTTCACAGAACACTAAATCAGAGACCACAAAATGACCGAAGAGGGAAGAAGCTTAGTTATATCCAAGATTACATTCATCCTCCACAATACATCGGTCTGTACCTGTCAGTAAACTTGCTGGAAGGGTATGAATACGTGGTGTCTTGTATGAGGAGAAGATGTGACGGGAGCGTAATGCATGCACCATTGCACGGTTGTATCTAGGTCATACCTGGCTCTTTGGGTCATACATTAGGGTCATACCGCATCACAGATCAGTCAAAGCAGTGCTCCTTCCTTTCAGTATATTTAGACCATGTTAGACTCAAACGCTTTCTGATATTCCAGTATTAGATAAATTCTCGTACCTGTAGACAATCTGAATGGGCTGAAGTCAAATATGATTTATGCGATTGATTCCAGATTTTCAAACCACATTCATATCATGCCCAACATAATCCATGAATGCGTAGAGGGAACAAAATTGAATGATCTTTTATGGAATTGTCCCCTATCAAGATACACAATGGATATGATGGAAATAATCGTTTGGACAACCATTTGTTAATCAAGCTTGTAGCAAATGTTGGTATCATGGCATAATCATCCAGCTATCATGCATTTGGATCGGGGTGATGTCCAAAAACTGTCCTCCACATGGAGGCGAAGTCACGTAACCAGGAGTCGTCCTTACAATGTATGGCAGCTCGTGGCAATTAACATGGGAAATCAGGGAGGGCTGGTCGCAGGGTAATAATGAATCTCTGTCTCGCTCCCTCCCCCCCCACCCCCCCGTCTCTCTCTCTCTCTCTGTCTGACGAAATCGTGACTCTCTTCAGAGAATCAATTTTCAGTTGGAAAAGCCTTGCCCAAAACAGCGGCCCACAACCTCACCTCGCAGATACATGTAGTCCACTACACGGGGCTTGAAACTATCGGTCAATATTTGTAATAGTGTCTGTGTTGGGCAGGGACTGAATTTACTTGTACACAACCATATAGTAAAGTATAAGACACATTATATATGTTAGTGTATGTGACAGTGCATGGGTTTCGTTAGTTTAGTTAATTACGGGCACCTGTATTGTCAATATCAAGCTCTTTGTTTCACGCAGGCCCTAGTAACAAACAGATGGAACTATTGCGAAACCTTGCATCTGCTCGTGTCAAGACACGCAACCGACCCTGTCAATTACTGATCACCTACGATTACATGTATGTCCACCTCTATGTGTGACACACGTGCAGGTCTCCGAAAACGTGAACAACCGAGAGATGTTCATAAATAAACCGTAACTCGTATTGACTCCCTCCCACATGATGACATCCCTAGTTTCCTCCACAATGCGATAATCCTCTCAACAATTACTTACATAGATCGATACGTGACGGAAGTGACATAGACTGTGTATTCTAGTGATGGCGCCAGTGATATTCACGTGGCTCTGTACCCTCCCCATGTCAGGCTGTCATCTTCTCTTGTAGGAGGAGTTGAATCTGTCTAAGCGGCAATCAATCTATCCATTAATCGTCATTTCATGCTGTGTTAACTCTCTCCCCATAATTATCATTTTAGTCAAATTTTCATTGAGCACGAAACTACGCAATCCTATTATAAAAATGAAATACTGTAGGTTTGATGAAATCCACAGATGGACTCATATGACTATTCAAACAAGAATAATTCTCATGTCAGGAGGTCGTAAATAAACTTGCACGATTCCAGCCCAGATCACGTTGTCATAAAATGTTTTTATCACCAAAACAACCTACGCGACTTTCCCCGCCATTAACATGGTGGATGGTAAACACAGAAATCATCAATACAGATGACAAGGACAGCCGCGGACAGACACTGACACAGACCACCGGTCGATCCAGACCGCTTCATCTCGTGAGTCACTGGCGGGTCCATGCTTCCTATATATTTGGATATAAATTGCTTGTTTTTTAGGTATCTTTTGTGTTACTTTTTTGTGTTCGAGCATGATAATTTGAAGTTCGCTCCATTTTCGATATGATGTATTTCTGAAACCCAAATTCCTGGTTGAAAGTGTCTTGACTCTGAAACACGGCCTAATATTAGGCCCCCATATAGGATAAAACACTCTTTTGTGGCTTGACAGACAATTAGGAAGACACATTTGATGAATTGTAACAGGAATAGATAAAGCAATCATGTTCCCATTTCACACCCAAGACAATGTTTACAGTCTACATGTCCTGGGCGGGGAGGGGAATGTGTTTTTTAAAACACCTCGATGTGTTTTAAAATCCTGGATGAAAATCGTTTCAAAAATTTTTCACATGATCCGAGAAAAGTACAAACAAATTGGAATTTTTGAGGGTGTCAGCATACTTCCCCTTTTAGTGGCCATATAACCAGGAAATGTTCACGTTCAGTCACCAAGCCTCTTCCAAAGTCAGAAGAGTGATTTCGAGCACACCAAGGGGTAAACACCCTGCCATAGACGGTGTTGAAAACACTCGAGGGTGCACGTGATTGTTACTGCTGTAGCTTGCTCTTGTTTACAATATAAACAGACCCATCACTCGAACAGACAGAACAGCTTTTAACCACAAAGCTTGCAATAAATGAAAGGAATTCAAGATAAATAATATGTGCTGTTGATTCTTTTCCGTCTGGTATTTCTAGAAGCCAGTTGGATTTCAACAAAGACATCTGCCCGTGAATTATTCAAACGGCCATCCATGGCTACACAATCGTGCTGTCTGGAACAACATCTCACGTTGATGCTAATACGCATACAGAAAAAGTTTTGGCCTGAAAAAGAACACTAATGCCATTTACCTGTTGATTTCTTGATAACTCTGATCCAGACGTTTTATAGATGGACTTAATGAACAGAGAAATAATAGCAATATCACGCTGGCTATAGGGGCAATAAGTTCATTACCCGAGGCACCACATTACATTACTGGCACACCGTATTCATTACCCAGTCGCTCACAAGAATCAATTCATTGACCCTGAAATGTCGATGATGGACCCGTCCTAGTCCTAACGTAATCAGACATTATTCCCTTCCTCATTCCCCACAACATCCCACCCGACCAACACCCACCCCCACCCCGCAAAATACACAACGTCAGGTCAAACGTTATATAATTGCTCATATGTCACCTAATACATGTCATCAACATCATCGTGTCACGCCTTGTACACAAAGAGGATTCAAAGCATATAATATGTACAATATCACGTGGTCTATTACGTCATGACGCGGCCTACGTGTAATTATTTGGTAGTATTCCAAATATTATAGGGGGTGGATTGTGGCAACCGTCACCTTGGTAACAAGAGTGTCACCGTGGCATCTACGTGTATTGTTTTATCGCGCGTCGATCATATGACTGTTACAGCTTATTACCTCGGATCCCCGTGGAAATTTTGTAAACACTTCAAAGACACTCCTTTGAAATATAGATTAAATGCTCGTGGGCCCGAGTGTGTGGGCTTCCTTTGATTACCACAAGCTTATACACGGGATAATCCTGTGTATTGTGGCTGAGTACCGAGGATGAACCCGACTGAAAGCTATTGACCATCCCTGAAAACACGCCTACACGCGGATGGAATATCAGCTCTGAATAGCCCCGATCCCAGAACACACGCGTGGGGGGATTTATTCAATAACCCGCTCCTTTTACAATGAGCGATAGCACACAATGGCTGGACCCTAATTACAAATATTTTGGACACGATGTGAGTCAGTACAGCATTTGTGTATGACGCCGGCGCATCTCACGTCAGAGAGGGACAAAAACAGATTCCGTCAAATCGCCATCTCAGTCATCTACGATACTGTAAGAGGGTTCTTTTTGTCAGAGAGATGATTATCAAATTGTCACAGATGATTTTAGGAAAGTTTCAGATTGTATAAGGTGTATATAAATATGGCAAGAAAACTTTCAATGATATGAACACGTTACAATTGACCTGGCTTTATTTTAGGCGAATAATGTCTATATAAACATATAATTCATGTGCCGGGGAGCCAAATCTATAGAAGAAAATTAGTAGCCCAAAGATGATATATAAGGAGACGAAATCCTTCTATAACCGGCTTTCATGTAATTACATTTATATCATGAAGACCTGTATATGTATAACTAATTATGACGAGTGTTCGTGTGTTTTTAATGGGAATGTAGAAAAAAAAATCAACATATCTATAGATCTACACCTGTCAACATTATGATGTTATGTATGAGTTTATATTATTAATAATCCACTGTCGAATTCTACCTGGGACAATACAGTCGTTATTGTAGGTCAACATAATGTAGGCCAACCATTGCGAATATCCATATTTCCAAAGTATATTTCGCTTTCACGTTTATTTGGCCATGTTAAAAGCCGGCCACGTATTACGCGGGTTTATCGATATGTACAAAGCCTCCACATAGCGTGAAACCGTGACATCGGCCACTCGTATACAGCGTGAATGCACAGATACCATCTTCATGTAAAATGCATGGAACAGCATCACCAATACGCGTCTACATGCGCTAAATGCATTAGCTGAAGAGATCGAGAAGAAGCGAATGATGCCGACATACCTGTTGTATCCGTGTTTTACTAGTATCCAGTGGGCACCGCGTGACGCCGGTCTTTCCGTCTCACTCTGTGGGGGTCTGGGGGGAGGACGGGTGGGTTATTCCAATCTCCACGACAGTTCGACACTCAAGTACACAATACACCCTGCAACTGGGACCTGGCCGTGTAGACACCGCCCCGTATCTCCGCGTTATTCAGCAACGGGTGATAGCCAGCGGTGGACCACACACTGCCGTAATTTATCACCCCAAAATCCGGAGGTTTTGACACTGACTGGCCCCGATGTGTAGGACAATCCGTGGAGACCAGACCAAGATATCATGCACACGCACTCGGCTCTAAAGTCCCCCTCTCTAGACGGGAGTCCTAGTGCCCTTTGCGTTCTCTCTGTCGTGACTACAATGACGGGTCCGTCCGTCTAGTCACTGCGCATGCGTGGATGGCAGTTCATGTCCCCTCAAGAGGAGCCGCCGGTTTGGCACCCTGGCCGTGCAGGAGCTGTATATACGGCACTTGGTGTAGACGGGGGTGCGTCAGCGCATGGATTGTGCATGGCTTCGTGCAGAAACAGGGGGATACGTAGTGTGAGGGGATGGTGGGGAGGTGACTCCCCCCTCTTAGGTGATGGATAATTGGGAAAAACGGAACCAACATGAGTCACTGAGCGGGGTGGGCTAGAGTCCATCCCCCTCCTCCCTCGTCTAGAGATGGCCACCATGGACACACTGCACCGGACGCCGAGAAGCAAGCAGTGTGTCACTTGTCAATAGTTGATGTGGCCATACACACAGATATATACTGCCCCTCTCCCCACAAACCCGCTATGATAACAATCCTCCCTCCCTCCCGGCAGAGAACGCCATACACACCACTAATCTCAGCCCACAATGTGTGCTTGGTGAATGACGTGACGAGTGTCGACTGCGAAACTATCATCCAGGTTTGCACGATCGATTTCTGTCCACCCTCTACCCCCGCTGCCCGTGCAAGAAAATAAGAAATGACGTCATTTTTCGAGCGTAAGAGCGCCCCCTCGTGGCGCTTTGAGCATGTCTCCAGGTTTTACCATAGTATTACCTGGAGCAACCTTTCGCATGTTCTGGTAGTTTTGACCCGTTATGGGTCAGTCTGTAAGAGTTCATAAGTAGTCGTTGTTCCTATAGGTGAACCTAAGCTACATGAAACCAGGGCCAGGCCCCAGAAGCTGGCGGTTAATAGGTGATCCGTGAGGTGTGTTTGTTTTTTGGAGCATATATATGTTATCTGAACAAGCACGTCAAAAAGTATATAAGTTATAAAAACAACCAGTGCACGTTTCCTGTATGTTGTTAAGCGAGTCTGTTGTATGCATGTGTTGGGTTAGATGTCCCGTTGCAATGTGATATCTAGGGTGCCCCTAATAGGACATGAGAAAATTATTCTGGAGCAACCTTTATTCCGTCCCGACGAATTAGTATTTCACCTGGACGAAGTAGGGGCACCGTAGATATCAGCACGTGTGATGTTGAAAAACTGGCGTGATTTGAGTCCTATTTCACAAAGGATCTAAATCTAATTTAGTCGACTGAGTTTGGTATTGAGAGTGATAGTTAGTATTCTAATATCCCAAATTGTCGGCTCAGTAGGTTCAGATTCTGTTAAATAGATCCCAGGATAGTTCTGAGTTATACTTCCTATGTTCTCTCGAAAATGTGCTTGGAAGACGAGTTATGTTCCAGCTCAATGCTCTGAGGGGCTCAAGGCGACAGTAGTGACAATTGTGGGGCTGATTGGTGTTGTTGGGTCAACTGAGGTTCCCATCGGTTCTATCTGGTGAGTGAACATAGGAAGTCCTAACTAGGTTGTGTTAGTATGTACATCAACAGCTTCGCTGGTTTGAGTACCAAAGTCGTGTGACTAATCTAACCTGGTTCTTTCTCTGCGAATTGTCTTAAAAGCCCCAAACACCACTCTTATTTCCGTTCAGTCTGAAGTCAGAACTAACATAGACTAGACACAAGGCCTAAAGATGCCTTGCAGTCATTACGGTGTAGAAACTAATTTATAAACTTAATGTTTGCCACGAGTAATGAGCTCGTTTTGTTCTATGTCACTCTGTTTCTGCATTATCAAACAAATAAGATATGCTGACTCAAGAAAAATTCCGGATCAGGGTCAAAGTTCATCCTCAACACCCCTACGACATGTCTAGGATGACGAGTTAACCCAGAACGCACTGTTTCTGAGCTATTGACAAAAAATGAAAAATACCGACTCAGCAAATATTTGGTCAAAGTTCATCCCAAATACCCCTGAGACATGTTTGTCTAGGGTGACAATTCCGAAAAAACATTCGTTTTGCTCTACAAAACACAGTTTCCAAGATATGCAGCAAACCTCAAGGATAACTTGGCGAACTTTTTTGACCTCTAGGTTTTGACCTCTGCCCTGCACAAGTCCATGTTCACCTGGATAGAGCTTTGCGATGCACCCAGCGGAGAGTGCCCTCGGGGCATGTCTGAGGATATCAAAAGTGTAACGATTTTAGGCCGAAAAGTGTGATCGGCTAAGTTTTAAGACCTGTTTTGTTAATGTTATAAATGGTTACATCATGTTTTACAGTCGATAAAGGTATTTCAAAATGATTCTAAGAGTGTATATATGAATATCAAAGTTCGGGTATTTTTCGGCGGCTTCGGGTGCTTTCCGGCTGAATTTCGACCCCTAGACCCGTTACACAAGCAATACGTCCCTGATCTTAAAGTTTCCATCGTGCTATTGCCACTTTTTCATCCGGTTGAGTTCATGTATCCACTCCAGATGCCATCTTTTCCAAAACTGGCGAACCAGCTATTGGATGCGTCGAGTTTGCCTGTGATTAGTGGTGCAAAGTTCTCACCCATTTGGCCGATGATGAAGTGATTCGATGTGATAGGCAATGGATCCTCTACATTTGCTGAATAGTGTGTGAAAGGACGTGTATTAATAAGATCCTCTGCTCCAGCAACCAGAGTGGAAAGATCCTCATGTGATACTTCTGTGGTTCTGAATATATGATCATTACTCCATGCACGCCATCAAAGTGAGGGGCTGCAGGGGTGGGGGGGGGGGGGGAGGAGGGTCAAAGTGCCAGGCCACCCCCGACGGTTTGTCTTGTCCATGAGTCCTTGTCCAGTGGTTCCGAATCCTTCAGCTCATTGTTACTACCAACAAAGTTAGAGCCATTGCAATGGTACATTTGTTCAGACATTGCTCAGACATTTCTTGCTGGGAGGACATGCAATAAAACGTGTTTAGAAACGAGTCTGTATCTAAGCCAATCACCACCTTCAAATGCACAGCTCTTTTCGTTAGACATATCGAGAGAAGAGGTATCGTTTGGCCAATGTCTTTTCCCTGATCTGCTTCACAAGGAATAGTCCTCCGAAGAAACGGAGCCGTTGGCAAGGACTCAAACTGTCATTTGTGTTCTCAGTTTCGGCTGGGGAGCCATGGCCTGTTTTGTGGGAGCAGCCTTATTTCTCTTGCATACTGCGCAAGATTTCTCGACTTTCCTGATGGTTTGCCGCCCTGATATGATCCAGAACACATGCGACATCAAGGAGAGTACCTGTTTTGTTCCTGCATGGAAAGATTCTGTGTGGTTGTGCATGGTAAGGAGCCTAGTGACCTGATGACATTTTGGTGGGATCAGAGGGAAACACATTTCCCATGGAAACGTCATTGAATATCTCAGTTTGCCATCAGAGCGGAACAACCTTTTCTGCGTCAAGCAATGGCTCTAGTGCCATTTCAGACTGGACAGAATTTCCTTGCAATACTCAAATGAATCAATCTTGAACTCTGACCTTGGGCTTGTCAAATCAAATGAAACCAAAATGTTTGGCAGTGGCGATTTCAAATGGCTGAATTGGACCTCCCTGCCGCTACTCTCTGGGAAGCTCGCAGTTGTCCAAGAAGTGTGCACTCTGGTAAAAACCGTGACTAGTTTGGTGCAGCTTGAGTAGTTCCGAGGATCGAGGCATCAGTGAGGATCCTCAGCCACCAATACACCACTACAGGGTCAATGGTTTGGGGTTTTTTTCCTTTCAATGTCATCAGGTTTTTTTCCAACAAGCTTTTTCCCGGATCAGGAAGTCTGGTGCGTTCCACCATTTTTGTGATTGAATAAAATCTATACTTCACAGTCCTCAACTTCAAAGACCTGCTTGAATAGTGAAACGCCACTATGTGATATCATAGTGGCGTTTCTCTCAATAGAACTTGGATAGGATGGATATCCTCTGCAGAATCTTGCTGGAGTCCTAACTTCATTCTGTGTAGGTAGACTGGCCAGTGAACAACATGTCCTGTTTCTGGGTGTGATGTCATGCTGTCGTGCTTGCGGCTGGAATATCTGAGCAGATGGACGATGTGACTGCTGATTGATGGCTGAAATGGACTGGGCCACCAGGTTTCCTGATCTGTTCCGTGTTCTACGGTTCGGTCTCGATGACAAACGGCAGGGCTCTGGCTGAGTTCTTTCCTGGCTCTCCCACTGTTGATGCTAAATGATATCGTGTGATAAATTGGCATAAACATGGAACCGATACCCAAGTACAGAATATTCCTAGTGAACAAAACCAAGTCCGCTATCTAACCTCAAAGTCCAGTGTCAGGCAAAATCGAGAAGATTGTATGGAATTTCATGAACCTCCATTATATGGTCAAAAGGAGGTGAAATCATATATTTCCCCTGAGATTCAAACAGCATTTCTAAAACCAAATTTCAGACTCCCATAGCGAAATTTGAAATCTACTTGTTGGCGATCTACTCCTATGTTAAATTCCAGCCCATATATTCCTCAATATTCAATATTCCGAACATATTTCCATGTTCGGTCGTGTTTACACCAACTCTGTAGAGTCATAAACTATGATGTGAGTTATCCATTCTACTTGTACAACGAGTGTGTCAACGTGAGATATACCACGGTTCAGCTCATTGTTGAATTGTCAACCGTGGTACAATGTCAATAAATGACCATGAAATAGTATTATTGGATTGGTATCCTCCAAATAGACAGGGAGATGGGAGAAAAAATGAAGCTGTATTTCTGGGCACATGTGTTTCAAGTGTTTGTTAAGTGACAGTGGCCTTCTCCTTTAGCTTTTTTAAGAGTTGCTCTTTGCTGAGAAGTCGCTGTTCTCTGATGAACAGGTATGACGTGTTTCCTTCAAGTTCTCCGTTAGGTTTTTAATAAACGTAATTTATTTTACGAGGATTACTACACGCAATTTAGCACAAGGTAATTCTCCTCGAAAATTAAATGTTAAATATTATGTCCGTTAGGTTGACAATCGGATGTGACACGAAGTTAAACTGCAGACACAAGGTGTTGAATAATTCGTGATTTTGAATGATGGTAAATTTGGAAATATTCGATTCAATGCAACTACGCGAATTGTCATAATAAATATTCAACATTTATTCAATACCAGGTGAAAAAAAAACTTTCCGAGATATGCATTCCGAAGCGAGTGTGGATTTTCGTCATTGCATTTGAGCCAAATGTGACCAAGTGCTATTGCATTTACGAATTTGCATGGGAAATCTGACGGCGTCACGCAAAGTGGCGAGTATTATCTCTGCTACAATGTGGACAATTTCCACATCGCTCTAATGTGTGTTGACGGAGCATCCATTGTAGCTTCCGTTCTGTAGTTTGCTTCCTGCTTCTGTTATGGTGTCTAGTAGACGGGAAGTCGATGGATGCAAATCCAGTATTGATAAAGGGTATTAACCCTTTTTGAGAAACATGTTTCACTTTGTTAGTTTTTTTTTGGTTGTCACAGTTGCACGATGCGAAGACTCTGCTATCATTCTTTTCTGTGAGGATTTGTTTAACTGTAATTCTGATCAGATAATCATGTTTATGTTGCCATTTAAACCTGTAATCATACAAAGTAACATGAACCACACTGATACATTTCATTATGATTTGTTATCGTGATGAAGTTTGATCTGGTAAAATTATTATGATCTTAGCTCCTTTCACAGAAAATAATGTCCCATCCTGTCATATATACTAGCATTGTGTTTCCTGTATATATGTCTTTTTTGGCACTGATGCATAATTGAACTCCAATATTATCAATCTCCAAGATGGCAAATGAATAAAGAATCAATGTCAATGCCAGTAGTCTTTCAACAGGGAAGCTAATTCCCTCGATGCCATCGGGAACCAATTCCCCGTGGTATATACATGTACATCATTGCTCGCTGGGGTTGTGTCGGTGTGGAGGGGACCATCCCTAGCCTCAATTGTACGTTGTTTTCCTTTATCTTGTGAAAGGCTGATCACGTGATCACCAGCCAGGATATCACACCGGAAACGACTTATATCTGGGAGAGGTTGATGGCCAAGATCGGTCAACACATCATCTGCGCAGACATTTTTGCTGTGTCCTTTGGACAAACCAAGCTGAATTTCTTATTCACTCAGGTCCATGTTATTAAATATCAGGGAATGTATTCGATGCTAGTTGCGGCCAATACGACTTTGGACATACAAGGACTGTTTACATTGTTCGTCATAGCCTGGTACGAGTACGTGGCGTTATACAATCGCAGAATTTGCCTTGTGGTCGATAATTACAGCCCATTGTTCCACTTCCTGTCAGCCGAGGTTGGAGAGAGAAAACATTGTCAGGAAATATATTAGTTGGCTCTCCCATCGCAAGATATACAAGTAAATATAATTTGTGCTCCACACATGTCATGCAGATATTGTTGTAATATTAGTGTCAATTTATGTTGACCGCATCTTTGATGATGATCATAATTTTGATACTTAAAACACAATAGACTTCTAGTTCAACTATATTTCTTGGTTTGCAGGATGAAATATGATATACTTTGTATGAATAGACTGGAATCCTCTCCTTTGTTTTTCCTTTTGTGTGATTCGTCAGCCAATATATCAATTATATTCAGATATGCAGACACTGGGTGTAAACGAATTAAAGTGGATTTGACTTCATATAATACTCCTGAGATGGTCCAGATCCAGATCAAGCATGAAAGGCTCATTATTAGTAAGTATGAACTTCTAATTGGTGCTCTTATGTAAGTATTTTTAACTGATTTGCAGGTGACTCGTTGATTATAGATTTGTTGGTATCTTCAATCTTCGCAGGTATATTTTCAATTGTTTGATCATCAGTTCCAGGGACGATATCCTCAGGGAATCAGTAAAACATCAACAGTTTCGGCTTTTAATCTTCACATTAAAAATATAGGAAATCATGTTGAAAACAGATATTTTAAAGCTACTGCCTTCGAATGTATGCAATATTTTTTTTCCAAAACCAATTTTTTGTCAAACACATCTAATGTAATATAAGAAAAGGTGTGCTCAATGATTTTGACGATTACATTCCGTCCGAGTTGTTTTTTCATCCGTTTTAGTGCCCATTTTGTACCAGTTCCGTAAATAAACAAACGAAGTGTACCCATCAAACCCAAATGAAAACAAATGCTCAAATCGAGCTTAAAAATCCACATCGAGTACATTTTCCAGTTCGTATGTGCATATATAGTGTAGTTATGAGAAAATAATATGTGATATACCATGATGTGAGTGGAACTGTCAGTCTATCTCGCACTTCTGTGCTTTGTTTACATCTGCGTGTGATGGATACAGTTCCTGTATTTACGCGAGAACCGCCTGTTCAAATGAGCGAAATTTCCCTGAGGACTGGTTATTTTCATTACATTTGATGTGAGTATGCTTCATTCAGTTAGTTTAGCATGTTTAATATGAAATCTAGTTTTCAAAAAAATATTGACTGGTTTCGAAGTCAGCTGCTTTAATATCCCGCAGTGCAGTGAAGGCCATTGCAGGAATCTTCTCCGTTGTTGCTCTGTTTACTGGCACAATGGAGTATCCAGGAGATTCCTCGTTTGTTTCTGGCCATTTCGCATTGACTATTGTATTCTGTCCCATGAAAAACTAATTGTAAACTCTCTACACTGATGGGATTCTTGCTTTGTTTCCGGAGATATTGAATTAACTTATATATCTAAGGATAATGTAATCTGTCGCATGGAAAAAGGTTCTTTTTCTTCTTCCACTTCTTCTTCTTATTATTATTATTATTACTACTACTATTATTATTTTTTACCATTATTATCATTATTGTTGTTGTTGTTGTTGTTGTGGTTGTTGTTGTTGTGTTGTCAACATTTGCCAAAACTCAGTAGAACTAATTTCATGAATACAAATGTACATGTACATGAATCGAAATACTGTCTGTTTTGTTGATAATACCTCAAGAACTCGTGTTCCCTCCTGGAGATCAAGTGATCTATCAATATTTCATGAGGCACTTTGATGAATAGGAGAAATCATATACTAATTCCATCAGGTGTACAGTAGAAACAACTACATTTACCACACTGTCTGCCCCTGATCACGCCATGAAGTATTTACTCTTTTGTTTCTATTGCAAAATGTTGTATTTTACGTTTGTTATTGGAATCGTCAAAATTGGCTGTATCGGTGGTAATAGATTGATACTTACAATCATATGATATGTCACATTACAGGTAAGAATAATGCGACCATTTTGACGCTGGGAATCTTCATTTGATGAACTGCTTGTTTTACAATGGAAAAGAAGGAGATCGTCATGAAAATATCCAACCATGTATGACAGAAATTGACAGGTTTCAAATGTCTTTGGCACTGTTTCAGTTAAGCTACAGAAGATGCACGTTCTATAGCCATACATAATACAGTAAGTATGCTGCCTTATGTCTTTGCATTGTGTAGCAGTGAATAGTTATTGTGGACAAGTGGCCAAGTTCACACAAATGCATTTGCTATTTATCAAAACAGTATAGAGACAGGAATCCGTCAACAGGCATTGCGGTTCATGGGATTTCCTGCGAGTTATTTTGAATTTCTAGATTGTTTAATCGGTTCTCGGGTAATAGTTGTATACTTATTCCATCAGACGTACAGTGGGAACAAATATTCCAAATGTGTATTTGGATAAAATTTTTGGTCGGGCTTTGTTTCTATTCCAAAAAGGTTTGGTTTTATGTTTTGTGTTGTCATCATCAAGCTGGTGGTAATAGATTGATACATACATCCCTACATAATATTTTATCAAAATAGTTTTATGCATGCCCTGCTTACGCACAGTGCCGCATGGCAAACTTGGCTCATGTATAATAGGCCTACACTAGAGAACGTGAAACATTTATCAAGTTATTTTTTATATTAATAAATATGCATTTTACCAGTAATTAGCAACGCATAATACCGAAATGCTCCAGGATGAACGTATTGTTCATTCAAATGTACCATTTCTGTCTCTGTGTGTTGACTTGGATCACGAAATGATAATAACATGACTCTAGCCGTATGATGGAATGACGTCATCCATTTATGAATGGAAATGAGTCTGGCAGGCCCATCTTCTTTTGACACGATTATATCAATAACCATTGAAATGGATTCGGCTGAAATTGCCAGACCACCATGGAGTCCTATTAATTAATTGGATAGCATCATGCAGGAACTGTATTCATTTTTTTGTTTTGTTTTTCATACTAGGCAAAGATGTTGTTGCTTAGGAACAAACGTATTGGTAACAGACAAGGTTATTTGTATGATTACTGGAATATATTAGGAGGTGGATTGGTAGATGACTCCTATGAATCCATGAACATATTATGAAGTTGATCCGTGAGCTCCATATTTTGGTATAATATTACTTTTATACACACATTTTTGGCTGGAGATTCTGACGTACGTAACAAATGTACATATCTGTTTTATATTGATCTGATCCTTGCTGGCTGGTGTTTTGCCCACGTGTCTATGTATCTCCTTCAATACACGCCGCTCACCCATCATGGAACATGACGTGGACCTGTCACACGCTGCTGGGTGATGTTGTAAGGGGTGGGTAGTATTATGCAAACATTACACTGCATGTGCGTGACAAAGTGGTTGAGGACTGGATTTTTATGGAGAAGACACTTTTTTCGGAGGGCATGTGGAAGGGGAACATATAAAATATTCTGCAAGATCTTCCATATTGAGCTATCACACAAATAAATTCAATCCAAAACGAGTGATGTCAAACTGACCGATTCCCAGTAATTAACAGTGAAGAATCCAAAAAAACAGAATAGGTTGACGTCAAAGTGTTTCAGCCAAATGCGATGAAGTGCATTGCGATGTCAAATTTGCATGGCGTCATGTTCAAGTATCAGGTTTTCTTGCTGCTACAATGTGGGCAATGTGCACATTGCTCTAATGAGTGTTGGCAGATCATCCATTGTAGCTTCCGTGCTTCAGTTTGTTGTCTGTTTCTGTCGATGTGACTGGGGTTACTCCTTCATGGTAAATTCTGGGACACATTCGCTTCTGGCCATGCACTGATCAATAACGGTAACAGTGACGCCTGTTAGATTACATCAATTAAGTAGTTATGGGATTTGTTGCGATTCCTCCCACTAAATGTGGTACCTCTAAATTTCACGGAATTTTACCTTGACTGGAAGATGGGGGGAAACAGATGAATCCAACATTAATCCTTTAATCCAGCATTATTCCTTTTACCAATCATTAGGGGTAACCAGGATGTGAGTTGTTGTTTCTGCCGTAGCCATATGTTCCGAGAGTTGTATGTTTCTGTCCTCCTGTCTGTTGATTCCTAGAAAAATCAAACAAGTCAGTCTAAATTTTTTTGGCCCTGTAAAATAGTATATTTTGAAATGACTTCTTCAGTTTCATTTATTTGTAATCTTTTGATTTAGAGTACTGAGTTTAGAGACACAAGGTATTATTGAGGATTGTAGATGTAACGGTTAACTACTTTCCTGGATTTCTCCATCCGGCAATATGATTCTACGTCAGACTCTATTGTTTGAGTGCAACAGTCGACAACACTGCATCTCCAAGATGGCAAATGAATAAAGAAGTCATATCAATGCCAGTAGGCTTTGATCAGGGAAGCTAATTCCCTCGATGCCATCGGGAATTAATTGTATATGCACATTATATTTAAGTACATACGTTGCTCCTTAGTTTAGGTTGGGCAGGGGGGGGGGGGGCATCCCACGCTACAAGTGTACGTTAGTAGTTTTCATTCAAGATGCGTCATCTGCCTCTCACAGCTTTGATTTCTCTTGTGAATGTATCGTCACGATTACCAGCCAGGATACGACGCCTGAGACGACTTATATCTGGGAGAGGTTGATGGCCAAGATCGGTCAACACATCATCACTGATCATGGACGCAGATATTTTTGCCGTGTCTTTTGGACAAACCAAGCTATATTTCTTATTCACTCGGGTCCATGTCATCAAATATCAGACAATGTATTTACTAATTATGGCCATAACGACTTTGGACATACAAGCAGGGTTTACATATTCGCTGCGGCCTGGTACGAGTATATTTGACGTTATAATCTCAGAATTTGCCTTGTGGTCGGTAATTAGGGCTCACTGTTCCTTTTCCTTTCAGCTTAGGCTGGAGAGAGAAAGAAACGTTGTCCGGAAATATATTTATTGGCTTCCCATATTGCAAGATTAACAAGTAAGTATAATACATGAATGCATTCCGCACATGCCATGCAGATATCGGAGAATATGGATATTGACCAAATCTCACACAGCGTTACCATTTTAAACAGTTACCTTTCCATCTTTAGCCAACATGCAAGAGATTTCAATATAATATTCTTTCAAAAACTCTACAGTGCGCTGTTTACACCTCAGTATGCGTATATTGCTTCATTTGCAGAACGGATATATGGAAGTATCAATCTATTACCACCAATATAGTCAGATTTTGATGATGCCAATAACAAACATAAAATACAACATTTTGCAATAGAAACAAAGCCGTGTCATTGGTACATTTAATTCTTGCTGGCCGATCTCCAATTGGTTGAGCGCCAGTTCCATTGACGATATCCTAAGGGAATCAATAATGCATCTGCAGTTTTAGGGTTTCAACTTCACTTTTGAAAATAAAAAAATGACGCTGAAAGCCTACATTTTAAAGCTACTGCCTTCGAATGTATGCACTATTTTTTTCCAAAACCAATTTTTTGCCAAACACATCTAATGTAATATAAGAAAAGGTGTGGTCAATGATTTTGACGATACAGTCCGTCCGAGTTGTCTTTTCATCCGTTTTCGTGCCCATTTTGTACCAGTTTCGTAAATAAACAAACGAGGTGTACCCATCAAACCCAAATGAAAACAAATGCTCAAATCGAGCTTAAACATCGAGTACATTTTCCAGTTCGTATGTGCATATATAGTGTAGTTATGAGAAAATCATATGTGATATACCATGATGTGAGTGGAATTGTCAGTCTATCTCGCACAATTCCATGGCTTTAACTTTATGAAGTACTCCCAGATCCAGATCTTGCATAAGAACTCATTAATAGTAATTATATTTCCGGGAGCTTCTTGATGCTATCAGTCTCTTCAACTGAACTACAGATGAATACAAAAGCGTGTTCATTGGTACATTTAATTCTTGCTGGCCGATTGTCAATTGGTTGAGCGCCAGTTCCAGTGACGATATCCTAAGGGAATCAATAATGCATCTGCAGTTTTGGGGTTTAATCTTCACTTTTGAAAATAAAAAAATTACACTGAAAGCCTACATTTTAAAGCTGCTGCCTTCGAATGTATGCAATATTCTTTCCAAAACCAATTTTTTGTTAAACATATCAAATGTAATATAAGAAAACGTGTGCTCAATGATTTTGACGATTACAGTTCGTCCGAGTTGTCTTTTCATCCGTTTCGGTGCCCATTTTCGTAAATAAACAAACGAAGTGTACCCATCAAACCCAAATGAAAACAAATGCTCGAATCGAGCTTATAAATCCACATCGAATACATTTTCCAGTTCGTATGTGCATATATTGTGAAGAATACGGTTCTTTGGCCCGTATCAAGCCGAGTGTCTGCAATGTTGTGCTAACAGACCAACAAGCCGGCAGTTCAATTCAAACTGTTTATTGTGGTGATAATGCCGATGTTAACACACACACCACAATCGGGGCCGCTCACACCTACGTCGGTGATTTCCCAGTCGAATATCCTATTAGTATAGTCCTTTAATCACGTATATCCACCGTATATCTTTATATATATATTCACTTATACTCTCACGGCCGCTCTTCTTGTTACAATATAAAACACGACCGTCTTCATTGATTACTTCTACTCAACTGCGCAGATAACTGGGGCCGAGGGATCATGTGCTTGTGTAATTTCCCGCCAAGTGTATGCGGTGTTGTGATTGGTCGAATGTATGCTGCAATGCGCTGATGTCACCGGGAAAGTGGGTTTCCCCGGCTCGTGTCAATACTTGTAATGCCTGTATCTGTGCACGTGATGTGTGGAGTATGTGTGTCAAGTTCTATGTTTAGAAGTTAGTGCATGTGAAGGTCAAGGCCGGGTATCTTGGGTCGAATGTACTGAACTAGCGGGGCCGCAGGTGCGTGGTTTGACCTGTGTGTGTAACCATGACTACATGGAGTTTATGCTTGTGATCGTATAGTGTGTACTTGTCCTGTATGTAAGTCATGTAGAATGAATGTTTGTTGTGGAAATATGTAGTGCGCGGGAGGGACGGGAGTAACAGTCGCTAAAATTACTACATAACACCCCTTCATTAATCCTACGCCCTCGGGATTACCCTCCCCGGACCCTACCGTCGCCAAAAACTAAACAATAAAAAGAGCTAAGAAGTCCTAAAGGTCAAACCCAAAAACACTCACACACACACGCCGCGCGAAATGAGAAAACACTTCATACAATAAAAATTTCCTAACCGTCAAAATAAACGTCAGCAGTCAGTCCGTCAACAGTCTCTACGATGATACATATACAAATACATGCACTACAATGAATGGAATGAATTATATGGAATGGAATGTATAAAGACAAAACTCCTCGACATTCTCTAGTAGAATGGAAAAAATCACTCTTTAAAGTTCATTGCTGGAATAAAAATGATGATTAAACTTAACTAAATTACAAGTATAAAAACGAAATGCCGTGACTAGGATAAAATATATGTACAACTATTTACACCATATATATATATATACCATGGCCAGGTAGATTTGCCACCACTGGGCCGCATCAAAGGGGGCCGAACAGTTCAGGGTCGACTTTTTATTTTCCTTCCCGTTCACGCCTGCTGACGGGAGGAGGCGGGGCCGCTGGCGACGCCTGCCGCATGAGCTGTAGCTGCTCGTCCGGGGGCAGTCTGGGCAGGATGGACACGATCGTGGCCAACAACTCCCCCGGGATGGTCGGTGTGGTCGAGGTCGACGAAGCTGGTGCTTCCGATGGGGTCGGGGTCGAAACGGCTCGAAGTCGAGCGATCTCCTGTTGGTGGTTGGCGACTTGATCTTCCAACTGGGTCACGCGGACTCGAAGTCGAAGGTTCTCCTCGGACAAGGTGTCCGGGAACGTGGGCTGGTGGCGCTCATGCAGAGCCCCCATCCCAAAGCCGACAGACAGGCCGTTGTATTCTGCCTGTCTGATGTGGTGGTCCAGGGCCGACAGGTACTCCCGACGAATTAGCCGAAGGTACTGGTGCGCTAAGTCATCAGCGCGGGCGAGAGACAGGGTCGGAAGGTGCTCCTCCGGTTCTGACGGCAGGAGCAAGGGGTCGGCGTTATGGGCGGCCTGTTCGAGACGAGCCGTCCAAAAGTCCTCGTGAAACCCGAGGTAGTTCGGGAGCCGCTGGGCGTCCTCATCTCGCAGGAAGTCCCTGAGGTCGGGGTTCTGGCCGGGTAGCGCCTGCAGGCCGGGAAGCGAACGGGTCGCCAGACGTCTGCCGTGTTGCCGCAGGAACTGGAAATCGGCCGCAAACTCGCCGGACCCATGGAACGGGAGACGCTCGTCGAGGTCCCTGTGGAGCGACTCGAGTTGTTCCGGGTCGTCTACTTGAAGTCGGGGTCGATCTCTATCAGTGCTGCGTGTCGGGACGGAGCGCAGAGGCTCCACTTCCTCCGTGAGGTACGGCGGGAGCGGGACGGGCTCCACCATCCGTCGCGACGGCTCTGGTGAAGATTCCGGGGTCGAAAATGGTGTCGGGGACGGACGTGCAGGAGACCCGGGTGCGATCTCCCTGAGTGGAGGTGGCCGATCCTCAGCTGGACTCTTTGTTTCAGGAGTCTCCTTGCCGGGTGATGTAGATACCGGTGTGGTATTCAGGGGTCGACTTGGGAGTGGCGGATACTCCTCAGGTGGAGGGACTAATCCCTCACGGACTCGGTAGTCCGTGACGTTGGAAGCCGTGGGACGCTCCACAACCATCCGCCTGGGTATGATGTCCGAAGGCCGAACTCTAGGCGGGGTCGAAGATGTCACTGTGGTGACCGGTCGGGTTGTCGCTGGCGATGCCACTGACGCGAACGAAGCCGTAGTGACGACTGCCGAGGCCGAAACACCGGTGGTCGTTGTCGGGATCTCCTCCGCCGTGCTCACCGATGTCGTCTGGTAGTTGATGGGCCGGACAAAGAAGATTGTACTGGGCCGTCATACTCGAACCCGCGTGTTCATGGTCTCAATGTCACTGACCATGCGAGTTAGCCGAATTTCGTCCGCCGGGGTCGAAGCACGATTGTACTCCAGTCGACGGAGTACCTGCTGCACTTCCGGGGCCGAGTTGGGCGGATATTGCTCAAAGAGCTCTGGCGCCATGTGCCAGATGCCGAACGTCAGGACGGTGTTAACATCCCTCCTGAAGATTGGGATGTTGGCCGGAACTCTTGGGGGTCGATAATTCGGGTTCGGCTGCATGTCGACTCTGCAGCGCAGCTTGAACCTGACGAGCATGGGGCCGGATGCCGATAGTCGTCCTTCCTGATAGAATGGGAACGACGTTACGTGTTGCGGGGTCACTTGAGACAGATGCCGGAACATCTCCTCCTGGGCCAATGTCCAGAAGTCATCGCGGGCCGGGCACACGAAGTAGCGTAAAAA
This sequence comes from Terebella lapidaria, assembly GCA_949152475.1. Taxonomy (NCBI): domain Eukaryota; kingdom Metazoa; phylum Annelida; class Polychaeta; order Terebellida; family Terebellidae; genus Terebella; species Terebella lapidaria. Next base: position 1,283,118 of record OX424568.1, on the reverse strand, counting down.
CGGGAAGTGGTACGCTAGAACGTGCGCGTCGAGATTCTGGGCCGTCCGGAAAGGTCCGCGTCGTGGTACGGAGGACCACTGTCGCTCTCCTGCTCCCTCCTCTTCGCCGATGCAGAAGGGGCACTCGTAGCGACCGTCTCCACGCTGTAGCGGAGCCAACGTGAGGAGGTTTCCCTCCGACAGGGTCGACTGCTCATCGAAATTGTGGATATGGCCGTATCCAGCGCTTCGATTTCGCTTGCTGAGTGGAACCTTGTTCCAGTCTATGGGCCGAGTTCCGTAGGGTGTCACGGGAGGTGGCACCAGTTCCATCAGTTCCGCCACTTGCCGACGGAAAGTCGAGGTCGGGGCCGAAATAGCAGATCCGCCACTAGAGCGCGACGAACTGCTCGATGTCGAACGGGCTCCCGCTCCATGTTTCTTCTTAAAAGAAGTGTAAGTTCTCTTGTTTGGAGAACGGGAGGCCGCAGGTCGTGCCACCGCTGAACTGGAAGCGGGTGAAGTCGGGGCCAGAGCGATCGGGGCGATCACCTGATTTGTTGGGTCGGGTTGGCGGCTCGCCGTGGCGACTCGCTGAGCCTCTTGGGCCGCTTGTCGTGCTTCGATCGCACGCTGGACGATACTTCCGCCCTCCTCGAGTCGGCGGAAGCGTTCGGGGTCGATGTTGAAAATGTCGTCCGGAGTCGGGCTCGGTGTATGGCGCTCTCCCCATTGCGCGAGCTTGCCCCGAGCCGTTTTGGGTCGCGCTCCTTTCTCCGATCCACTCGCCGTGTCGCTGAGCGTGACTGGATGGCGCTGCTCAGGCTGCGAGTCGGGGCCGGACGAAGTTTCGTTGTCGGGGACGATTATGGGATGATCCGATTCATCCCCGGTGTCGACTACTTGGACGGTGATATTATCGCCGTCCAACTTGACTGTGCGGGGCCGATTTTCGCCTGGGTCGCCATTTTCCCGGTCGTCTCCGGGTTTGTCAGCCATGCTGACGGGCCGAAATCAAGTCGAAGTACTTCCCAAGTACGGACTAGGCTGGTTGTAACAGAGTCTGGATTTCTTCAGAACCAGCCTAGTTCAAATGCCGATAATCAGAGCCGAATTATTTCTCAAGTCTTGCGACCAGGATTTAAACAATGTTAAAGTTTATAAGCCGTCAATTAACTATGATTAGCACAGTTTTTGTAATCAATAGTTCGTATTCTGGTATCCGAAACTTCTCACAACAGTCCTTCTCCTCCAACGTCTCAGGCGCAAATGACCTGATTGCCGCTAATCTTCACTGCCGTACAAAAAGATGCTGACAGCATCTCGATTCTTAGAACTGGGTCGGGGGCGCTCTCTATCTGTATAGAAAACGTCTTTACGCTATGTATCATTGTTCCAAGCGTACACACAGCAAGGCGGGGCCGTCGTCAAGGAAACGCAGAAGGATCCTTCTCTGACCTCTTGGGTCAGTCCATTACGACAGTAGGGGTGTCCTCACACTGTCCAGATTTCCGTATGTCCATCTGCCGTCCCCTGGATAACTCGTTCCGAATCATTGTCTATTTATACTAGTCGACTGTTCGAATTACTGGGCTCTTTTTGCCCGACGACTCACTATTGTCTTTATCAGGGGAGATTTCATGTGGGTGCTGTAAACAGCTAAAATGTTTATCTGCGCTCGTGCGAACCTTGTGAACTAATCAGTCTATCGTTCCTTCTCCCACAAATTAGCGCACAATAAACTACGGGGTCGAGTTGCTGTTTCACAGACGACACACAGTTATTAAAGGCTGAGATATGAATATCAATCACTCACAGGGACGGACATCGTTCCATTCATTTTCAGCCAGTTCACAGGACGACGGGGCCGCAAATATTGTAGGGGTCGAAATTGCAATGAACTGGGTCGGTCACACCGCGGCGCTTTGAATATTTTGGGTGATGAATTTGGTGACAGGCCGCATCTTGGCATGATAGCTATGTAGTGACTAGTTCCTGTACCACTGGGCCGTTCCTCCGAATATTACATGGAGTGAGTAGAGGCTCTGTCGACGCATACTCCGGAACGAATCACACTATCACCTCTTCGACAACTAAGTGGCCTTACTCACGGTGTGACTGGTTTTATTATCCTCTTCGGCTGGCACATGGATTGAAGCTTTACATGATAATTTTAGTCATTGCGTAACATACGCCTTGATCAATGGTACATGTTATACGGGGTCGAAACATATATCATAATGCAATCAATTTTTCACCAGCATCATAATTATAATATCATATCTAGTGTGTATATATATCGAATTTGCCTCACTGACATCTTGTACATATTAAATGCATATATTGTTATTGTAATATAATATATTATTATGAGGAAAGACATGATATCATAGTCCATTAGACATGCATATTTCATCATCAATGGTATCAATCAGATAACAAGGCCGGGGTTATCTGTATCGGGCCGGTTTGCGTGCATTGCGTCTGGGTCGATTTGGTCGTGCAGGCAGGGGCGTAGCCTCGCTTGTCTCAGGGTCGGAAGATACCACAGACTTTTGCCTGCGCGTCTTGCGTGCCGGTTTTGGAGTGTCGGAACTTGATCTGTGTGATCTTTTCCGTTGCCGATGTCGACTTGAGCCGGATGAAGTCGGAGATCGCGATTGACGATCCTGGGTCGTTGGCGAATCAGACTCAGCTGTTTGGTCTGAATCGGTATGTCGATCTTGGACTGTTACCTCCCAAGGGTAATAGAACTCCTTGAGAAGTCCCATGGGGTCGGGTGACTGTTCTGGGTCGGACTTGCTTGACGACGACGTGGGTCGTACAGGGTCGGAATAGATGTGGGCCGCTTGGTTGTCACCTTCGTATGGCTTGAGCACATCCAGATGAACAACACGAGTGTTCCGAGGGTTGGAAACCAGGGCGATTCGGTAATCAACCTCGGTTACACGGTCGATGATCCTCCAGGGACCAGTCCAGGGCCGAGCGAACTTATTATTCTGCGTGAGTGGCAGATAATAATACCGGACCAGTTCGCCTGGTTGAAACTGGGGTCGTGGTTTTGCGTGGGCGTCATAACCCATCTTTTGCCGAATTGCCGCTTTTTCGAGATGGTCTTGGGCGAAACCGTGGGCCGTCCTGATAGCTTGCCGCAAATACTCCACATACTCCGGACCACACGGAGGTAGAGGCTCGGGGTCGTAAGTCGGGAACATGAGGTCGACTGGCAAGTTACACTCATGTCCATACACCATCAGATGCGGGGTGCATCCCGTGGACGAGTGTACTAAGGTTCGATAGGCCATTAACACATATGGCAGGTGCAAGTCCCAATCGTTTGCACGATCGCTGACGAACGCACTCAGCATGTTGAGCAATGTCCTGTTGAATCGCTCAACTTGGCCGTCGCTCTGGGGTCGGTATGGGGTCGTACGAATCTTCTTAGCGCCCAGTAGACGCACAACATGCCGGAACAGGGACGACTCAAACTCAGTACCTTGATCGCTATGGATCGCCTTGGGGACACCGTGGTAGACTATCCACCGATTCACCAGGGTGTCGGCAACATTTTTGGCCGTATGTCGCCGTAGCGGAAAAGCGTCAGTGTACTTCGTAAAGTAGTCCGACACGACTAGTCCATACCGATGGCCTCTTCTCGTGACCTTGTGGGTGTCGAGGATGTCCATCGCTATTCTGTCGAACGGCGCTCCTGTCGGTAGCTGTGTCAGGGGCGATCTTTTTGGGGCCGGTTTACCCTTGCGGGTCACACATTGCGGGCAGCGGGCACACCAGCGGGCGACGTCCAACGCCAAGCCGGGCCAGTAGAATCGGCGCCTGACTCTCTCGATGGTACGCTGTATGCCGAGATGTCCGACAATCTTTAGGTCGTGTAGTTGGTGCAGAACTTGTGTCCTGAGTGCTACGGGGAGCACGGTTTGCACCACAGGCCGTCTGGCGGGGTCGGGTTTTATATGTCGAACCAGCACTCCGTCTTGTAGCGCCAGGAGGTTCCAGCGGGAAACAAGTGTCTTTACCTCCTCTCCTTGGCGGGCGACTTCTCGAGAGTCGGGCTTGGTGCCGGCTAATATCCATTGCCGCACTTTTCCGACGCTGGGGTCGGCTTGCTGTGCCGCGACAATGTCCTGGGTCGAATAGTCCGAAAGCCACTTTTGTCCATCAAGTGTGGCGTCCAAAGCACGGACTCGAACAACTTGGCGTGCCGAAACTAGCTGGGGCAAGACCGGTGATGTTATCGAATCACTGTCCAGGAGGTCTGCCCTTGTCTGGGTCGGAACAACAGTTATCCGACGAACTGGAAGTTCTCCGGAACTTGTTTCTGGGTCGGTCGGAGGTGTGACGAGTCGTCCGGGACAGTCTTGGTGTTTACAACTGTGGCACCGTGACAGGCCGTCGGCGTTACCGTGTAGTTTACCGGGTCGATGCTCTATCCGAAAGTCATACTGCTGTAGCTTGGCGAGCCACCTAGCGAGCATGCCGTCGGCGTCGCTGTAATTTTTCAGCCACCTCAGCGAGCTATGGTCGGTCCGGAGGAGGAATTTCCTACCCCAGAGGTAGTGCCGATAGTGTTGCACCATCTCAACTACTGCCAGTAGTTCCCGATAGGTGGTGCAATAATTCCGCTGGGTCCGGGAAAGGGTTTTGCTGGCGAACCCGATGGGGATCTCCTTCCCGTTAACCCTTTGTGAGAGGGCGCCTCCCACAGCAAAGCCGCTTGCATCCGTGTCGAGGATGAAGTAGTCGTCCGGATTCTGGGTCGGATGAGCGAGCTTGGGCGCCTTGATGAGGGCGTCGCGGAGTCGCTGGAAAGCTCGTCGCTGGGCCGGTCCCCAAGTGAAGTGGCATTCACCTCGGGTAAGCGCTACGAGAGGTTCAGCGATCTCAGCGTAGTCCTTGATGAATCGCCTGTGGTAGTTGGCGAAACCAAGGAAAGCCCTGACGTCGGTGATCTCGCACGGGGTCGGCCATTCTCTGATGGCTTTAACTTTGTTGGGGTCGACTCGGATTCCTTGGCCGCTCACTATGAACCCTAAGTACAAGATTTCCCGTTGGAATAACTCACACTTCTTGGGCTGAAGTTTCAGGCCTGCCGATCTGATTCGATCCAGGACCGCTTCCAGGTTTGCGAGTGCCTGATCGAATGTTCTGCCGTAAGCTATCACGTCGTCGAGATAGCACATACACCGGGTCCACAAGTAACCACGGAGTATGGTCTCCATAAGCCGTTCGAAGGTTGCCGGGGCGTTGCTAAGGCCGAATGGCATGACCTTAAACTGATAGAGTCCCTTCCTTGTGGCGAAGGCAGTCTTCGGTCTGTCGCTAGGGTCGACTTCGACCTGCCAGTAGCCGGAGGCTAGGTCTAGGGCCGAGAAGTAGTTGGCGCCTGCCAGGGCGTCATGAGTGTCCTGAATGTTGGGCAAGGGATACGAGTCCTTGCGGGTGACATCATTCAGGAGCCGATAGTCGACACAGAAGCGTACTTGTCCGTTCTTCTTCCGCACGAGCACTACCTGTGCGCTCCAGGGCGAATCTGACGGCTGAATACACCCCAAGCGGAGCATCTTGTCGACCTCCTCGTCGATGATGCTTTGCTGCGCCTGAGGGACGCGTCGCTGTCATTGTCGAATTGGGGCCGAGTTGCCGGTGTCGATCCTATGCTGGACGACTTGGGTCCGTCCCAGTTGGCCGCCTGGGTGCATGAATGTGTCCTGGTATTGGTGAACCAGGTTGGCGCAACGCCGATGTTGTTCCGGCGCTAGTCCGGCGCGATCCACCATTTCTTGTAGATGTTTATTGTTTATTGTTTATTGTTTATACATTTATATAGCGCCAACACCATATACATGTTCTGAGGCGCTGAACAGACCCATAAGAACAAAACACAATTAGGATTATACAATACTGACAGTGAAAAAACCAAAGAGTGATAATAAAAAACCACACAGTTTAAAAAAAAAAAAAAAAAAAAAAAAAGGTACCAATAAAACAGGAATGACTAGACAAATGACTGGAATGACTAGACGAAGACAAATGAACAAACACATGAAAAGAGACTAGAAGTATTGTGTGAACAGATGCGTTTTAAGTCTTTTTTTGAATCCTGGTTCAGAGTCAATGCAACGCAGATCTGAGGGAAGATTGTTCCAGAGGATTGGCGCAGCTACCGAGAAAGATCTATCCCCGTAGGTCCTTGTCCTGACCCGGGGAACAACTAAGATGGGGCCCTCAGCCGCCGAACGAAGTTGACGTGAGATCGATCTCACACACAGTAGATCTTTGATGTAGGTCGGAGCCCGGTCATGCAGTGCACGGTGAACCATACTGCATATCTTGAATGTGACACGGGCTCTGATTGGAAGCCAGTGAAGTGCTGCCAAAACTGGGGTAATATGCTCAGTCCTCTTGGTCCTAGAGACGATCCTTGCGGCGATGTTTTGGATTCGCTGCAGCTTTGAAAGAAGACAATCAGGGAGCTTAACAAGGAGGGCATTGGCGTAGTCCAGCTTTGACGTTATCAAGGCGTGCACAACACTTGCTGCAGTTTGTTGGGTCAGATATTTCCTAATCTGTCCAACATTGCGAAGCTGGAGATAAGCTGACCTGCATATGCTGTTCACGTGCTTCTCGAGAGACATGCCTGTGTCGAAGACAGCACCAATGTTGCGGGCAGATGATGAAGGAACAATGGTGGCACCTCCGATGTTGAGCGTACAGGTTGTGTCAAGTGTGTTGAACCGTGAACTGATACAAAGCATTTCAGTTTTCTCCGCATTCAGTTTGAGGAAGTTTTGTGACATCCATAATTTGATCTCGGATATGCACACTTCAATTTTTGACGCTGCATCGTCGAGTTCAGGTATGTCAAAAGACAGATACAGTTGTGTGTCATCTGCAAAACAATGGAAGTCAATGTCATGACGACGGATGATATTGCCCAACGGCAGGGTGTAGATGCTGAACAAGATGGGTCCCATAACCGACCATTGAGGCACTCCAAATAGGAAGTCCTTTTTGCCTGATGTGGCATTTCGTATTTTAACTGATTGAGAGCGTCCAGTCAAGTAAGATTCGAACCAGGCGAGTGCGGGACCATCGAGGCCGATATACGAGTGTAAGCGCGATAGCAAAGTCTTATGGTCAACAGTGTCAAATGCGGCACTAAGATCGAGGAGCACAAGTAAGACACACTTTTTGTCATCGAGAGCACGGAGGATGTCGTTCTGGACGCGTACCAAAGCAGTTTCAGTACTGTGGAAACTCTTGTACGCTGACTGGTACTTTTCAGACAGACCATTAGTGTCCATGTGCGCTGTGAGTTGAGAGACGACAACACGTTCAAGGAGCTTCGAAACGTAGGGGATGTTGGAGACTGGTCGATAATTCTTGAGTTCCTCAGGGTCAAGCGTCGACTTCTTAAGAAGAGGAGATACAAGTGCATCTTTGAGCGAAGAGGGAACAACGGACGACACAAGAGACAGGTTGATGATTCGGGTGAGTGTCGGTAAGATCTCATCAATACATTCCACCAGGAGATGTGTTGGAATTGGATCCAAAGTGCATGACTTCTTTGGAGCCTTGAAGATGATCTTGCGGACAGAGTCAGCTGTAACTTCACAGAACGATGTGAAGCTAGCTACATTTCCAGGCAAGTCAGATTCTAGAGTTAACTGGTCCTGTTCATTATCGACAGTGCTTGCAGTGCGGATCTTGACTATCTTGTCCCGGAAGAATTTTGCGAAGTCTTCAGTAAGTTGGTCATCAAGTCTCCCGGCAGGATACACAGGTGTGGTTGACCGGTTGAGTAATTTGTCGACAGTCTTGAATGTTGCCTTTTTGTCATTGGCAATGTCATTCAGTCTATCGTTGTAGAACGTGCACTTTTCCTTGGCTATGAGATAAGTGACACGGTTACGCTGTTGCTTGTACATTTGACGATGTACAGTCAAGCCAGTTCGATTCCACTGACTTTCAAGCTTTCGACGAAGTCGAATCTCCGTCCGTATAGAGTCAGATATCCATGGAGAATGAGTCTTGACTTTTATACGTGACGTTTGTGTCGGTGCATGTTTGTCCATCAACTGTTTGAACTGACGATCATAACAAGCCATAAGTTCATCACATGAGTTGAAACACTCCATGTCACCAAATGCTTCGATGATGTCCTGCTTCAATTCAGACCTGTCAATCGCAGAAAACTTGCGATACGATCGTTCCTTGGAGACGGGAGATGATGCAACTAAGTTGAGTTCGAAGTGAATGGCAGAGTGGTCAGATATGGCTGGATCAGTGGGCATCACACTCTGGACAACGTCGTCTTCATCTCGCGTTATGATGACGTCAAGGGTGTGTCCATTGCGATGTGTTGGACCAGTCACATGTTGGCTAAGTCCAGCTGAGTACAGCATATCCACGAACACACTGGCGTCTCGATTCCGCTCATCGTCAATATGGAAGTTGAGATCACCAAGAACCACAACATGTCCATTTTGAGAAGGAAGAGAGTCTATGACCTCTGCAAAGTCTTTGAAGAAGCCTGTAGTCGTGTATCCATTCTTTTTAGATGGAGGTGGTCTGTAGACCAGCAAGAATTTAACATGGGACTTCCCACACGTTAGAGATATATCCATGAGTTCAAAAGACTGCGCTGTCTCAGGATAGTTGAGTCCAGCCTGAAGGTGAAGACCTTCCCTGTAGACCAAACCAAGTCCACCATATCCAGAACCGTTTTGTCTTGGGAGATGAGCAAAACAATATCCAGGAGGACACAGTTCTCCAATAACGACCCTGTCAACATCACCAGGTCTAAGCCAAGTCTCTGTCAGGAACATCATGTCACAGCTGGTGTCTGTGATATATTCGTTGATGACGTCAGCCTTGTTCTTAATGGATTGAACATTAAGAACACAGGCTCTGAGGAGCTCACCAGGTGGAGTTGCAGTAGAAACAGTGTCCACTTGAACAATGGAATCACGATTTATCCCAAGACCACGCTCCCTGGTGTCCACTCGCCGGTTGCACCCAATGACAGTTGGTATGACAGTTCCCTGTTCATCATCACTTAGCAATGTCAGTTGTTTGATGTTGGCTGGATTAACACCAGCACAGGAACGAGCACATCCAATCGTTCGATCAGTTATCCTAATCTGAATTGTTGACCCAACAGTGTCATTGTTCCTAATAGATGTGCTAATCTGCTTAACAACATCTAAAAGTTCAGGAGGTAGCTGGCCAGAGCACTTTGCTGGTCGTAATCCAACAAGCTGGTCACGGGTATAAGTAATCCTAGCAGGCGAAGTGGTGTGAGGATTACTTTCAGCTAATCCACTTTCACTGGTCTTTGGGTGTTTGCCTGTGGTTGACATAGCCACCGAGCAACACTGCCAATCCAGGCAGGCTAGAACAAGTAGTAAAAGTCCTTCAAAACGAGCGATCCAGAAGACCATCGTAGGGCTTGCACACATCCAAGGAATCTATATCCATTGACACACAGTTTGTACAATTTGCAGTGCAATACAACTAGTCCTTGCAGGTTAAAAAGTTCACTATCCAGGAGCAAATGTCAATGCTGTTTACAATAACATATACACATATGTACAAACAATGCTGTTTACAATAACATATACACATATGTACATGTAGATGTGGCGGTAGGTCGCGGTAATGACTGGCGTCTACCATGGCCGGGTCGGGCTCCTCTCCGGGTCGTGGCAGAGCTCCGACGACACTTTCGACAGGGCTTGCTATGGCGACAGGGTCGGAACGGGTGAGCGTAATGCCGGTATCTGCTGGATTGACTACCGACACCTTTACGCACTGCCGATTCAGGGTCGTAAGTGTTCTTCCCATAATGAGGTCGGTCTCCTCGGGAAAGGTCGTTAGTGGCTGAACTATCCTCGGGTGTTGTCGGACTCGGACCCGGGAAGTCGGGACCAGCTCCACTATTGCTTCGCTGCGTGCGGGGACGGTGACAGCTCGTCGCACGGCCATTCTGACAACATTGGCCTCAATGTCTTTATGTGCGAACAGGATCTCTTTGTGTACCTGTATCGTCCCTTCACCGTAATTCACTACAGCGTGAGCTTGCCGGAAAAAGTTCATGCCGAGAATCATGTCGTCATGTATGTCAGCCACACAAAAGGTTACGACCATATGGTTGGTTCCGACCTGTATTGAAAGGTCAATCAGTCCATCGATTGGGCTTGACTGTCCAGTGACGTCACGGATAATAGCCGAAGTAGATCGCAAATGTCGCTGGTCGGCGGGGACGTGACGTAGCTGATCGCGTCGGAGCAGGGAGATCTGCGCTCCGGAGTCGAGTACAGCCTTTATCGTCTTGTTTCCGACGTGTACCGGCAACTTCCAGCATTTGTGATTGGTGGCGCTGGAGTTGTTGATGACAGCCGGAATTTCGGGGTCGTCTGGTGGTGGCCTGAAGAGTGTGTGAAGAGGCGGCAGTTTGGATTCCGGTCCACTCGGAAAGGCGTAGAATCCTCCGTCGTCGGAGATCCATTCAATCTCGGACATGCTGTCCGTTCCGGTGCCGTTGGCGGTCGGGGGTGACACCCCTTCAGGACGATGGTTTCCACGTGGTGGCCGTTGCGGTCGCGGTGCGGACACCCCTTCATGAAAAGAGGCCGGTTTCGGGGTCGGAGCTTGACATTTCGTACACACCCCTTCAAGAAGCTGAGGTGTGGGCTGGGCCGGCTGCGGGGTCGTTATTGGTGTCGTTACCGGTACAGTAGTCGTGACAACCGCGGGTGTGGAGCGGGGAACGTTGTCCTGTTGTCTGGAAGGCCCTTGCTCCTCAGCACCTTCCCCTACTGGTTTGACGACGGGGTCGGAGGTGTTGGTGGGGCCGGTTTAGTTTGGTTACCGGTTTGGTTAGGTACTGACAACACTTGAGCTGTCCTTCTGTCAGTACCGGGACCATTAGGCCGAAATGCTAGCGGTTTCATGCCGTTGCGTACTAGCACATCCTTAAGCCGAAAGCACCGCATCCAGCGAAGGCCGGGCTTCTTACAAAAGAAACAAACCATGGGTCGTCCGGGTTGCGGGGGTCGATCACCTTTCATCGGGGCCGTTGTTCGCAGGACGTTGTTCGCAAGATAGCCGTTTCCTCGCATAGTCCATTCTCGTCACTAAGGATGCACTGGAAAGCTTCAGCCACCCACTCGCGTGAGCTGGCCGGCACTGAATGTTCGTCGCAACCTTGTAGGCCGGTAGTGTCACTGTCCGCGGGGTCGTAGTAGGCCGCAACTTGCTCTGGGGTTAGTGTTTCCCCCTGAGTGACTTGTCCCATGGCACAAGACAGTTCTTCATTAACAGGGTCGTCCTCCGCGTATCCGCTTGCGGAAATGTCGGCACGTCGTGTGCCTCGGTGTCGATCTCTGGCTGTCCTCTGCTGACGACTCTCTACTTTGAGAATGGCCGTTAGTGCCTCACTGTAGCTGTTAAAAGTGAGAGCGCACAGTTTATCGGCAATGGGGTCGGATTGGCCGTTAACAAATTGTGCAATTACAGTTCGTTGCCGTGACGCTGGCGTAACGTCATCGAACACTTGCTCCGCCAAGGCTTGGAGTCGCTCCATGTAGTGTTCCGCGTCCTCTTTTCGTTCCCGCTTGAGGAACGGAAAATCGTCCCGTTTGGACTGTCGACGGGGCTCGGGTTCCCAGCCCTCTAGAAGTTGGCGACGGAACTCTTCCCAGGGAGACGCGACTGGGATATTTAGAGCTAGCGCTTCAGCGCGGCCGCGCAGCGTGCTCCGGAAGGTCATCGTCTTGTTGAGGTCGGAGTAAGTGAAAGCCGCAGTAAACTGTTCGAAACTCCGAATGTATTGAGTGAGATTGCCCTCCTTGAAGGTCGCACGCCATTGAGCCATTTTAGCCGTAGCCAACGTTTGGGGCTCAGACGTGAGTCTCTGTGGCGTGGGCGTATCAACACTCACCGCAACTGATGTAGTCGCTGCAGTGGCCGTCGGAGTCGGAACAGCCGAAGTTGCCGGAGCCGTTGTATCTGGTCTGATCGGGGTCGCGTTAGCGGGGGCGGTCGGTGCTGTCGTCGCGGAGACGGCGAGCGATGCGGCGGGTGGTGCCGTCATGTGACTGGGGTCGTGTGGTGCTTGTGCAGCGGGGGCCGGTTGACTGTATGGAGGCGTCACCCATGGTATCCCGACTGAGGGTGGGAATACAGCCGGTGGTGGATATCGGTATACCGATCCATCTGGGCATACACCATGGTACACTAATCCGGGTTGTGTACCATGATAGCCAGTGTCAGCTATCACGCTGGGAACGCCACCATATCCGGGCGGTGGGTTCGCGTAGCCGACATGCGGTGAATAGTATCTGACAGCTACTCCATTTGGAACACCGCTTGTTGCGCCAGGGTATCCGACTGGCGGTACACCATATCCGTTGGTGTTTCCGACTGATTGTGAGATCGGAGGTCCGATCATTGGCACAACACTTTCTGCCGGAGCAGACACAACTTGATCTTGTGACGGATCGAAGTGCGGTTGTTCTCCGGTAGTCGGCGATGGTCGGTGCGTGGTCGGCGCGGGAGCGCGTGTGTCGGAAGTCGGCGTGTCGGGGTCGCAGGGTCGGCGACTTGATGTCGAGGGTGCTTGTCGGGGTCGCGCTTGTTGCATGGTGGCGCGAGATTCCGTCATCGTGTCGCTGGGTCGTTGTTGTCGTAGAGGCGTCGCGATCCGGGTAGCGGTCGTCGCCAGGATGTCTTCGGATGTCGCTCCCGTCTGGCTGGGTCGTGTGTACTCTACCACCGTTGGCTCGGTCGGTATGCGTGAGTACATTTCTGGCGCGGGGTCGTGTTGTCTCGCCGTCATGGGCGGCGCCAGGGATCGATTGGCCGAATAAGCGTTCGGCGGGGTCGGTTCCGGAACATTGTCAGACTGACAAACCCACTGTCGTATCCGAGGGTTACTTTGTGGGTGCGTAACCATTGACGTGTCTATGGTTACCGGCCGAACGTTCACTGCTAATTGTTCTGGGTCGATATCACGATATACGCTCGCTCTTTGACGTGAGCGCGTATAGTTTCTGTCGGCAAAGTCACTTTTCTGGGTCGCTCTAGCCGGCGTGGCCGAGTACGCTCTAGCGTGTGCACGCAGAATGTCACTTACTGTATGTGACGGCGCGAGCGGGTCTTCGTCTAGGAACTCCTGCACCAGGTCGACGGGCGGCGAAGACGATCTCAGGGTCGAATGGTCGCCGATGGAGTCGAAAAGGCCGGACGGTTGTTGCTCCTGCGACAGTGGAACCGTATCGCTCATGGCAACTGAGCGAGGGCACGCTCCGTTCGAGCGTGCGTTGCCACGGCGACGCATTGTAATTTACGCTCCAGTAAACTATAACAATGGATCGATTAAACCTCGCGTGCGCCCTACAGTTTCTGGTGTATTATATATACACTGGAAGCGACTCGATCGAGGAGATTGTCTGAGAGATCGAGACTAGGACGCACACGAGGCTCGCCATGAGCTTTGTGTTCCCTGGGTCTGAGTAGTGGGCTCCTAGAGCCCTGGGGACGATTTCCATGGGGAGGCCCGGGCTGGGAGAGACAAGTTGCTGACTCGGGGGCGTACGCCCTGTGGATCGCCAGTTCTCTCCCTTCCCGGGACGTGTGACAGAGGCTCTGGCCAGCATGTCGGACTGTACGGGGTTCCGTCCCCGAGGCAGACCGCGGCTCGCCAGGCCCCGCCAGTTAACACCGTAGGGATGAACTAGTTTCTGAACGGTGTCCGTAGGCCTGGGAGTGTCGGGTGGGCTGTTACCAGGTTACCGTTAATGCTGAAGTAGTTACCGTGTCCGCCGCGACCTCCGGTGAGCGGCCCTGCCGCAAGGATCCGGAATAGCGGATGCGCGTCCGCAAGGACTCGGATGAGAGAGGACTATCCTCGAGGATCCCGAAGAGCGGACGGTAGTCAATAACTTTACACTAGTTTTCAACAAGAAAATGCAGCTAACTGCGGGAGACGACATTAGAGCTCGAGCACACCATCAGCACCACGAGACCTGAATATATCTTACACCCCCCCCCCCCCCCCTTACAAAAACAATTGAAACATATCATGTCCCACATGATTCCAATTCATTCCCGTATATTATGATGAAACACATAGGCCTACTTCAATCATATTCCTAATGTATAAACATTTATTTTGAACTCAATGAAACAGACACGCCTGATAAAATGATATTGAACCTCAATAAAATATCCTTAAAATATTGGAAACTATGAGGAATATCTGCATCTGATATCATGATATAGATAACACATGCATACTGAGCAAATTAAAAGACCAGTTTAAAATAAAAAGGTTTCGCAAGTTTCGCAACCTTGTCGTGATAAAATATGTCCAAATGTAGTCGTGGTACCGTAGACGAATCGTTGTGTTTACTTCATTACGCCAAAGAAGGCCGCACACAAGGTTACATGTACATGCATGCACAAAATGCTGCACAGAAAATTGTACGTTCCAAAGTACGCGTCATTGCGGTAAAATTTGCTTTGCATTCTGGGAACGTGAATTTCCATCGGCTCCGCCATTTTGACGTTTTCCAGACGAGCTGACCATTTTGCGTAATTTTCTCAAACCTAACACATCGATTTATGCATTAAATATCTGTGGAATATTCAAAGCTTGCCATCAAATCGAGAGATTTTATGTCAAGGACGAAGAAAATAGTCATTTGAAGTAGGTGTACAAAGGTTTACATGCGAAATCGGGCGTCGATAGGTTGGCATGAAACCTCCATGAAAAAGTCAGCACATAGACATGTAGAGGGTTGGGGGCTTCGCCCCCAACGCTCTAATGTCAAAAAATATTGACTGGTTTCGAAGTCAGCTGCTTTAATATCCCACAGAGCATTAGATAAACATTTGCCAAAAACTAGGTAGAACTAATTTCATGTCTACAAATGTACATGAGTCTTAGTGGTGTAAAGAATAACTCTTTTTCTTATTGATAATACATCAGAAACATACCATTAGGAACTTGTGTTCTCTCCTGAAGACCTTTGATGAATATGTATATTTCATGAGGTGCCTTGTTGAATTGGAGGAAGTCATTCAATATGTCACATTATGGAGAATAATTATGCGACCATTTGAACGCAATTTTCATGTCATATGCGTGTCATGTATGTATATTTTTAAATAAAAAGTATTGTTATGGAATTACTCTTTTATTCATGTCAAGTTTTCTGTATATGCCCACTATTGTGCACGATATCAGTTGAGCTATAGAAACTTCACAGGGGCACGTTTTATAGCCATTAATAACACAGGACATATAACTCTTCACAGTGCCGTATGTCCTTGTATTGGATAACTGTGAACATTCATTGTAGCCGAGTGGCCAAAGTCAGATATATGCCATATTTAACGAGTTTAATGGAACTGAGCGTTACATGGATAAACAATATACCATTTGAAAGGTAGAAACCCACTCTTTCCCGTGATGCCTGCTGTGGAGCAATACGAGTGTGACTTTTTCTGTAATTTGGCCGTTTCCATGGCAACCACTAGATATTATACAAATTACATTAAAAGAATGATTTGGCCCTAGTTTACCATAAATCGAACTAATTACCACGATTGAGCACATAAATGTTGGTTTCGATAATATTCAGTCTACGGAAGAGATATTTACAACAAACGTCATTTTTTGTAACCATGGCAACGGAATAAGTGTAAAAAAGGTGAAAAATGTGTTCATATTTACTCTCTGGTATTGTGCTATTGAGTACACAGTTTTTATGAAAGATTAGCAGATATCAACATGCATTACCTAGTGTTACATATTCTTCAATTTGTTATATAATATCTAAAGCAAAAGTCTTTCAGTATTTTCTTGAAACTTTAGGAAAGTTAGCGTGAAAAATTTCAAGCCGCCATTACTGCAATTTCTATATTTGCAATATCTTGATACCTAATCATCCAATCACAATGAACAAAGTGTCTATACCTATGTTTGTATGGTCAAGGAACATATTTATACCATTTGAAAGTGCATTTTATGCAAATTCACTACGCAAACGTCATTTTGGTATCCATGATAACGGTATAATTGTTCAAATTGTGAAAAATGTAATTATATTTACTCTCTGGTATTGTGCTTCTGAGTACACAGTTTTATGAAATGTCGTCATATATTAAATACCACCATTCAGTATTACATATTCTTCAACCTGATACATAATATCTAAAACAGAAATCTTTCAGTTTTTCCTTAAAACGTCATACAATTTAGCCTGGAAATTTTCAAACTGCCATTAATGCAATTTTGGTTTTTGGCAATATCTTAAAAACTAATTGTCCAGTCACAATAAACAAAGTATCTATCAAAAATATTACACTCAATATTATTTTTGGTATCTATATCAATGTTTTCATGGTCAATGGACATGTATATGATATTTGTAAGTGCAGTTAATGTAAATTCTCTTCGCAAACGTCATTTTGGTATCCATGACAACGGTGTAGTTGTCAAAATTGTGAAATATGTAATCATATTCACTCTGTGGTATTGTGCTATGGTATTGAGTACATAGTTTTTATGAATTGTCATAAGATATTAAATACCATCATTCAGTATTGCATATCCTTCAATCACAATGTCTAAAATTGAAGTCTTCGAGTTTTTCCTTAAAACGTCATAAAATTTAGCCTGAGAAATTTTAAGCCGCCATTAAAGCAATTTCTACGGAAGAGGATTAGGGCCGAGCAGCTAAAAATTTTTTTTTCGATTTGGCGACTTACGTATCTCGATAAATCGACTTACTATCTCGATAAATCGAGATATTATTTCGATAAATCGACTTATTAACTCGATGAATCGAGATATTATCTCGATAAATCGACTTATCTATCTCGATAAATCGACTTATTATCTCGATATATCGAGTTAGTTATCTCGATAAATCGAGTTAATTATCTCGATAAATCGACTTATTATCTCTATAAATCGAGTAAGTTATCTCAATAAATCGACTTATGTCTTAAGCACTTAAAGTTCAAGTAAACTGATTCAGATTCAGATTATTTATATATTCAGATTCACATTATTTATATTGAACACTATATTGAGTAGGCTTATATGATCGACCATTATGACGTTAAATATCGAATAATACAGAACAAACTACCAAAATAAAAACTATACTGAAGTTATTATATCATATCTCTTCAAACAATGCAACATGTTCATGAATGAAATTGGTATATATATATTTTTCTTCATTATTTAGCTATTAAACATGGAATGATGTATATTCGTAACGTTATCTGGAACGGCTTCTTCAATTGGATAGTTTGGTATTATTTCAGTGATTAGTGTAATGACTGTTAAACTCCATATAATTTTCAATATGAGTAATCAGTATATATCCTTTATCCTATCGTTTAATAACTCGATTTATCGAGATAATAAGTCGACAAATTGAATTTTAAAAAAATTCATGTGGCCCTAATACGCTTCCGTAGAAAGCTGCCATACACTCAGTTACAACTGTATAGAGCAATTGTGGTGTCTAATCACGATACAAGTCTTTTGTGCAGAGTCCGCGTTATTGTCTTTTCTGCATCTGTGGACCAGCGTTATTGTCCTGTGTAGTATGATTGTTTTCAATACACCTACATGTTGAAGATCTTGGAGGATCCGACCACAAAGATTCCCGTGTTCAAGAACTTATGGTATCATCAGTTTCAGGGAAAATACTCAAATCCACCAAAAATGTCACTTGCAGTGTCCATCTCTTACTTGCAGTGTCCATCTCTTACTTGCAGTGTCCATCTCTTTTTCTCTTTGAAGAATTTGGTTCCCATTGATTCACTGAGAAACATTTATTATACATTGGTATATCCGCACCTCACGTATGGTATTCTTCTGTGAAGGTCAACATTTTCTACGTATATCAATCCCCTATTTATCTCACAAAAGAAAATAATACGAGATATTTTGAATGTACCTCAAACTGACCATTCGCTCCCTCTCTTCGCAGAGCTGAAACTTCTGAAATTGGAAGACATATACAATATCGAAATATCAAAATTCATGTACCAATATGGGCATGCCACATTGCCAAACTCCCTGTTGAACTTATTTGCCCATGCCAGCGATGTTCATAGCTACGACACTCGGCAGTCTGACCATATCGGACAATATCGATCACGTACTGTAGTAGCTGCAACTAGCTTACTTTGCAATGGACCAAAAATATGGAACATAACCAAACATGACATAAAAATCAAGCGATCATTGTCGAGTTCTTCTGCTGCTCTGAAGGGTGATGTCCTTCGGGGATACGCTGATTCCGCCGTGTCATGATTTCCCCGCTCCCGCCTGCTGTCGACGGGGATGGCCGCCTCGCCCGCCGTGTCATGATTTCCCCGCTCCCGCCTGCTGTCGACGGGGATGGCCGCCTCGCCCACCGTGTCATGATTTCCCCGCTCCCGCCTGCTGTCGACGGGGATGGCCGCCTCGCCCGCCGTGTCATGATTTCCCCGCTCCCGCCTGCTGTCGACGGGGATGGCCGCCTCGCCCGCCGTGTCATGATTTCCCCGCTCCCGCCTGCTGTCGACGGGGATGGCCGCCTCGCCCACTGTGTCATGATTTCCCCGCTCCCGCCTGCTGTCGACGGGGATGGCCGCCTCGCCCGCCGTGTCATGATTTCCCCGCTCCCGCCTGCTGTCGACGGGGATGGCCGCCTCGCCCGCCGTGTCATGATTTCCCCGCTCCCGCCTGCTGTCGACGGGGATGGTCACCTCGCCCGCCGTGTCATGATTTCCCCGCTCCCGCCTGCTGTCGACGGGGATGGCCGCCTCGCCCGCCGTGTCATGATTTCCCCGCATTCACGGTGTCATGATATATCGAGTTAGTTATCTCGATAAATCGAGTTAATTATCTCGATAAATCGACTTATTATCTCTATAAATCGAGTAAGTTATCTCAATAAATCGACTTATGTCTTAAGCACTTAAAGTTCAAGTAAACTGATTCAGATTCAGATTATTTATATATTCAGATTCACATTATTTATATTGAACACTATATTGAGTAGGCTTATATGATCGACCATTATGACGTTAAATATCGAATAATACAGAACAAACTACCAAAATAAAAACTATACTGAAGTTATTATATCATATCTCTTCAAACAATGCAACATGTTCATGAATGAAATTGGTATATATATATTTTTCTTCATTATTTAGCTATTAAACATGGAATGATGTATATTCGTAACGTTATCTGGAACGGCTTCTTCAATTGGATAGTTTGGTATTATTTCAGTGATTAGTGTAATGACTGTTAAACTCCATATAATTTTCAATATGAGTAATCAGTATATATCCTTTATCCTATCGTTTAATAACTCGATTTATCGAGATAATAAGTCGACAAATTGAATTTTAAAAAAATTCATGTGGCCCTAATACGCTTCCGTAGAAAGCTGCCATACACTCAGTTACAACTGTATAGAGCAATTGTGGTGTCTAATCACGATACAAGTCTTTTGTGCAGAGTCCGCGTTATTGTCTTTTCTGCATCTGTGGACCAGCGTTATTGTCCTGTGTAGTATGATTGTTTTCAATACACCTACATGTTGAAGATCTTGGAGGATCCGACCACAAAGATTCCCGTGTTCAAGAACTTATGGTATCATCAGTTTCAGGGAAAATACTCAAATCCACCAAAAATGTCACTTGCAGTGTCCATCTCTTACTTGCAGTGTCCATCTCTTACTTGCAGTGTCCATCTCTTTTTCTCTTTGAAGAATTTGGTTCCCATTGATTCACTGAGAAACATTTATTATACATTGGTATATCCGCACCTCACGTATGGTATTCTTCTGTGAAGGTCAACATTTTCTACGTATATCAATCCCCTATTTATCTCACAAAAGAAAATAATACGAGATATTTTGAATGTACCTCAAACTGACCATTCGCTCCCTCTCTTCGCAGAGCTGAAACTTCTGAAATTGGAAGACATATACAATATCGAAATATCAAAATTCATGTACCAATATGGGCATGCCACATTGCCAAACTCCCTGTTGAACTTATTTGCCCATGCCAGCGATGTTCATAGCTACGACACTCGGCAGTCTGACCATATCGGACAATATCGATCACGTACTGTAGTAGCTGCAACTAGCTTACTTTGCAATGGACCAAAAATATGGAACATAACCAAACATGACATAAAAATCAAGCGATCATTGTCGAGTTCTTCTGCTGCTCTGAAGGGTGATGTCCTTCGGGGATACGCTGATTCCGCCGTGTCATGATTTTCCCCGCTCCCGCCTGCTGTCGACGGGGATGGCCGCCTCGCCCGCCGTGTCATGATTTCCCCGCTCCCGCCTGCTGTCGACGGGGATGGCCGCCTCGCCCACCGTGTCATGATTTCCCCGCTCCCGCCTGCTGTCGACGGGGATGGCCGCCTCGCCCGCCGTGTCATGATTTCCCCGCTCCCGCCTGCTGTCGACAGGGATGGCCGCCTCGCCCGCCGTGTCATGATTTCCCCGCTCCCGCCTGCTGTCGACGGGGATGGCCGCCTCGCCCACCGTGTCATGATTTCCCCGCTCCCGCCTGCTGTCGACGG
The DNA here is from genome assembly GCA_949152475.1 of Terebella lapidaria. NCBI lineage: Eukaryota > Metazoa > Annelida > Polychaeta > Terebellida > Terebellidae > Terebella > Terebella lapidaria. The sequence continues at coordinate 1,262,492 of OX424568.1, read as the reverse complement.
GGATGGCCACCTCGCCCGCCGTGTCATGATTTCCCCGCTCCCGCCTGCTGTCGACGGGGATGGCCGCCTCGCCCGCCGTGTCATGATTTCCCCGCTCCCGCCTGCTGTCGACGGGGATGGCCGCCTCGCCCGCCGTGTCATGATTTCCCCGCTCCCGCCTGCTGTCGACGGGGATGGCCGCCTCGCCCGCCGTGTCATGATTTCCCCGCATTCGCGGTGTCATGATTTCCCCGCTCCCGCCTGCTGTCGACGGGGATGGCCGCCTCGCCCGCCGTGTCATGATTTCCCCGCTCCCGCCTGCTGTCGACGGGGATGGCCGCCTCGCCCGCCGTGTCATGATTTCCCCGCTCCCGCCTGCTGTCGACGGGGATGGCCGCCTCGCCCGCCGTGTCATGATTTCCCCGCTCCCGCCTGCTGTCGACGGGGATGGCCGCCTCGCCCGCCGTGTCATGATTTCCCCGCTCCCGCCTGCTGTCGACGGGGATGGCCGCCTCGCCCGCCGTGTCATGATTTCCCCGCTCCCGCCTGCTGTCGACGGGGATGGCCGCCTCGCCCGCCGTGTCATGATTTCCCCGCATTCGCGGTGTCATGATTTCCCCGCTCCCGCCTGCTGTCGACGGGGATGGCCGCCTCGCCCGCCGTGTCATGATTTCCCCGCTCCCGCCTGCTGTCGACGGGGATGGCCGCCTCGCCCGCCGTGTCATGATTTCCCCGCTCCCGCCTGCTGTCGACGGGGATGGCCGCCTCGCCCGCCGTGTCATGATTTCCCCGCTCCCGCCTGCTGTCGACGGGGATGGCCGCCTCGCCCGCCGTGTCATGATTTCCCCGCTCCCGCCTGCTGTCGACGGGGATGGCCGCCTCGCCCGCCGTGTCATGATTTCCCCGCTCCCGCCTGCTGTCGACGGGGATGGCCGCCTCGCCCGCCGTGTCATGATTTCCCCGCTCCCGCCTGCTGTCGCCGGGGATTGGCCGCCTCGCCCGCCGTGTCATGATTTCCCCGCATTCGCCGTGTCATGATTTCCCCGCTCCCGCCTGCTCTCGACGGGGATGGCCGCCTGGCCCGCCGTGTCATGATTTCCCCGCTCCCGCCTGCTGTCGACGGGGATGGCCGCCTCGCCCGCCGTGTCATGATTTCCCCGCTCCCGCCTGCTGTCGACGGGGATGGCCGCCTCGCCCGCCGTGTCATGATTTCCCCGCTCCCGCCTGCTGTCGCCGGGGATTGGCCGCCTCGCCCGCCGTGTCATGATTTCCCCGCATTCGCCGTGTCATGATTTCCCCGCTCCCGCCTGCTCTCGACGGGGATGGCCGCCTGGCCCGCCGTGTCATGATTTCCCCGCTCCCGCCTGCTGTCGACGGGGATGGCCGCCTCGCCCGCCGTGTCATGATTTCCCCGCTCCCGCCTGCTGTCGACGGGGATGGCCGCCTCGCCCGCCGTGTCATGATTTCCCCGCTCCCGCCTGCTGTCGACGGGGATGGCCGCCTCGCCCGCCGTGTCATGATTTCCCCGCTCCCGCCTGCTGTCGACGGGGATGGCCGCCTCGCCCGCCGTGTCATGATTTCCCCGCTCCCGCCTGCTGTCGACGGGGATGGCCGCCTCGCCCGCCGTGTCATGATTTCCCCGCTCCCGCCTGCTGTCGCCGGGGATTGGCCGCCTCGCCCGCCGTGTCATGATTTCCCCGCATTCGCCGTGTCATGATTTCCCCGCTCCCGCCTGCTGTCGACGGGGTAGCCGCCTGGTCCGCCTTGTCATGATTTCCCCGCTCCCGCCTGCTGTCGACGGGGATGGCCGCCTGGCCCGCCGTGTCATGATTTCCCCGCTCCCGCCTGCTGTCGATGGGGATGGCCGGCTGGCCCGACGTTCCATGGCTTACTCCCGTTTTCACCAACACATCATATTTTGTCCCAGTTCAAAAGTTTACCTCACCACCGATATCATTATTTGTTTTTTTTCTTTGCATGTTCACTTTTTCGTTCGTAAATACATTCAAATACAATTACCCTTCCAGATATCTCTCATCTAAATGGAAATAATTCAGGTTTTCAACAGCCATTCATATTCACGTAAATTAATCTTCTTTAATCTTGTTTACAGATATAGTAAAGGTTACAGTAATATATAGTTCTCTCTCTCTCTCACCCCCCCCCCCCAGTATTTTCTTATATTGGTCGTGTTTTCTTGCTGGTATTTATTTCCTGATAGTTATTTTCTATTTTCGATGACATACATGAATACAGCATTTATGATTTGTATGGTCTCTTCAGCAAATCACATGTACGTACGTAAATCGATTATATTGCAAAATTGTGTCTGTTTATTTTACATGTATATTTTGCCAATTCATTTCATTTTCATTTTATCACTTATCCCTTATTTTTTCATTTTATTTCCGAAAAAAACCTGTGCAGGACATACTGGGACACATTGATATGTAGGATGCTTCGGCCCAACAGTAAGTAAGTAAGTAGGTAAGTAAGTAAGTAAGAAAGTAAGTATTTCCAGATTTCCAACATTCGTGGGACTCTTTTCATATTCATGACAGCGAAGCATTTACAATATGTACAAAATGATAATGGGATTAAGTAAGAGATACATAAATAAATTAATACATACCGTATCGCCAATTATTGCCTGGTGATTTTTCTAAATGAATGTGAGCTTCCTAACATAAAATCTGGACGACCAAATTAGCGGGAGCTGTCTTATATTTGGCCCTTGGAAAGAAGGATAATTGGATACAATAATTTGGATACGTACTTAATAGACAAACAAAAGAACTAAAAATGGGTAAAAGACAGAGTAAAAGTGTTGCATTGCAAGTGGACAGCGGTCGCAAGTCGAGCGCCGGACAGACGGGTAGCCACCGGACGATGAATGCACCAGACATTGGTACAAATAGGACTGGGCCAGGTCAAGCGAGATAATCATAATGGTGAATGATTTGAGAGAAAAAAAAAGATTGGGGCCATTATGATAGACAGTCATGACAAAGTGCATTGGAAGATTTAACAGTTTGCGAGTACTCTGACAAGCTACAGAATAGTAGGAATGGAAAGTGTTAAGAATATGTCCGGAGGAAATGATTTGCTGTTTTTTTTGTTTATGAATTAAATTAATATCTCGCCTAATATTCCCCAGTGCTCGAGTCTTCACTCCAGGTTTTTTTATGCGCATATGCCTATTCTGCGATTCTAATATGATTCGATTACATCAGCGTTATATCAGCGCGTGTCTGGGCAAACAGAGTGACAATATTTGCGACCCCCGCTGTAACACACAAACATCCCTGACATCTGACATTGTGAACACAGCATATAGTAAACGGGCGAAGCCCGCACAATAGCGCGCAACGTATGTCCACCGTGGAATCACTCCCTGCCCGTCACTGCTGGAGACCTCGCAAAACGGAAACAGCTGAAATTAGTGCGTTTTTAGTATATCCGGGCCCGGGGCCCGGACAATGGAAGCATGTATTTAATTTTTCTTTTAGTGTGCTTTTTGACAGGTTGTTGTTCAGTTTAGGAGCCCATTGATTCCATACTTTTGGAAATGTGAATAGGGGTTGGTTGCTTGCGAAATTTGAATTACATCTTTTAATATAGAGTAGCTCACATTGCCTTGTGCAGGTGACCTTCATCTCATGATTGTGTTTAAATACACCTCGGAAAGATTTTGGCAGTTTATTGCGTATGGATTTGTGCATAAAAATGAGGATTTCGTGTGTATATAGATCACGGACTTTCAGTATGTGGCACTTCTTAAATAATGGGTCTGTGTGGCTAATGTAAGCTGCTTTATTGATGTATCTCATTGCACGTTTTCGTAGAATGTTTTGTCTCTTTGAGTAAAGAAGGTTTCGCATTCCCCCAGGCCAGGACACCGTAATTGAGATATGGATGGATCATGGCAAAATATAGAGTTCGCAGAGTGTCAAGGGGTAGATATTTTCTGACATGCTTGATTTGAAAAAGTGCCTGTGATATCTTGCTATTGACATGAAATGTGATACTCCCATGAAATTGTATCATCTATGTGTAACCTAAGAACTGTGTGCTTTTTTCCAACTTGGGATAATCGTGTATCTTTAATATGCAAATGGTAATTTGTGAAATCCGAGATATGATGTGGATCTTGGAGGATGATAAATTTGGTTTTCTTAGCATTGAGTGACAGCTTGTTTGCACAGAACCATTCATATAAATTATTAATTTCTTTGTTTCCCCTGACAAATAGATAGGCAATGTTATTATCATTTATAATCAGAGAAGTGTCATCGGCAAAAGATAAAAATTTACTATTTGTGGAGTTTGGTAGTCATTGACATATATTAAATAATGAAGTGGTTAAAGTATTGAGGTACACCGCAACTTATTGGATGTAATTCTGAATCAACGCTCCCAATAATAACATATTGCTTGCGATCTGTTAAATAACTTTTGCAATACCTCTTATGCCATAGTATTCGAGTTTAGTGAATAAAATGTTATGGTTAATGATGTCAAACGCTTTAGATAAATCACAGAATATTGACATGGTCAGGCCTCGAGAGGATGTATTGGTAGAGTCCGCAATCTCATTCAGGAAATGAATTATAGGGTGAATGGTTGAGTGTTTGGGACGAAATCCGTATTGATGCTCATAGAAAAGATTTTGACTGTCGAAGAAAGATATAATTTTTTTAAACACAATTTTTTCAAAAATTTTGGAAAAGGCTGGAAGTAGGCTGATTGGTCTATAGTTGCTCATGTTATCAGAATCAGAAGACTTATGGATTGGGATGACTTTGGCTAATTTCAAGTTGCTTGGGACAATACCTAATTCCAGGGACTTATTTATAATGTATGTTATTGGGGCTAATATAGTATGAATTGTTTCCTTGACTACTTTGCATGATATGCCAGCATGGCCTGTGCTTATTTTACTCTTTAAACTGTTAACAGCTTCTAGTACATGTGCATGGTCTATTGGTTCAATATAGATGCTGTCTCTGTTGGGCTTTTTTAAGTATTCTGTAAAATGCTTAGAAGAGTTTGGGACACTTTCACTGGTTTTCCTTCCTATTGTAAAGTTATTGACTACCGTCCGCTCTTCGGGATCCTCGAGGATAGTCCTCTCTCATCCGAGTCCTTGCGGACGCGCATCCGCTATTCCGGATCCTCGCGGCAGGGCCGCTCACCGGAGGTCGCGGCGGACACGGTAACTACTTCATCATTAACGGTAACCAGGTAACAGCCCACCCGACACTCCCAGGCCTACGGACACCGTTCAGAAACTGGTTCATCACCACGGTGTTAACTGGCGGGGCCTGGCGAGCCGCGGTCTGCCTCGGGGACGGAACCCCGTACAGTCCGACATGCTGGCCAGAGCCTCTGTCACATGTCCCGGGAAGGGAGAGAGCTGGCGATCCACAGGGCCGAAGGCCCCCGAGTCAGCAACTCGTCTCTCCCAGCCCGGGCCTCCCCACGGAAATCGTCCCCAGGGCTCTAGGAGCCCACTACTCAGACCCAGGGAACACAAAGCTCATGGCGAGCCTCGTGTGCGTCCTAGTCTCGATCTTGGACAATCTCCTCGAACAAGTCGCTTCCAGTGTATATATAATACACCAGAAACTGCAGGGCGCACGCGAGGTTAAATCGATCCATTGTTATAGTTTACTGGAGCGTAAATTACAATACGTCGCCGTGGCAACGCACGCTCGAACGGAGCATGTCAAAACAAGGCCAAGTACAGAAAGGCCACATAAATGGCTTTTATGTTTACAATCACCTGCCGCGTGCTTAGGGCAAAATCGCCACATTACCCCCTTCTTACAATGTTGGTCCCCAACATGTTCCGCCCGCGCCCAAAATGCTCGAAACCCGACGAAGGCTTCGCATGGCGGGGGCCGGAAGAAGGCACGATGGCAACGCCCGGAAGTCACGGCGCAAACACTAGGACTTTAAGAGTCCCTTTTGGAAGAATGGGGAACTACCCCCGGACTTACGGAGTAAACTATAACGCGCTTTGCAATTTTGAATAAACCCTCATAAACAAGCTAAAATTTTGACCGAGGTGGTCCAAAACCGTGTGATGACCTTGGAAGGTCATCCATTATAAAAGGACGGTGTGTCGAGTCTTTGGAATATCTTTAAGGTTAGACTTTAAATTTAGAAATTTTGTAAAACGACACACCGAGTGATCAAAAGTGATAGTACCTCTAAAAATGTTGCCGACCGCCCTGCCGGCCGGCTCCTCAGATCCGCAGAACGGGTCTGAGGCAGGGCGGAGCCGCGGGAGCGACTCCGGCACGCCGCCGCACACGTGCAGCGACGAGGCTAGCACCCTAGCCTTCCTCCGTCGTCATCGGCTCCTCATCCGTGCCGCCTGTCTTGGGGTCTGGCGGCGGTGACGGGTCCCTACGCCGCGGAAGCAGCGGAGCCGGCATAGTGAAAGCCGGCTGCACGGGCGGATGAGGCAGGCCCGGTGGAGCTTGCACGGGCTTTTGTGGTGAGCCCTGCAATCCGGGTCCTGACGGAGCCATCACAACGGAGGCCGGTAGAGATGTCGCGCCGAGATCTGCTATGGCGCGGAACATCTCCACCGTATCGCGGGTGCGCTGTGGACCGGCCGTCCGTTCTCCCCACACCTGGACTAGGTATGGGTAGATGGCCAGCTCCAAAGCAGCATCCGCGCGCCGGAGAGCCGCCTGGTTCAGGGCGGACGACTCGGGGTCATCGACGCCCTGGATTAGGCGAGTCCGAGCGGCCTCGGCTTCGTCAAGACGACGCCGTAGCTGCTCATTCTCAGCCTCCAGGTGCTCCATCCGTGCGGCCACCTCTGGGGCGGGGGCGGACGCCCCGGACTGCTCGGCAAGAGCGGCGGTCCGACCCTGGTCGAACGCGCGCCGCTCAATGACGGCCGACAAAGTCCGGTAGCTCTCTAGGCTCCGCCGGGTGCCTTCCATGAGGCCCTGGTCGTATGCGAGATCGCATGCGACACGGGAGGCCTCGGCGCGGCACCGGCTGAACCGATCCAGAGAGCTGTCCATCTCCGCCACAAGGTACTCCGCCGCTCGGGTGAGTCGACCACGCTGGGGGTGATCCCAGGGGTGCTCCTCCCGAGCGCGGACCAACGCGGCTACACCTGCGGACCCCAAGTCACGAATGGCTCGAGGCACCGGCAGGTTCACCAACGCCGGATCACCGGGGATCCGGTCCATACCATCGCGACGATGGCCGACCGCCTGGCCTACAGACTCGCGGAAAGTCTCGTAGACGCTGGCGGTCGTGGGACCGAGCCTCCGGCGTACGTCCGCCGTGGCGTCGAGGGGGTCCAAGTCCAGGGAGGCAGTGCTTTGCCACCCTGCGGACGTCCCCTCAACTACCAACGAGGACGCGGACGCCGACCTCGTGAGAGGTACCGCACGTCCGCTACTGCTCGCTACCGAGGGAGTCACGCGTGGAGTCCTTGGCGGGACCGCCGACGCGGTACTCGAGGAGGCGGAGGTGTCTGCCACCACCCGTCCCTCAGACGGACCCGCGGGTACCGTCACCTCGAGCAAGCCCGGGTAGTCCTCCTGAGTCAGCGCACCCGGAGACTGCAAGGGCGTCGTCCCGGCCGGAGTCTTTCCGGCGGACGAACTCTTCCCCTGAGTCTTTGGCTGGGGGCGCGGCTTAGGAGTAGCCACTCGTGTCTTGGCCGCGATCTGCGGCATCTCCGACACGATCATGGTCACCCGGTGCCGTTCTTCACCGGCCTGGATCACCGGCGGTTCACGGACAGCCTCTGCTGCTGTCCGGGCGGCTTCCGCCTCCTGGAACTCCGCCGGGGTCTGGCCCATTGTAGCCGTCAGGCGAGCGGTGTAGCTCGAGCCCGCGGACACAACGCCAGACTGCTTCCAGGCATAGTCATGAACGACGCCACCCTCGGTGGTATGTATCCATAATTGAATACAGGCCCCACTTCATTTCCAACGAGATGAAGTCCCTCACTGCGGTGTGCACCCGAGCGGTGATCATTTAGGGCCTCTAAACTGGCGAAATATCGTTGCTGAGGGGTGCCGGAGTAGCACCTCTTGCAAACGAACATTTGCATCCAGGGGTAGTGGTACCCCGCAATGTGTCGACTCAAGTGGTCGTAGGTAGGATACCTACGATCCCGGTTGAGCGCACGGTGCGGGTCCTCATACCCGTCCAGGGATTTCGGACAGAGTTGGCATATTACACCCTCCTCTGTCTCGGGCGGCAACCCGACACGCTCCTCGTCCGTGAGTGGACGAGGCCGTGTGAAAGGCGTGTCGGCCGCCGCGCCGGCCGCCGCGGTGCGGCGTCCCTGCGGATCCCTGCCGTAGCGCGGGAGGAACATGTGTCCCTGACGGACTCCAGGGAGTTCGGGGCCCATTTCGGCCCGCAGCCTCTGGATAGAGGGCTGCTCCGAGGACGACCGTTTCTTCTTTTTGGCCGCCCCCGAACGATTCTCCGACCTGGTTTGTCGGGGCACACTCTTCCCGCGTGGGGGCGCGGCCCTCCGTTGCTGCGCAACGAAGGCCCGCGCTCCCGCTTCCAGTGCGGCGTCAGACAGGTGGACCCCGTCCTGCTCCGCGCGCTTCCGGAGGAGTTCTAAACGAAGATCTCCCTCCTTCGGCACGGGACGCCCTCTGTCCACTGGACTTGACCCCACCTCCGCAGCTCCGGTAGGTTTCTTAGTACCGGAGGAAGAGGAAGAGGAGGTTCCTTTCGGTGCCTGGATAGGCACCCGCTTACAGGAACCTCCCGCGCCTGGGCCGGATCCCGCGGAGGCGCCGCCCGCACCAGATCCCGAGGGATTAGGCGCCTTGGCGACTCCGGGTTTGGCGGAGGACCCTTTCTGGCCGCCCGGCTTGGGCGCCAGTGGCTTAGGCCCTCCGGACTTCGGTCCGGCTTGAGGCGAGGGGCCGCCGGACTTCTTTTTCCGGTGCGGCCGCTTCTTCTTCTTCTTCTTTAATGCCGGGCTGCCACCCGTGACGGAGAGCGGCGTGCTTTGCCCTCTCTGTCCGCAGTCCCTGGTCGGGTATAAGGACCCGCATGGTGCGCTCAAGCGGGATGGTAGGTATCCTTCCTATGACCACTTGAGCCGGCACATTGCGGGGTACCATTACCCCTGGGTGAAGTTGTTTGTCTGTCGACGGTGCTACTCTCGTGGCCCTAAGGACAAATATTTCCCCAGTTTGGAGGCCTTGAACAACCACCGCGCCGGTGCTCACTACGGTGAGGGACTTCACACCGGTGAGGACGAAGTTGGGCCTGTATTTAATTTTGGATACATTCCACCTTAACAACCGCTCCATTATCATAATGGATAGTCGGTTTCCTGCCGTAAGAAACCTTAATTACTATAACCGTAATTATAGTAATGGCTCACGGGGGATAACTACACCGAAGTGCGTCATCTTAAAGCGCCGCGGACGCCGGACGAGTCACGCGGACGAACCGCGGACATCAGTCCTCATCTGCGGACACTATCCCCGCGTCCAGAGCCAGTTCCCCAAATCCGTGGGAAGACGCTTCTCCCGTAGCGGACGTAAATCCCAACCTCAGTCTGGCCATATAAGAGGTTGTCCCGGGACCAGGGGCGTCCGGCCGAATCAGTAAATTCGTCCGGCCAGCGTAACCGTTGTACAGATTACGCCGGACAGCCGTCCACAAGGTGCGGACAGGCCATCCGCACGTCCCTGGCGCTAGAAACTACAGGAGGGCGGATGCGGAGCGGCGGCGTTACTACATGAAAGTCTCCGCGGACCTCAACTCCGAAGATGGCCACAAAGTAGCCACCCGCGGAGGTAAGTCGTGCGGACTCTCACGGAACGACCTAAAACCCGTCCGTAGTATGATAGACGGGTACCGCAGACGCATCCGCATGGGCGGAAGGTTATTCCCACCCATACCGGGCTGGCGCACGTGGTTTCCGGCGTGGCCGCCCGTCATCCGCAGGTACTGGAGGGAGTGGAGGTACCTGCGGATCGCCGTCATCTGGCTGATAGCTACCCAGTCCATCATCTGACGGGTCAGAGAGGTCCGGGAGGCCCACCATACGGCGCACACGCTCGTCCGGAGTCCGCGGATGCTGACCGGACGGATCCCATACGGGAGCATCATCCGGTTCCGCATCTTGAATTAGCGGATCCATGACCAGCGGGCCCTCGTACTTCTTCAGATTATCGATATGGACAACCAGAACCCTGTCCGGATCGGAATCCCTCCGGATCCGGTAGTCCACATCTGTCACCTGTTTCAGTACGGTAAACGGGCCTATCCACGGCTTAGCAAATTTATTGCCTTGCTTAAGCGGCGGATAATAGTAGCGCACCTTGTCGCCTTCCGCAAAAGCTGGCCTACCCTTGGCATGGGCGTCATAGCCTCGCTTCTGCCGGAGGGCAGACTTGTCCAGGCGCGCGCGCGCGAAATCATGGGCGTTCGCCAGGGCGCGGCGAATCCACTCCACGTATTCCGGACCGCACTGGGGTACCGCGCCGGTCTCTGCCGCAGTTGGATACATTATATCCACGGGCAAATTTAACTCCCGGCCGTACAACATCGCGTGCGGAGTAACTCCGGTCGAAGAGTGGACCGACGACCTGTACGCCATTAAGACATACGGGAGGTGGTCATCCCAATCATTCGCACGATCATTCACAAAGGCCGCCAGCATGTTGAGGACCGATCGATTAAAGCGTTCGACCTGGCCATCAGACTGGGGCCTGTAGGGGGTGGTCCGCACCTTGGTACTCCCTAGCATCTGTGCTAGGTTCCGGAACAGGTTGCTCTCAAATTGCGTGCCCTGATCCGAATGTACCTGTTTAGGTACCCCATGGTACACCACCCATCTATTCACCAATAACCGAGCTACCTCGTCCGCAGTCTGGCGGCGCAGTGGGTAGGCGTCGGTATACTTGGTAAAATAGTCGGATATCACCAGGATGTACCGGAAACCGCGCGGGGTGACCCGGTGGGTATCCAGTATATCCAAAGCTATCCGATCAAACGGCGCGCCCGCCTTAACCGTGGTTAAGGGGTGGCGGCCAGGAGTCGGGACTCCTTTGCGAGCTTGACACCGAGGGCAGGCTGCGCACCACCGTTGCACGTCCAAGCCGCTACCAGGCCAATGAAAGCGCTGTTGTAGCCTATGGACGGTCCTCCGGATTCCCAAGTGACCGGTCACCCGGAGGTCATGCAACTGGTGGAGTACTTCTTTCCGCAGCTCCGCCGGAAGCACCAACTGCCATATTGGAGGCAGTGGGGTCGGTGGCTCATAGCGCCGGTACAGGAGGCCATCCCTCAAGGAGAGTCGTTCCCACTGAGATACTAGAGACAAGGTCTCCTCCCTGTAGGTCTTTCACTCATCCTTCGAGGGCTTCTGGCCGGCCTCAAGGGCTGTGATTACCGGTGCCAGAGCTCTGTCAGCTCTCTGCGCCGCAGCTATCTGCGCCGGAGAGTAGCCACCCAAGTAATTAGGCTCCTCATCCGTCGCGTCCGGCTGCGCCGCAGCGGCCATCACCACAGGGGGCAAGGACCGCTCATACTCAGACTCTCCAGAGGACGAGGGTACCCACGAGGAGTACACCGCCGGACTCGAGGAAGACTCGCTGGAGCTGAGCCGCACCTCCGCTTCATATGCGGGACGCCCTCGCCGGTATCGGCGGGTCCGCGCGCGGAGATGAGCCCTAGACGCTCCGGCCGCCGTGTTGTTAGAGGGGGCGGCGGCCTGCGGTCTCCCCGGAACGTCCAATTCCGAGTCTGAGGACGAATCCGCGGCTTGCTGGAATGGTGCCATCCCTGCACAACCCGGATTCTTGCACTTATGACAACGGGACAGGCCGTCCGCGTTGCCGTGCAACTTACCAGCGCGATGCTCTATCTGCATGTCATACTCTTGGAGTTTGACGAGCCACCGCGCCACCAAGCCATCGGCCTCACTATAGTTGAGGAGCCATCTCAGCGAACTATGATCAGTCCGCAAGCGGAAATGGCGTCCCAACAAATAGTGCCGGAAGCGCTTGGTCATCGTAACCACCGCGAGCAACTCGCGATGAGTGGTACAGTAGTTCATTTGAGAGCGGCTCAAGGCCACACTCGCATAAGCTACTACCCGCTCTTGCCCATCCACGATCTGCGAGAGGACACCGCCGAGTGCGAAGTTACTCGCGTCAGTGTCCAGGATGAACTCGCAGTCCGGACGAGGGTGCCGCAGCACCGGGGCCACTACCAAGGCCTGCCGGAGTCCCGAGAAGGCGTTAGCCTGCTCGGCGGACCAAACAAAATCGGCGCCTTTTTCCGTGAGGATAGTAAGGGGACGCGCGATCTCCGCAAAGCCGCGAATAAACCTGCGGTGGTAGCTCGCGAAGCCCAAGAAGGACCTCACGTCCGCCACGTTACATGGCGGAGGCCATTTCTGTACGGCCGCCACCTTTGCGGGGTCCGGTCTCACTCCGGTGCCCGTTACCATGAAGCCCAAGTACAGGATTTCCTGCGCGAATAGTTCGCACTTACTTGGCTTCAATTTAAACCCTGCTCCGCGGATGCGATGGAGCACCATCTGAAGGTTGGTGAGGGTTTCCTCGAACGACCGGCCATACACGACGACATCGTCGATGTAGACCATACATCGCTTCCAGAGGAACCCTTTGAGTACCATCTCCATGAGGCGCTCGAACGTCGCTGGTGCGTTACAGAGCCCGAACGGCATTACCTTGAATTGGTAGAGTCCGTTCTTGGTAACGAAGGCAGTCTTCGCCCGATCACTCTCCTCCATCTCCACCTGCCAATACCCGGAGGCCAGATCCAGAGCACAGAAATAGTGCGACCCGGCCAGGGCATCGAAGGTGTCCTCAATGTGCGGGAGAGGATATGAGTCCTTCCGCGTGGCATCGTTGAGTTTCCGATAGTCCACGCAGAACCTCCACGAGCCGTCCTTCTTCTTCACCATAACCACCGGACTGGCCCAAGGGCTGTCACTGGGTTCGATGATGTCCAAGTCGAGCATCTTTTGCACCTCCTGGTCTATGACCTCTTGGTGCACTATTGCTGCCCGACGAAGACGCTGCTTGAGAGGACGCTCGTCCACGAGGTCGATGCGGTGCTTGGCGACGTCAGTCTTGCCAACCGCACCATCAGGACCCATGAACACATCCGCATACTGCCGCAGCAGTCTGCGGAGCGCTTGGCGCTGCTCTTCATCCAACCGGTCCTTCGGAACCCGAGATTCCAAATGGTCCGGTAGGGTGAACGGATCATCTCCGGCGGCCGCCGTCGCGCACGCAGCGCGGCAGACCGGATCGTCGGGGATGACACGACTCGAAGCCGCGGGAATAGCAGTAGCTGCTATGCATCCGCGCTTCAGTACAATCGGAGCATCCGTAGGATTCACCACGAGGATGGGCATCGCGCGGGGGTTGGACATGACCAGGGCCCCACCCAGCACGAGCCCAGTTCCTGCGGCGAAACTGCTCACGGGTTGCACTATACACGGACGACCATCGAGGGGCATGCGGGGACGCCGCGGCCTCGTCTCGATGATCATCTCACTCATCGGCGGCACTACTACAGTGCGCGAGGTCCGCATCTGGAATGAATGCATCGGGCCCGAGCGGAAGAGGAAGTGTGTGTCCTCTCCCATCCGGAACTCGCCAGCGCTAAAGTTGGCAATCACCCGGTGGACCCGTAGGAAATTCATCCCAATTATCCCGGCCGCTCCGATATCCGCCACGATCGCCTCTGTCAGATACACCTTGTCCCCAAGGGTAATAGGCAGATCGATGATGCCATGGATACGGATGCGGTTGTCTCCCGCTCCGTAGAGCTTGTACGGTCCGGGATCTCGCAACTCAAGGTTGCGGAGTGCGGGCTCCTTCCTAAACGTTCCGGCGGCCACGAGGGTCACCTCCGAGCCTGAGTCTATGAGGAACCGGACCGGCTCCCGTCCGAAGGACAGGGGCAGGTACCAGCAGGGGTCCCTCACCAGCGCGCAGGTCGGGCGATACCTTTCGCACGCGCTGGGCTCATCTACGGAGTCCTCGCCATCCGCCTCAGCCGCGGAGGAGCTAGACTGGTCTCCAAGGACTACTTCCGGAGAAGTCATATCCACTTGGGGTCCGTCCTGCTCATCAGCGGGTGGGGCGGCATCGTTTGCCACCGAACAACTATCCCCGGACGCAGTGTTGGTCGCCACCACGTCCGGATCTAGTTTCCCTGCCGCGGGTTCCGATTCTGCTGTCCCGGAGGACCAGACCGGAAGGAATTCCTCCGTTGCGGGCCAGGGAGAGCTCCCTGGTATCCGCGCGACCGCAGGCGTTCCAACAACTCTGGACACTTCAGCCAAAAGTGTCCCTGCTTTCCGCAGAAGTAGCAGGGACGGTTCTGAGCTGGTCCGGAGGTGAACGCGCAACATTCTGCGGCTCCCGGAGCTTCGAGCCCGGCGCAGTGCGCAATCATCTGCGCGGCGCCGAGGTCGTATTCCTCCATGTCGCACTCGTCCGAAGGCGAGCGCGGCGCGGCGACCGGTGCCGCATGTGCGGGCGCCCCTGTAGAGGGTGCCGGCGCACTAACCCACTGCTGGGTAGGTTCCCTGGCGGGTTCCCGGACGACCGGGTCCTGCCACGGGGTTACCTGCGATGCCTTGACCGGAGGAGGAGTCGCCACCTGCGCGGGTACAGCCGGGGCCGGAGCCGAGGCTGGAGGCAACTGTCTAGGACGGACAGCCATCTCAAGCGCAAGCGCGGAATCTATCGCCTCCTCCATCGATCGCTTTTCATGGGTGGCCAGCCCGTACGCTAGGTGGTAAGGCTGGCCATCGATGAACTGATCGATCAGCATCGTCTCAAACCGTCTGGAGTCCATGTCCGGAAAGGCTCTCCGGCCGAGTATGCGTAAGCTGTACGCATAGTCTGTCACGGACTCAGTCGGCTGGCGGATACGCGCCTTGAACTCTCGTTCAGACTGCCGCCGATTGGTCGTCGGCGGGAACAGCAGGCGAAGTTGACGAGCAACCTCGCCGAACGTCACTGTTCCTACCGGCAGACACGGCATCACGCGGAGAGCTTTCCCTTCCAGGCTCCCCGCGGAACGGTCGACGCGGTCGCCAACGTGGTGCCTCCGAGCCGCGGGGCAGGCGCGGGTCCCATTGCGGGGGCCACTGGCGCCTGCGGACTCGGCAGGACTTGGGGAGGGGCTACTGGCCCAGACATCCCCGGACTTAGGGTGACCGACGGGTCAACGCTCGAATGCAGCTGATTCCGCTTGAACAGTACAAGCGCCTCGGATATCAGCCACCTCTCCCTCTCCGTCAAAGGCCCCGAATTGCCTTGTGACAGCGGAGAAGGGGAGCGGTTCCGCCGGTCTGATCGTCCCTGATGGGGCGACCGGGCGCGGTCATAGCGCCCGAGGGGGGCCAGCTCGCCAAGTGCGTCGGTGAGCTGATCCACCACACTGCCCGGTGCGGACCGACCAGAACCCATGCCGGAGGCTCGCGAGGGAGTCCACCCGGCCGGGTGCGGCATCTGGTATGACTGGTCCGCTCGTCCAGAAGGACCCGCATGCATCGGCGCTCGATTCCGGACGCTCGAAGGCGTCTTATGGAAGGGTGCCGATTGCCACGGATCTGTTCTGGGCACGGGCGGGCGCGGCGTAGAGCCGTTGCCAGCTCCACCCACCGCGCCTAACACGTCAAGGTCCGGCCTTGACGGCAACTCCTGCTGCGGCCCCGCGGGGCTCGACCCTACGTCCGAAGACGGGGCCAGGGACGCCGGAGTCGTCTCCGCGGACGGGGTCTCGTCCACGGAGGTTTCCGCGCGTTCCTTCCGGCCACCGGAGTCGTCCGGAGACGTCTCACGGTGGCTGTCGCGCGACCGGGTGTGGTCCGCGACATTTCCACCCTTATCCCTCCCCTTGGGTTCATCGGCCTTATCTTTGGCCTTATTTTTCTCCTTGGTCATTCTTTGAGACGTCCTTGAGGAGCGGGCGATCCCCAGGGACTAAGGAGGCTACAACACTGTGACGGTAGGCTGCGATGGAACACTGTCGGACTGATCCTGGTCACGGCACCAATGTAAAGTTATTGACTACCGTCCGCTCTTCGGGATCCTCGAGGATAGTCCTCTCTCATCCGAGTCCTTGCGGACGCGCATCCGCTATTCCGGATCCTCGCGGCAGGGCCGCTCACCGGAGGTCGCGGCGGACACGGTAACTACTTCATCATTAACGGTAACCAGGTAACAGCCCACCCGACACTCCCAGGCCTACGGACACCGTTCAGAAACTGGTTCATCACCACGGTGTTAACTGGCGGGGCCTGGCGAGCCGCGGTCTGCCTCGGGGACGGAACCCCGTACAGTCCGACATGCTGGCCAGAGCCTCTGTCACATGTCCCGGGAAGGGAGAGAGCTGGCGATCCACAGGGCCGAAGGCCCCCGAGTCAGCAACTCGTCTCTCCCAGCCCGGGCCTCCCCACGGAAATCGTCCCCAGGGCTCTAGGAGCCCACTACTCAGACCCAGGGAACACAAAGCTCATGGCGAGCCTCGTGTGCGTCCTAGTCTCGATCTTGGACAATCTCCTCGAACGAGTCGCTTCCAGTGTATATATAATACACCAGAAACTGCAGGGCGCGCGCGAGGTTAAATCGATCCATTGTTATAGTTTACTGGAGCGTAAATTACAATACGTCGCCGTGGCAACGCACGCTCGAACGGAGCATGTCAAAACAAGGCCAAGTACAGAAAGGCCACATAAATGGCTTTTATGTTTACAATCACCTGCCGCGTGCTTAGGGCAAAATCGCCACACTATATTGGAGAAAAAGTTATTGAAATGTTCTGCTATAAGCGATTTATTGGCAACATATTCCTTGTCAATCAAAAAAGAGTTTGGCAATTGGGGTTTGCCATGGCTCTACCTAGTATGTTTTGTATGATTTTCCAGGTTTGTTTTGTATCTGCCTTATTGATTTCAAGAATGTCCCTATATTAATTTTGTGTTAGCACGCGTTTTATTTTATTATGTGTTTGTGAAATTCTTGTATTTCCCAATGCTGTTCCAACACACACATATGTATCATGGTTTACTTATTTATGAAAATGTATGGCTAATCACGAAAATGTCACCCGATTTTGACATTCATCGTCTGATCAGTCGCCAACAACGTATATATAGGTCTGTGGTCACTCATGCATAATGACTGATGATAAATATCAAACTATTGTCTATTGACAACTAATACATTCCGATATTCCGTGGAACTATTGTTGTACGCCAATACTTCATGTATCTGTTGGAATTTATCGGATTTCACCAGGACCCTCTCGCGTCTAGTGTTTATTTTACCATAATAACGTGAACTCTAACCATAAACGCGGAATTTGATTTTAACCAGCAATAACGCGGAACGGGTTGCCACCGTGGTGTATGTGTTCAGGAAGCCTTCCAATGACATTCTATATAACCACAGAAATCAATAACAATATCTGAGGGCAGGTACACAAACACAACATTTATTTATTGAAAAAGTTTCGCTGTATGAGTGGGAAAAATAATCTCCACTGAAAATGATCGCCGAACTATGGTGTCCGATGGCGGCTATCTCGCAACCTCGTACTTTCGGGGCGAGGTTGTGACACGAAGTTGCGAGACAGCGACGCGATTTTTTGCCTTGTCTTCTCATTGATTCGCGTCACTATTCGCAATCATTATGAACTATACTGTCCAAACATCCGTAGATTAACCGTCGCAGAAACGGAAATTAGCAATTACCGGATCATTTGTTGTTTGATATTGCTGTTTTGTAAGTTAAATATTGTGTACTAATGATATGTGATATAAATATCCATATCAAATCGAATCTGCTTGATCTATATATTTTTTACACAAAAATGATGTAAGTAAACTAAAAACATAGCCACGAAGCAGGGCACTATCCAAATGATGTGAATCAGTCCTCAAGAAGTCGTGGGCCTAGTTTAATCAACAATCCACTTGCTAAGCTGTTATATAAGAGAAGGATATAAATCACGGCGTGTGAATATTTCATTGATTTAGCTGTGATACTCAGGGACGAATCGTCTTTTGTTTTCGATCGTGTTTGGCACCTGCCATGCTGCACAGACACCGCACGCTACCACCACGCATGCTATCAAAGGCGTACTGTCCATGTTCACGCATGTCATTAATGTTTATTTACCAACCTCAACTTATCGAGAGATATCCAACTGACCAATCCTGTGCATTTTATGTACTTTGCTCTGGCACTGTGTCTCACAATATTTGCAAGTAGCACATTAATTACTTTTTTTCCAGGTAAAGCAATTAAAATATGCCATATCTAATTTTTATATGTTAACTTTTTTAGAGTTCCCTAGATCTGTTTTCACTTTCGTCTTCCAGTTGGAAAACTCTTCAACCACACTGGTCAATAGGGCTGGAAAGTCACGTGCCGTCATGGTATGATTTTGGTGACAAACAAACATACACCGTTTGTTTGTTTGTTTTTAGTTGAACTCCATGCATAAATCACATTAATCAGGTAACACAAAAGGTGTATGTTTGTTTGTCACCAAAATCACACGATGACATCACGTGACTTTCCAGCCCTATCGTGGCACCCGAACATGATTGAACGACGATTAAGTTCATATGATTGGAGACTCCCACCTTATTTTTGTCAAAACTACTCTGGTTTTATTTTACCTAATCCCCCACCCCAACTGAGTGGTAATTTAGACTGACTAACTAGATTTTTAGGCCTGACCCCGTTCACTGCCTTACTCGCATGTTTTTATGAGCATGTAGCATGTGACGCGCCGAATACAATCAATATCCTTTGTTTTGTAATTCAGGGTAATTTTCACGGTGAGTAGGCAGACAGTAGTCTAGCATGATTTCCGAACTCTAACTGATGCACTAAGAACTCTCGCCTGATTTTATGATGGATGCGGGGGAGGCGACCTCCACATGCACGCCCGATAATGCGAGATTTAAGCATTATTATGGGAAACCTACGGAGCCTCTGAGAGGACATGGAAGAATTTTTTTGACATTAGAGCGTTGGGGGCGAAGCCCCCAACCCTCTGCATGTCTATGTGCTGACTTTTTTATGGAGGTTTCATGCCAACCTATCGACGCTCGTTTTGGCATGTAAACGTTTAGACACCTACTTCAAATGAGGATTTTCTTCGTCCTTGATATGAAATCTCTCGATTTGATGGGAAACTTGGTCTATTCCACAGATATACCAGGCATGAATCGATGTGTTAGGTGTCATTAATGTCATTAATTCCCTCGCGATATTATTGCGTTCCCTCGCATTCCGGATCGCGTTCCCTCGCGATCTTGTAGAATAACCTCAGAAGTCATTGGCGTCAGCAAAATGCGAGGGAACGCGATCCGGAATGCGAGGGAACGCAATAAGATCACGAGGGAACGCGATCCGGAATGCGAGGGAACGCGATAATATTGCGAGGGAACGCAATATTATTGCGAGGGAACGCAATAACCATATGTCAAAAAATATTTCTTCCATGTCCTTTCAGCGGCTCCGTAGAAACCAACCATACCACGTAACATTCAAGGAACTCAGGTTGATAGGGACGAATTTTCGGTAAATTCAAACAACGTCTTGTGTGCGAAATGCCCCACACAACAATAACTGTTGATCAAATGAAGTAGTCGCCGAGTGGAATATTGGGTTGTATTTCTGTCGTGGTCGTTTATTCACACGGTACATGGCAATCTACACAGTTATACTAACATGTTCCAATGTAATTTTAACTCTTGCAGCAAAAGATTATCCCTATTTTTCAAATATTACCATTTTTATGATTTATGCATATTAACACACTCTTGCATGATTGGCAAAAACCTAGCATCTCACTCTTGCATGATTAGACATGATCATGATGATTGAACCTTTGTGGACCGAGACGGAGATCTACATGTACCAGTGTCCCATGAGGGTGGCACGTGTATGATAAAACTATCCTGGGAAATTTCATGGTGTGCCTAACTGCCTATCACAATCTTGAGCATGCTAATAGCGTTAAATGCCACCCTAGAACGTCCGATGAACGCCCCCAATGTGCTTTTGAATAAACTATGGTTCAATACTTGTGTTTGTGCAGGATATATTCCTGAAGTATCTTAGTTTTATTAATTCAATTCACTTCAATTCAATTTATAGGCAGCGTTATATAAGACATATGACATGATCATGAGTGGAAATGAAAGTAAACAGATGCACGGGGGGTAGGCAGACAGTAGTCTTGTATGATTTCCGAACTCTAACTGATGCATTAAGAACTCTTGCATGATTTTATGATGGATGCGGAGGTGGGGACCTCCACAAAACACCTAATAATACGAGAATTAGGTAATATTATGAGTAACCAACTATATCACGGAACATTTAAGTAACTCATATTGATAGGGACGAATTTTCGGTAAAATTAACGTTCTGTGTTCGAAATGTCACACACTGCAATGAAGATTGATCAAAAGAAATAGCCGCCGAGTGAAATAATGGGTTGTATTTCTGTCGTCGTCGTTTATTTACAAGGTACATGACAATCTACACAGCCATACAGACAAGTTCTATTGTACTTTCAACTCTTGCAACAAAATACTATCTATAGTCATCACATAACATTTTAAATTATTTATGCATATTTACACACTCTAACATGATTGGCAAAAACCTAGCATCTCACTCTTGCATGATTCGTCATGATCGAAGCTTTGCAGACCGAGACAGAGATCTCTGTGATGGAGGCACGTGTTGTAAATACAAATGGTGCATCCTTAGTTATGCTTGAATGAATCGTTACACCAGATAACTATCCGATAATTCATTCATTCAGATAGCAGATGGTTTCTCTGTCACTGGAACCCAAAAAGCTCGCCCGAGAAGAGGCCGTCGGCTCTGTATGGAAATTTGTCAGTAGCCCATACTAAAAAACAAAATTGGGGGTCACCTCGTGGACGAAATTCCGCGACTGTTTTTTTCCCCCATAAACATTCTCTAGCTGCACTGCCGTCTGGTCTCGTGGATTTATACTAGATCATATCAAATTATGGCTTTGCAACTCGAGTTACCTATTTTATTACCGGAAACTCCCGTAAACTGGCCCGTCCGTTAATTTGCCCATGAGTGTATTTACTGATTTTTTTTCGAAAATATATATTTGTTATTTTTAGCTTACCGGCCATATAGGGAATGATATATGCCAAATATTCTGATGACCTTGCCTTTGACCTCATTTTCAAGGTCAGACCACGAAAATGGCTAGTATCTTGTTTATTATTTACTTTACAGCTTAAGAATCAATTGTTGAATTTTGTCGTGACCTTGAGTATGACCCTTGACCTCATTTTCAAGGTAAGATCACAAATATCTCGCTAATATCTCGCTTATTATTTACTTTACAGATTGGGAATTAATTATGAACATGTACATGTATATGGAATGATCTTGCGACGAATGAATGAATATATTCTTGCGACCTCGAATTTGATCTTTGACCATACTTTCAAGGTCCCTGAACAAATTGGCTAAGATCTACAACATATATTGTCCGGTAACCTTCCTTAGCCCTTGGAATAAATTTTATAAACATATATCACGATGAAATAACTACCAGTATTCAAATCTGGAAGTGAACATAATGCATTAATTAGGCCCTACTAAGATTTGGGTGACGACAACACCTGGCAAACTCAGTTGTATGCTACCTGATGTGCCTCCACCCTGGAGTGAGGTTCACCCCAGATCATTGAGAAAAGACATCTGTAAAATAAGTTTAATTAACAGCCACATAAGTTCTGGGGGGAAAAACATGGCATACCACGTTTTATTTGGGAGAGATCATGCAAGAGTGGGGAGGTACATCATGCAAGAGTTCGGATTTGTTTTTTATTGATTAGCATTGCTAATCTTCGTCTTCACAGTAATTTCGATGTGCCATCGTTTAAAATTAACCATTTGCACGTCCAGAGACGATTGGTCAGATAACTGAAGTATATTTCGTGAACTATTCCATAAAATATATATTTTGACCCTGTTTGATCCCACTTTCACGCAACTGTGTGCACAACTGTGTGATACTAAAGATATGTATGAATCTTCCCCATTGATAATAAGATAGTCTAATATGTCTAATGTTCCGTGCAAATCACATAAATGTAAAAACCTTTTCTGATTCCATGCAATTCAGATTTTCCTTCACCTGCCATGTGCGTTTTGTTTATGCAAGAGTTCTTAGGGATCAGTTAGAGTTCGGAAATCATGCAAGAGTACTGTCTGCCTACCCACCGTGAAGCTATATTTCTTATTCACTCGGGTCCATGTCATCAAATATCAGACAATGTCTTTGCTAATTATGGCCATAACGACTTTGGACATACAAGCAGGGTTTACATATTCGCTGCGGCCTGGTACGAGTATATTTGACGTTATAATCTCAGAATTTGCCTTGTGGTCGGTAATTAGGGCTCACTGTTCCTTTTCCTTTCAGCTTAGGCTGGAGAGAGAAAGAAACGTTGTCCGGAAATATATTTATTGGCTTCCCATATTGCAAGATTAACAAGTG
Organism: Terebella lapidaria; assembly: GCA_949152475.1. NCBI lineage: Eukaryota > Metazoa > Annelida > Polychaeta > Terebellida > Terebellidae > Terebella > Terebella lapidaria. The sequence continues at coordinate 1,239,914 of OX424568.1, read as the reverse complement.
TTGTATTATCGAATACATTAACGCCGCGGAAGCAGCGGAGCCGGCATAGAGAAAGCCGGCTGCACGGGCGGATGAGGCAGGCCCGGCGGCGCTTGCAGGGGCTTTTGCGGTGAGCCCTGCAATCCGGGTCCTGACGGAGCCATCACGACGGAGGCCGGTAGAGATGTCGCGCCGAGATCTGCAATGGCGCGGAACATCTCTACCGTATCGCGGGTGCGCTGTGGACCGGCCGTCCGTTCTCCTCACACCTGGACTAGGTATGGGTAGATGGCCAGCTCCAAAGCGGCATCTGGCGCCGGAGAGCCGCCTGGTTCAGGGCGGACGACTCGGGGTCATCGACGCCCTGGAGTAGGCGAGTCCGAGCGGCCTCGGCTTCGTCAAGACGACGCCATAGCTGCTCATTCTCAGCCTCCAGGTGCTCCATCCGTGCGGCTACCTCTGGGGCGGGGGCGGACGCCCCGGACTGCTCGGCAAGAGCGGCGGTCCGACCCTGGTCGAACGCGCGCCGCTCAATGACGGCCGACAAAGCCCGGTAGCTCTCTAGGCTCCGCCGGGTGCCTTCCATGAGGCCCTGGTCGTATGCGAGATCGCATGCGACATGGGAGGCCTCGGCGCGGCACCGGCTGAACCGATCCAGAGAGCTGTCCATCTCCGCCACAAGGTACTCCGCCGCTCGGGTGAGTCGACCACGCTGGGGGTGATCCCAGGGGTGCTCCTCCCGAGCGCGGACCAACGCGGCTACACCTGCGGACCCCAAGTCACGAATGGCTCGGGGCACTGGCAGGTTCACCAACGCCGGGTCACCGGGGATCCGGTCCATACCATCGCGACGATGGCCGACCGCCTGGCCTACAGACTCGCGAAAAGTCTCGTAGACGCTGGCGGTCGTGGGACCGAGCCTCCGGCGTACGTCCGCCGTGGCGTCGAGGGGGTCCAAGTCCAGGGAGGCGGTGCTTTGCCATCCCACGGACGTCCCCTCAACTACCAACGAGGACGCGGACGTCGACCTCAAGAGAGGTACCGCACGTCCGCTACTGCTCGCAACCGAGGGAGTTACGCGTGGGGTCCTTGGCGGGACCACCGACGCGGTACTCGAGGAGGCGGAGGTGTCTGCCACCACCCGTCCCTCAGACGGACCCGCGGGTACCGTCACCTCGAGCAAGCCCGGGTAATCCTCCTGAGTCAGCGCACCCGGAGACTGCAGGGGCGTCGTCCCGGCCGGAGTCTTTCCGGCGGACGAACTCTTCCCCTGAGTCTTTGGCTGGGGGCGCGGCTTAGGAGAAGCCACTCGTGTCTTGGCCGCGATCTGCGGCATCTCCGACACGACCATGGTCACCCGGTGCCGTTCTTCACCTGCCTGGGTCACCGGCGGTTGACGGACAGCCTCTGCTGCTGTCCGGGCGGCTTCCGCCGCCTGGTACTCCGCCGGGGTCTGGCCCATTGACGCCGTCAGGACCAGACTCCGCAGGTGCGGACACCGAGGAGTTCTCGGCGGAACCGGTGTCCGGACGGCTACGGCCATCCGGACGGGTTTCCGCACAAGTACTCTCATCCGGACCCAAAGACGCAAGCATCTCCGGGTGCGGATGCAACTCAATATCCACACCAACGAGTTCCGCACCACTGCAGTCCATCACCTCTTCCATACGAGGAAAAGGCGACGGATCCAAGAGCTGCTCGGCGCCTGGCGTGGCCGAGTCACTCTCTGCGGGGCGGTCCTCCGCGACCTCGCTCTCGGACTCGGTTCCTGTGTAAGAACCAGAGCCAGAGCTGGATTCCGCAGAACCCATATCTTCGCCTTCGGAGACATGTTCATTGTCCACATCCTCAGGCCTAGCTAGGGGTCTCGAGTACACACTAGTGCGCTCTAGAGACCCCTCCTCCCTTCCCACATCATCACCCCAGCCGTCACTTGACTCAGACATCAAGCGTCCTAATCGCTATAAACACTGGGAGTCAGATCCGCAGATCCGTCTCTACCAGTGCCGAGCGCTTGAATGACCAGTAAGTGTCGAGTTACATCGATTATAGGCATCAAGTGTTGGCAGTTATACTGCACACGCATCGTATGACGCGTTCCCGTGGAAACGTCTGTTCACTGCATCTACCCGATCGACAGACAAAAGGACGTTTTACACTACCGCATTCACATACACGCATCTCCCCCCCGGTGACTCCTATCGTGCCATGTATACGGGTGGCTTGTATACACAAGCCATCCCGGGGGAACCCGCTAAAATACTACAGTAATTAACAGCGGTCATTAGCAATAGCTTTCGCACTGGCGATCAATGACGTGAAGTTAATACACGCCATTTTTGAAGTTAATCACCCTCGCAGGTTAAAGATTGTATACAATGTATCAAAAAGCCAAACTACTTGTGGGTGTTACGATTATGTCACCCTATCAGCAGCGATAAATAAAAACCGCTCAAGCAGCAATGAAAATAAATCCACCACCGCTTGCACGCTTTTCATAGATCACGGCATACAGCCTTCGATACAATGTACACAATCTCCTACACCCCTCTTGCGAAAGCAGAAATCTCCCGATTTCTTACTCTCTATTGCACCAAGGACAAGAGATATATCACTAAACTTTCTCATATATTGGATAAATGAGTAAGAATAGCATTTCCACGGGAACACGCACACACTTGTGGCTTATAATCCTCCCATAAATAATAAATGAGATGGAAAATAAACAAAATCACTCCCCATAGCCGCTGGCACGCTTACAGGGCGATCGGACATACCCATGACGTCCGGACAGACAATCGGGCGCCCTATGGGCGTTTGCAAAGCGCCCACTAGCAACCCCGACGTACTGCCCGGCCGCGGAGCGGTGTCCGGTCCAGCCCAGAGCCTCCTCAAACGACTACCGGAGTGCGGAGCCAATAGATTAGACGCGGAGCCGGCATGGTCCATAACCTCAATGGTTAGGGGGCGAACCCTTCATACCGGCGCCCAATCTAGAGGCGCCCGAAGATGGTGAAAGCAATAGCCGGCAGACGTCCGGAGCTGGCCGCGGACGGAGTCCAGGCCGGACGCCTACCATAGTACGGCGTATTGCCCTTATCCAGTGAATATGAAATTGGAATTAAAAGCCACCACAAGTGTTGCGCATGTAATATACGACCCCCTTCTTAGAAGGAGGCCGGGGTTCCGGTCATTCCGGCCGGACCGCATATTGTAAGGTACGATCCGGATGAGAACGAGCGTCACCCGCTGCCGCAGCTGGTCCGCACACGCGGACTTAACAACCGCTCCATTATCATAATGGATAGTCGGTTTCCTGCCGTAAGAAACCTTAATTACTATAACCGTAATTATAGTAATGGCTCACGGGGGATAACTACACCGAAGTGCGTCATCTTAAAGCGCCGCGGACGCCGGACGAGTCACGCGGACGAACCGCGGACATCAGTCCTCACGTGCGGACACTATCCCCGCGTCCAGAGCCAGTTCCCCAAATCCGTGGGAAGGCGCTTCTCCCGTAGCGGACGTAAATCCCAACCTCAGTCTGGCCATATAAGAGGTTGTCCCGGGACCAGGGGCGTCCGGCCGGATCAGTAAATTCGTCCGGCCAGCGTAACCGTTGTACAGATTACGCCGGACAGCCGTCCACAATGTGCGGACAGGCCATCCGCACGTCCCTGGTGCTGGAAACTACAGGAGGGCGGATGCGGAGGTGCGGCGTTACGACATGAAAGTCTCCGCGGACCTCAACTCCGAAGATAGCCACAAAGTAGCCACCCGCGGAGGTAAGTCGTGCGGACTCTCACGGAACGACCTAAAACCCGTCCGTAGTATGATAGACGGGTACCGCAGACGCATCCGCATGGGCGGAAGGTTATTCCCACCCATACCGGGCTGGCGCACGTGGTTTCCGGCGTGGCCGCCCGTCATCCGCAGGTACTGGAGGGAGTGGGGGTACCTGCGGATCGCCGTCATCTGGCTGATAGCCACCCAGTCCATCATCTGACGGGTCAGAGGGGTCCGGGAGGCCCACCATACGGCGCACACGCTCGTCCGGAGTCCGCGGATGCTGACCAGACGGATCTTACACGGGAGCATCATCCGGTTCCGCATCTTGAACGAGCGGATCCATGACAAGCGGGCCCTCGTACTTCTTCAGATTATCGATATGGACAACCAGAACCCTGTCCGGATCGGAATCCCTCCGGATCCGGTAGTCCACATCTGTCACCTGTTTCAGTACCGTAAACGGGCCTATCCATGGCTTAGCAAATTTATTGCCTTGCTTAAGCGGCGGATAATAGTAGCGCACCTTGTCGCCTTCCGCAAAAGCTGGCCTACCCTTAGCATGGGCGTCATAGCTTCGCTTCTGCCGGATGGCAGACTTGTCCAGGCGCGCGCGCGCGAAATCATGGGCGTTCGCCAGGGCACGGCGAATCCACTCCACGTACTCCGGACCGCACTGGGGTACTGCGCCGGTCTCTGCCGCAGTTGGATACATAATATCCACGGGCAAATTTAGCTCCCGGCCGTACAACATCACGTGCGGAGTAAATCCGGTCGAAGAGTGGACCGACGACCTGTACGCCATTAAGACATACGGGAGGTGGTCATCCCAATCATTCGCACGATCATTCACAAAGGCCGCCAGCATGTTGAGGACCGATCGATTAAAGCGTTCGACCTGGCTGGGGCCTGTAGGGGGTGGTCCGCACCTTGGTACTGCCTAGCATCTGTGCTAGGTTTCGGAACAGGTTGCTCTCAAATTGCGTGCCCTGATCCGAATGTACCTGTTTAGGTACCCCATGGTACACCACCCATCTATTTACCAACAACCGAGCTACCTCGTCCGCAGTCTGGCGGCGCAGTGGGTAGGCGTCGGTATACTTGGTAAAATAGTCGGAAATCACCAGGATGTACCGGAAACCGCGCGGGGTGACCCGGTGGGTATCCAGTATATCCAAAGCTATCCGATCGAACGGCGCGCCCGCCTTAACCGTGGTTAAGGGGTGGCGGCCAGGAGTCGGAACTCCCTTACGAGCTTGACACCGAGGGCAGGCTGCGCACCACCGTTGCACGTCCAAGCCGCTACCAGGCCAATGAAAGCGCTGTTGTAGCCTATGGACGGTCCTCCGGATTCCCAAGTGACCGGTCACCCGGAGGTCATGCAACTGGTGGAGTACTTCTTTCCGCAGCTCCGCCGGAAGCACCAACTGCCATATGGGAGGCAGTGGAGTCGGTGGCTCATAGCGCCGGTACAAGAGGCCATCCCTCAAGGAGAGTCTTTCCCACTGGGATACTAGAGACAAAGTCTCCTCCCTGTAGGTCTTCCGCTCATCCTTCGAGGGCTTCTGGCCGGCCTCAAGGGCTGTGATTACCAGTGCCAGAGCTCTGTCAGCTCTCTGCGCCGCAGCTATCTGCGCCGGAGAGTAGCCACCTAAGTAATTAGGCTCCTCATCCGTCGCGTCCGGCTGCGCCGCAGCGGCCATCACCACAGGGGGCAAGGACCGCTCATACTCAGACTCTCCAGAGGACGAGGGTACCCACGAGGAGTACACCGCCGGACTCGAGGAGGACTCGCTGGAGCTGAGCCGCACCTCCGCTTCGTATGCGGGACGCCCTCGCCGATAACGTCGGGTCCGCGCGCGGAGATTAGCCCTAGACGCTCCGGCCGCCGTGTTGTTAGAGAGGGCGGCGGCCTGCGGTCTCCCCGGAACGTCCAATTCCGAGTCTGAGGACGAATCCGCGGCTTGCTGGAATGGCGCCATTCCTGCACAACCCGGATTCTTGCACTTATGACAACGGGACAGGCCGTCCGCGTTGCCGTGCAACTTACCGGCGCGATGCTCTATCTGCATGTCATACTCTTGGAGTTTGACGAGCCACCGCGCCACCAAGCCATCGGCCTCACTATAGTTGAGGAGCCATCTCAGCGAACTATGATCAGTCCGCAAGCGGAAATGGTGTCCCAACAAATAGTGCCGGAAACGCTTGGTCATCGTAACCACCGCGAGCAACTCGGGAATAGCAGTAGCTGCTATGCATCCGCGCTTCAGTACAATCGGAGCATCCGTAGGATTCACCACGATAATGGGCATCGCGCGGGGGTTGGACATGACCAGGGCCCCACCCAGCACGAGCCCAGTTCCTGCGGCGAAACTGCTCACGGGTTGCACTATACACGGTCGACCATCGAGGGGCATGCGGGGACGACGCGGCCTCGCCTCAATGATCATCTCACTCATCGGTGGCACTACTACAGTGCGCGATGCCCGCATTTGGAATGAATGCATCGGGCCCGAGCGGAAGAGGAAGTGTGTGTCCTCTCCCATCCGGAATTCGCCAGCACTAAAGTTGGCGGTCACCCGGTGGACCCGTAGAAAGTTCATCCCAATAATCCCGGCCGCTCCGATATCCGCCACGATCGCCTCTGTCAGATACACCTTGTCCCCAAGGGTAATAGGCAGATCGATGATGCCATGGATACGGATGCGGTTGTCTCCCGCTCCGTAGAGCTTATACGGTCCGGGATCCCGCAACTCGAGGTTGCGGAGCGCGGGCTCTTTCCTAAACGTTCCAGCGGCCACGAGGGTCACCTCCGAGCCTGAGTCCACGAGGAACCGGACCGGCTCCCGTCCAAAGGACAGGGGCAGGTACCAGCAAGGGTCCCTCACCAGTGCGCAGGTAGGACGATACCTTTCACACGCGCCGGGCTCATCTACGGAGTCCTCGCCATCCGCCTCAGCCGCGGAGGAGCTAGACTGATCTCCAAGGACTACTTCCGGAGAAGTCATATCTACTTGGGGTTCGTCCTGCTCATCAGCGGGTGGGGCGGCATCGTTTGCCACCGAACAACTATCCCCGGACGTAGTGTTGGTCGCCACCACGTCCGGATCTAGTTTCCCTGTCGCGGGTTCCGGTTCTGCTGTCCCGGAGGACCAGACCGGAAGGAACTCCTCCGTTGCGGGCCAGGGAGGGCTCCCTGGTATCCGCGCGACCACAGGTGTTCCAACAACTCCGGACACTTCAGCCAAAAGTGTCCCTGCTTTCCGCAGAAGTAGCAGGGACGGTTCTGAGCTGGTCCAGAGGTGAACGCGCAACATTCTGCGGGTCCCGGAGCTTCGATCCCGGCGCAGTGCGCAATCATCTGCGCGGCGCCGAGGTCGTATTCCTCAATGTCGCACTCGTCCGAGGACGAGCACGGCGCGGCGACTGGTGCCGCATGTGCGGGCGCCCCTGTAGAGGGTGCCGGCGCACTAACCCACTGCTGGGTAGGTTCCCTGGCGGGTTCCCGGACGACCGGGTCCTGCCACGGGGTTACCTGCGATGCCTTGACCGGAGGAGGAGTCGCCGCCTGCGCGGGTACAGCCGAGGCCGGAGCCGGGGCTGGAGGCAACTGTCTAGGGCGGACAGCCACCTCAAGCGCAAGCGCGGAGTCTATTGCCTCCTCCATCGATCGCTTTTCATGGGTGGCCAGCCCGTACGCTAGGTGGTAAGGCTGGCCATCGATGAACTGATCGATCAGCATTGTCTCAAACCGTCTGGAGTCCATGTCCGGAAAAGCTCTCCGGCCGAGTATGCGTAGGTTGAACGCATAGTCTGTCACGGACTCAGTCGGCTGGCGGGTACGCGCCTTGAACTCTCGTTCAGACTGCCGCCGATTGGTCGTCGGCGTGAACAGCAGGCGAAGTTGACGAGCAACCTCGCCGAACGTCACTGTTCCCACCGGCAGACACGGCATCACGCGGAGAGCTTTTCCTTCCAATCTCCCGGCGAGGACGTGTCCAGCTTCATGCTGGGACCATCCTTCGTACACGGCGGTACGCCATACCTGGAGCAAGTAGTCCTCCAAGTCGGCGTTATCCCCGTTGAACCGTTTCCGCCACGAAGAGTGGTCGGGCCCGTCATCGCGTTTGCTACGCGCCCGACGTGCGGTCCCGGCTCCGGGGTCGTCCGTGTACAGCGGCAAGTTCCGCGCGCTTCCCGCGCCTGCGGCGGAGTCTGCCGGAGCAAACATCGACGCCGCGGACATAGGAGCAGGGAAGCTCACGTTTGCCGCCGGGGTCATTCCCGCTAAAAACCCACTCTGGCTAGGTGCGGGCGGGGCTCCCATCGAACCTACTGGGTAGGCTCCAGAAGGGGCGGCAAAGCTTGGGGCCGAAGCCGCCTGTTGCCACTGCCCGTCCGACACACTGTACGTGCCAGGGTAAGTCGGCCACGCGGCTTGCGCTCCAACCGTCGGAACGGTCGACGCGGTCGCCAACGTGGTGCCTCCGAGCCGCGGGGCAGGCGCGGGTCCCATTGCGGGGGCCACTGGCGCCTGCGGACTCGGCAGGACTTGGGGAGGGGCTACTGGCCCAGATATCCCCGGACTAAGAATAACCGACGGGTCAACGCTCGGAGGCGGCTGATTCCGCTTGAACAGTACAAGCGCCTCGGATATCAGCCACCTCTCCATCTCCGTCAAAGGCCCCGAGTTGCCTTGTGACAGCGGAGAGGGGGAGCGGTTCCGCCGGTCTGATCGTCCCTGATGGGGCGACCGGGCGCGGTCATAGCGCCCTAAAGGAGCCAGCTCACTCAGCGTGTGGGTGAGCTGGTCCATCCCGCCTGACGCGGACTGTCTGGATTCCCGGCCGGGAGCCCTTGCAGTAGCTCTTCCGGCTGGAGGTGGCATCCAGAACTGCTGGTCCGCTTGCCCGGAGGTACTCGGGCCGGCTACCACTCGATCCCGGACATCCGGAGATGTCCCCTGAGAGAGCGGCGCCTGCCACGACTGCCGTCCGGACTTAGGCGGGCGCGGGGTAGCGCCGTTGCCAGCTCCACCTACCGCGCCTACCGGATCAGGGCCAGGCCCTGATAGCAACTCCTGTTGCTGCCCCTCAGGGCGCGACTCGTCGTCCGGAGACGGAGCCAGGGACGCCGGAGTCGACTCCGCGGACGGGGTCTTGTCCACGGAGGTCTCCGCACGTTCCTTCCCACCGCCGGAGTCATCCGAAGAATTCTCACGGCGGCCGTCGCTGGACCGGGTATTGTCCATGACGTTTCCACCCGTTTCCCTCCCCTTGGGTTCATCGGCCTTATTTTTGGCCTTATCTCTTTCTTTCGTCATTTTTTTCTAAGATGTCCTTGAGGAGCGGGCGATCCCCAGGGACGAAGGAGGCTACAACGCTGTGACAGTAGGCTGCGATGGAACACTGTCGGACTGATCCTGGTCACGGCACCAATGTAAAGTTATTGACTACCGTCCGCTCTTCGGGATCCTCGAGGATAGTCCTCTCTCATCCGAGTCCTTGCGGACGCGCATCCGCTATTCCGGATCCTTGCGGCGGGGCCGCTCACCGGAGGTCGCGGCGGACACGGTAACTACTTCAGCATTAACGGTAACCAGGTAACAGCCCACCCGACACTCCCAGGCCTACGGACACCGTTCAGAAACTAGTTCATCCCTACGGTGTTAACTGGCGGGGCCTGGCGAGCCGCGGTCTGCCTCGGGGACGGAACCCCGTACAGTCCGACATGCTGGCCAGAGCCTCTGTCACACGTCCCGGGAAGGGAGAGAACTGGCGATCCACAGGGCGTACGCCCCCGAGTCAGCAACTTGTCTCTCCCAGCCCGGGCCTCCCCATGGAAATCGTCCCCAGGGCTCTAGGAGCCCACTACTCAGACCCAGGGAACACAAAGCTCATGGCGAGCCTCGTGTGCGTCCTAGTCTCGATCTCTCGGACAATCTCCTCGATCGAGTCGCTTCCAGTGTATATATAATACACCAGAAACTGTAGGGCGCACGCGAGGTTTAATCGATCCATTGTTATAGTTTACTGGAGCGTAAATTACAATGCGTCGCCGTGGCAACGCACGCTCGAACGGAGCGTGTCAAAACAAGGCCAAGTACGCAAAGGCCACATAAATGGCATTTATGTTTACAATCACCTGCCGCGTGCTTAGGGCAAAATCGCCACATAAGTATAATACATGAATGCATTCCGCACATGCCATACAGATATCGGAGAATATGACTGGATATTGACCAAATCTCACACAGCGTTACCATTTTAAACAGTTACCTTTCCATCTTTAGCCAACATGCAAGAGATTTCAATATAGTATTCTTTCAAAAACTCTACAGTGCGCTGTTTACACCTCAGTATGCGTATATTGCTTTATTTGCAGAACGGATATATAGTATTTCGTATTCATGAGGCTGCAATACCTTCTTGGAAGCAGGCCCTGTGTGTAAATAATAAAATGGCTTTAACTTTATGAAGTACTCCCAGATCCAGATCTTGCGTAAGAGCTCATTAATAGTAATTATATTTCCGGGAGCTTCTTGATGCTATCAGTCTCTTCAACTGAACTACAGATGAATACAAAAGCGTCTTCATTGGTACATTTAATCCTTGCTGGCCGATTGTCAATTGGTTGAGCGCCAGTTCCAGTGACGATATCCTAAGGGAATCAATAATGCATCTGCAGTTTTGGGGTTTAATCTTCACTTTTGAAAATAAAAAAATGACACTGAAAGCCTACATTTTAAAGCTGCTGCCTTCGAATGTATGCAATATTCTTTCCAAAACCAATTTTTTTGTTAAACACATCTAATGTAATATAAGAAAAGGTGTGGTCAATGATTTTGACGATACAGTCCGTCCGAGTTGTCTTTTCATCCGTTTTCGTGCCCATTTTCGTAAATAAACAAACGAAGTGTACCCATCAAACCCAAATGAAAACAAATGCTCAAATCGAGCTTAGAAATCCACATCGAGTACATTTTCCAGTTCGTATGTGCATATATAGTGTAGTTATGAGAAAATAATCTGTGATATACCATGATGTGAGTGGAACTGTCAGTCTATCTCGCACTTCTGTGCTTTGTTTACATCTGCGTGTGATGGATACAGTTCCTGTATTTACGCGAGAACCACCTGTTCAAATGAGCAAAATTTCCCTGAGGACTGGTTATTTTCATTACATTTGATGTGAATATGTTTCATTCAGTTAGTTTAGCATGTGTATTATGGAATCTAGTTTTCAAAAAATATTGACTGGTTTCGAAGTCAGCTGCTTTAATATCCCACATAGCATTAGATAAACATTTGCCAAAAACTAGGTAGAACTAATTTCATGTCTACAAATGTACATGAGTCTTAGTGGTGTAAAGAATAACTCTTTTTCTTATTGATAATACATCAGAAACATACCATTAGGAACTTGTGTTCTCTCCTGAAGACCTTTGATGAATATGTATATTTCATGAGGTGCCTTGTTGAATTGGAGGAAGTCATTCAATATGTCACATTATGGAGAATAATTATGCGACCATTTGAACGCAATTTTCATGTCATATGCGTGTCATGTATGTATATTTTTAAATAAAAAGTATTGTTATGGAATTACTCTTTTATTCATGTCAAGTTTTCTGTATATGCCCACTATTGCGCACGATATCAGTTGAGCTATAGAAACTTCACAGGGGCACGTTTTATAGCCATTAATAACACAGGACATATAACTCTTCACAGTGCCGTATGTCCTTTTATCACATGCTATGAATTTATCTTAAACTACAAACAGTAGGAACACACAGTGATTTCCGACAGTGTGGTAACCTTTGCCGGAAACATCATGTTTGCACTATTTTTTTTCTTCACATTTTGCTTCACATTTCACATATTCACATGATTTGAAGGAACAATGAAATCACGAGTGTTCTATGACGTGACAATGAAACATCACGCGATTAAACCTTAGCAACATATAACCATGCAGAAAACGTACAACCACCGTGACGTCATAATACAAAGTATTTGACGACCAGATGATCTGCATTGTTTATACTGTTTCCTAGCAACGCACATGTTTACGGGTCTTCGATCTGCTCAGTACAAGGGTCCTTGGGATTGTAAGAAGTTCTTGCAAACTTTTGGTACAATTTCACTCTAATGTACATGGCTTGGGTTTTCAAATATTTCAGAATCATAAATTCATAGCATGTGATAAAAACAAAACCTGTTTCGTGTGTTTTCCAGCACACGGGAAAGATCTCGTTTGACCTGGCGGAAGAACATCAGAAAGCACTCGACCTTCGGTCTCGTGCTCTCTTGTATTCTTCCGCCAGTTCAAACTCGATCTTTCCCGTGTGCTGGAAAACACACTCACCTAGTTTTGTCATTGTATTGGATAACTGTGAACATTCATTGTAGCCGAGTGGCCAAAGTCAGATATATGCCATATTTAACGAGTTTAATGGAACTGAGCGTTACATGGATAAACAATATACCATTTGAAAGGTAGAAACCCACTCTTTCCCGTGATGCCTGCTGTGGAGCAATACGAGTGTGACTTTTTCTGTAATTTGGCCGTTTCCATGGCAACCACTAGATATTATACAAATTACATTAAAAGAATGATTTGGCCCTAGTTTACCATAAATCGAACTAATTACCACGATTGAGCACATAAATGTTGGTTTCGATAATATTCAGTCTACGGAAGAGATATTTACAACAAACGTCATTTTTTGTAACCATGGCAACGGAATAAGTGTAAAAAATGTGAAAAATGTGTTCATATTTACTCTCTGGTATTGTGCTATTGAGTACACAGTTTTTATGAAAGATTAGCAGATATCAACAAGCATTACCTAGTGTTACATATTCTTCAATTTGTTATATAATATCTAAAGCAAAAGTCTTTCAGTATTTTCTTGAAACTTTAGGAAAGTTAGCGTGAAAAATTTCAAGCCGCCATTACTGCAATTTCTATATTTGCAATATCTTGATACCTAATCATCCAATCACAATGAACAAAGTGTCTATACCTATGTTTGTATGGTCAAGGAACATATTTATACCATTTGAAAGTGCATTTTATGCAAATTCACTACGCAAACGTCATTTTGGTATCCATGATAACGGTATAATTGTTCAAATTGTGAAAAATGTAATTATATTTACTCTCTGGTATTGTGCTTCTGAGTACACAGTTTTATGAAATGTCGTCATATATTAAATACCACCATTCAGTATTACATATTCTTCAACCTGATACATAATATCTAAAACAGAAATCTTTCAGTTTTTCCTTAAAACGTCATACAATTTAGCCTGGAAATTTTCAAACTGCCATTAATGCAATTTTGGTTTTTGGCAATATCTTAAAAACTAATTGTCCAGTCACAATAAACAAAGTATCTATCAAAAATATTACACTCAATATTATTTTTGGTATCTATATCAATGTTTTCATGGTCAATGGACATGTATATGATATTTGTAAGTGCAGTTAATGTAAATTCTCTTCGCAAACGTCATTTTGGTATCCATGACAACGGTGTAGTTGTCAAAATTGTGAAATATGTAATCATATTCACTCTGTGGTATTGTGCTATGGTATTGAGTACATAGTTTTTATGAATTGTCATAAGATATTAAATACCATCATTCAGTATTGCATATCCTTCAATCACAATGTCTAAAATTGAAGTCTTCGAGTTTTTCCTTAAAACGTCATAAAATTTAGCCTGAGAAATTTTAAGCCGCCATTAAAGCAATTTCTACGGAAGAGGATTAGGGCCGAGCAGCTAAAAATTTTTTTTTCGATTTGGCGACTTACGTATCTCGATAAATCGACTTACTATCTCGATAAATCGAGATATTATTTCGATAAATCGACTTATTAACTCGATGAATCGAGATATTATCTCGATAAATCGACTTATCTATCTCGATAAATCGACTTATTATCTCGATATATCGAGTTAGTTATCTCGATAAATCGAGTTAATTATCTCGATAAATCGACTTATTATCTCTATAAATCGAGTAAGTTATCTCAATAAATCGACTTATGTCTTAAGCACTTAAAGTTCAAGTAAACTGGAAATATGCTCAGATTCACATTATTTATATTGAACACTATATTGAGTAGGCTTATATGATCGACCATTATGACGTTAAATATCGAATAATACAGAACAAACTACCAAAATAAAAACTATACTGAAGTTATTATATCATATCTCTTCAAACAATGCAACATGTTCATGAATGAAATTGGTATATATATTTTTCTTCATTATTTAGCTATTAAACATGGAATGATGTATATTCGTAACGTTATCTGGAACGGCTTCTTCAATTGGATAGTTTGGTATTATTTCAGTGATTAGTGTAATGACTGTTAAACTCCATATAATTTTCAATATGAGTAATCAGTATATATCCTTTATCCTATCGTTTAATAACTCGATTTATCGAGATAATAAGTCGACAAATTGAATTTTAAAAAAATTCATGTGGCCCTAATACGCTTCCGTAGAAAGCTGCCATACACTCAGTTACACCTGTATAGAGCAATTGTGGTGTCTAATCACGATACAAGTCTTTTGTGCAGAGTCCGCGTTATTGTCTTTTTCTGCATCTGTGGACCAGCGTTATTGTCCTGTTTAGTATGATTGTTTTCAATACACCTACATGTTGAAGAATTTTGGAGAAACCTACCACAAAGATTCCCATGTTCAAGAACTTATTGTATCATCAGTTTCAGGGAAAATACTCAAATCCACCAAAAATGTCACTCGCAGTGTCCATCTCTTACTTGCAGTGTCCATCTCTTACTTGCAGTGTCCATCTCTTTTTCTCTTTGAAGAATTTGGTTCCCATTGATTCACTGAGAAACATTTATTATACATTGGTATATCCGCACCTAACGTATGGTATTCTTCTGTGAAGGTCAACATTTTCTACGTATATCAATCCCCTATTTATCTCACAAAAGAAAATAGTATGAGATATTTTGAATGTACCTCAAACTGACCATTCGCTCCCTCTCTTCGCAGAGCTGAAACTTCTGAAATTGGAAGACATATACAATATCGAAATATCAAAATTCATGTACCAATATGGGCATGCCACATTGCCAAACTCCCTGTTGAACTTATTTGCCCATGCCAGCGATGTTCATAGCTACGACACTCGGCAGTCTGACCATATCGGACAATATCGATCACGTACTGTGGTAGCTGCAACTAGCTTACTTTGCAATGGACCAAAAATATGGAACATAACCAAACATGACATAAAAATCAAGCGCTCATTGTCGAGTTCTTCTGCTGCTCTAAAGGGTGATGTCCTTCGGGGATACGCTGATTCCGCCGTGTCATGATTTCCCCGCTCCCGCCTGCTGTCGACGGGGTTTGGCCGCCTCGCCCGCCGTGTCATGATTTCCCCGCATTCGCCGTGTCATGATTTCCCCGCTCCCGCCTGCTGTCGACGGGGATGGCAGCCGCGTCCCCCGTGTCATGATTTCCCCGCTCCCGCCTGCTGTCGACGGGGATGGCAGCCGCGTCCCCCGTGTCATGATTTCCCCGCTCCCGCCTGCTGTCGACGGGGTTTGGCCGCCTCGCCCGCCGTGTCATGATTTCCCCGCATTCGCCGTGTCATGATTTCCCCGCTCCCGCCTGCTGTCGACGGGGATGGCCGCCTGGCCCGACGTTCCGTGGCTTACTCCCGTTTTCACCAACACATCATATTTTGTCCCAGTTCAAAAGTTTACCTCACCACCGATATCATTATTTGTTTTTTTCTCTTTGCATGTTCACTTTTTCGTTCGTAAATACATTCAAATACAAATACCCTTCCAGATATCTCTCATCTAAATGGAAATAATTCAGGTTTTCAACAGCAATTCATATTCACGTAAATTAATCTTCTTTAATCTTGTTTACAGATATAGTAAAGGTTACAGTAATATATAGTTCTCTCTCTCCCTCTCACCCCCCCAACCCCCCCCCCCCCCCCAGTATTTTCTTTTCTTGGTTATGTTTTCTTGCTGGTATTTATTTCCTGATAGTTATTTAGATATAGTAAAGGTTACAGTAATATAGTTCTCTCTCTCACCCCCCCCCCCCCAGTCTTGTTTACCGATATAGATATAGTAAAGGTTACAGTAATATATAGTTCTCTCTCTCACCCCCCCCCCCCCAGTCTTGTTTACCGATATAGATATAGTAAAGGTTACAGTAATATATAGTTCTCTCTCTCACCCCCCCCCCCAGTCTTGTTTACCGATATAGATATAGTAAAGGTTACAGTAATATATAGTTCTCTCTCTCACCCCCCCCCCCCCCCCCAGTCTTGTTTACCGATATAGATATAGTAAAGGTTACAGTAATATATAGTTCTCTCTCTCACCCCCCCCCCCCAGTCTTGTTTACCGATATAGATATAGTAAAGGTTACAGTAATATATAGTTCTCTCTCTCACCCCCCCCCCCAGTCTTGTTTACCGATATAGATATAGTAAAGGTTACAGTAATATATAGTTCTCTCTCTCACCCCCCCCCCCCCAGTCTTGTTTACCGATATAGATATAGTAAAGGTTACAGTAATATATAGTTCTCTCTCTCACCCCCCCCCCCCCAGTCTTGTTTACCGATATAGATATAGTAAAGGTTACAGTAATATATAGTTCTCTCTCTCACCCCCCCCCCTCCAGTCTTGTTTACCGATATAGATATAGTAAAGGTTACAGTAATATATAGTTCTCTCTCTCACCCCCCCCCCCAGTCTTGTTTACCGATATAGATATAGTAAAGGTTACAGTAATATATAGTTCTCTCTCTCACCCCCCCCCCCCCCCAGTCTTGTTTACCGATATAGATATAGTAAAGGTTACAGTAATATATAGTTCTCTCTCTCACCCCCCCCCCAGTCTTGTTTACCGATATAGATATAGTAAAGGTTACAGTAATATATAGTTCTCTCTCTCACCCCCCCCCCCAGTCTTGTTTACCGATATAGATATAGTAAAGGTTACAGTAATATATAGTTCTCTCTCTCACCCCCCCCCCCCAGTCTTGTTTACCGATATAGATATAGTAAAGGTTACAGTAATATATAGTTCTCTCTCTCACCCCCCCCCCCCCCAGTCTTGTTTACCGATATAGATATAGTAAAGGTTACAGTAATATATAGTTCTCTCTCTCACCCCCCCCCCCCCCCCCCAGTCTTGTTTACCGATATAGATATAGTAAAGGTTACAGTAATATATAGTTCTCTCTCTCTCTCTCACCCCCCCCCCCCCCAGTATTTTCTTATATTGGTCATGTTTTCTTGCTGGTATTTATTTCCTGATAGTTATTTAGATATAGTAATGGTTACAGTAATATAGTTCTCTCTCTCACCCCCCCCCCCAGTATTTTCTTATATTGGTCATGTTTTCTTGCTGGTATTTATTTCCTGATAGTTATTTAGATATAGTAATGGTTACAGTAATATAGTTCTCTCTCTCACCCCCCCCCCCCCCCAGTCTTGTTTACCGATATAGATATAGTAAAGGTTACAGTAATATATAGTTCTCTCTCTCTCTCTCACCCCCCCCCCCCAGTATTTTCTTATATTGGTCATGTTTTCTTGCTGGTATTTATTTCCTGATAGTTATTTAGATATAGTAATGGTTACAGTAATATAGTTCTCTCTCTCACCCCCCCCCCCCCCAGTATTTTCTTATATTGGTCATGTTTTCTTGCTGGTATTTATTTCCTGATAGTTATTTTCTATTTTCGATGACATACATGAATACAGCATTTATGATTTGTATGGTCTCTTCAGCAAATCACATGTACGTACGTAAATCGATTATATTGCAAAAATTGTGTCTGTTTATTTTACATGTATATTTTGCCAATTCATTTCATTTTCATTTTATCACTTATCCCTTATTTTTTCATTTTATTTCCGAAAAAAAACCTGTGCAGGACATACTGGGACACATTGATATGTAGGATGCTTCGGCCCAACAGTAAGTAAGTAAGTAGGTAAGTAAGTAAGTAAGTAAGTATTTCCAGATTTCCAACATTCGTGGGACTCTTTTCATATTCATGACAGCGAAGCATTTACAATATGTACAAAATGATAATGGGATTAAGTAAGAGATACATAAATAAATTAATACATACCGTATCGCCAATTATTGCCTGGTGATTTTTCTAAATGAATGTGAGCTTCCTAACATAAAATCTGGACGACCAAATTAGCGGGAGCTGTCTTACATTTGGCCCTTGGAAAGAAGGATAATTGGATACAATAATTTGGATACGTACTTAATAGACAAACAAAAGAACTAAAAATGGGTAAAAGACAGAGTAAAAGTGTTGCATTGCAAGTGGACAGCGGTCGCAAGTCGAGCGCCGGACAGACGGGTAGCCACCGGACGATGAATGCACCAGACAATGGTACAAATAGGACTGGGCCAGGTCAAGCGAGATAATCATAATGGTGAATGATTTGAGAGAAAAAAAAAGATTGGGGCCATTATGATAGACAGTCATGACAAAGTGCATTGGAAGATTTAACAGTTTGCGAGTACTCTGACAAGCTACAGAATAGTAGGAATGGAAAGTGTTAAGAATATGTCCGGAGGAAATGATTTGCTGTTTTTTTTGTTTATGAATTAAATTAATATCTCGCCTAATATTCCCCAGTGCTCGAGTCTTCACTCCAGGTTTTTTTATGCGCATATGCCTATTCTGCGATTCTAATATGATTCGATTACATCAGCGTTATATCAGCGCGTGTCTGGGCAAACAGAGTGACAATATTTGCGACCCCCGCTGTAACACACAAACATCCCTGACATCTGACATTGTGAACACAGCATATAGTAAACGGGCGAAGCCCGCACAATAGCGCGCAACGTATGTCCACCGTGGAATCACTCCCTGCCCGTCACTGCTGGAGACCTCGCAAAACGGAAACAGCTGAAATTAGTGCGTTTTTAGTATATCCGGGCCCGGGGCCCGGACAATGGAAGCATGTGTTTAATTTTTCTTTTAGTGTGCTTTTTGACAGGTTGTTGTTCAGTTTAGGAGCCCATTGATTCCATACTTTTGGAAATGTGAATAGGGGTTGGTTGCTTGCGAAATTTGAATTACATCTTTTAATATAGAGTAGCTCACATTGCCTTGTGCAGGTGACCTTCATCTCATGATTGTGTTTAAATACACCTCGGAAAGATTTTGGCAGTTTATTGCGTATGGATTTGTGCATAAAAATGAGGATTTCGTGTGTATATAGATCACGGACTTTCAGTATGTGGCACTTCTTAAATAATGGGTCTGTGTGGCTATTGTAAGCTGCTTTATTGATGTATCTCATTGCACGTTTTCGTAGAATGTTTTGTCTCTTTGAGTAAAGAAGGTTTCGCATTCCCCCAGGCCAGGACACCGTAATTGAGATATGGATGGATCATGGCAAAATATAGAGTTCGCAGAGTGTCAAGGGGTAGATATTTTCTGACATGCTTGATTTGAAAAAGTGCCTGTGATATCTTGCTATTGACATGAAATGTGATACTCCCATGAAATTGTATCATCTATGTGTAACCTAAGAACTGTGTGCTTTTTTCCAACTTGGGATAATCGTGTATCTTTAATATGCAAATGGTAATTTGTGAAATCCGAGATATGATGTGGATCTTGGAGGATGATAAATTTGGTTTTCTTAGCATTGAGTGACAGCTTGTTTGCACAGAACCATTCATATAAATTATTAATTTCTGTGTTTCCCCTGACAAATAGATAGGCAATGTTATTATCATTTATAATCAGAGAAGTGTCATCGGCAAAAGATAAAAATTTACTATTTGTGGAGTTTGGTAGTCATTGACATATATTAAATAATGAAGTGGTTAAAGTATTGACCCTTGAGGTACACCGCAACTTATTGGATGTAATTCTGAATCAACGCTCCCAATAATAACATATTGCTTGCGATCTGTTAAATAACTTTTGCAATACCTCTTATGCCATAGTATTCGAGTTTAGTGAATAAAATGTTATGGTTAATGATGTCAAACGCTTTAGATAAATCACAGAATATTGACATGGTCAGGCCTCGAGAGGATGTATTGGTAGAGTCCGCAATCTCATTCAGGAAATGAATTATAGGGTGAATGGTTGAGTGTTTGGGACGAAATCCGTATTGATGCTCATAGAAAAGATTTTGACTGTCGAAGAAAGATATAATTTTTTTAAACACAATTTTTTCAAAAATTTTGGAAAAGGCTGGAAGTAGGCTGATTGGTCTATAGTTGCTCATGTTATCAGAATCAGAAGACTTATGGATTGGGATGACTTTGGCTAATTTCAAGTTGCTTGGGACAATACCTAATTCCAGGGACTTATTTATAATGTATGTTATTGGGGCTAATATAGTATGAATTGTTTCCTTGACTACTTTGCATGATATGCCAGCATGGCCTGTGCTTATTTTACTCTTTAAACTGTTAACAGCTTCTAGTACATGTGCATGGTCTATTGGTTCAATATAGATGCTGTCTCTGTTGGGCTTTTTTAAGTATTCTGTAAAATGCTTAGAAGAGTTTGGGACACTTTCACTGGTTTTCCTTCCTATATTGGAGAAAAAGTTATTGAAATGTTCTGCTATAAGCGATTTATTGGCAACATATTCCTTGTCAATCAAAAAAGAGTTTGGCAATTGGGGTTTGCCATGGCTCTACCTAGTATGTTTTGTATGATTTTCCAGGTTTGTTTTGTATCTGCCTTATTGATTTCAAGAATGTCCCTATATTAATTTTGTGTTAGCACGCGTTTTATTTTATTATGTGTTTGTGAAATTCTTGTATTTCCCAATGCTGTTCCAACACACACATATGTATCATGGTTTACTTATTTATGAATTTGTATGGCTAATCACGAAAATGTCACCCGATTTTGACATTCATCGTCTGATCAGTCGCCAACAACGTATATATAGGTCTGTGGTCACTCATGCATAATGACTGATGATAAATATCAAACTATTGTCTATTGACAACTAATACATTCCGATATTCCGTGGAACTATTGTTGTACGCCAATACTTCATGTATCTGTTGGAATTTATCGGATTTCACCAGGACCCTCTCGCGTCCAGTGTTTATTTTACCATAATAACGTGAACTCTAACCATAAACGCGGAATTTGATTTTAACCAGCAATAACGCGGAACGGGTTGCCACCGTGGTGTATGTGTTCAGGAAGCCTTCCAATGACATTCTATATAACCACAGAAATCAATAACAATATCTGAGGACAGGTACACAAACACAACATTTATTTATTGAAAAAGTTTCGCTGTATGAGTGGGAAAAATAATCTCCACTGAAAATGATCGCCGAACTATGGTGTCCGATGGCGGCTATCTCGCAACCTCGTACTTTCGGGGCGAGGTTGTGACACGAAGTTGCGAGACAGCGACGCGATTTTTTGCCTTGTCTTCTCATTGATTCGCGTCACTATTCGCAATCATTATGAACTATACTGTCCAAACATCCGTAGATTAACCGTCGCAGAAACGGAAATTAGCAATTACCGGATCATTTGTTGTTTGATATTGCTGTTTTGTAAGTTAAATATTGTGTACTAATGATATGTGATATAAATATCCATATCAAATCGAATCTGCTTGATCTATATATTTTTTACACAAAAATGATGTAAGTAAACTAAAAACATAGCCACGAAGCAGGGCACTATCCAAATGATGTGAATCAGTCCTCAAGAAGTCGTGGGCCTAGTTTAATCAACAATCCACTTGCTAAGCTGTTATATAAGAGAAGGATTTAAATCACGGCGTGTGAATATTTCATTGATTTAGCTGTGATACTCAGGGACGAATCGTCTTTTGTTTGGATCGTGTTTGGCACCTGCCATGCTGCACAGACACCGCACGCTACCACCACGCATGCTATCAAAGGCGTACTGTCCATGTTCACGCATGTCATTAATGTTTATTTGCCAACCTCAACTTATCGAGAGATATCCAACTGACCAATCCTGTGCATTTTATGTACTTTGCTCTGGCACTGTGTCTCACAATATTTGCAAGTAGCACATTAATTACTTTTTTTCCAGGTAAAGCAATTAAAATATGCCATATCTAATTTTTATATGTTAACTTTTTTAGAGTTCCCTAGATCTGTTTTCACTTTCGTCTTCCAGTTGGAAAACTCTTCAACCACACTGGTCAATAGGGCTGGAAAGTCACGTGCCGTCATGGTATGATTTTGGTGACAAACAAACATACACCGTTTGTTTGTTTGTTTTTAGTTGAACTCCATGCATAAATCACATTAATCAGGTAACACAAAAGGTGTATGTTTGTTTGTCACCAAAATCACACCATGACATCACGTGACTTTCCAGCCCTATCGTGGCACCCGAACATGATTGAACGACGATTAAGTTCATATGATTGGAGACTCCCACCTTATTTTTGTCAAAACTACTCTGGTTTTATTTTACCTAATCCCCCACCCCAACTGAGTGGTAATTTAGACTGACTAACTAGATTTTTAGGCCTGACCCCGTTCACTGCCTTACTCGCATGTTTTTATGAGCATGTAGCATGTGACGCGCCGAATACAATCAATATCCTTTGTTTTGTAATTCAGGGTAATTTTCACGGTGAGTAGGCAGACAGTAGTCTAGCATGATTTCCGAACTCTAACTGATGCACTAAGAACTCTCGCCTGATTTTATGATGGATGCGGGGGAGGCGACCTCCACATGCACGCCCGATAATGCGAGATTTAAGCATTATTATGGGAAACCTACGGAGCCTCTGAGAGGACATGGAAGAATTTTTTTGACATTAGAGCGTTGGGGGCGAAGCCCCCAACCCTCTGCATGTCTATGTGCTGACTTTTTTATGGACGTTTCATGCCAACCTATCGACGCTCGTTTTGGCATGTAAACGTTTAGACACCTACTTCAAATGAGGATTTTCTTCGTCCTTGACATGAAATCTCTCGATTTGATGGGAAACTTGGTCTATTCCACAGATATACCAGGCATGAATCGATGTGTTAGGTGTCATTAATGTCATTAATTCCCTCGCGATATTATTGCGTTCCCTCGCATTCCGGATCGCGTTCCCTCGCGATCTTGTAGAATAACCTCAGAAGTCATTGGCGTCAGCAAAATGCGAGGGAACGCGATCCGGAATGCGAGGGAACGCAATAAGATCACGAGGGAACGCGATCCGGAATGCGAGGGAACGCGATAATATTGCGAGGGAACGCAATATTATTGCGAGGGAACGCAATAACCATATGTCAAAAAATATTTCTTCCATGTCCTTTCAGCGGCTCCGTAGAAACCAACCATACCACGTAACATTCAAGGAACTCAGGTTGATAGGGACGAATTTTCGGTAAATTCAAACAACGTCTTGTGTGCGAAATGCCCCACACAACAATAACTGTTGATCAAATGAAGTAGTCGCCGAGTGGAATATTGGGTTGTATTTCTGTCGTGGTCGTTTATTCACACGGTACATGGCAATCTACACAGTTATACTAACATGTTCCAATGTAATTTTAACTCTTGCAGCAAAAGATTATCCCTATTTTTCAAATATTACCATTTTTATGATTTATGCATATTAACACACTCTTGCATGATTGGCAAAAACCTAGCATCTCACTCTTGCATGATTCGACATGATCATGATGATTGAACCTTTGTGGACCGAGACGGAGATCTACATGTACCAGTGTCCCATGAGGGTGGCACGTGTATGATAAAACTATCCTGGGAAATTTCATGGTGTGCCTAACTACCTATCACAATCTTGAGCATGCTAATAGCGTTGATTGCCACCCTAGAACGTCCGATGAACGCCCCCAATGTGCTTTTGAATAAACTATGGTTCAATACTTGTGTTTGTGCAGGATATATTCCTGAAGTATCTTAGTTTTATTAATTCAATTCACTTCAATTCAATTTATAGGCAGCGTTATATAAGACATATGACATGATCATGAGTGGAAATGAAAGTAAACAGATGCACGGGGGGTAGGCAGACAGTAGTCTTGTATGATTTCCGAACTCTAACTGATGCATTAAGAACTCTTGCATGATTTTATGATGGATGCGGAGGTGGGGACCTCCACAAAACACCTAATAATACGAGAATTAGGTAATATTATGAGTAACCAACTATATCACGGAACATTTAAGTAACTCATATTGATAGGGACGAATTTTCGGTAAAATTAACGTTCTGTGTTCGAAATGTCACACACTGCAATGAAGATTGATCAAAAGAAATAGCCGCCGAGTGAAATAATGGGTTGTATTTCTGTCGTCGTCGTTTATTTACAAGATGCATGGCAATTTACACAGCTATACAGACATGTTCTATTGTACTTTCAGCTCTTGCAGCAAAATATTATCTATAATCATCACATATAACATTTTAAAATATTTATGCATATTTACACACTCTAACATGATTGACAAAAACCTGGCACCTCGCTCTTGCATGATTCGTCATGATCGAAGCTTTGCAGACCGAGACAGAGATCTCTGTGATGGAGGTACGTGTTGTAAATACAAATGGTGCATCATAAGTTATGCTTGAATGAATCGTTACACCAGATAACTATCCGATAATTCATTCATTTAGATAGCAGATGGTTTCTCTGTCACTGTAACCTATAATGTCTCGCCCGAGAAAAGGCCGTCGGCTCTGCATGGATATTTGTACATTCTAAATAAGATGTCTACTTTTCGAAAAGAGAAAACAAAATTGGGGTCACCTGCGGATGCCCCCTCGTGGACGATATTCCGCGACTGTTTTTTCCTCATAAACATTCTCCAGCTGCACTGCCGTCTGGTCTGGTCTCGTGGATTTATACTAGATCATATCAAATCATGGCTTTGCAACCCGAGTTATCATATTTATCTCCGGAAACCCTCGTAAACAAGCCCGTCCGTTAATTTGCCTATGAGTGTTTTTACTGATTTTTTTTTCGAAAATATATATTTATTTTTAGCTTACCGGTCATTATAGGAAATGATATATGCCAAATATTCTGATGACCATGACTTTGACCTTTGACCTCATTTTCAAGGTAAGATCACAAATATCTCGCTAATATCTCGCTTATTATTTACTTTACAGATTGGGAATTAATTATGAACATGTACATGTATATGGAATGATCTTGCGTCGAATGAATGAATATATTCTTGCGACCTCGAATTTGATCTTTGACCATGCCTTCAAGGTCCCTGAACAAATTGGCTAAGATCTACAACATATATTGTCCGGTAAACCTTCCTTAACCCTTGGAATAAATTTTACAAACTTATTCAGAATCTTATTTTAGAGTTCTTAGCGATCAGTTAGAGTTCGGAAATCATGCAAGAGTACTGTCTGCCTACCCAACGTGAGATGGGTAAACCTGATGCTCATCAATACACAATACAGCTCAGCGTCGGCACCTATCTGGCTATATTTACGTACGCAAACACGTAAACAACAACGGAAGTCAACCCTCTGTGCTTTCATCGATCTGTCGAAAGCATTCGACCGCATACACCGTGGACGCGTGTGGCTTAACGTAGTCCGCTACAAACAGGGAGGTAATGAAAAGTCAAAATTTAAAAGCTATATCTTGAATATTATCTCTTCAAAATAACATATTTTATACAGTAAATGATCAGCATTCTAATACTGGAAAGAAAATAGGGGGTCACCGTGCTCGTTTCTTCGACATATTTGATAAAAAAATCACAAACATTTAATAAAATGACTTATTTTATGGTATTATTACACATTTTTTTGGCCATATTCACATCTTGAATCTTGTTTTCCAAGAGAACGGATACGGTGACCCCCTATTTTCTTTTCAGTTTTAGGATGCTGATCAGTTACTCTATAAAATATGTCATTTGGAAGCTTTAGATTTTGTTAATACAGTCATTCATTTTGAAAAACTCTTTGACCCCCTCCCCTCACTGTTTGGAGCGGACTACCTTAAAGTTGGAATCAATTTTAAAATCAGCCAAATTTATCGTTCTTGTTTTGTCACGCAAACTTGAAAATACATCTCGAGAGAGTCAGGAATATGTAAGAAATATGCACAGTTCGACAACAGATACTCAGAAAATTGCCGTTAATCGTGCATGAAAACACTGGATAGATAATGATCGGCCTGCCTACAATGCCGGTTGCCACAGTATCTACACAAATACCAATGACGTCACGAGACTGTGTGTAGAAATCGCTCGCTAGGCGGGCCGCTTTGAGGAAAAAAATGATTTGAATCTTGATTTGGCAACTCAATTTAGGCACGTAATACACATTTTCAAACCCAAATTTGTACGATATCTCATTCTATAGACAAAATAAAGCTACCACAGAATGAATTAATTTTGTCAATTCTAAAAGTGATTATAGCTTTAAGCTAGTTCAAATGGGATTAAATGAACATTTCCTGGATGTGCTTAAATCATTGTATGAGGACACAAAATACTGTGTAAGGATAAACAGTCTCTGCAGTGACTATTTTGATGTGTCCAGTGGGGTGAGGCAAGGCTGTCTGCTATCGCCGTTACTCTTTAACCTGTTTGTGAACGATCTGATACCACGTATGAACTCACTGGATAAAGGTTTACCGCTGGAGAACGATCAAAAATGAGCTGCCTTTTATACGCGGACGATATGGTGCTACTCACAGAGAGCGAGGATCATCTCCAATACTTGTTGGACTGTCTTCACGAATGGTGTGACACATGGAACCTGGTCATAAACACAAACAAAAGCAAGGTAGTCCACTTCCGACCTCCATCATCCCCGAGGACACGGACTGACTTCTATTGTGATGATAATATGATGGAAATCACGGATAGATATAAATATCTTGGGTTGTGGTTGTCGGAATACCTGGACTATTCTATCACAGCCAAGGAGGTAGCCAAAGCTGCACAACGGGCACTGGGGTTACTGATATCAAAAACACGTACCGCGGGAGGGATACCCTACAATGTGTTCACGAAATTGTATGACACAATGATATTGCCCATCATCACGTACGGATCAGCTATATGGGGACAGCGACGATTTCCCTGTATAGATGCAGTCCAGAACCGAGCAGCGAAATTTTTTCTGGGTGTCGGAAAAAATACCCCGAATGCAGCTGGACAGGGTGACATGGGCTGGACTGTTCCATTCGTACACCAATGGAAAACTGTGGCAAAACTTTGGTGCCGGATGTGTAACCTAGATGAGAATAGACTGACCAGGCGAGTCTTTATGTGGTCTTCAAACGTCACTCAAAACTCGCATCGCAGCTGGATCAGACGATGTCAGGACCAATTCCAGAACCACGGCCTCCACGATCTGGCAGTGATAAATGCTCACCATGACCCCTGCTCCAGAGTGGCCCAATTGGGGGCGTCACTGCAAGCCGAGTGGGAGGAACAGTGGTCACAGGAGGTGTCGCGAGACTGTGCAAAATCGGGTCCAGCGAGAGGACAAAACAAGTTACGGACATACCGCCAAATTAAGGAAAGGGTGGGCATAGAGCCTTACGTGACCACACTTCTGCCCCGGTGTTACAGGAGACCACTGGCGCAGTTCAGTTGTGGGGTGGCGCCCATACGTCTGGAGACGGGCCGATACGAGAGCCTGCCTGTGAGTGCCAGAACCTGTCCATTCTGTCCAGACGCTGTAGAGGATGAAGAACATGTGATTTTAAACTGTCCAATATACACAGACTTACGCAGTGAGCTGTTTTTAACCTGTCAGAACAATTTTCCTAACTTTTACAGTTTGTCCGACAGTGAAAAACTATGTTTTATACTCAGCGACATTTCAGTTATATTCCTCAGTGCCAGAACCCTCTATCTTATCATGAAACGAAGACGCACACAACTATATACATGATATAATTATGTCTTATTCTAATGTAAATTGCTATGTATTTACCAGTCTCTCATAAGTCAACTATTGACTGGCTGGAAACCGGTTTTAATATGTGTAAAATTGCAATGTTTCTTACTTATACTTCCAGGTGAGACTCAAATAAATAAACAATATATATATATATATATATATATATATATATATATATATATATATATATATATATATATATATATATATACGCTGCGAATACCAGGAACTACAAATGTGCCAAATAAATTAGCTCATTGAGTATATTACATGTATTGCTCCTTCATTTCCCCTCTCACATTATACATGGTTTTGACAAATGATGTAATGGGAATTATTACATCATTTTCCGTAGTTTTATATCCTGCTACATTGATTTTCATATTCAAGATCAAATAGAGTTTTTGTTTCACAGAGATGCCCACAAAGTTTCTAATAATATGTGTGATGTCTGAGAAGTATTTTTCACGAATAGGTGTATACTTCGCGGACATTCAATTGGGAAATGCTGAACACTGTCTTCAGCGTTTATATCACACTCATCACACATTTAGCAATCAGGTTCAGCCCTTATATAATTAGTGGAATTAATTTGATTAAATCTTAGCTTGGTGAATATTTGTCTTATACTGCAAGATTCAAATAAATCAAGATGATCGCCATATGAATAATCATCTTTTAGAATATTCAGAATGCTTAGATTCTTGTTACTATTCGCTTTATCAAACCATTTTTTGAATATGCTGATCTCTAAGACGCTGTTTAGTTTGTTCATAATTGGGTAGTAGACATTAATGACGGATTGCCAAATATATTTGCCATCCCGTTAATGTGAAAAATAGCACGGATAATCAGAAATCAATACTACAACTGAATGTTAGTTTTGTCGATGAATGATCCACTACATATGATTTCGGTATCACATTTCACGATTCCCGGGATAGTTGCAGTTACAAACTTAGTCGTATGAGGGGGTTTACTTTTCCCGGGATAGTCGCCGTTCCCGGGATAGTCGCAGTCCCGGGATAGTCGCCGTTCCCGGGATAGTCGCCGTTCCCGGGATAGTCGCAGTCCCGGGATAGACGTATAACACACGTGTTAATAAATACAAATCGTGCATCATATTAGATAACCAACGTTCCGTGCAAATTTTAGAATCTTATCCGAATCCACACAATTCGCATCTTTCTCCTACCGTCGTGTGCGTTTTGCTCATGCTAGAGTTCTTAGCGATCTGTTAGAGTTCGGAAATCATGCTAGACTACTGTCTGCCTACCCACCGTGATTGTCGCCAATCAAGATTCGCCGGGGTGAGACTGCTAGGCCGAGTGGGGACAGGGCTCATTTGCATATCGATCGATCAAATACACGCCTCTGATTGGTCAGTTTTAGTTTATGTTTTCCACCTTGATCTCTGCCGTCTCTGAATCACGATGTTTCTGTCACAACATGTTAAAGTGCTTAATCGGTTTTTGGATTTCCCTGCGAAAGTGATCAGTAGATGCCTACAAAACATAAACAAATTTTCACTGCAACCTCAAATTTGTCAAAATTTGAGATTGAACGTCAACGTTTTTGCATAGTTTCGTGCAACAGTTCCCAATCAGTGATACCAAATTTATCACCAGAAAATTCATTTGATAAAACACAGCTTACTGATCTGATTTGCTCTGATTAGCTTGTAACTACCATGTGTGTAAGCTGTATAACTATAATAGCGATGGAACCCACAGTATTCAGTTTGTATCTTACATGTCCCAGATAACGACAATAAATGTCAACACGTGGCTTTGTTTATGTTTGTGCAAATGTAAACAATTCGTTCACATCGTGTTTTTTCAGTTTGTTCTAACTTCAGTGTAGAGTCATCCGGGGGTAGTTAGAAGGATCTATTGGTGCTATGTCAATATACTGGCCAATTGTTCTATAACAAAAACCAAAACCGATTATATTACTTTAATATGTTTATTAGAACATGCTAGTACATACTTTATGACATTGTTGATGTTGATGCAGTAAATATTTCATCATACAATTCTCCTGACACATTTCCCTCATAAACCCGCACAAAGATACAAAACACTTGGCAACAGTTACATCAAACTTTATATGACATGTTGATATACAATGTGTATATCAGGTAAGATTGATGTGAACTTATATAACATCATCAGAATCAGATGTGTAATTTATTGTCTATTCTGGGATACAAACTGTGGACTTGATTACATCACCACGTCTGGTTACAGAATAATCACAAATATAAACACAAAGTCAGTGATATTGATCGAGTCCTGATTATTTATCATTTAGATCAATTGTTTAGACAATTGTGTCAAGGCTCGCTATAAACATTCAAGGCTCCTTTCATCAATATCCTCTATTTAGTGGTATACAATTGAATTGATGTGCGTTTGTCAATATATATCCGAACACATGATATTAGATGTACAATAAAAGCATAAACACACGGACTGTAACATTTACTGTCATGTTGTCTGTTACATTAGACAGGTCGGATCGCCATCTGTATCGTTTTCAGGTCCGTGTTTCTCAACCAATGGTACCATCTGATTCCCCTCGGCCCGGGCACGTCCCGTCCGAACTCCCCCGTGGGCAAGGCGAAGTGACAGCGGCCAAACCACCAGCCGGCGTGGTACCTCTGGGCACAGTGTGCACTGTACACGTCGTTATCCCGGTCTGGGGTAGAGAACTGCGAGTTGTTGTGCTGGTACCTGAGCGAGTCTCCTGCAGGTAAACAACGTCACAAACATTGTATCATACACACTGAACATTACAGGGCGCACGATCTTGTATAAATTGTCAATCAATCCCTCTTACATGTATTGAATGAGAAATGTATTCATTTCACAATACTGTACAGAATAAATTAACATAATTACACACACTCTGGCACATGGATATCTACATGAATAAATCTAGATTTATATGTTCAAAAATTATATTCATTACTGGTAGCAACAGTAGTATACCATAGTAGTAGTTTATTGTCATTTGTGTAACATTGTTCAACACAACAACAATAGTAGATTACAACACAATCTGAACATGGTCAAATACATGAAATATGGATATAGTATATTATGATAATTTACATATGATAATAAGTTGACTATATCCAGTGTGGAATATTATTATTAGACAGTGTGTTGCAACAAAAATAAATCGAATACCTGTAAACAGGCTTTACCAGAATTACAGTTTATCTTTAGACTGTTTAATCCAGCAATGTATCCTCACCAGCCGTGCCCGAGTACCCGCTGACACGGAGACGGTAGTTATCACTCTCCGGCCCGACCTGGAAACTGCTGTACTCTGCATACGCTCGACTGTTATTGTAACTCGTCATATCCACACGCAATCTGTGAGACTTGTCCGAGGTCAGCCGGTGCATAAACTCGTTACCTGTGGATATATGATCAGTGACAGTGGATAGTAGTATAGGGTATGTCATTATACTATTCATTGCTGATAATGATGGCTGCCGATTTATTATTTAGGGTCTGACAATGATAAAGCAGATTACCTGCCCAGAACTCTCCTGTTATATTTCCGAAGCCGTTTCGGTAGGGCAACCAAGTTCTGTCAAAACCCACGGTCCCATCCGTTCTCCTCAACACCACCTTCCGAGAGGAAAACATAATCGATGAATTATTTAATTATTTAATTATTATTATTTAGTTACTCTCTGCCAGTGATGGCCCGATAAGACGAATCCGAGTGGTTAAACTTATATTATTGCTAAATGTAGGCCTACACCAAAAAATGTTTGAAGAACTTAGCATTACATTGTAGCACCTCAAATCTATCCAAGAACACTATGAGTTGTTTGCTTCCATAATCTCGACAGAAATATCATTGCTACCGATAACGCCAACTCAATACATCATTGAATCGTCATATATGTGGATAAAATTGAAGAAGAGAGTTGAGTATAGAATTCATATATATGTATCTTATTATTCGAAATTAGTTTGTGCTGAAATCGTGAAGTATGCGGTGTACATACCATCCAGCCCCCGTCCGTTAAGGACTTACTGCAGTACACCGGTTTGTCTGCCATCACTCGCGGATCGATGATGTAGACCCCCGAGTACTCTGCATCTCGGCAGTCGGACACTGGAACCAAGAAACTATTGTATAATTCATGTTTTCTCGTAAACATACTAGTATGTGATCTTTGCACACATCATCTTATCTATTTGTATCCAACGACCTTGACCATAAATCATATGACACTACCAATCAGAGATCACTTGTTTTTGTATTTTACACAAATTTTGAATAATTTTGAAGAAAACCTTATTTACTTGACGGTTTATGTGGAGTTTGTATAGAAAGAGAACTTGACACCTCGGTGTAGGAGAGTGACGTAAAACGACAAGGAGAGAATGGTGAGCTGGTCCCGGAATGATAAATATCAAGATCAAGAAACAATATATCTCTCTCTCTCTTTGTATGAACGATTAATCGATCGCTCAATTAATCGGTCTCTCAGCGATCTCAACCGATTAATCAATCCCCTGATTAGATAAACAATCTTTTCGTAATTAATAAATCGGACACATGAGTGAACCATGAAGTTTGAACCGCGCAAATTTTCACAACAGTCAGTGTCACAGCTACCACCTCTGTGTATGGACCACATGGCAACAGACTTGTACGAGTCTGTCGAGTAATATATTATCAGAAATACATTGGTCTTATGTATTTCAATTAATCAATCAATCAATCAGTTTATTCAACAATAACAATTAAAACAATATATAGGTATACATTTTGAAAGGTGAATACCTGAAGTTTTCAAAACTTAAGTACATGGTATTCCCTGACCTTTCCCACTAAGACATAAAGTTTCCCATCCCCAAGCCCCAACACCACCACCACATTTCAAAAACAACACGGATTTGATTGAGAAAAAAAAAAAAAAAAAAAAAAACCAGCAACAACACCTAACTCACCAATTCAACATATAATTGACTACCCTTTCTTCCATACACCCAATGCGCAGGTTCACCCATACACCCACACCCACCTACACACATATATTCACCTACACCTGCACCCACCACCCATTCACATCTTCCCTCCCATATCCACACACACCCACACACATACCTCCACACCAACCTACCCCCTCACACACACACACACACATACATATGTCATGTAATAAATACATACTTAACAATGCATTAGCTAACTTGACAACTTGACACACACACACATATATGTCATGTAATAAATACATACTTAACAATGCATTAGCTAACTTGACAACTTGACACACACACACACACACACACATACATATGTCATGTAATAAATACATACTTAACAATGCATTAGCTAACTTGACAACTTGACACACACACACCCATACATATGTCATGTAATAAATACATACTTAACAATGCATTAGCTAACTTGACAACTTGACACACACACACACACACACACACATACACACACACACACACACACACACACACTCACACATACATATGTCATGTAATAAATACATACTTAACAATGCATTAGCTAACTTGACAACTTGACACACACACACACATACATATGTCATGTAATAAATACATACTTAACAATGCATTAGCTAACTTGACAACTTGACACACACACACATATATGTCATGTAATAAATACATACTTAACAATGCATTAGCTAACTTGACAACTTGACACACACACACACATACATATGTCATGTAATAAATACATACTTAACAATGCATTAGCTAACTTGACAACTTGACACACACACACACACACACACACACACACACACACACACACACACACTCACACATACATATGTCATGTAGTAAATACCTACTTAACAATACATTAGTTAACTTGACAAAACGATAAATAATAGTATATGAATCACACGCGGATACGAGTATGAATAATATATTAGTTACAATGCTATTGCTCAATTAATGTTTTCCTGTAGGTACGTTCGAATTTGAGCAAATGTTCACTATTTATAATGTCTTTCGGTAAACCGCCCCACCCTAGCAATCCCACATTTATAGTTGTCATTCTTTGTAATTTGTTCTACAGAGGTAACTTTTGAGAGTATGTTTTCCTTTGCTATTGTATTCATGATTGCGTTGTTGATTAGTTACTATTTCTTTTAATCCATTTGGCAATTCATCTTTGAGAGCTTTGTAAATAATTTCCATAGTTTTAAGTTTTATTAAATCGTCTAGTTTCAAGGCCTTGTACTGAGAAAATATCGGTTGAGTGTGATCTAGGAAGTTTGATCTGCTAATTATTCTGATAGCTTTTTTTTGCAGTATTGTTAAAGGTGTAAGTCTAGAGTGGTAATTGTTGCCCCAAATTTCACAGCAGTATGTTAGGTACGGCATAATAAGTGTATTATATAAGGTTTGTAATGCATGTTTGTTTAATAAATGTTTGGTTCTATATATAATACCTATGTTTTTCGAGACTTTATTCATTAGTTTCTTTATATGAACTTTCCAGGTTATTTTGCTGTCTATGTGCACGCCGAGAAATTTTGTTGAGTTTACCCTATCAATATTACATCCATCTATGTTAATGCGAATGGTTTCTGTATCTTTTCTGGTTCCGAACACCATGTAATTGGTTTTAGATAAATTTAATGATAGTTTGTTACATTTGAACCATTTATTCAATTTTGACCTTTCATTAGAAATTTCACGGTTTATGTCGACAACGTTTTCTCTAGAATAAAGTAGGTTAGTGTCGTCAGCAAACAGAACAAATTTAAGTAATTTTGATGCATTGGCTAGATCATTAATGTAAATGAGAAATAAAGTGGGTCCCAATATTGATCCTTGCGGAACCCCACATTTGATATTTTGCAAATCAGAGTCTGTATTTTTAAAGGACACAAATTGTTTTCTGTTTGTTAGATAACTTGCTATCCAATCGTTCACTTTACCCCGTATCCCGTAATAATGTAGTTTCTGTAAAAGTATATCGTGATCTGATATATTACTGATATTATGCCATATTATTGAAAACTCCTCGGCTTCAGTAACTTCCAAATTATATTGTTCTCAAATTTTGCCAAAAGAGCAAACTACCGGTATTGTAACGTTCGGCGCCCACGGCGCGCATGGGCGCATGCGGCGGGCGGCGGAGCTAGCTAGCACTACAATCAGGTAACAGTCCGTCCGGACCAATCCGGCCTTCATACATCACATCATAACACATCATAGATATGCAACCTACATTATACATCAGTTATGGTAATGTAGCCGTGTGTAGAGCCCGAGATGCCATGGGAGCGGCACCACGGAACCCGTACACGTGGGCATGTTGCTGGCCGGCGTCGCCGACGGTACTGCCACAGGGATAGAACCCTGGACAGCCCGACGGTCTGCCAGAGCCTGTGTCACACCATCCCAGGGCGAGAAACTGGTGATCACAGGGACGAGCCCTGGATCAGCACAGTCTCCCTCCTGGGCCCCCGATTGGAAGTCGTGGTCGTGTATATTGTGGTCAAAAATAGACTTAACTAGTGAAACTATTGTTAACTTATTCGATTACAGCCATGAAATCACGACTGGACAGAACCTTTACCTAGTTGAGCCCAATAATAAATGTTTCTTGTCTTAACTATGCTTATTATGGTCAATAATGGACTTAACTAGTAAAACTAATGTTAACGTATCCCGTTACAGTCATGAAATCTCTACAAGACAGAACCTTTACTTTGTTGAGCCCAATAATCAATAATTTTTTTTTTTTTTTGGTCAATATTAGACTTAATTAGTATAATTAATGTTAACTTATTTCATTACACCCATGAAATCTCGACTGGACAGAACCTTTACTTTGTTGAGCCTAATAACAAATGTTTCTTGTCTTAACTAGGTTATTGTGGTCAATGATAGACTTAACTAGTGAAATTAATGTTAACTGATTCGGAAATATCGTTCTGTTTTCACCAAAACTATCTGCTCTGTATTGTGAACAAGAATCCAGTGCCATTTGATTGCATAGTACAGGTTACTGGTGTGATAACAGATGTCAAAGTGGGTGTTCTAATGTTCTTAATAAGTTAGCCTGCTAACTAATTAATATTCAATTGATCATTCTGAGAAACAATAGTTTTCGAGTGACTAGTGTCTGTCTCATTGAGCTTGTGCGATTTCATCATCATTCATCAAAAACTCCCACCCATAGAGCGGTCACAAACCATGTGTGCTGAACAGACCAATTTGCATGATTCGGGCACAAAATGGTCGCCAATGGGCCAATTTGTTGCTATCGCAACCAAATCGATTGGTTTCGCGATCTTACCATGAGACATGTCCCTTTGAAAAATTTTTGTAATCGGTTAAGATTTGCGATCTGGAGAGCGATCATAAGAAAATCTCTACGCCGGACACGGCGGCGGCGGCGCGACGGATTCAAATCCATAGTATCCGCGGAACTTCGTTTGAGGTATACAAATACACCTCATAAATCGTGTGGATCACCAAATCCCAAAATTTTTGGGGGGGGGGGGGGGGGGGGTCTAACGGCACCCCTATTCCGACAGGGGTTCCGTTCGTTCGCGTTCTCCATAAATCCTAATAGCATTTATGCAAATGAATAATCAAGTCAAATTAAGTGAATTTCGATTGAACTTGGCAGAAAGTAATGTGTTTATTTTTTAAAAATCCACCTTTCGGTAATTATTTATTTCAAAACTCAATTGCAGTATGGCCGTAGAGGCATGTACGATCATACTATACACAATTGCAATAGGTTATTGACAATCGTTGGGTATGTTGTCATTGGTATTAAGCACGTATGCTTGGTTTAAAAATATATTTATGAAATAAATGAGCATTGCCCATATCATAGCCACTGTTATATGTATATGCATTAACAACAGACAAATGGTATTATTTGTTGAGGGTTCACCGGTATATATTCATATGTGAACGGTGCTGAATCAGCATGATGTGCTTCATTCTTTTTTCATATGATGAATGCACGCCGGTTTGTTGATAATCAAACTAAATTTATGTGAGTATCACCTTTTGCCCCCTGAGTGTCAACCACCAGATGTAGAAGTGTATAAGAACTCGCACATAATTTGTGAGAGACAATAACGCAGTTTCTATAATTCGGTGTTCCTAGTGCGCAACCATCGCGGACGGAGGGCGGCGGGGTAGGGGGGGGGGGGGGGCGGCGGGGCCTGAGTTGGGTTATTGTATGACTTCAAAGCCAATCCTTTCCCTATATATCTATACCAGAGCTTTCCGTGGTAACTCGACGAACATAGCATCGTTTATTTGTCAAAAATACATGTATTTCCTTTCAAATTCTGTTGAATATAAAAAAAATTAATATCAGTTTGTTTACTTTCATAAAAACGTACGAATCGCATCAACACAATTATTAATCATTTCAAGAAAGAGAAGAAGATAAGTTTTTTTAATTGTTGATGTTAACCCAACAATTAGGATTCGACTATTTTGAAACAATATTTTTCTCGAATATTGTAAAACCCCAAAATATTATTCATTCATTTATTTAGTTGACTACCAGTCCTGAGATTGTATCAAACTAATTGAGACAGCTCCTGAAAGCGAGTCCTTCAAGCTTGTATCATTGATATTTTGATAATCTCGATCATTTTATTTGTGTTAAAAACATATTTCTGTTCAAATTCTGTTGAACCTAAAAAGTATATATCCCGGGTGTTTTTCCGGCCAATATATATGTGCATATTTGTTACCCATGCTCTGTTGTCGGTGTTGACTGTAGACGTTTTGTTCCGTTATGATAACATGACATGTGTGTTTTGATAGTTACACTGACTGATGGCAGTTCTCGGTAAATTTATTTTCGCTTTCGCCTCTTTTCGAGCAGCACATGTTCAATTTAGTGGACAATCCTGTTTCTCCGTGGTAATCAATGATAATGATGAGTTTATCAGTCATACAAAATGATAATCACAGATAAAAAGTAATAAATGGTTTGTCAGGGTAAACATTTTTCGATCATTACTAATTGTCATCCCGGATCTTAACTAGATCTATAGGAAATCAGCTGGGAATGAAATTGCCCAATGAATTGAACATATTACCCTTTTCGGGTCCTAAATGGTCCCGCGTTATAACGTGGCATACTCCACCTTGGGGTAGAACGGCAATTTTCTGCCAGCTTGGATGACACACAGCACAGGGGATTGAGCCTATGGATAAATTTCCACTCGAATATCTTCGTCTGCTGTCAACAGACATTGTTTATTTTGAGCGCGTGACGGGAGAGTCTATTCGTGTGATTCACGTAGGGAGCGCGGGTTAGGAATGGGACCGCCCATGCATGTAATTGGTCCATATACTTCGCCGCACACCACTTAAAATCTAATTTGAACTTGTCCGTTTGAACTTCGTCGAAAACAAGATAAACTGGCACCCCCTGAAAATCCTAGCTAAATCGAAATTTCCTGTTATGTCAAAGAGAACACGAGCATTTGCTGTGACATCATAATCCTGTTTTGCCTACCAGATAAGTATTGAATGTAGATGTTGCCTACCACCCAAATGTTTCACACAAAGGCATCAGACGGTGACTGTTTTGAGTTGATAATTCCTCGTATGCACAAGAAGTTTCTGAGATGTTTGCCTTGAAGGGTTAATAAGGCCTATCATGAAAACAAAACGACTATCACTCACTGGATCGCTGGGGAGTCACATGCAGTTTAAAGTTGATCAAAATATTACACTCGATGTCACAGGGCCGTTGCTGCCCGGGGGGGGGGGGGGGCAGTTTATGGTCTATAGGCAGGCGAAAGGGGATGGTAAAATACGATAATAAATAAGGAGGGAATGAAGAAAAGATAAACGCAATATTTTAACTGATCAAAACGGTTTTGTTGATGTAAAGTTGATCTAGATATCCCAGGGCCGTAGCTGCCGGGGGAGAGGGCACTTTTGGTCTAGAAGCAAGCAAGGGGGGGGGGGGATAACAAAAGGGAAGGGGGATCCTGCTTTTTTTATCAAAAGTTGCAACACTTTAAAGATATACACATTATTTAAAACTGATAATACAACATTTGTAGGTTATTGCCTACTCAGTTACCAATATCTGAGCCGGGATGAGACATGTATTGCTGGGAAAACTTAGCTATGATGATCTCACTAACTGAAAACATATAAATCCATCACAATTTATTGAGATAAAAACGGTAGTCGATAAGACGTAAGCCATGCCAGCGCGTTTCCCCCAACGCTTAGGATTGTTTTTTAAAAACTTTCAAGAAGTAAAGAGTCTTAAGAGCATTTTTGAAATGTTGGCAGTCTTGGATGCTACGGATGTTTTCAAACAATCTGTTCCAAGTTATGTTTTTCCTCAAATATTCATCCCCATGTGAAACATATATCCACATATAGTTTACTTTTGAACTATTTAATCATATGGGTATATTTACTGACATGAAAATACATATAAGTGCCGGGTTTTACCGTAAGTTAAGTCGTGAACCAAGACCAATCTCGAGATGTCCTCCTTCATGGTCTCCAGGGCTGCTCTTTGATTGTTGGCTTTCTCGGCAACAGAGGCATTGAGCGATAGTATCAAGTTGGCCAGGTCTTCCTTGACGGTCTCCAGGGCAGCTCTTTGATTGTTGGCTTTCTCAGCAACAGAGGCATTGAGCGATAGTATCAAGTTGGCCAGGTCTTCCTTGACGGTCTCCGGGGCTGCTCTTTGATTGTTGGCTGTCTCGGCAATAGAGGCATTGAGCGATAGTATCAAGTTGGCCAGGTCTTCCTTGACGGTCTCCAGGGCTGCTCTTTGATTGACGGCTTTCTCAGCAACAGAGGCGGTCAGGTCTTCCATGGTGATTTCCAGTGCTGCATTTTTTTCGGCGGTCAAGTTGGTGATTTTCTGTACAACGCTCGCCAACATACTATTTTCTTGGGACGTGTACCAAAAGTTCGCGCCTATCAATGCAGCGAGCCCAAACAGCAGCACCATCGCTGCCAGCATGAAGGGCAGAGACAACTTCGCGTATTTTCTTTGGTTGGTTTTCTTTGACTCAGCGACTACAGGAGTCAAGTCTGTGTCAGGATTCTGATTGCTCGACTCCTGACTTCTCGGAGCCTGAGCTGCGAGGCGTTTGCCGGTAACAGGCTCCAGGTAGTCAGCTGGGTCCAGATTGCTGTACAGCTCCTCAACCCTGACGCTGCTCGGTCCCTGCTCGGGTACGGTCTCGTAAACTGTTGTCATCTCCATGTTGAGTTTTGTCGGAATGAGGACTTCCACATGTGCGCGGATATATATATGGCATAGGCCCACATAGAGGCGTGCACAGGATGTATTTTTTCCACGGGGGGGGGGGGTGAGATTATCTAAGCAGTTTGAACGCCCTACAACCCCTCGCTATTTTAATTATTCTCTTCGAATGGAATTATTATTGTGAATTTAGAGGGAAGGGGTCGGGGTAGGGCGCCCCCTGTGCTTCCTACAAATACGACACTAATCGAAGAGCTTTCTAGATTAAAAATGAGCCCAAAGGCTAAAAAAACGGTTACCGGACAATATGTATTTTAGATATTAGCCTTTTGTCCCATGACCTTGATAATAAGGTCATTGGTCAATTCAAGGTCACGAGAATATTCAGCATGTAAGTATCAATCTATTACCACCAATACAGCCAAATTTTGATGATTCCAATAACAAACATAAAATACAACAGTTT
Source organism: Terebella lapidaria (assembly GCA_949152475.1). Lineage (NCBI taxonomy): Eukaryota > Metazoa > Annelida > Polychaeta > Terebellida > Terebellidae > Terebella > Terebella lapidaria. Next base: position 1,199,454 of record OX424568.1, on the reverse strand, counting down.
GCAATAGAAACAAAGCCCGACCTGATACTTTATCAAAAGACACACTGGTGTCATCAGGGGCAGACAGTGTGGTTAATGTAGTTGTTTCTACTGTACATCTGATGGAACTAGCATACAACTGCCCAACAACCTATGAAAATAATATAGAAATCCGAAACAACCCCATGCAATAGATATATGACAAGTACATAAGTACCTAATCACAAGTCAAAAGGCTACTGAGTTGGTGGTATCATCGGTCGTAGGATATGATTTTAGCATATCATTTTCAGTACATCCACAATTGATTCCCAAGCTGTAAAGTCGATGATAAGCAATATATTAGCGATTTTGTGCTCTGGCCTTGAAAATAATGTCAAGGTCGAATTCAAGGTCATCAGAATATTCAGTGTGTATCATTTTCCATATGTCCATAATTGGTTCCCAAGCTATTGAATCAATAGAGAAGCAAGATATTAGCCATTTTGCCTATTGACCTTGAAAATGAGGTCAAAGGATGAATTCAACGTCATGACAATATTCAGGATATATGATTTTCTATATATGTTCACAATTGATTCCTAAGCTGTAAAGTCGATAATAAGTGAGATATTAGTCATTTTGTCCGGTGCCCTTGAAAATGAGATCAAAGGTCAATTTCAAGGTCATCAGAATATTCGGAATATATCATTTCCTATATGTCCACAATTGATTCCTATGCTGTAAAGTCGATAATAAGCGAGATATTAGCCATTCTGTGCTCTGACCTTGAAACCGAGGTCAGAGGTCAACTTCAAGGTCACGAGAATATTCGGCATACATCATTTCCTATATGTCCACAAATGATTCCTAGTCTCTAATCTCAATATTAAGTGAGATATTCGGCTTAATGTGTCCCATTATAAAGCATAGGAGAATTTAACATGGGAAAGTCCCATTTGGGCCGAGTTTGGGCTCAAAATGGCCCACTTCGAGCGATTCAAGGGCAACGAAATTTATACATGTCACAGGGGTACATATGAGGAGTGTTACGCATCAATAAGAAACAAGTTACTGAACAGGTTTTGGGAAAACGACCGCCAAAGTCCCAAATTGGCCATTTTCCAACGAAAACGGCCGCTCTGACCTTGAAACCGAGGTCAGAGGTCAAATTCAGCATATATCATTCCCTATATGTCCACAGTTGAGTCCTAGTCTCTAGTCTCAATATTAAGTGTGATATTAGGCTTAATGTGTCTCATTATAAAACATAAGAGAATTTAACATCGGAAAGTCCCATTTGGGCCGATTTTGGGCCCAAAATGGCCCACTTCGAGCAATTCAAGGGCAACGAAATTTATACATGTCACAGGGGTACATATGAAGAGTGTTATGCATCAATAAGAAAAAAAATTCCTGAACAGATTTTGAGAAAACAACTGTCAAAGTCCAAAGTTGGCCATTTTTCGTCGAAAACGGCGCCATTTTGAAAAAAAAATGCGAAAATAAAAAAACTAAAAAATACCTCCATCTCGAAATATTTCTAGGCATTTTTGTGCAAAATTTCAGGAAAATCCGACCATAAACTTTAAAGATAAAATTGTTGACGGACGACGGACAACGAACGACGGACGCCGGACGACGGACGACGTACGCCGGACGCAACGCCACCGCAAAAGGTTATCGGACCAAAGGTCCGGTAACCTAAAAGTCATAAAATGCAGTCACATCCTGAGTGGAAAGGAGTTACTTTTTAATTTCCTCGTTTGTTAATAACATTTTTTCAGGAACAAATAATGCTGATTGCAAGAATGAAATGCCGGGAAAAAGCTGTACCCAGGTCGCTTTCCATACGATAACATCACTCATTGTTATATAAAACAGGGTTATATTGACATGATTATCTCTTCATTCTACGTGTAAATAGTCAAAAACTGACCCGGTTACATTGACAGACCGAGAAATACAAATTGGCCCTTCAAAGGTTCATAACACCGATTTTAACTACTTTTAACTGTTTTTTAACTACTGAATTCGTATAATCTTCTGTCATTGCGTTGCGTCCGTCGTCGTCGGCAGTACGACCAAGTTATTAACTCGTATGTACGATTAAATATTTAGTTTTAAACTAGTCCATGGGGTCCCCCCCCCCCTTGTGAGCAAAGAGAGAGAGAGCAGAAGATAGAGAATGGGAGGAGAAAAGAAATTAGGGCTATATAATACCATATGTATTTAGTGTAGGCCTACGACATGATTCCTACTTCAGTGGACCCCTACGGATATCTTACTGGGCAGTTTTTTTCTAGGTTTTAACAAGATTTGCTATTCCTCTTCGATCTCAAATCTCATCATGGAATTAAATGGATAAGCACGCCTGCATGAAAGTATCTTCTGTTTCACATCTCATCATTAAATTTTGGGTACCTCGATGCCTTGGTACTATGGTCAGAGTAAGTACAAAATATACCATACAACTAAGGAAAGCATCAAGCTTCTGGGACCCTAGGCAGGCCCCAGGCCCCACGTCCGAAAGTATTTTTTGCCATACACTTCACAATAATTTTCATGGCTCCTCTTTGGACTCAAATCTCATCATGGAATAATAGATACCTAGGTTTTCTAATGGTCAGAGTCAGTATTTCGTACAGACCTTACAACAATACTCAAAATACCATTTGGCTTCTGGGCCCGAAAGTCCTTGATCCCAATGCGCAAAAGTATCTTTTGCTCCATATTTGACAATTATAGCTCACACGACAATAATTTTTTTTTTTAATCGCTTCTGAGGCCCTAGGCGGTCAGATTCTCAAATCATACCACAGACTTTGGATTTTGTGCCCAATGGCCCCAGACACCACGCCTGGGAGTATCTTCGTTTACACATTTGACAATTACTTACCTCTTCCTCCTCAAATCTCGTTATGGCATTATGGATACATGGATTGTTTAATCATCCAATTGAGTACAAAATGTAATACAACACTCAAGAAATCATTTGGCTTCTGGGCCCTAGGCGGGCCCCAGACCCCACACCCGAAAGTATCGTCTGACATTTCTAAATAAGTCACATTATATTTCTCTTTGATTTCAAATATCATCATGGATATGGATATTAGAATGGATATAAGCAAGTAATGAACATATTCAAATTAAAATATAAAAAAAATGCCGGATGCCTGGCAATACATGCCAACATCATTTGTTAGTAACTTGGAAATAATAATATATATTTTTAATTAGAGAATGAAAACAGATATTCTTCAACCCCTCCACCCCAACCCCCAACCCCTGAAAAATTAATGGCGAAATATATTTGATAATTGTGTATGATAGTGGGATTGTGTTGAATGTATAGTCATGAGAGGCCAGGATCCTACTACAGAACCTAAAGAAGCGGGCCCCAGATCCCAGGCCGAAACATGCTTGCAACCAAATTTTCAGAACAGAGGTATCATTGTGGTGCATTTGAGTAGAATTTATCTGCAGGAGAGGGCAGGAGGCTAGCTATCTCAAAACCTAAAAATGGTTATGGCTTCCGGGGTCTGTTCTCTACCCAATTCAGGATCCGCCCCTGTATAGTGTATTATATGGCCAAAAAACAACACTGTTTAAATGTGTCAGGTATAATGCAGTAAAACTATGTTAGTTATTCTTCACTTTATAATGAAAAATTACTATTGTTTGAGTTGAAAGTATATGGCTTTATATAAACAGAGTCTGTTCGATAGCAACATTTTCAAGCTCCCAGAGTCTCAGAATTCACCAGAGAGCGTCTGGAGGTCGTTGGTCACTATGGGCAAGTGCGAGTGCCCTTAAATCCGTCCCTGCTCATATATACTAATTATGTATACGAATTCCAAGCCTTTGAACGTTGTAGGAAGATTAGCCCAAGAGCTGAGATAGCTATTGGGCAATTTGAGTTTTAACCATTGCACGTGTGATTTTGAAATTCACCAATCAAGGCCATCTTGGTAAAGTTCAGGCTTACCAAAAGAGTCACCATGATATTCTTTTTCGTACACTCCTAATACATTTCATTTTGTATTTATTCGGCGTACTTGTACGAGGCACAAGCGAACCATATAACGATACAGTATACAACATATTACATGATACAATGACGATATGACGATATAAAAGGCGATACAATACATACAACAAGCAGTATACCTCACACAAGTTAACATATAATAAATTGGGATATATTTATTTTAGTTACATTATTTCTGATACAGTAATAGTATATATAGTTTTTATAAAGGAGGAAATGATTTGCATACAATGTTCAGTATCTTTCTTATCACTCACTAAATCATCATATTCAGGACTGATATAATTATCTCTTTATCTGATAGATATTGGTAATTTCGCACTGATGATTCGTATTTATCAACAAATTTATCTTTTATTCGCATTTGTTGTTTGAAATTTTGATAATAAAATGTTTCAGACTATCAATTTGATTATCATCACATAACGGACATAAAAGATCATCCCCGGCAATATTTCTGTGAAATCCAGATTTTTTAATAATACCGTTATTCATCCGCAATTTTATAAATATTGTTCGTATATTTGGCGAGTGAATTAGAGACAGGTATTCACTGCATGTATATGTTGGAGTAAGTAAATCAAGTTCACGTAAATAAAGCAGTGCGTTGGTAACCACGTTTGAACATATTTGTCAGATAATCTTTGTTTCAATATATTATATATTTTGATACTAGTTCAGGTTCAACAAAAAGTCATCATTATAATAATTATAATTTTTTGTATGCTCATAATACATGGAGGCAAACTGTCCCATAGTGTGGGGCCACACACAGCGAGGGCGGTGGACCTGAGAGTTCGACCAGGAGCTTTCGTGTGGAGGAGGGAGCATAGGTATGTTGGTGCCTGATATGGAGCGACTTGAAGATGGTGATAAAGATTTTGAACTTAATTCTCTGCATTATTGGAAGCCAGTGTAATTGCTGAAGTACTGGAGATATTTTATCAAATTTGCGAGTTCTGGTAACAATTCTGGCGGCAGTGTTTTGACAGCGCTCAAGAGAGTGGAGGAGTTCACCAGTCAATGACATCTTGGTCAAGTTCAGACTCACCTAAAGAATCACCATTATATATGCTCAAAATACAATAAATAAGCTCAACCATTTGTCTGTAGTGGCTAATGCGTATTTAATGCAAGGTATGAACTTGAGATTTAGCCTTCAAGGGCATCTGAAGGCCAAGTTCAAGTGCCCCAAATGATGTGCAATACAAAATTTCATATATGCTTATAATATGAACCTAAGCTTTTTTGGACAAGAGTTGTAGCCTCAGAGGCCATTTTAAACATATCACTACAGACGTGAGATTGAGCTGTCAAGGTTGCCATATACATGTTTGACTTCCTATATGCTCATAATACAAACATAAGCCATGTCTACAAGCATATTGTCTTTACAGGCCAAGTTACACCTTTCAGGTCAGACATGACCCCGAGATTCAGCCTTCAAGATCAACTGGTGTCAAGTTCAAGGTCACCAAAATATGCACCTCATATGACTTCTCAAATGCTTATAATACAAGCAAAAGCTCTATATACAAGTGTTCTGGTCCCCAAAGCCAATTTTTGCATACCAGCCAGCCTTCGTGAGCGTTTCGGGCCTGCATATCAAACCTTACGAGCAAAATTTTTTCCATCAAGGTAATTACCTTTTTTTACCTGAAAATTGCCTAAAACGAATGGTAACATGATTTCGTTCACAAACCGACTCGTCGATTGGTAAATTTTATAGGTAACGAGATATGAGACATTTGGCCCGTAACCTCGAAAAAAAGATCAAATGTCAAATTCAAGGTCGTGACAATATTCAGCATTTATCATGTCCTATATGTTATTGATTGACTCCTAAGATGTGAACCCATAATAAACGAGACATTTTGTGCTCTGACCTTGAAAATAGGGAAGAAAGTCAAGTTCATTTCCTCTCTCTGGACAATTGATCATAGGATAGAAAGTCGATAATAAACAATATATTCGGTATTTTGTGCTCTGACGTTGAAAAAATGTCCAAAGTCAAGTTCAAGGTCATGAGAAGATTCAGTATGTATCATGTACTATATGTGTGAAATAATACACTGTTATTGGGGCGATATACACGATATCATGCCGAGCGTCAGCGAGACGTGATGATCGTGTATATTGCCGAGGGGTGACAGTGTGTTTTTTCAGTATGAATGAAGGAGAGGAGGGAGACGGGGCGACGACAAATAATTAGTTTTGAGAGTTTCTTCTGAAATGTATAACCAAAAATGCAAATCACCAAACCGTACTTCCATCGTTATGGTAGGATGCGGAAATGACACGAGCATCAACACTGAAAATGTTGATTGATTTCCGAGAAGATATGAACATCTGAATTATAGAGTTTAAATAATACAATTGGTTTGGGAGCGGGTCATGTTGGGTATTGGCGAGTCATGGCGGGTGCTGAAAAGTTATGGTGTGTGTTGGCGGGTGTTGGTGGATCATGGCGGGTGTTGACAAGTTATGGTGGGTGCTGGCGGCTGTTTGTGGATCATGGCGGGTTTTGACGGTTTATGGTGGGTGTTGGCACGTCACGGCGGGTCATAGAGAGTGTTGGCGAATTATGGCTGGTATTGGCGGGTCATGGTGGGTGTTGATGGATCATGGCGGGTGTTGACGGGTTATGGCTGGTGATGGCGGGTGTTGGCAGGTCACGGTGGGTGTTGACGGGTCATGGTGGGTGTTGGCGGGTCATGGTGGGTGGTATCGGGTCATGGTGTGAGTTGGAGGGTCATAGCGGGTGTTGGCAGATCATGGCGGGTGTTGACGGATTATGGTGGGTGTTATCGGGTCATGGCGGGTGTTGACGGGTTTTGGTGGGTGTTGGCGGGTCATGGCGGGCATTGGCGGATCATGGCGGGTATTGGCGGGTCATGGCGAGTGTTGTCGGGTCATGATGGGTATTGGCGGATCATGGCGGGTATTGTAGTGTCATGGCGGGTATTGTTGGATCACGGCGGGTATTATCAGACCATGATGGGTATTGTCGAGTCATGGAAGGTATTGGCGAGTCATGGTGGGTATTGTCAGGTCATGGTGGGTATAGTCATGTCATGGTGGGTATTGTTTTGGCGGGTCATGGTGGGTATTGGCGGGTATTGTCGGGTCATGGTGGGTACTGGCAAGTAATGGCGAGTATTATCAGGCCATGGCGGGTATTGTTGTGTAATGGCGGGTATTGTCGGTGTCATGGCGGGTGTTGTCGGGTCATGGCGAGTACTGTCGGGTCATGGCAAGTATTGGTGAGTCATGGTGGGTATTGTCGGGTCATGGCGGGTATTGTCGGGTCATAGCAGTTAGTGGCGAGTCATGGCCGGTATTGTCAGGTCATGGCGGGTATTGTCGGTTCATGGTGGGTATTGTCGTGTCATAGCGGTTATCGGTGAGTCATGGCTGGTATTGTCGGGTCATGGCGGGTATTGTCGTGTCATAGCGGTTATCGGTGAGTCATGGCTGGTATTGTCGTGGCTGGTATTGTCGTGTCATGGTGGGTATTGTCGGGTCATGATGGGTATTGTATTGTCTATATTGTCATGTCATCGCGGGTATTTTGGGTCACGGTGAGTATTATCAGGCCATGATGGGTATTGTCGGGTAATGGCGGGTATTGTCGGGTCATGGTGGGTATTGGTGGGTCATGGTGGGTATAGTCGTGTCCTGGTGGGTATTTTCGTGTCATGGTGGGTACTGTATTGTCTATATTGTCGTGTCATCACGGGTATTGTTGGGTCACGGCGAGTATTATCAGGCCATGATGGGTATTGTCGGGTCATGGCAGGTATTGTCGGGTCATGGCGAGTATTGTCGGGTCATGGTGGGTATTGTCGGGTCATGGCGGGTATTGTCGGGTCATGGTGGGTATTGGCGGGTCATGGCGGGTATTGTCGGGTCATGGCGGGTATTGTCGGGTCATGACGGGTATTGTCTTGTCATATCGGTTATTGGCGAGTCATGGTGGGTACTGTTTTGTCTATATTGTCGTGTCATCGCAGGTATTGTTGGGTCACGGCGGGTATTATCAGGCCATGATGGGTATTGTCGGGTCATGGCGGGTATTTTCGGGTCATGGCGGGTATTGTCGGGTCATGGCGGGTATCGTCGGGTCATGATGGGTATTGTCGGGTCATGGCAGGCATTGTCAAGTCATGGCGGGTATTGTCAGGTCATGGCGGGTATTGTCGGGTCATGGCGGGTATTGTCAGGTCATGGTGGATATTGTCAGGTCATGGTGAGTATTGGCGGGTCACGGCACATATTGTCGGGTCATGGCGGGTATTGTCGGGGCATGGCTGGTATTGTCGGGTCATGGCAGGTATTGTCGGGTCATGGCGGTCATTGTCGGGTCATGTCGGGTATTGTCGGGTCATGGCGGGTATTGTCTTGTCATAGCGGTTATTGGCGAGTCATGGCTATTATTGTCGGGTCATAATCGGTATAATCAAGTCATGATGGGTATTGTATTGGCTATATTGTCGTATCATCGTGGGTATTGTTGGGTCAGGGCTTGTATTATCAGGCCGTGATGGGTATTGTCGGGTCATGACGGGTATTGTGGGTCATGGCGGGTATTGTCGGGTCATTACGGGTATTGTCGGGTCATGGTGGGTATTGTCGGGTCATTACGGGTATTGTCGGGTCATGGTGGGTATTGTCGGGTCATTACGGGTATTGTCGGGTCATGGCGGGTATTGTCGGGTCACTACGGGTATTGTCGGGTCATGGTGGGTATTGTCGGGTCATTACGGGTATTGTCGGGTCATGGTGGGTATTGTCGGGTCATTACGGGTATTGTCGGGTCATTACGGGTATTGTCGGGTCATGGTGGGTATTGTCGAGTCATTACGGGTATTGTCGGGTCATGGTGGGTATTGTCGGGTCATTTCGGGTATTGGCGGGTCATGGCGGGTATTGTCGGGTCATGGCGGGTATTGTCTTGTCATAGCGGTTATTGGCGAGTCATGGCTGGTATTGTCGGGTCATGACTGGTATTGTGGGTCATGGCGGGTATTGTCGGGTCATGACGGGTATTGTGGGTCATGGCGGGTATTGTCGGGTCATGACTGGTATTGTGGGTCATGGCGGGTATTGTCGGGTCATTACGGGTATTGTGGGGCATGGTGGGTATTGGCGGGTCATGGCGGGTATTGTCGGGTCATGACGGGTATTGTGGGTCATGGCGGGTATTGTCGGGTCATGACTGGTATTGTGGGTCATGGCGGGTATTGTCGGGTCATTACGGGTATTGTGGGGCATGGTGGGTATTGGCGGGTCATGGCGGGTATTGTTGGGTCATGGCGGGTATTGTCGGGTCATGGTGGGTATTGTCGGGTCATGACTGGTATTGTGGGTCATGGCGGGTATTGTCGGGTCATGACGGGTATTGTCGGGTCATGACGGGTATTGTGGGTCATGGCGGGTATTGTCGGGTCATTACGGGTATTGTGGGGCATGGTGGGTATTGGCGGGTCATGGCGGGTATTGTTGGGTCATGACGGGTATTGTTGGGTCATGGCGGGTATTGTCGGGTCATGGCTGGTATTGTGGGTCATGGCGGGTATTGTCGGGTCATGACGGGTATTGTCGGGTCATTACGGGTATTGTGAGGCATGGTGGGTATTGGCGGGTCATGGCGGGTATTGTTGGGTCATGGCGGGTATTGTATTGTCATAGCGGTTATTGGCGAGTCATGGCAGGTATTGTCTTGTCATCGCGAGTATTGTTGGGTCACGGCTTGTACTATCAGGCCATTATGGGTATTGTCAGGTCATAGCGGGTATTGCCGGGTCAAGGTGGATAGTGTCGGGTCAAGGTGGGTATTGTCAGGTCATGGCGGGTATTGGCAGGTCATGGTGGGTATATGGCGGGTATTGTCGGTGTCATGGCGGGTATTGTCGCGTCATGGCGGGTATTGTCGGGTCATGGTGGGTATTGGCAGGTCATGGCGGTTATTGTTGGGTCATGGCGGGCATTGTCGGGTCATGGCGGGTATTGGCGAGCCATGGCGGGTATTGTCGGGTCATGGCGGGTATTAACGGGTCGTAGCGGGTATTGTCGGGTCATGGCGTGTATTGGCAGGTCATGGTGTTTATAGTCGTGTCATGGTGGGTATTATCAGGCCATGATGATTATTGTTTGGTCACAACGGATATTATCAGGCCATCAATGGTGTTGTCCGGTCATGGTGGGTATTGTTGGGTCATGGCGGGTGTTGGCTAGTCATGGTGGGTATAGTCGGGTAATGGTGGATAGTGTTGGGTCAAGGTGGGTATTGTCAGGTCATGGCGGGTATTGTCGGGTCATGGCGGGTATTGTCGGTGTCATGGTGGGTATTGGCGGGTCATGGCGGGTATTGTCGGGTCATGGTGGGTATTGTCAGGTCATGGCGGGTATTGGCAGGTCATGGTGGGTATATGGCGGGTATTGTCGGGTCATGGCGGGTATTGTCGGTGTCATGGCGGGTATTGGCGGGTCAAGGTGGGTATTGTCAGGTCATGGCGGGTATTGGCAGGTCATGGTGGGTATATGGCGGGTATTGTCGGGTCATGGCGGGTATTGTCGGTGTCATGGCGGGTATTGGCGGGTCATGGCGGGTATTGTCGCGTCATGGCGGGTATTGTCGGGTCATGGTGGGTATTGGCAGGTCATGGCGGTTATTGTTGGGTCATGGCGGCGTTGTCGGGTCATGGCGGGTATTGGCGAGTCATGGCGGGTATTGTCGGGTCATGGCGGGTATTAACGGGTCGTGGCGGGTATTGTCGGGTCATGGGGGGTATTGGCGGGTCATGGTGTTTATAGTCGTGTCATAGTGGGTATTATCAGGCCATGATGATTATTGTTTGGTCACAACGGGTATTATCAGGCCATGAATGGTGTTGTCGGGTCATGGTGGGTATTGTTGGGTCACGGCTTGTATTATTAGGCCATTATGGGTATTGTCGGGTCATGGCGGGTATAGTCGGGTCATGGCGGGTCATGGCGGGTATTGTCGGGTCATGGTGGGTATTGGCGGGTAATGGTGGGTATTGTCGGGTCATGGTGGGTATTGTCGGGTCATGGTGGGTATTGTCGGGTCATGGTGGGTATAGTCGTGTCATGGTGGGTATTGTTGGGTCACGGCTTGTATTATTAGGCCATTATGGGTATTGTCGGGTCATGGCGGGTATAGTCGGGTCATGGCGGGTCATGGCGGGTATTGTCGGGTCATGGTGGGTATTGGCGGGTAATGGTGGGTATTGTCGGGTCATGGCGGGAATTGGCGGGTCATGGTGGGTATTGTCGGGTCATGGTGGGTATCGTTGGTTCACGGCGGGTATTGGCGGACCATGGCGGGTATTTGCGGGTCATGGTGGGTGTTGGCAAGTCATGGTGGGTATTGGCGAGTCATGGTGGGTGTTGGCGTGTCATGGTGGTTGTTGGTGTGTCATGGTAGGTATTGTCGGGTCATGGCGGGTATTGGCAGGTCATGGTGGGTTTTGGCGGATCATGGCAGGGTTTGGCGGGTCATGGTGGGTATTGGTTGAGACTGAAGGTGTGACGCTATGCTGAATAGCATCGGCGCGAATAATTAACAGGATGTCATCGAGTCTGTTACATTCATCGTGCCCATGTATTGCGATAAGAGAATGTAACACAAATTGAAATAAATCACACAATACTCGTGCCTGGATACCAATTTGACAGTTTAATTATCACGATCACGGAACTTGTCGAATTACTAATCATGGGACTGAGAAGTATGATTTTTATAAATCAACTGCCATATTGATAATGAACTCATCAGTGTAACAATATTCTACATCCGAATGAATAAACAATAAAAACAGGGATTGTCAAATGTGACCTCACCCTATCGTGACTTCCCTGTCATGACTTCCTGCAATAAACATGTTTTATTATGTGACAAATTACCTGATCTATTTCTGAGGTTTCTATTTCAAATATTCACTTCGTGTTCCCATACTAAAACCCTAATTATTCAATATGTTGTCCACAAATATCAATATCAATTATTGGTTCTTGTCATTTCCTCCACCATTCTACACTCCAACTACAATAACTACTTATTGAATGGTGTGTTACGTTTTTATACAACAGAAATAATTGTTCCTTGTGCTAGTTCAGGATAATATTCGTTGAAATATATTCTTTGAACAAGTTCTACAACCACAGGTGAGGTGGGGGTGTAATACACGTGTCTTTTATTATATTTCCTGACGCTTACTTGTATAACCTACTATAACGAATAAGAAGGTTGCACACGGACTGAATGGCATGTTTTCATGGATGTGTAGTATCAGGGAGATCGCTGGAACAATAGAATGTCAACAGGTTAGTTAAATTCCCCAGGCCCATGTAATGCGATGAGATAATGTAACGCACATAATTATACATGCCTGGATACCAACATGGCAGTTAATTATCTCGATCGCAGAACTTGGAACAACATGGAACAATGAAAGTATAATCTAGATTGCTAAATATAATTTTGTTGGATCAAATGTCCTGTTACATTGATAATGAACTAATGAACTAACAATACAGTACATGCTATGAAAACTTAGGCAACAAATCCGCACATTTATGATGTAGCCAAAGATAAGTTAATAGCCTACAAACAGGGATAGTTTGATGTGACCTCACTCTATCGTGACTTCCCTGTCATGACTTCCTGCAATAAACATTTTTAATCATATCATGATTTAGTTATAAGGTTTCTATTTCAACTGAATTAACATATTCACTTTGTTTCCCATAGTACAACCCTCAGTTTTCAGTGTGTTGTACACAAATATCAATACTGATAAAAGGAGAGCGGAAAATTCTGACTTCTTGGCAAGTCTTTCATAATTTCACATTTTGAATGATGGGATATATTCTCAATGGTGGGTAACCTTTTCATGCAATGCACATCACTGATAAATATGATAGTTCACGATAACATTCGTTTAAATATCATCATTGAACACGAAATAGCTCTACAAATAAATGTGACGATTTTGCCCAATTAGTTCATTTTCCCCAAAATCCTATACCAGCCCAAACCGCCGCTGAAGGTAGACAGAATGCTTGCAAATGGAATTTAAAATTGTACTATAAGCATTTACTATGGGAATTCACATCGGGTGGTTCTTCTTGGTGAACTTGAATTTGACCTTTAGTTTAATTTGATATGTCATAGCAGCAATTTTACTGACAATGTTTCTGACAATGTACATTTCTCCGATTACCTCATAGCTCTTGAGCTATGTTTTGGGCAATAGACCGCTTATTTTTTGTAACTCGGCCACTACCTAGGCCACCCATTTTTGAAGATGACGCGGTTACTGGGTTACGCGGTTGGTGCGTAACCTCCATTCATTGCGGGAAGGGGTGTTAATAATTCATGTACTACCTGCACATTGTTTCAAAATGGCACTGGGAGAAAGAAATAAATGTGTGTCCAGAATAATTCTGAAAGAAAACACCAGTCCTGCAAATACACACAAGTGTGAATGTATCATTTAGAGCTATGGATCTGCAGGGTTATCACTTTCTGGAACAGAACCAAACTGAAAACTGGTTACTAAACAGTGGAATATAACATGACAGACGAACATAAAGCTTTAATCTGCACGGGGGTTGATCGGATGCAGTAAAAATCTTTCTAAGATGCAGTAACAATTGTTTTCAACACCACAGCACACTTTATGTAGGCCTACCCATACGTTTTCCTGATATCATGGATATAAAGTCAAATTCATCTATCAGTGAAACACGCTTTTTGGCCATAGTTTGTTTGGGATCATAGTATCAACCTGAAATTTTGATCGTCTCAATTTATCACCAAATTTCAGATATCTATCTAAAGAACTAAAGAAGTTGGCAATCTAAAACAATATTACATTTCAGCTCTTTCGTGGAATTCCAGTCTGCACGCAAAGCAGCCTTTTATTTCATGTATGAGTTATGCAATGCTTCGAAAAAAACATATTTACAAAGTATACATGCAAGATTCCTTCACACTCCAAATCAGCGCAATATACATATACATGTATATACATTCTGTACGGGTATTAAACACGATTTAAGTCCTGAAATTGTTGGAATTTAATTGATTCCGTTTTGGACTGAAATTTAACATTGGGGTAGATTTTCCAACTTTTCATATTTTTGAATAGAACTCTGAAATTCGGTGGACAATTACGACATGATACCCGATTAAGACACATAAATTTTCAAGTTGATCTGAATAACCAAAACAAAACTACGGCCAAAAGCGTGTTTCACTGATAGATGAACTTCACCTTATAACTTGTGCAGTTATATACAGGTATTAAAGCGTAACAATAAAATAATTGTGTAAAAGAAAAAAGTAAACATGTAAACATGTCAAGTTCAGAAGTATTAACAAGTTCATGTTGTTCTATAAAAAGTATAGTATACTTAATTCGAGACATCGGTTCCAGGTTACTAACATTTCGAACCATATTGTGCTGCAATATCCAGTCCTTCTGGAAAGCAGTGTGGTACCACAACAGAATTTTGTGTCATTCTGCTTGATTGTAAGTGCATCTCTGTGTGTCGTTCGTTGTTATTATACTCAATCATGTCCATTATGAATCTTCGATTGCACGTTGATATGTTGTACAAGTGTTTTATACCTTTTCATTCTCTTATCACACCAATGGACAGTTATGAATCGTGAATTTGACTTCCAAGAAATAAGAAACGAATTTTAGTATCCAAATCTGTTTGTGTGACTATAAATGTTTTCTCTTTCTATAAATACAATATATAACAATGTATCTGTTAAATTTGACTTCAAATATATGCTAAATACCGAGGATAAATAACATTGTTACTGCATCCCCGAGAATAAAAGAAACATTGTTACTGCATCACGATTACATTGTTACTGCATCTTCGAGTATTTTTAAAAACACATTTATCGGGAAAAATAAGTCATGACAAGTGTAAATATGGCTATTCTATAGTCTAACCACTTGCTACAGATATAAAGATATCTACCTAAAACAGACAAAAGCAACCACATTGTAAATACCGGGATTTGGCGTGGTCACCGTGGCGGGATGCGGTAACAATTGTTACTGCATCCGATCAACCCCCGTGATCTGGGTAACCTCACTTTAATATAACGATCTATAGGCCTAAACAACGCTCTTCAAGCAAAACTTTTTATTCCATCGACGTATGCAGTAACAATGGTTTCCCACTGTAGCCTAACCACCCTCACAAATACATTCCTCGTAAAATGATACTCCTGTATTGAGGAAAACAATATATATGTACATACCATAAAAAATGTCTCATTGTTAAGGTTAAAATAGCTACCCGTCTTAAATTCTTATCTTGAGCAACTTAGTCCATGCCTAACCCTAGCATTGGCTCTCTACAATCTAGAAGAGAAATCAAACTTCCGGGTTAGAGTCATGGCTGGAGTGAGCCCAGACCAATGCCTCTCGGCATATATCGCTCGGGCCACGTCGTAGCGCTAGCGTTACAGCTCATCAGTCTCATCCTCAACGGCGTCCGTCCCCCCGCAATTCTTGCCCCCCCCCCCCCCCCATCTCACCCCGCCCACCCACACAAACTCATCCTTTCTAGCGACCACTGGAAGCCGCATGGCGGGACGTTATGCTGTGTACATTATGATATCATAATAGTGGGGGGATTCTCTTGTGTGACACAATAATCATAACGAGTTTCTCAACCAAAACACCAGGCAAGAAGGATTTCTGATATAAAATAACGACTCCACTAGCAACCAACTACAAGCCAACTTTCTGAATTTCAAAACATATTTAAGCTATCTTGTAAATTTTGTGTACATATATAGTATAATAATAGCATATTTTTGGTAAGTGAATCAATTGTAAATATGTCATTAAACCTCCCCCTGCCTTGATAATATTTAGTACCTGAAAGGTTAATTTTATATTCTTGATATGACTAAAGTGGGCAGTTGTTTTACTATCTGATCAATCAGACGAAACGATATATGATGTTTTCATTATATTTGGTAAAGGCTGAATTTAGAGGCATTATCTGAAAAGATGGCTGTGCCCTTGAAAACAACATTTTTGCAGGGTTTTTTTTTTGCACCTCGGATGATACTCATGAGGAAGCCTTCGGCGAAAATGAAAAGTTCAAGAGACCTTTTCGAAGAGATGACAGATGGTTCGTTCTAAATCGATATAGAACCTACACAAGTACAAAAATTATCCCTAGGGCTAAGAAAGGTTGACGGGGAAATGTATAGTTTTGAGCCGTAAGTGTTTTTTTTTTCCAACAAAATTTCCGTTTTGAACTTTCAAAATCACTGAATGTCAAATTCAAGATCACAACAGAAGTCACTATGTGTGATTTCCCACCTGAATATCTTGAAGTGTTCTAGAAATTTACTCCATACAGCTCCCATTATGAAGGAAAAAGCAGATGAAAGTCTCAAAAAATTTTCAATGGCAAAAGCAAGAATATTGTATTAATGGGAATGGCTCAAAACAAATAGTGATTTGATTTGGGCACCCTAAAAAGTTATAGTGGCCGCCGAACAAATGTTACATAAGGGAAATGTTATGCATTATTTTTCTCAATGGTAAAAAGAAAATGATATTTCTCAAAACAGATAGTGACTTTGATTGGGCAAAAAGATTCCGTCCCCCCCCCCCCCTCCGACCCGTCGAAAAATCAAACTGGCCGCCACGCGCAGACCAGTGATTCTAGGTCAATGAAACTTATACACATCACATAGGTACATAAGGAGAATCTTTCGAAAAAAAATCTCAAAAAATCTCAAAAATGTCTGACTAGATTTCGGGAAAATGAAACTTTGCATTCTGAAATTGGTTGGTTTTTGTCGAAAGTGGCCGCCATTCTGAGACAATGCAAAAATATATATCAAAAAGAAAAAATCAAACAGGCCGCCACGCGCAGACCAGTGATTCTAGGTCAATGAAACTTATACACATCACATAGGTACATAAGGAGAATCTTTCGAAAAAAAATCTCAAAAAATCTCAAAAATGTCTGACTAGATTTCGGGAAAATGAAAAGTTGCATTCTGAAATTGGTTGGTTTTTGTCGAAAGTGGCCTCCATTCTGAGACAATGCAAAAATAAAAAATTAGCCCAAGGGCTAAGAAAGGTTACCGGACAATATACATTTTAGATATTAGCCTTTTGTCCAGTGACCTTGAAAATAAAGTCACTGATGAATTCAAGGCCATGAAATTTTCAACAAATATATCACTTCTAGTATGTATATCACTTCTATAAGTGAGATATTAGCGATTTTGTGGTGTGACCTTGAAAATGAGGTCAAGGTTCAAGTTCAAGTTCATGAAAATATTCAGTATATATCACTCCTCTATATTCGCAATTGATTCCTAAGCTGTAAAGATGATGATAAGCGACATATTAGCCATTCTGTTCTCTGACCTTGAAAATGGGATCAAAGGTCAATTCTAGATCACAAAATATCCAGCATACATCATTTCCTATAAGTTCACTATGACCTCTAAGCTGTAAATTTGATAATAAGCGAGATATAAGCCATTTTGTATTCTGACCTTGAAAATAAAATGACTGACCTTGAAATTTAGGTCAAAGGTCAAATTCAAGGTCATGAGAATATTCAGAATATATCATTTCCTATATGTTCACAATTGATTCCTAAGCTGCAAAGTCGATAATAAGCAAGATATTAACCATTTTGTCCTGTTGACCTTGAAAATGAGGTCAAAAGTCAAATTCAAGATCACTAGAATATTCAGCATATATCACTTCCTATATGTTCACAATTGATTCTTGAGCTGTAAAGTCGCTAATAAGCAAGATATTGGCCATTTTGTCCTGTGACCTTGAAAATGAGATCAAAGGTCAAATTCAAGGTCACGAGAATATTCAGCATATATCATTTCCTATATGTTAATTGATTCCTAAGCTGTAAAGTCAATAATAAGCGAGATATTAGCCATTTTGTCATGTGACCATGAAAAGGAGGTCAAAGGTCAAATTCAAGGTCACGAGAATATTCAGCATATATCATTTCCTATATGTTTACAATTGATTCCTAAGCTGTAAAGTCGATAATAAGCGAGATATTAGCCATTTTGTCCTGTGACCTTGAAAATGAGGTCAGAGATCAAATTCAAGGTCACGAGAATATTCAGTATATATCATTTCCTATATGTTCACAATTGATTCCTAAGCAGTAAAGTCGATAATAAGCGAGATATTAGCCAGTTTGTCCTGTGACCTTGAAAATGAGGTCAAAGGTCAAATTCAAGGTCACGAGAATATTCAGCATATATCATTTCCTATATGTCCGCAATTGATTCCTAGTCTCTAATCTCAATATTAAGTGAGATATTAGGCTTATTGTGTCCCATTATAAAGCATAGGAAAATTTAACATGGGAAAGTCCCATTTGGGCCGAGTTTGGGCCCAAAATGGCCCACTTTGAGCGATTCGAAGGCAACGAAATTTATACATGTCACAGGGGTACATATGAGGAGTGTTTTTCATCAATAAGAACAAAAGTTACTGAACAGATTTTGAGAAAACGACCGTCAAAGTCCAAAATTGGCCATTTTTTTTTTTTTTTTGTTGGGCCGAGTTTGGCCCAAAATGGCCCACTTCGAGAGATTCAAGCGCAACAAAACTTATACACATCACAGGAATATATATGAGGAGTGTTGTGTATTAAAAAGAAAAAAAAGTTACTGAACAGTTTTTGAGAAAATGGCCGCCAAAGTCCAAAATCAGGCATTTTTCGTCGAAAATGGCCGCCATTTTGAAAAAAAATGCGAAAATCGAAGAACTAAAAAAAAACCTTTCCTTGAAATATTTTTAGGTATTTTTGTGCAAAATTTCAGAAAGATTCGACCGTAAACTTTAAAGACAAAAATGTGAACGGACGACGGACGGACAGACGGACACGCCAATCTAATAGGTGGGTTGGTTGCACGCAACCCGCCCAAAAATGTGGACGGACGGACGACGGACGCAACGCCACGGCAATAGGTTATCGGACCAAAGGTCCGGTAACCTAAAAACACGTGTAAAAACATAGGTACGTAAAGGAAATCTTATTCATCAGGCCATGTTGATTTTTTTCTTTGTTTACCGTCAGCGGGCGGGTGAAAAAAGCAATTATTTTGAGAAAACAACACAAAATTTTTGGTCGTTTTCCCCCACAAAAATAAAGCTTTTTTATCCCCCAAAAACACTGAACATCGAAAACTTTTGCTGTTTTCACCCGTGTTATATGTCATTTTAAACTTTATTTATTTTACAACACTTAATGAACAAGCATCAGTTTTATTAACATCTTTTGTTGGCTCGGATCTTGGCGTAAGGGTGGCCATTAGTGTGGGAGGGAACCAGAGAACCTGGTGAAAACCCGAAAACCCACTTGCCCGGTTTGGCGACCACATACCACCTCACATACTGCGCCAAACGTTCGTTAGGAACGGAGGAATCGTTCGCGGAGGCAGCGGTCGCGGAATTCCCGTTCGCGGAAGACTACTGACGGAAGCACTGTTCGTGGAGGCATTGTATGCGGAAGAACACTCGCAGAAGAACCATTCGCGGAAGAACCATTCGCGGATGCTGTCTTCCCCACGTGGTACTGAGGGCAGAGGAACAGATCGCGGACGAAGATGCGCGCGCAGCCACCCAGGCTATATAGGAGCAAGCGGACGGCCGCTCAATGATCACTGCATCAGCGACATCGGCCGTGGGGAGATCGTCAGCGCCACGACCAATGGACTCGACGACCTCCGTGCGGCTGACTGACTTCAGGGCCTTTGAGTCACCGGGAACTAACTAACTATCTGGAGAACCAATCGACTAACGGGAGGGAAACTTTACTGGGACGGGACGGAGGGAAGCCTTCGGCAAAGAACTCTTTTTAGTTGTGCCCTCGTGCACTATTATTTTCCATGTGATCATACAGTGCTTCATCTCTGAACTTCATATCTGTACGTCACGTGGATCACCGACAATTCAATTGTAAGTCGAAAATTTGATGTTTATAAATCTTCATTTATTCAAGTCGGAGTTGATTCTTGCCTGAGCAAGCCGGTGAGCTACTGAGTGATGAGCACTTTTGAGCAGTGACGGCGCTCGAATCACAATGAGCAGGAGTTACCAAAATTTTATACGATCAGGAAGCAGGGTTTTTGGGCAGACAAAAACACAATAACAGCCACAACCAAATGTCACAACTTGGTGCACGTGACCAGGATCGCCGATGGTTTACTGCCAGGGAACGAACCTCAGTATCACTCATGTCCGGAGGAAACTACGAAACTTCAAAGACCACCCCAGGGAAGACAGGAGGTGAAGAGGAAGACTCTTCGCAGACGGCCTCACTCGTGGAAGAGGACCATTCGCGGATGACCCTGTTCGCAGAGGACGACAACCGTTCGTGGAATAGCAGCTTCACAGCCAAAGGTGGATGTGACGTTTCGGAGGACGAGGAGCAACCAGGGAGGTTGCAACCTTCCATGGGCCAGTCAAGGAGTCACCAGAGGCTGCGGAGCCAGACACCCGACAACCGTTTTCCTTTCAGGTCCTTTGGACACGACTCTGGGTGGCAGCATGAGCGTGACAGAGAGAGGTCATCCTACCTTGAGGACGTCAGGAAGAGCCCCGGGTTACGCCGTGTGCTGGGATCGGATCACGTCAATCTGGATGGGGAGGACGATGAGATCTGGGCAAGGAGGGATTGGCTACAGCTACCGGAACAGAGTCCGAGCGTGGCACCCTGGAGAATACAGCGCTGAGACGGCTATGGGATCAATTCCAACAGCAGCCTGGTGCAACAGGGCAGCAGTCTGGCGCGACGAATCAGCAGTCTGGTGCGACAAATCGGCAGTCTGGAGCGACTGGAGGACGGGTCACTTGGGCTCCAGCCCAAGAGAGCAGCTCGAGAGGGAGGGGACTCTTCAGGGAAGAAAACGTTCACGGAAGAGAAGCATTATTCGGCGGCGGGGACGCTTAAAGCCGAGGATCAGTTGTGGATGAACATGCTCGCGAACGAGGGGGATTCTTTGGTGACGAGGACGCTTGTGACCGGGGAGAGCCCTTTGATCATGACCACGTTTGCGGACGAGGACGACTCGCGGACGAGATCGTTCGCGGAAGAGGGGAGTCTTCACCCAGACAGTGGCTCGACAAGAAGAGTAATCCAGGCGACCAGTCTTCCTTTCCAGGTTTTCAGAACAGACGGGGAGGACCCTTCGTGGATGGGGCCGTTGGTGGAAGACCAGCAGGAGACGGCGTTTGTGGACGTACGTCTTATATGGAAGAACATCTCCGTAGTATCTTGGTGGACGAACCGGTTCGTGGAAGACTCACGGAAGACGGCGTTCGTGGAAGAGGCCTACTTGCAGAAGAACATCTTGGGGAGCTGTTGGTGGAAGGCTCACGGAAGACAGCGTTCGCGGAAAAGGGGGATCTTCACCCAGTCGGCAACCAAGATAGCCAGCCCCCTGGAAGGATCAAGCTTCCATTTCAGGCCATCATAAAAAAAAGTTTCTTTCCTGTCCACTGAGTGGCAAAAAAGAAGTCCAGTAGGGAGGGAGGATTTTTTTTTGCATTTGAAAATTTTGCAGGATGTTTCAAAAGTGTGATGCTTATCTTTCAAATATACAGTTAAATGAGCATTCTTTGCTTATATTATAATTATGATGTATGTGCAATAATTGATTTATACACATGTGCAAGTTTATTGCTTGACAAATACTGTTTGTTCATGTTTCATTCAAATTTTCAAATTTTGTTGATCCCACATATAAAGTAAGAAAAAAAATTGTTTGGATTATACCAAAAAAATAATATCCAGTAGCACCATTTAAGGTCAGTAGGGAGGTGGACAGGAAACGAAGTTATTTTTTTCTTGGCCTCAGGTACCCAGGGAGGCCGGAGGCAGCACCCTTTCTCATCATCGGGCGATGAAGGACCGTCATTGGATGGAGGGATCGACAGCAGCCATGGTCATCCGGGACGTGGGAGGCGACCACCCAGGAAGGGACCGCAGCTGCACCATCGAAGCCCCCGGCCAAGATGGAGACCAGTAGATTCGTCGTCCGACGACAGCTCAGCCTGGAACCAGAGCGGGAGAAGGAACCGGAAGATGCTGACACCTGACAAGTTCGATGGGACATCCATAGAGTTGCTGACCCTACGATATGACCCTGACTGTCAGAAGGAGTCATACAAGGCGACCTTGGGACAGATAACCCGTAGGAAGGCAGAGACACCCCCAACAGTGCGACTATGAACTGCAACGACTGATCGTCCATGGTTATCCGAAATCTGAACTCCGCAGCTTAGGAGGTTGCTCAGTATATTAGACAGTAAGCTGATACGAGTAATAATAATAATAACAATAATAATAATAATAATAATACTTTATTTTTGTATAGCGCCAAGCAAAAAATAAAATTCTCGTAGCGCTTTACAGACATTGTACATGTGAAAAGGTGAAATGACACTGATGAATATTAATACCCAATAATAATGTAAAACAATAATAAAAATTGAAAAACATTGTATGATAAGATAAAGACAACACATAAAAAAATTGGTAATATTAAAAACAAAAATGTCTAATTATGGAAAATTATTGACAGGAATAGACCTGCCGAAAAAGATATGTTTTAAGAGATGACTTAAAGTGGAATACGGTATTGCACATCTTGATATGACTAGGGAGAGCGTTCCACAAGCAAGGAGCACATGTGGAGAAGGCTCTGTCGCCATAGGTCTTGGTGTTGGTCACAGGGACTACGAGGCTAATTGACGAGTCCGAGCGAAGAGAGCGGCTCGACGAACGTACTTGTAGAAAGCTGGACAGATGTGCTGGCCCCTGTTGATGGATGCACTTGTAAACGTGTACAAGAATTTTTAAGGTGATTCGCTCACGCACGGGGAGCCAGTGAAGATTGAATAGCACCGGAGTGATGTGGTCGAACTTTCTACATCTGGAGACCAAGCGTCCAGCAGTGTTCTGGATGCGTTGTATTCTATCCAGTCTGTTGCCAGGTAATTCAACCAACAAGTCTATCTTGGATGTTATGAATGCATGGACTAGTTTTTCACAAGCAGCTGTGTAAAGATATTCTCTGATCCTGCCGATATACCTTATACTGGCCAGAGCACTGCGAGATGCTGGATCTGGCTATCCAATGTCATATGACCGTCCATCATGACACCAAGATTCCGTACTTTGGCATTGTACGGGATGATCGAATCACCAACAGAGAATTATCAGTTCTCCTGTATCTTGATGACAGATGAATGACTTCCGACTTGCTGTCATTGAGTTTGAGCTTATTTTGAAGCATCCAAGTTTTGATGTCCGACAAACAATTTTCGATTTGATGAAGGCAGTCCAGTGGGTCGTGTTTGTCACCAAGACTCACAAACAGCTGTGTGTCATCAGCGTAACACATGTAATTTAGTTTATGATTACGGATGATATCACCAAGAGGACCCATGTAGGCACTGAACAGCAGCGATCCCAAGACAGATCCTTGGGGAACACCCCAGCGGAGCACCTGGGAACCAGAAGTATCCTGTCCCAGGCTAACACTTGTGTGCGGGAATCAAGATAGGATTTTATCCACTTTAGCGCATTGTCACAGATGCCGTAGCGATTTTGCAAGCGATCCAGGATAATGCAGTGATCCACAGTATCGAATGCGGCACTTAAATCTAGCATGACGAGTACCACTTGATGTCCTCCATCCAACTCCC
Source organism: Terebella lapidaria (assembly GCA_949152475.1). NCBI lineage: Eukaryota > Metazoa > Annelida > Polychaeta > Terebellida > Terebellidae > Terebella > Terebella lapidaria. The sequence continues at coordinate 1,175,658 of OX424568.1, read as the reverse complement.
GAAGGATGTCATTGTTGACACGAATAATGAGGGCGGTCTCAGTGGAATGGCGAGGTCGATATGCCGACTGAAACACATCCAGGAACTCATTGGACTCCAGATAAACAAGGAGTTGATTCGCCACAACTCGCTCAAGACACTTGGATATGTATGTGAGATTCGATACTGGCCGATAGTTAGCGTAGCGGAAAGTGTTAAAATGGCATGTTTAAATGAGGTGGGGACTTCCGATGTACGTAGAGAGTTGTTGATGATGTGTGTGATGACAGGAAGTAGAATGTCAACACAAGACATAAACAGCCAGGATGGGATCAATCGATGATGATTTGCAGGGTTTAGATTTGATAATGTCTATGACTTCCAGCTCAGACACCAGGTGCCAATCAGATAAGGACGATTGACACGTTGGGGACGTGAACGAAGCTGGTTGAACAGTGTCCAGGTTGACTGCATCATCAAGATCACAGCGGATCTTCTGCATTTTGTCCACAAAGAACTGACTGAAAGATTCAGCACTGAGGCGTCGGGTATGGGTTGATGACGAGAGCAACCGAACTCTGTGTTTATAAGGGCAAATAGTGATTTAGAGTCACAGTTCGCAACCTTATTACGATAGTAATCACACTTGGCTTCTTTCAGAGCAGAACTGTAGCTACGATACTCCTGTTGGAATACCTGACGATGAACCTTCAGGTCACTATGTTTCCAGACACGTTTGCACAGCTTTGGTTTGTGCAGGTCCTCATTGAACCATGGATAACAAGGTCAACATGTAATTATCCTAGATTTCACAGGGACAAAATGATCAAGAAGATCTCTGAGGACACAAGAGTACTTCTCTGAGAGTTCAGTCACAGGAGCGTCGCTCAAGTCAGAGTTTGAGAGTGATCGTTTGAAGTCATCCATTGGCAGTTTCCGGATGCCTCGTGTTTGGATCTTCTTTCTAACGAGCGGCGCCCGGGGTAACTGTAGACATGTTAAAACAGCTGCATGATCACTGGGAAGGTCTCGAATTACCTCCAACGATTGGACTACAGAATCGTCACACCCGGTGATAACTAAATCGAGGGTGTGACCCTTTTCGTGGGTAAAAGCATTGACATGTTGCTGAAGATTTTCTGATAACAGAAAGTTCAGGAAGTTAGTAGCATCTCTAGACTGACGATTATCAACATGGAAGTTGAAATCTCCGACTATGAGGAGTCGGCCGGGTGCTAGGGTCAGAGATTAAACAAGGGTCCCAAATTCTGTCAGAAACTCACTTGTTTTGTGGTTGTTTGATGACGACGGCGGAGGTCGGTATATCAGTATCAAACGAACGACATAAGATCCACAAGCTATGGACAGATCCATCATCTCGAAGGATGCAAATGATGAAGCTTTATTGGCTGCAACTTTCATGGACTCACGGACGATGACGGCGACTCCACCCCCAGTCTTAGATGTACGTGGATTCGATAATGTCATGTACCCTTGTAGGGCAGTGGAAAGGTTCCCGATCACAGGGTCATCCGTGGCTGTCCCATTGAGCCAGGTTTCAGTCAGGCCCATGATGTCACAAGAGTATTCAGTTACGAGATCGGTCACACTTGCAACTTTTTGACATATTAACCTGGCATTCCATAAACAAAAGTTCAGTTCTTTACCAGATGAAGGCCTGTCGGCAATGTTCAGGCTGACCAGGTTTCCAGGGAGGGACCGAGACGATGAGGCATTCAGAGAGTTCACATCAGGCCGCACTGAGTAATGCACTGACAATAGACAGTAGAGTGCTCTGAAGTTACCCATGATGACAAACCAGAGGCTTGGTCAAATGGATAATGTATCCAATTTGAGTCATCGTTATGTGCAAAACAAAATCAATTATTATTGATGTGAGATGTTCATCGCCAATCAAATTATCATCAGATTTTCATTGCAATCGATAAAATGATCAGCTGACATCCTTTTCCAACTCCATAGGTCTGAGACTATGGAGGGTTTCTAGGGCCATGATTCGTTACATTTTCTTGTCAATCTGCTCGATGTATATGACAAGATCATGCATCATTTTGATTTTGCACATTTTCTTCTTCGAATGTCCATGTTGTAACTACGACGTTCTAACTTTGTCTTGCTGAATGCTTCATGCCGAGTTCTATTTATCGTTTTCTCTTATCCCCATCCTGTATGCTATATCCATCCTATATCCTATACTCATATGCACACAGCCAAAAACCACCGAAAATGACAAAAACAAATAAGTACGTGTAACTGGTTCACAGGTATGAAAGACCCCTTTGTGCCGGGCACAGACCCGACTAATATCTTCCACATGGTCAGTAGGGATCGTTTGGAAGTGGTCATATGGAGGCACACGTCACCGTGCCAGCTGTTCCACATGGACGGTACATCGAGGATACTGGGTTACCGTCATCAACACATTTGACTAGAAAGTTCATCTTCAGAAACAGTGTTTGGTAGATGCCGGATTATAAAATATGGAGTTAGCACTACTGGACACAGCTTATGGTCTTCTCATCTATGAGATATGCAGCATTACCCTTGAGACCGCCAATGTTTAGTGGGTGTGTGGGTGTGCCAAGGTACTCCAAATCTTGTACACACTGTTTGATTGCTCTCCCTGACTCTCAGTGGCGATTTTCCAGGTTGTCAGTACGTATCTTGCACACAGTTTCGTTGCTGTTCCCTACTCAGTGGTGAACTGTAACAGACGCTTGGTCATCAAACAGCAAGAGACCCGGGCAGCCAGGGTTGCCATTGCTGTGTGTGAGCTTGTGTGTTTGGTCATCCAGTGCAGATGCTATGCTTACCGCAAATTCTCGGTCAGAGCATGCATCTGGCACAGTGTCTGTGGTTAGGTCAATCAGATTTGGTACACTGATTTCAAACCCCGTAACTTAGGTTTCTTCTCCTGGGAAAGCATACCAATAGTCGTACCCTATTGGCTGAGGGTCTTGGGGGCTGGCTTATGGAAACTTGCATTTTGCAGGCCATATTCTGATTGCCTTCGTTGATAGCACGCTGTTCAAGTAGGTTTCCTAGTAGATTTCCAGGACAGGTGGTGGTTCTAAAGGTAGTACATTGGTTCATGGTAATAGCTGACACGTCTAACTGGCTTCTGCTGGTGATTTGTATCGAGCCAAGGTAGAATTCCTTTCAAACACATGGAGGAACAAGAACAGAGCCTTGGACAAACCAAAAACAAAGAACTCGGAACTAGTTAACTACCTCTCACCTCTCTGTCGGTGGTGCCATGATGATGGATAGATCGGGATGCAGAAATACTCATCCTGTATTTTGATTGACATCATACAATCGCTGCCGCAGATAGACAGCAAAACGGTCTGGGGGCACTGCATGGGAAATCTTTCCTTGAATAATATCTGGTTGAGAGGCTGAGGTGTATGATAAGCACTAACAGTCAGAATTCTGAACAACAAACTTTAAAAACCAGAGATTAATGGGTCCTTGGAGAGTAAGACGCGGATGCTATCCGAGACGGGGAGAGGGAAGGCATCAGACTGAATGGGATGGTATAACCTCTAAGGAAGATTACAATACAAAATTCAACTTAAAATTCTCAAACACCTTCGTAATCTCGATATCTAATTGTAATAATTTCAATTTAATTTCTGATATAAAAGACACCAATGGGAAAAGTTCCCAGCCCTGGGTTTCTTGGGTGATCCTCGGCAATCTTATATCCTGTATGTTGTATATAACTCACATTTTTATATCTCACATCTGTCATCCACATGTTATTGTATATAATTTATGATCGTGGTATACCTTGTATAATACCATATGTATGTTATTGTAACGGTTTTGGGGCGTACCGAAAAGTTTCCCCTAGGTAATTCTGTTAGTGTTTTGTGATATTATGGTTAAATAACCGTTTATTAAAATGTATATGTGTTTAAAGGTTCATTCGGTTCCGTATTGATAATATTTAAAAGGTTTTCCGTCTCGGAACTTGGTATATTTGTGATGTTGGTAAAGCCGGAGACGGAGCCGGAGACGGAGACGGAACCGGAGATGGAGTCGGAACAATGGAGTACAAAAACGTAATGACGTTATTTCCGGAAGGTCATGTGATCAGCCTCGTTTTCGGTTTAAAAGGTGACGTGTCAGCCACTGATTGGTTCTAGAGTGTTTTTAGAAATCCGGAAAATATCAGTGTTTTGGCGGACTATGACGTCACAATAGGTTGGTCACGTGACGTGGGTCTCAGGTCTATAAAAGCCCCCGCTTCACAGCGGACGGCGGAGTTGGTGTCCTGACGTCGACCTGTGCAGACCCCTTCTCCCATTGCAGAGTACTCCCTTGCTCCGGCTTGTGTCATACCAGATGATAGCAGTTAAGTCTTCTGACTGTGCACTTGGAAAATAAACATGAAAACTTCAACCGAGTTGTTTTTCCGTGTTGGTTAAGGAACTGGAATTTATGATAAAGTTAGTTCACCGGAAAAGAAAGTAATACGGAGAAAAGGGAGATAAGTCCACAGTCGGTTAAGACCAAGTTGTAACGACGTCTTAGGGTGATCCAAGAACCCAGATCACCAAGGAAGGAGACGGAGACGGAGGTGGAATTCAACGGAGCAACTACGGAGGCGGTACCGGACGGAGCAGTTGCAGAGACAGGAATGACGAAGCAGTTGCAGAGGCGGTACCGGACGACGGAGTAGCAGAGGCAGTACCTGACGGAGCGGTTGCGGTAACCGGAGGTGAGAACACTCCCGAGATACTCCATTTCAGGTGCAGTCGCAGGTTGCGGTGAGGCGGAGCCAACCGGAGCAGTTTGCAGTGAGGCGGAACCTGGCAGAGCGGTTGCAATATTCGGAAACGGCAACGTTCCCGGATTCTCTATTCCAGGTGCAGTCGCAGTTGCAGTAAGGCGGAAAACGACGGAGCTGTTGCAGTAAAGCGGTATCCCGACGGAGCAGTTGCAGTACCCGGAGACGGAAACGCCTCCGGATTCTTACTTTACAGGTGCAGTTGCAGATTGGCAGTCGGACAACGGTTAAGAGGTCCATTCCAGACCACGCTACCAACCTTCAGAGACTTCTAGCCGGAGTTCAACCGTACAGCAGTAGCAGTTTCCCGGAGTTTTACCGTTTCAGCTCCGGTTAAATAACAACTCACCCACCTCCCAAGAAAACCGGTTCATCAAGACGCCACAGAAGGGTGAAGAACCCGTTACAACTTTTTGGTGGCAGCGGTGGGATCATCTGCAGTATGACTACTAGACGGGGCAAATTGGCAGAACAGCAGCTGAAGACAGCCGTGTTGGACACGGAGCAGCCTGTAGGAGCAGTAGGAGCTGAGCCGTTGCAGATGCCGGTTACGGAAAAGGAATCAGTTCGTCCCACCTGAGCGAAAGCTGTTGCAGCCGGAAATGCAGAAAGCAGTTGCAGAAGAGCCCCTTCGGGTTCCTCAAGGAGTACAGCCTGCAGAGCAGTTAGCAGAGGCGGAAATTAACTTTCCGGACCAGGCTGGCGATCGGGAACCGGATGCGGAACCGGAAGGCAGAGAAAATTTAGTCGACAACCTGACCAGATTATTGGCGACCCAAATGGAGGTGTTTCAGCAGCACCTGGCAGTAACCGGAAAGCAGCAGCAGGCAGAAGCAGTACAACAACCAGCACCAAGGGCAGGAGTAGCCAGATTAATGACATACGACGGAACTGATCCGTGGCCGGAGTATGAGGCTCACCTCCTTGAATACGCTCGGTACTACCGTTGGACAGCAGAGGAAAAGGCGCTGAACTTATGTGTCAGTTTGAGGGGCAACGCCCGCAGCATACTACTGGATTTGTCCGCGGAGCAGAGACGCAGCTTTGATACGGTTGTGGCGGCATTAAAACAGCAGTTTTGTCCGGGAGAGAAAACATTTGTTTTCCAGGCGGAATTGCAGACACGGAAATTGCAGCCGGAGGAGGAGCTGTCCGAGCTGGCCAGAGACATACGGAGCAAGACGCGGCTAGCTTACCCAAAAGCGGATCCGGCAACAACAGAAGTGCTCATGAAGATGCATTTCTGCAACAGTCTGACTAACCGAGATATGCGGTTGTCGGTATTGAAAAGCCATCCGGAAACGCTGTCGCAAGCCCTGGCTTTCGCTACCGAGTATGAGAGTATTATGAAGACGGACAACAGTAGATCAGCGGAGCGACACCGGACGAGGCAGCTGAACACGGAGCCGGAGTGGAGCCAGCAGGTGAACGAATTGCGGAAGCAAGCCGAGCAGACTCAGCAGCAGTTGGCGGATCTGATGACTCAGGTCAAGGAAGCAGTTAGCAGGCAGCAGCAGCAGCGCAGTCCCGAGCAGATTTAGAATGCTTCAACTGTGGCCGGAAAGGGCATTTTGCCCGAGACTGCAGGCAGCCGAAGCAGCAGCAGCAACGGCGTCAACCACAACAGCAGCAGTCGCCGCGACAACAGCAGCAGCAACAACAGCAGCAGCCACGACAGCAGCAGCAGCAGCCGGAAAACTAGAGCGGGTCGCGGAAAAGGGGAAATCCGGGACCCGGAAGAGAGGACACCCCCACAACCGGCAGGTGGTTCACGGACCCGGTCCCAGGGGCGAGGTGGGCATGTGTGTGACAGCCAGAGTATGCGGAGAACCAGTAACGCTGATAATCGACACCGGCAGCACTGTCACAATGCTCAACCTACAAACCTGGGAACGGATCCGGAAACCCGGAATGAAGCTGAAGCGGTCGCCGATTCGTCTTTCAATGGTTGACGGAAGTAACATACGGACGCATGGATGGAAAGAACTCCCACTCAACATCGCAGGAGTAGCTGAGACCGTGACGTTCGAGATTGCAGACTGTGAAGACGAAGGAATACTGGGAATGGATTTCATCCGTTCCCGGATATCCGGCATAAATTTCTACCGAATGACCATGCAGATGGGCAGCCAGGAGGTGTTCCTCACCATGTTCGAGCAGACCAGGGAGCCGTTTCCGATCAACGCTGTAGCAGATTACCAAATTCCGCCAGAAACGGAACAGCTGATAATAGGACAAGCAGAGAGTGTCCGTGAAGCAGAAGGAGTACTAGAAATGTCACAGGAGCCTACTGAGAAAAGACCTTGGCTGATCGGGAGAACTTTATCCCGGATAAAGCAAGGAACAGTCCCGGTTCGAGTGATCAATGTGATGGCGGAGCCGGTAATCATCAAGAAATGAGCGCAGTTGGCGACGATGACCACGTTAGCAGCCGGTTGCAGGGTTGTTCCGTTGGCGGAGCGGAGCAGGAAGGTGCAGATTTCCACGGAGTCGGAAGCCGGACGGAATTGGAGCGGGTACGAGAAGCTGCGGCAGTTAGCAGAGCAGACCCAGGATGCAGTGCCGAGTCATTTCCGCGAGAGAGTAACCGACCTCCTATTTCGGAATAAGCCGACCTTCAGTAATGATGCCGGAGAACTGGGGCAGACCAATGAGGTACAACATCAGATAAACACGGGCAGTCATCGGCCGATTAAGCAGCCGACCAGACGGATTCCGCCGGACAAGAGAGAGCTGGTGAGCAGTCTAATTCAGGAGATGAAAGACAAGAACGTCATTGAAGAAAGTAGCAGTCCTTGGGCTTCTCCGATTGTTCTGGTGAAGAAGAAGGATGGAACCACCCGGTTCTGTGTCGATTACCGGCGGTTAAATGCAGTCACGGAGAAAGATGCTTATCCGTTGCCGAGAATAGACGACACCATAGCAGCCTGTGCAGACGCCAAGTGGTTCTCCACTATGCAGAACTTGATATGCAGAACTTGAAACGATCTCCGATGCAGAAATACCGGGTTGGAGCGCCCATGGAGAGAGTGGCTATGGACGTGATGGGTCCATTACCTAAATCCACCCGGGGGAACTGGTACATCTTAGTAATCGGTGATTACTTCACCAAGTGGGTAGAGGCTTACCCGATGCCGAATCAGGAAGCGGTGACGGTTGCGGACATATTCGTCAACCAGTTTGCAGCGCGGTACGGCATCCCGATGGAGATCCACACCGACCAAGGCAGAAATTTCGAGTCCGACTTGCTGAGAAATGTTTGCAGAATCCTGGGGATTCACAAGACACGGACAACCGCTTTCCGCCCTCAGTCGGACGGTTTCATTGAGCGATTCAACCGGACGCTGCAGCAGATCCTGAGCCTGTACGTAAGCGAGCGGCAGACCAACTGGGATCAGCTAGTTCCGTTGGCGATGGCAGCTTACCGGAGTACCCCGCAGGAGACAACTGGGCAGAGTCCCAATTTGCTGATGCTGGGCAGAGAAGTCAACACTCCGGTTGAGTTACTGATTGGCAGGCCTCCGGGCGAATCGACAGCAGAAGTAACAGAGTATGGCAGTCAGCTCCGGGAGCGACTAGAAGCAGTATACAAGGCGGTTCGAGCGAAATCTGGCAGAGAGATGGAACGGCAGAAGAAGCTGTACGACCGGAGGAAGGTCGACAATCAGTTCCAGCCAGGAGACCGAGTGTGGATGGCGGTCAAAACACGGAAGAAGGGCAAGGCACCCAAATTGCAGAGGAAGTGGAGCGGTCCAAAGCTAGTGCTGAGCAGATTTACCGACGTGACCTACGAGATTGCAGAGAGTGAAACTCGGCAGAAGGTGGTTCACTTCGATTTGATGAAACCGTATAATGGTGTCAAGCATCCGAGATGGATGAAGCGGAGAATGGCGGATTCCTGGAGGCAGACGGAGCCGCCGAAGCAGAGTAGTGTTCCGGAGTCGGAACAGACGGTCTCTGTCTCTCTGAGTCGGATACGGACTCAGAGTAAAGCCGCAGAGGACGCAGAAATATGAGAAGACGGGGTGAGCTGTAGAGCAGGAGGAGATAGCTGAGACCCTGGTAAAACGTTGAGTTCCGGCAGAGAGCGACCGCAAGAAGTTGGAACAGTGAGCAAGTGCTGGTTCCGGAAACAGGGCGGAGAAAGGAAGCAGAGCGGAAAGCGGTGCAGAGACCGGATAGAGACATCCTAGAGGTTCTGACTGGGTTGAGCGCATAGTCAACCAGTCCAGGGTAGCGGCCAGGGGTCCAGAAGAACCTGGGTTAGCGGTCTAGTATCTCCAGAGAAGCAGCTAAACGTCTTCCGTATTCGGAGAATTAAGACAGAAAAGTTTTCCGGCTGTAGTCATCCAACCGGAGTTTCCACTTAGCAGAGACAGTAAACCAACTGCAGATTGACAGAAACGGAGAAACATCACCCCAGATAGGAAGGCGCCTCCTTCTGGACAGAATGTATGCAGTTTCCAGTGTCGACAAGCAGTAATACCAGTGAGCAGATATGCAGTTGACGAAGCAGTACAGATGGCGGAAACGCCCAACTTGCAGTCTAGATGTTCGTCTGGCAGGCAGATTCAACTGGCTGAGCCTCTATTCAACCCTCCTGATGGCAGAGATACTTCAAAATTGCAGATACTTCGCTCGGAGAAGCGGTTGAAAGGGAGCCGGAAAAACCCGGAGAAGCCGGTTGAGCCGGAGACGGACACCTCTCGGTTAACGGTTGAGTTTTTGCATAATTGTGACGTCACTCCTGAGGCAGCCAATCAGCGTGGAGCTTTTCAAGTCACGTGAGCAGAAAGGGTATAAAAGGGCCTTGAAATCGGGCTCTGAGAGCAGTTGAAGAGCAGACCTCGAGCTGTGCACATCGCTGTTAAAGTTTGGCGGAATCGAATCAAGTCCAGTATTTTCCGACTGCGGCAGATTTTGCAGTGAAAAACGACTAAGTGTTTCCCGGAAGACCATCAGTCCGGAGAAGCGGTGCAGCAGAAGCGGTGCAGCAGAAGCGGTGCAGTAGAAGCGGTGCAGTAGATAGAAGACTTCTGTTTCCCGGCTTTCCGGTATGGCCTACTCGGCGTTCCTTGGAAGACAAGATCGCGGCCGGAGCAGAGATTAGGCAAGCCCCCAGCCACTGGAGTATAGCCGGCTGTGTAAGCGGTGCGACCAGATGTTCGAGAGTGAGACGGACAGGAGACGGCATGTGTGCCCACCCCAGAGGTATCATTGCTGTTTGTGTGCCTTCTACAGCAACCAAGCGAACGACCTTAGGCGGCATCTCCGGGAGATGCACGGTTGGAAGTACCCTTCCGGGTACCTGCCTCCTCAGGACGAGGCAACCCTCAGCCGAGTGGGAACCTTCGATTCGGCCTGGCGGGGAACAGCAACGCAGTCTCGGCGGAAGCGGTTCCAGAGATATTGCACAGGGTCTCCTAGGGAGAAACCAGTTCCGGGGACCTATGCGGACCAGCTTCTGTTTGGACCTGACTGGGATGCCGGAGCAGCCGCCCCCATCGGACAACCTGAGCAGTTAGATTTGCCGGAATGGTCCCCGGACCCGCAGGGCTGTCTCCGGGCAGCCGAAGAAGATCAAGCGGAAGATTGGGAGGCAGAAATCCGTGCCAGGGAATACCGGCCTCCATCTCCCATTTCAGCGTCAGAGACTTCAGACCCGGAGACGGATGAGTCGGAGTATGTTACGGCGGAAGAGGAGGAATCCTGGACGGAAGCGGAGGCGGTGTGGCAGTAGACGGAAGCGGAGGCGGTGTGGCAGTAAACGGAGGCGGTGGCAGTGTGGCAGTAGACGGAGGCGGTTGGCAGTTTGGCGGAGACGGAAAAGAAAGAGCGGTGGCAGTTAGCAGCAACAACAACACGGGAAAAAAAAAAAAAAATTATTTTTCCAAGAAAACCACCAGGAGGAGTTGCAGTTTGCTGAGCAGCCAATCATCAAGCAGATAAGCCAGTCACGTGACTTCCAGAGACTATAAAAAGGGGCAGATATCTGTTACCGGATGCAGAAGGCAGTTTGCTGTAGCTGAGTCAACATCGACCCGAAGCAGAGAATCAGAATGCCGAAAGTAAAGACAACACCCCGCAAGCCCCGCCCCCACCGGTGTGGAGACTGCAACCTAGAGTTCAAGAGCAAGCACACGTTGCTCCGGCATGTCACGGAGCAGCACACGAGTGAAGTCACCGTCTTCGCCTGTACGCAGTGTGACCATTGGAGCAGACGGAAAGAGGGGACACAGAAACATCTGCAGTCCCGACACGCAATGGACGCGAACCCGATTCGACTAAGGGTTGGCAGAGAGCAGTTTGAGGAGAAAAGCCTCCGGTCCAAGATGACTCCACGGAAAAACAAGAAACCAGTAACACGGCTTGACCAGTTGTCGGATACGGACTCGGAGTCGGGAGGTTCGGTTTCGTCCCAGACCCGGTACCGTTCCGGTACCCAGTCGGTGGCCACACTAGCAGCCGAAGTTTCGTCCACGGAGGCGGAGAGCAGTTCGGAAGAAGAAGCAGAGCTGAAAATTATGGCAAGTGAAGACGAGTTGCAAGACCCGGGGGACCCAAAGCCGGTTAAGCCACCAGTGACCCGAAGTTCTTCCCGGAACACCTCCCGGAAAAACAGCCCGGACCCATCTCGAGGTACTGGAGCAGATCGAGACCGCGGAAAGAAGCGGAGTCGCAGCCGTTCGCCGGAGAAATCCGGCCGTCATCAACGCCGGGAATATAGGAAGGAGAGCCCGGAGCGTGCCAATGACCGAGGCGGAGAACGTGCGACACTCCCCACCCAAGTCTTCAGGAGGCAGCGTCAAGGGAAAAGGCAAGGCGGTGTATGACTACAAGTTCCAGTTGTTGGAGGAAGGTTCCAGCGGAGTAGCGGCAGAAGTTGGAGTGGCGGACATTGCGGAAATGCAGAGCAGAGACGACGAGGAAGACAGTTTCCGGAGCCCAGCTCCGAGAACGACTAGTAGTGGCAGAGCGGTGAGCACCTCCCGGAAAAACAGCCAGCGTGATCGTCCGGCCCGGAGGCGGAGCAGAAAGCAGATCCAGCGGCCGAGCCGATAGCCGAGCCGATAGCCGAGCCGATAGCAGAGCAGATAGCATAGCAGATAGCAGAGCAGATAGCCGAGCGGACAGCAGACCCATTGGCAGATCCGGAGGCAGAGCGAAAAGGCGGAAGGCGGAACCCGGAGCAGAGCTGTCAGTGAGACGGAGACCCGAGGATCCACGGAGAGAACTTTACCGGCAACCATTCAAGCAGTAGCCGGAAGCAGAACCAGTTCAGCGGCTAGGGATGACGGAATGGAGTCTTCCGCGTCTGACCGAGGCCATGCGGACGTGCAGAGAGCCCGGAGGAGTATCCTGGTAGATCAAGCCAGAGCTACACCCGGAATCCTGTCTCCGGTGGGAAACCCGGCCTCGACAGTTTTCCAGTGAGCGGTCCGGAAGGAGCCAAGCCCGAGCACCAACCCAGAGTCCACCTTACACTTTCTACCCGTTTGGCGGTCCTTCAACTCAACCGTGTCCGTCCCACTGTTTCCCGGTGAATATTGGAGGACGGAGTGCAATTTGCACCTGCAGTCCCGGAGCATGCCAGATACTATGCAGTACGTTGGGGACCGGAGCAGTGGGGGCCAGCCGAGATGAGAGACTCCGGCGTCTACGTGGAGACCATGGAGCAGAGAGAGTCACCGTTTGGTCTCGTCCCGACCCGTCAGATCGTCCGGATTCCAGATTGGTCCATCCGGGACGAACGCCTCAGGAATGGGTTCTACGTGCCACCCCAGTGGAGTTTACATGATCCCGATCTTCTCCCGGTTGATGCCAGAGGAACAAGCTTCGGACGACCGTTGGTACCAAATACCATTCCACCTCGTCCGCCGTCGGGGAGCAGTTCACGCCGTGATACTGGTGGGCAGTAGTCGCCGCAAGTCGTCGCAAGTCGTCGCAAGCCAAGTCGGCGCAAGGAGAAGAAGGAAGAACCGTTTCCCAGATTCTAGTATAATTAAGAGTTAAAAATGGGAAACGGAACAAGCAAGATATCCGGGTACAGTGACCGTAAACTAGTTAAGAGATACCAGTACCCGGATCACGGAAACAAGTTGTGTTTGATGATACGGACAGTTTAACGGTTAAGACTTTGTATATATGTGATATTGATCTGTTCGGGACGAACAGAGTCTAAGGAAGGGGGAGTGTAACGGTTTTGGGGCGTACCCAAAAGTTTCCCCTAGGTAATTCTGTTAGTGTTTTGTGATATTATGGTTAAATAACCGTTTATTAAAATGTATATGTGTTTAAAGGTTCATTCGGTTCCGTATTGATAATATTTAAAAGGTTTTCCGTCTCGGAACTTGGTATATTTGTGATGTTGGTAAAGCCGGAGACGGAGCCGGAGACGGAGACGGAACCGGAGACGGAGTCGGAACAATGGAGTACAAAAACGTAATGACGTTATTTCCGGAAGGTCATGTGATCAGCCTCGTTTTCGGTTTAAAAGGTGACGTGTCAGCCACTGATTGGTTCTAGAGTGTTTTTAGAAATCCGGAAAATATCAGTGTTTTGGCGGACTATGACGTCACAATAGGTTGGTCACGTGACGTGGGTCTCAGGTCTATAAAAGCCCCTGCTTCACAGCGGACGGCGGAGTTGGTGTCCTGACGTCGACCTGTGCAGACCCCTTCTCCCATTGCAGAGTACTCCCTTGCTCCGGCTTGTGTCATACCAGATGATAGCAGTTAAGTCTTCTGACTGTGCACTTGGAAAATAAACATGAAAACTTCAACCGAGTTGTTTTTCCGTGTTGGTTAAGGAACTGGAATTTATGATAAAGTTAGTTCACCGGAAAAGAAAGTAATACGGAGAAAAGGGAGATAAGTCCACAGTCGGTTAAGACCAAGTTGTAACGACGTCTTAGGGTGATCCAAGAACCCAGATCACCAAGGAAGGAGACGGAGACGGAGGTGGAATTCAACGGAGCAACTACGGAGGCGGTACCGGACGGAGCAGTTGCAGAGACGGGAACGACGAAGCAGTTGCAGAGGCGGTACCGGACGACGGAGTAGCAGAGGCAGTACCTGACGGAGTGGTTGCGGTAACCGGAAGTGAGAACACTCCCGAGATACTCCATTTCAGGTGCAGTCGCAGGTTGCGGTGAGGCGGAGCCAACCGGAGCAGTTTGCAGTGAGGCGGAACCTGGCAGAGCGGTTGCAGTATTCGGAAACGGCAACGTTCCCGGATTCTCTATTCCAGGTGCAGTCGCAGTTGCAGTAAGGCGGAAAACGACGGAGCTGTTGCAGTAAAGCGGTATCTCGACGGAGCAGTTGCAGTACCCGGAGACGGAAACGCCTCCGGATTCTTACTTTACAGGTGCAGTTGCAGATTGGCAGTCGGACAACGGTTAAGAGGTCCATTCCAGACCACGCTACCAACCTTCAGCGACTTCTAGCCGGAGTTCAACCGTACAGCAGTAGCAGTTTCCCGGAGTTTTACCGTTTCAGCTCCGGTTAAATAACAACTCACCCACCTCCCAAGAAAACCGGTTCATCAAGACGTCACAGAAGGGTGAAGAACCCGTTACATTATTGTTGGTTGCCAAATAAATCAATTTTTTTTTTTAAATAGTCAGGGAGTCCAGTCGATTCCAGCTGCCACAATTCACGGTAGTCACTACCTCATGCAAAATAGTAGACATTGTGTTCTAAATGGACCAAATCGTGAAAAAAGGTTGAGACCGATTATGGTCATTTTTACGGTATTTTGAGGGCCACCCATTATGGCCATTTTTACGGTATTTTGACGGCCATCATAGATTCACGGTCCAAAATGGCAGGTAAAATGGTAAAATAACCTCCTAATTGGATTCGTCACTATCGAAAATATCACATTTAGAAATTTAAAAATTCATCATCATAGAACGATTAGAACCAAGGTTATGACTTGATCTTGATTTTCGTTATTCACGGTGTAGTCGATTTTAAATCGCCATGCAAATTTTCATTCCTCCTTCCGAAAATAAACATCTTTTCCTTTATGCGCCCCACTAAACACCCGATTTCCAATATATCGTCTAGATTTCTTTGGTGAACTCATGCACGTCAACCGGTCACAGGGTAGGCTAATCCCTGCATGCCTATCATGCAACTGTGTAAATATTCTCCTTCACTGATCTGTAACATTGTGTAAATCTAGGTCTAGTTGCAATTCTTAGATCCGTCTACTATCAGCATAAACATTATTGGAAACATAGTCACATGCATGGCCACTCTAGATTCCTGACGTTACTTGGGCTGTTTTGTTGTCTTACCAAACGAGGAACATCCTTCAGGTAACGCCCTCGCTACTGATAATAATCTGTGTTGTGTCCAAGGTCCAACAGCCAACAATAGTTCGTAACTACCAATGGATGGCAATAATATAGGCCCCTTATCGATCATACCGTACATGTGTACGCCAAAACACTTATTGGTGACCGAACGCACACAGGAAGCGTTTGTATGATTTAGTTCGAGTGCGACAACGCGTATACCATGTTCGACATCGGTCGGTCAGTGACAAGATGTGGATCAAGGCTACTCGATGTAAGTTTGTCATCATTAGAATTGTATAGATGAACATTCTGTCACAAAATCGATTACGATCGTTTTAAATCTCATGCAATATTTACTACTCCTTCCCAATTATAATATGTCTCTTTTTTTGCAGGTCACACCAAACGTAGCTATATATGGATAATGATCCTTATCAGTTTTGTGACAGTCGTCGTTATATTAATTCAGAACAACGCTTTCCAGTCAACATCAGCGTTATCACACGGCATTTCTGCTGAAAACTGGAATACCTCCAACAGCAAGTACACAGGCTTCGTGACAGCAATAAGGGAAAGGGCTTCACTGTCAAAAGAAAGATTGTTGTACTTGGCTTCAGTGGACTCCGGTTATGTTGACATGGCTCTTAACCTGTTTGAGACATCTTTCGGTCGCTTTAACATAACAAACTACCTTTTTGTCGGGTCAGACAAGCGATGCTGTGATATCTTGACTGCACACGGAGTCACGTGCTTTGTTTACATCTTGGACCCGGATGGTAACAAGGCCAGTCAATATGGAACGGAATCATTCAGACGGAAAACCCATTTGAAGACCAAAGTAATACTGGACGCTCTCGAAGCAGGGATCACTGTTATTTTCACGGATGTAGATATAGTTTTCCTGAATAACCCAGCAACATCAATGACTTGCCAGAAATGTGATTTGGAAATCTCAGATGACGTGTACGCACTAAACAGCGGTTTTCTCAAAGTCAAGCCAACAAACGCCGCGCTGCGCCTGTTTAAAACATCATGGGAAGACGGACGAAAAGCCCACATGTCCAACCAGAAAGTTCTGAATGCAAATCTCAAGGCTATGTTATCAAACAGGGCAATAAAAAGTAGAAAACTCAACCGTCAAGTCTTTACGAACGGTTTTGTTTATTTTGAGAAAGGTGGCCGGATGTTCAAAGATGATGAACCCTGTAACAAATGTGTGATTGTACACAACAATTGGATAGAAACTAGTGCAGCAAAGATATATCGGTTCAGAGAACACGGATTTTGGAAAGTTGATCACGATGGGTTCTATTCCAAAACGTCCAACAAATATCTCAGTTTCGAGCTTCCAGTTGATTTTGGTAGGTCTCTGACACAAGAACGTGAAGCGTCAGCTTTGAAATTCGCTCTGGTCATCGGCAGAATACTGAACAGAATCGTGATCTTACCACGATTTCACTGCTATGGTTGTAAATACAACAAACTATGCAATATGGAAGGAGCGAGATGTAATTTGGCTGCTTTTTACAACATCCGTGATTTTGACGATCATTTCGGTGGCTTTTACAGGGAGAATACCTTTCTACAGCACCCTAATGTTCCCGATACTGTCAAAGCAGCACAATCACCACTTTACTACATCCAAAGCGGAAAACACACGACAAATATTCCCACTTCCGGTGTCACCACAGTGACGTCACACAGCGCTTCCGGTCTCACAGCCGACGAGTTGAGGTCGTGGTTCGCCAATGCGAGCTATTCAGTCCTCAGATTTCACTCCTTGTATGACTTGAACCACAAATCATTGGCTCGTACGCTTCCGAAGATTGCAGTGGATACTGCATTCACACCCAATGATGACAGGCAACAGAGTTCGCCAAATCGCCTGTGGATATTGTCTCTCGCGATGGTTCTGTTAATGGTAGTTGTAATCACTGTACACGCAACTTTACATCTTGTTAAGAGGTGTTTTGGTTGAATTATTGGCTCTCGTGAATGTTTTAGACACCTTCACCATCCACCGATACTGAGTCAACCGTTTTCTGCTCTTGATTTAAGAAGAACTTCAATCCTGATACTATTGTTTTGCAATGTTTACCGTCCCGTACTTTGCACAAGAATTCGCAGATGACAATGTTTATTTATAGAGAATAGTGAATAGAGACAGCAAGTTATTTATACGGGATCACTGCCTTGTGTTGAAAGGTCGTTTGAAGTTAGGTATGCTGTATCTTCTACCTTTGCTTCTGATGAACTGCCTCCTTATAATTTTGAGAAATCGAAAATGTTTCTTTCTCAAAAATATAAAGAAATAGTAGTTGTCAAATATTGCATGGATTTTATTTTCGGTGGAATATCTGTTCCCCATAGTTTCCAGCATAGAATTGTGTAATATCTTCGGAAGTGACGGTGGAACCTTCACGAGAACATAATATTGTACGGGTGTATATTGCATGGCCACTGTGCTACAGGATGGGAATTTCAATCTTCTTCACTCTAGAATCTCGGACCGTTTGTATAGTTGTATGTCCTTGCAAAGGAACACGGCAATAGAGTATAAACACATGTTCTGTTTGAATACTACGGAAGCGTATTGCTATCAAGGTGTAAAAATTTGTATCTCGTACGTACGACTTACTAACTCGTATGTACGACTTACTAAGTCATACGTACGACTTATTAAGTCGTATGTACGACTTATTAAGTCATACGTACGACTTATTAAGTCGTATGTACGACTTATTAAGTCATACGTATGACTTAATAAGTCGTACATACGACTTAATAAGTCGTACGTATGACTTAGTAAGTCGTACATACGAGTTAGTAAGTCGTACGTACGAGATACAAATTTTTACACCTTGATAGCAATACGCTTCCGTAGTATTCAAACAGAACATGTGTTTATACTCTATTGCCGTGTTCCTTTGCAAGGACATACAACTATACAAACGGTCCGAGATTCTAGAGTGAAGAAGATTGAAATTCCCATCCTGTAGCACAGTGGCCATGCAATATACACCCGTACAATATTATGTTCTCGTGAAGGTTCCACCGTCACTTCCGAAGATATTACACAATTCTATGCTGGAAACTATGGGGAACAGATATTCCACCGAAAATAAAATCCATGCAATATTTGACAACTACTATTTCTTTATATTTTTGAGAAAGAAACATTTTCGATTTCTCAAAATTATAAGGAGGCAGTTCATCAGAAGCAAAGGTAGAAGATACAGCATACCTAACTTCAAACGACCTTTCAACACAAGGCAGTGATCCCGTATAAATAACTTGCTGTCTCTATTCACTATTCTCTATAAATAAACATTGTCATCTGCGAATTCTTGTGCAAAGTACGGGACGGTAAACATTGCAAAACAATAGTATCAGGATTGAAGTTCTTCTTAAATCAAGAGCAGAAAACGGTTGACTCAGTATCGGTGGATGGTGAAGGTGTCTAAAACATTCACGAGAGCCAATAATTCAACCAAAACACCTCTTAACAAGATGTAAAGTTGCGTGTACAGTGATTACAACTACCATTAACAGAACCATCGCGAGAGACAATATCCACAGGCGATTTGGCGAACTCTGTTGCCTGTCATCATTGGGTGTGAATGCAGTATCCACTGCAATCTTCGGAAGCGTACGAGCCAATGATTTGTGGTTCAAGTCATACAAGGAGTGAAATCTGAGGACTGAATAGCTCGCATTGGCGAACCACGACCTCAACTCGTCGGCTGTGAGACCGGAAGCGCTGTGTGACGTCACTGTGGTGACACCGGAAGTGGGAATATTTGTCGTGTGTTTTCCGCTTGGATGTAGTAAAGTGGTGATTGTGCTGCTTTGACAGTATCGGGAACATTAGGGTGCTGTAGAAAGGTATTCTCCCTGTAAAAGCCACCGAAATGATCGTCAAAATCACGGATGTTGTAAAAAGCAGCCAAATTACATCTCGCTCCTTCCATATTGCATAGTTTGTTGTATTTACAACCATAGCAGTGAAATCGTGGTAAGATCACGATTCTGTTCAGTATTCTGCCGATGACCAGAGCGAATTTCAAAGCTGACGCTTCACGTTCTTGTGTCAGAGACCTACCAAAATCAACTGGAAGCTCGAAACTGAGATATTTGTTGGACGTTTTGGAATAGAACCCATCGTGATCAACTTTCCAAAATCCGTGTTCTCTGAACCGATATATCTTTGCTGCACTAGTTTCTATCCAATTGTTGTGTACAATCACACATTTGTTACAGGGTTCATCATCTTTGAACATCCGGCCACCTTTCTCAAAATAAACAAAACCGTTCGTAAAGACTTGACGGTTGAGTTTTCTACTTTTTATTGCCCTGTTTGATAACATAGCCTTGAGATTTGCATTCAGAACTTTCTGGTTGGACATGTGGGCTTTTCGTCCGTCTTCCCATGATGTTTTAAACAGGCGCTCACCATGGTGATCTAACCCCCCTCATTGGCTAGATAGGCCCCTAGCACCAACTCAAATATACCATAGCTCACTAATGTGCTCATAGCGCACCTTAAACCGTTTGTTGGCTTGACTTTGAGAAAACCGCTGTTTAGTGCGTACACGTCATCTGAGATTTCCAAATCACATTTCTGGCAAGTCATTGATGTTGCTGGGTTATTCAGGAAAACTATATCTACATCCGTGAAAATAACAGTGATCCCTGCTTCGAGAGCGTCCAGTATTACTTTGGTCTTCAAATGGGTTTTCCGTCTGAATGATTCCGTTCCATATTGACTGGCCTTGTTACCATCCGGGTCCAAGATGTAAACAAAGCACGTGACTCCGTGTGCAGTCAATATATCACAGCATCGCTTGTCTGACCCAACAAAAAGATAGTTTGTTATGTTAAAGCGACCGAAAGATGTCTCAAACAGGGTCCACTGAAGCCAAGTACAACAATCTTTCTTTTGACAGTGAAGCCCTTTCCCTTATTGCTGTCACGAAGCCTGTGTACTTGCTGTTGGAGGTATTCCAGTTTTCAGCAGAAATGCCGTGTGATAACGCTGATGGTGACTGGAAAGCGTTGTTCTGAATTAATATAACGACGACTGTCACAAAACTGATAAGGATCATTATCCATATATAGCTACGTTTGGTGTGACCTGCAAAAAAAGAGACATATTATAATTGGGAAGGAGTAGTAAATATTGCATGAGATTTAAAACGATCGTAATCGATTTTGTGACAGAATGTTCATCTATACAATTCTAATCATGACAAACTTACATCGAGTAGCCTTGATCCACATCTTGTCACTGACCGACCGATGTCGAACATGTATACGCGTTGTCGCACTCGAACTAAATCATACAAACCCTTCCTGTGTGCGTTCGGTCACCAATAAGTGTTTTGGCGTACACATGTACGGTATGATCGATAAGGGGCCTATATTATTGCCATCCATTGGTAGTTACGAACTATTGTTGGCTGTTGGACCTTGGACACAACACAGATTATTATCAGTAGCGAGGGCGTTACCTGAAGGATGTTCCTCGTTTGGTAAGACAACAAAACAGCCCAAGTAACGTCAGGAATCTAGAGTGGCCATGCATGTGACTATGTTTCCAATAATGTTTATGCTGATAGTAGACGGATCTAAGAATTGCAACTAGACCTAGATTTACACAATGTTACAGATCAGTGAAGGAGAATATTTACACAGTTGCATGATAGGCATGCAGGGATTAGCCTACCCTGTGACCGGTTGACGTGCATGAGTTCACCAAAGAAATCTAGACGATATATTGGAAATCGGGTGTTTAGTGGGGCGCATAAAGGAAAAGATGTTTATTTTCGGAAGGAGGAATGAAAATTTGCATGGCGATTTAAAATCGACTACACCGTGAATAACGAAAATCAAGATCAAGTCATAACCTTGGTTCTAATCGTTCTATGATGATGAATTTTTAAATTTCTAAATGTGATATTTTCGATAGTGACGAATCCAATTAGGAGGTTATTTTACCATTTTACCTGCCATTTTGGACCGTGAATCTATGATGGCCGTCAAAATACCGTAAAAATGGCCATAATGGGTGGCCCTCAAAATACCGTAAAAATGACCATAATCGGTCTCAACCTTTTTTCACGATTTGGTCCATCTAGAACACAATGTCTACTATTTTGCATGAGGTAGTGACTACCGTGAATTGTGGCAGCTGGAATCGACTGGACTCCCTGACTATTTAAAAAAAAAAATTGATTTATTTGGCAACCAACAATAATGTAACGGGTTCTTCACCCTTCTGTGACGTCTTGATGAACCGGTTTTCTTGGGAGGTGGGTGAGTTGTTATTTAACCGGAGCTGAAACGGTAAAACTCCGGGAAACTGCTACTGCTGTACGGTTGAACTCCGGCTAGAAGTCGCTGAAGGTTGGTAGCGTGGTCTGGAATGGACCTCTTAACCGTTGTCCGACTGCCAATCTGCAACTGCACCTGTAAAGTAAGAATCCGGAGGCGTTTCCGTCTCCGGGTACTGCAACTGCTCCGTCGAGATACCGCTTTACTGCAACAGCTCCGTCGTTTTCCGCCTTACTGCAACTGCGACTGCACCTGGAATAGAGAATCCGGGAACGTTGCCGTTTCCGAATACTGCAACCGCTCTGCCAGGTTCCGCCTCACTGCAAACTGCTCCGGTTGGCTCCGCCTCACCGCAACCTGCGACTGCACCTGAAATGGAGTATCTCGGGAGTGTTCTCACTTCCGGTTACCGCAACCGCTCCGTCAGGTACTGCCTCTGCTACTCCGTCGTCCGGTACCGCCTCTGCAACTGCTTCGTCGTTCCCGTCTCTGCAACTGCTCCGTCCGGTACCGCCTCCGTAGTTGCTCCGTTGAATTCCACCTCCGTCTCCGTCTCCTTCCTTGGTGATCTGGGTTCTTGGATCACCCTAAGACGTCGTTACAACTTGGTCTTAACCGACTGTGGACTTATCTCCCTTTTCTCCGTATTACTTTCTTTTCCGGTGAACTAACTTTATCATAAATTCCAGTTCCTTAACCAACACGGAAAAACAACTCGGTTGAAGTTTTCATGTTTATTTTCCAAGTGCACAGTCAGAAGACTTAACTGCTATCATCTGGTATGACACAAGCCGGAGCAAGGGAGTACTCTGCAATGGGAGAAGGGGTCTGCACAGGTCGACGTCAGGACACCAACTCCGCCGTCCGCTGTGAAGCAGGGGCTTTTATAGACCTGAGACCCACGTCACGTGACCAACCTATTGTGACGTCATAGTCCGCCAAAACACTGATATTTTCCGGATTTCTAAAAACACTCTAGAACCAATCAGTGGCTGACACGTCACCTTTTAAACCGAAAACGAGGCTGATCACATGACCTTCCGGAAATAACGTCATTACGTTTTTGTACTCCATTGTTCCGACTCCGTCTCCGGTTCCGTCTCCGTCTCCGGCTCCGTCTCCGGCTTTACCAACATCACAAATATACCAAGTTCCGAGACGGAAAACCTTTTAAATATTATCAATACGGAACCGAATGAACCTTTAAACACATATACATTTTAATAAACGGTTATTTAACCATAATATCACAAAACACTAACAGAATTACCTAGGGGAAACTTTTGGGTACGCCCCAAAACCGTTACACTCCCCCTTCCTTAGACTCTGTTCGTCCCGAACAGATCAATATCACATATATACAAATTCTTAACCGTTAAACTGTCCGTATCATCAAACACAACTTGTTTCCGTGATCCGGGTACTGGTATCTCTTAACTAGTTTACGGTCACTGTACCCGGATATCTTGCTTGTTCCGTTTCCCACTTTTAACACTTAATTATACTAGAATCTGGGAAACGTTTTTTCCTTCTTCTCCTTGCGCCGACTTGGCTTGCGACGACTTGCGACGACTTGCGGCGACTACTGCCCACCAGTATCACGACGTGAACTGCTCCCCGACGGCGGACGAGGTGGAATGGTATTTGGTACCAACGGTCGTCCGAAGCTTGTTCCTCTGGCATCAACCGGGAGAAGATCGGGATCATGTAAACTCCACTGGGGTGGCACGTAGAACCCATTCCTGAGGCGTTCGTCCCGGATGGACCAATCTGGAATCCGGACGATCTGACGGGTCGGGACGAGACCAAACGGTGACTCTCTCTGCTCCATGGTCTCCACGTAGACGCCGGAGTCTCTCATCTCGGCTGGCCCCCACTGCTCCGGTCCCCAACGTACTGCATAGTATCTGGCATGCTCCGGGACTGCAGGTGCAAAGACGGATGCACTCCGTCCTCCAATATTCACCGGGAAACAGTGGGACGGACACGGTTGAGTTGAAGGACCGCCAAACGGGTAGAAAGTGTAAGGTGGACTCTGGGTTGGTGCTCGGGCTTGGCTCCTTCCGGACCGCTCACTGGAAAACTGTCGAGGCCGGGTTTCCCACCGGAGACAGGATTCCGGGTGTAGCTCTGGCTTGATCTACCAGGATACTCCTCCGGGCTCTCTGCACGTCCGCATGGCCTCGGTCAGACGCGGAAGACTCCATTCCGTCATCCCTAGCCGCTGAACTGGTTCTGCTTCCGGCTACTGCTTGAATGGTTGCCGGTAAAGTTCTCTCCGTGGATCCTCGGGTCTCCGTCTCACTGACAGCTCTGCTCCGGGTTCCGCCTTCCGCCTTTTCGCTCTGCCTCCGGATCTGCCAATGGGTCTGCTGTCCGCTCGGCTATCTGCTCTGCTATCTGCTATGCTATCTGCTCTGCTATCGGCTCGGCTATCGGCTCGGCTATCGGCTCGGCCGCTGGATCTGCTTTCTGCTCCGCCTCCGGGCCGGACGATCACGCTGGCTGTTTTTCCGGGAGGTGCTCACTGCTCTGCCACTACTAGTCGTTCTCGGAGCTGGGCTCCGGAAACTGTCTTCCTCGTCGTCTCTGCTCTGCATTTCCGCAATGTCCGCCACTCCAACTTCTGCCGCTACTCCGCTGGAACCTTCCTCCAACAACCGGAACTTGTAGTCATACACCGCCTTGCCTTTTCCCTTGACGCTGCCTCCTGAAGACTTGGGTGGGGAGTGTCGCACGTTCTCCGCCTCGGTCATTGGCACGCTCCGGGCTCTCCTTCCTATATTCCCGGCGTTGATGACGGCCGGATTTCTCCGGCGAACGGCTGCGACTCCGCTTCTTTCCGCGGTCTCGATCTGCTCCAGTACCTCGAGATGGGTCCGGGCTGTTTTTCCGGGAGGTGTTCCGGGAAGAACTTCGGGTCACTGGTGGCTTAACCGGCTTTGGGTCCCCCGGGTCTTGCAACTCGTCTTCACTTGCCATAATTTTCAGCTCTGCTTCTTCTTCCGAACTGCTCTCCGCCTCCGTGGACGAAACTTCGGCTGCTAGTGTGGCCACCGACTGGGTACCGGAACGGTACCGGGTCCGGGACGAAACCGAACCTCCCGACTCCGAGTCCGTATCCGACAACTGGTCAAGCCGTGTTACTGGTTTCTTGTTTTTCCGTGGAGTCATCTTGGACCGGAGGCTTTTCTCCTCAAACTGCTCTCTGCCAACCCTTAGTCGAATCGGGTTCGCGTCCATTGCGTGTCGGGACTGCAGATGTTTCTGTGTCCCCTCTTTCCGTCTGCTCCAATGGTCACACTGCGTACAGGCGAAGACGGTGACTTCACTCGTGTGCTGCTCCGTGACATGCCGGAGCAACGTGTGCTTGCTCTTGAACTCTAGGTTGCAGTCTCCACACCGGTGGGGGCGGGGCTTGCGGGGTGTTGTCTTTACTTTCGGCATTCTGATTCTCTGCTTCGGGTCGATGTTGACTCAGCTACAGCAAACTGCCTTCTGCATCCGGTAACAGCTATCTGCCCCTTTTTATAGTCTCTGGAAGTCACGTGACTGGCTTATCTGCTTGATGATTGGCTGCTCAGCAAACTGCAACTCCTCCTGGTGGTTTTCTTGGAAAAATAATTTTTTTTTTTTTCCCGTGTTGTTGTTGCTGCTAACTGCCACCGCTCTTTCTTTTCCGTCTCCGCCAAACTGCCAACCGCCTCCGTCTACTGCCACACTGCCACCGCCTCCGTTTACTGCCACACCGCCTCCGCTTCCGTCTACTGCCACACCGCCTCCGCTTCCGTCCAGGATTCCTCCTCTTCCGCCGTAACATACTCCGACTCATCCGTCTCCGGGTCTGAAGTCTCTGACGCTGAAATGGGAGATGGAGGCCGGTATTCCCTGGCACGGATTTCTGCCTCCCAATCTTCCGCTTGATCTTCTTCGGCTGCCCGGAGACAGCCCTGCGGGTCCGGGGACCATTCCGGCAAATCTAACTGCTCAGGTTGTCCGATGGGGGCGGCTGCTCCGGCATCCCAGTCAGGTCCAAACAGAAGCTGGTCCGCATAGGTCCCCGGAACTGGTTTCTCCCTAGGAGACCGTGTGCAATATCTCTGGAACCGCTTCCGCCGAGACTGCGTTGCTGTTCCCCGCCAGGCCGAATCGAAGGTTCCCACTCGGCTGAGGGTTGCCTCGTCCTGAGGAGGACGGTACCCGGAAGGGTACTTCCAACCGTGCATCTCCCGGAGATGCCGCCTAAGGTCGTTCGCTTGGTTGCTGTAGAAGGCACACAAACAGCAATGATACCTCTGGGGTGGGCACACATGCCGTCTCCTGTCCGTCTCACTCTCGAACATCCGGTCGCACCGCTTACACAGCCGGCTATACTCCAGTGGCTGGGGGCTTGCCTAATCTCCGCTCCGGCCGCGATCTTGTCTTCCAAGGAACGCCGAGTAGGCCATACCGGAAAGCCGGGAAACAGAAGTCTTCTATCTACTGCACCGCTTCTACTGCACCGCTTCTGCTGCACCGCTTCTGCTGCACCGCTTCTCCGGACTGATGGTCTTCCGGGAAACACTTAGTCGTTTTTCACTGCAAAATCTGCCGCAGTCGGAAAATACTGGACTTGATTCGATTCCGCCAAACTTTAACAGCGATGTGCACAGCTCGAGGTCTGCTCTTCAACTGCTCTCAGAGCCCGATTTCAAGGCCCTTTTATACCCTTTCTGCTCACGTGACTTGAAAAGCTCCACGCTGATTGGCTGCCTCAGGAGTGACGTCACAATTATGCAAAAACTCAACCGTTAACCGAGAGGTGTCCGTCTCCGGCTCAACCGGCTTCTCCGGGTTTTTCCGGCTCCCTTTCAACCGCTTCTCCGAGCGAAGTATCTGCAATTTTGAAGTATCTCTGCCATCAGGAGGGTTGAATAGAGGCTCAGCCAGTTGAATCTGCCTGCCAGACGAACATCTAGACTGCAAGTTGGGCGTTTCCGCCATCTGTACTGCTTCGTCAACTGCATATCTGCTCACTGGTATTACTGCTTGTCGACACTGGAAACTGCATACATTCTGTCCAGAAGGAGGCGCCTTCCTATCTGGGGTGATGTTTCTCCGTTTCTGTCAATCTGCAGTTGGTTTACTGTCTCTGCTAAGTGGAAACTCCGGTTGGATGACTACAGCCGGAAAACTTTTCTGTCTTAATTCTCCGAATACGGAAGACGTTTAGCTGCTTCTCTGGAGATACTAGACCGCTAACCCAGGTTCTTCTGGACCCCTGGCCGCTACCCTGGACTGGTTGACTATGCGCTCAACCCAGTCAGAACCTCTAGGATGTCTCTATCCGGTCTCTGCACCGCTTTCCGCTCTGCTTCCTTTCTCCGCCCTGTTTCCGGAACCAGCACTTGCTCACTGTTCCAACTTCTTGCGGTCGCTCTCTGCCGGAACTCAACGTTTTACCAGGGTCTCAGCTATCTCCTCCTGCTCTACAGCTCACCCCGTCTTCTCATATTTCTGCGTCCTCTGCGGCTTTACTCTGAGTCCGTATCCGACTCAGAGAGACAGAGACCGTCTGTTCCGACTCCGGAACACTACTCTGCTTCGGCGGCTCCGTCTGCCTCCAGGAATCCGCCATTCTCCGCTTCATCCATCTCGGATGCTTGACACCATTATACGGTTTCATCAAATCGAAGTGAACCACCTTCTGCCGAGTTTCACTCTCTGCAATCTCGTAGGTCACGTCGGTAAATCTGCTCAGCACTAGCTTTGGACCGCTCCACTTCCTCTGCAATTTGGGTGCCTTGCCCTTCTTCCGTGTTTTGACCGCCATCCACACTCGGTCTCCTGGCTGGAACTGATTGTCGACCTTCCTCCGGTCGTACAGCTTCTTCTGCCGTTCCATCTCTCTGCCAGATTTCGCTCGAACCGCCTTGTATACTGCTTCTAGTCGCTCCCGGAGCTGACTGCCATACTCTGTTACTTCTGCTGTCGATTCGCCCGGAGGCCTGCCAATCAGTAACTCAACCGGAGTGTTGACTTCTCTGCCCAGCATCAGCAAATTGGGACTCTGCCCAGTTGTCTCCTGCGGGGTACTCCGGTAAGCTGCCATCGCCAACGGAACTAGCTGATCCCAGTTGGTCTGCCGCTCGCTTACGTACAGGCTCAGGATCTGCTGCAGCGTCCGGTTGAATCGCTCAATGAAACCGTCCGACTGAGGGCGGAAAGCGGTTGTCCGTGTCTTGTGAATCCCAGGGATTCTGCAAACATTTCTCAGCAAGTCGGACTCGAAATTTCTGCGCTGAACTTATGTGTCAGTTTGAGGGGCAACGCCCGCAGCATACTACTGGATTTGTCTGCGGAGCAGAGACGCAGCTTTGATACGGTTGTGGCGGCATTAAAACAGCAGTTTTGTCCGGGAGAGAAAA
Source organism: Terebella lapidaria (assembly GCA_949152475.1). Classification (NCBI taxonomy): domain Eukaryota; kingdom Metazoa; phylum Annelida; class Polychaeta; order Terebellida; family Terebellidae; genus Terebella; species Terebella lapidaria. The sequence continues at coordinate 1,147,817 of OX424568.1, read as the reverse complement.
CATTTGTTTTCCAGGCGGAATTGCAGACACGGAAATTGCAGCCGGAGGAGGAGCTGTCCGAGCTGGCCAGAGACATAAGGAGCAAGACGCGGCTAGCTTACCCAAAAGCGGATCCGGCAACAACAGAAGTGCTCATGAAGATGCATTTCTGCAACAGTCTGACTAACCGAGATATGCGGTTGTCGGTATTGAAAAGCCATCCGGAAACGCTGTCGCAAGCCCTGGCTTTCGCTACTGAGTATGAGAGTATTATGAAGATGGACAACAGTAGATCAGTGGAGCGACACCGGACGAGGCAGCTGAACACGGAGCCGGAGTGGAGCCAGCAGGTGAACGAATTGCGGAAGCAAGCCGAGCAGACTCAGCAGCAGTTGGCGGATCTGATGACTCAGGTCAAGGAAGCAGTTAGCAGGCAGCAGCAGCAGCGCAGTCCCGAGCAGATTTAGAATGCTTCAACTGTGGCCGGAAAGGGCATTTTGCCCGAGACTGCAGGCAGCCGAAGCAGCAGCAGCAACGGCGTCAACCACAACAGCAGCAGTCGCCGCGACAACAGCAGCAGCAACAACAGCAGCAGCCACGACAGCAGCAGCAGCAGCCGGAAAACTAGAGCGGGTCGCGGAAAAGGGGAAATCCGGGACCCGGAAGAGAGGACACCCCCACAACCGGCAGGTGGTTCACGGACCCGGTCCCAGGGGCGAGGTGGGCATGTGTGTGACAGCCAGAGTATGCGGAGAACCAGTAACGCTGATAATCGACACCGGCAGCACTGTCACAATGCTCAACCTACAAACCTGGGAACGGATCCGGAAACCCGGAATGAAGCTGAAGCGGTCGCCGATTCGTCTTTCAATGGTTGACGGAAGTAACATACGGACGCATGGCTGGAAAGAACTCCCACTCAACATCGCAGGAGTAGCTGAGACCGTGACGTTCGAGATTGCAGACTGTGAAGACGAAGGAATACTGGGAATGGATTTCATCCGTTCCCGGATATCCGGCATAAATTTCTACCGAATGACCATGCAGATGGGCAGCCAGGAGGTGTTCCTCACCATGTTCGAGCAGACCAGGGAGCCGTTTCCGATCAACGCTGTAGCAGATTACCAAATTCCGCCAGAAACGGAACAGCTGATAATAGGACAAGCAGAGAGTGTCCGTGAAGCAGAAGGAGTACTAGAAATGTCACAGGAGCCTACTGAGAAAAGACCTTGGCTGATCGGGAGAACTTTATCCCGGATAAAGCAAGGAACAGTCCCGGTTCGAGTGATCAATGTGATGGCGGAGCCGGTAATCATCAAGAAATGAGCGCAGTTGGCGACGATGACCACCTTAGCAGCCGGTTGCAGGGTTGTTCCGTTGGCGGAGCGGAGCAGGAAGGTGCAGATTTCCACGGAGTCGGAAGCCGGACGGAATTGGAGCGGGTACGAGAAGCTGCGGCAGTTAGCAGAGCAGACCCAGGATGCAGTGCCGAGTCATTTCCGCGAGAGAGTAACCGACCTCCTATTTCGGAATAAGCCGACCTTCAGTAATGATGCCGGAGAACTGGGGCAGACCAATGAGGTACAACATCAGATAAACACGGGCAGTCATCGGCCGATTAAGCAGCCGACCAGACGGATTCCGCCGGACAAGAGAGAGCTGGTGAGCAGTCTAATTCAGGAGATGAAAGACAAGAACGTCATTGAAGAAAGTAGCAGTCCTTGGGCTTCTCCGATTGTTCTGGTGAAGAAGAAGGATGGAACCACCCGGTTCTGTGTCGATTACCGGCGGTTAAATGCAGTCACGGAGAAAGATGCTTATCCGTTGCCGAGAATAGACGACACCATAGCAGCCTGTGCAGACGCCAAGTGGTTCTCCACTATGCAGAACTTGATATGCAGAACTTGAAACGATCTCCGATGCAGAAATACCGGGTTGGAGCGCCCATGGAGAGAGTGGCTATGGACGTGATGGGTCCATTACCTAAATCCACCCGGGGGAACTGGTACATCTTAGTAATCGGTGATTACTTCACCAAGTGGGTAGAGGCTTACCCGATGCCAGGAAGCGGTGACGGTTGCGGACATATTCGTCAACCAGTTTGCAGCGCGGTACGGCATCCCGATGGAGATCCACACCGACCAAGGCAGAAATTTCGAGTCCGACTTGCTGAGAAATGTTTGCAGAATCCTGGGGATTCACAAGACACGGACAACCGCTTTCCGCCCTCAGTCGGACGGTTTCATTGAGCGATTCAACCGGACGCTGCAGCAGATCCTGAGCCTGTACGTAAGCGAGCGGCAGACCAACTGGGATCAGCTAGTTCCGTTGGCGATGGCAGCTTACCGGAGTACCCCGCAGGAGACAACTGGGCAGAGTCCCAATTTGCTGATGCTGGGCAGAGAAGTCAACACTCCGGTTGAGTTACTGATTGGCAGGCCTCCGGGCGAATCGACAGCAGAAGTAACAGAGTATGGCAGTCAGCTCCGGGAGCGACTAGAAGCAGTATACAAGGCGGTTCGAGCGAAATCTGGCAGAGAGATGGAACGGCAGAAGAAGCTGTACGACCGGAGGAAGGTCGACAATCAGTTCCAGCCAGGAGACTGAGTGTGGATGGCGGTCAAAACACGGAAGAAGGGCAAGGCACCCAAATTGCAGAGGAAGTGGAGCGGTCCAAAGCTAGTGCTGAGCAGATTTACCGACGTGACCTACGAGATTGCAGAGAGTGAAACTCGGCAGAAGGTGGTTCACTTCGATTTGATGAAACCGTATAATGGTGTCAAGCATCCGAGATGGATGAAGCGGAGAATGGCGGATTCCTGGAGGCAGACGGAGCCGCCGAAGCAGAGTAGTGTTCCGGAGTCGGAACAGACGGTCTCTGTCTCTCTGAGTCGGATACGGACTCAGAGTAAAGCCGCAGAGGACGCAGAAATATGAGAAGACGGGGTGAGCTGTAGAGCAGGAGGAGATAGCTGAGACCCTGGTAAAACGTTGAGTTCCGGCAGAGAGCGACCGCAAGAAGTTGGAACAGTGAGCAAGTGCTGGTTCCGGAAACAGGGCGGAGAAAGGAAGCAGAGCGGAAAGCGGTGCAGAGACCGGATAGAGACATCCTAGAGGTTCTGACTGGGTTGAGCGCATAGTCAACCAGTCCAGGGTAGCGGCCAGGGGTCCAGAAGAACCTGGGTTAGCGGTCTAGTATCTCCAGAGAAGCAGCTAAACGTCTTCCGTATTCGGAGAATTAAGACAGAAAAGTTTTCCGGCTGTAGTCATCCAACCGGAGTTTCCACTTAGCAGAGACAGTAAACCAACTGCAGATTGACAGAAACGGAGAAACATCACCCCAGATAGGAAGGCGCCTCCTTCTGGACAGAATGTATGCAGTTTCCAGTGTCGACAAGCAGTAATACCAGTGAGCAGATATGCAGTTGACGAAGCAGTACAGATGGCGGAAACGCCCAACTTGCAGTCTAGATGTTCGTCTGGCAGGCAGATTCAACTGGCTGAGCCTCTATTCAACCCTCCTGATGGCAGAGATACTTCAAAATTGCAGATACTTCGCTCGGAGAAGCGGTTGAAAGGGAGCCGGAAAAACCCGGAGAAGCCGGTTGAGCCGGAGACTGACACCTCTCGGTTAACGGTTGAGTTTTTGCATAATTGTGACGTCACTCCTGAGGCAGCCAATCAGCGTGGAGCTTTTCAAGTCACGTGAGCAGAAAGGGTATAAAAGGGCCTTGAAATCGGGCTCTGAGAGCAGTTGAAGAGCAGACCTCGAGCTGTGCACATCGCTGTTAAAGTTTGGCGGAATCGAATCAAGTCCAGTATTTTCCGACTGCGGCAGATTTTGCAGTGAAAAACGACTAAGTGTTTCCCGGAAGACCATCAGTCCGGAGAAGCGGTGCAGCAGAAGCGGTGCAGCAGAAGCGGTGCAGTAGAAGCGGTGCAGTAGATAGAAGACTTCTGTTTCCCGGCTTTCCGGTATGGCCTACTCGGCGTTCCTTGGAAGACAAGATCGCGGCCGGAGCGGAGATTAGGCAAGCCCCCAGCCACTGGAGTATAGCCGGCTGTGTAAGCGGTGCGACCGGATGTTCGAGAGTGAGACGGACAGGAGACGGCATGTGTGCCCACCCCAGAGGTATCATTGCTGTTTGTGTGCCTTCTACAGCAACCAAGCGAACGACCTTAGGCGGCATCTCCGGGAGATGCACGGTTGGAAGTACCCTTCCGGGTACCGTCCTCCTCAGGACGAGGCAACCCTCAGCCGAGTGGGAACCTTCGATTCGGCCTGGCGGGGAACAGCAACGCAGTCTCGGCGGAAGCGGTTCCAGAGATATTGCACACGGTCTCCTAGGGAGAAACCAGTTCCGGGGACCTATGCGGACCAGCTTCTGTTTGGACCTGACTGGGATGCCGGAGCAGCCGCCCCCATCGGACAACCTGAGCAGTTAGATTTGCCGGAATGGTCCCCGGACCCGCAGGGCTGTCTCCGGGCAGCCGAAGAAGATCAAGCGGAAGATTGGGAGGCAGAAATCCGTGCCAGGGAATACCGGCCTCCATCTCCCATTTCAGCGTCAGAGACTTCAGACCCGGAGACGGATGAGTCGGAGTATGTTACGGCGGAAGAGGAGGAATCCTGGACGGAAGCGGAGGCGGTGTGGCAGTAGACGGAAGCGGAGGCGGTGTGGCAGTAAACGGAGGCGGTGGCAGTGTGGCAGTAGACGGAGGCGGTTGGCAGTTTGGCGGAGACGGAAAAGAAAGAGCGGTGGCAGTTAGCAGCAACAACAACACGGGAAAAAAAAAAAAAATTATTTTTCCAAGAAAACCACCAGGAGGAGTTGCAGTTTGCTGAGCAGCCAATCATCAAGCAGATAAGCCAGTCACGTGACTTCCAGAGACTATAAAAAGGGGCAGATAGCTGTTACCGGATGCAGAAGGCAGTTTGCTGTAGCTGAGTCAACATCGACCCGAAGCAGAGAATCAGAATGCCGAAAGTAAAGACAACACCCCGCAAGCCCCGCCCCCACCGGTGTGGAGACTGCAACCTAGAGTTCAAGAGCAAGCACACGTTGCTCCGGCATGTCACGGAGCAGCACACGAGTGAAGTCACCGTCTTCGCCTGTACGCAGTGTGACCATTGGAGCAGACGGAAAGAGGGGACACAGAAACATCTGCAGTCCCGACACGCAATGGACGCGAACCCGATTCGACTAAGGGTTGGCAGAGAGCAGTTTGAGGAGAAAAGCCTCCGGTCCAAGATGACTCCACGGAAAAACAAGAAACCAGTAACACGGCTTGACCAGTTGTCGGATACGGACTCGGAGTCGGGAGGTTCGGTTTCGTCCCGGACCCGGTACCGTTCCGGTACCCAGTCGGTGGCCACACTAGCAGCCGAAGTTTCGTCCACGGAGGCGGAGAGCAGTTCGGAAGAAGAAGCAGAGCTGAAAATTATGGCAAGTGAAGACGAGTTGCAAGACCCGGGGGACCCAAAGCCGGTTAAGCCACCAGTGACCCGAAGTTCTTCCCGGAACACCTCCCGGAAAAACAGCCCGGACCCATCTCGAGGTACTGGAGCAGATCGAGACCGCGGAAAGAAGCGGAGTCGCAGCCGTTCGCTGGAGAAATCCGGCCGTCATCAACGCCGGGAATATAGGAAGGAGAGCCCGGAGCGTGCCAATGACCGAGGCGGAGAACGTGCGACACTCCCCACCCAAGTCTTCAGGAGGCAGCGTCAAGGGAAAAGGCAAGGCGGTGTATGACTACAAGTTCCGGTTGTTGGAGGAAGGTTCCAGCGGAGTAGCGGCAGAAGTTGGAGTGGCGGACATTGCGGAAATGCAGAGCAGAGACGACGAGGAAGACAGTTTCCGGAGCCCAGCTCCGAGAACGACTAGTAGTGGCAGAGCGGTGAGCACCTCCCGGAAAAACAGCCAGCGTGATCGTCCGGCCCGGAGGCGGAGCAGAAAGCAGATCCAGCGGCCGAGCCGATAGCCGAGCCGATAGCCGAGCCGATAGCAGAGCAGATAGCATAGCAGATAGCAGAGCAGATAGCCGAGCGGACAGCAGACCCATTGGCAGATCCGGAGGCAGAGCGAAAAGGCGGAAGGCGGAACCCGGAGCAGAGCTGTCAGTGAGACGGAGACCCGAGGATCCACGGAGAGAACTTTACCGGCAACCATTCAAGCAGTAGCCGGAAGCAGAACCAGTTCAGCGGCTAGGGATGACGGAATGGAGTCTTCCGCGTCTGACCGAGGCCATGCGGACGTGCAGAGAGCCCGGAGGAGTATCCTGGTAGATCAAGCCAGAGCTACACCCGGAATCCTGTCTCCGGTGGGAAACCCGGCCTCGACAGTTTTCCAGTGAGCGGTCCGGAAGGAGCCAAGCCCGAGCACCAACCCAGAGTCCACCTTACACTTTCTACCCGTTTGGCGGTCCTTCAACTCAACCGTGTCCGTCCCACTGTTTCCCGGTGAATATTGGAGGACGGAGTGCATCCGTCTTTGCACCTGCAGTCCCGGAGCATGCCAGATACTATGCAGTACGTTGGGGACCGGAGCAGTGGGGGCCAGCCGAGATGAGAGACTCCGGCGTCTACGTGGAGACCATGGAGCAGAGAGAGTCACTGTTTGGTCTCGTCCCGACCCGTCAGATCGTCCGGATTCCAGATTGGTCCATCCGGGACGAACGCCTCAGGAATGGGTTCTACGTGCCACCCCAGTGGAGTTTACATGATCCCGATCTTCTCCCGGTTGATGCCAGAGGAACAAGCTTCGGACGACCGTTGGTACCAAATACCATTCCACCTCGTCCGCCGTCGGGGAGCAGTTCACGCCGTGATACTGGTGGGCAGTAGTCGCCGCAAGTCGTCGCAAGTCGTCGCAAGCCAAGTCGGCGCAAGGAGAAGAAGGAAAAAACGTTTCCCAGATTCTAGTATAATTAAGAGTTAAAAGTGGGAAACGGAACAAGCAAGATATCCGGGTACAGTGACCGTAAACTAGTTAAGAGATACCAGTACCCGGATCACGGAAACAAGTTGTGTTTGATGATACGGACAGTTTAACGGTTAAGAATTTGTATATATGTGATATTGATCTGTTCGGGACGAACAGAGTCTAAGGAAGGGGGAGTGTAACGGTTTTGGGGCGTACCCAAAAGTTTCCCCTAGGTAATTCTGTTAGTGTTTTGTGATATTATGGTTAAATAACCGTTTATTAAAATGTATATGTGTTTAAAGGTTCATTCGGTTCCGTATTGATAATATTTAAAAGGTTTTCCGTCTCGGAACTTGGTATATTTGTGATGTTGGTAAAGCCGGAGACGGAGCCGGAGACGGAGACGGAGTCGGAACAATGGAGTACAAAAACGTAATGACGTTATTTCCGGAAGGTCATGTGATCAGCCTCGTTTTCGGTTTAAAAGGTGACGTGTCAGCCACTGATTGGTTCTAGAGTGTTTTTAGAAATCCGGAAAATATCAGTGTTTTGGCGGACTATGACGTCACAATAGGTTGGTCACGTGACGTGGGTCTCAGGTCTATAAAAGCCCCTGCTTCACAGCGGACGGCGGAGTTGGTGTCCTGACGTCGACCTGTGCAGACCCCTTCTCCCATTGCAGAGTACTCCCTTGCTCCGGCTTGTGTCATACCAGATGATAGCAGTTAAGTCTTCTGACTGTGCACTTGGAAAATAAACATGAAAACTTCAACCGAGTTGTTTTTCCGTGTTGGTTAAGGAACTGGAATTTATGATAAAGTTAGTTCACCGGAAAAGAAAGTAATACGGAGAAAAGGGAGATAAGTCCACAGTCGGTTAAGACCAAGTTGTAACGACGTCTTAGGGTGATCCAAGAACCCAGATCACCAAGGAAGGAGACGGAGACGGAGGTGGAATTCAACGGAGCAACTACGGAGGCGGTACCGGACGGAGCAGTTGCAGAGACGGGAACGACGAAGCAGTTGCAGAGGCGGTACCGGACGACGGAGTAGCAGAGGCAGTACCTGACGGAGCGGTTGCGGTAACCGGAAGTGAGAACACTCCCGAGATACTCCATTTCAGGTGCAGTCGCAGGTTGCGGTGAGGCGGAGCCAACCGGAGCAGTTTGCAGTGAGGCGGAACCTGGCAGAGCGGTTGCAGTATTCGGAAACGGCAACGTTCCCGGATTCTCTATTCCAGGTGCAGTCGCAGTTGCAGTAAGGCGGAAAACGACGGAGCTGTTGCAGTAAAGCGGTATCTCGACGGAGCAGTTGCAGTACCCGGAGACGGAAACGCCTCCGGATTCTTACTTTACAGGTGCAGTTGCAGATTGGCAGTCGGACAACGGTTAAGAGGTCCATTCCAGACCACGCTACCAACCTTCAGCGACTTCTAGCCGGAGTTCAACCGTACAGCAGTAGCAGTTTCCCGGAGTTTTACCGTTTCAGCTCCGGTTAAATAACAACTCACCCACCTCCCAAGAAAACCGGTTCATCAAGACGTCACAGAAGGGTGAAGAACCCGTTACATTATTGTTGGTTGCCAAATAAATCAATTTTTTTTTTTAAATAGTCAGGGAGTCCAGTCGATTCCAGCTGCCACAATTCACGGTAGTCACTACCTCATGCAAAATAGTAGACATTGTGTTCTAGATGGACCAAATCGTGAAAAAAGGTTGAGACCGATTATGGTCATTTTTACGGTATTTTGAGGGCCACCCATTATGGCCATTTTTACGGTATTTTGACGGCCATCATAGATTCACGGTCCAAAATGGCAGGTAAAATGGTAAAATAACCTCCTAATTGGATTCGTCACTATCGAAAATATCACATTTAGAAATTTAAAAATTCATCATCATAGAACGATTAGAACCAAGGTTATGACTTGATCTTGATTTTCGTTATTCACGGTGTAGTCGATTTTAAATCGCCATGCAAATTTTCATTCCTCCTTCCGAAAATAAACATCTTTTCCTTTATGCGCCCCACTAAACACCCGATTTCCAATATATCGTCTAGATTTCTTTGGTGAACTCATGCACGTCAACCGGTCACAGGGTAGGCTAATCCCTGCATGCCTATCATGCAACTGTGTAAATATTCTCCTTCACTGATCTGTAACATTGTGTAAATCTAGGTCTAGTTGCAATTCTTAGATCCGTCTACTATCAGCATAAACATTATTGGAAACATAGTCACATGCATGGCCACTCTAGATTCCTGACGTTACTTGGGCTGTTTTGTTGTCTTACCAAACGAGGAACATCCTTCAGGTAACGCCCTCGCTACTGATAATAATCTGTGTTGTGTCCAAGGTCCAACAGCCAACAATAGTTCGTAACTACCAATGGATGGCAATAATATAGGCCCCTTATCGATCATACCGTACATGTGTACGCCAAAACACTTATTGGTGACCGAACGCACACAGGAAGGGTTTGTATGATTTAGTTCGAGTGCGACAACGCTTATACATGTTCGACATCGGTCGGTCAGTGACAAGATGTGGATCAAGGCTACTCGATGTAAGTTTGTCATCATTAGAATTGTATAGATGAACATTCTGTCACAAAATCGATTACGATCGTTTTAAATCTCATGCAATATTTACTACTCCTTCCCAATTATAATATGTCTCTTTTTTTGCAGGTCACACCAAACGTAGCTATATATGGATAATGATCCTTATCAGTTTTGTGACAGTCGTCGTTATATTAATTCAGAACAACGCTTTCCAGTCACCATCAGCGTTATCACACGGCATTTCTGCTGAAAACTGGAATACCTCCAACAGCAAGTACACAGGCTTCGTGACAGCAATAAGGGAAAGGGCTTCACTGTCAAAAGAAAGATTGTTGTACTTGGCTTCAGTGGACTCCGGTTATGTTGACATGGCTCTTAACCTGTTTGAGACATCTTTCGGTCGCTTTAACATAACAAACTACCTTTTTGTCGGGTCAGACAAGCGATGCTGTGATATATTGACTGCACACGGAGTCACGTGCTTTGTTTACATCTTGGACCCGGATGGTAACAAGGCCAGTCAATATGGAACGGAATCATTCAGACGGAAAACCCATTTGAAGACCAAAGTAATACTGGACGCTCTCGAAGCAGGGATCACTGTTATATTCACGGATGTAGATATAGTTTTCCTGAATAACCCAGCAACATCAATGACTTGCCAGAAATGTGATTTGGAAATCTCAGATGACGTGTACGCACTAAACAGCGGTTTTCTCAAAGTCAAGCCAACAAACGCCGCGCTGCGCCTGTTTAAAACATCATGGGAAGACGGACGAAAAGCCCACATGTCCAACCAGAAAGTTCTGAATGCAAATCTCAAGGCTATGTTATCAAACAGGGCAATAAAAAGTAGAAAACTCAACCGTCAAGTCTTTACGAACGGTTTTGTTTATTTTGAGAAAGGTGGCCGGATGTTCAAAGATGATGAACCCTGTAACAAATGTGTGATTGTACACAACAATTGGATAGAAACTAGTGCAGCAAAGATATATCGGTTCAGAGAACACGGATTTTGGAAAGTTGATCACGATGGGTTCTATTCCAAAACGTCCAACAAATATCTCAGTTTCGAGCTTCCAGTTGATTTTGGTAGGTCTCTGACACAAGAACGTGAAGCGTCAGCTTTGAAATTCGCTCTGGTCATCGGCAGAATACTGAACAGAATCGTGATCTTACCACGATTTCACTGCTATGGTTGTAAATACAACAAACTATGCAATATGGAAGGAGCGAGATGTAATTTGGCTGCTTTTTACAACATCCGTGATTTTGACAATCATTTCGGTGGCTTTTACAGGGAGAATACCTTTCTACAGCACCCTAATGTTCCCGATACTGTCAAAGCAGCACAATCACCACTTTACTACATCCAAAGCGGAAAACACACGACAAATATTCCCACTTCCGGTGTCACCACAGTGACGTCACACAGCGCTTCCGGTCTCACAGCCGACGAGTTGAGGTCGTGGTTCGCCAATGCGAGCTATTCAGTCCTCAGATTTCACTCCTTGTATGACTTGAACCACAAATCATTGGCTCGTACGCTTCCGAAGATTGCAGTGGATACTGCATTCACACCCAATGATGACAGGCAACAGAGTTCGCCAAATCGCCTGTGGATATTGTCTCTCGCGATGGTTCTGTTAATGGTAGTTGTAATCACTGTACACGCAACTTTACATCTTGTTAAGAGGTGTTTTGGTTAAATTATTGGCCCTCGTGAATGTTTTAGACACCTTCACCATCCACCGATACTGAGTCAACCGTTTTCTGCTCTGGATTTAGGAAGAACTTCGATCCTGATACTATTGTTTTGCAATGTTTACCGTCGCGTACTTTGCACAAGAATTCGCAGATGACAATGTTTATTTATAGAGAATAGTGAATAGAGACAGCAAGTTATTTATACGGGATCACTGCCTTGTGTTGAAAGGTCGTTTGAAGTTAGTAGGTATGCTGTATCTTCTACCTTTGCTTTTGATGAACTGCCTCCTTATAATTTTGAGAAATCGAAAATGTTTCTTTCTCAAAAATATAAAGAAATAGTAGTTGTCAAATATTGCATGGATTTTATTTTCGGTGGAATATCTGTTCCCCATAGTTTCCAGCATAGAATTGTGTAATATCTTCGGAAGTGACGGTGGAACCTTCACGAGAACATAATATTGTACGGGTGTATATTGCATGGCCACTGTGCTACAGGATGGGAATTTCAATCTTCTTCACTCTAGAATCTCGGACCGTTTGTATAGTTGTATGTCCTTGCAAAGGAACACGGCAATAGAGTATAAACACATGTTCTGTTTGAATACAAATTTAACTAGACGTCAAGGCCTAAAGATGCCTTGGAGGCATTTCGGTGTTAAGACTAATTTATAATATTTATAACATGTTTACCCTAGGCTCTACGACACACTGTTTCAAAGATGTCGACGAAAAAGAAAAAAAGCAGACGACGCACTGTTTCCGAGATATCGATGAAAACGAGAAATGCCGACTCGGCGAAAAAATTTCAGGTCAAGGTCAAAGTTCATCCATAATACGCCTCAGACATGTTTGTCTAGTGCCACGAGTCCGAAAATAACATCAGTTTCGCTCTTCGACGCACCGTTTCCGTGATATCGAGGAAAACGAAAAATGCTGACTCCGCGAATAAATTTCAGGTCAAGGTCAAAGTTCATCCATGATACCCCTTAGACATGTTTGTCTAGTGCCACGAGTGCGAAAATAACATCCGTTTTGCTCTACGACGCACCGTTTCCGAGATATCGACGAAAACGAAAAATGCCGACTCGGCAGAAAAATTCAAGGTCAAAGTCATCCTTAATACCTTTTAGACATGTTTGTCTAGGGCGACGAGTCCGAAAATAACGTCCGTTTCGCTCTACGACGCACCGTTTCCGAGATATGGACGAAACGAAAAAATTCCGACTCGGCAAAAAAAATTTAGGTGAAGGTCAAAGTTCATCCATAATACCCTTAAGAATGTTTCTCTAGTGCCACGAGTCCGAAAATAACGTCCGTTTCGCTCTACGACGCACCGTTTCCGAGATATCGACGAAAATGAAAAATGCCGACTCAGCGAAAAAATTTTAGGTCAAGGTCAAAGTTCATCCATAATACCCCTCAGACATGTTTGTCTAGTGCCACGAGTCCGAAAATAACGTCCGTTTCACTCTACGACGCACCGTTTCGGAGATATCGATGAAAACGAAAAATGCCGACTCGGCAGAAAAATTCAAGGTCAAGGTCAAAGTCATCCTTAATACCCCTTAGACATGTTTGTCTAGGGCGACGAGTCCGAGAATATTGTCCGTTTCGCTCTACGACGCACCGTTTCAGAGATATGGACGAAAACGAAAAATGCCGACTCAGCAGAAAAATTCAAGGTCAAGGTCAAAGGTCATCCTTAATACCCCTTAGACATGTTTGTCTAGTGCCACGAGTCCGAAAATAACGTCCGTTTCGCTCTACGACGCACCGTTTCCGAGATATGCAGGAAACCTCAAGGATGACTGGGCGAAAACTCTTCCGCCCTCTAGGTCAAAGGTCGTTTGACGGATTGATCCCAAAATCAATAGGGTTCTTCCCTGTTGATATATGAACCTCCACGCAAAGTTCTGCAGCCGTTTCCTACATACTTTTTGAGTTATTGTGCGGAAACAAAGTCCAAAAAACGACATTGATTTCATCCTCACGGACCTCATGGACCTCGGATCCGGCTGAAAAACAATAGGGTTCTTCCACATAATATGTCTGACTAATGCTGAAAATTTGGCGAAGATACATCAAGGCAAACTAAAGTTATCGGTCGAAAACCAAAACGGCGGATAAAAAAAAAAATTCTGCTAAAACCATAAAGGCATTTCTTCTGAAATGCCTTAATAACAATAATTCTCATTGTACAAATAGATATCACATTCGAACAAAATATTGTAATGATACAATCATACATCGTTATGTCCACTGTAAGGTTGCCTGGACAACATGGGACAATGGTACGTTATGAGGTAATCTAAGCAGATCACCGGGTAGGAATTACTGTCATGTATATCCTTGAAAAGCTTACATAATGAGGCAGAAAGCCAGTGTATCACTTTATATATGCTCCCGAGGTTGATACTGTTTCGGGGAAAATAACTGAATGTGTTCAAAGCAGCTGCCTCCGAACCAATCAATATTTTTTAAAAACTATATTTCATATTGAACATGCTAAACTAACTGAATGAAACATATTCACATCAAATGTAATGAAAATAACCAGTCCTCAGGGAAATTTTGCTCATTTGAACAGGCGGTTCTCGCGTAAATACAGGAACTGTATCCATCACACGCAGATGTAAACAAAGCATAGAAGTGCGAGATAGACTGACAATTCCACGCACATCATGGTATATCACTGATTATTTTCACATAACTACACCAGATATGAACATACGAAATGGAAAATGTACTCGATGTTGACTTTTAAGCGCGATTTGAGCGTTTGTTTACATTTGGGTTTGATGGATACACTTCGTTTGTTTATTTACAAAACCGGTACAAAATGGGCATTAAAACGGATGGAAAGACAAGTCGGACGGACTGTAATCGTCAAAATTATTGAGCACACCTTTTGTTTTATTACATTAGATGTGTTTAACAAAAAATTGGTTTTGAAACAAAATATTGCTTACATTCGAAGGCAGCAGCTTTAATAAACGGTCCCTTAGTTTTATTGGACCAAATTTATCAAAGATTAATAGATAGACAGATATATTATGTCCCAAATCAACAAACTGATGCAAATATTTTTTTCAACCGTTACTTTTGCTTGGAAGAGCTTAATGCAAAATCACAAATAAGTTGACTAGCCGGTTCAAATGAGGAAATCAGATGGAAGCAACATCACAACAATAGGTTTATTACCCTTTGGTCAATTGCCCTGGAGATACATCTTACATGTACAGACAGAAATTTCAGATAATAATCCATATATTATAGGCCTAGGCCTGTATATGAAACTACAGTAGTATTGCCTATATCAATATCACCATTTGGAAACAATGAACAACCCTCAGAGGGAATCATTCGATACCACGGAGTCTTCAAGCTTTTGTATTCACAATTTACGATCTACACTGATCATATTCCCAAGTTACATTTGGATGTATAATCAAAATGACACATCAGACATTCCTGGATTTCCAGTTTGCTGACAGCTACCGAGGCACGTTGGCGTATTCGTTACAATTATTCGATCTCTCGGCAGCCACTCCATATAGAAACTTGAACTGTGTCTGAAGTAGACAACACAAGACATCATATAGAATAGTAGGTAGGTGTTTATTTCGAGAATACATCTGCACATTTATAACTTTGACATTAAACAATACATTATTAACACGTATATTCCCGTGGTACCACACAAAGACACAATGTGTCTGTGCTCTGTTTGACAGACAATGATGATACCCTGTTCAAAAGAAAGTCTTAAACAAGTTACCAAAGTATTGTCCACACAAAGAAACAAACATGACTCACGACTTTATTGACGAACTGTGGTCGACTGCGTCTGACTGTTTGTACTGCGAAATATGGATCAACAACTTGTTCTGTCTCCATCCTGTCCAATATGCACGACAGGGCGCAGTATACACCGGACTGATCGACGCCATTCCTGTAGTATTGGTAGTGTCACATTCAAATCCAAATCAACATAGATAGTAAAGTTCAAATATAAATCGATAAACACATTTAATTGATGTTTTTTTCTGGATCTAATTTGATCGAGAATGTTTTTGTATTTCAGTGACGTGTTCTCGTCATTGAGTACGTGCAAGCCACTCACAAGCAGTGTACCAGGATCCGCGAGTCTGGCGGTCTGTGGCCTCCCTCTGTCTGCCAGGCGCGGACCGAGTCCATCAGCTCCAGGAGGGGGTTGACAGACGGAGGGGTGTCCAGGCTAGTGGACCAGCCCGTAAACCGGAAGTGACGCACCGGCAGTGTCTGACCCGTATTCTATCAATTCAATTTTTGTCAGTATATTATCAGATTGTACGAGCAAATAAACATACTGGATATCGATATGATATGTATAAATCTGATTGCAGTTTTTGTACAATATGTTATTTTCACAATATTATTTGACGCCATGTAAAATATCTCCTTTGAAAACTTCATCAACAGGCTGACTGCCAAAATCATGATAATGACTGGACGTAGAAAGGACAATTAACCTTGCTGGATGACAGCCTGACATTGAAGTTCCTGGTTTTGACGAATTTCGAGCCACTAGTTTTGCTGGACTGTGCCGTTTCCACCTCAATAGGACCGTAGATCTGTTGTTGTTCTTGGCTTGGCCAATACGGCACACAGGTCTGTGGGTTAAAGCTAAGTTAGTCAGTCAATTTTACTCTCGGGATTAGATTATTCATTACTACTGATTGCAAATTGGCAGAGTTGCACCGATGAAAGCCTATGGTCATTCAAGGAAAGGTTTATCTAAAGGATTAAAGAGTATTAGATGGCATTCATGCATGACGAGTAGTATTAAGGCGCAGGGTATGATACTTGGGCCCCGATGTTCTCTCAACAATATCACTACAGTAATCACGGGGGGTAATCTAGGGGGTCGTAAATGGTCGGGGAAGTTCGTAAAAGTCGGAGGGGACTTTTACATACCTCCCCGCCGACTTTTACAAACCTCTCCGACCATTGACGATCCCCTAGATTACCTCCCCCCCCCCCCCCCCCCCGTGATAATTGTTCTTCACTAATATCCCCCACAAACAACACCCACGCTATCGTTCTTGTTCAGGTCGTTGAGCATGATGATGGTGTTACAGCCCTGCTCATACACGAGGCGCCAGAAGTCCACGGTAGTGTCCGGTAGGGGCATCTGTGTCACGATATAGTGCCTGTGTGCCTCGTAACTCTAAACACGGGAAAAGAAAGCATATACATAATACATTAAGTACATATGATAGGAAAAATAGAATGTATATTGTGAACACTGGAAAGCTTCCATGTAGCCATACATATGACTATTCATTCGCGCTACCAAATTCGAGTTTCCTGGCCGCCTTCTAGAACCCGGGAATTTCCATTCACCGTTACGTACAGCATCGATTTTACGATGACTAAACTCCATTTTGCTGTCTGCGCATGTCCGGGAGCCATTTTTGTCAGCGAAAACCGGTGAATGATAGGTAGGTAGGTAGGTAGGTAGGTAGGTGTTTATTTCGAGAATACATCTGCACATTTATAACTTTGACATTAAACAATACATTATTAACATGTATATTCCCGTGGTACCACACAAAGACACAATGTGTCTGTGCCCTGTTTGACAGACAATGATGATACCCTGTATAAAAGAATTTCGTATATATACAAAATTGGGTGTGTGGACCGTACAAAACAAAAAATTAGCCCAAGGGCTAAGAAAGGTTACCGGACAATATACATTTTAGATATTAGCCTTTTGTCCAGTGACCTTGAAAATAATTTTTCAACAAATATATCACTTCTAGTATGTCCACAATAAATTCCTAAGCTGTAAAGTCGATAATAAGTGAGATATTAGCCATTCTGTGATCGGTGATGTGACCTAGAAAATGAGGTCAAAATTCAAGTTCATGAAAAGATTCAGTATACATCATTCCTCTATATTATTCGCAATTGATTCCTAAGCTGTAAAGATGATAATAAGCGACATATTAGCCATTTTGTTCTCTGACCTTGAAAATTGGATCGAAGGTCAAATTCTAGATCACCAAAATATTCAGCAACATCATTTCCTATATGTTCACTATGGACCCCTAAGCTGTGAATTTGATAATAAGAGAGATATAAACCATTTTGTATTCTGACCTTGAAAATAAAATGACTGGCCTTGAAATTTAGGTCAAAGGTCGAATTCAAGGTCATGAGAATAGTCAGAATATATCATTTCCTATATGTTCACAATTGATTCCTAAGCTGTAAAGTTGAAAATGAGCAAGATGTTAGCCATTTTGTCCTGTTGACCTTGAAAATGAGGTCAAAAGTCAAATTCAAGGTCACTAGAATATTCAGCATATATCATTTCCTATATGTTCACAATTGATTCATAAGGCGTAAAGTCACTAATAAGCAAGATATTGGCCATTTTGTCCTGTGACCTTGAAAATGAGGTCAAAGGTCAAATTCAAGGTCACAAAAATATTCAGCATATATCATTTCCTATATGTTCACAATTGATTCCTAAGCTGTAAAGTCGATAATAAGCGAGATATTAGCAATTTTGTCCTGTGACCTTGGAAATGAGGTCAAGGTCAAATTCGAGGTCACGAGAAAATTAAGCATATATCATTTCCTATATGTTCACAATGTATTCCTAAGCTGTAAAGTCGATAATAAGCGAGATATTAGCCATTTTGTCATGTGACCTTGAAAATGAGGTCAAAGGTCAAATTCAAGGTCATGAGAATATTCAGCATATATCATTTCCTATATGTTCATAATTGAATCCTAAGCTGTAAAGTCGATAATAAGCGAGATATTAGCCATTTTGTCCTGTGACCTTGAAAATGAGGTCAAAGGTCAAATTCAAGGTCACGACAATATTCAGCATATATCATTTCCTATATGTCCACAATTGATTCCTAGTCTCTAATCTCATTATTAAGTGATATATTAGGCTTAATGTGTCCCATTATAAAGCATAGGAGAATTTAACATGGGAAAGTCCCATTTGGGCCGAGTTTGGGCCCAAAATTGCCCACTTCGAGCGATTCAAGGGCAACGAATTTTATACATGTCACAGAGGTACATATGAGGAGTGTTATGCATGAATAACAAAAAAAATTACTGAACCGATTTTGAGAAAACGACAGCCAAAGTCCAAAATTGGCCATTTTTCGACGAAAATGGCAGCCATTTTGAAATAATTGCGAAAATAAAGAAACTAAAAAATACCTCCCTCTCGAAATATTTTTAGGCATTTTTGTGCAAAATTTCAGAAAGATTCGATCGTAAACTTTAAAGATAAAAATGTAGACGGACGACGACGGACAACGACGACGGACGACGGACGCAACGCCACGGCAATAGGTTATCGGATCAAAGGTACGGTAACCTAACAAGAGAAACCGAACGATATTACAAAATTCCTGAAACACAGCTGGAATTTTATAGAAGAAGAAGCAAAATATTAGACCACCTCAATAACACAATCACATGTTCAAACCTATTAAAAAAAATTAGTGAAACACAAAATAAAAGCCCACACACACACACACACACACACACACCCACACACACACACACACACACGCACACCCACACACACACACACACACACACACGCACACGTACACGTACGAACCCTTTACCCACAAGCAGTCATCATTCATCACATATTCGAACATTTGCTAGTTACAAATAGTGCGGTAGGCTTTTACACAGCAGGCATGTTTTCAAAAGCACTTTTGCAAAAAAAAAAAAAATTGATTGATTTCTGATTAAAAACACATACAAATAAATGTTGATACACTATTGCTATGCTATTGATATCCGACCTATCTAAAGGAAAATCCGAAGGAGTATTCACAGAGTGAGATGGTTCAATAATTGGACACATAGTAGACATTGGACACATAAAAAAGTATAAAAAAAATATTTAAAAAACTTGATTGATTTCTGATTAAAAACACATACAAATAAATGTTGATACACTATTGCTATGCTATTGATAACCGACCTATCTGAAGGAAAATCCGAAGGAGTATTCACAGAGTGAGATGGGTCAATAATTGGACACATAGTAGCCAGTTAATCTTGACTTGAAGATAGCGATAGTACGCGCTGATCGAATCTTTTCTGGTAGTTTATTCCAATTTTCAGGACCATGGCATATAAAGCTATTTGACATTATATTCGTCTTTCTTGCGATCACAAGAGCATCATTGTTGTTTCTTGTGTCATGAGAGTGGATCTGATTATTTCGGACAAAAATAGATTTCAGCGGCCGAGGAAGGATTTGCTTCTGTGAGTTAAACATAAGTAAGTTAAGTTGTTGCCTGTAAACATCGTTGATTTTCAAAACTCCTGTTTGTTTGAATAGTGGCGGTGTGTGCGAGTTATATTTCGAATTAGTTATCACGCGTACAGCCCTTTTCTGCATTATTTCAATTTGTTTGATGTCCTTTTTATATGCTGAGCCCCAGAATATCAATCCATACGTCAAGTGAGGGGCCAGTCATTATTTATCAGGTGGGGCGGGGGGGGGGGGGGGTAAAAACTGAACACGGTGCCAGCAAGCACGAACCCAGATCAGCGGGGTCCTGTCACAAACAAACCATGGATCAACTAGTCCATACCACCCTGAGCAACATATCATCCCTACGATGAACCCGAACGAGCATGTCAGAACCACAGACCGGTTTTCCACTCAAAATTTTGTCAACACATGACCCCACTGAGGATATTCCCCAAAGACCTCAGGACTATCACAAACCACCATGTAAAAGACATGGACCTTTCCACACAGAATGGCAAAATAGTCCTGGATCGCCCCGGATGACCCGGGTAGTGAATCTGACTCACATGATTTGGATGGTGGCAGAACATTATGAGCCCATCATAGAGCCAACACAGACTTGATTCAAGACCAGTTCTGAATGGCCTGATTCACCAATTCTTCCCTGCTCATCAACGATATGTAGAAGAGCCCAGAAGAGTCCATTAATAATCCAGTGAAAATCCGTGAGGGTTTCCATACATTTTCCATTCCATCAAAAATTTCGGAGTCAAGGAACCAACTGAATGATCTTTGACCTAGGTCTCGAGTGTTTCAAATGAGCTCCGAATCGATTGGCTGTTAAGTGCCCATATATAGTATGCATACCAGTAATAATTGTTGTAATGGCATTCACACTTGAAGCGAAGGAATGGTGGATACACGAAGAGCACAAATCATAATATTCACTGACCTTATAGTATCATAAATTTGCGACAAAAGTCACAATTGTTTCAATAGAAATGGGGATTGGGGGGGTCATACTTTTATTTCGGATCTTGGTGGGGGGTTCATAGATTGGTTTTCGATATCGGTGGGGGGGTCAAACTTTGAAAACTCATTTCTCGGAAAAACCATCCAATCCCCCCACCCAGTAAATAATGACCGGCCCCTAAGGTTGAATCATGGTGTGGTATAATGTTGATAAGACACCCCCGCTCACAATATTTTTAACGGCACTCATGGCATATAACCCGCTTGATATTTTATTTCTACATGACGATATGTGTTGTCTCCAATTTAGCTTCTCATCGATTATTATGCCCAAGAATTTTGTTGAGTCTACATTGCTTATAACTTCTCCATTCATTTTAAGGTCATGAACATATTGTTTAGCATTATGATCTCGGTCTTTATTGAACAAGATGTAGTTTGTTTTTGAAGTATTGTGAGAGAGTTTATTTGCTTTACACCAATCTTCCAATATTTCAAGTTCCGCATTAATGTTTTTGTACAATTCACGTTTGTCTTTACCAGAAACAAAAATCGTCGTATCGTCAGCAAATAATATTGTTTTACAGTTTGTTAGATTAAATGGTAAATCATTCGAATATATGATAAATAAAAGAGGACCCAGCACGGAGCCCTGTGGGACCCCACATTTTATATTACGTTTCTCAGATGTACTGTTTTTATACTTAACATATTGCTGTCGGTTGTTCAGATAATTCCTGAACCACTCCAAGGCCACACCCCTAATGCCGTAGAATTCAAGTTTACTTATTAAGATTGAATGATCGATCGTGTCGAAGGCCTTGGAGAGGTCCAAGAACACCGACAGTGTTGCCCCATGATCATCAAACGAGGTTAATATATTGTAGCACAATTCTGATATCGCGTTTATGGTACTATGTCCCGGGCGGAATCCATATTGGCTAGAGAAGAAAATATTATTGGTAACTAAGAAATAGTATAATCTTTTGAATAATCATTTATATAATCTATAAATAGTATAATCTTTTGACCACCCCGCTTGCCAGAAGGCGGCCAGAAAACTCGAATTTTATGACGCTGTGGAAATAAATTTATTGTCGGCAATCCGTTCGAGTGATCGACACAGTGATAATGTCGTTTTGCTCGGAAATGAATGGACATTCTGGCAAAAAAATCGAGGTATGTGTTGTCAAGTGTTTTTTAGACGTGAAGCCGCCGCAATTTTAGTCAGAACTGTCAGGGTCGAAAGCCTTTATGACTATATTTGGTCCTCCCGAAGGGATGACGGTACCAAATGAATAGTCATATTTATGGCTACTTCCATGCAAGTGATTTCTGCTTTGCTAATTTTTACTGTTAAACTAATTGTCAATAACATTATTTTCCATGAAATACGTAATGAATGTCATAAATAAAAGTGAACATTCCTATACGTACAGACACAAAGACTGCGTTGATATAATCGTTCCCGGACTGACACGGAATGTTCAAGTAGGGTCTATGATTGTCATCTGATGGAAAATGAAAAGTATTACATGTACATTCGAACTAACCGTTTGGGGTGGGATTAAAAGAAATACACGTAACGTATCTGATCTTATGTTGTTTACAACATTACGAATGTTTGTATGCACACACGACCATAATAAATAGGTGTTTCCAAATTCAGGCAGAGAGATTCAATGTTTGGTAGATGTTCGGAATCATTCCCTGGTTACGCCCAAAACTCACCAGCTACTATCTTCTGGTCCCTGTTCTTGTGTGCGTTCTCCGGAGTCAGACCCTGGCAGTCGCGGGTTTTAAAGTTGGGTGTCGTGGATTGCAATATCTGAAACAGTAGAATGGACATCGGAATGTTGCTTGTTTATTTAGGTATAGGGTGTAGCCGAAATAACATAGCCTACCGTGTACTACTGGGAACACACTCGTGTATCAAGACTGAATTCAGAGAAAGACTCCAACCTCAGCGCGATATAGAACAGATATGTAATGTATAAACATCGTGTGGCGTCGTGTGTGTTACCCACGTTGAATTGCCTGCGTATTTCCGATTGTCCATCTCTATCAGGCTTGGACAGCACTGGGAACTTATTCATGAAGTCACTGGCGCTGTAGCAGGTGTCACCGGCCCTGAGGTACTCAACCAGGGCATCGTGAAGGAAAATGTACTGTCCCTGGAAAATTGTAGGAACCAGTAAGAGAAGGAGGGATTTCATCAGTTTTCATAACATACATAATTACATTTACACAAAATGTGATACACCTATGTTGCTAATAATATACATATTGGAGCTTTGATTGTCTTCATATCCGAGAAATGTTCATAGAAATATCATTGTATCTTTATCATTGTATTATTCAACAATTGAATAATTTACTTCGCTATTTGCGACAAAAAAACCTCATTATTAATTCCATTTTCCTTTCGTGCTCTGTGATAACCATAATTAACGTGCTGAGGGAACACCAGTAATTATTATCATCAAATCGTACGTAGCTGATTAAAAACATCTAGAAATATAGTGTAAAGTTATCGACTATCGTCCGCTCTTCGGGATCCTCGAGGATAGTCCTCTCACCACGAGTCCTTGCGGACGCGCATCCGCTATTCCGGATCCTCGCGGCGGCGCCGCTCACCGGAGGTCGCTGCGGACACGGCAACCACTCTAACATTAACGGCAACCAGGTAACCGCCCACCCGTCACTCCCAGACCTGCGGACACCGCTCAGAAACAAGTTCATCACCACGGTGTTAACTAGAAAGGCCTGGCGAGCCGCGGTCTGCCTGCGGAGATAGAACTCCGCTCAACCCGACAGTCTGCCAGAGCCTCTGTCACCTCGTCCCGGGAAGGGGGAGAACTGGCGATCCACAGGGCTTGCGCCCCCGAGTCAGCAGCTCGTCTCCCCCAGCCCGAGCCCCCCATTGGAATCTGTCCCCAGGGCCCCCACAGGGCCTCTACTCGCAAGACAGGGACGCAAAGCACATGGCGCGCTTCGCGTACTGCCTCTCCGCTCTCTCTTGGACAGACTCCTCGATCGAGCGGCTTCCAGTATATATATAATACACCAGAAACCGAGCCAGCGCGCGCAGCGTGGTCAAACCATTGTTATAGTTTACTGGAGCATAAATAATCACGAGCGTCGCCGTGGCAACGCACACTCGAACCGAGTAGGCCAAGACAGAAAAGGCCGTATAAATGAGTTATGTGTTTACAATCGTCTGCCGTGAACTTAGGGCAAAATCGCCACATTACCCCCTTCTTACAATGTTGGTCCCCAACATGCTCCGCCCGCGCCCAAAACTGCAAAACACGGCGAAGACATCGCATGGCGGACCGAAGCAAGCAAGGTGAACGGTACCCAGAAGTCACGGCGCAACAGACTAGGACTTTAAGAGTTTCTTTTGGAAGAATGGGGAACGACCCCTGGACTTACGGAGTAAACTATAACACGCTCTGCAATTTAGAATAAACCTCATAAACAAGCTAAAATTTCGACCGAGGTAGTCCAAAAAGGTGTGGTGACCTTGGAAGGTCATCCAGCCGAAAGGGACGGTGTGCCGAGTCTTTGGAAGATCTTTAAGGTTAAACTTTTAAATTTAGAAATTTTGTAAAACGACACACCGAGTGATCAAAAATAGTAGTACCTCTAAAAAGGGTTGCCGGCTGCCCTACCGACCGGCACCTCAGACCCACAGAGCGAATCTGAGGCAGGGCGGAGCCGCAAAGCGACTCCGGCTCGCCGCGGCGCTAAGGCCGCGACAGGCTAAAACTTAGCCTTCCCCCTCCTGCATCGGCTCCTCGTCCGTGCCGCCTTCCCTTGAAGTAGACGGCAACTGAGGTTCCCTACGCTGCGGAAGCAGCGGAGCCGGCAAGGATAGTGCCGGCTGCGCGGGCG
The DNA here is from genome assembly GCA_949152475.1 of Terebella lapidaria. Taxonomy (NCBI): domain Eukaryota; kingdom Metazoa; phylum Annelida; class Polychaeta; order Terebellida; family Terebellidae; genus Terebella; species Terebella lapidaria. Next base: position 1,123,476 of record OX424568.1, on the reverse strand, counting down.
AACGAGGCAGGCCTGGTGGCGCCTGCAGGGGCTTACGCGGACTGCCCTGCATACCAGGCCCGGCGGGAGCCGATGCCAGAGAGGCGGGTAGAGCTGTAGCGCCGAGGCGAGCCACGACGCTAAACATCTCTACCACATCGCGGGTGCGCTGGACGCCGGCCGTGCGCTCTCCCCACATCCTGGCAAGGATCGGGAAGATGGCCAACTCCAAAGCGTCATCCGCCCGCTGGACAGCAGACTGGTCCAAAGCGGACGACCCGAGGTCATCAACGCCCTGGATCAGGTGAGTCCGAGCGGCCTCGGCTTCGTCGAGACGACGCCGTAGCTGCTCATTCTCAGCCTCCAGCTGCTGAATCCTAGCGGTCATCTCGGCGGAGACGGAGGACTGAGCGGACTCAGCGGCACGGGCGGCGGCCCTTCCTTGTTCAAAGGCCAGCCGCTCACGTTCCGCGGACAGAGTCCGGAAGCTCTCAAAGCTCCGCCGGGTACCTTCCATGAGGCCCTGATCATGCGCCAAATTGCAGGCTGCACGAGAGGCCTCTGCGCGGTACCGGCTGAGCCGTTCCAGAGAGCGGTCCATCTCCGCTACGAGATACTCTGCCGCTTGGGTGAGTCTTCCTCTCTGGGGGTGATCCCAGGGGTGCTCTTCCCGAGCGCGGGCCAACGCGGCCACACCTGCGGACCCCACGTCACCGACGGCTCGGGGCACTGGCAAGTTAGCCAACGCGGCGTCCGGCGGAATACGCTCCATACCATCATGACGATGGCCGACCGCCTGACCCACAGACTCGCGGAAAGTCTGATAGGCCACGGTGGACGTAGGACCGTACTGCCGGCACACATCCTCCATCGGATCGAGGGAAGACATATCCAGGGAGGCCAGGCTACGCCATCCCGCGGATGTTCCCTCGATCGGAAGAGAGGACGCGGACGTCGACCTCGAGAGAGGTGCCGCACATCCGGAACCACTTGCAGCGCAGGGAGTCTCACGTGGGGTCTTAGGCCTGACCACTGACGTGGAACTCGAGGAGGCGATGGTGCCCGCCACCACACGTCCCTCTGACGGTCCCGCAGGAACCGTCACCTCCAGCAAGTCCGGATATTCCTCCGGCGTCAGAGCGCCCGGAGACTGCAAGGGTGCCGTCCGGGCCGGAGCGGTTCCGGCGGACGAGCTCTCCCCCTGAGTCTTTGGCGGGGCGCGACGCTTCGGAGACGCGACGCGTGTCCATGCCGCTATTTTCGGCATCTCCGACACGACGACGGTTATCCGTTCACGCTCTTCCACAACTGGGGTCCACGGCGGTTGATGGACAGCCTCTGCTGCTGTCCGGACCGTCTTATACTCCGCCGGCGTCTGGCCCATGGTTGCCGTCAGGCGAGCTGCGTAGCTTGAGCCTGCCGACACGATGCCAGACTCCTTCCAGTTATCGTCCATGACGCGTTGAGCGAAGCGCCACGGACCGAGGTGGAAGATGCGTTGTCTCGGCGGGCCGGTAGGAACCATGCCCGTCGCCACCCGAGGTGAAATGTATCCAAAATTGAATACAGGCCCCACCTCATCTCCAGTGAGATGAACACCCTCTCCGCGGTGAGCACCCGCGCGGTGAGAGTTCAGGGCCTCCAAACTGGGGAAGTACTTCTCTTCCGGGGTACGTGCGTAGCACCTCCGGCAGACGAACAACTTCACCCAGGGGTAATGGTACCCCGCAATGTGCCGGCTCAGGTGGTCGTAGGACGGATACCTACGATCCAGGTTGAGCACACGATGCGGGTCCTTATACCCTTCCAGGGACAACGGACAGAGGGGGCAGATCACCCCATCCTCTGTCTCCGGAGGCAGACCGGCACGCTCCTTGTCCATGAGTGGACGAGGCCGTGTAAACGGCGTGTCGGCAGTTACTCCTGCCTCCGACGTACGACGATTGTACGAATCCCTGCTATAACGCGGCAAAAACAGGTGCCCCTGCTGCACCCCCGGGAGTTCGGGGCCCATAGTGGCTCGCAGCCTTTGAAGAGAAGGCTGCTCCGAGGACGTCCGCTTTTTCTTGGACGCCCCCGAACGATTCTCCGACCGAGGTTGCCGAGGTACACTGCTCCGCAACAAAAGCCTTCCGCCCCGCGTCCAGTGCGGCGTCGGACAGGTCCGTAGCCCCGTCCTTCTCCGCTCGCTTCCGGAGGAGCTCCAGACGGAGATCTCCTTCCTTCGGCAAGGGTCGCCCACGATCCACTGGACTCGAGCCCACTTCCGCAGCTCCGGTCGGTCGCTTAGGACCGGCGGAGGTACTCGGGGAAGTTCCTTTTGGTGCCCCGGAGGGCCCCGGCTTGCTGGAACTTCCCGTCCCTTGTCCGGACTTAGCGGAGGTACCGTCCGCACCAGTTCCCGAAGGATCCCGCGCCTTACTAGTACCTCCGGACTTGGCGGAGGGCCCTGACTGGCCGTCCGGCTTAGGCGCCAGCGGCTTAGGTCCGGACTTGGGCGAGGGACCACCGGTCTTGCGTTTCCGGTGGTTCCGCTTCCTTTTCTTCCTCTGTGGAGGAGGGGCTGAGCCCGAATCCGGGTCGGATCCGGACTCAGATTGCCCGCGGTTGGAGGCCTCCAATTTCTGTTGGGCCTCCCACTGCTTCTTGGCAATCTCCTTGGCCCGACGGCGGGTGTGCTTAGAGACGGGTGATGTAAACCCGTCATCCTGGCTCCCGGTATCCATCGGGCCGGGCTCCTGATCGTGAGCCGGATCCGAGGGGGCAGCTTTCTCAGCCGCCTCAACCCGTTCCGCCCACGACCCAGGTGACCCCTGGTCGTGCGGACCAGACTCCGCAGGTACGGACGGCGTGGAGTTCTCGCCGGAACCGGTGTCCGGACGGCCGGAGCCATCCGGACGGGTATCCGGACAAGTACTCTCATCCGGCCCAAGAGATGCAAGCATCTCCGCGGGCGGATGCAACACGATATCCACACCTGCAGGTCCCGTCTCACCGTAGTCCATCAACACTTCCACGCCTGGAAGTGAAGACGGATTTAGGAGCTTCTCGGCATCTATAGCAGCCAAGTTGCTCTCTACGGTGCGGTCCGTCACAGCCTCGCTCTCAGCACCGGTCCTAGTGTCGGGCAAAAACAGGTGCCCCTGCTGCACCCCCGGGAGTTCGGGGCCCATAGTGGCTCGCAGCCTTTGAAGAGAAGGCTGCTTCGAGGACGTCCGCTTTTTCTTGGACGCCCCCGAACGATTCTCCGACCGAGGTTGCCGGGGTACACTGCTCGCACGTTGGGCGGCGGCTTTTTGTTGCTCCGCAACAAAAGCCTTCCGCCCCGCGTCCAGTGCGGCGTCGGACAGGTCCGTAGCCCCGTCCTTCTCCGCTCGCTTCCGGAGGAGCTCCAGACGGAGATCTCCTTCCTTCGGCAAGGGTCGCCCACGATCCACTGGACTCGAGCCCACTTCCGCAGCTCCGGTCGGTCGCTTAGGACCGGCGGAGGTACTCGGGGAAGTTCCTTTTGGTGCCCCGGAGGGCCCCGGCTTGCTGGAACTTCCCGTCCCTTGTCCGGACTTAGCGGAGGTACCGTCCGCACCAGTTCCCGAAGGATCCCGCGCCTTACTAGTACCTCCGGACTTGGCGGAGGACCCTGACTGGCCGTCCGGCTTAGGCGCCAGCGGCTTAGGTCCGGACTTGGGCGAGGGACCACCGGTCTTGCGTTTCCGGTGGTTCCGCTTCCTTTTCTTCCTCTGCGGAGGAGGGGCTGAGCCCGAATCCGGGTCGGATCCGGACTCAGATTGCCCGCGGTTGGAGGCCTCCAATTTCTGTTGGGCCTCCCACTGCTTCTTAGCAATCTCCTTGGCCCGACGGCGGGTGTGCTTAGAGACGGGTGATGTAAACCCGTCATCCTGGCTCCCGGTATCCATCGGGCCGGGCTCCTGATCGTGAGCCGGATCCGAGGGGGCAGCTTTCTCAGCCGCCTCAACCCGTTCCGCCCACGACCCAGGTGACCCCTGGTCGTGCGGACCAGACTCCGCAGGTACGGACGGCGTGGAGTTCTCGCCGGAACCGGTGTCCGGACGGCCGGAGCCATCCGGACGGGTATCCGGACAAGTACTCTCATCCGGCCCAAGAGATGCAAGCATCTCCGCGGGCGGATGCAACACGATATCCACACCTGCAGGTCCCGTCTCACCGTAGTCCATCAACACTTCCACGCCTGGAAGTGAAGACGGATTTAGGAGCTTCTCGGCATCTATAGCAGCCAAGTTGCTCTCTACGGTGCGGTCCGTCACAGCCTCGCTCTCAGCACCGGTCCTAGTGTCGGACTCAGTGCCAGAGCTGGATTCCTCGGAACCCACATAGGCCCCCTCAGGGATGTCCTCGCGGTCATCAACCTCGGGCCTAGACTGTGGTCTCGAGTACGAATTACCGCGCTCAAGAGACCCATCTCCTCCCTGCCTTTCCCCTACATCATCATCCCATCCATCACTGCTTTCTGACATAATTCAAGTGCTCTAACCGCTTGAAACACTGGGAGTCAGATCCGCAGATCTGTCTCCACCAGTGCCGAGCGCTTGAATGACCAGTAGTACAAAAACTACAACGCTTATAGGCATCAAGTGGGAGCAGCTATTCTACACACACAGCGCGCGAGCGCGTCTCCGTGGAAACGTCTTATCTCTAGCATCAATCGATACAGGCCAACAAACGAATTACGTTCTCTGACAATGGCACATGCATATTCATGCATCTCCCCCCGGTGACTCCTATCACTCCATGTATACGGGTTGCTAAAATAAACAGTAGCCATCCCGGGGGATCCCGCAATTAATACATTGTAATTAACAACAATCATTAGCGTATAGCTTCCGCACCGGCGGTCATTGATGTGGAGTTAATCACACAGCAGGATAAAGATTGTATACAATGTATCAGAAGCCGATCTACTTGTGGGTCTAACGATTATGTCCACCTACAACGATGTAAATAAAAATCTACACCGCTCGAACCAACAGTGAAAATAAATCCACCGCTGTTCGCCTGCTTTTTCATAGATCACGGCAGTCAAGCTTCTGACACACAAAACAATCCTTTACACCCCTCTAACGAAAGCAGAAATCTCCCGATTTCTTACTCTCTTGTGCACCGGGAAAAAGATATATCACTAAACTTATCTCAATGTATGATTAAATGAGTAAGGATAGCGTTTCCACGGAATGCACACACACTTGTGGCTTATATAATCCACTCAAGAAATAATAACATGAGATGGAAAATAAACAAAATCACTCCCCATAGCCGCTGGTACGCTTACAAGGCGATCGGACGTGCCCATGGCAACCGGACAGACAATTGGGCGCCCTATGGGCGGTAGCGAACCGCCCACTAGCAACCCCAACATACAGCCCGGCCGCGGAGCGGCGTCCGGTCCAACCTAGAGCCCATCCAAACGACTACCGGAGCGCGGAACCAATAGATTAGACGCGGAGCCGGCATGGTCCTTAGCCTCTATGGCTAGGGGGAACGTGCCCGTCATGCCGGCGCCCAATCTAGAGGATCCCTAACATGATGAAATCAATAGCTGGCGGACGTCCGCAGCTGCCCGCGGACGGAGTCCAGGACGAACGCCCACCATATGTTTGGCATATTGACCTTATCCAATGATAATGAAATGGATTAAAAGCCACAAAGTATGCTGTGCATGTACAATACGACCCCCTTCTTAGAAAGGGGCCGGGGATCCGGTCATCCCGGCCGGACCGCGTATTATAAGGTTCGATCCGGACGAAAATGAGCGTCCCCCACTGCCGCGGCTGGTCCGCACGCGCGGACTTAACAGCCGGTCCATTAAAAATAATGGTAAACGGTTTCCTGCCGTAGAAACCTTAACCTACATCTAAATACACTTTAGAGTAGTGGCTCACGAGGGATAACTACACCGAAGTGCGTCATCTTAAAGCGTCCGGACGCCGGACGAGTCACGCGGACGAACCGCGGACATCAATCCTCACGTGCGGACACTATCCTCGCGTCCAGTAGCCAGTTCCCAAATCCGTGGGAAGGCGCTTCTCCCGTAGCGGACGTAAATCCCAACCTCAGTCTGGCCACAAAAGAGGTTGTTCCGGGACCAGGGGCGTCCGGCCGGATCAGTAAATTCGTCCGGCCAGCATAACCGTTGTGCGGATTACGCCGGACAGCCGTCCAAACTGTGCGGACGGGCCATCCGCACGTCCCTGGCGCTAGAAACTACAGGAGGGCGGATGCGGAGCGGCGGCGTTACGATGCAAAGATATCCGCGGACCCTCAACTCCGGAGATAGCCACAAAGTGACCGCTCACAGAGGAAAGTCGTGCGGATCCTCACGGAACGACCTAAAATCCAGCCCTGGGGTGATAGATGGATACCGCAGACGCATCCGCATGGGCGGAACGTTAATCCCACCCATACCGGGTCGGCGCACGAGGTTTACGGCGTGGCCGCCCGTCATCCGCAGGTGGTGGAGGGAGCGGGGGTACCTGCGGATCGCCGAGATCTGGCTCAAAGTCGTCCGGACCGTCATCTGACGGGTCAGAGAGGTCCGGAAGACCCACCATACGGCGTACACGCTCGTCCGGAGTCCACGGATGCTGACCGGACGGATCCAATAAAGGAGCATCATCCGGTTCCGCATCTTGTATTAGCGGATCCATGACAAGCGGGCCTTCGTACTTCTTGAGGTTATCTATGTGAACCACCAGAACCCTGTCCGGGTCGGAGTCCCTCCGGATCCGGTAGTCCACGTCCGTAACCCTCTCAAGCACTGTAAACGGCCCTATCCACGGCTTAGCAAACTTGTTGCCTTGCTTAAGCGGTGGGTAATAATAGCACACCTTGTCGCCTTCCGCGAAAGCGGGCCTAGCCTTAGCATGGGCATCATAGGCTCGTTTCTGCCGGATAGCGGACTTGTCAAGGAGCGCCCGCGCGAAATCATGGGCGTTCGCCAGGGCACGGCGAACCCACTCTACGTACTCCGGACTGCACTGGGGTACTGCGCCGGTCTCTGCCGCAGTTGGATACATGATATCCACGGGCAGATTGAGCTCCCGGCCGTACAACATCGCATGCGGAGTAACTCCGGTCGAAGAGTGGACCGACGACCGGTACGCCATTAAGACGTACGGGAGGTGGTCATCCCAATCATTCGCACGGTCGTTCACGAAGGCCGCCAGCATATGTGAGGACCGATCGATTGAAGCGTTTGACCTGGCCATCAGACTGGGGCCTGTAAGGGGTGGTCCGGACCTTGGTACTGCCCAGCATCTGTGCTAGGCCCCGGAACAGGTTGCTTTCAAATTGCGTGCCCTGATCCGAGTGTACCTGCTTGGGTACGCCATGGTACACCACCCAACTATATACCAGCAACCGAGCTACCTCGTCCGCAGTTTGGTGACGCAGTGGGTACGCGTGTGTATATTTGGTGAAATAGTCGGAAATCACCAGGATATACCGGAAACCACGCGGGGTGACCCGATGGGTATCCAGTATATCCAAAGCTATCCGATCAAACGGCGCGCCGGCCTTAACCGTGGTTAAGGGGTGGCGGCCAGGAGGCGGAACTCCTTTCCGAGCTTGACACCGAGGGCAGGCTGCGCACCACCGTTGCACGTCCAAACTGCTACCAGGCCAGTGAAAGCGCTGTTGTAGCCTATGGACGGTCCTCCGGATTCCCAAGTGACCGGTCACCCGGAGGTCATGCAACTGGTGGGGTACTTCTTTCCGCAGCTCCGCCGGAAGCACCAACTGCCATATAGGAGGCAGTGGAGTCGGTGGCTCATAGCGCCGGTATAAGAGGCCATCCCTCAAGGAGAGTCTTTCCCACTGGGAGATAAGAGACTGGGTCTCCTCCCTGTAGGTCTTCCGCTCATCCTTAGAGGGTTTCTGGCCGGCCTCAAGGGCTTTGATTACCGGTGCCAGAGCACTGTCAGCTCTTTGCTTTGCAGCCAACTGCGCCGGAGAGTAACCACCTAGGTAATTAGGCTCCTCATCCGACTCGTTCGACTGCGCTGCAGCGGCCATCACCACAGGGGGCAAAGACCGCTCGTACTCAGACTCGTCCGTGGACGAGGGTACCCACGAGGAGTACACCGCCGGACTTGAGGAAGACTCGCTGGAGCTGAGCCGCACCTCCGCTTCAAACGCGGGACGCCATCGCCGGTAACGGCGGGTCCTCGCTCGGTAGTGAGCTCCTGCTACTCCGGCCGCCGTGTTGTTAGAGGGGGCGGCGGCCTGCGGCCTTCCCGGAAGGTCTATTTCCGAGTCTGAGGAAGAATCCGCGGCGTGCTGGAATGGAGCCATCCCTGCACAGCCAGGATTCTTGCAATTATGACAACGGGACAAGCCGTCCGCGTTGCCGTGCAACTTACCGGCGCGGTGCTCAATTTGCATGTCTTACTCTTGGAGTTTGACGAGCCACCGCGCCACCAAGCCGTCGGCCTCACTATAGTTGAGGAGCCATCTCAGCGAACCCTGGTTGGTCCGCAAGCGGAAATGGCGTCCCAACAAATAGTGCCGGAAGCGCTTGGTCATCGTAACAACCGCGAGCAACTCGCGGGGCATGGTACAGTAGTTCATTTGAGAGCGGCTGAGAGCCACACTCGCATAAGCTACTACCCACTCCTGCCCGTCCACGATCTGCGAGAGGACACCGCCGAGTGCAAAATTACTCGCGTCAGTGTCCAGGATGAACTCGCAATCCGGACGGGGGTGCCGCAGCACCGGCGCCTCTGCCAAGGCCTTCCGGAGTTCCGAGAAGGCGGTTGCCTGCTCCTCAGACCAGACGAAGTCGGCGCCTGTTCCGTAAGGATAGTAAGGGGGCGCGCGACCTCCGCAAAGCCTCGCACAAACCGGCGGTGGTAACTCGCGAAGCCCAAAAAAGACCTCACGTCCGCCACGTTGCAAAGCCGAGGCCAGTTCTTGACGGCCTCTAGCTTTTTAGGGTCTGGCCTAACTCCGGTGCCCGTTACCATGAAGCCCAAGTACAGGATTTCCTGCGCGAAAAGTTCGCACTTACTTGGCTTCAACTTGAGCCCTGCTCTGCGGATGCGATGGAGCACCATCTGGAGGTTGGTGAGGGTTTCCTCGAACGACCGGCCATACACGACGACATCGTCGATGTAGACCATACATCGCTTCCAGAGGAACCCTTTAAGTACCATCTCCATCAGGCGCTCGAACGTCGCTGGAGCGTTACAGAGCCCGAACGGCATTACCTTAAATTGGTAGAGCCCGTTCTTAGTAACGAAGGCAGTTTTCGCCCTATCACTCTCCTCCATCTCGACCTGCCAATACCCGGAGGCCAGATCCAGAGCACAGAAGTAGTGCGATCCGGCCAGGGAATCGAAGGTGTCTTCGATGTGCGGGAGAGGATATGAGTCCTTCCGCGTGACATCGTTAAGCTTACGATAATTGACGCAGAACCTCCACGAGCCATCCTTCTTCTTCACCATAACCACAGGACTTGCCCAGGGGCTGTCACTGGGTTCGATGATGTCTAGCTCGAGCATCTTCTGCACCTCCCGGTCAATGACCTCTTGGTGCACTATTGCTGCTCGCTGTAGACGTTGTTTAATTGGACGCTCGTCTAGGAGGTCGATGCGGTGTTTGGCAACGTCGGTCTTGCCAACCGCACCGTCCGGACCCATAAATACATCCGCATACTGCCGCAACAGTTTGCGGAGCGCCTGGCGCTGCTCTTCACCCAGCCGGTCCTTCGGAACCAAAGATTCCAGATGGTCCGGCAGGGTGAACGGATCATCTCCGGCGGCCGCCGCCACGCACGCAGCACGACAGACGGGATCGTCGGGGATGACACGACTAGACGACGCGGGCGCAGCTGTAGCTGCTAAGCACCCGCGCCGCAGCACAACGGGTGAGTCTGTAGGATTCACCACGAGAAGGGGCATCATGCGGGCGTCGGACGTGACCAAAGTCCCGCCCAACACGAGCCCAGTTCCCTTGGCGAAACTGCTCACCAGCTGCGCAATACACGGACGACCTTCGAGGGGCATGCGGGGACGACGCGGCCGCGCCTCGATGATCATCTCGCTCATAGGCGGCACCACAGTGGTGCGCGCCACCCGCATTTGAAATGAATGCGCCGGACCCATGCGGAACAGGTAGTGTGTGTCCTCTCCCATCCGGAATTCACCCGCACTGAAGTTAGCGGTGACCCGGTGGGCCCGGAGAAAATTCATCCCAATAATCCCGGCAATCTGCGACGATTGCCTCTGTCGGATACACTTTGTCCCCAAGTGTAACAGGCAAATCGACGATACCGTAGACACGGATGCGGTTGTTACCGGCTCCGTAGAGCTGGTAAGGCCCGGGATCGCGCAACTCGAGGTCGCGCAGCATGGGTTCCCTCCGGAACGTTCCTATGGCTACGAGGGTGACCTCTACAAGGAACCGGACCGGCTCCCGCCCGAATGGCAGGGGCAGGTACCAGCAAGTGTCCTTGACCAGTGCGCATTTTGAACGGTATCTTTCGCACGCACTGGGTCCATTCTCGGAGTCCTCGTTATCCGCCTCAGCCGCGGACGAGCCAGACTGATCCTCAAGGACCACTTCCGGAGAAGTTATATCTACTTGAGGTTCGTCCGGTTCATCCGTAGGTGGGGCGGCATCCGTTGCCACGGAACAACTGTCCTTAGACGTAGTGTTGGTCGCCACCACGTCCGATTTCAGTTTCCCTGCCGCGAGGGACGGCCTTGTTGTCCCGCGGGACCAGGCCGAGAGTAATTACTCCGGCGCGGACCAGGTATAATCCCTTGATATCCGCGCGCCCGCAAACGCTCCAACAACTCCAGACACTTCTGCCAAAAGTGCCCCTGCTTTCCGCAGAAATAGCAGGGACGGTTCTGAGCCGGTCCGGAGGTGAACGCAGAGCATTCCGCGGGCCCCGGAGTTTCGATCCCCGGAGTTTCGAAATCATACTCTTCATAGTCGTACTCATCCGGAGATGAGGATGGCGCGGCAACCGGTGCCGCTTGTGCGGGCATCCCTGTAGAGGGTGCCGCCGCACCAAACCGCTGGGGTTTAGGCTCTCCGGCGGGCTCCCGGTAAGCCGGGGCCTGCCACGGAGTGACCTGCGATGCCTGAACTGGAGGAGACGCCGCCGCCGGTATGGGAACAGCCGCGGCCGGAGCCGGGGCCGGAGGCATCTGTCTTGGGCGGACAGCTACCTCTATCGTGAGGGCGGCATTAATTGCTTCCTCCATCGATCGTTTCTCATGGGTGGCCAGCCCGTAAGCAATGTGGTAAGGCTGGCCATCGATGAACTGATCGATCAGCATCGGTTCAAACCGACTGGCTTCCATGTCCGGATAGGCTCTCCGGCCGAGTATGCGCAAATTAAACGCAAACTCTGTCACGGATTCAGTCGGTAGGCAGATCCGCGCTTTGAACTCCCGTTCAAACTGCCGCCTGTTGGTCGTCGGCGTGAACAGCAAACGAAGTTGACGGGCAACCTCGCCGAAGGTTACTGTTCCCACCGGCAGACACTGCATCACCCGGAGAGCCTTCCCCTCTAGGCTCCCGGATAGGATGTGTCCGGCTTCCGCCTGGGTCCATCCTTCGTACACGGCGGTACGCCATACTTGGAGTAAATAGTCCTCCAAGTCGGCGTTATCCCCGTTAAAGCGTTTCCGCCAAGATGACTGGTCGGGTCCCAGGTAGTTAGGGGACCGGAACCGACGGGCGGATCCCGCTCCGGGGTCTTCCGTGTACGCGGGCAACGTGCGGCTGCTACCCGCTCCAACGGCGGAGTCCGCGGATGCAGACCCACTCGCCGCGGACGTAGGAGCAGGGTAGGGTACGCTCGCTGCCGGGACTATACTTCCCACTGGCCCACCCTGAATAGGTGCGGACGGGGCTCCCATCGAACTTACTGGGTAAGCTCCAGATGGGGTGGCATAGCTGATGTAGCTAGGGGCCGGAGCCACCTGCTGCCACTGCCCGCCCGGCACGTATTGCATGCCAGGGTAAGCCGACCACGCGGCTTGCGCTCCGGCCGTCGGAACGGTCGACGCGGTCGCCAACGTGGTACCCCCGAGTCGCGGAGCAGGCGCGGATCCCGTTGCCGGGACCACCGTCGTCTGCGGACCCGGTAAAACCTGGGGAGGGGCTGGAGGCCCGGCTATCCCCGAACTGTAAGCGGCGGACGGATCGACGCTCAGACATGGCTGATAACGCTTAAACTGTTCAAGCGCCTCAGATATCAGCCACTTCTCCCTCTCCGACAAAGGCCCCGAGTTGCCTCGTGTCTGCGGAGAAGGGGAGCGGTTCCGCCGGTCGGATCGTCCCTGATGGGGCAACCGGGCACGGTCGTAGCGCCCTTTAGGGGCCAGCTCGCCAAGTGCGTCGGTGAGCTGATCCACCACATCACCCGGTGCGGACCGACCAGGACCCATGCCGGAGGCTCGCGAGGGAGTCCACCCGGCCGGGTGCGGCATCTGGTACAGCTGATCCGCTTGTCCAGAAGTGCCCGCAGTAGCTGGCGCTCGATCCCGGACGTCCGGAGACGTTCCACGGAAGAGTGCCGCTTGCCACGGACTCGTTCTGGGCACGGATGGGCGCGGCGTAGAGCCGTTGCCGGCTCCGCCTACCGCGCCTAACACGTCAAGGCCCGGCCTTGACAACAACTCCAGTTGCGGCCCCGCGGGGCTCGACTCTACGTCCGGAGACGGAGTTAGGGAAAGCGGAGTCGACTCCGCAGACTGGGTTCTGTCCGCAGAGGGCTCCGCACGCTCCTTCCGGCCGCCAGAGTCACCCGAAGATGTCTCACGGCGGCTGTCGCGACATTGTGGTCCACGACATTACCACCCTCTTCCCTCCCGTTTGTCTTATTTTTCTTTGGCTTCTCTTTATCCGCCATCATTTGAGTAGTCCCAGAGGAGCTAAGGGTCCCCAGGGACGAAGGAGGCTACAACTTGGTGACCTTAGGCTGCAATGGAACGCCGTCGGGCTGATCCTGGTCACGGCACCAATGTAAAGTTATCGACTATCGTCTGCTCTTCGGGATCCTCGAGGATAGTCCTCTCACCACGAGCCGTTGCGGATGCGCATCCGCTATTCCAGATCCTCGCGGCGGCGCCGCTCACCGGAGGTCGCTGCGGACACGGCAACCACTCTAACATTAACGGTAACCAGGTAACCGCCCACCCGTCACTCCCAGACCTGCGGACACCGCTCAGAAACAAGTTCATCACCACGGTGTTAACTGGAAAGGCCTGGCGAGCCGCAGTCTGCCTGCGGAGATAGAACTCCGCTCAGCCCGACAGTCTGCCAGAGCCTCTGTCACCTCGTCCCGGGAAGGGGGAGAACTGGCGATCCACAGGGCTTGCGCCCCCGAGTCAGCAGCTCGTCTCCCCCAGCCCGGGCCCCCCATTGGAATCTGTCCCCAGGGCCCCCACAGGGCCTCTACTCGCAAGACAGGGACGCAAAGCACATGGCGCGCTTCGCGTACTGCCTCTCCGCTCTCTCTCGGACAGACTCCTCGATCGAGCGGCTTCCAGTGTATATATAATACACCAGAAACCGAGCCAGCGCGCGCAGCGTGGTCAAACCATTGTTATAGTTTACTGGAGCATAAATAATCACGAGCGTCGCCGTGGCAACGCACACTCGAACCGAGTAGGCCAAGACAGAAAAGGCCGTATAAATGAGTTATGTGTTTACAATCGCCTGCCGTGAACTTAGGGCAAAATCGCCACATATAGCACATAACAATTTTTGACATACAGAATTACTTCCCTGCTGAAACACAAACCAATCCTGGAATTGGCTTATAAATTACATACAATGACACAACAGTATATATGATCAGCCAGTGAATACATATAATAAATATGTAAAAAAATCCATATAATTATTATGTTGATAGAAACTCGTACAGGAAGTATTCATGTCTTATCGCCCAGGTCGAAGATGTAAGGGTCATCAGCTTGAACTTTAGTAACTAAATCTGAAGGGGCGAGGGTCTGTGATCTCTGCTTGTCTCGCTCACCTTGGTTTGGACCATCGTCATCCTCTCCTGTCGTACACGCTTCACCCAACCGTACACGTCAACAGCCCCGACCTGTCTGGCTTGGTTCATCAGGATGTCAAACACGATAAAAGTGCCCGTGCGGCCCACCCCGGCACTGCCAACAGAGAGGGAACAAACTCTCTTAGGGCGAGACAAATAAACGCGACATGCGGCAAATCTTACTCTAGGCAAGCTATCATCTCTGTTACGAAATATAAAAAAATTAGCCCAAGGGCTAAGAAAGGTTACCGGACAATATACATTTTAGATATTAGCCTTTTGTCCAGTGACCTTGAAAATAAAGTCACTGATAAATTCAAAGCCATGAAATTTTCAACAAACATATCACTTCTAGTATGTCCACAATAAATTCCTAAGCTGTAAAGTCGATAATAAGTGAGATATTAGCCATTCTGGGATGTGACCTTGAAAATGAGGTCAAAGTTCAAGTTCAAGGTCATGAAAATATTCAGCAAATATCATTTCCTCTATATTCGCAATCGATTCCTAAGCTGTAAAGTTGATAATAAGCGACATATTAGCCATTTTGTTCTCTGACCTTGAAAATGGGATCCAAGGCCAAATTCTAGATCACCAAAATATTCATCCTACATCATTTCCTATATGTTCACTATGGACTCCTAAGCTGTAAATTCGATAATAAGCGAGATATAAGCCATTTTGTATTCTGACCGTGAAAATAAAATGACTGACCTTGAAATTTAGGTCAAAGGTCAAATTCAAGGTCATGAGAATATTCAGAATATATCATTTCCTATATGTTCACAATTGATTCCTAAGCTCTAAAGTAGGTGATAAGCAAGATATTAGCCATTTTGTCCTGTTGACCTTGAAAGCAAGTGATAAGCAAGATATTAGCCATTTTGTCCTGTTGACCTTGAAAATGAGGTCAAAAGTCAATTCAAGGTCACTAGAATATTCAGCATGTATCATTTCCTATATATTCACAATTGATTCCTAAGCTGTAAAGTCGATAATAAGCAAGATATTGGCCATTTTGTCCTGTGACCTTGAAAATGAGGTCAAAGGTCAAATTCAAGGTCACGAGAATATTCAGCATATATCATTTCCTATATGTTCACAATTGATTCCTAAGCTGTAAAGTCCATAATAAGCGAGATATTAGCCATTTTGTCCTGTGACCTTGGAAATGAGGTCAAAGGTCAAATTCAAGGTCACGAGAATATTCAACATATATCATTTCCTATATGTTCAGAATTGATTTCTAAGCTGTAAAGTCGATAATAAGCGAGATATTAGCCATGTTGTCCTGTGACCTTGAAAATGAGGTCAAAGGTCAAATTCAAGGTCACGAGAATATTCAGCATATATCATTTCCTATATGTTCACAATTGATTCCTAAACTGTAAAGTCGATAATAAGCAAGATATTGGCCATTTTGTCATGTGACCTTGAAAATGAGGTCAAAGGTCAAATTCAAGATCACGAGAATATTCAGCATATATCATTTCCTATATGTTCACAATTGATTCCTAAGCTGTAAAGTCAGTAATAAGCGAGATATTAGCCATTTTGTCCTGTGACCTTGAAAATGAGGTCAAAAGTCAAATTCAAGGTCACGAGAATATTCAGCATATATGATTTCTTATATGTTCACAATTGATTCCTAAGCTGCAAAGTCCATAATAAGCGAGATATTAGCCATTTTGTCATGTGACCTTGGAAATGAGGTCAAAGGTCAAATTCAAGGTCACGAGAATATTCAACATATATCATTTCCTATATGTTCACAATTGATTTCTAAGCTGTAAAGTCGATAATAAGCGAGATATTAGCCATGTTGTCCTGTGACCTTGAAAATGAGGTCAAAGGTCAAATTCAAGGTCACGAGAATATTCAGCATATATCATTTCCGATATGTTCACAATTGATTCCTAAGCTGTAAAGTCGATAATAAGCAAGATATTGGCCACTTGTCATGTGACCTTGAAAATGAGGTCAAAGGTCAAATTCAAGATCACGAGAATATTCAGCATATATCATTTCCTATATGTTCACAATTGATTCCTAAACTGTAAAGTCAGTAATAAGCGAGATATTAGCCATGTTGTCCTGTGACCTTGAAAATGAGGTCAAAGGTCGAATTCAAGGTCACGAGAATATTCAGCATATATCATTTCCTATATGTTCACAATTGATTCCTAAGCTGTAAAGTCGATAATAAGCGAGATACTAGCCATTTTGTCCTGTGACCTTGAAAATGAGGTCAAAGGTCAAATTCAAGGTCACGAGAATATTCAGGATATACCATTTCCTATATGTCCACAATTGATTCCTAGTCTCTAATCTCAATATTAAGTGAGATATTAGGCATAATGTGTCCCATTATAAAGCATAGGAGAATTTAACATGGGAAAGTCCCATTTGGGCCGAGTTTGGGCCAAAATGGCCCACTTCGAGCGATTCAAGCGCAACGAAATTTATAGGCATCATAGGAGTACATATGAGGAGTGTTATGTATCGAAAAGAAAAAAAGTTACTGAACAGATTTTGAGAAAATGGCCGCCAAAGTCCAAAAGCAGGCATTTTTCGTCGAAAACGGCCACCATTTTGAAAAAAATGCGAAAATCAAAAAACTAAAAAATACCTCCTTCTTGAATTATTTTTGTGCATTTTTGTGCAAAATTTGAGAAAGATTGGTCCGTAAACAAAAAAGATAAAAATGTGGACGACGGACGACGACGACGACGACGACGGACGACGGACGCAACGCCATGCCAATAGTTTATCGGACCATAGGTCCGGTAACCTAAAAACCGAGGAACATGGGGTTATTCAACATGGTCGATGGCGGCAGCCCGAGACTATGTATAGGATAATGCACAAGGACGAGGGTCTCTCGCGAATAGTGACCGAGTGCCCGAAGGGTAACTATGTTCAATATTAACATGTCAACAACAAAGGAAACGGCCCCAACCATGCACAAAGTTGAACAACTCCCTGTTTCTCGAGGGGTTTCTCTATTTTAAACCAGATAGAAAACTACTCAGCCGTGAGCGGCAGGTGTTTAACCAACATACCGCATTGATTAAACATATACGAGAACAATGCAAGTATGGTTGTTGAAGATAGTTTGGTCCAAGTATGAGAGACGGTGTACCTGCAGTGTACGACCATTGGTCCCCTGCTGAGAGAGTCGAACGCTCGAACTTTCCGGTGGAAAGCAAACAGAGTACCAGCTCCATACACCGGGTTGTTCTTGTCTTCCCAGGAGGTGAAGTGGAGCTGGTGCACTGCCTGGGAGCCAGTCTGCAACAATATGTATCATGTCAATAATCTTACTCAGGGATGATAAGTCATAGACGTCCATTTTCTCACATTATTATGTTTAAACTTTAAATGTTTTTATGTTTAAACTTACGCTATATCATAAAAGATTTCAATTTTGGAAGTTTCAATTTCGAATGGGCAAACAACCACTACCACCAACACACCCCGTGCTTGAGTGTGAGGGTTCTATGTGTGTAGTCCGCACAGATCTCCTGGCCTTCCATCGTGACCTTGTAGTCTCCACACTTGAGCGTGGTACCCACCGTGTCAGGCCAGTACTGCGCACAGCGTTTCTGCGAGGAGGCGAGGGGGGCGGAGTTGAATAGATGAAATGTACGACATCGTGATGAGGAATGATAAAGTCATTGGCAAGTTAAGTATTGGACTATTCAATGTTGCAATGATTTTTTAAACTGACTGAATTGACTTCCCCGAAATGACATATTTGTATTGCGGATTTGTACATCTCTCCGTGTGCAGCGGGCTTGATGCCTGGCACAAGACTCAGCCGTGGCCTACCTTCCCCCCTTCCGTCAGGTTGGCTACCATGACAACCCGTGATGCCTTCTCTTGCCAAATCATCCGCCAGAAATCTATCATTGTGTCCTGTCTGGGGCCTGGAATTTCATGCATCACTCAATCTGATTATAGTTTTAATAATTCTAACAGATGCAGCGCATTATAATAATTCCAATTTTAAATGGAATGGTTATTGACTCATGTTATCGTGAACATAACACTATGATTTTTCATACCTTGAGTAGCGATATATTCTTGTTTCTTCTTGTGCCCCTGCAACACAAAATAGCTCGGAATTAATATGGTACTCAATAAATATTACATGTAGGCCTACTATAGTTTTAGAAGTTCAAATAACGACTCAAGAAGTCGGTTGGATTTTCGTTCTAGTTTTGTGTAGGGAAGTATACCGTTATGTAGTTGGCATTGATGTAGTCCGAAGTGTATCTGCCGTTGTCTGTCTTCAGAACAACCCGCGTGTCATCATCTGTAGAAAGTATACAATATGTCAACTAGACGTTCTGTCCCAGGCAGCGACAAGGTTCTATCTCACACAAGCTTTATCACAGTGGTAAATGTGATACCTAGATCCAGTATGAAATAAAATAGCAGTGGTAAATGTGATAACTAGATCCAGTATGAAATAAAATAGCAGTGGTAAATGTGATACCTAGATCCGGTATGAAATAAAATAGCAGTGGTAAATGTGATAACTAGATCCAGTATGAAATAAAACTATAGGCCTATATCATACTTTGCCTAGGGCTACTGAATGCAAAGCACTGAACGACCTGTATCACGACTCACTCACATGGATAGATATTCAAGAAGCGATTTTTCTTCTTATTGTCGGCTGTCTGACCCATCTTACATCGGCCATTGTCATTTGCTGGCAAACTCTGCAAGTAAACAACTGATTAGACATTTCATCCAGAGTGCGAAATACCGAAGTGCGAAATTTATTTCATCTAACAAACATTATGTTTTATCTAACAGATCGATTGATACCTTGTATTCCTTTGCTAAATTCTCAAAGTCTCTTTTCTTTCGGGTAGCAAATTCTTCTAACTCATCCACTGCAACGGGTCCAAGATCAAAAGCAGACATTTCAAGGTCACCTCTAACCGGAACTTCCGGTACATCAGTTTCCTCTTCCGTTTCAAATCCATCGTTCACATCCGGTGTATCGGGAATAGTGATGATGACGTTTTCGTACGTCGCTGGCACGTGATCGCGGTTCTTAGATGTCTGGATTACTGGCGAAGGATTCGGTTTCGGTTTCTTTCCTGGTTTTTCCAGTGTGTTTGGTTCAGGTTTTTGTTTCACAACTTCCGCGTATTGGTCGGGCCCTGGATGCATCTTCACAATGTTCGAGTCGAGCTCAACGTCTCCTCCATTTGATCTTACAAATGTTGGATTCACTGTAAATAGAGAAGGATATCCTCACGTGACAATTGTATATGATTTGGATGTACTATACGTAGTGTACAGCTTTTTGAATACCGGTATACAAGATACGATCTTACTTTTGCCTGTTTCCGCCCTGCCGTTTGCCTCGTCGGTCTTTTTGGCACGTCTGTACAAGGGCAATGAAGACTATTGTACAGTTCAACATGAAATAGCACCGATTAATACCATTATATCTCGTAGATTATAGATAATATTCTCCGTAAAGTACAATATATGAACAGTAAAATATCGTAATATCATGGATAGTCACAAGTGCCCGATGATGGTAGTAAAAATATATTCATTACATGGACATATCCTTACCTCCTCTTGAGCACGATTACCATGACAACGGCGGCAGCAGCCACCAGAACGAGTACAACAACAACCGAAACAATAACAGCAACACTGGATGAGGCTGGAATGTGGGGGAACATAATACATCAGATTAAAGTAGTATTCAGATTGAATCAGAATCAAATAATGAAAATCAAATGTACAGTATTTTACTAAGTACGAACTGTTAGTATAGGCCTGATGTTTCGTGAAATGAGCGTCATTTATAAGTATCGGAATGCGGAATTATCTCTGTTACCAATAAGAATTGTTCCAGATGCTTTGTGAAACAAATGATCGGTAACAATTGGAACTAAATTGTTTACCTCCAAATGTGACAGCCAAGACTCGTGAGCTGCTTTCGAAGTTTTGGTTGTTGACAGTGATCACACGAACTTCGTACGTCCCGTCTTCCATAATTACAACGTCACGTGATGTATCGGCTACATCCACTTCCTCTACTGTCCAGTCTGGATCACGGTACTTCCGGTGTTCTACTCTCAAACCGGAAATACTCGCGCACCGACTCGATACACCTGAAGACTCTATACTCTGTGAGACAACAACAGAGAGTGTGACTACATGATAATGAGGGAAAACATGGATGAACAAAACGATCTTATTGATTCTAAACACAACTCACTTCCCAGGACACCCGAATGATTTTGACATCCGGGACCTTGTCAGCCACTGCTCCCGCTACCGGATCCGGAACTGACAACATGTGGGATCATTCAAATTACACATCAGAAAGTGTAGTTTTCATGATGTGAGTGAGCACATATTTTCAACAACAACAACAACAACATAATAGGCCTACTCACAACCACATGATGTTTTCATTGACTGTGTTGGATAAGGCGACTCATCCAATCTTTGACCTTGGTGCTCCCTATACGGTGTAATCACTACTTCATATTCTTTGTTATAGTCCAAATCTTTCAGTATCACCGAGTTATACATTGATCTAGATTGGGCGACATCTGGCCCCTCTGTGAACTGTGACTCTCCCATCTTCTTATACTTGATGGAGTAGCCGTAGAACTCTGGTATGTCGCTCGGAATCACAGAGATTTGCTGCCAGCGGACCGTGAGCGAGGAGTTCGTAGTGTCTCGGACTTCGGCAGTTTCGTCGGTACGGATTGGAGCCACTGGAAACGGGAGTAAATGGAAATGAAATTCGAGACCATGCATTGAAGACTCAACCTCAATACTCGTTATTACATGACGTTTATTACCTATTTGGTAGTCACACTTGTCCATTGTCCACCACCGCTGACAGAGCCCTGAGCAAGTCCCGTCCACCCTGCTGCAGTCCATTGGCTGGCCACATTGACCACAGCTACTAGCACAGTTCACTCCATACCGGCCGACCTCACACGCTGCAAAATACAAATATCTTGGTCGTTATGATTGGGATGCTGTGAAAATTAATGTAAGCCTGTTATTTAGCAATATTGTGTAATTATTAACCAAAAAATTAGCCCAAGGGCTAAGAGAGGTTACCGGACAATATATATTTTAGATATTAGCCTTTTGTCCAGTGACCTTCAGGGGCGCCCAGAGGTTTTTAAAAAGTTGACGCAGTCATAGAGAAAAGGTGTGGGGAGTCCTAGCCGATAGGCGTGGGGTCTGGGGCCCGCCTAGTGCCCCAGAAGCTGAAAGGGTATAGATGCTATGTGATTGATTCTGAGCGTTTTAAGGGTACCTAGAACAGTCTTCAGATCCAAGGATTTACTGTGATCAAAATTGCAATTTCTACTCACGAATACATTCCATCAATGACATACTGATAAAGTATCTGATTCATGGAAAACCAAGTTTGCAAATGATTATTTCAAATTCAGGCATTTTGGCACGCAAGCATATTATGATCAAAGCTCGCTTTTTACACACATTTCAGCTAATATATAATAATAATGAGATTCTTGTCTATTCCACCGTCTGTCTCTATGTAGGCCTATACGAGATTAGTACAGAAGGCCTATATCAGGCTATATACACCAAACATTAACACCAATCTAAAATAAATAAATTATAGTTTCTACGAACATTAATTATGGACTCAATCAATATAGTTATGGAATGCCATTCAGTGACTCAATCATTATGATCCCCCCCCCCCCCCCCTCGCCCCAGCCAATACGAAAACGATGGTGAATAGTTTGACAGTGTATTTATCAGGACAATAACATGATACGTATTCCTCGTAGATCACTAATTAGACAATGTAATGATTATCAGTACCTCTTACACAGAGTGCAATCAGTTCGATATATCGCGGTATTCATGCCCTGGTGATATGACGTTTTCGTTCTTTGAGGTTCATGATAATTGGCCTAAAATTCTTTGCTTTCAAGACCTAAAATGGCTAGAAAATGTCCGCATTTGTGATTATATCTCTCCTGTGGGGTGTTCACATTACGATGTGGCATATAATAATAAGTTAATCTACTGGATCGATACAGTGTTTGGTCGCAAGCTCGTACATGTTACCGCCCAAACTGGACCCTGGGACTCGAACACTGTATCCAGTCGATTTCCTATCATTTATATAGATCCCTATACCTGTATCCCTAGCTAGGTAACTGTTAGTTTATATTATTATAATATACTTCCTAGACTCTATCACGGGCCACGGCCTGGCAAAGAGAATAAAATAGTAGATATCCAACTAACACAATAGTCAATATATGTATGTAGATGTTTCATTACGATGTTGAGAACATTTTGAGAAAAGTTCCTCCCGATAAAAAGTTGACGCAAGTGCGTCAATTGCGTCCGCCTAGGGGCGCCCTTGGTGACCTCGAAAATAAAGTCATTATTCAATTCAAGGCCATGAAATTATTCAACAAATATATCACTTCTAGTATGTCCACAATTGATTCCTAAGCTGCAAAGTCGATAACGAATGAGATATTAGCCACTCTGTGATGTGACCTTGAAAGTGAGGTCAAAGTTCAAGTTCAAGGTCATGAGAATATTAAGTATACCTATATCATTTCCTCTATATTCACAATTGATTGCTAAGCTGTAAAGTCGATAATAAGCGAGATATTAGCCATTCTGTTCTCTGATCTCGAAAATGGGATCAAAGGTCAAATTCTAGATCACCAAAATATTCAGCATACATCATTTCCTATATGTTCACTATGGACTCCTAAGCTGTAAAGTCGATAATGAGCGAGAACATTTTGTGTTCTGACCTTGAAAATAAGTTGACTGACCTCGAAATTTAGGTCAAAGGTCAAATTCAAGGTCATGGAAATAATCTGTATATATCATTTCCTATATGTTCATAATTGATTCCTAAGCTGTAAAGTCGATAATAAGCGAGATATTAGCCGTTTTGTCCTGTGACCTTGAAAATTAGGTCAAAGGTAAAATACAAGGTCATGACAATGTTCAGAATATATCATTTCCTATATGTTCACAATTGATTCCTAAGCTGTAAAGTCAATAATAAGTAAGATATTAGCCATTTTGTCCTGTGACCTTGAAAATGAGGTCAAAGGTCAAATTCAAGGTCACGAGAATATTCAGCATATATCATTTCCTATATGTCCACAATTGATTCCTAAGTTGTAAAGTCGATAATAAGCGAGATATTAGCCATTTTGTCCTGTGACCTTGAAAATGAGGTCAAAGGTCAAATTCAAGGTCACGAGAATATTCAGCATATATCATTTCCTATATGTCCACAATTGATTCCTAGTCTCTAATCTCAATATTAGGTGAGATATGAGCAATAATATGTCCCATTATAAACTGTGACGTTTGGTAGATAATGACTTGTTTTCGGTGTGGCCCAAAAAACCTGGTTTCTCTGATCGTATATCAAATCAACTTACAATTGTATGGCTAGTCACCCACGTGACGTACAGATATGAAGTTGAGACATGGAGCACTGTATGATCACATTTCAAAAATAAATAGTGCACGAGGGCACAACTAAAAATAGTTCTTCGCCGAGGCTTCTCTCTGTCCCGTCCCGTTGAAGTTTCCCGTCCCGTTTAGTCGAATGGATTCTCCAGGTAGTCGGTCTAATCCCGGTTGACTCTAAGGCCCTGAAGAAGGAGTCGTCCGCACGGAGGTCGTCGAGTCCCTTGGCTGTGGCGGTGACGATCTCCCCACGGTCGATGTCGCTGTTGCAGTGCTCTCAGAGCGGCCGTCCGCTCTCCCTTATATAGCCAGGGTGGCTGCGCGCGCATCTTCGTCCGCGAACGTCTTTTCCCTACTCTTCTCCACGTGGTGAAGACTGCGTCCGCGAACGGTTCTTCCTTTGAAGGTCACGTGACCGTTCCTAACGAACGTTTTTAGCGCGGCAGTTGCATGTATTCTGTTACATAAACCATAGGAGAATTTAACATGGGAAAGTCCCATTTGGGCCGAGTTTGGGCCCAAAATGGCCCACTTCGAACGATTCAAGGGCAGCGAAACTTATACATGTCAGAGGGGTACATATGAGGAGTGTTATGCATCAATAAGAAAAAAAGTTACTGAACAGATTTTGAGAAAACGACCGTCAAAGTCCAAAATTGGTTGTTTTTCGTCAAAAATGGCCGCCATTTTGAAAATATTGCGGAAATAAAAAAACTAAAAAATACTTCCCTCTCGAAATGTATTTAGGCATATTTGTGCAAAATTTCAGAAAGATTCGATCGTAAACTTTAAAGATAAAAATGTAGACAGACGACGGACGACGACGGCGACGACGGACGATGACGGACGCAACGCCACGGCAATAGGTTATCGGACCAAAGGTCCGGTAACCTAAAAAAAACTAACTTACGTAGGGCCTACTGTTACCTCCATATGATGATGATAGAAAAGTCAAATTTCTGAGTAGAGAAATCTACATTTAGGCAGCTACATACGTTGACACTCAGGTCCACTTGCCCCCGCGGGACACTGGCGACACCCCCTGTCTGCGTCACACGTGTTGTCGTCAGGGCAACGGCTGCAGTCTGAGGGGGAAAGGATAGATGATTTATGTAACATATTTTATAACTATATGTAACGTTCGGTGCCCGCAACGTACAGGGCGCAGGCGGCGGGCGTCGGTAATTACTAGCACTACAACCAGGTAACAGTCCGTCCGGACGAGTCCGACCATCACCATCATCATCACCAACATCAACAACATCATATACAACATACATAGTACATAGTTATGGTAATGTAGCCGTGTGCGGAGCCTGAGATGCCATGCCAACTCGCGCACGTGGGCATGTTGCTGGCCAGCCTCGCCGACGGCACTGCCGCAGGGATAGAATCATGGACAGCCCGACGGTCTGCCAGAGCCTTGTGTCGCACCATCCCAGGTGGGAGACCGGTGATCCAGAGGGCGTACGCCCCCGAGTCATCAAGGTCTTCCCCACCTGGGCACGAGAGATGACGTAAACAGCCATTGTTCAGTACAGTGGATAAGAGGATTAGAGAGCGTTGATACACAACGCTCGTGCTTCGAACAGAAGCGTCCAAAACAAGGCCGAGAAGCAAGCGTGTTTAAAAAGAATCACCTGCCGCAAAATCGCCACATTACTCCCTTCTTACAATGTTGATCCCCAACATGCTCCGCCTGCGCCCAAAACTGCAAAACCCGACGAGGGCATCGCATGGCGGAACCAGAAGGAAGCAAAATGAGCGGTACCCGGAAGTCGCGACGCAAAAGACTCAGACCTTAAGGGTCCGTTTTGGAAGAATGGGGAACGACCCCTGGACTTACGGACTATACTGAACGCGCTCCTGAATTTTGAATACACCCTGATAAACAAGCTTGTCTATTCCATACCTGTATCCCTAGCTAGGTAACTGTTAGTTTATATTATTATAATATACTTCCTAGACTCTATCACGGGCCACGGCCTGGCAAAGAGAATAAAATAGTAGATATCCAACTAACACAATAGTCAATATATGTATGTAGATGTTTCATTACGATGTTGAGAACATTTTGAGAAAAGTTCCTCCCGATAAAAAGTTGACGCAAGTGCGTCAATTGCGTCCGCCTAGGGGCGCCCTTGGTGACCTCGAAAATAAAGTCATTATTCAATTCAAGGCCATGAAATTATTCAACAAATATATCACTTCTAGTATGTCCACAATTGATTCCTAAGCTGCAAAGTCGATAACGAATGAGATATTAGCCACTCTGTGATGTGACCTTGAAAGTGAGGTCAAAGTTCAAGTTCAAGGTCATGAGAATATTAAGTATACCTATATCATTTCCTCTATATTCACAATTGATTGCTAAGCTGTAAAGTCGATAATAAGCGAGATATTAGCCATTCTGTTCTCTGATCTCGAAAATGGGATCAAAGGTCAAATTCTAGATCACCAAAATATTCAGCATACATCATTTCCTATATGTTCACTATGGACTCCTAAGCTGTAAAGTCGATAATGAGCGAGAACATTTTGTGTTCTGACCTTGAAAATAAGTTGACTGACCTCGAAATTTAGGTCAAAGGTCAAATTCAAGGTCATGGAAATAATCTGTATATATCATTTCCTATATGTTCATAATTGATTCCTAAGCTGTAAAGTCGATAATAAGCGAGATATTAGCCGTTTTGTCCTGTGACCTTGAAAATTAGGTCAAAGGTAAAATACAAGGTCATGACAATGTTCAGAATATATCATTTCCTATATGTTCACAATTGATTCCTAAGCTGTAAAGTCAATAATAAGTAAGATATTAGCCATTTTGTCCTGTGACCTTGAAAATGAGGTCAAAGGTCAAATTCAAGGTCACGAGAATATTCAGCATATATCATTTCCTATATGTCCACAATTGATTCCTAAGTTGTAAAGTCGATAATAAGCGAGATATTAGCCATTTTGTCCTGTGACCTTGAAAATGAGGTCAAAGGTCAAATTCAAGGTCACGAGAATATTCAGCATATATCATTTCCTATATGTCCACAATTGATTCCTAGTCTCTAATCTCAATATTAGGTGAGATATGAGCAATAATATGTCCCATTATAAACTGTGACGTTTGGTAGATAATGACTTGTTTTCGGTGTGGCCCAAAAAACCTGGTTTCTCTGATCGTATATCAAATCAACTTACAATTGTATGGCTAGTCACCCACGTGACGTACAGATATGAAGTTGAGACATGGAGCACTGTATGATCACATTTCAAAAATAAATAGTGCACGAGGGCACAACTAAAAATAGTTCTTCGCCGAGGCTTCTCTCTGTCCCGTCCCGTTGAAGTTTCCCGTCCCGTTTAGTCGAATGGATTCTCCAGGTAGTCGGTCTAATCCCGGTTGACTCTAAGGCCCTGAAGAAGGAGTCGTCCGCACGGAGGTCGTCGAGTCCCTTGGCTGTGGCGGTGACGATCTCCCCACGGTCGATGTCGCTGTTGCAGTGCTCTCAGAGCGGCCGTCCGCTCTCCCTTATATAGCCAGGGTGGCTGCGCGCGCATCTTCGTCCGCGAACGTCTTTTCCCTACTCTTCTCCACGTGGTGAAGACTGCGTCCGCGAACGGTTCTTCCTTTGAAGGTCACGTGACCGTTCCTAACGAACGTTTTTAGCGCGGCAGTTGCATGTATTCTGTTACATAAACCATAGGAGAATTTAACATGGGAAAGTCCCATTTGGGCCGAGTTTGGGCCCAAAATGGCCCACTTCGAACGATTCAAGGGCAGCGAAACTTATACATGTCAGAGGGGTACATATGAGGAGTGTTATGCATCAATAAGAAAAAAAGTTACTGAACAGATTTTGAGAAAACGACCGTCAAAGTCCAAAATTGGTTGTTTTTCGTCAAAAATGGCCGCCATTTTGAAAATATTGCGGAAATAAAAAAACTAAAAAATACTTCCCTCTCGAAATGTATTTAGGCATATTTGTGCAAAATTTCAGAAAGATTCGATCGTAAACTTTAAAGATAAAAATGTAGACAGACGACGGACGACGACGGCGACGACGGACGATGACGGACGCAACGCCACGGCAATAGGTTATCGGACCAAAGGTCCGGTAACCTAAAAAAAACTAACTTACGTAGGGCCTACTGTTACCTCCATATGATGATGATAGAAAAGTCAAATTTCTGAGTAGAGAAATCTACATTTAGGCAGCTACATACGTTGACACTCAGGTCCACTTGCCCCCGCGGGACACTGGCGACACCCCCTGTCTGCGTCACACGTGTTGTCGTCAGGGCAACGGCTGCAGTCTGAGGGGGAAAGGATAGATGATTTATGTAACATATTTTATAACTATATGTAACGTTCGGTGCCCGCAACGTACAGGGCGCAGGCGGCGGGCGTCGGTAATTACTAGCACTACAACCAGGTAACAGTCCGTCCGGACGAGTCCGACCATCACCATCATCATCACCAACATCAACAACATCATATACAACATACATAGTACATAGTTATGGTAATGTAGCCGTGTGCGGAGCCTGAGATGCCATGCCAACTCGCGCACGTGGGCATGTTGCTGGCCAGCCTCGCCGACGGCACTGCCGCAGGGATAGAATCATGGACAGCCCGACGGTCTGCCAGAGCCTTGTGTCGCACCATCCCAGGTGGGAGACCGGTGATCCAGAGGGCGTACGCCCCCGAGTCATCAAGGTCTTCCCCACCTGGGCACGAGAGATGACGTAAACAGCCATTGTTCAGTACAGTGGATAAGAGGATTAGAGAGCGTTGATACACAACGCTCGTGCTTCGAACAGAAGCGTCCAAAACAAGGCCGAGAAGCAAGCGTGTTTAAAAAGAATCACCTGCCGCAAAATCGCCACATTACTCCCTTCTTACAATGTTGATCCCCAACATGCTCCGCCTGCGCCCAAAACTGCAAAACCCGACGAGGGCATCGCATGGCGGAACCAGAAGGAAGCAAAATGAGCGGTACCCGGAAGTCGCGACGCAAAAGACTCAGACCTTAAGGGTCCGTTTTGGAAGAATGGGGAACGACCCCTGGACTTACGGACTATACTGAACGCGCTCCTGAATTTTGAATACACCCTGATAAACAAGCTAAAATTTTGACCGAGGTAGTCCAAAAAGAATGATGACCTTGGAAGGTCATCCGTCGAAAGGGACGGTGTGCTTTGGGTTAACTTCATCCGCAGGTCCTGGAGGCATTGGGGGAACCTACGGATCGCCGAGAACGGGTGCATTGTCATCTGGACTTCCATCTGACGCATCAGAGAGGTCCGGAAGACCCACCATACGGCGCACATGCTCGTCCGGCGTCCGCGTGTCCAGGCGCGCTCGCGCGAAATCATGGGCGTTCGCCAGGCCGCGGCGAACCCACTCCACGTACTCCGGACCGCACTGAAGTATCTGACCGGTTTCCACTGCAGTTGGATACATGATATCCATGGGCAGATTGAGTTCCCGGCCGTACAACATCGCGTGCGGAGTTACTCCGGTGGAAGAGCGAACCGACGACCTGTACGCCATTAAGACATACGGGAGGTGGTCATCCCAATCATTCACACGATCATTTACAAAGGCCGCCAGCATATTCAGGATAGATCGATTGAAACGTTCGACCTGTCCATCAGACTGGGGCCTGTAAGGGGTGGTCCGGACCTTGGTACTGCCCAGCATCTGTGCTAGGTTCCGGAACAGGTTGCTCTCAAATCGTGTGGCCTGATCCGAATGTACAGCATGGTAAACCACCCACCTATTCACCAGCAACTGAGCTACCTCGTCCGCGGTTTGGCACCGCAGCGGGTAGGCATCGGTGTATTTGGTAAAATAGTCTGATATCACCAGGATGTACCGAAACCCACGCTGAGTGATGTCCAAGGCGATCCAGTCGAAAGGCATGCCAGCCTTAATCCTGGTTAAGGGGTGGCGGCCAGGAGCCGGAACTTCTTTGCGAGCCTGACACCGAGGGCAAGCTGCTCACCACCGTTGCACGTCCAATCTGCTACCAGGTCAGTGAAAGCATCCAGTTCAAATGTGGGACGCCATCGCCAGTAACGGCGGGTCCTCACGCTAGAGTGGACTCCTGTTGCTCGGGCCGCCGTTTTGTTGAAGGGGGCGGCGGCCTGCGGCCTTCCCGGGAGGTCCGGTTCTGAGTCTGAGGAAGAATCCCCAACGCGCTGGAATGGAGTCATCCCTGCACAGTTGGGGTTCTTGCACTTATTACAACGTGACAGTCCTTCAGCATTGCTGTGCAGCTTCCCGGTGCAGTGCTCAATCTGCATGTCGGCCATTGGCCTCACTGTAATTGAGAAGCCACCGGAGCGAACTGTGATCAGTCCGCAGCCGGAAATGCCGCCCAAACAAGTAATGCCGGAACCGCTTGGTCATGGTTACCACCGCGAGGAGCTCGCGGTGAGTCATGCAGTAATTCATTTGAGAGCGACTCATTTGAGAGCGGGCTTCAATTTAAGGCCTGCTCCGCGGATGCGATGGAGCACCATCTGGAGGTTGGTGAGGGCTTCCTCGAACGACCAGCCATACACTACGACATTGTCGATGTAGACCATACATCGCTTCCAGAGGAACCCTTTTAGGACCATATCCATGAGGCGCTCGAACGTCACAGGGGCGTTGCAGAGCCCAAACAGCATTACCTTAAATTAGGAAAAGCCCGTTCTTGGTAACAAAGGCAGTTTTAGCCCTATCACTCTCGTCCATCTCGACCTGCCAATACCCGGAGGCCAGATCTAAAGCACAGAAATAGTGCAATCTGGCCAGGGCATCGAAGCTGTCCTCGATGTGCGGAAGAGGATATGAGTCCTTCCGCGTGGCATCGTTGAGTTTACGATAATCCACGCAGAACCTCCACGAGCCGTCCTTCTTCTTTACCATAACCACAGGACTGGCCCAAGGGCTATCACTGGGTTCGATGATGTCTAGCTAGAGCATCTTTTGCACCTCCTGGTCTATGACCTCTTGGTGCACGATAGCTGCTCGTCGTAGACGCTGTTTGATCGGACGATCGTCCAGGAGTTCGATGCGGTGTTTGGCCACGTCTGTCTTGCCAACCGCACCGTCAGGACTCATGAACACATCCGCATACTGCCGGAGCAGCTTGCGGAGAGCTTGACGCTGATCTTCATCCAGCCGGTCCGTCGGAACACGAGATTCAAAATGGTCCGGCAGGGTGAACGGATCATCTCCGGCGACCGCTCCCGCGCAAGCAGCACTACAAACAGGGTCGTCAGGGATAACCTGGCTAGACGACTGAGTGTAGCAGTAGCTGCCGCACAGCCGCGCCGCAACACAACTGGAGCATCAGTGGGAGTCAACACAAAGATAGGCATCGCGTGGGTGTCGGACTTGACCAGAGCCCCACCCAGCACGAGTCCCGTTCCTCGTGCAAAATTGCTCACCGGTTGCACTGTACACGGACGACCATCAAGGGGCATGTGCGGGCGGTGCGACCTCACCTCAATGATCATCTCGCCAAAAGCGGCACAATGGTTGTGCGTGCTGCCCGGAGTTGGAATGAATGGGTCGGACCCGCCCGGAAGAGGAAATGTGTGTCCTCTCCCATCCGGAGTTCACCGGAGCTGAAGTTGGCAATCACCCGGTGGATCCGGAGAAAGTTCATCCCAATGATCCCGGGTGCTTCGATATCCGCAACGATTGTCTCTGTTATATACACCTTGTTTCCAAGGGTAATAGGCAGATCGATGATGCCATGGATACGGATGCAGTTGTTACCAGCCCCGTGGAGCGTGTAACAACCAGGATCCCGCAACATTAGGTCGCGGAGCACTTGCTCTCGCTTGACAGTTCCTGTGGCTATGAGGTTAACCTCCGAGCCGGAGTCTACGAGGAATCGAACTGGCTCCCGCCCAAAAGACATGGGCAGGTACCAGCATGGATCCCTCACCAGTGTGCACGTCGGATGATCGGAGTCACTCAGGGCACTGGGTTCCGCTACGAAGTCCTCGTTATCTGCCTCAGCTGCGGAGGAGCTAGACGGATTCCTCAAGGACCACTTCCGGAGAAGTTATATCTACTTGAGGGTCGTCCGGCTTGTCTGCAGATGGGGCAGCCTCAGATGCCACAGAACAACTGTCCCGGACGCGGTGTTGGTCACCACCGCGCCTGGTTTCAGTTTCCCTCACGCGAAGGTCGGCTTTGTTGTCCCGAAGGACCTGGCCGATAGGAGGAATTCCTCCGGCACAGATCCGGGAGACTCCCGTGATATCCATGTGCCCGCAGGCGTTCCAACAACTCCGGACACTTAAGCCAAAAGTGTTCCTGTTTTCCGCAGAAGTAACAGGGACGTTTCTGGGCCGGTCCAGAGGTGAACGCGCAGCATTTCGCGGGTCCCGGAGTGTCGATTCCTGCGCAGTGTGCAATCATCTGCGCCGCACAGAAATCATATTCCTCCAAGTCGTACTCATCCGAGGACGAGCACGACGCGACAGCTGGTGCCGCTTGCGTGGGCATCCCGGAGGGGGACGCGCGCGTAATAACCCGCTGAGGGTTGGGCTCCATGGCGGGCTCACAGGGAGCTGGGGCAGGCCATGGGGCCACCTGCGATGCTTGGGCAGGAGTAGGCATGGCCGCCTGCGAGGGTACAGCCGGGGAAGCCGGGGCCGGAGGCATCTGTGTAGGACGGACAGCTACCTCTATCACAAGAGTGGAGTTGATTGCCTCCTCCATCGATCGCTTTTCATGAGTGGCAAGACCATAATATATATGGTACGGCTGCCCCTCAATGAACTGGTCAATCAGCATCAGCTCAAATCGACTGGCCTCCACATCCGGATAGGCTCTTCGGCCAAGTATGCGCAAGTTGAATACATACTAGGTCGCAGACTTAGTCGGTAGGTGGAGTCAAGCCTTGAACTGTCGCTCGAACATCCGCCTGTTTGTCATCGGCGTGAACAGCAAGCGAAGTTGCTGGGCAACCTCGCCAAACGTAGCCGTCCCCACCGGCAGACACTGCATTACTCGGAGGGCCTTCCCTTCCAGGCTCCCCGAGAGGATATGCCCAGCCTCCTCCTGGGTCCATCCTTCGTACACCACGGTTCACCAGACCTGGAGTAAATAATCCTCCAGATCTGCGTTGTCACCATCTAACCGCTTCCGCCACGACGACTGGTCCGGCCTCCGGTCACGCGGGGAGCGCTCCCTGTTAGCTGATCCGGCACCAGGGTCGGCAGTGTACGATGGCAGCGACCGAGCATCAGCCCTGCCCGCGGCGGAATCCACCGGTGCATATCCGTATGCCACAGACGTGGGCGCAGGAAAGCTAACAGCCGCCGCCGGATATGAACCCGTGGACATCCCACCCAGACCAAGTGCGGACGGAGCCCCCGCCGATCCTAAAGGATAGGACCCATTCGAGGCAGGGTAGCTGGCGTAGCTCGGAGCCGAGGCCGCCCGTTGCCAGCTAGCTCCTGGAGCACTGTGCGGCGCAGGATAGGTCCACGTGGCCATTGCTCTGGCTGCCTGGCAGCGCAAGCCTCGGACCAGGCGTGGGTCCCATAGCATGGGTTACCGGCACCTGCAGACTTGGATAAACCAGAGGGAGGACCGGCGGACCAGTCATCCCTGGGTTGAAAGGGGTCGCAGGACTCATGCTCGGCGCGGCGGATTGACAGCGCCCATACTCTTCCAGTGCATCTGCCCTATCTGCCGCTCCCTCTCCCTCGTAGGACACATTCTCGGAGAAAGCAAATGTGTCCTATGATCAGGTCGCCCAACGTGGGGCGGCTGGCCGCGGTCATAGCGGCTTGTGGGGGCCAGCTCATTGAGTGAGTGGGTGAGCTGGTCCACCACATTCTGGACAGATTGCCCGACATTCAGGCCAGGGGCTCTCGAGGGAGTCACCCGGCCGGCTGTGGTAGCCGGTTCAGCCTGTCTGCCCATCCGGAGCTAACCGTGGTATCCCAGGGAAGAGTAGCGGCCGTGCAGACGTCCAGACGAGGGTAGGTGCGGATTAGAGCCGTTTCCATCTCCGCCCATAGCACCTAAAACATCGAGGCACGGCCTCGAAGGCAACTGCTGTTGCATGGGAGCGGCACCACAGAACTCGCGCACGTGGGCATGTTGCTGGCCAGCCTCGCCGAGGGCACTGCCGCAGGGATAGAAACCTGGACATCCCGACGGTCTGCCAGAGCCTGTGTCGCACCATCACAGGTGGGAGACCGGTGATCCAGAGGGCGTACACCCCCGAGTCATCAAGGTCTTCCCCACCTGGGCCCCCTATGGAAGTCGTCCCTGAGGCCTGAATGGCCTTCACCCAAACAGAGACAAGGAGCTCATGGCGTGAGCTCACCTGTCGTGCTCAGTCTCCGGACAACCCCGGCCACACAAAATGTGGCCACAGTATTTATGCTAGAGGCGAGAGCACGAGAGATGACGTAAACAGCCATTGTTCAGTACAATGGATAAGAGGATTAGAGACCGTTGCTACGCAACGCCCGTGCTTCGAACAGAAGCGTCCAAAACAAGGCCGAGAAACAAGCTTGTTTAAAAAGAATCACCTGCCACAATCTTTGGGCAAAATCGCCACATATAGTTGGTATTATTCCTGAGTTACGTAGTATTGAATTGTTACATACCGTACTGGATTGATATTTACGTACCATACTGGATTGATATGTTACATACCGTACTGGATTGATATGTTATGTACCGTACTGGACTGATATATTACGTACCATACTGGATTGATATGTTACGTACCGTACTGGATTGATATGTTACATACCGTACTGGACTGATATGTTACATACCGTACTGGATTGATATGTTACGATACCGTACTGGATTGATATGTTACGTACCGTACTGGATTGATATGTTATGTACCGTACTGGATTGATATGTTACATACCGTACTGGATTGATATGTTATGGTACCGTACTGGATTGATATGTTATGGTACCGTACTGGATTGATATGTTACATACCGTACTGGATTGATATTACGTACCGTACTGGATTGATATGTTACATACCGTACTGGATTGATATGTTACATACCGTACTGGATTGATATGTTACGGTACCGTACTGGATTGATATGTTACTACCGTACTGGATTGATATGTTACGCACCGTACTGGATTGATATGTTACGGTACCGTACTGGATTGATATGTTACATACCGTACTGGATTGATATGTTACGGTACCGTACTGGATTGATATGTTACGTACCGTACTGGATTGATATGTTACGCACTGTACTGGATCGATACATTACGTACCTTACTGGATTGATATGTTACCTACCATACTGGATTGATATGTTACATACCGTACTGGACTGATATGTTACATACCGTACTGGATTGATATGTTACGATACCGTACTGGATTGATATGTTACGTACCGTACTGGATTGATATGTTATGTACCGTACTGGATTGATATGTTACATACCGTACTGGATTGATATGTTATGGTACCGTACTGGATTGATATGTTATGGTACCGTACTGGATTGATATTACGTACCGTACTGGATTGATATTACGTACCGTACTGGATTGATATGTTACGTACCGTACTGGATTGATATGTTACATACCGTACTGGATTGATATGTTACGGTACCGTACTGGATTGATATGTTACTACCGTACTGGATTGATATGTTACGTACCGTACTGGATTGATATGTTACTACCGTACTGGATTGATATGTTACGCACCGTACTGGATTGATATGTTACGGTACCGTACTGGATTGATATGTTACATACCGTACTGGATTGATATGTTACGGTACCGTACTGGATTGATATGTTACGTACCGTACTGGATTGATATGTTACGCACTGTACTGGATCGATACATTACGTACCTTACTGGATTGATATGTTACCTACCATACTGGATTGATATGTTACGTACCGTACTGGATTGATATGTTACGTACTGTACTGGACTGATATGTTACGTACCATACTGGATGATTCCACGGACGATCACTTCACAAATCATCACTTGATGGTGTCCGCTAACTTTTCTGAAGTGTAGAAATCGTCCCACTTGGTTGCAGTTTAGGGCTTGACCATTGTAGGGCACTTGTGTTGTGAATTCTGGCGTACAGTCTGTGAGGTCAGCCAAACTTGGACCGATGCTAAATATGAAGTTCCTTAACCAACGTGGATCTGAAATTCGTCCGAAAACGATGAATTAACAATAATTCTTACTTATTCGAAGATTTCATGCCCTGCTAATTCCATGTTATGGTACGAAGGGATATTCCAGACAGAGAAAATTCAAATAAAAATGACAAAATAAGTGGGAAGTGACGCTCACCGCCGCTGGATCCACCTGTGTTGTATATGATAAGTCTAGTGACCCGGTAGGTTCTACCCAGGTCGACCCACCACTGCGGCTGTAGACCTTCCCCCGGAGCCTGGAATAGGGCACACGCAGGGGCATATCTATCGCCATCCACGGCTCTCCCGGCATCAAAGCCACCAAACTGGTTAGTATGGTTTGCGGGCTTGTTGAGGGCTATGTTCTCTTCTGTCCAATCAAGATTACACGTGAAATTTTGCTGATGATGAAATTTTTGCTATAAATACACTGATGTATTTATACTCAGCGTGTGCAATATGTTATGGCACTGTTACAAAAGTATGAGAGATATGTGCGGTGTACTTTTGTATATTTGATAATGCTCCTCCTGACTTACGTGGTGACACTACAGACAGGTAGAGGCCTGTGTATAAAACACTGGTGACAAAGTAGACATTCATCCTGTGAGTATTCCCTAGCTGATCTCCTCAACAGTCAGACAGCGTGTCACACCTGCAGAGAGGAGCACACATAAGTGAACGATAAATATGGTCAACTACAGAACCATTGGTTCTAGTATCGGAACTAATGCCATGCCGCATATCATAGGGAGGTTATGCAGTTCCAGAACAGGGTAGCTTGAGTGAGTTTATGTGGAATTTAAACTCAAGAGAGGCAAAAAAAAGAAACACATAGCATAAAAAGGCTCTGGCTTCTGGGGACCTTGAGTGGGCCCAGACCACCGGCCATAATTGGGCTTGTTCTGCTCGATTCAGGTTCTTCGGATCGGTTCGGGCTCACGTCAGGCTCTTCAGTCGCCTCCCACAAATACCTGGATCCGCCCCTGCATTTTATCGGAAACTGTTATTTTTTCCAAGTAGACTGAACTGTTCTGTAAAAGTTATCCCAAGGGGTGGGAAGGTTACCGGAGAAATGAACAGGAGAAATAGGTTTCAAACATGGCCTGAACATGAGAACGCAAGTGCAACTTAAGTAATACAACGTCACTATAAGATGCTTCATGCACGACTTCTCAAAAGCTTCTAACACAAATATAAACTCTATATTCAAGCGTTTTGCCTCCGGGGACCTTTTCGCACATTTCGTGGTGAACACTCGAGCACTCAATCGTCAAGTGTCTATGCAATTTGACCTGAGACACGTCTCAGGTCAAATGTGGCCTTCGGATTACGACACAAACTTCAAAACCACCAAAAGTTCCGCCATATGGGATCTAATGTTTGCTCATATCAAGCTCTTTCTCCACAACCGTTTCATCTGTAGATGCCAATTCACGCATATCAGGTTAGATGTGATCTTCGGAATCACACTGAAGGTCATCTGAGGTCAACACAAGACCACCGAATGATGTATCATATATGACTTCCTACAGTTGCTGATACATATCCAAGGTGACTCTTGTCTCCATGGGTCAATGTGTTCAATTCTGGCCATTTAAAATCATTTGGGTCTACATTTCAGGAATGAAAGAAAGCCAATTTGTTTTCAAGAAAACCTCCCAAGAACACATTTTCACGGCGTGTGATCATGTTGAATAGATCTTTATAGCCTACACCTTACAGATGGGCTGTCACATCATGCTTGTGCAAAATTGGAAAAGTCACTTAAGTCCCAAATTGGCTGGTTGTTTTTCAATCGTCTCCTTTTGGACCAGTGGTGGGTCCAAAGAGGGAGGGTGAGCAGGGGGAACCATGGCTCCCCAAATTTATGGATAAAAGATGACCGTAACGGAAATCGATAGACCAAGGCATCCACTTTTATGTGTTGTACGAAGCAATATCACCTCCCAAAAACCCAGTGGAATTTCAAAAAAAGTTGAAAATCATATCTTGCAGATATTCAAATGTACCATATGCATTATGTTCCTATGTAATGATTCATTTATAAACACAATATGAGATTGATTATAATGACAGCTAATCCATTAGTAAACATTAAAATGCTCAATATCCAGATCACAAATTAAACATAATTGTTAGTCGTTTTCCTACAACAATGATAAGTTCAGGATGCTTGACGTTAGTTCGTCATGCCTTACGTTATTGATGATAATTAAGCGCCATGCAGAAATAGAGTTGCATAGGTTTTATTATTAATAACCACCTGTTCTGCGAGTATTGCGATATTAATTGTTCTATACCAGCTTTACCCAATTATGTCCATATCGTCAAGAATTGAGAACCAATAAGGTCAAAAAATGATTTAACGCTGCGCCGCGAACACGGGGTGCTATAGAACAACAAGTTACACATCTACCCGGCGTCGTTCAATATATACGATATACAATGTTTTAAATCTGATATAAGTATCCAGTAAACCCTTCAATGAAATATTACCTAAGGTCACATACCTCCAACGTAACTTGACCAGAGGACGTGCTAGGCATACACCAGAGAAATGTCCTTTCTATCGTTAGAACAAAAATAATATTTCCCAGACTTCCTCGTCAAATAAAACATAATACTGTATTATATCAGTATTTTGTATACCGTGGTAGTCCAATGAGTCATGTCTGGCATATTTAGCATTAAATGTCGGACCCGGCGGAGAACATCCTAGTTGTCACGTTTGACTTTTTTCCGCACAAAATACACTGCCACTTGACAATTTACACTGTGACCAGTGTATACTGAATCCTGGTCCAAGCGTTTTACAGGAGTCGGTCCTGTGGTGAAATACGGTAATACATGTGTGTGTATATATGCGAAGTTTGGTTCAGTTTTTGTTGTTTGATATATCCTGTTTCAGAATGGTTAATGACTGGTGACTGGGCCTAAATCGTGTATGCGAGCGGGGTGAAGCGGGGGGTGGGGGGGGGGGGGGGATTGAAGGGGCGTGAGGGGGGTTACTTTTGTAGGCTAAATCAGCGTCCTGAAAATACAACACGTTCTACATATACATACATGTATAGCGATGTTATCTCGTCACGCTATCTGACACTGATGAATATTCTAGCAGCACGCTTTAGAACCAGGAATGAAAGAAAGCCCTTTTGTTTTCAAGAATACCTCCCAAAAACAATTTAAAACACTTTCTCGGCGTGTGATCATGTTAAATAGACCTAAGTAGAGAAATAAATCCACCTGTATCCTGTCCAATAGTATTATCCTATAGAAATTGTCTTGAGGCTTCGATAAAAACCCTAATGCCTAACCCTAATGCCTAAGTCCTAACCTAAACCCTAACCCCTAACCATAATGCCTAAGTCACATTTGCGTCGATGCTTATGTGACGATTTTGCCCAAATGTTGCGACATGAGTTTCATGTTTTGACCGCTTCTGTTTGAAGCTCGTGAGTGTGTCATGGCCACTCATCGTCCTTCTCTCTATCCACTATACTAAACACTGGCCTTACGTCATCATACCACTGCCACGCTTTCTCGGTTCGTAGTTGTCTCAGAGCTAGCAAAGCGAGAGGACGACGGGTGAGCTCGGCCATGAGCTACACGTCCTTTTTTGGCTAGGTAGCCCGGAGGCCTCAGGGACGATTTCCAATTGGGGGCCCAGGAGGGGGACCGTGCTGATTCGGGGCTCGTCTCTGTGATCATCGGTTCCTTGTCCTGGGATGGTGCGACACAGGCTCTGGCAGACCGTCGGGCTGTCCGGGGTTCTATCCTCGTGGCAGTACCGTTGGTGAGGCCGGCCCGCAACATGCCCAATGTGCGCAAGTTCTGGGGCACCGCTCCCATGGCATCTCAGGCTCCGCATACGGCTACATTACCATAACTGATGTATAATGTCTTTTGTCTGTCCATGATGTGATGTATGACGGCCGGATTCGCCCGGACGGACTGTTAGGGGCCTACCTATTGTAGTTCTATATATTACGAAGCCCGCCGTGATCGTGCCTCAGCGTGGGGCGCTTGAGCCCTAGGTGGGGGCGTCGAACATTACACTAGGCCTATGAGGATACGATACCATGCGGCAGTGGACCGGTGGCCAGAGCCCCTTCAGATATCCACAAAGTGCCAAGGGGATCGACCAAATTTTTAGGCCGACCAATGTGGGTAGCTCACCAGGCGATCACCACAGAGTATCCCACCGGGCAGTGCCATTCAGAAAATCGGCCGATTTGTAATGTATATCAGATGGTCACTGAGCAGGTATCAGTAGGGTATCACGTGGTCTCCGGTAAGGCATCTTTGATTGGTCAGTCTTTCTGAAAATTCTTGAAATTTGAATGGACAAAGTGAAGACGCATGATCGAAGATGAATATATAGCGGTCACCGGTGGGCAATTCATGGTGGTTTCATAACCACTTCGAAAAATGGCTGACAAACTATCACCAGTGGCCGGAGCATCGGTCAATTCCACCGATGTCCCGACGTCGGCCGACGACCTGTGCAAATGTGAGTCAGGCACAGAGCAAAACCAGTCTGCTCGCCGACCGGTGGCGAGTTTGGCTGGATTTTAGGACATAGCGAGGTCGCCGCTGAAGTTTTATCAAGAAGTGTAAA
This sequence comes from Terebella lapidaria, assembly GCA_949152475.1. Taxonomy (NCBI): domain Eukaryota; kingdom Metazoa; phylum Annelida; class Polychaeta; order Terebellida; family Terebellidae; genus Terebella; species Terebella lapidaria. The sequence goes on along the minus strand of OX424568.1, from coordinate 1,083,134 downwards.
ACGGTTTAGAAGCTGATTACCTCTGAAATCTTTGGAAACATATAGGAAATAAAAGAACAATAACTCCAATTTTATGTTCAGCCTCGGTAACAGATATTTAAGCCTGATCATAGAAGTTACCACATTACAGGACTTTGGCAAACCGTCCCTACCAGCAGGTCAAAGACCTTAAAATACCAAGAGCGGGCACTCGGGTCGTATTTCCAAATTGCCCACTCCTCCAGTAGCGATTCAACATATAACTCACAAGATATTGCCCGGCAGTGCCGTCGTGAGCAGTGAGTGAGCAGGTCGCTCCTTCTCTGGAGATGTTGGTCTTTTGTTTTATTTGTCACCATGTGGTCGAGTGGAAGTGCCGCCTCTTGGTATTTTAAGCTCTTTGCAGCTGGTATTTAAATAGCTGCTGCTATTCCAGCCTACTACGTTTTGGCCTTTGAAGTACGCCTTCATTGTTTGACTGTCCCCAATGGAAAGGGATCAAACAACCTTCATTGTGGCTTCGTTATAAACAGAAAGCAAATCATCTTGCTTCTTTTTATATTTAAGGCATTTCCTTCTTGTATTTGAGTTTCACCTGCAACGAAGGAGTACTACGGAACAGCAGAAGGAGTGGGTATAGTAAACCAATTGACGTGCGACCTCTTCATACGCTGGGTGGCCCAAGTATCATATCCTGCGCTTTCTTCTATATTCAATAAGGATTGAAAAAGTGACAGACGGATTAAATAGCATTCAGTTTGTGGGTGAGTATAGTATTAAGGCTCAGCATATGATACTTGGGCCCTCCGGGTTTAGACAAATTTCCAGTGGCCGCAAGGTCGTCGCCCAGGCACAGACCTAAACGACCAGCTCCGGTGATCAGCCTGCTCCGTCCTGACTTTGACTTCATACTCGATACCGGCGCTGGCAATTCTGCAGACGGTGATGTCTTGTTAAATATGTCGTTGACGGAATGGATCAAGTAGACGTATACATGCTAGTATATGACTATTAGTCACTCGCAGATGAACTACTGCACCAAGCACAGTTATAATGACCTCGTGAAACATCGGGATCCTCCGCATAACCACCAGCGTAGGTTTGATCACATTCTTGCGAAGTTTCGACCACGGGCATGCCGAACCTAGAACACGTGCATGCAGAAGACCGGGCCAGCACATGCGCAGAACAGCTTCCGGTGGAGTGGACAATAAAAGGAGGCAGCCACAGGTCTCTGGAAGCTCAGCCGGGGCAATACACCACGAACGACACATCTTCCTCAGACGGTTCTGTCCTCCTGGGACAGGCGAGGGCAGGACTTTACTTTCTGCACATCCGCACAATTTGACCTCCGCAGCGCGCAGCCCCAGAGACTGAGATTCCCTGTTAGGGAAATTTAACTGAGTGTGGGTCCCACTGGTGACAATCCAATGAATCCGGTCCAACAGCCCTTCAATTTATTAACCCCGGCCCTTCTGACTTACAGCTGACGGCAAGGCAGCGGTCTTTTCTTGCACAGCAGTGCAAGCGTGAGGGAAGACTCTGATGTACCTCCGCAACCTGTGGACCAGTGAGGGACGTCCCATGATGTGTCTCCACAGAAGACGTACCTCCGAACCCGCGACCTCGTGAGGGAAGTCTTTGACGATACTGTGCACCTGCGGAGTGGCGAGGAAAGTCCACTGACGTGCGGAGACACCCTGTTTCCGCAGGTGACCAACCTCCGCACCCGCGGTTGAGGGAGGTGAAGTGAACGTGCGGCAGACCCTCCACAGGGACGAGGGAGCTCTGAGGATCTGCGGAATCTCAGCAGTGACCAGAACCTCCGCAGAGAGAGGACCTCCGCAGTGTGGAAGATCTACGCAGTTCCAAAGGACCTCTGCAGAAGTGGGAACCTCCGCAGGAACGACACCTCCGCAGAGGACGGCAAGATTAACTCCGCGCATTTAGACCTCGGAGACGGAAGAATGGTGGAGCCAGGGAACCTTTACATCCGCATGGACTTGGTGTAGGAAGAGACTGACGCTAGATCTGAAGCTTAACGTTCAAGCAGGTTCTTAGTCTAAACCTGGTCACTGTGTAATCTGGAAATATTGAATATATTTTGTGAGTGATTATCCGATCGTCATATTGGTAATAAAACCCGTGTCTTGAAATTTATGTTTGTTATGCTAAGCGATACTTACCTCTGATTCTGGGGTCGTTAGATTAGCGAGCCCTCATTCGTCAACCACACATGGAATATGGGTGAATAAAGGCTAAACGAAGTTAGCCGACCTGTTAATACCTAGTGTATGCGTAATGGTAATTACCTGGTCAGTTCACCCTCCGTGCATGGTCACATGATCGATACAGTCCACTGCCTCCCAATTCACTTTTATTTTTAACGAACTCCTATCAACAACAACATTGCCGTCGCTCGCGTTTTTGTTTCTGAAGTTTCTTTGGAAGTTCTGCGCTGCGATGGAGGAGTTTTCTGTTTGGAAATTCGACTAGAGTTCATGCTGCACGATTCGTTTTTCTTGCAAGCGCTCTGTCTGTTCGTCTCCTCAGCGCTGCGGATTTTGTGAACTGAGGATTTTTCTGTCTTCTGGACAAGCGTCGTTAGACAGGAGGGAGAAGCGAGCGAGCTCTATGGATCGTTGTTCCGTGGATTCGCTGTCGTCTTCTCGTTTGGATTAACTGGGGAATTCCGTCGGGATTTTACAGGCCTCCTTTGCCGCGATGTCTGCTCTGCTCTCATCTTAGTTTGGGGGGGAGAAGTGCGACTCGGTCTTGCCTACGCGCGCTGAGAGGCCTGGCCCGTTCGTCTCCAGAGTTTTTTCGTTTGGTCGGCGGACGTTTCCACGGTGGATTTCCGTTCCCAGGCTGCTGGGCCCATCTAACGGGCCCGGGCACACGGCCTGCGGAAGGCAGGAGCCCCGTGGTTCGTTCTTAGACTGGACCGTCGTGTTCACACAACCGTTCAGCTACCGTACGGCCAGTGGATTTCTTCATGGTTAATGAGGCAGTTAACTACAGTGCAGCAAGCCTCGGCACAGCGTTGTTACTGTGACTCTACCGCCCGGCCTGATCTGCATGGGGAGTTGCCGGTGGCTTCTCCCTGCGGCTCCTACAGGCTAGCTGCTCACCAGTCCATGACGTCGTTTAGCCGTGGCAGCCTAGGAGGTTTTCTTCGACCGTGCGGCTGTCTACCGTGACCGTTTGTCCGTCCGTCCGTGAGTGATCGCCGGCACTGTGACATCCTCCCCCCCTTTCAGCGCCGCTGCAGGGGCTCTACGGTTCGTCCGTCGATCGTTTGTCCGTCGGTGTTGCTAGCTGCTGGGAGAGACTGCCACCGTTTACCTGCTTTGCCGGCCGCTCTTTGCACTGCCGGTGCATTTGAAGTCTAGCGGGTTTTCTGCTTCTGACCGGCTGTCGGCCGTCCGTCCGTGCGCGCGTCTTGGCCGGCCCCGTGACCCCCCCTACCACGGAGCTACCAGTGCTGCTGCTGGGTGTCTTCTGTCCATCCGCCGTTCGTTCGTCCGTTGGTGTTGCCAGCCGCTGGGAGCTACTGTTTCCAGTGGGGACTCACTGCTTCTCACGCCAGCCTTTGGAGGACCATGGTTTCCTCGGTGGACGTGCACCGTTCTCGAATGGCTTTCTGCTCGTGCCGTTCCTGCCTGTGGTGCTACCTTGTGATTGCTTCTGTGGGCTGTGTTGTTTGCTACACGCTCTTCCATCTGATCCAGCTGTGTGGTTCAGTGGTGGATTCCCGTTCTCAGGCTGCCGGGACCAGCGGGTCGGTCTCGGAGGTACATTCTGGTGAAGGCAGGGGCCCCGTTGGTCGCGCTAAGTCTGCCCCCCCCCCCCCCCCCGACTACTCCACCGTCCAGCTCTCCGACGGCGCTGTCGATGTGATCTTTGTGGACAAGTCTGCGGTCGTTAGCCCGGGCCGTGTTCAGCACCGTGACGACTCCGCTGCCCAGGGTTCTTCTTCACCGGCCGCTGCTGCCTCTCGCTGGTGTTCAACCGACCATGAAATGGATCAGCAGCCAGCGGTGGCCAGCCGTGGGTCTCTCAGCCCAGTGTTCTACCCCGCGTCCATCCATCGGCCGACCGTCAGTCTGCGGACCATGGTTCTTCGGCTTCCAGCTTGAGTTCTCACCGCGGGTCATCTACCAGGGCGGCTAGTGTCCTCCCAGCGGTGGGCCGTCCGTCTTCCGGCTTGATGTCAGCCCAGGCCGTGTTCAGCATCGTGACGCCTCTCCTGCCCAGGGTTCCTCTTCTCCGGCCGCCGCGGTGCCGCGCGGGTGCTCACCCGATCGTGACCGTGATCAGCAGCCACCGGTGGTCAGCCCGCGGGTCTCTCTCAGCTCAGTGTTCTACCCCGCGACCAGCCTTCGTCCAGTGCTTGTCCACCGCTTGTCCAGCGGCGGCAGGCTTTGCGGTTGTTCACCTGACTGTGACCGTCAACTGTAGCCAGCGGTGCCTAGCTCGGGCATCTCCCGGTCCAGTGGTCTTCCCTGCGACCAACCACCGGTCGACCGTCAGTCTGTGGACCGTTTGTCTGTTTCCAGTGCTGGTTTTTCTCGGCGTTTCAACAGCCACGGCTGCTGATGTTCCACCGGTGGTGGACGGCCCGGCCCGCCCTGGCCTCTGTCTCTGTCCGGTTCGGCCTGTGGCCCAGCTTCGTTTGGAGGATTGGGACCGTCCGTCCTCCAGTTGTGCGGATCGTTTCCGGTGTGACCGTTTCTACCGTTGTTGGGTGGCACCAACATCTTCCGTCGGGACCGTGTGGACTGCCGGCACTACGCCTCTAGGGATTCGCGTGGCGGCCACAGGGACCAGGTTTAGCGCTCGGACTACAACCGTGAGTGGGATTCCAGGGGTTCCATGCCTCTATTTTGGAACAGGGGCATCCTTTGTGTGTGATTACCCCCGTTTTCTCTCGGAGCCTCCAGTCCTGCTGCCTCCCCCCATGGATTAGGAGTCGGATGAACCTCCGGTCTGGAAGCCCCAGGGCTCCAGTCCAGCCAGGTCAGCGGATACCTCTGTTATGGCTTCTACCTCCAAGCCTACTACCACCAAGTCGTTGGGTTGATTCTACGGTGTGTCCGCCTGGGTGCGCCTGGCTCTTTCCAGCTCGAGTGGTCTTCGTTGGTCTCTTCCTGGCTGCAAGCCACGGAGCAAGTGACTCAGAGTTCTCCGGGCTTCTACAGCTGTCTGTTTGTCGTTCCCAGGCTCATGGGCGGCTGGCGACCGGTAATCGACCTCAGTCCCCTGAACAAGTTCGTCTCCAAGGAGAAGATTTCCATGGAGTGCCCACGGACGGTTCTACTGTCTCTGTGCAGCGGGGACTGGATGACGTCCATAGATCTGAAAGATGCCTACTTTCATATCCCGATTCATCCCTCATCACGGCCCTACCTTCGTTTCCAGTGAAGCAACGTGGTCTACCAGTTCCGTGCTCTGTGTTTCGGCCTCTCCACCGCCCCGTTCCTGTTCACCCGCGTGTTTCAGCCGGTATCGGCATGGGCGCACCGCAGGGGTATTCGTCTCATGAGATAGCTGGACGATTGGCTAATTACGGCCGCGGATCAGCAGACGGTGACCGCACACATGGACCAGATCGTTCAGCTTTGTCAGCGAGTCGGTCTCATCATCAATTTCAAGAAGTCCGACTTGGCTCCTTCCCAGTGTGTCACCTACCTCGGGATGGACATCGACACGCAGTCCTTCCTGACACGTCCGACGGCAGATCGTATTCAACGTTTGAACGGCGTTCTACGGTCTTTCTCCATTGGGGTTCCCGTCGTGGCGGTGGTGTTCCTGCGGCTCCTAGGTCACATGGTGTCGCTGGAAAAGATCGTCCCTGGTGCACGGTTGCGCATGCGATCGATCCAGTTCCACTTGAAGGATCACTGGTGCTCCGAACAGGACCTGTCAACCCTGGTTCCGGTGGTTTCTGCTCTCCAGCCAGATCTCCTCTGGTGGTCCGACCCGGTCAACCTGCTGCGGGGTCATCCGATTTACGAGTTGGAGCCTGACTTTCTCCTGTTCTCCGATGCATCTCGCCTCGGTTGGGGTGCTCACCTCGGCGAAGGTCAAGGATCTGGTCTCTGGTCAGCGTCCGATCTCCGGCATCACATCAATTGGCTGGAGCTCAGGGCTGTCTGGTTGGGTCTGCGCCATTTTCATCAGACGGTTGCCGGGTCCATGGTACTGGCCATGACCGACAACACGACGGTCGTCGGCTACATCAAGAATCAGGGGGGGGGGGACACGGTCAGGGGAGCTAAGCAACTTGACTCGGAAAATCTTGGAGTGGGCAGAATCTCAGGATGTCAGTCGTCTGGCCCGTCACATCCTGGGCTCCATGAACACCATCGCCGACGCCCTCTCTCGGAAGGGTCCGGTTTCCTCGAACTGGTCTCTGAATCCCCAGGTTTGCAGTCACCTGTGGCGTCTTTGGGGTCAGCCTCACTTGGACCTGTTCGCCACGTTCCAGAACATTCATCTACCTCTCTATGTGTCCCCGTTCCCGGACCCTCATGCCTGGGCAGTCGACGCCCTCGCTCAGGACTGGTCCGTCCTATGGGCGTACGCTTTCCTCCATTCTCCCTCCTGCCAGTCGTTCTGAAGAAGATCCGTCGCAGTCTTTGCCAGAGCATTCTCGTCACCCCGAACTGGCCAGCCAAGCCGTGGTTTCCGGAGTTGCTGGATCTTCTCGTCGACGATCCAAGACAGTTGCCCCTGATTCCGAGCCTTCTTCGTCAGGGACGGGTAGTTCATCAGCACCTGGAGGTTCTGCACCTTCACGCGTGGAGGTTATCAGGAGATCCTTCAGAATGTCAGGCTTTTCGAGGAAAGCTTCCAAGCGCATGGCCAGGACGGTCAGATCAACTTCTGAGCGGCTCTACAAGTCCAAGTGGTCAGTCTTCTCCGCTTGGTCCGTGCCGTCCCACTCTCCCTCAGGTAGCTGACTTCTTCTTGTGGCTCAGGGACAAGAGAAAGAGAGCTCTCTCAACGGTCAAGGGTTACCGTGCTGCCATTTCCAACGTGCTTCTAGGTCATGGTCTGGACATCTCATCATCTAGGGAGATCTCGTCGCTGTTCAAGTCGTTCTCCCAAGACATTCCTACCTCCATTAGTGTTCCTAAGTGGGATCTTTCCTTAGTTCTTTCGAACCTCAACGAGGCTCCCTATGAACCATTGGAGGAAGCAGAGTTACGGTTTTTGACTCACAAGGCCGTTTTCCTTTTGACCTTAGCCTCGACTAAGCGTGTCAGTGAACTTCAAGGCCTTTCTGCCGAGGTGCTTCATCCGGAGGATTGGTCGTTTGTATCTCTTCAATATGCCTCAGGTTTCTTGGCTAAGACGGAAACCCCTGGTTCCCTGGAGCAAAGGACGCGAACATTCTCTGTCCCTTCCTTAACTAATCTGGCGTCCGATCGGGCTGATCTCAGCCTGTGTCCAGTTTGCGCGTTGCGGATTTACCTGAGGAAGACGAAGTCAACCAGACCTGTCAACTCTCGTCTTTTTCTACCACTCACTATTCACTCGTGGACAAGTGTCTAAGAACACCATCGCCCTGTGGATTAAGGCCGTGGTTTTCCGTGCTTACCGTCATGACCGTAGTCATCTCCTACAGCTTCACAGTCGGACAGCGCATGAAGTTCGTGCCATCGCCACCTCTTGGGCTTTTACTCATAACATGTCACTCGCGGATGTGATGAAGGCTGCTACATGGAAGAATCACTCCACCTTCTCTTCATTCTACCTCAGGGATGTCTCCCTCCTCGCCGACGACTTACACTGGCTCGGTCCTATCGTCTCTGCTCAGGCTATCATCCAGTCCACAGCATCTTCTGGGAAAAGTCTGGGGGGGAAACCCAGCTACGTCATCTAGTCGCCGGCACGCCGCCTACTCGAGTGACTCTGTAGCAGGTATGTAATCTAATTCAAATACCTAGATTACAATATACCTATTCTCATATGCTTAACCTTTTAAGAGCTACTCTTGGGTTAATGTGTATAATAATTACTTTAGAAAACGAGCAGGTTCTTTTTCTAAACTAGTAATTATTCTCATTGGTATTTATGCATACTTTTCATCTTCTCTCTTTACAGAGGATGATCTTGTGCGGGCATACTTACACTCTGAGGGAACCCGCCACCGGCTGGCCATTCCCCAGAATCAGAGGTAAGTATCGCTTAGCATAACAAATCAAAAGTTTTAAACTAACTTTTATTTTTATTCTATGCATACTTACCTCTTATGTCGGATTGTCCCACCCACCTCCCCACTGATATTCTTCTGATTCTTTTTCAGGAATATTCCCTCAGTGGTCTAGTTCTGGAGCAACAAAAGTGAACTGGGAGGCAGTGGACTGTATCGATCATGTGACCACGCACGGAGGGTGAACTGACCAGGTAATTACCATTACGCATACACTAGGTATTAACAGGTCGGCTAACTTCGTTTAGCCTTTATTCACCTATATTCCATGTGTGGTTGACGAATCAGAGGTAAGTATGCATAGAATAAAAATAAAAGTTAGTTTAAAACTTTTGATGTTCAGCACAATTCTCTAACCAGAGAAATACTATGGAATTGCGGACGTCTCACTAATAATTGTCTATAGCTTCTGGACACAGAGACGAGAGGTACTGCACCAGAACTATATGAAAAATAAACACAACGAGAAAAAACACACCACAACACGGCCCCAAATTGAAGTAAAATCACTACACAGTGATCTGCTGGTCGTCAAGAGGATCTGTGTCGTTTCCAGCATTATTTTATCTGGAAGCATTTCCGGCTCCACACTGGCCATAGTTCACTGCGCTGGCTTTTCAACTACAAGGACTCAGACGGGGTACTGGTCGCGAGGCTGGTTGAGTAAGTGTGTATCGGTCCGACGGCTTGTGGCACTGTGACGAATGAAAGAACCGTGACTGATGAGGTGCTTTAGAATCCCCGGTTCTGTAGGAGCCTTCAGGTGATGACTAAGTGCTACCTGAAATCAGTCTCCCTGGCATTCTTGACCAAACCCCCGTTCACATCGGATGTTATCATTGGGAGAGATCCCCAGCTTTTTTTCGTGTAGCAACTGGCCCCGTTCTGCAGCACCGCCTGTATGATTTGTCTTTCCAGGGCCTGATCTAGGCCCGTGAACTGGATGGCCAGGTGGACTTGCTGGGTTTTGATTACAATTACTGGACCCAAATAGTGACCCACATGCATTATTCATTGTCTTACCAAGTCGAATGAGGCTCAATGAGCTCGTAATCGGGTCGTATATCAAGGAAGCCATCTGTATACTATTTTTATGCAATAACTCTCATCTGCTGATCCTGTGAGAATGGATTAATGGAACTGCTTTTACCATTAATCTGACCCCATTCACTATTTCTACACATATATCACACGCACCATGGCAGCAGTAATTTTTGCAGGTTTCATTGTCAGCTATTTTGAATTCTCAGGCAATCAAGACTCACAAGTGCTCAGCAATGATACCAATGGATTTGTCAGTATTGGGAACATTGATGTAGACAATAAATTCACGTCTCTACCTGCAATAGAAGCTGAGTTATAAGCCAAAGCATGATTCTGGAACTTCCGACGGCACCCATTTTGAATTTCTACGATTATCCAATTTGAGGGTAACTTAAGAGTGGATGAAACTTTTTTTGTTTTCTAGTATAACCCTCAAGTGTGAAAACATAAATTGAGAATATTCAAGCAAAGACTCATGTGTGTAAAATTGAAATTCAAGAGGACGGCCTAATTTTGGGCGGTAGGCCTAATACGTGTGTCTCGTTTTTATATGAACGAGTATAAAAAATGGAGGTACTAAGCAAATTTACACACTATATTCACAATCTGAACGAATTTATCTAAGCTACCGTACTATAATGAATATAGAGTGCTTTGCATTCCGCACAACGCGTTTACGCGCGAAATTTATAACTCGAAATATACTCGCACTCCTTTTTGTCTACGAGAAAATCGGCGGAGATTGCCGAACTTGTTCGGAGGGGCTCGGCTCACTGCCGGAAACGACCGAAGTAACGGCCACTTTGTGACCTTGACCTGTCAAAATGAACATACGGGACTTGGGTTGCTGATGTTGATGAACGGAAGAGAGGAAGATGGAGATGTGGAATTAGCCCATGTTGGGGATATTTTCAGGTGAGATATTGAACGCGTATTGCCCCATGTGGCAATGTATAACGTACAGAAATGTTTCCTATGCACGTCTGCTCCGAAATAGATTAAAAACTTGAACGAAGCTCCACGAATGCTCATTGTACACACTTTTCATCATTCGGCTTAGACTGCAGACCACCAGTCACACTAGGGCTTCAACAAGTACTCGGTTAACCGGTTACGGTTCGGTTACAGAGTGTAACCGGTTAATCGTGAACGTATTTTGCAACCTCGTAATTCAGCATAAAACACTTCAAATCAGTCAAATTTCCGCCTAAACACGCAGAATTGAAGTGATTTATCATTCTCCGATCCAAATAAAATGTTTATTCATCATAATCTGATAATATGGCATATTTTCATGTGAAAATGACGTCTAATGTCGAGTTTTAGGCGCAATTTTGACATGGAGATTTGATCAAATGCGAACTGCGAAAAAAAGTAGGTGTTAATTTAGACAATATTTAGCTCTATATTTTTGGACGAGTAACCGGTTACGGTTCGGTTACAAGCTAACAAGTAACCGGTCACGAAATTTTGTACTCGTTGAAGCCCTAAGTCACACTCACAATGAATGAAACGTTGTCACGGTTGTGCATTGCCTCCCATTGAATGAGCAAACCGCGCGAGATTTGAATAAAGCTCACGAGATTGTCATATTATATGAGGTCAATTGTCATCTGAAAAACATGCATATTTTATCCATACCTTAAAATTATTACTTGTAATAAGGTCCAAGATGTAACCCTGCTCCACAGCTAAACCTACATTTTCGATCAATGTTTTAACAGTAATTTTGGGAGAATGGAATACGCTTGCCAGAGTTATCCAAGATGTATAAAGGTATGAAATTTAAACCATATAGAAATCGAGGAGATTTCTATGATTTAAGTCATAATATCAGAATATATTTATATAGGTGAATACTGAAAATAATAACCTTATTCCCTTCATACACATAATACGAGTGAAAACACGATGCAGCGCTCTACAGTTCTATCCGGAACCGGGTAAACACTATAACAAAACAAAGCTGGAGGTTTGACCCACCCGCGAGAACTCACCGTTCCCCAACAAAGTTCAGAAGACTTTCAAATTGACACCAATGCAAATGAAGCTGAATAGCTTCTAGGGATGTCCACTGTCCAGGGCTCGACATTAACTTTTTGCATGGCCTGTCCTGTGGGACAGGTGAGGTCCAAGTTTAACCTGCCCCAATTGGATGTTCACATGCCCTACTTTTTAACAAAATCTTTACCAACCAGCGGCTATTGATCAATTATATGAACTATTAAGGAATAACTGGGATACAGTTAACGTGAGCTATGCCAGATAACCAAAAGGTGTTTGACATGAATCGGTGATATAACCATCGTCAGTAGTGGGTATACATTATTCGGGTAATATTATTTACCTGAGATAGCTGGCCAAATCAACTGTCAGAGGAATATTTAACATCAAGGATAATATTTTCCCCAAAAAAAACAGGGATTCTAAAAAAATCATACTTGAGAGCAGTTAGTTGCTGACCCAGGTAAAGGTTGCCAGAAATCTCTCACATTTGGATAGTGAACTGGAAAAAAATCAACTGTATCCAATAGACTACTCACAATATTTCCATACAATGGCTATGAGGGTCCCCCATGGCTCTGACACATTTATTGGCCCATACACACTGAATTTCACAAGATATTAGCCCAACACGAAAATCCCAGGTTTTCAGGCCGCCCGGTGACCGTTTTCTTGCATGGACTAGTACCAAGCCGTAGGCAGGAATCAAGCAAGTCGTGTACTCATCAATTCAGTCTCATGCCCTAGACTGAGGTGCAGCCCTTTCTAGTTTAGTCTCGGGCATGAAGAGAGTGGCGGCACCTGGGTCTAATCCATGCCCATACCATGACGGACAATGTATAGGCTATAGTTTCACAGTTGCCAATACATAATGTTTGAACATCTTCACCAAAATTGAACGGTATTTATACAGAAAAAAAATTGAACGGTATTTATACAGAAAAATTCTCAAAACTCGGCCATCTCGAGGGCGAGATGGCCGAGTGGTTACGTGCGAGCGCTTAGTCGCTCAATTTGAACCAACAGCTATCGCCGGCGTGGGTTCAATCCCACGTCGGGCCAAATGTGCGGTAATTGTAGGGGGATTTTCTCCCTGCCCTCACACCTGGCAGTGTGCCCGTGACTCGGATATCACGTGAAATGGAGGTCCCATCTCTAAAAAAAAATGTTGTAAAGGGATGTAAAAGACCCCTCTGAGAACGACATGTACCCTGGCAGTGACCATTCTCAGAGGACTAAATTCCAAATTGTGAAGCGCTTTGATAATGTGTGTAACGTTGATAAAGCGCTATATAAGAACCGGTTATTATTATTATTATTATAAAATATATCGCCATAGAAATAATGAAACATTGCAATGATAAATATCTGCTTGTACATGTGTATTGTGTTATTTATTGCATAAATATGGATCTAGCCAATATTCCAGTCACAAACTTGTCTTATCTATTGTGCCTGTTTTATTGTGTTGATTGCAGTGTAAGTTGTAGTGACATACCAGAACCAGCTCGCGGAGGGAATATTGTCTTAGCTCATCTATTCTGAACACTGCAATGTTGTGGATTTTTGAAGATCCACATTAACACAACTACAAGAAGAAGTCAGGAAAAATCTGCGAAAATGCTCACCAGAAAACAAAGTCTGCGTGGGGACAACATTCCTCTGGCGGATTACGGGCCTGATGAAAATCTAAACGACAATGCGGACATAGAATGGGTGAACAAAGTGTGGGTACGTCGAGTCCTGCGAGGCTGTGCATTCCTCAGTCTGGTCTCTGTGTCTATCAACACACCGCGCACCTTCGAACTGTACAGCTCTCTCAACTACCTGACCTTCACCATCGATCTCTTTGTGACGTTCATGTTCACGGCGGAGATGATCGCCAAGATGCACATCAGGGGCGTAGTCAGGGTGAGCGAGACACAAATCTTCCACTGTACATATCGTCTTCACATTCCAGAACATGATCAAATGAATCAAATTCATATTCCAACTCTACCAATTTCATTTTGATAAATGGATTTCAAATTTTCAGCAATTGTAGACCTCCAAGGATAGTGCAATATTATTTCTGAATCAAACATCTTGGCTCTGAATTTGTGTATGTAGATATGATCGTTAGCATGGTAACCATGGTGATGTTATTCACACAGGGTGAGGTGCCCTATCTTAAGGATCGCTGGTGTCAGTTTGACGGAACGATGGTCATGTGCTTGTGGGTCTCTGTCATACTCCAGGTGTGTATAAGGATAATTTGGCTTTACTATATACACCTATATATAGGTGTTCACAAGCATAATGAGGGAACATTTGAACATGAAAATGCCTCTGTGAGCCGATAAATATATTTGGTGACCAGAAAGTTTTTTTAGAATGATCAGAATTTTTTCGACATATCTCATTGTGAATCATAATACCATGTAAATTTGCCTCTGAAAATCGAGGAATTTATTGAACACAAAATTGTGTGTTTGTAAACTACAGAATTCTAAATACAGCAATATTTTATGGGTAAATAATATCAATTTTGCATGTCCCATGTGTTCTGATTGCTGGTATCATGCCTGTACCTGATATGTGTCAAGAGGATTAAACTCACACTGAAAGTGAGCGAAGGCGTGTATCCTGATGACACAGTATTCCTCTCTTGTTGTACGGGTGTTTGAGATGTGAAAGTGAGTGAAGGCGTGTATCCTGATGACACAGTATTCCTCTCCTGTTGTACAGGTGTTTGAGATGTGAAAGTGAGTGAAGGCGTGTATCCTGATGACACAGTATTCCTCTCCTGTTGTACGGGTGTTTGAGATGTGAAAGTGAGTGAAGGCGTGTATCCTGATGACACAGTATTCCTCTCCTGTTGTACAGGTGTTTGAGATGTGAAAGTGAGTGAAGGCGTGTATCCTGATGACACAGTATTCCTCTCCTGTTGTACAGGTGTTTGAGATGTGAAAGTGAGCGAAGGCGTGTATCCTGATGACACAGTATTCCTCTCCTGTTGTACAGGTGTTTGAGATGTGAAAGTGAGTGAAGGCGTGTATCCTGATGACACAGTATTCCTCTCCTGTTGTACAGGTGTTTGAGATGTGAAAGTGAGTGAAGGCGTGTATCCTGATGACACAGTATTCCTCTCCTGTTGTACGGGTGTTTGAGATGTGAAAGTGAGTGAAGGCGTGTATCCTGATGACACAGTATTCCTCTCCTGTTGTACAGGTGTTTGAGATGTGAAAGTGAGTGAAGGCGTGTATCCTGATGACACAGTATTCCTCTCCTGTTGTACGGGTGTTTGAGATGTGAAAGTGAGTGAAGGCGTGTATCCTGATGACACAGTATTCCTCTCCTGTTGTACAGGTGTTTGAGATGTGAAAGTGGGTGAAGGCGTGTATCCTGATGACACAGTATTCCTCTCCTGTTGTACAGGTGTTTGAGATGTGAAAGTGAGTGAAGGCGTGTATCCTGATGACACAGTATTCCTCTCCTGTTGTACGGGTGTTTGAGATGTGAAAGTGAGTGAAGGCGTGTATCCTGATGACACAGTATTCCTCTCCTGTTGTACGGGTGTTTGAGATGTGAAAGTGAGCGAAGGCGTGTATCCTGATGACACAGTATTCCTCTCCTGTTGTACAGGTGTTTGAGATGTGAAAGTGAGTGAAGGCGTGTATCCTGATGACACAGTATTCCTCTCCTGTTGTACGGGTGTTTGAGATGTGAAAGTGAGCGAAGGCGTGTATCCTGATGACACAGTATTCCTCTCCTGTTGTACGGGTGTTTGAGATGTGAAAGTGAGTGAAGGCGTGTATCCTGATGACACAGTATTCCTCTCCTGTTGTACAGGTGTTTGAGATGTGAAAGTGAGTGAAGGCGTGTATCCTGATGACACAGTATTCCTCTCCTGTTGTACGGGTGTTTGAGATGTGAAAGTGAGTGAAGGCGTGTATCCTGATGACACAGTATTCCTCTCCTGTTGTACAGGTGTTTGAGATGTGAAAGTGAGTGAAGGCGTGTATCCTGATGACACAGTATTCCTCTCCTGTTGTACGGGTGTTTGAGATGTGAAAGTGAGTGAAGGCGTGTATCCTGATGACACAGTATTCCTCTCCTGTTGTACGGGTGTTTGAGATGTGAAAGTGAGCGAAGGCGTGTATCCTGATGACACAGTATTCCTCTCCTGTTGTACAGGTGTTTGAGATGTGAAAGTGAGCGAAGGCGTGTATCCTGATGACTCAGTATTCCTCTCCTGTTGTACGGGTGTTTGAGATGTGAAAGTGAGTGAAGGCGTGTATCCTGATGACACAGTATTCCTCTCCTGTTGTACGGGTGTTTGAGATGTGAAAGTGAGTGAAGGCGTGTATCCTGATGACACAGTATTCCTCTCCTGTTGTACGGGTGTTTGAGATGTGAAAGTGAGTGAAGGCGTGTATCCTGATGACACAGTATTCCTCTCCTGTTGTACGGGTGTTTGAGATGTGAAAGTGAGTGAAGGCGTGTATCCTGATGACACAGTATTCCTCTCCTGTTGTACGGGTGTTTGAGATGTGAAAGTGAGTGAAGGCGTGTATCCTGATGACACAGTATTCCTCTCCTGTTGTACGGGTGTTTGAGATGAGAAAGTGAGTGAAGGCGTGTATCCTGATGACACAGTATTCCTCTCCTGTTGTACAGGTGTTTGAGATGTGAAAGTGAGTGAAGGCGTGTATCCTGATGACACAGTATTCCTCTCTTGTTGTACGGGTGTTTGAGATGTGAAAGTGAGTGAAGGCGTGTATCCTGATGACACAGTATTCCTCTCCTGTTGTACGGGTGTTTGAGATGAGAAAGTGAGTGAAGGCGTGTATCCTGATGACACAGTATTCCTCTCCTGTTGTACAGGTGTTTGAGATGTGAAAGTGAGTGAAGGCGTGTATCCTGATGACACAGTATTCCTCTCCTGTTGTACGGGTGTTTGAGATGTGAAAGTGAGTGAAGGCGTGTATCCTGATGACACAGTATTCCTCTCCTGTTGTACGGGTGTTTGAGATGTGAAAGTGAGCGAAGGCGTGTATCCTGATGACACAGTATTCCTCTCCTGTTGTACGGGTGTTTGAGATGTGAAAGTGAGTGAAGGCGTGTATCCTGATGACACAGTATTCCTCTCCTGTTGTACGGGTGTTTGAGATGTGAAAGTGAGTGAAGGCGTGTATCCTGATGACACAGTATTCCTCTCCTGTTGTACAGGTGTTTGAGATGTGAAAGTGAGCGAAGGCGTGTATCCTGATGACACAGTATTCCTCCCCTGTTGTACGGGTGTTTGAGATGTGAAAGTGAGTGAAGGCGTGTATCCTGATGACACAGTATTCCTCTCCTGTTGTACAGGTGTTTGAGATGTGAAAGTGAGTGAAGGCGTGTATCCTGATGACACAGTATTCCTCCCCTGTTGTACGGGTGTTTGAGATGTGAAAGTGAGTGAAGGCGTGTATCCTGATGACACAGTATTCCTCTCCTGTTGTACGGGTGTTTGAGATGTGAAAGTGAGTGAAGGCGTGTATCCTGATGACACAGTATTCCTCTCCTGTTGTACGGGTGTTTGAGATGTGAAAGTGAGTGAAGGCGTGTATCCTGATGACACAGTATTCCTCTCCTGTTGTACAGGTGTTTGAGATGTGAAAGTGAGTGAAGGCGTGTATCCTGATGACACAGTATTCCCCTCCTGTTGTACAGGTGTTTGAGATGTGAAAGTGAGCGAAGGCGTGTATCCTGATGACACAGTATTCCTCTCCTGTTGTACGGGTGTTTGAGATGTGAAAGTGAGCGAAGGCGTGTATCCTGATGACACAGTATTCCTCTCCTGTTGTACAGGTGTTTGAGATGTGAAAGTGAGTGAAGGCGTGTATCCTGATGACACAGTATTCCTCTCCTGTTGTACGGGTGTTTGAGATGTGAAAGTGAGTGAAGGCGTGTATCCTGATGACACAGTATTCCTCTCCTGTTGTACGGGTGTTTGAGATGTGAAAGTGAGTGAAGGCGTGTATCCTGATGACACAGTATTCCTCTCCTGTTGTACGGGTGTTTGAGATGTGAAAGTGAGTGAAGGCGTGTATCCTGATGACACAGTATTCCTCTCCTGTTGTACGGGTGTTTGAGATGTGAAAGTGAGTGAAGGCGTGTATCCTGATGACACAGTATTCCTCTCCTGTTGTACGGGTGTTTGAGATGTGAAAGTGAGTGAAGGCGTGTATCCTGATGACACAGTATTCCTCTCCTGTTGTACGGGTGTTTGAGATGTGAAAGTGAGTGAAGGCGTGTATCCTGATGACACAGTATTCCTCTCCTGTTGTACAGGTGTTTGAGATGTGAAAGTGAGTGAAGGCGTGTATCCTGATGACACAGTATTCCTCTCCTGTTGTACAGGTGTTTGAGATGTGAAAGTGAGTGAAGGCGTGTATCCTGATGACACAGTATTCCTCTCCTGTTGTACGGGTGTTTGAGATGTGAAAGTGAGTGAAGGCGTGTATCCTGATGACACAGTATTCCTCTCCTGTTGTACGGGTGTCTGAGATGTGAAAGTGAGTGAAGGCGTGTATCCTGATGACACAGTATTCCTCTCCTGTTGTACGGGTGTTTGAGATGTGAAAGTGAGTGAAGGCGTGTATCCTGATGACACAGTATTCCTCTCCTGTTGTACGGGTGTTTGAGATGTGAAAGTGAGCGAAGGCGTGTATCCTGATGACACAGTATTCCTCTCCTGTTGTACGGGTGTTTGAGATGTGAAAGTGAGTGAAGGCGTGTATCCTGATGACACAGTATTCCTCTCCTGTTGTACGGGTGTTTGAGATGTGAAAGTGAGCGAAGGCGTGTATCCTGATGACACAGTATTCCTCTCCTGTTGTACGGGTGTTTGAGATGTGAAAGTGAGCGAAGGCGTGTATCCTGATGACACAGTATTCCTCTCCTGTTGTACGGGTGTTTGAGATGTGAAAGTGAGTGAAGGCGTGTATCCTGATGACACAGTATTCCTCTCCTGTTGTACGGGTGTTTGAGATGTGAAAGTGAGTGAAGGCGTGTATCCTGATGACACAGTATTCCTCTCCTGTTGTACGGGTGTTTGAGATGTGAAAGTGAGCGAAGGCGTGTATCCTGATGACACAGTATTCCTCTCCTGTTGTACGGGTGTTTGAGATGTGAAAGTGAGTGAAGGCGTGTATCCTGATGACACAGTATTCCTCTCCTGTTGTACGGGTGTTTGAGATGTGAAAGTGAGTGAAGGCGTGTATCCTGATGACACAGTATTCCTCTCCTGTTGTACAGGTGTCTGAGATGTGAAAGTGAGTGAAGGCGTGTATCCTGATGACACAGTATTCCTCTCCTGTTGTACGGGTGTTTGAGATGTGAAAGTGAGTGAAGGCGTGTATCCTGATGACACAGTATTCCTCTCCTGTTGTACGGGTGTTTGAGATGTGAAAGTGAGTGAAGGCGTGTATCCTGATGACACAGTATTCCTCTCCTGTTGTACGGGTGTTTGAGATGTGAAAGTGAGTGAAGGCGTGTATCCTGATGACACAGTATTCCTCTCCTGTTGTACGGGTGTTTGAGATGTGAAAGTGAGTGAAGGCGTGTATCCTGATGACACAGTATTCCTCTCCTGTTGTACAGGTGTTTGAGATGTGAAAGTGAGTGAAGGCGTGTATCCTGATGACACAGTATTCCTCTCCTGTTGTACGGGTGTTTGAGATGTGAAAGTGAGTGAAGGCGTGTATCCTGATGACACAGTATTCCTCTCCTGTTGTACGGGTGTTTGAGATGTGAAAGTGAGTGAAGGCGTGTATCCTGATGACACAGTATTCCTCTCCTGTTGTACGGGTGTTTGAGATGTGAAAGTGAGTGAAGGCGTGTATCCTGATGACACAGTATTCCTCTCCTGTTGTACAGGTGTTTGAGATGTGAAAGTGAGCGAAGGCGTGTATCCTGATGACACAGTATTCCTCTCCTGTTGTACGGGTGTTTGAGATGTGAAAGTGAGTGAAGGCGTGTATCCTGATGACACAGTATTCCTCTCCTGTTGTACGGGTGTTTGAGATGTGAAAGTGAGCGAAGGCGTGTATCCTGATGACACAGTATTCCTCTCCTGTTGTACGGGTGTTTGAGATGTGAAAGTGAGTGAAGGCGTGTATCCTGATGACACAGTATTCCTCTCCTGTTGTACAGGTGTTTGAGATGTGAAAGTGAGTCAAGGCGTGTATCCTGATGACACAGTATTCCTCTCCTGTTGTACGGGTGTTTGAGATGTGAAAGTGAGTGAAGGCGTGTATCCTGATGACACAGTATTCCTCTCCTGTTGTACGGGTGTTTGAGATGTGAAAGTGAGCGAAGGCGTGTATCCTGATGACACAGTATTCCTCTCCTGTTGTACGGGTGTTTGAGATGTGAAAGTGAGTGAAGGCGTGTATCCTGATGACACAGTATTCCTCTCCTGTTGTACGGGTGTTTGAGATGTGAAAGTGAGTGAAGGCGTGTATCCTGATGACACAGTATTCCTCTCCTGTTGTACAGGTGTTTGAGATGTGAAAGTGAGCGAAGGCGTGTATCCTGATGACACAGTATTCCTCTCCTGTTGTACAGGTGTTTGAGATGTGAAAGTGAGTGAAGGCGTGTATCCTGATGACACAGTATTCCTCTCCTGTTGTACGGGTGTTTGAGATGTGAAAGTGAGCGAAGGCGTGTATCCTGATGACACAGTATTCCTCTCCTGTTGTACGGGTGTTTGAGATGTGAAAGTGAGTGAAGGCGTGTATCCTGATGACACAGTATTCCTCTCCTGTTGTACGGGTGTTTGAGATGTGAAAGTGAGTGAAGGCGTGTATCCTGATGACACAGTATTCCTCTCCTGTTGTACGGGTGTTTGAGATGTGAAAGTGAGCGAAGGCGTGTATCCTGATGACACAGTATTCCTCTCCTGTTGTACGGGTGTTTGAGATGTGAAAGTGAGCGAAGGCGTGTATCCTGATGACACAGTATTCCTCTCCTGTTGTACGGGTGTTTGAGATGTGAAAGTGAGTGAAGGCGTGTATCCTGATGACACAGTATTCCTCTCCTGTTGTACGGGTGTTTGAGATGTGAAAGTGAGTGAAGGCGTGTATCCTGATGACACAGTATTCCTCTCCTGTTGTACGGGTGTTTGAGATGTGAAAGTGAGTGAAGGCGTGTATCCTGATGACACAGTATTCCTCTCCTGTTGTACAGGTGTTTGAGATGTGAAAGTGAGTGAAGGCGTGTATCCTGATGACACAGTATTCCTCTCCTGTTGTACAGGTGTTTGAGATGTGAAAGTGAGTGAAGGCGTGTATCCTGATGACACAGTATTCCTCTCCTGTTGTACGGGTGTTTGAGATGTGAAAGTGAGTGAAGGCGTGTATCCTGATGACACAGTATTCCTCTCCTGTTGTACAGGTGTTTGAGATGTGAAAGTGAGTGAAGGCGTGTATCCTGATGACACAGTATTCCTCTCCTGTTGTACAGGTGTTTGAGATCACGGAGGTAGTAGCCAAATACTCGTACTTCAGTATTTTACGAGCCCCGCGTCCTCTCATTCTGATCAGAGTCTTCAGGGTTTTCCTCAAGTTCCAACTTCCGAAGACACGGATAGAGTCCATTTTCAAGTAAGTGATGCTACCTGTAATCTCTAATATCCAGAAGTAAGAAATCTGACAATGAAATATTGGATGTCTGTTTCTTTCTTTGTTGTATTTCAAGGACTGAACACTGAATTGCTGGTAACCTGCTGGTTCAGTATGTGACAACACATGGAATTAATTCTCTGTTTCTGACAGGCGCTCGAGTCAGCAGGTCTACAATGTCACAATTTTCTTCCTGTTCTTCATGTCCCTGTACGGGATTCTTGGGGTACAGTTCTTCGGCGAGATGAAGTATCACTGTGTGCGAAATGGCACAGACCCGAGGTAGCTCTTGACTCAGCATAAACAAGATTACCAGTAGTACAGGGCACTAAAGTCTTGTGAAAATGTCGAATTAATACTTCCATGTTTGTTACTTGTACATGAACTGTGGTTCAGACAGTAAATTATTTGATGACTAACTGCTATTTGCTTAAAAAATTGTCAAAATCATTCATCATTCATACCAAGAGAATGATCAAAATGTTTATTTACGTGATATTTACTCCACCCCCTCACAGGAACGTGACACAGAATGATCTGATGATTCCGGACACATTCTGTTCCCCGACCAAGGCAGGGTACAACTGCCCCGGGGACATGGTCTGTCTCTCCCTCGAGTTGTCACGGCAACAGCGGGGTTTCAGTGGCTTTGATGAGTTTGGTGAGTAATGACCCGGGGGGCGATCTCAGTAAACTGCCCAGCTAACCTTGATTTTGAACATTATGATCAGACTTGGATCATAATCTACTTGTATTCATTATGAACTGAATGCAGCTAAATGATATTTAAACAAGCATCTTTTAGCAAAGTTTGTTGAGATTCATTTTAAGAATAAAAAAAATCATAATTATTACAGAACTTCTGAAATCTCCCATTTGGTTTATAGCGACAAGTTTTTTCACGGTGTATGAGGCGGCCTCTCAAGAAGGCTGGGTATTCATCATGTACCGGACCCTCGATAGTCTGCCGTCGATCTTCGGCTTCGTTTTCTTCATCTCCATGATCTTCTTCCTTGCGTGGCTCGTGAAGGTTTGTTGTTGTTATTGGGATCAGCTTTCTCCGTCAGGATCAGCCATGTGACACTGGGATGATGTTGTCTTATTGACAGGTTTTCTCACTGAACAGTGACTAATGTAGTGATTATTGGCAGACATGTTTTTTTAACAAGATCCAGTATAATCGCTTGTCATTTTAATCCAACCAGTATTAGTCAACCACTGACACCTCAAATAGCCTTATCCATTATTTCAGTTCATGTACATTATTGTATGATTGACTCGGGATTATTCCGCCCCATACAGAATGTGTTTATCGCCGTTATCATCGAGACGTTCGCGGAGGTTCGAGTACAGTTCCAGCAGATTTGGGGGTCGCGCAGTGATGCTACAGATTCCGATACATCGCAGGTTAGCAAGAGCAACTCTCTCTCTCAGCGAGTGAAAGGTGTTCATCGCTGGTAATGTGGCATCCTAATATTTCTGGTAAAATTTGACGCTGAAGTCAACATCTCTACATGTTATGTAAGTTAATGAGCACTCTAATAAAACATGTATAAGATAAAATATATACATAATATTGTCAAAATCTTATTGAATAAGATTTCATGTTTTAAATTTGTATTCTTTTGAAGAATTGACAGATGGGCGATTGTATTTTTCTACCATAGGTGCTGTTTTCTGACAATGAGGGTTGGCGGATGGTGACTTTAGATGAGAACAAGCCTCGTGGCCTGGCGCCCCAGTTCCTTCAGCGTATTCTCAAGCAGGCCTGGTTCCACATTCTGATTCTGGTGCTGGTCCTCGCCAACGCCGTAACAACCGCCACGAGACACTTCGACCACCGTAAAGTGGACACTTCTGCTGCGGCGTACTACTACGCTGAAGTCAGTGTTACTGGTTGTCGTGGATATGTAGATATCTCATGTTCACACAGGATTTGGTGCTGTTAGTTCTGTCTGGTCCCCTTCCTGTAGGATTGTAACGTGTAGTTCACCACAGTTAGAGCACATAGATGCAGGTATAGTAGTAGTAGTAGTAGTATTAGTAGTAGTAGTAGTAAGTTTATTGACATAACACATGTTACAATGTCAGGGGTAAGTGTCACTAAACCATGACTAGTATGTCCAATTGGAACGAAAAATTCTATAAAATATTTGTATCGCACGCTTGGCATTTGCATATTGAAATATGAATGTGTTAGCACACTGAATTGAGACAGATAAATTTATGTTACTCGAGTTACAATATCTAAGAATTGCATATATTAGCAAATTTGATACAGTACATAAATGTATATATAACGCAATCTATTCCAAAAGTTTCAAAGCACTGAAAATATAATGAGCTAGTATTGAAGGTTTTATCATTGTGAAAATTTCATTTAAATTATTTCAGTTTTTGATTTCTGGAATACAGTTTCTTAGAGTAAGAGTTTTTGGGCAAGATAGTAGAGCATGAGCTTCCGTTTGTATATCCTGTTTGCAGGTGCACAGTCTATTTTCCCTGGGAATACGGGCCCATTGGCCTGTCTCTATTTTTAGTCTATGTGATCCTAGTCTTAATCTTGTAGTTGATATCCGTGTATATTCTGGAACATTGTCCTTGTATATCCGGACTGGTTTACTCCAGTGATGGGTATATCTCTTCATCATGGGGTTGCCGAACTTTACGTACACACGAAATGTGCATTCTGCATTCTGCATTCATTCTGTTTCAAAATTGGTCTTGGTAATTTTATTTTGTGTATTACATGTATTGGGAAAAAATCACTTTAAAACATTATTTCTTTCTTTCAGGTGGCGTTTACAATCCTGTTTGATCTGGAGGCTTTATTCAAGATCTGTTGTCTGGGCTTCCATGGATACATAAAACGCTCCGTGCACAAGTTTGAGATATTCCTGGCCATCTGTACGACACTTCACATCATTCCGATATTCTACAGAACACAGTTCACATACTTCCAGGTGAGCTCATAAAAATCTAACTAATTAGAGACGATATATAACAATTGGGAATGGCATTCATATAGACATGATATATGTATACCAGTGCCAGTACATGAATTGGGATGATATAGTTTATTTTTTATGATCACGCAAGCTAGATAACAGATCTTTATCTTTGGAGAGTAATTTCTGATTTTGTATATCCAGGTGCTGCGAATTGTTCGACTGATCAAGGCTTCACCCATGCTGGAGGACTTCTGCTGGAAGGTAGCTAAAAATGACAAATTTCTCATCCGTTCATTGCTCAGATCATGCAAACTTTGTTCGTATTTCGTACTGTTGAAACGTAAAATTGAGTGACCTTTTTGCAGATATTCGGTCCTGGCAAGAAGCTTGGGAGTTTAATATTGTTCACCATGTGTTTGTTGATCATCACAACTGGCGTCAGTCTTCAACTTTTCTGCTGCATCAAGGATTTTGAAAAATTTGCCACTTTTCCACAGGTAAATTTCATATTATATTTTTTTCAAAGATATTTCATTCAGAAATTACTTTTTTGCAAAAGACTCTAAAATTCATATAAATTTTAACCAATTTACTATAAACAGATTGATTGGAAAGAGGAAAAAATTGATATATAATCTCAAGGACATGTAGGCATATTTTTGCATGTATATCTATATTTTTTAGATTTCTAGCAAAATTTTGTTGCAGATTGATGCTTACGTTATACTTAGTTATTTTAGAGTATTTAAATTAAATGTGTTTTAATTGAATCTGCATTATTCTATGTTGTAAAGACATATGTTGCCTATTGACTGGTTAACAAGGAATTAATTGTATGTGAACGAATAATATTCAGGGTTATACTTTGTTGATACTGATCAATGTTAAGGTAGTCCGCTCCAAACAGTGAGGGGAGGAGGTCAAAGAGTTTTTTAAAATAAATAACTGTGTCAACATAATCTAGAGCTTCAAAATGATATATGTTGTAGAGTTACTGTTCAGCATCCTAAAACTGAAAAGAAAATAGGGGGTCACCGTATCCGTTCTCATGGAAAACACGATGCAAGATGTGAATATGGACGAAAAAATGTGCAAAAATGTCAGAATTTTTGTCATTTTAGGTAAATATGTGTGATTTTGATCGAATATGTAGAAGAAACGAGCACGGTGACCCCCTGTTTTCTTCTGTTTTCAGTATTAGGATGCTAATCATTCACTCTATAAAATAATGTCATTTTGAAGAGATAATATTCAAGAAATGACTTTTAAATTTTGACTCTCCGTTACCTCCATGTTTGTAGCGGACTACGTTCTTCGTCCTTGCATGCAATGCATAAATTTTACTCAGAGTAATTGGAGTATGTCCAAGTAATACAAGTACTTTCAATCAATCTACATTGAACAACGCTGAGTAAAATATCTGTACATGCATGGAGTGAGTTATTTTCAATAGTATGACAAAAATTATAATATTTTTTTATAAATGTGATTTATTGAATAAGAAAATATCGTAGCTAGATACATTTAGATTGTGTTGTCACCCTCTTCTCGATCTATGTACAATTATAATTTTAACAGATAATTTTTCATATAAAGTGTGTTTTTGCATTTTCATTTTTATTTCTCCATTTTCTAAATCCTACCCTTTTTCCCCTTTTTTGCCACCCTTTTGCTGTAAATACTTTATCAATATCCTTTCATCAATATCCTGCTATATACATCCACACTCCCAGGCATTTCAGTGTATATTTAACATTCTGACACAAGAAGGATGGGTTGATATCATGCATGAAGCGATGTACAAAGTGGATAAAAACCTCTCCCCCTTTGTGGCCATATTTTTCATCATCATCCATATGTCAATGTTTGGGGTAAGTTTGAACAACATTATGATTATCACGGTGATGACCAAGAACAAATCTCTCAACTTTAGCATGGAGGATGTTCACGTGACTATACATACTCACAATATTTGTCGTGGCATGTACATGTCCTGTCGATGGGTCAAGACGCGGTTGTTAACCTTTGGTGACGGGTGCCTGTTATAAGTAATGTCCGTACAAGTGTACACTGTAATCAACCGCTGTCTGTGTAATGCTTGCAAACTTTCTACTGAACCCTGTAAAGCCTCTAATGTTTTACAATACATGTATCAATTATTGTTTGTTGTGAACTAATTGCCGTCATGCAGGAACAAATATATGAAATTATATTCACACACGAGTACCGATGACAATTAAAGGCTTTACAGTACACGCTAGTGTGTGTTCCACTTTGACAATCTCCGGTTGTTTGGTTCCTTTGCTTAAGTTTTCTGTAGTTTGAGTGTTCGTGTTTTTGGTAGCTTCCTTCTCCCTTTGAGTTATGTAATGGAAGGTATAATTTCAGGCCTGTGTATACATTAGCCATGATAACATGTGTTTGAAAATGAAACAATTGCAAATAAACATTATTGTACATGTACATCTTTTCTCTCCCTCTTTTTCTCCCTTTTTCTTCCACCTTCACTCTGAATTCTTCCTGTTCTGTTGGTCTGCCTCTTTTGGTTTTATCTCCCCCCCCCCCTCTATCCTTCTTATCCGCACTTTCATAACCTCCCCCCCCCCCCCCTCCCCCGAATACAACGAATGGACTCTCCCACTCGGCTCTCCAGGCAATGATGTCCATGTTCCAAATCTTGACCCAGAAGGGGTGGAACGAAGTCATGCACCTCACAATGTGGGAAACGGGAGAAAAAGTTGCCCCTTTTGTTGCAATTTACTTCATTTTCTATCACCTATTTGTGACCCTGGTGAGTATGAAATGTTTGCCTTGGTCGTTGTGAATGGCGTGTAACTAAGGCCACACCAATTGATTCACTTGGTTCACGAACATTTTAGGAATGAAAGAGAAAATCGGCAGAAGGGAAAAAGCAGAAGAAAAATGAAAAGAATTGTCAATTCTGATATAGTTCGATGGCTAAAGGTGATTTAAACAGATGCATAGCCATACTCACCAATGTCCAAGTTCTATGGGACCAGTTCCATAAAAGAATAAAGTCCTGAAGTGTACATTAGGCATGATCAGGCAAACATGTGAAAAAAAATACTCAAATCGGAAAAGAAACTGAAAGAAAAAAAATTAAATCTTGTAAAAGAACTTCATTTTTCCATTTTTGCAAAAAAGGTCAATGGGTTTGTAAACCCAGTAAATGATTTGGTGTTGCCTTAGGTTCATTTGCAGTGGATCTTTTAGTATACATGTTATAGGTTTCAGTCCTTAAGTGTGAAAGTTTGACACCCAACCAAAGTGACCCCTTTGACCTCCAGAATCCATTTCACCTGTACACGTCGTTACGGGATACTCCAACAGTTGAGTTTATCTGACACTTGTTTTTCACAGAAATCTCTTGCACTCATAATAATGTTACGTTGCTGTCGCACATTGGCATGTATATCAAAGTCCTACAGATGTGAATTTTCTAAGACATGTTGCCATATGTTGATACGCAGGATGTAAAAGATTACGTAAAATTGACGAATTTGTTCTGATCGAAAAAGAAGACATTACAGCACTGTTCTTAGCAGCCTTGCTTTTCTTGGGTGACATACTTTCTTTAACGATGAACGCTGTGTATTTGTTACTACCTTACGCCAATATGTTATGAGGCCACTAGTTTCGTGGAACACCTGGTATCGTCAAAATTTTGTTATGTACCTGTTTCTGTAACCTTTGCACATACTTAGTCAATAAATGTTTGCGTGTAGAAAATCAATATGAACATGAAAAACCAAAATGATGGAACTCATTGTGCATGTTTCCTTTTGAGTACTGACCATTGCATAACACAGCTGGACTGTTCTGTGTAGTATACTAAAGTAAAGTACTACTGGTACTACTATCTAATGTAGTATAGTGTGTGTATCTATCTCTTGGCGTGTTTGGTAGACAAGTATGCTTACAATAGACTGGGCTTCGATATCTGTGGGCTGAGGTATAAGTGAGCTTGTGCTTCTCTGCATTACAGTGTGTATATTTTATTACAACAAAAAATACACAAATCTAAAGCAAATAGATATGTAATATCAGTATTCAAATAAATCTAAGCTTATTCTGAACATTTTTCATGAAAAAAACTTGAAAGTGATATTCATACTTAATATTGATATACACCCATATATAGCTGTCATACTTTTAAATATACATGTTAGTATGTTGATAAATTCGAAGTTCCAACTTTATATTTAACCTTTAAGAGTTGAAGGAATGTTAATTTAAAGTAAATAGACTTCAAATACAAATGTGAACCTTATTTGACTTGCAGATCGTGGTCAGTTTGTTTGTGGCAGTAATTCTGGACAACCTTGAGTTGGATGAGGACATAAAGAAGTTGAAACAGGTGAGCAATATTCTTCATCGTATCCATGTTTTTCACATACACAAATACCTGGTGAAGTGTGTTTGTGTCTTATCAGCACATGTACATGTGCAGTTTTGTCAAAATTTGATATTTTTGCCTCCAGTTGAGGATTCGAGAGCAAGTGACAGAGACACAGAGAAATCTACCCCTGAGGCTGAGAATTTTTGAGAGATTCCCGTGAGTTACCTCAGTTTGAAACTCAGAAGTTTGTGATAAATGACATGATTATGTCAAGTACATTGTATACGATCATGTACTAGAATTCACCTTGACAAGTAAAGCTGAATACCATTTTACAGAGACCGCCCCCAAATGGTGAACCTTCACAAAATCCCATCAGAATTTGACATTTCAAGTTTGCGAGACAGTTTTCTGCGTCAGTTTGTCGACCAGACAAGTGACAATGATCGACAACTCTCCATTGACGACAGTGAGGAGGACCTTACTAAGGTAACCATGGCAATGTAGCAACATTGGGAAGTGTTTCCAACTCAAGACGAAAATTGGTTTTCCAGGAATATATTTGACCAATATTTACAAGTATCAATTGTTTTCACCCAAAAATAGAGTGGAGTTCAAGAAAAATTTTCAAATATATCACGCACAACCTCGATCAGCGAGGTATGACTTGCTATAGAGTGACGGGTTTATAATCACTTGGCATCTTGTACATCTTTGGTTCCAGTTTCATCAGGAGTCGGATATTCCCATGTTGGCGGCACTCAACTCCAAGTTTCAGTTTCAAAGTTCGCAGAAGAAGTCAGGAATCACTGGAATCATAAGGCAGGTTTTCTCACTGTACAAAACATTTATCAATTAATTGTATCCCCCGAACAAAGTTCGGCGGATACTATGGATTTGGCTTCGTCGTCTGCGTCCGCGTTTTCTTGTGAACGCGCTACAGGCCGCAATTCTCACCCGATCACCATTATTCTTTGCAGGCACATATATTATGGTAAGGTCCCGACACCAATTGATTTTGGTTGCCGTGGCAACTGAATTGGTCGTTTGGGGACACATTTTGCATTGAAAACAGCCTGTTTGAGACACATGGCTTGTGAACGCTCTACAGGCAATTTTTGACGAATCTCGATAATATTTGGAAGTGTTGTTGGGAAGGGCTGTCACACGAAACCAATCGTTTTTTAGAATGATCATATAAATATTAATATGTTAACAGCCTAACTTATTACAGAATTTTGAAATATCCATTTTGACATGTACGATCATTCCAATAGCCTGTACAATGGAAGGTAATGACACTGGTTTCTTGTTCAGAATGGAGAACTGATGTTTTCAGTGGAAACAGGACAATATTACTGAATAAGTTAACATTAGTTTTACTAGTTAAGTCTATTATTGTCCACAATAAAAATAGTTAAGACGAGAAACGTTTATTATTAAGCTCAACAAGGTAAAGGTTTTGTCCAGTACAGATTTCATGGGTGTAACTGAATAAGTTAACATTATTTTTAATAGTTAAGTTTATTATTGACCACAATAAAAATAGTTAAGACAAGAAATATATATTAATAACCTCAACAAGGTAAATGTTTTTTCCAGTATAAATTTCATTGGTGCAACCAAATAAGTTAACATTATTTTTACATATTAAGTCTATTATTGACCA
The DNA here is from genome assembly GCA_949152475.1 of Terebella lapidaria. NCBI lineage: Eukaryota > Metazoa > Annelida > Polychaeta > Terebellida > Terebellidae > Terebella > Terebella lapidaria. The sequence goes on along the minus strand of OX424568.1, from coordinate 1,053,259 downwards.
CAATGAAAATCGTTAAGACAAGAAATATTTATTATTGGGCTCATCGAGGTGAAGGCTTTGTCCAGTAGGGATTTTATGGCTGTGACCAAATAAGTTAACATTATTTCTGGTTAGTTAAGTCTATTATTGATCACAATAGCTTTTTTTGAAAACATTGATCAACTTTTACTTTGAATTTCAACTTGAGACCATGTTTGGCACAAATTATGAGTTAAAATATAACTTATGGTGAAAAATTTGATCTGGCTCCAATTTCTTCATCTTGAAATGCAGTTTTGGTCAACTCTCACTTTGAATTTCAACTTGAAAGCATGTTTGGCACATATTATAAGTCGAAATATAACTTATGGTGAAAAGTTCTATCTGGCTCCATTTTCGTCATCTTGAAATGCAGTATTGGTCAATTTTTAGTTTGAATTTCAACTTGAAACCAAGTTTGGCACATATTATGAGTTAAAATATAACTTATGACGAAAAGTTTGATCTGGGTCCAATTTCTTCATCTTGAAATGCAGTTTTGGTAAACTTTTAGCTTGAATTTCAACTTGAAACCAAGTTTGGCACATATTATGAGTTAAAATATAACTTATGAAGAAAAGTTCTATCTGGCTCCAATTTCGTCATCTTGAAATGCAGTTTCGATTAACTTTTACTTTGAATTTCAACTTGAAACCATGTTTGGCACATACATGTATTATGAGTCGAAATATAACTTATGGTGAGAAGTTTGATCTGGCTCCAATTTCGTCATCTTGAAATGCATTTTTGGTCAAATTTTACTTTGAATTTCAACTTGGAACCAAGTTTGTAAAATACTCTGAGTTGAAATATAAATAGTTGAAGATTGATCTATCTGTATTTTCATTATTTTATCAAACATGTCGAAATGGAAATTCATATAAAGAGATTTCAGTGGTGATTTTGAATTCGACCTTCAATAACCTCGGAAGATCAGTGCAGCAATTTTGGTGGGGAAAAGAAAACAGTTGTGACTTGAGATTTAACATTTCTCTGATAATCTTTTTCAGCCCTTGCTCTAGTTTTTCACACTTGACAGTGATATATTCGGGGCAACAGAGATGATAGGGCTACGGGGGATACACCTAAGCGGTCATAGGCGACCGGAAGCATCTAGTTAACATGAACAAGAATCTGATTTACATGACATATCACCACCACACACATGATGTCACTTGACGTACACAGAGTATCCAATCGTCAACGGCTGATCACGGAAGACGGGGTTCAAGTCGTCACACAGGGGAAGAAGTCACTCAGTACTCTGTCAGCACAGCAGAAAATTCGCATGGACCGAACGTAGGCTGCAATCTTGCTATTTCATGCGTTAGTAAAAGATAAGCAGAGGATTTTTTTCTTTTCAAAAAACGAACGTAGGCTGCAATCTTGCTATTTCATGCGTTAGTGAAAGATAAGCAGAGGATTATAATCGATGATATACATTAGTTTTTTACGTGCTGTCTCCAGCCGGAGTGTCCGAGGCCGACCTGGAAGTCTCAAGGCCAAGAACCAGTACTCCACGCTGAAGGAGAACGGAGACGTTGGCACGGCGCTGACTTCTGCGTCACGGAAAACAGACGACTTTGATATCAAAATACTCCAGCAGAAAAAACATGAAGCCGAGGTCAAAAGGTCAGATCACACGGAATATGTGTATCCATTGGCAAATCTTTTCCTCTGTAATAAACGCTGAGAAAAGTATGTGTTTATTATTGAGGTAGGTACATGTACAGAATTGATTCAAATGTACTAGTGTCAAACAGGTTAGAACTTTCTATCATTGAACAACTTTAATTTCCAAAGAGCTTGGAGTGTGGCTTGGTAGCTGTAATGTTTTTGGCAATAGTAGTTGTAGTTGTTTATTGACACAATCATATAATCAGGAGCAAACGCGAGTGAATAAATGGGTCAAATACAAAAACAGATTACTATTGGCTCCAATCAAATTTCAATATTCTCATGCAGAATTCTGCCATCACTTTGGGTTTAGTATTTACAAACAAGTCACTAATACTGGATAGTTTTATGTCTAGTTTTATTTTATGTGTAATTTCAAAACATGATTGATATTCATCTCATGAATATTCATGCTCCAGGAGCCAACAGGAGGAGGATTTGAGAGAAAATCACCCGTACTTCGACACTCCGCTGTTCTCTATCGGACGGGAGAGTAAGTTCCGACAAATCTGTAAGATGGTGATCCGAGCGCGGTACAAGTACACGAAGCATGATCCAGTGACGGGGTTGGAAATCAAGAGTAAATACAAACAAGTCCAGTGAGTACCAACTTATGTACATATATTAAAGGTGGCCAGTATCACAACACTCAATACCTTCTGTAGTATCTACACGTATTAAAGTTGGCCAGTATCACAACACTCAATACCTTCTGTAGTATCTACAAGTATTAAAGGTGGCCAGTATCACAACACTCAATACCTTCTGTAGAAAAACATTTTCTCGCTCATTCGGTGTACATGTATTCAAATTTATCACTTATTTCCAGGGTCTCTATTAGTAGATGACAAACTTACAGTTTTGTTTATTCCAATAAACTAGCATCACTACTATTGTATGAAGCGTCACAGGACTCAGCTTTCTGACCGTCTCTGACTCTAGGAAGCTGGTCGGACTGGTGTCGTACCTGGACTGGGTGATGATCATCGTTACAACCCTCTCCTGCGTATCCATGATGTTTGAGAAGCCGAAATACCGAGTGATGGACAACTGGGAACTCCAGGTCAGGATTTTAACATATATATTCATGAATATTCAGCTTCCAGGACATTTGCATATTATGAATATTCATGTTTTTTCTTGCATTCAGATTTTTAATTGTATTTATTGCACATTTCTTGCCATGATATCTGCAATAAACGACAACCGTCCTCTTGACAGTCATGATCAAGAACTAGACAATCTAACCAGTACTAACAAGTTGTATACTGTTGATATTTTAATGTGAAAAATTATATCGCACATATGTTTCACCTAGTATTTTCATGTCAAAGTTATTGTCATCAGATTGCAGAGTATACGTTTGTGATCTTTATGAGTCTGGAGATGGCTCTGAAGACGTTTGCGGACGGCTTGTTCTTCACACCTCGCGCTCTTGTCCGGGACTTCGGCGGGATTCTCGAAGTCTTCATCTACGCTGTGTGTACTAGAATATTGATCAGAGAAAGTAAACAAACGGAATTTATGCACTACTCAGAGGGAACAGAGTTTGGTGGATGCTATGAATGTGCGATCGTTGTGACGCCGCGTCCACTGACACTTTCTCGTCAGCGGTCTTCAAGTCACGTTTCTCATCCAATTGTGATAATATTCATATATTACGGTGCCACTGTGACAACTAATGTTTCTGTTTGCCATAGCAATCAAAATGGTCAATTATAGCACATTGTGACGGAATTTTTGAAATACACTGTACGTGAGCATTGTAGAATTGATCATTTTTCAGGAGTTGCTGCGGTATAGAAAAAGCAAGTTGAGCAATGCTCAAACACCCAAGTTGTTTTTTGGAATGATAGAATAAATATTAATAATTTAATAAGTACAGTGGATCCTGTGTTTTAAGACCACCCAAGGGGCCCCAAAAAGGTGGTCTTAAATTACAGGTGGTCTCTCATGACAGGTTCATTTACATCATAAAAGGCCACTTGGGACAAAGTGGAGTGGTCTTAAAACAAAGGGTGGTCTCTCAAACCAGGTGGTCTTTAACACAGGATCCACTGTAAACTTATTACGACAATTTGAAATATCCAGTTTGAGGTCACTGATCAGTCAAGTTGGTCGTAATTTGGAACAAATGGCATTGGATTTGCGTACAAGTACACTGGTCAAAAAAAAATAAGACTCAAGAAATCTTTGTTACAATTTTCAACCAAATTGAGAAAAATATTTTTCTGTGTTATGTGTACACTTTTGTTGATAATTGAGCTCAATTATTGGGTATGTTTTGTTTGTCATGCTTCATTGGTTTTTGCTCAACAGACTCGAGTGTGAAACTCTGTACAAAATCACTGTTCACATGCATTCCCAGGGCAATGCTTCAAAACACGAAAATGCATTTGACAGTGAATTTTTTTATGGGATTTTGCTTTTTTGTGTGTGTGATAAGTGTTAGAGTGCATTTGAGTGAAGTGCAGTGTGCGAGAGCATGTCAGATGCTCCAGGATGGCAGAACTCTGCGTGATGTGGCCATCGAGTTAGGGGTCAGTCAAAGCTGCATCAGGAATGTTTGGGGACGATTCCAGGAGACCCAGGATTATCGCAGACGTCGTGGTTCTGGTAGACCAAGGGCCACAACTGCTGGGGATGACCGGTATCTGACGCTTTCGGCTCGACGAAACCCATTCCAGAGTGCACGACGGATCCAGAATGAGTTCAGGCAAGCTACACGCATCACAATCAGCTCCCAAACTGTACGTAACAGACTCAGAGAAGTTGGTCTTCACTCTCGTGTACCGCGTGTTGTTCCAAGGATGTCAGCTGATCACAGGAGACGTCGTCTTGAGTGGGCCAGGGCACGCTCTCGTTGGAACGTTGCACAGTGGTCCAACGTGCTCTTCACGGATGAGTCCCGTTTCACTGTGGACCATGCTGATGGTGGTTTACGTGTGTGGAGAGGTGTTGGACAGCGTAACAACCCTCAATATTCAGTTTCTGTTAACCGCTGGGGTGGTGGATCCGTAATGGTGTGGGCCGGAATTTCCGTGACTGAGCGAACTGACTTGCACATCGTTCAAGGCAACATGAACTCACGTTACTACCGTGACAGTGTTCTTCAGACCATTGTGCTACCAATGAGAAACCGTGTGGGTGACAGGTTCCTTCTTATGGACGACAACGCTGCTCCACACAGAGCCAGGATCATTACGACGTTCCTTGAGGACAACAATATCCAGCGGATAGATGTGGCCAGCGATGTCTCCTGACCTTAATCCCATAGAAAACATTTGGGCAATGTTGGGGACAAGGGTCAGGAACCGCAATCCCGCCGTAACAAACGTTGCAACCCTAACCACAGCCCTCCAGGAGGAGTGGAACGACATTCCTCGAGCGGTGATCCGGAACACTGTTGTTTCGATGCGGAGACGGTGTCTGGAATGTGTAAACTTGAATGGTGCATCTACCCATTACTAGTGAACAATTTGAGTCATTATTTTTTCCAATAAAGTAGTTTATGAAAAACATGTTTATGATTTGTGGCATGTGAACGGTGATTTTGTGGGAATCCCACACTCCAGTCTGTTGCACAAAAACTAAGAGATCTTGACAAACCAAACACACCCAATAGCTTAGTTGAAGAAACAATAAAAGTGTAGATATAACAAAGAAGAGAAAAAAATTCAATTTGGTTGAAAATTCAAAAAAATATTTCTTGAGTCTTATTTTTTTTTGACCAGTGTACAGACCTGATAGTTTTGTGCAAAACTGAATACTATTGATCAGTTAGGTCATAAGAATTTCACAAGTCAAGTCTATTATTGCCCACAATAAAAATAGTTTTAAGGTGAGACACTTCTATTAATGGAACCAACTAAGCGAAGCTTCTGAGTAGGAATTTTATAATAATTAATAACTATTTAAATTAATTTAAAGAGCGTGTTACTGCTTGACATAGTTAGGGTATGGAACTTGTATTACTGGCAACGATGAAAGGCACTGGTCTGACAGTAAGGATAATGTCTGTAGGAATACTGGGCAACAAGGATGATCTGATGATAGGGTATCAGAGGATACACCCACACAGTTGTCAGTGACCAGATAGTGTCTAGTTTAAACTGTTATAACAGACAGTAAGGAAACAAGAGCAAGAATAAACAGAAGGATGTACATGTAATATTCTGACACAAATAAAATAGTTTTAAGTGTAACTTTAAGTGTATAACTTTAGCAATGGGAGATTATTGAAATGGACAGTAAGAATGGACAGTAAGGGAACAACAGCAAAAATATTCTGACACAAATAAAATAGTTCTGAGTGTAACTTTAAGTGTATAACTTTAGCAACGGGAGATTATTGATTTTTTTCAAATTTTATGAGCGTCTAGTTTAAACTATTAGAATGGACAGTAAGGAAACAAGAGCAAGAATATTCTGACACAAATAAAATAGTTCTAAGTGTAACTTTAAGTGTATAACTTTAGCAATGTGAGATTATTGATTTTTTTTTTAATTTTATGATCTCAGGTGAGTGTGACATTCCTCTGCTGGCTACCACAAGATGTGCCACCAAATTCCGGTGCGCAGGTCCTCATGTTACTGCGAGCCCTGCGTCCTTTGAGGATCTTTATCCTCGTGCCACACATGCGGAAGGTTGTGTACGAGCTGTGTCGGGGATTCAAGGAAATTCTTCTTGTGAGTGCCTCAGTCACCCCAGCAAAGGTGTAGCATAAGGGTTATACGAGTAAACGCCAGGAATCGAGAGCAGCAAAAGTTGTCGCCGTAATGCAGTGAGATCGTCAGCCAATTGATATTGGATGAAGTTTGTGCTAGATACTCAGTTTGTACACTGAGTGCCAGGTGGAAAAGGGTGCACTGTGAAGTTGAAGTAACTTTGTATTTAATTGAGGCCGCTGTTGCTGGCTTTTGTCAATACTTCAACTGCATCAGCAAATAGTGACTTCCAATCGTAACAGCCGAAATTCATTTCATGCCAGTATTCGGAATGCACTGTCCTGTCTGTGATTTTCATTCATAAATTTACAATATTAAGTCAGTTATTCCTTCATGATAGACTTATGTGTCATATGTTTTTACTCGAGAGTTCTTAGGCCTTATATACCCTTTGGATATGTAGCAAATCAATGTAGCAATGTAATTGTCAAAATCAGAATGAATATTTTTGAAAAACATTAATTCAAACACAATCAAGACTTTTAGCTCACATGCACCACATGGCCTGTTTGGTTCTTTTTAATTTGTCAATTGAAGTAAATGTATTGACAATTCTCACAAAATAATAAGCTTTAAATTGATGACCTGTAAACGGAGAAGTGATTCACTGATAATGATGCTGTTTGTTTGCAGGTATCTGTCCTCCTTATCCTGCTGATATTCTTGTTCGCAAGTTACGGAGTCCAGCTGTTTGGTGGCCAGCTCGCCCGATGTAATGATCAGGCGATCAAAAACAAGGTGAAACTCCTGTAATCAATAATTACTGAATAAAAAATTCTCAGTACTCTTGATCACTGGAGCCATAACTACAGTAAATTCCAGTCATTGAAATTTAGATTTTAGTTGAGCAATAATGGTATATCTCAGATGAATTATTTCAGAGTCAATGTGTTGGGATGTATCCAAGGGCGATATTTGTGACAAAGCTTAAGATCAAGCCCTTCAACTACACAGATGAATCTTACCCTAAGATCTACGTACCGCGTGTGTGGTGAGTAAATCCACAGAACTTTCTGAATAACTCAACAGCTCGGAAGATCAGGGTTTAAAAAGAAAATCGCTGATGTTTAGAGCCAACACCACTCAGAATACAGAATACATACAATTTGGACAATACAAGGCAAAAGGGTGTTGGGAGTCACATGGCGTCCCAACACCCTTTTGCATTTTGAGGAAAACTATCTTAATAGATTTTGAAAAAAAGGTCGTTTTGACCTTCCAAGGTCATTCAAGGTCATATTCAAGGTCACCATTCAAACCGCAATATATGACTTCCTGTTTGAATGTGCCAATACTTAGGCTCTATCTTGAAGTGTTCTATGAGTTTACTCTGCACAGCTCCCTTTATGAAGGAAAAATTGGGTCAAATTTTCTAAGTCCCAAAAATTTTTCAATGGCCAAAAAAAAAATTTCTTTTTTCTTGCTTGAAATGGCTCAAAACGAATAGTGACTTGATTTGGGACCAGAAAATTTTTTTTCGTCGACCCGTCAAAAAATCAAACTGGCCACCACATGCGGGCCGCCGATTCAAGGGCAACGAAACTTATACACATCATAGAGTTACATGAGGGGAATGTTTTAAAACAAAAATCTCAAAACTGATCAGACAGTTTTTGAGAAAATGGCCATCAAAGTCCAAAATTGGTCATTTTTCGGCAAAAATGGCCGCCAAATCATCAAAAACGATTGAATGAAAAAAAACTAAGAAAACGTCTCAGGGTATTGGCCCGAGGAATGTTTTGGTGAATTTTCAGAAAAATTCATCAAGGTTATTTGCCGGACAGACGGACACCGGACGGACGGACGCATGACGGGCGAAAAACCACGACAATAGCTTGTCGGCCTATATGGGCCGGTAAGGTAAAAATAGAAAGATAGATGTTGAGATCGAAAACAAGCTATCTTGGTTACATTGAGGATTCCACCTTTTCAGGGCGAACCCACGTAACTTCAACTTCGACAATCTGGGTAATGCGATGCTGGCCTTGTTCGAGGTTTTGTCACTAGAGGGCTGGCTGGAGGTGCGGGACGTCATCAAAGACCGTGTCGGCCCGGTAAACTATGCCAATAAATGTAATCTTCCTGGCTATAAATTGAACGTTAATCGTTACAGGCAGAGCCTGAGCGTGGTTTTTGTGGAAATATAGGGTGGATGTGTGTCTATGTTGGACGAAAGTAGAATTTCTCAAATCTCTGCTCATTACGGTTTGCGTTATCTTCTTTTTGTTGCTATTCCATCATTCAAAAGCTTTAATCCTTCAATACATATTTGTTCACCAGTTTGAAGTCCATAAGAACAATGTGTGTACAGTTTAATATATTATTGACTAAACACAACTTCACAGTTTCATAACATCAGAATCAGTGGGGCATTACATGCCAGTCAGTACTTACTGTTCAACAAAGAAATCAACAATTTGCTCTGATACCCGGGATATAGGGGTCTAGTGATCAGTTTATGTTACTGATTAACACCATCGAAACCTCACTCATTATTAAAAATAACACTTGAGATCAGCCAATCACTCAAGTTAAATATTATTTCATACTCAGACTAGCTCACAAATAGGTTAATTCTTCACTTGGGATCAATTCAAATCACCCAAGACTTTCAAATATAAATGAGTCTACAACTTCGTGCTCAGAGTTATTTCTGAATACAGGAGCTTTACTGCTTCACTCGGGTTCAAACAAAATCACCCTAGACCTAGACTTTGATCGATTAACATGTGCTAGAGATCACTGTAGTAGATAGAGCACGAGCACCCGTGGGTATGGCTCATACACGAGGTTATTCTCGAGGCGTTAGCCGAGAGATTACCGAGTGTATGAGCCATACCCACGGATGTGAGTGGTCTATCTGACTTGTACCACGGTTCACTCAAGCGTGTTCCTATATTCCACGGCAGACCGTGGTGTATGTTGTATAGACCACAGTCTGGCCTATTGTTAAAGGTGTCAATCGTGGTACAAATTACTCTAGTAAAAGATTTGAATGAAAATACATGATAATTCTGGGCTCATGAGCACTTTACGAGGACTTTGCGAGTACTTTACTAGGTCTCCATTGGCAGTCATTTAAGGTGCACTAGAGATCATTATCACTCTAGGAATGAATTCAATAGAATATGTGAGTCTATATGCCCATTACGGCTTTGACCAAAACTCCACAAATTCTTTACGAAGACTTTACGAGCACTTTTCAGTTGAAAGTTTACTATGAGTTTAAGGTCTAAAATTACATTTGTTGATCTCCTGGTGGCGATTGACTAGGAAGTGGCTAGTAGAGCTGGTATGGATAACAATCTGCAGGTTCAGATAGGAGCTGGATATGGTGATCACAATCACACCTAAAGTCCAACTGGTCAAGGTCAAGTTTGAGGCTGCTTAAATAGGCCCCAAGGCTGGACCTAACTCGCGTATATTTTCACCATACAAAATAGTTTCTATTTTGAAATTTTTAAACAGCTAAAAAGCACTTTGTGATTCCTAAATTACATCAAGATCATTCAGAAATACACACAGAAATTGTTTGGTGATACTCTGGTAAAATTACAAAGACAAATAATGATATTTGCCTGAAGCCAATGACTGGACTGCAAAGATTACTACGCAGAGATGAATGTCTGAAATATCCACATTTCAGTCAGTTAAAATAGCAATAATACATCAAAATTGCTATAAATTAATATTTCTGGATACATATGAAGACGATATACAGTATTGATCATAACACGAACGTTGCAAACGTGCCCCAAATCTAAAAAGAATGACATTTCCATGGGTTTGTGAAACAGTCTATCTTCAGGAAGTTGCTTGCATCTGAGCAGCCAAACTGAAAACATGTGGCCTAAAATACGTGAAATCGATCTAATTCTACAAGATGCTGGAGATAAAACTTGAAATAAACAATATCTGTTGTTCATTTATCAAAACAGACCACTGTACAATCAGTGTGTGGTGTTTAAAGGTGCTGACACGTAGTTAAATGCTAAGTAAACCGGGCGACAATAGGGTCATTTGTGGTTCCAATGCTTGGGACATTGGAATACATGAATGACTGTTAGAATACTCGGTCTTGGCCATATGTGCTATTTAGATAAGTTACTTCAAGTTAGTTAAACCCACTAACCAGGCCCTACACATAACAAATACTAATACCCTAACTTTCTAACTCTGAAAATTTGCCGGAGCGTGAATTATGACAATATCGCTGGAGACTTTAGGAAAAATTGTATGTTACACGTCTGGATCTATTCAGTTCTGTCTCAGTATTGTCGCTGACCCAAACCTCGTGCTGTAAAAGGGGATTACCGGTACTTTGGGAGGGCTCAATCTCATGATTTTGGGTGTCCAACAATACCACAGAGTGTTAGTTATGCGAATTCAGTTAGTTATGCGAACTCGTATGAATACTGATAAAATATTTGTAGGGTTTTATTTTCCCACACTGTAGCTGTGTTTATAGTAACTTTACAGAACCTGTTTTGTATCCGATGTATACTTTACCTGTGGCACAATGTAGTAATTAACAGTCATAATATACACTTTTGTCTACACCCGGTTTGGTTTCATTCATTCATTTCATTTTATTTCGAACTCATGATATCAGGTCGGGTTCAATATTCCTTCAAAGTTAGCTTAATGTTACTGACTCACCGATTAACGATCAATGAATGTTGTTGTTTTCACAGAGTCATGCGATCTTCATCCATCTGTTTGTGTTTATCGGTTGTATGATCGGTCTGACTCTGTTTGTCGGTGTAGTTATTGCGAACTACATGGAAAACAAGGTGTGTACATGAAATAGAGATAGTAAATATGTATAAATTAATTTGCTAATGGGATTATGCTAAATCTACTGTATATGCTAATGAGTATAAAATTGCAAGTGTTTGGGTATATATTGAAGGCCAATGGTACTGATTTTCAAATAAACATGAGACCTGTCTACTACACTGATATCGTAACGACATCTGTATTATCATATTTATGCAGGGAACAGCTTTGCTAACAGTCGACCAGAAGAGGTGGCAGGATTTGATGGGACGAATAAAACTAGCTCAGCCGCTACATATCCCACCTCGACCAGGTACAAATCTTGTCATATATACTTGTTATTAAATATTCCATGCAAACACCCCTGTAATTCTGCTACATGTATTGGATTGTGCACAAGTGATGTAAAAATATGGGCAAGTTGTCTGTGCCAATTCCGATAAGAATTGTTAAGTTAGTAATTAACTACAAATACTATATAATTTGATCTTGCTATTCAACTTTTGTCGCTATGTTCTAATACTGACATTATCAATATATCTATTATACACACCTATTGTGTGTATTCCAGATGAGAACGGTTTCCGAGCGTTCATGTACGACATCACCCAGAATATCATCTTCAAGCGGGGGATAGCGTTTCTTGTACTCGCCAACTGCAGTCTGTTGTTTGTTCCAGTAAGTGTTCACACCCAAATAATGTAAAAGTAAAAGTTCTCTGTATGCACCAGTATTTATGTGTGAGTCTAAAAGCAGTTTATCCTGTACATTTGCAATTGAGCGATATCTAATGTCAGTCACGTTCTATCCCCTTCAGTGGCACAGTGACAAACCGTACACATTTGCACTGGCGACAGTGTCTGCGATATTTACGCTTCTTTTTCTCGTGGAGGTAACGATATGCAACATTTCAAACTATATATAACTGTGTGAGATGTACATATATGTGATTAAGATTGAGAGGTTCGCCATTTGCCTTGAGAGGTAGGTTTTAGAGCGAGGATTTCAGAAAGTCTGTCCTGTTGCAGGTGATGATGAAGATGGTCGCGCTGACCCCTGGTGGCTACTGGCAGAGTCGCAGAAACCGTGGCGATATGTTTGTCACAGTTCTCGGCTTTATTTGGATCTTCCTACACTTCTCACTCAAAGCGGTGAGCGTCCGTCATTATTGGTCAATCTCAGCTAGATCTATACTCTGATTTTTCTAACTTGTTTACACCGGTTTTTGACGATATCTTTGCAATGCTAAATGGTATCGTTCTATAACTGGGCACACTTCACCTCGGAGACAAACGGCAGTTTTCTACCAAATTTCAGACTTCTATCGCAATAATTGAAGAAGTTGGCAATCTACCCCAATGTTAAATTTCAGCCAAAAACGGGATCTCGAGAATCTGAGCTTATTTGAGGATTTGATCCTTTTTACATTGTGCGTGGCCCAGAAATTAAATGACAGCGCTAAATTTAACATAGGGGTAGATGGCCAACTTTTTCAATTTTCGTGATAGAAGTCTGAAATTCGGTAAATAATTGCCATTTGACTCCCAGGTGAAGTATGCCAAGCTATAGACCAATAGCATTTAGCATCGCAAAAATATCAGCGAAAAACTGTGTAAAAGAGTTAGAAAAATCAGAGTATAGGAGATAAGTTTCCATACATTTTCATATGAAGAAAAATCAATGTTGAATTTTTTGCACAGAATGACGTTAGCAACCCGCTTGGTTACACAATCATAGTCCTGAGGTTTTTCACAATCACGGGAAAACATGTGAGTATGCTGGAGGGAAAATACATTTTTGAAATATGGTCTGATTTTGCCTGATTTGGTGAGTATGTGTGGGAAAAAGCGACTACCAATATGAAATGGCTGGATGTGTCATTTACCAAAACTGTACAGTCAGTATTATTGATTTTCAAAAAAACATTTCAAACCTACAAATCACAGAACAAAACTAATATAAAGAAAAAGGTCAGGTAACCAACCGTTGTTGTTCTCCAGGCCACGCTGAAGATGCTGATGCTGACTGTTGTGGTTTCCATGGCGAAGAGTTTTTTCATCATCATGGGGATGTTCCTGTTGATTCTGTTCTACGCGTTTGCGGGGGTCATCATGTTTGGCTGTGTCAAGTACGGAGAGGACCTCGGGAGGTAAAGTATAACTGTGGCCTGTATACTCCATTTACATGAATGTCGTGTTGTTGCAAATCAATTTTCAGTGAATTTGTTCACGTCTATCATTGTCCAGAACAGTAAAGTTATAATCAGTAGACATGATTATGTCATATTCGTAAATTGAATTGTTATCTGTTTTTGTGTGTATTTCAGACATGCCAATTTCAAAACTGCTTCCAACGCGATCGTTCTGCTGTTCAGAATCGTCACTGGTGAAGATTGGAACAAAATCATGCATGATTGTATGGTCAGTTGTCTAAAAACAAAATACCGGCACAGTTCATTGAATGAATTGATGTGCTACATAAGTAGCTCTATCTCTGTATATAAACCGATGAGCATAACGTGTGTATGATTGTGAGATGCATTAAAACGGATCAGAATGTTTGTATAAAGGCAGATTACTGCATATGTGATTGGTAAATATCAATAAACAACGGAGTTTCAGTAAGATAACTGGGTGACTTTATTGACAGATCGCGGCCCCGTTCTGTATGCTGGCTGTAAGATAACTTGGTGACTTTATTGACAGATCGCGCTGCCGTCCTGTACACTGGCTGTGAGATAACTTGGTGACTTTATTGACAGATCGCGCCACTGTTCTGTACGCTGGCTGTAAGATAACTTGGTGACTTTATTGACAGATCGCGCCGCCGTTCTGTACACTGGCTGTGAGATAACTTGGTGACTTTATTGACAGATCACGCCGCCGTTCTGTACACTGGCTGTAAGATAACTTGGTGACTTTATTGACAGATCACGCCGCCGTTCTGTACGCTGGCTGTGAGATAACTTGGTGACTTTATTGACAGATCACGCCGCCGTTCTGTACGCTGGCTGTGTGATAACTTGGTGACTTTATTGACAGATCACGCCGCCGTTCTGTACGCTGGCTGTGAGATAACTTGGTGACTTTATTGACAGATCACGCCGCCGTTCTGTACACTGGCTGTGAGATAACTTGGTGACTTTATTGACAGATCACGCCGCCGTTCTGTACGCTGGCTGTGTGATAACTTGGTGACTTTATTGACAGATCACGCCGCCGTTCTGTACGCTGGCTGTGAGATAACTTGGTGACTTTATTGACAGATCACGCCGCCGTTCTGTACACTGGCTGTGAGATAACTTGGTGACTTTATTGACAGATCACGCCGCCGTTCTATACGCTGGCTGTAAGATAACTTGGTGACTTTATTGACAGATCGCGCCGCCGTTCTGTACACTGGCTGTGAGATAACTTGGTGACTTTATTGACAGATCGCGCCGCCGTTCTGTACGCTGGCTGTAAGATAACTTGGTGACTTTATTGACAGATCGCGCCACTGTTCTGTACGCTGGCTGTAAGATAACTTGGTGACTTTATTGACAGATCGCGCCGCCGTTCTGTACACTGGCTGTAAGATAACTTGGTGACTTTATTGACAGATCGCGCCGCCGTTCTGTACGCTGGCTGTGAGATAACTTGGTGAATTTTTATTGACAGATCGCGCCGCCGTTCTGTACGCTGGCTGTAAGATAACTTGGTGACTTTATTGACAGATCGTGCTGCCGTTCTGTACGCTGGCTGTAAGATAACTTGGTGATTTATTGACAGATCGCGCCGCCGTTCTGTACACTGGCTGTAAGATAACTTGGTGACTTTATTGACAGATCACGCCGCCGTTCTGTACACTGGCTGTGAGATAACTTGGCGACTTTATTGACAGATCGCGCCGCCGTTCTGTACACTGGCTGTAATATAACTTGGTGACTTTATTGACAGATCACGCCGCCGTTCTGTACACTGGCTGTGAGATAACTTGGCGACTTTATTGACAGATCGCGCCGCCGTTCTGTACACTGGCTGTGAGATAACTTGGCGACTTTATTGACAGATCGCGCCGCCGTTCTGTACACTGGCTGTGAGATAACTTGGCGACTTTATTGACAGATCGCGCCGCCGTTCTGTACACTGGCTGTAATATAACTTGGTGACTTTATTGACAGATCGCGCCGCCGTTCTGTACACTGGCTGTAAGATAACTTGATGACTTTATTGACAGATCGCGCCGCCGTTCTGTACACTGGCTGTGAGATAACTTGGTGACTTTATTGACAGATCGCGCCGCCGTTCTGTACACTGGCTGTGAGATAACTTGGCGACTTTATTGACAGATCGCGCCGCCGTTCTGTACACTGGCTGTAAGATAACTTGGTGTTTTTATTGACAGATCGCGCCGCCGTTCTGTACACTGGCTGTGAGATAACTTGGCGACTTTATTGACAGATCGCGCCGCCGTTCTGTACACTGGCTGTGAGATAACTCGGTGAATTTATTGACAGATCGCGCCGCCGTTCTGTACTTTGGCGGACCACCGCGGGGGTAACTTCTGGCAGACGGACTGTGGAAACTCCTCAGCTGCTCTCATGTATTTCTGTTCCTTCTACGTTATCATCACGTACATTGTACTCAACATGTTAGTGGGTGAGTCTTTGAGTCGTTCCCTGCCTTGAAAATAGTCATCAAACTCTTCCAAAGAGATGTGATGTAAATAGTGTGTTGTTTTGTGAGGGTCTCCGTGATGAAAACCTTTATCCTACTGATTATACCGAATTTGTAACTAGATACAAAACGTAGAACAGTTTTAACACCTGGGAACTAGGAGAAGGGGAGCAAGAGCCACTTCAAGAGTATTCTCTGTAATTGCAGCTATCATCATGGAAAACTTCTCGCTGTTCTACTCCAATGAGGAGGACGCGCTGCTGAGTTACAACGACATCCGACAGTTCCAAAATACCTGGAACATGGTCGATGTCAACAGGAAGGTGTGGTATCCATGGCAACATGCCAGACAGACACTGAAAACTACTCTTCTTAATCAGAATTGATGTCGCTCTAAAATAATACTCTCATATATATGTTTATTCCAAAGTTTATTTAAATTTGTTCCATTAATGTTTTGTTCTCAAAAATTCTAATTTTATCACTTTGACTCATCTTCTATGCTGATAGCCATGAGTAATGTGTACAAACTTGGGGTGTCTAGGGCATGATACCAGTACGTAGAGTCAAGTTTGTGCTGCGGCTGCTGACTGGCCGGTTAGAGGTAGACCTGGGCAAGGACAGACTTCTCTTCAAACACATGTGCTACGAGATTGAAAAGCTGAGGAATGGCGAGGATGTCACTTTCCATGATGTTCTCAGGTATTGTACACATGAAGTCTTGTTTTCTTCCTTTACCTCCAAGATAGACGCCATTCACTGTGTCACACCTAAAAAACATGATTTATTATCACCCTTTTGGGTGTACAATTTGACATACTCCGGAGTGATGTAAAGCTGACATGTTGGGACACTACAGGGATTCTATATAATCACACTGTCGAGTATGAAATAATGAAGGAATTTAATGAAATATGTTTACCTATAACATGGAAACTACTTATGCCGTCAACTTCTTTTATATTGACACTTGTTTACTCATACATGTGCATTGGCATTTAAATAAAGAATGAGATTTTCTGTGATATCTCTTGTAGCCTGTTGATGAAAACATTTCTATGTGAACATCACCACTGATATAACTTTCTGATATTTTCTGTGAATAAGAATGGAATAAAACGTACCCTTACTGAACCTGACTTGTCATAATGCAGCATGCTTGCGTTCCGGTCGGTGGACATAAGGAAATCATTACAGCTTGAGGAGCTGTTGGTTCGGGAGGAGCTGGAGTACACGATCGAAGAAGAGGTCGCCAAGCAGACGATCCGTAACTGGCTAGACAAATGTCTAAAGAGGATCCGGGCTGTAAGTATTGGGCTGAATGCATTCTCATGAATATTCATTAGTTGATCAAGCTGAATATACAGAATATTCATTAGTTGATGCTGGAGTGGGGTGATGAATTCTGTGGATGTTTATTGTAATCAGGGAAACCATGTTACTGTGGTGTCTGCAGAGTCGGTCTCATCATCTCTCTGCATTTCACAATTTCAGAAAAATTTAAATTTGTAAGAATATTTTATAGTGTCTGTCTTTGTGGGCGAAGCTGTGATGAGGGTTGATACAACCTCAATATTTTGGGAGTTTTTCTTGTAGATACTTACATGTTTTATATGTTTACATGTTTAGTATTGATTATCTTGTACTGTGTCATGTTCTTTCTTTGATTGGAATGAGTGTATAGAAACATGTTTTGAATTAACAGTAACATTTGAATCGCAGAGCATTATATATGCATTTATTTTCTGTCATGATTTATAATGTTTTATAAATTGCATTAGCAAGTAATTAACAAATGAATTTTGTTGCATGTGTATCATAGAATAATAACACGGTAGGAACTAAATAAGCTCTGGTGTGCGATGTAGATGTTGCCTTTATCATTTGTGGTAGCATCATTGATAAACATTTGCTGTATTTTGTTTCCTTATTTTATCTGTATAATCTTATGGAAGTTTGAACTTGGCTGCAAACCGGATAACTCAAAACAAACATTTGCTTTGTAAATAGCTTCTGTAGAGTTATTGACAACTATGTGATATTTTTGGTTACTAGAAGTTGTACATTTGCAGCCAAGTTATTTCTGATTCTCTTGATGTCGGCTTCTTTATTAAATCTTTGGTGTAATCGGACTCGGTACATCTGATTAACTGCTCAACAGGGCCGTAGAAAAAGTCGGTTTTGGGAAGATTTCTGGTCTGAGCACTGGGTAAGGTTCATGAATGAATTATGCTAAGGTGTTGGTCAAATCTTTGAACCGTTCCCGCTGCCTTCAATTGTATCTTTAAATTGTATCTTACCCAACGCCTTCAATGCTATCTTTGAACTATTCCCACTGCCTTTAATGGTAATCATTCCCAATGGAGTGCATGATCAACTTATATCCTCAAAGAGAAAAACAAAAATGAACCCTGAAAAAGGTGTTACCCAAAACCATCAAATATTTGTGCATGTATAACATTGCATTGGAAAGATCCGTCTTGCTTTTCTTAGCCTTTGAGAGCGTATTTGGATGACCCTATAGTGTATCAGTGTCTGACCTTCCAATTTCCCATAATGTGTGTAATTGCAGTCAAAAGTCAGATTTTTTTTCAAAATAGGACTTCAGAATGAAATGAAAACTGTATAAATAAGGAATTTGACTTTGAATTGCACAGATACCCCCCCCCCCCCCCTCCTCCAACCCCTTCAATATGAACATCTGTACAACGTGATTTCGTGGTATCAGAAAGTGCATGTATTTCTTGTTTTCTACTTTTGTTCATATGTATATTGAAAGTAGATGGCTTGACTTTTGTGTGAATTGTATTCAGTATTTCTCGTTTAGAATGACATTGTCCATGAAGTTCTGTCTTAATTTGTCTGTCCTGCATCCGTACGAATTAGTACATTCTTGAAAAAATGGTATCCCGCAAATGATCGATTTACAAATGTTCTTTCGTTGCCCCCTTCAACCGCAGAAAGAGCATTCTAACATCATCACCAACTTGCGGGCCACCAACGAGCCGTTGCTCACGGTTACCGAGCATGTAACGACAATTGTCGAGCAACAGGAGGACACCAACGACAACGGCGTCGGCAACCGACAGCAGCGTAAACTGGAGCGGAACCCGAGTGCTCCTCTCCCCGGGATGTTACAGGTTAGAGGCTCTGCTCACACCACAAGACCTGTGTTCCAAGGCCAGTCCTAGAGCTAAGTCAGGGCTGGTCTTTAACGACAGGTTTGATTATTTTTTTAACTGACCTTTTGGGACTGTACCACTGTTCAAGTGGTCTTGAACTTCAAGGTGGTTTTTGACACAGGTTTTATTTGATATACATGTACAGTGGATCCTGTGTTAAGACCACCTGTCAAGAGAGACCGCCCTGGTTTGAGAGACCACTCTTCTTGGTCCCAAATGGCCTCTTACTACAGTCACCTCCAAAAGTATTGAGTTCTGGCCACGATATTCATAAACAAAACCTAATATATAACTGGCATTTATAAACATGATGAAGAAGCATACTTTCAGTTCCCATAGAACTGGAAAGAATAAAATGCCCCATCTGTGACCTTCAATGTAAGAATGTTGGAAGTACAGAAAATCACAGTATTCAAGACACAACCACAAGATTATGAACACAAATCAATGGACACAAATCAATCATTTCAGAAGCTTGTTATTCATATCTCTTTACTGACACAACATATGTTGATCGCCAATGGGGTTATAAATCGGGTTCTGAAGAATAATATCAGTGCAACGTGTTCCTGACCATGGCTGAGCTTCCCGGATTCGAGCGATCCAGATGTGCGGACTTCAACAGCACGGGAAGAGCCGGAGGGCTATTGCAGCTGAAGATGGACACTCCTGCAAGGCAGTGAGGCTTGCTATAGCCTGGTACGCAGGAACGGGAGATGTTGGAGACCGCCCAGGATTGGGAAGACCTGCTGTACCAACTGCCAGGGATGACCAAGTCCTGGTACGTCACTGCAAGCAGAGCGGACGGGCCACTGGTCTTGAGTTATGGGCCCTTTGGAGCGACCATGGTGTCCATGCTTTTCGAACAAGAGTGCACCAACCTCTGCAAACAGCCGGTTTGAATAGCAGAGTGGCCAGAAAGAAGCCTAACCTCACTCCAAAGCCAAGCAACTGAGGCTCGACTTCTGTCGTCATTACGAGGTCTGGACGAGAGTGGTTTTATTCACCGGCGATTCCAAATTCAACCTCTACTCCATCAATAGGGGTCCACATCCACCACAGAGCTGGGAAAGAGTACCTTCCACAGGGCAACGTCGCCAAACCAGTAAAGTTTATTACTGCTTGTGTCATGGTGTGGGGTCATGGAATGCATGTCATGCAGAGGGGTCAGTCTGCTCCACACAATCAAAGGGACACGGAACATTCAGGGGCATCCTGGGTGACAGCCTGGTGTCATCAGCACACGTGCTCGGATTCAGGGACCAAAACGCTCTGCAAGATGATGGCACACCCTGCCATCGCTTTTGCCTCGTCGCTGAGAAGGAAGAGTCCAACGGCATCAGTGCTACAATGGCCACCACAAAGTTCGGATCTGAGCGCCATCCAGAACTTGTGGGCAGATATTACGCAAATCTCCCAAAGGTCAAGGTCAAAGGTCCAACTTAGCAGAACTGGGAAGCCACAACCATGACTTTGGGAATGGAGTTTCCAGGGAGCGGTGTGAGTTCATGCCAGCCCGGATCGGGCTTGTATCCAGACTTGAGGCAGTCATACCATGTATCGAAAATAACCAATGTTTGTGTGAGCTGCGTCATATTGATGTCAGTTTATTATTTCCAGCGTTTTTGTTGATTTGATTTGCCCTTTATATTGTTATGAACATGGTTACCATATTCATGAAAAGATGAAAATCTGTTGAAAATTTGTGCAAAATGGATTCAACCTTCCACAAATGTTGAATTATACATTTTAAATTCTTAGAAAGACTTCTAAAATACTTTGTGTCACATTGACACATATATAAATTACTCTCATGACTGTATTCAACTGTGAACACATTCAAAAGTGGCATACAATAGGAAAAAACTCAAAATTTTGAAGTAGGCCCAAACTTTTGGAGGTGACTGTATCTAAATAAACCTGCCATGAGAGACCACGTGTCTTTTAAGACCACCTTTTCCAGGGTCCTTTGGGTGGTCCTAAAACACAGGATCCACTGTAACTGTCCTATCAAGTACTGTTGACTCTGGAATCCAGGGGAAATACTGAGAATGGTCTATAAATGATGTTATTATGTAGCTACGAGTTGTAACATCCCTAGTCATAGCAAGCGAATAGATTGTAATCGTTTGTTCGTATTCCACCCTCAATCATCAACATTACATCCTGCTCTGATTCGTCAAAGGTAGTTCTTGTGCACGAATTTTGCAAACTAAGATAATGTAACCATGTATAAGATTACATAAGGTGTAACGTAGAGTTGCCGGTCCATTTCTTAAAGCAGATATTTAAGGGATAAAAACTGGTTTGCCATGACGTTTGTGACGATTAGAAACGCCCAAGGGACTGTGTCGCAGATTTGAGACCGACCCGAAGGGGAAAATGTGGCGGCACAGTCCCGATTATAACATGGCATTAAATTCTAATTGTGTCTTACTTGATTTCTATTCCATATGTATTGAAGCTGGAATAACGCTTATTTTGCCTTCGAAGTGAATGAAGCTGCAAAATTTTCAACCTGGGAAAGGCCCAAAGTTTCGGTCCGGAAAGAAAAAGATCCATGAAATAGCCATGACAACGCACGCGTATAAGTGCATATTTTGTAAACAAAACAACGACGTCATGGCAACCTGCAGCCGGTCTCAAATGCCGGTCTCTAACACTTATTTGAGACCGGCTTTGGCTGCTCAAACATTGCCGCATCGTGTGTCTGGATGCTGATGCCATGTTATAATCACATTTTGAGAAGTATCTCTTGCATTTTCAATGAACAAAGTCTAATAGAATCATTTATTGGCAAGCAGGAGAGGTGAATGTAATCAGATATTAGCTACTCGTATGTTATAATAAATCAAATGCTGCCCAGAAATAGTTTATACTGCCCTCTGTCATTCCTCGCAAGCTCGGACTCCATGAAATAAGCTTGGGCAGCATCTTACCATGTATTGGCTAGTGCTTGGGTTATCATACGAGCCTTGTGCTCAAATATATTTTAAAACTCAGCATGGCTAAAGTCCACTCTCATCTGTTCACAGCTTTGCTTTTTGGCAAGTCAGGGACAGTTAATGAACAGTACAGTCAGAAGCGCCCAAAATATAACCATGATTTATAACCACCGTCTTTCTACTCCCCCCGCCCCTGACATCCCTCCACTCCCTCCCCCAGGCCCCATCTCGTCGGTATCTGGCACCCTCACTAAGTGACGGAGCGTCAAGACAAGATGGCAGCCGACAGCCGAACGCTGCAATGGGACTCAAGAAACGCAAACCTTGCCTCCACACCAGTAAGCTATACCTGTACACGTGTCCTGTTGTCCTGATTGGAGATTTTAAAATCAAAATTATATTAGAGAGCAGCTTGAATCATACATGTCAGGGAGCATTCAGCATTTGTTTTCTGAATGCTCCCTGTGTCCGGGGCACATGTACCGTTGGAATAAAATATTGAATGTTGCTGTTCTATAATAATTCAGTAATACATGAAAGCAAGGATGATTCTATGTTACCGGACCTATGGTCCGATAACCTATTAGCATGGCATTGTGTCCGTCGTCCGTAGTCTGCGTCTGCGTCGGCGTCGTCTGTCCACATATTTAGCTTACCGGCCTTTTCGGTCTTTAAGCTATGATCGTGGTTCTTCGTCCGTCATCTGTTGTCCGTCATCCGTCCGTTGTCCGTCGTCCGTCCGGGTCTGTAGCTTTTGGCATGATGGATTTCCCGATAAATTTGTCAGAACATACCTTAGGCCAATATCTAAAGACTTTTTTAAATTTTTTTTAATGAATCGTTTTTGCCAATTTAGTGGCCTTTTTTGACGAAAAATTGTCGATTTTGGATTTGGTGGCCATTTTCTCGAAAACTCTCCGATCAGTTTTGAGATTTTAGGTTCAAAACATTCCTCTTATGTACCTCTATGACGTGTATAAGTTTCGTTGCCCTTGAATCGCCGGTCCGCATGTGGCAGCCATTTCGTTTTGAGCCATTTCCATCAGAAAAAAAAAATTTTTTTGGCCATTGAAATTTTTTTATATAATTTGAGCTGTGCAGAGTAATCTCATAGAACATTTCAAGATAGAGCCTGAGTATTGGCACATTCAAATGTGAAATCATATATTGCGGTTTGAATGGTGACCTTGGATATGACCTTGAATGACCTTGGATTGTCAAAATGACATTTTTTTTTCGAAGGAAACAATTATTTTTGTTTTTGGCGACCATTTTCTCAAAATCTATTCAGACAATTTTCCTAGAAATACATCAGATTCTCCCTATGTACCTTTGTGATGTGTATAAGTTTTGTTGCCTTTGAATCGACGGTCTGTGAAAATATATCATTAACAAAAATAAATCTTTCAAGATGTAATTGATTTCGTATTATAGTCCATACAGAAAATGTGTTTCTAGTAACATTTACGAACATGTTTTAACAATAGATTTTAACATCAGTGTAACAATTTATATGTTGGAAAATCAGTATTCTATGCAATTATCATGATTGCCGGTAAGCTACAGCAGTAAGTTTACTGCCGGTAAGTTTACTGGTGAATCTTACGGAAATTTTGCACAAAAATGCCTGAAAAATATTTTGAAGAAAAGGGATATTTTTGGGGGTTTTTTTTATTTTCGCATTTTTTTCAAAATGGCGGCCATTTTCGTCGGAAAACGGCTGATTTTTTACTTTGGCGGCCATTTTCTCAAAAACTGTTCAGACAGTTTTGAGATTTTTGTTTCAAAAGACTGCCCTCATATACCTCTGTGAGATGTATAAGTTTCATTCCCCCTGAATCGCTGGTCTGCGTGTGGCAGCCATTTTCATTTTCTCGAATGGTCCCAAATGGGACTTTCCCATGTTAAATTCTCCTATGTTTTATAATGGGGCATATTTTTCCAAATATCTCACCTAATATTGAGATAAGAGATTATGAATCAATTATGGACATATAGGAAATTATATACTGAATATTTCCATGACCTTGATTTGACCTTTGACCTCATCTTTTAGGTCACAGGACAAAATGGCTAACATCTCGTTTATTATCGACTTTACAGAATCAATTGTGAACATATAGGAAATGATATATTCAGAATATTGTCGTGATCTTGAATTTGACCTTTGAACTAATTTTCAAGGTCACAGGACAAAATAGCTAATATATCGCTTATTATCGATTTTACAGCTCAGGAATCAATTATGAACATATAGGATATCGAATATACAGATTATTCTTCACAGCTTAGGAATCAATTGTGAACATATAGAAAATGATATATGCTGAATATTTTGGTGACCTTGAATTTGAACTTTGACCTCATTTTCAAGGTCAGAGAACAAAATGGCTAATATCTCGTGTATTATCGACTAAACAGCATAGGAAGCAATTGCGAACATAGAGGAAATGATATATGCTGAATATTTTCATGGCATTGAACTTGACCTTTGATCTCATTTTCAAGGTCAGATCACAAAATGGCTGATACTAGTATCTCACTTATTATCGACTTACAGTTTAGGAATCAATTGTGGACATACTAGAAATGATAATGATATATGCTGAATATTCTCGTGTCCTTGAATTGACCAATGACTTTATTTTATTCACGGGACAAAAGGCTAATATCCAAAATATATATTGTCCGGTAACCTTTCTTAGCCCTTGGGCTAATTTTGACTTATGCATTAACAAATTACTTTTATCCCGCAGGCACTAAAAACTTGTTGAATGTCTCCGAGAAAGACGACCCATACAGCGCCAGCTACGATCGTAATAAACCCACCAATTCAAACTTTGGCAACCGTCCATTCAGTGGAGAGGTCAGGGGCTGGTGGACAGATCTCCATGGCAACAACAGCTCATCTGACCACGAGGACTAGTTACCTTGGCAACCGTCCATTCAGTGGAGAGGTCAGGGGCTGGTGGACAGATCTCCATGGCAACAACAGCTCATCTGACCACGAGGACTAGTTACCTTGGCAACCGTCCATTCAGTAGAGAGGTCAGGGGCTGGTGGACAGATCTCCATGGCAAAAATAGCTCATCTGACCTTGAGGACTAGTTACCATGGCAACCATCCATTCAGTCGAGAGGACAGGGGCTGGTTGACAGATCTCCATGGCGACAACAGCTTGTCTGACTGCAAGGAATAGTTACCATGGCAACCGTCCATTCAAAGGAGAGATCAGGGGATGGTGGACAGATCTTCATGGCAACAACAGCTCGTCTGACCATGAGGACTAGTGACTATGGCAACCGTCCATTCAATGGAGAGGTAAGGGGCTGGTGGACAGATCTCCATGGCAACAACAGCTTGTCTGACTGCAAGGAATAGTTACCATGGCAACCGTCCATTCAAAGGAGAGGTCAGGGGCTGGTGGACAGATCTCCATGGCAACAACAGCTGGTCTGACTGCAAGGAATAGTTACCATGGCAACCGTCCATTCAAAGGAGAGATCAGGGGCTGGTGGACAGATCTCCATGGCAACAACAGCTTGTCTGACTGCAAGGAATAGTTACCATGGCAACCGTCCATTCAAAGGAGAGATCAGGGGATGGTGGACAGATCTCCATGGCAACAACAGCTCGTCTGACCATGAGGACTAGTGACTATGGCAACCGTCCATTCAATGGAGAGGTCAGGGGCTGGTGGACAGATCTCCATGGCAACAACAGCTCGTCTGACCATGAGGACTAGTGACTATGGCAACCGTCCATTCAATGGAGAGGTCAGGGGCTGGTGGACAGATCTCCATGGCAACTACAGCTTGTCTGACTGCAAGGAATAGTTACCATGGCAACCGTCCATTCAGTCGAGAGGACAGGGGCTGGTTGACAGATCTCCATGGCAACAACAGCTCGTCTGACCATGAGGACTAGTGACTATGGCAACCGTCCATTCAATGGAGAGGTCAGAGGCTGGTGGACAGATCTCCATGGCAACAACAGCTTGTCTGACTGCAAGGAATAGTTACCATGGCAACCGTCCATTCAAAGGAGAGATCAGGGGATGGTGGACAGATCTCCATGGTAACAACAGCTCGTCTGACCATGAGGACTAGTTACCATGGCAACCATCCATTCAGTGGAATGGTCAGGGGCTGGTGGATAGATCTCCATGGCAGCAACAGCTTGTCTGACTGCAAGGACTAGTTACTATGGCAACCGTCCATTCAGTGGAGAGGTCAGGGGCTAGTGGACAGATCTCTATGGCAGCAACAGCTTGTCTGACTGCAAGGACTAGTTACTATGGCAACCGTCCATTCAGTGGAGAGGTCAGGGGCTGGTGGACAGATCTCCATGGCAACAACAGCTCGTCTGACCATGAGGACTAGTTACCATGGCAACCATCCATTCAGTGGAGAGGTCAGGGGTGGTGGATAGATTTTTCATGGCAACAACAGCTCATCTAACCATGAGGACTAGTTACTGTGGCAACCGTCCATTCAGTGGAGAGGTCAGGGGCTGGTGGACAGATCTCCATGGCAACAACAGCTCGTCTGACCATGAGGACTAGTTACCATGGCAACCGTCCATTCAGTAGAGAGGTGAGAGGCTGATGGACAGATCCGCTTCGAATGTTCGTATTTTTCTTAACAATTCCAAAAATTTCCTACCTTGTGCTCCGCTATGTATATAACATCTTGTTAATTTACAAACAGATAGGTGGCCAAAACCGGGTACATTTATATCTTTGAATCCGACCGTATATTCTATGTGCATGAAGCAAGGAGTGTTTGATTGATCGCTTGTGATTATTGATAATGTTTTGTGAAATATATCGAGAAGACAGTGGACAATTTCCTTGTCGTTCTCCAGCTTGACCAGTCTTTACGTGTATTCAGGTTGTGAGGTCAATATTTCATACATGATAGAAGTATTCAAAGCGTATTTGCCCATTGTTATATATACTGAAACACCGCAGTGTTCCGTGAGGGCGTGTTGTATAGGACGATAAAAAAAACAGTTTGTATAATTGTTTTACTTACTTGTACATTGTACAAACCAAATTTGTCACAAATACAGTGTATATTATAATATAGACTTCAGTTGAATGCTAGTCATTTCAATTGTGTGTGGAAATTGTTATTATTGTATGATTGAAGTATGACTGTATGATTCCTTCCAGCCAAATTTTGTTTGTTTATAACAGAGGATTTGAAGACTAAACCAAGTGAAATTATTAAATCACTATTTTCAATAGTGTATGGGAGGTATACAGGTTTATACGACCGTGATGTCGATTATTCCTAGAATTTGAATCTCATTATGATTTGTGCCAAACAGATGTTTTTATTTCCAATCCTCTGTCTGATGATTTCACTTCCATGGATTTCTAGTCATAGGTTTTATAATGCATTTTTGCAGTTACTGTATCCCCCGAACAAAGTTCGGCGGATACTATGGATTTGGCTTTGTCGTCCGCGCCCGCGTCCGCGTCCGCAGAGATTTTCTTGTGAACGCGCTACAGGCCGCAATTCTCACCCGATCACCATTATTTTTTGCAGGCACATATATAATGGTAAGATCCCGACACCAATCGATTTTGGTTGCCGTGGCAACTGAATTGGTCGTTTGGGGACACATTTTGCATTGAAAACAGCCTGTTTGAGACACATGGCTTGTGAACGCGCTACAGGCCGCAATTCTCACCCGATAACCATTATTTTTTGCAGGCACATATATTATGGTAAGATCCCGACACCAATCGATTTTGGTTGCCGTGGCAACTGAATTGGTCGTTTGGGGACACATTTTGCATTGAAAACAGCCTGTTTGAGACACATGGCTTGTGAACGCTCTACAGATGGCAATTTTTGACGAATCTCGATAATATTTGGAAGTGTTGTTGGGAAGGGCTGTCACACGAAACCAATCGTTTTTTAGAATGATCATATAAATATTAATATGTTAACAGCCTAACTTATTACAGAATTTTGAAATATCCATTTTGACATGTACGATCATTCCAATAGCCTGTACAATGGAAGGTAATGACACTGGTTTCTTGTTCAGAATGGAGAACTGATGTTTTCAGTGAAAACAGGACAATATTACTGAATAAGTTAACATTAGTTTTACTAGTTAAGTCTATTATTGTCCACAATAAAAATAGTTAAGACGAGAAATGTTTATTATTAAGCTCAACAAGGTGAAGGTTTTGTCCAGTACAGATTTCATGGGTGTAACTGAATAAGTTAACATTATTTTTAATAGTTGAGTCTATTATTGACCACAATAAAAATAGTTAAGACAAGAAATATTTATTATTAACCTCAACAAGGTAAATGTTTTGTCCAGTACAAATTTCATTGGTGTAACCGAATAAGTTAACATTATTTTCACTAGTTAAGGCTATTATTGACCACAATAAAAATAGTTAAGTCTATTATTGACCACAATAAAAATAGTTAAGATGAGAAATATTTATTATTAAGCTCAACAAGGTGAAAGTATGTCCAGTACAGATTTCATGGGTGTACTGAATAAGTTGACATTATTTTTACTAGTTTAGTCTATTATTGACCACAATAAAAATAGTTAAGACAAGAAATATTTATTATTGGGCTCAACAAGGTGAAGATTCTGTCCAGTAGACATTTTATGTCTGTAACCAAATAAGTTAACTTTTTGTTTTGTTAGTTAAGTCCATTATTGACCTCAATAAAAATAGTTAAGATGAGAAACAATTATTATTGAGCTTAACAAGGTTAAGGTTTTGTCCGGTAGAAATTTCTGGGTGTAACCGAATAAGTTAACATTATTTTTACATGTTAAATCTATTATTGACCACAATGAAAATAGTTAAGACAAGAAATATTCATTATTGGGCTCACCAAGGTAAGCTCAACAAGGTTAAGGTTTTCTCCGGTAGAAATTTCTGGGTGTAACCAAATAAGTTAACATTATTTTTACATGTTAAGTCTATTATTGACCATAATGAAAATAGTTAAGACAAGAAATATTTATTATTGGGCTCAACAAGGTGAAGGCTTTGTCCAGCAGAGATTTTATGGCTGTGACCAAATAAGTTAACATTATTTCTTGCTAGTTAAGTCTATTATTGATCACAATAGCTTTTTATGAAAACATTGATCAACTTTTACTTTGAATTTCAACTTGAGACTATGTTTGGCACAAAGTATGAGTTAAAATATAACTTATGGTGAAAAATTCGATCTGGCTCCAATTTCTTCATCTTGAAATGCAGTTTTGGTCAACTTTTACATTGAATTTCAACTTGAAAGCATGTTTGGCACATATTAAAGGTCGAAATATAACTTATGGTGAAAAGTTCGATCTGGCTCCATTTTCGTCATCTTGAAATGCAGTTTTGATCAATTTTTAGTTTGAATTTCAACTTGAAACCAAGTTTGGCACATGTTATGAGTTAAAATATAACTTTTGATGGAAAGTTCGATCTGGCTCCAATTTCGTCATCTTGAAATGCAGTTTTGGTCAACTTTGACATTGAATTTCAACTTAATACCAAGTTTGCCACATATTATGAGTTGAAATATAACTCATGGCGAAAAGTTTGATCTGGCTCCAATTTCGTCATCTTGAAATGCAGTTTTGGTCAACTTTTAGTTTGAATTTCAACTTGAAACCAAGTTGGGCAGGTATTATGAGTTAAAATATAACTTATGACGAAAAGTTTGATCTGGCTCCAATTTTGTCATCTTGAAATGCAGTTTTGATTAACTTTTACTTTGAATTTCAACTTGAAACCATGTTTGTAAAATACATGTATTATGAGTCGAAATATAACTTATGGTGAGAAGTTCGATCTGGCTCCAATTTCGTCATCTTGAAATGCATTTTTGGTCAAATTTTACTTTGAATTTCAACTTGGAACCAAGTTTGTAAAATACTCTGAGTTGAAATATAAATAGACGAAAAGATTGATCTATCTGTATTTTCGTTTTTTTATCAAACATGTCGAAATGGAAATTCATATAAAGAGATTTCAGTGGTGATTTTGAATTCGACCTTCAATAACCTCGGAAAATCAGTGCAGCAATTTTGGTGGGGAAAAGAAAACAGTTGTGACTTGAGATTTAACATTTCTCTGGTAATCTTTTTTAGCCCTGGCTCTAGTTTTTCACACTTGACAGTGATATATTTGGGGCAACAGAGATGATAGGGCTACGGGGGATACACCCAAGCGGTCGTAGGCGACCGGAAGCGTCTAGTTTTTGTTGAATGCATACCATTAACAATATCTTGTAGTGAAAATTTGACATCAACTGGACACTGCTACAAAGTCTGGTGAGCATGGTGAGGGTTTACTCTCAACACAGACCTGCCATATACCAAGTACAGATGTGAATGACTGGGTTCAATATTCAGTACCTAGAACTTGGTATTACTTAATTCTTTGTTCAAATGAAATGTGACATGGACAATTTGTTGTGATAAAAAATCAAGTTAATAAACACGGGCCAAAATGTCTGTTACATTTTTTTTGGTTTTTTTACAGGTATTAACACAAAGTTTCTGTAACAGAAATCCTCTGTTTTTCTGCCAGTATTCACACTGCAGTTATATTCAAGGTCATCTCATGTCCAATGTCACCAAACGGTCAGCAGGCAAGTTGTGGAGGTTCATCAATCAAGAGAAAACTAGCCAAAGACAAGTTGTGGACGTTCATCAATCAAGAGAAAACTAGCCAAAGACAAGTTGTTCCAAACAATATTTTATTATTTATTTTCCAAGTGACTCATCTCTGTTGAGATGACCCCTCAATGGGCCCTACCTACTTTTGATACGACCCCCGACTAACATACAGATAACATACATATTTGACGGCAGATGAACGTATTCCAAGAAATAAACAGTCACCCACATACACACACAATATGATGACAACATGATGAATAATTCTCCCATCTGCATGATCTGAAAGACTGAATTTAATATTATACAACTCACTTTTTAGCGCTTCAGTTCTCCTCAGGAATTAGTCAATATGATGTATTCTACAACAGGTAGACAATTTTTTAAAAAACTTATTTGTACCAATTTTGCCAGTCAATTCGACATATGGAATTGGGCCGTGTTTTGCTGCCTTTGATGAATCTTTACCTGACTCGATACATCACCAATGATGTCAAATTGATCTTGTCAATTGTGTACTGATCAAGTAAAATACCGACTGTACATATCACGATACTTTGATGGAATTCGTGGCAAGAGGTCTTTGATGATCTTGCTTCAAATACGTACATGACCTAATGGTTCACATGGCACTCCATACATAAACAGTACTGCCATTCTAATGTCACCTATGGATCTTCATACAAAAATAGATGTGATATATCTCGGGGGGCGGGATATGTTCAGCTATGACTGCTGAATTTTATCCCCAAGCATGAAGACTTATCTACATTGATGGCAAAGGTTGTGTCTTTGAAATATTTACATGCAGGTAACGATGAACAAAGCACTGAGCTGAACTCACATTACAAGCCGTCTAAAGTCTTTTATCACATCAATGGACAGTGACTCGAAACGATGAGACTATGGATGTATAGCTACAATACTTTCCCACAAATGCTTTCTTGCACACAATATTATAAAGCAAATTTACAATATTCCGGACCACAAAAGGATGACAGTGTACTACACAGAATCTAGGATATTCAAGTGTAGAGAAACTGTCGTGGGTGCATGCTAAATATTCCCATGTAGAAGCACTGGACAACCTAATTCATCAAACTCAGCAGTATTTAACCAATTGAAATATTTACATGTGATTCATGCATATTCAGTGCTGAATTTGAATATTCATGGTTCAGTTTTGCATGCGATTGGCAGTGATTGGGCTGGAGATACTACACAGCTATGATCCTTATTTGCATAATTACTATAATTCCATGCATATTCATGCGACAAACAAACTACTACAAGGTCCTTTGATGAGGAGATTAGTGATTTCTGTTAACCCCCTGATTTCATACACAACAAATATCAAGTTCTTAATATTCACTTGTGTATTTGATCCTGAAACTAAGGGGTTAACATGTTTGATCTCACAATGTTGATACATACATTTATTTACTCTATTGACACAAACAACTCGTAACATGCCATGCAGGTGAACACTATTTATAAAATATATATCGTTGTATAGCACCAACATATCAGGCTCCATCCATCCCGGTACATAAACACCTGAAGGACTGCTTCATTCTATTGCAATTATACATATTTCACATTAGGCCTGGAATCTACTATACAAAACCAAACACCTATCACATCTGTACATTTCAGCATTCAACAAAATACATTGAGTATTCAAGACAGAAATAGGAGACAAAAAACAGTAAAAGAAATATCACCAAGTCATCTATCAAGTGATCGGCATTATTTATTCTGATTGGTCGTTTTTTGGCAAAGGGCAAAATGAGTTGTGCTCCAAAATCATTTCTGAACCAGTAGTCCCAGTGAATGCTGGGAGTTCTTCAGTCTTAGGCTCTAGCAGGATTAACTTTTGCTCTTGTTCTTCATTTATTTATTCTTTATTAATTTTTGAAGGGAGGATAGATATAACACCTGCTTTTGATGACGGTATTATTGCCAAAACCCCAAAAGAAACCTCAACACCTCTGGGACATGCCATGTTCAAAAACCCGGATCACAACTTCCCTTTGCCCTTTACCAATAACTGGCTGACATGTTCCTGCCCCACATTTGGCACACAATAGACACTAGAATTGCAGCCCGAGAGAGAGGGAGAGAATTCTGAGTCCTAACTGCCACGAGTGTTGACATCTTTGATGCACACTTGGCAGCGACTGACTCGCGACCGCAGATTTCCTGCCTTCAGCGTCTGCGACTGTGGCAGGCGGAACTGGTCGCCGGCCTCGATTGTTGTAAGCCAGAAGCTGAGCTTGTTTGCGAAGTAGTGGCAGGATCCTCGCGCTCCGTTACACTCGATGAACGGAGTGGATCGGAAGTCTGCGAGACAGGATCCCGGACTAGAGAGCGACTGACCACCACCCTCCGCACCTGCGGCTGTATGCTGTGTACGAAACCATTTTTGGACGTGATAACATGCACAAGGGTTTTTTATCTTAGTAAGTTTAAACAACAGAAGATAATTCTTGATTTGATATTCAGTTTTATCGATAGGTTTTTAAAAATACATTACAAGAGGAAATTTTTTGCAAAAATTTTGATTTGGTTGAGACAGAGAACATACAGTGAGATGGAGGTAATTACTGCACCCACTTCGGGAAGGAATTCTCCATTAGCTACCCACCATAGCATAGCTGTATCCAATCCAGAGACCTCGCCAACCGAACGGACAGTCCGGGACGTTGCTGGCCTGGCTGTGAACCGCGATCACATTGGTCGGCACGTCACAGACGACACAGCGACTGATGTACGGACGAATGTCTTCCCCCGCAACAGGCATCATCGGCATTGGCGCAGTGGTCGACAGCCAGAACGACTTGTCGTTGCGACTGGCATAGTTACAGACATCGTTGAAGTTACAGAACATGAATGGCATCGTGCTGAATTTGGACAAGCACGAACCAGCCCAGCCTGGAGTAGGGTGAAAAGAGGATAATAAAGCCGAGTTCAGACATTAGTCTCCGTTACCTAGAGAGTCAAGGCTGGAAATGACTACATACCCAGATCTTGGTTGTGTGATCGCTCGTTGCCCTCGATGTAGAGCAAGCTGTAGCCCTCCCACAGGGCGTGACCTGCGGGACAATCGGGCACAGTGGATGTCTGGCTGTGTTTGGTCAGCATGAAGCCAGTCGGCAGGGTCTGGCCGAGCGGCCCAGGGGCACCAGGATAACCGCGGTCTCCCTTAGGGCCTGGAACGGGCAAATACTGAATGTTTTTACAATTTTCTTGGAAAATATTGCACCACATTATTGAACAACTGCAGGATTCTGGAACACCGGAATGACTTTATTGACGTAACGCAATACTGATCTTATTTTACCTTAGCCTCGTATCACCGCATCATAGTATCAGTTCTTATGTGCGAGCGGACAATTGCAGAAACAAACATAAGGTACTGATCTTTTGACAGAATTCTACACAGCAAAAAAAATATTCTTCTTAAAAATGTTATAACAAAATGTTATTTTACTTGCTATTCTGCCCTAGAAGAGTTTATTCCCCAAAACAAGTAAATTAATCTTTATTTCAAGTTAAAAACTAGAGGTTCTCCGGTTGCCAACGATGGCTGGGGTGTATCCCCCCGCAGCCCTATCTTAGCAAGTTTTTACCTAAACCTAAAGATTTTTTTTAGTGAAAAAAATAATATAAATTTTTTTATGAAATAAAATTAATTTAGTGAAGCAAAGGATTATTTTACATCTTTTGAGGAATAAACTTATCTGGGGAAAATAGCAAGTAAATAACATCTTGTTATAACATTTTTAAGAAAGATATTTTTTACTGTGTACTTACCACACATGCACCTAGATATCATGTTCAAAACTAGTTCATCAAATAATCAACAAAACTACAAACACGAGTAAGCTGACGTGAGAACACCATGAGACAGATACCGGTAAAGAGAACACAGTCTTTAGACTTGTTCTGAGCTCCGAGAAGTTATTGGTATGTATGTCTCAGTGTTCCTGTACAAAATCTTGAATGAATCAGAATATCCTGACCTGGTCCTCCATCAAGACCGGGGAATCCCGATGGGCCACGCTCCCCGGGAGGGCCGTCTAGGCCGGGAAGTCCTGGGTTGCCACGGTCACCTACGGGTCCCACCTCACCTTTCTGGCCTGTGTGAGTCGGGAGTACAAAAATATCATTCATTTGGTATACTTGATAGCTCTGTATAGCAGTGCAGTGTAGAGCAGACCACACAACACTAATCTGTTGAACACAATGCATATTTAGTACCACACTAGAAATAAGTCCAAGGGCTAAAAAAGGTTACCAGACAATGTTTTACATCTTAGATATTAGCCATTTTGTCCCTTGACCTTGAAAACAAGTCAAAGGTCAAATTCAAGGTCATATTCAGCATATACCATTTTATGTCCACAACTGATTCCTGAGCTGTGAAATCGACAATGAGCAAAATATTAACCATTTTGTGCTCTGACCTTGGAAATGAGATCAAAGGTCAAATTCAAGGTCATGAGAATATTCAGCATATATCATTTCCTAGAAGTGCTCAATAAGCGAGATATGAAGTCAAAGGTCAAATTCAAGGTCATGACAATATTCAGCATATATCATTTACTATATGTTCACAATTGATTCCTAAACTGTAAAATTGATAATAAGCGAGATATTAGCCATTTTATGCTCTGACCTTGAAAATGAGTTCAAAGTTCAAGGTCATGACAAGATTAAATATATATCATTCCCTGTATGTGCACAATTGATTCCTAAGCTGCGAAGTCAACAATAAGCGAGGTACCCCGGTATTAGCCATTTTGTGCTCTGACCTTGAAAATGAGGTGAAAGGTCAAATTCAAGGTCACGACAATATTCAGCATATATCATTTCCTATATGTCCCCAATTGATTTGTAAGCTGTAAAGTCGATAATAAGTGAGATGTTAGCGATTTTGTGCTCTGACCTTGAAACTGAGGTCAAAGGTCAAATTCAAGGTCACGACACTTTTCAGCATATATAATTTCCTATATGTCCACAATTGATTCCTAGTCTCTAATCGCAATATTAAGTGAGATATTAGCACTAATGTGTCCCATTATAAAGCATTTATAATGGGAATTCAACATGGGAAAGTCCTATTTGGGCTAAGTTTGGGCCCAAAGCGCAACAAAACTTATATACATCACAGGAGTACATATGAGGAGTGTTATGTACCAAAAAAAAAAAAGTTACGAACAGATTGTGAGAAAATGGCCGCCAAAGTCCAAAATTAGGCATTTTTCGTCGAAAATGGCGCAATTTTGGCAGGAAAATGGCCGCCAAAAAAATGTGAAAATAAAAAATTAGCCCAATGGGCTAGAAAGGTTACCGGAGAAATATACAGAGTTAAGCCGAGAAAGTTGAAGGTCAAATTCAAGGTGACCACTGAAATCGCCATATCTCTAACCTTGAAAATGGGATCAAAGGTTAAATTCTAGATCACCAAACTATTCAGCATACATCATTTCCTATATGTTCCCTATGGACCCCTAAGCTGTAAATTTGATAATAAGCGAGATATAAGCCATTTTGTAATCTGACTTTGAAAATAAAATGACTGACCTTGAAATTT
The DNA here is from genome assembly GCA_949152475.1 of Terebella lapidaria. Lineage (NCBI taxonomy): Eukaryota > Metazoa > Annelida > Polychaeta > Terebellida > Terebellidae > Terebella > Terebella lapidaria. The sequence continues at coordinate 1,017,006 of OX424568.1, read as the reverse complement.
AGGTCAAAGGTCAAATTCAATATCATTAAAATATTCAGAATATATCATTTCCTATATGTTCACAATTCATTCCTAAGCTGTAAAGTCGATAATAAGCGAGATATTAGCCATTTTGTCCTGTTGACCTTCAAAATGAGGTCAAAAGTCAAATTCAAGGTCACTAGAATATTCAGCATATATCATTTCCTATATGTTCACAATTGATTCCTAAGCTGTAAAGTCGCTAAGAAGCAAGATATTGGCCATTTTGTCCTGTGATCTTGAAAATGAGGTCAAAGCTCAAATTCAAGGTCACGAGAATATTCAGCATATATCATTTCCTATATGTTCACAATTGATTCCTAAGCTGTAAAGTCGATAATAAGCGAGATATTAGCAATTTTGTCCTGTGACCTTGGAAATGAGGTCAAAGGTCAAATTCAAGGTCACGAGAATATTCAGCATACAATGTATATCATTTCCTATATGTTCACAATTCATTCCTAAGCTGTAAAGTCGCTAAGAAGCAAGATATTGGCCATTTTGTCCTGTGACCTTGAAAATGAGGTCAAAGGTCAAATTCAAGGTCACGAGAATATTCAGCATATATCATTTCCTATATGTTCACAATTGATTCCTAAGCTGTAAAGTCGATAATGAGCGAGATATTAGCAATTTTGTCCTGTGACCTTGGAAATGAGGTCAAAGGTCAATTCAAGGTCACGAGAAAATTCAGCATATATCATTTCCTATATGTTCACAATTGATTCCTAAGCTGTAAAGTCGATAATAAGCGAGATATTAGCCATTTTGTCCTGTGACCTTGAAAATGAGGTCAAAAGTCAAATTCAAGGTCACGAGAATATTCAGCATATATCATTTCCTATATGTCCACAATTCATTCCTAGTCTCTAATTTCAATATTAAGTGAGATATTAGGCTTAATGTGTGCCATTATGAAGCATAGGAAAATTTAACATGGGAAAGTCACATTTGGGCCGAGTTTGGGCCCAAAATGGCCCACTTCAAGCAATTCAAGCGCAACGAAATTTATACATGTCACAGGGGTACATATGAGGAGTGTTTTTCATCAATAAGAAAAAAAAGTCACTGAACAGATTTTGAGAAAACGACCGTCAAAGTCCAAAATTGGCCATTTTTCGACAAAAACGGCCACCAAGGTCAGAGGTCAAATTCAAGGTCACGACAATATTCAGCATATATCATTTCCTATATGTCCACAATTGATTCCTAGTCTCTAATCTCAATATTAAGTGAGATATTAAGCTTTAATGTGTCCCATTATAAAGCATAGGAGAATTTAACATGGGAAAGTCCCATTTGGGCCGAGTTTGGGCCCAAAATGGCCCACTTCGAGCGATTCAAGCACAACGAAATTTATACATGTCACAGGGGTACATATGAGGAGTGTTATGCATCAATAGAAAAAAAACTAGCCCAAGGGCTAAGAAAGGTTACCGGACAATGTATATTTTAGATATTAGCCTTTTGTCCCATAACCTTGAAAATAAGGTCATTGGTCAATTCAAGGTCACAAGAACATTCAGCCCATATCATTTCTAGCATGTTCACAATTGATTCCTAGGCTGTAAAGTCGATATTAAGTGAGATACTAGCCATTGTGTGACCTGACCTTGAAAATGAGGTCAGAGGTCGAGTTCAAGGTCATGAGAATATTCAGCATATATCATTTCCTATATGTTGACAATTGATTGCTAAGCTGTAAAGTCAATATTAAGCAAGATATTAGCCATTTTGTGATCTGACCTTGAAAATCAGGTCAAAGGTCGAATTAAAGGTCATGACAATATTCAACATGTATCATTTCCTATAGGTCCACAATTGATTCCTAAGCTGTAAAGTCGATAATAAGCGAGATATTAGCCATTTTATGCTCTGACCTTGAAAATGAGGTCAAAGGTCAAATTCAAGGTCATGAGAATATTCAGCATATATCATTTCCTATATGTTCACAATTGATTCCTAAGCTGTAAAGTCGATAATAAGCGAGATATTAGCCATTTTGTCATTTGACCTTGAAAATGAGGTCAAAGGTCAAATTCAAGGTCATGAGAATTTTCAGCATATATCATTTCCTATATGTTCACAATTGATTCCTAAGCTGTAAAGTCGATAATAAGCGAGATATTAGCCATTTTATGCTCTGACCTTGAAAATGAGGTCAGAGGTCAAATTCAAGGTCATGAGAATATTCAACATATATCAAATCCTATATGCGCACAATTGATTCCTAAGCTGTAAAGTCGATAAACATAGCACCAAGGGTGCTGTAGCTTACCGGCAATCATGAGAAACGCAGAGTATTGATTTTCCAACATATAAATTGTTACACTGATCTTGAACTCTAATTGTCAAAACATGTTCGTAAATGTTGCTGGAAACACATTTTCTGTATGGACTATATATAGTACAAAATCAAATTACACATCACAAAGGTACATAAAGATAATCTTATACATGATTTTGAGATAAACTGTCTGAATAGATTTAGACAAAAATGGTCACCAAAGACAAATTTCATCGTTTTTGACCTTCCAAGGTCTTTGAAGGTCAAATTCAAGGTCATCATTCAAACCGCAATATATGATTTCCCATTTGAATGTGCCAATACTTAGGGTCTATTTTGTGAGTTTACTCCTCACAGCTCCCATTATGAAGGAAAAATTGGGTGAAATTTTCTAAGTCCAAAAAATTTTTCAATGGCCAAAAATGTTTTTTTTATTTTTTTTGCTGGAAATGGCTCAAAACGAATAGTGACTTGATTTTGGACAAAAAAAAATTTTTCGCCGACCCGTCAAAAAATCAAAATGGCTGCCACACGCAGACCGGCGATTCAAGGGCAACGAAACTTATACACATTATAAAGGTACATAAGAGGAATGTTTTGAAACAAAAATCTCAAAACTGATCAAACAGTTTTTGAGAAAATGGCCATCAAAATCCAAAATTGGTCATTTTTCGACAAAAAAGGTCGTTTTGACCTTCCAAGGTCATTGAAGGTAAAATTCAAGGTCATCATTCAAACCACAATATATGGTTTCCCATTTGAATGTGCAATTACTTAGGCTCTATCTTCAAGTGTTCTATGAGTTTACTCCGCACAGCTCAAATTATGAAGGAAAATTGGGTGAAATTTTCAAAAAAAATTTTCATTGGCCAAAAAAATTTTTTTTTGTTTTTTTGAAAGTCAAATTCAAGGTGACCACTGAAATCGCCTTATCTCTAACCGTGAAAATGGGATCAAAGGTTAAATTCTAGATCACCAAACTATTCAGCATACATCATTTCCTATATGTTCACGATGGACCCCTAAGCTGTAAATTTGATAATAAGCGAGATATAAGCCATTTTGTAATCTGACTTTGAAAATAAAATGACTGACCTTGAAATTTAGGTCAAAGGTCAAATTCAATATCATTAAAATATTCAGAATATATCATTTCCTATATGTTCACAATTGATTCCTAAGCTGTAAAGTCGATAATAAGCAAGATATTAGCCATTTTGTCCTGCTGACCTTGAAAATGAGGTCAAAGGTCAAATTCAAGGTCATGAGAATTTTCAGCATATATCATTTCCTTATGTTCACAATTAATTCCTAAGCTGTAAAGTCGCTAATAAGCAAGATATTGGCCATTTTGTCCTATGACCTTGAAAATAGGTCAAAGGTCAAATTCAAGTTCACGAGCATTTTCAGCATATATCATTTCCTATATGTTCACAATTGATTCCTAAGCTGTAAAGTCGCTAATAAGCAAGATATTGGCCATTCTGTCCGGTGACCTTGAAAATGAGGTCAAAGGTCAAATTCAAGGTCACGAGAATATTCAGCATATATCATTTCCTATATGTTCACAATTGATTCCTAAGCTGTAAAGTCGCTAATAAGCAAGATATTGGCCATTTTGTCCTGTGACCTTGGAAATGAGGTCAAAGGTCAAATTCAAGGTCATGAGAATATTCTGCGTATATCATTTCCTATATGTTCACAATTGATTCCTAAGCTGTAAAGTCGATAATAAGCGAGATCTTAGCCATTTTGTCATGTGACCTTCAAAATGAGGTCAAAGGTCAAATTCAAGGTCATCAGAATTTTCAGCATATATAATTTCCTATATGTTCACAATTGATTTCTAAGCTGTTAAGTCGCTGATAAGCAAGATATTGGCCATTTTGTCCTGTGACCTTGAAAATGAGGTCAAAGGTCAAATTCAAGGTCACGAGAATTTTCAGCATATATCATTTCCTATATGTTCACAATTGATTCCTAAGCGGTAAAGTCGCTAATAAGCAAGATATTGGCCAATTTGTCCTGTGACCTTGAAAATGAGGTCAAAGGTCAAATTCAAGGTCATGAGAATATTCAGCATATATCATTTCCTATATGTTCACAATTGATTCCTAAGCCGTAAAGTCGATAATAAGCGAGATATTAGCAATTTTGTCCTGTGACCTTGGAAATGAGGTCAAAGGTCAAATTCAAGGTCACGAGAATATTCAGCATATATCATTTCCTATATGTTCACAATTGATTCCTAAGCTGTAAAGTCGATAATAAGCGAGATATTAGCCATTTTGTCTTGTGACCTTGAAAATGAGGCCAAAGGTCAAATTCAAGGTCACGAGAATATTCAGCATATATCATTTCCTATATGTTCACAATGGATTCCTAAGCTGTAAAGTCGATAATAAGCGAGATATTAGCCATTTTGTCCTGTGACCTTGAAAATGAGGTCAAAGGTCAAATTCAAGGTCACGAGAATATTCAGCATATATCATTTCCTATATGTTCACAATTGATTTCTAAGCTGTAAAGTCGATAATAAGCGAGATATTAGCCATTTTGTCCTGTGACCTTGAAAATGAGGTCAAAGGTCAAATTCAAGGTCACGAGAATATTCAGCATATATCATTTCCTATATGTCCACAATTGATTCCTAGTCTCTAATCTCAATATTAAGTGAGATATTAGGCTTGATGTGTCCCATTATAAAGCATGGGAAAATTTAACATGGGAAAGTCACATCTGGGCCGAGTTTGGGCCCAAAATGGCCCACTTCGAGTGATTCAAGCGCAACGAAATTTATACATGTCACAGAAGTACATATGAGGAGTGTTATGCATCAATAAGAAAAAAAGTTACTGAACAGATTTTGAGAAAACGACCATCAAAGTCCAAAATTAGCCATTTTCGACGAGAACGGCCGCTATGACCTTGAAACCAAGGTCAGAGGTCAAATTCAAGGTCACGAGAATATTCAGCATATATCATTTCCTATATGTCCACAATTGATTCTTAGTCTCTAATTTCAATTTTAAGTGAGATATTAGGCTTAATGTGTCCCATTATAAAGCATAGGAGAATTTAACATGGGAAAGTCCCATTTGGGCCGAGTTTGGGCCCAAAATGGCCCACTTCGAGCGATTCAAGGGCAACGAAATTTATACATGTCAAAGGGGTACATAGGAGGAGTGTCATGCATCAATAAGAAAAAAAGTTACTGAACAGATTTTGAGAAAACGACCGTCAAAGTCCAAAATTGGCCATTTTTCGACGAAAAAGGCCGCCATTTTGAAAAAAATGCGAAAATCAAAAAACTAAAAAAAACCTTTCCTGGAAATATTTTTAGGTATTTTTGTGCAAAATTTCAGAAATATTCGACCATAAACTTTAAAGATAAAAATGTGAACGGACGACGGACGGACGGACGGACGGACGGACGGACGACGGACGACGGACGACGGACGCAACGCCACGGCAATAGGTTATCGGACCAAAGGTCCGGTAACCTAAAAAGTTACTGAACAGATTTTGAGAAAATGGCCGCCAAACTCCAAAATCAGGCATTTTTCGTCGAAAACGGCCGCCATTTTGAAAAAAATTAGGCCAAGGGCCGAAGATAGGTTACCGGACAATGTTTAATATTTTAGATGTTAGCCAGGTCACTGGTTGAATTCAAGGTCACGAGAATATTCAGCATATATAACATTACGCATATATCATGTCCACAGTTGATTGCTAAGCTGTAAATTCAACTAGACATAAAAGCCTATAGGCTTTGTGGCATCCCCCAATTTGTTCTTATCATTTCAAATGGTCATACTGGACTGAGAAAAAAGGATACATAGGCCATTGTATGTGGGTAAGAGTGAGAGCTCATCAGACAGTTTCTTACCAGAACTGCTTTCTATCATCTTGACAACTTGGCCCACCAGACATTTGCCACCCAAAATGAATGGACAATTACCCAGCCAATATTCAGAGTACTACCCAGCCAAAATTCAGAGTGCTAGTATATTTAATCAGGATGTTCGTGATATTTTTCAGGTGCTCCTGTCAAATGTAAAATGATACGTGACTAAAAGAATGCTGTGTCATCTTGGCCAATTTTGTGATTCCCAAACTGGTACAAACAGCGGAATATTCGCATTCACATTATAACCAAAGCCAAACATTTCCCAGCTAACTAAAACAATGATGATTTGGTCATTGCATGTGAAATAGAGTTGAATAACAAAACATTCAAACAATACATGTTTGTACAATATAAATGCAGACAGGGCAAATCATCCCCCAAGCATGTTGTGTCATGTGTGTTGGCTTATTAACCAACTATTGTATCCTGTGGGGTGGAACTTCATTCTTTTACCATGTACACACACTAGTAAACCAGGCTTTGGAGGGGGGAGTGAGGGATTATGCATGGATATGAGCCTGGGGTCAAGTTGGACATGCTAGCTGTATCACTTGTCAGGCATGACTGAGCAGGGCTGGCTGAGAGGGTAGAGCCTATTGCTGTGCTGGACAGACTGGCTGATCTTGTAATGCATGACTGAGCAGGGCTGGCTGAGAGGGGCGGAGCCTATCGCTGTGCTGGACAGAGTGGCTGATCTTGCAAGGCATTACTGAGCTCTCATATACTGCACTGGCTGAGAGGGCAGAGCCCAGCCTCATGCTGGACATGCAGGCTGCAGTCAGTGAATACAGTAGCATGGCTCAGTCACAGTATTACATCTGCATGGGGGCAGGCGAGGGAAAAATTCTAAGTCCAAAAAAAAATACACCCAAAAAATTTTTTCCCCCTGGAAATTGCCTGAATCAAATTATGACATTGACAGGAATCGCCCGATTTTTTTTTCCAAAATGGCCGCTGGCGGCCATCTTGGATTTCGGATCTCGACGAAAAACAATAGGGGTTAGGAGCAAAGTATTTCGGATGAGCTGTGAAAATTTCAGAAAGATAGATCAAGGCGTTCAAGAGTTATGATCCGGAAACCAAACGGCGGAAGAAAAAAAAAAAAAAAAAAAAAAAAAAAAAAAAAAAGAAGAAAAAAAAAAAAAAAAAAACAGACAAAAACATAAGGCCTCCCGATTGAAAAACAGACAAAAACATAAGGCCTCCCGATTTTCAATCGGGATGCCTAATAATCAGCGAGATATTAGCAATTTTGTGCTGTGGCCTTGAAAATGAAGGGGCAAAGGTCAAATTCAAGGTCATCAAAATATTCAGTGTATATCATTTTCTATATCATGTCCACAATTGATTCCCAAGCCATACAGTCAATAGAGGAGCAAGATATGAGCCAGTTTGTCCTTGGACCTTGAAAATGAGGTCAGAGGTCAAATTCAAGGTCCGAGAATATTCAGTATACATGTATATCATTTCCTACATGTCCACAATTGATTCCTAAGCTGTAAAATCGATAATAAGTGAGATATTAGACATTTTGTCCTGTGACCTTGAAAATGAGGTCAAAGGTCAAATTCAAGGTCATGACAATAATCTGCATATATCATTTCCTATATGTTCATAATTGATTCCTAAGCTGTAAAGTTGATAACAAGCGAGATATTAGCCATTTTGTCCTATGACCTTGAAAATGCGGTCAAAGGTCAAATTCAAGGTCATCAGAATATTCAGCATATATAATTTCCTATATGTCCACAATTGATTCCTAAGCTGTAGAGTCGATAATAAGTGATATATTAGCCATTTTGTCCTGTGACCTTGGAAATGGGGTCAAAGGTCAAAATCAAGGTCATCAGAATATTCAGCATATATCATTACCTATATGTCCACAATTGATTGCTAAGCTGTAGAGTCGATAATAAGCGAGATATCAGCCATTTTAGGCTCTGACCTTGAATTAAGGTCAGAGGTTAAATTCAAGGTCACGAGGATATTCAGCATATATCATTTCCTATATGTCCACAATTGATTCCTAGTCTCTAATCTCAATATTAAGTGAGATATTAGGCATAATGTGTCCCATTATAAAGCATAGGAGAATTTAACATGGGAAAGTCCCATTTGGGCCGAGTTTGGGCCAAAATGGCCCACTTCGAGCGATTTAAGCGCAACGAAATTTATAGACATCATAAGGGTACATATGAGGAGTGTTATGTATCAAAAAGAAAAAAAGTTACTGAACAGATTTTGAGAAAATGGCCACCAAAGTCCAAAATCAGGCATTTTTCGTCGAAAACGGCCGCCATTTTGAAAAAAATGCGAAAATCAAAAAACTAAAAAATACCTCCTTCCTGAATTATTTTTAAGTATTTTTGTGCGAAATTTCAGAAGAATTCGCCCGTAAACAAAAAAGATAAAAATGTGGACGACGACGATGACGACGACGGACGACGACGGACGACAGACGACGGACGCAACGCCATGCCAATAGGTTATCGGACCATAGGTCCGGTAACCTAAAAATGCGAAAATCAAAAAACTAAAAAATACCTCCCTCTCGAAATATTTTTAGGCATTTTTGTGCAAAATTTCAGAAAAATTCGATCGTAAACTTTAAAGATAAAATTGTTGACAGACGACGACGACGACGCCGGACGCATCGCCATGCCAATAGGTTACGGACCATAGGTCCGGTAACCTAAAAACTAAGAAAAGTCTTTCCTGGGAAAAAATTTAATTATTTTTGTGCAAAATTTCAGAAGGATTCAATTGTAAACTATAAAGATAAATATGTGGACGAACGGACGAAGGATGCCGGACGTCGGACGCAATAGGTTATCGGACCAAAGGTCCAGTAACCTAAAAACACATCAGCTGTAGAATGGTAAATGATATTTACTGGGTTTAAACAAGTTAAAACATTGATTTACTTCAATCTGGCCTGTTATTACCTGGTTGTCCAGGTATGCCATCACGGCCAGGATCGCCTGGGGGGCCTGAAGGCCCGGGAGATCCAGGAAGTCCAGGGTCACCCTTGGGGCCTACAAGGCCTTGTGACGGGGGGCCGGGGAAACCACGATCGCCTTTCGGGCCGGGTCGTCCATCAAAGCCTGAGGTGGGGGGGGGGGGGGGGGGGGAAGTTGAATGTCCATTGGTGTTGATACATGGATATTAGCATCAACCAAATATTGATGATACCTCTTACATTCAGACAGCTTTTGCAGCTACATTCCATCATGTTCGATTCATGGAAGACTTGTTTATTGTATCCATTTTCCAAAAGATTTGAGATAATGTTGCAAGTAAGTCAAGACCTATGTTTCTGTCTGAGAACACCAAGGCGACCTGACTGTTACCTGCTGGGCCAGGTTCCCCGGGAGTTCCGTCAAACCCTCGGTCGCCCTTCTCGCCGGGCTCGCCCACAAAGCCAGGCAGACCAGGGTTACCACGATCACCCTTGTCACCCGGCGCACCTGAGGGGAGGGGAGGGGGAGGAGTGGCATTATGAGTAACATGTCAGAGTATCGACAGGCTGGGCAAATCAGCTCCAATAATCAGGTCATTGAGAATGGTAGGAGACAGTTTCACTTGATGAGCCTGCTTGAGAAGTGTTACTAGCTACAAGGTGCCTACCTGGCTGTCCTGGCAAGCCGTCCAGTCCGGGTGCACCGTCCTGACAGGGAAGCGACTGGGGACCTCTCTCGCCCTTGTCACCCTTCCGCCCCGGCTGACCCTTAGACCCTTGCAGTCCATCCAATCCCGGGTAACCTGCATGGGTCGGACAAAAACATGTGCTTCTTCATCGATATTTTTGTCATGTGTCCAATGGCATTGGTATGTACAATATAATGTAATGTTGCATTTACTCAGATGCGAGATGGTATTAATAAAGTCCTCATGTTTACAAGTCGACACTGTCAGTAAACGTTTACTTCATAACTGGTCATTTTCTACAACACACCAGCCATTTCCGATTCTATACTAATTCCACTCGAAGTCTCAATTCTTATAGATATATATATCTTCAATTTTCATACACACCAGGAGAGCCGGGTTGTCCACTATCTCCCTTCTGTCCTGGAGGTCCAATCACGGAGGAATCTCCAGGCTCACCTTTCTGGCCAGTCAAACCATCCAATCCAGGGAAACCTACAACAGGGGAAATAAAGTCCTGCACTCAGCTGGAATAGCCTGCCAAAATCGATTGGTGTCGCTACCTTACCATAAGACATGTCCTAAAAATTATTTTAATCGGTTCAGATTTGCAACCTGTAAGCATGGACTGTAGCGTATCGAAGGAAACGTTTCAGAAGCCATTTGTTCAGAGACACGATGAGAGAGGACTTTGTACCTGGGTTGCCCTTTGATCCGGGTCGCCCGTCCAAGCCATCACGTCCGGGGAAGCCTCGGTCTCCCTTCGGGCCGACCTGAGCAGTGCCAGGCACACCAGGAGGTCCGGGTAATCCTGCGTTACCTGCGAGAGGTCGGGGGAGGTGAGGTGTGACAGTCTTAGCTCTGATCAGTGTTGATTTATGGACATTTCCACATAATAAAAACACCTTACCGAATTATAACAATAGCAATCTCGGCAGCAAACTACAAAAATCTCTTCTTTTGGAAGAACTCTACTTTGTTTAACCATTTCAAACCATTCATACTGATTGAGCAAGTCTTTAACAGTGTCTTTATCTACTACCACTGCCACTGCTCCGATAGTATAAGAAAGATAACCATGAACATTCAGATTAGCTGCGACCCCAGCTAGAATTTCCAGCCATACCTTCTGGTCCGGGAGGTCCTTGTGGCCCATCCAGTCCGTCAAGGCCGGGCCGACCGTCCGCTCCAGGTAATCCCTCGAACCCTGGACTTCCCGGCTGTCCAGGGTCCCCTTTAGGTCCCATCAAGCCGGGACGTCCATCATTACCAGGCCGTCCTGGTAGACCTTTCGCACCCTCCAGACCTGAATTGTTGTTGTTTTTAATGAATTTTGGAAATGATTAATTTGGAAGAATTACATTTATTCCATTACTGCAACTGGAATCTAGATAAGCAAATTAGGCTACAAATATATGTGAAACTCCATGGAAAAATATGCCCATTCAAACATGTAAATAACTGTCAACATGATCATTGTAACCGTGCCTATTATCATGATTATTGTACATTACGGAGCATTACGGAGAATGTATTCCCTGACAATATTGCCTCAAAATGCCACTGATAGTCGGGAATATAGAGGAAATATGCACAGTTAGACAACGGATACTCAGAAAATTGCCGTTAATCGTGCATAAAAACAGTGGATAGAGAATGATCGGCCTGCCTACATAGCAGTTGCCACAGTATCTAGACAAATACCAATGATGTCATCAGACTGTGTATAGAACTCGCCATCAAGGCAGGCCGTTTTGAGGAAAAAATTGATGCGCCCAAATCTGAATCTTGATTTGGAAACTCAATATAGGCACATAAAACACATTTTCAGACCCAAATTTGTACGATTTCTCATTCTATAGACAAAATAAAGCTATCGCAGAATGAATAAATTTTGTCAATTCTAAAAGTGATTATAGCTTTAACAATGGCATAAAGCCATTGCATATATTTCATATTTAACACGTGTAATAGAGCGGAACGTAACCATGGGGACATGACGTCATTACGCGAAACGTACATTGGAAAACCTGCATGGACCAAGGCACAAAAACTGCAGCAAGCATATATAATACCAGTAAATATGCAGTAAAAAGACTGTATAGTGTTTCATGTGATAAATAGAATCTTAAATTCGTGCCCATTTGATATCAAATTTATTAAACTCGCCAAGAACTGTTTTTTCTGCTCACCAAGGCTCGCAAAAAGCAAAAGTTCTTTGGCTCTTTTAATAAATTTGATATCAAATGGGCACTCATTTAAGATCCTCTATAATCAATATAATTATTCATTTCTCTAGGGGGAGATGTCATCAGAGAAATGAGGAACCGAGATAATTGCAGAGCAACGTTGTAATGATGAGACGACATGCACAATTCACAGAACGTTTGATGGAATTTGACTGAACTAACCAGGAAGTCCGCTCGGTCCAGGTCGGCCCATGTCTCCCTTGACCCCTGGGAAGCCTGGTTGTCCTGGGAGACCGGGCAGTCCGTCTTCACCTTTAGGTCCTGGAAATCCCTTGGTTCCTGCGCGACCAGGTCGTCCTTTCTCACCGGGAAAACCAGGGAGACCAGCGGGGCCTTCATCGCCTTAACACATAATATCATGGGTTTTATTCTGATGAGGCATTGAAGCCTTATTGAACATTTTAGCAGGTGATATTTAAGTGATGACAAACATACAAGTACACTACAGTACTATTAATGAAGTAGATGACCAGATAATCCAAGATATACCTCAAGAGCTATGGATAAGGATGAGACCTAACTGAACATATTGATAAGCTAGAAGGGCCACTCACCTTTCAGGCCTGCGAGTCCATCCAAACCAGGCATTCCAGGACTTCCGGGGAGACCAGCATTACCCTGCAGTTAGAATATGAAACAAGATGTGTGACAATCTCAATACTCCACAGTACAACTTGTTTCCAGCACTATTTCTGTGGTAATCCCTGATACTCGATGACCAACTGCGATTGAAGTTATCATACAAGGAATAGAAAACCAGAATGGTCCACACCTTTTGGCCGTCAGCACCGGGGAAACCTGGGGGGCCATTATCTCCCTTCTCTCCGGGGAGTCCTGGTTGCCCGGGGCGACCATCCAGACCAGGATCGCCAGGAAGACCCCTGGCTCCCACCCGACCGGCTCCTGGTATCCCAGGGTTACCTTTGTCGCCCTTGTCACCCGGGTAACCTGAACGTGGGTGGTAAGTTGTCAAAAATCAGTGCTCAACTGGGCAATTGTAAACAAGAAATCACCTAGACTTGACAGTAATGAGATTTTTGTATGTGGCATGGATTGTGAAAACTACTGTAGAAGCTCTCTGGTCATTGTCAACAATGGATTATCCCCCTGATGCCCTATCATACAATCTTTTCTGCAAAAACAGCCCTATCTTTTCTGCAAAAAACATTATCTTTTATTATCATTGTCATTCATAAAAGCTACACAACATATCTATACATTTCACTGTGTACAATGATAAATAATATATGTTCAATAACTTAGGCATTTTTTTTGGGAGCCTACAATCAAACCTTTCGATCCATTCAAGCCAGACCATCTTTTACACATAAATAAATGACATGAAATGACATGACATACTCAGATAAAATTGGTAGTAAAATATGTCACTGAACAAATTTGGAGAAACTGACCTTTAAGATTGCGAAATGTGCAATATAGGCTATTTTTGGCAATGAAAGGGTGTGTACAAACAAACAATTCAACAACAAAAATGTTTAGAGATACCAACTTTACGGTATATATATCTAATAAATTCACAGAAATATTTGTGATGCCAAAAAAAAAACAAGAGCAATATTGACAGGCGGAGGATGGACAGAAACCCACAACAATATGAATCAGCTGAGTTAGAAATCAGTTGCAGTCCCGAATTTTCCATATATATATCAAAATTATTTTGCAAAAAGAACTGTGAAATTGTCCTAAATTTTGCTGAATATCCATGATCTACAACCGCCAATGAAGTCGAGTTTGGTTATTTTACCTAATTTTAATTAAGTGAAGCTATGAACATGACAGAGTGAGATGCTGCACACTAACCATTGGAGCCATCGTTACCAGGGCGACCATCAATCCCTGGTAGTCCAGGATCACCCTTCTGTCCCGGCAGTCCATCCAAACCAGGCTCCCCGTCCTGTCCTGATATCAAACAGAAATGTGACCACATTGAATAATAAACACAACCAACAATAAACATATGTAACGCTCGTATCTACAAGTGGATACACCACTGATCGCTTCTTGCATACCATCAATTCCTGGAAGTCCTGCGGCACCGTCGAAGCCCGGTCGACCTCGGTCACCCTTGGATCCTGGTAACCCGGGACGACCGGCTTCACCCTTTGAGCCGTCAACTCCGGGGAATCCAGGCAATCCAACATCACCCTTCTGGCCTGAGGATTTGACAAATTACGTTCTCTTTGACAAATCTCTCAACATTGAATTATTCGTTCTGCTGACTTGCATTCGATATTGAAAAACCAAGTGTAACAAATCTCTGCAAATATGCAAACAAAAACACCCAGTTTTTATTAATATATATATATTCAATATAACAAACTTGGTTGACGTTGACCTCTGGATATTACCTGGATTTCCAGGAAGTCCGTCCAGTCCGTCACGTCCCTTCGGTCCTGGCGGCCCCTCAAGGCCGGGTAAACCGGGGGGTCCAGGAGTGCCCTCCTCTCCTGGTAACCCCGGGGAGCCGTCAAGGCCAGGTCTACCCTCAAAACCGCGATCACCCTTTGGTCCAACTGGGCCTGATGGGAATATAATGTAAACATTGTAGATGTAAAGAGGTTTGGAGGTCAAGCTGGTGTCATGATATAGTGCAACAGCATACTTGAAAGCTTCATTCAACAGTGGTGTTTTCTTACGAACTTTACAGGATTCCATAATTTATTTTTGATACTGTGACAGAAAAATACACGTGCAGAGGAATGTTCCAGATGCAGCACGGAGTGACGGGAATGAATTGATCCCCTGATTCACTAACCTGGCAGACCATCGAGCCCTGGGGGGCCGCGGTCTCCTTCACGACCAGGCAGACCCCCGGGTCCTGGATTTCCTCGGTCACCCTTGTCCCCAGGGAAACCTGGGGCACCCTGCGGGCCGGGGTTTCCCTTGTCCCCTCGTGCTCCGGGGTCTCCTGGGCGGCCTGTGAGTGTGGGGACAGTTGTCAAGATAAATACCATGGTAATCTAAGGCAAACAAAGCTTGAATATCCTAATATTATATCTGAGCAGTTTCTTTCTGCTTGAGCAAGATTTGTTTCATGATTCACTCTATATTTATAGGTTTGATGTAATCCCTATAAATCTTCTCAATACAAGTCAATCATGAAAAATTAGCCCAAAGGCTAAGATAGGTTACCGGACAATTTTGGTTTGGCCATGGCAGCATTGGCAGGTAACAAACCTTTTACCAATCAAGGTTCGCAGTGAAAACATATGACCTTGGGATTTACCAATCAAGGTCATCCATATGAACTTCGATGTTACCATTACAAGTATGTGTGCGGCATTTGATATTCTATACATTGGGTAGAATCGTTTAGGCCGCTCAGGTCAATTTACACATTCCAAGTCAGACATTTGGCACTCAAGGTCATCTGACGTCAAGTTCAAGGTCATCATTAGTTGTGCCATATATGTCTTCCTATATGTTCATAATGCAAACATGAGCTCTATCTGCAAGCATTTCATCTATAGAGGCAAATCTGGGAATTTTTTGACCCCAAAATGACTGTTTTGACCTTTCAAGGTCATCGAAGGTCAAATTCAAGGTCACCACACAAGTTGCCATATATGACTTCCCATTTGAAAATGCCAATTTCTAAGCTCTATCTTCAAGCGTTCTATGAGTACAGTCCTGACAGCTCCCATTATGAAGGAAAAAAGTGCCGAAAATTTTCTAAGTCCAAAATTTTTTTCAAAGCGTGAAAATTTTTTTTTGCCCTAGAAATGGCCCAAAATGGATAGTAATGCGATTTGGGGTGAAAAAATTTTTTTTCGCCGACCCGCCAAAAATTCAAAATGGCCGCCACACAGAAACCGGCGAATTTAGGGCAACCAAACTTATACATATCACAGAGGTATATGAGGGGAATCTTTTGAAACCAAAAACTCAAAACTGATCAGACAGTTTTTGAGAAAATGGCCGTCAAAGTCCAAAATTGAGCGTTTTTCGACAAAAACGGCCGCCATTTTGAAAAAAGTGCGAAAATCAAAAAACAAAAAAATACCTCCTTCTCAAAATATTTTTAGGCATTTTTGTGCAAAATTTCAGAAAGATTCGATCGTTAACTTTAAAGATAAAAATGTTAACGCCGGACGGACGGACGGACATGCGGACGAGACCTTCTTGTGTGCCTTAAATTTCCTATCTAAAATAGGCACACAACTCCCCAAAATAGGCACACAAGAAGAAATTTCCTCACAACTTATGGTTGTGTGCCTTTTCTAGTCACACAACCATACTCTCGTCCGCCCAGCTTTATTCCCCCTAAGAAATCCCCATAACTCCGTTCCGTTTGCCCGGACGGACGGACGGACGGCTGGACGGGCTTAAACTGTGGTTGTGGGGCGTTTTCAGCTTTATTCCCCCTAAGAAATCCCCATAACTCCGTTCCGTTTGCCCGGCTGGACGGACGACGGACGCAACGCCATGCCAATAGGTTATCGGACCAAAGGTCCGGTAACCTAAAAAGTACGATCCTTCAGTGACTCCCCAGAATGACTCCATACCTGCACTTCCGTCCCTTCCGGGAGACCCTGGTAAGCCTGGAGGGCCCTGGTCGCCTTTCTCCATCAACTCTGGGGGTGGTGCTGACCCTTTCTGTCCCCTATCTCCCTTCTGTCCATCAAGACCAGGCTCACCATCGTACCCGCGCAGTCCGTCCAATCCAGGCTCTCCTCTTGGGCCATCGCTCCCTGGGAGGCCAGGGAATCCTGCATTACCTTTGGGGCCGGGGAAGCCTCTGTCCCCTTTAGCTCCGTTCAGACCGTCCAAACCAGGCATTCCCGGACGTCCTGAAGATCAGAGAGAACTATGATAATATTACTGTATTATAATGTAGTTGTATTTATTTTGATCTTTTTCAAATCTTAAACAACCTGCAGACAGTCGCATTTCATATAAATACAGATATTATAAAGTATGCTAAATTTACAGTATTAACTATCAATGGTTAACAACAGTTGATGCCAGTAAAACAAACTCACCACTGTCGCCCTTGGGGCCGGGAAGTCCCTCAAGGCCCGGAAGACCCGGACTGCCAGGCCGGCCCGGGTCTCCTCTCTCTCCCTTTAGGGGCTCGGTCAGTGTGGCCCCTAGCAACAGGAACATAAACACCTCAACTCCCAGTCAGTCACACTCTGTAACCTAATTTAATTCTACTGCCGTTCTTTGCCAGGATTTTCGCTGTTAACTATATGCTTTCTATTGTACCTATCATTACCAAGTGTAAAGTCATTGTCTACGAGTGACCACTGACCGGGTTCTCCCCTGAAGCCTTTCTGTCCAGGAGCACCGGGCAAGCCAGGTGCCCCGGGTATGCCGTCGTTCCCCTTAGGTCCGGGAAGTCCATAGCCAGCATCTCCTTTCATTCCTGGCAGGCCGGGGGGTCCTGGTCGCCCTGACAACCCATCCATACCCGGTAACCCAGGATTACCCTACAGATGGAGAGGGGTACATGTAAGGGGGGAAAAGCTGATTTATTTTTGGACCATTTTGAATAATGATGCAATGTTTTCATTTTACTGAATGCAATTTTCAGTAAGACATTCAGTGAATATATCCAGAGGCTTCAAGTGCTCAAATTCTCCATGAAATTTAAGGATTTTTGAGTGTTTTTCATTAAAGTAAATGAAAAAGATTTCAAACTAGACGTCAAGGCCTAAAGATGCCTTGGAGGCATTTTGGTGTTAAGACTAATTTGTAATATCTATAACATGTTTGCCATGGGCTCTACGACACACTGTTTCCAAGATATCGATGAAAATGAAAAATGTCTACTTAGACATGTTTGCCTCAGACATGTTTGTGTACCGGGAAGAATCTGAAAATAATGTCCGTTTCGTTCTAATAAGCACCATTTTTGAGATATCGCCGCAAACGAAGAGTGCCAACTCGGCAAAAAAATTTCAGGTCAAGTTCAAAGTTCATCCCTAATACGCCTTAGATATGTTTGTCTAGGGCAACAAGTCTGAAAAGGAAGTCCGTTTCATTCTACGATGCACCGTTTCCGAGATACCGGTATCACCGAAATCGAAAAATGCCAACTCGGCCAAAAAATTTCAGGTCAAGGTCAAAGTTCATCCATAATACCCCATAGACAGGTTTGTCTAGGGCGACTTTGTCTAAACGAATAATGTCCGTTTCGCTCCACGACACACTGTTTCCGAGATATCGCTGAAAACGAAAAATGCCGACTCGGCAAAAAAATTCAAGGTCAAGGTCAAAGTTCATCCATAATACCCCTCAGACATGTTTATCTAGGACGACGAGTCCGGAAATAACGTCCGTTCCGCTCCTCTCTATGAAGTACCGCAAAGTTCTGCAACTATTGCCTGAATATTTTCAGGTTACCGGACCTATGGTCCGATAACCTATTGCCTTGGCATTGCGTCCGGCGTCTGTCCGTCGTCGTCCCTCAACATTTTTATCTTTAAAGTTTACGGTCCAATTTTCCTGAAAATTTGGGAAAAAATACTTTAATATAATTCGAGAAGGAGGTATTTTTAATTCATTTTTATTTTTCAATTTTTTCAAAATGGCGGCCGTGTTCAACGAAAAACGGTCAATTTTGGACTTTGGCGGCCAATTTCTCAAAAACTGTCTGATCAGATTTGAGATTTTTGATCCAAAAGGTTCCCCTTATACACCTCTTTGATGTGTATAAGTTTGGTTGCCCTTGAATCGTCGCTCTGCATATGGCAGCCATTTTGAATTTTTGACGGGTCGACGGCATTTTGGGCCATTTCTAGGCAAAAAAAAAAAAATTTTTTACCCTTTGAAAAACATTTTGGACTTGGAAAATTTTCGACACTTTTTTCTTTCGTAATGGAAGCTGTCAGAACTGTACTCATAAAACACTTGAAGATACAGCTTAGTAATTGGCACTTTCAAATGGGAAGTCATATATGGCGACTTGTGTGGTGACCTTGAATCTGACCTTCGATGACCTTGAAAAGTCAAAACAGGCAATTTGGGGTCAAAAAATGCCCAGATTTGCCTCTATAGATAAATGCTTGCAGATACGGCTTATCTTTGCATTATAAACATATAGGAAGACATATATGGCACAACTAATGATGACCTTGAACTTGACCTTGGATGACTTTGTGTGCCAAATGTCTGACTCGGAATGTGTAAAATGGCCTGAGCGGCCTATACGCTTGCACCCAGATGTATCTTTGTATTATGAACATATAGAATATTGAATACCGCACACGTACATGTAATGGTGACATTGAAGTTCACATGGATGACCTTGATTGGTATATCTCAAGGTCGTATGTTCACACTGATAACTTTGATTGGTAAATCTCAAGGTCTGTTACCTGCCATTATCCAAACCAAAATTTCTGGTAACCTATCTTAACCTTTAGGCTAATTTTTTTAGGTTAAAGGTTAAAGGTCGTTTGACGGATCAATCCCAAAATCAATAGAATTCTACCCTGGTAGTATATGAATCTCCATGCAAATTTCTGTAACTATTGCCTGAAAATTTTTTGAGTTATCGTCAGGAAACAAGTCTCAAAATAAGCCTTGATTTCATCCT
Source organism: Terebella lapidaria (assembly GCA_949152475.1). Taxonomy (NCBI): domain Eukaryota; kingdom Metazoa; phylum Annelida; class Polychaeta; order Terebellida; family Terebellidae; genus Terebella; species Terebella lapidaria. Next base: position 997,327 of record OX424568.1, on the reverse strand, counting down.
CACGGACCTCAGAGCCGGCTCAAAAAGAATAGGGTTCTTCCACATATCATTTCTGACTAGTGGTGAAAATTTGACATGGAACCATCAAGGCAATCTAAAGTTATCGTCTGGAAACCAAACGGCGGAAGAAGAAGAAAAATTCTGCTAAAACCATAAAGGCATTTCTGCCGAAACATCAGAAAATGATTCAACTTGTTCAAAACCGTTATTGATTGCAAAAACCATCATTCCAGTTTGCCTAAGTCCCCTATATAAAACAAACCTTGTCGCCGGGAAATCCATCCAGCCCTGAGGGTCCTTGTGGTCCTATGCTGCCCTTGGGACCAGGAGAGCCGGGCATTCCATCCAAACCAGGGTCGCCACGGTCACCTTTGTCACCTGGGAGTGGGGTTACACAGGGTTATATTACTCAGAATCAATATCCACATCAGTCATATGCTTTCAAGTAACCTGCGTTCAAGTAACCTTACCATCGGAGTTCACTGCCAGTGAAGCGGCAATTTTTTTAGCGCCTCCATTTCCACCGCCAGTGAAATAGCTGGCGGTGGTTAATGATGCTGCGTTCAAACCAGCATTCATGCTTGTGACAGTCCACGTCACCGAGCAGTGTGCACCGTCTTGGTTTGACGCAGTATTAGCTCTTTAATTTCTGGGTATCATTTACTGAACTTCCATATTTGATCTCTCAACTGTGTATTTCAGCAAAACCTGTCACAGTTCATACCACGCACAGACTGTAAAGGTCTATCTGTAATGTATCTTCAATAAGACCTGTCTTGAGAAACCGCCCGTTATTCTATACTGTAAAACTACTAATTTTGGTGGACGCTTTATTTGGCGGATTTGGCGGCAGGGGAAAATCCGCCAAATTGAATCGTCCGCCAAATTAACTGAATATATGATAAGAAATATAAGTGGTTTTGAAACCGCCAAATTAAATCTCTGCCAAATAACATGGGGATCACAACCGCCAAATTTAATAGCCGCCAAAATTTGTCTTTTTACAGTATTTGGACAAAGGATGAGAAAGTTTGTTTAGTGGGTGACGTACCAGGCAGGCCAGGTATGACATCAGGCCGAGTGGGTTCACCCTTCTGCCCCTTGCTTCCTGGTGGCCCAGAAAGTCCAACAGGACCCTGTAAACAGAGACATGATCTCACATAACAAGCAATCTGAGGACTGATACTACACATCCATGTGACTGATTCATGTTATCTGGAAAGTAAGTCACTCGACCAAACTACTCACAGGTCGGCCTGAGGGCCCTGGTAACCCTGGTAACCCATCATCTCCGTCTGGACCAGAAGGTCCGGGGAGGCCACTGTAACCACGCTCCCCCTGTTGTCCCGGGAAACCATCAAGCCCTGGGTCACCTTTCTCCCCCTTCAGGCCGGGAATACAGGACTCACACGATCCGCCAAGTTCACCTTTTTGGAAGGAGGGAGGACGAATGGGGAGGGGGGGGGGGGGGATGGAAGGGGTTTAGTTAGTGTTTTTTGCAACTAGTTTTTTAATGCAATACGTTGTATTGATGCCTGACCTGACACGATGGAACTATTCCAAGCATGAGTATACCAGCTACGTGGCTCAGACGGAATCAATACCTTTCTGTCCTGGAAGTCCAGGAATTCCATTGCGTCCATTTTGCCCCGATTGCCCCTTATCTCCCTTCGGCCCCTGGGGGCCAGGTGGGCAAGTGATCTGGTCAGGGCTGTCTCCTGGTGGTCCGGGCAAGCCTAAATTACCCTTAGCTCCCTTTGTACCAGGGTATCCATCACGCCCATCGATACCCGGCTGTCCCGGGGGCCCAGCAATGCTCTGGCCAGGGGTGCCAGGTAAGCCGGGTTCACCCTTGGAGCCAGATAGACCGGAACTGCCCTTAGCTCCCTCCAACCCAGGCAGACCTGTAAAGACATTGACCCAGATTCAAATAATTTATTAGATATATATATTGACATACAGAGAGATATGCAATGAGCTGAAATGTTAATTTTGGCAGCCCCTCAAGAGTTCATAAAATAGAATGGCAGAAATGTCTTCAGTCCACTATATCGGACAGAATTGTAAAGACAAGCTTAACCTCTTCGCTACTGGCCCACCCCTCAGCTTCCATACTGAGCCGATTCATGTATGATTTGATTGGATTTTTCATATGTTTGATTATTTTCTTGAAGATGTTTCAGAATAACTATGTATTGAAATGAAGTCATATTACAGTGTGTTATTTCTAGATAGTACTGTATCCTTTTCAGCCCCAGGCCCTTGGTTACATGAAAACAAAAGAGAATTCGAGTGACCAAACAAATGATGTGCTTCTATTTTCTTTACCATACAGCCATTTTCGAAGTTGTAATGAAATATAACCTAATACATGTACGTTTGCCTGAGTACTTGCAGTCTTCTTCATTTGTAATGGAGTGAATTTCGTGAGTTTAGTAGTGTTTACAGCATGTTAATATCTTGATTAGTTATGAAGATATTGAAGTTTGAGTGAAAACGGCCTGTAGTCCGACCTATTGTAATCAGTATTTGTGACGTCACAAGGTTAGTGACAGATTAATTACTCAATTAACTAAACAGTCAATTAAGCTTGTAAATTTCAATCGGTAACAATATAAATGTGCTAATTTAGCTTGTATGTACATTTTCGGTCACATATAACATTAGTTACAATCAGTGGATAGATATCTTTACAATTATTGGTTGCCAAAGTTATGGTTACGCAGCGTAACCATCAGTACAGCAGCAGGGGTGTGGTATGGTTACGCAGCGTAACCATGAGTAGTGAAAAGGTTAAGTCCAATAATGACACCTATATGTACCACAAAATAGCACCATATGGACTACAGGGAAGTTTATCTATATACACAGTTGACAGTAATACAGATATGTTTCTATGCACAATTGAATATAAAGATATCCCAAAAGCACACCTGGAAGTCCCGCGTCACCCTTGAGTCCCTTCTGTCCATCGCGTCCGTCCGCCCCGGGGGGACCTGGCACACCTCGACCACCTGATGGACCTTGGGGTCCGGGGGGTCCTGGTAACCCTGGGAAACCATCCGTCCCATCCAGTCCTGTGTCACCCTTCACTCCTGGAGGCCCGGGAAAGCATTCACCTTTCTCACCAGCTCCCTGTCAGATAGAGGTGTACATGGACTCAACAAAGACTACTGGACTCTCTTGCTCCTTCAGTCAGACTTCTCACAATAGTGATAGAATATTACTGGTTCTATCGGCCATTTCCTGACCAGTCACTGAGAGAATTCACAACATTCCATCCCAAAGCTACCATATACAGAAGTACAATCTTGTGAACAACCAAAATATGTCTGCAATACATACACCGGGTCTGCCGGGAGTTCCAGTGCTTCCCTTGGGACCTTGATAACCACGATCGCCCTTGGGTCCGGCCTGTCCAGGGTGGCCGGGGGACCCGCCGTAGCCTCTGTCTCCTTTCGGCCCCTCCGGTCCGGGTATACCTGGCATTCCTTGCTTGCCCTGGAGTGGCAGATTGGCAGAGTGTTAGTGACAATAACAGTACTTGTTGAGAAAGGTCTCATTGTATTCCTCATCTATTTATACAGTTACCCTTAATTAACTTACATAATGATATTAAATACATATGAATTAACTTAAATTTGCCTCAAATAACAAGAACAATTTTTTTTAATAGCATCATCAACAAATACATACAGAGACATGCACCAAATCCACATGAAGGCAGATAAAAAAAACAAAATATGGAAATATTTGTGGAAATATATGGAAATAATCATTGAAAAATATACATAAGATACATGGATATTTTTTGTGAATGAACTGACACGTTGACAAGATACTAACCCGAGGTCCAGGTAAACCCAGTACTCCTTTCTCTCCTTTCATTCCTGCCTCTCCAGGGGGACCCTGTCAGAGTGTTACCATGGTTACCTTGTTACCACATCATTTGTAAACAGTACAGGGAATACGATACATTGTTATGTCATTCAATCAAACAGTCAGAAATATGTAATGTTTAGGTACATGTAGCTGCTGATCAGACCACATGCTGGAATACTGGACATGGAGAGCACAGCGTGATGTGTCCAGTAAATCAGCATTTACTTGCTGATTTCATAGAATAACATGAATATCACTTTATAACATTTCAATATTACCTTCATTCCGGATTCGCCATCGAACCCAGGCAGTCCAGCTCTCCCGGGATCACCCTGGAAATAACAAGTGAGTCAATGTCATTCTCCTCCTTATCCCAGTATATATACAGATGTATTGGACCACTTCAAGTCTAATAACGGTATATATTCCATCCTTAAATTACCATTCTCAGACTTCTGAAGATATATATGATATCTAAGGTATAAATTGATCAAAGTCAGAACAACAGTGATATCGATTATATTTGTAATTATATGATGTTTCATAAGGAATATGATGGAATAGCTAACGAAGCAAAATATTTTAAAATGTAGCCGAAAAATAAGACGGACATTACAGTAATTTAAGTTCATATCAAAGTAGCTGCCACAATGTGACAATGATCTGAATCAATGTAACTGTTTCGATGCCAAACCCAAACAACAAGTATGATACTACAGTTTTGTGATACATGTACATGTATACTAAGCCAAAGCATATTTATTCGAGAGCCAATTCTATAAAATGTCAAACAACGAACTGCCAGCAACAATCAAGCTCTCTAATTGCATTTTCAAGATAATATGGAATATTCTGGTAGGCATTAGTTTCTGAAAGAAGGTGTATAACAAACTTATGCATATCTATAGTAATGCCAGGTTTTTACAAAAATTCAGGCTGAATGCACTTAAAACAAGAAATAGGTGACACAAATAATTATAAAGATATATATCTATAAATATGTTTGTATAAACATGGGATTAACCGAGGTTATACAATATTTGTTATTTACAAACGTGAAAAAAGGTTATTTACCAAACAGGGATAAACTAGAGAAATATATTATGAACATGTGCAAAAAAACATTGCCGTTCATAATTGTATTATGGACATCAAATAAACTAAACAAAAGACTTGATTATTACCTCTCAATGCCTCTTAATCAGCTCAGCTGGTACAATTGAACTAAGGCTTACCATAATATTAATTCCAGTGTCAACTAGTTAAATTTGGATGAAAATCTAACCAAATTGACGAGAATTATCTGACAAATCCATCAATTTCAAATTGTGTGCTTCCAATATTTTTGAGGCCTCAGATACATAAATAATGGAATGCTAAAAAAAATTGGAAAGATTTGTGTGATCATGATATTGATAAAAGATTGATAAGAATAATGCATTACTCAAGCTAAACGATAACTAAACGATACTTTTCTTGCCAAAATTCCAGCCATTTCAAACACAGGTACAACTCTACCCTGACAACTTTCTGAAAACTTTATTCGAAACCATCAGAAGAGAGAGCTAGGCTACAGAATGAAATGTTGACGAAGGCACAAATATCGCTACCTTAGGCCCCTTCATGCCTGGTTCTCCTTTTGGGCCGACTATCAGAGTTCCGTTCCCGATCTGTTCCCCTAACTCGCCGGTTCCAGGGGGTCCGGGGGGGCCAGGGGGCCCACGGGGGCCGGGGTCACCCTTACTGCCCACTTTACTCAGGCCCATGGACCCTTTCCCACCTTTGCTCCCTGGGCCGCCATCTCTACCCTGGGGTGCGGCATGTGGAGCGATGAGGAGATACATGTACAATGTAAAGCAATACAGGAGGTATTTTGCGAGAGGACACATGCTGCATGCTATACTGGGAACCGTATGGTAGCATGTGCAGTACAGCACAGTTATTGGTTATTATTTCACTGCGTTGGACTCTGATCAACAAAGCTGGAAAACAGGATCATTAAATGCATGTATATGATGCTACACAGGGTAACAAGCCGTTATACATAAAATACAAAACAGAGAGCACAATAAGCATGATTTTGTAGAATTTCACATTTTTAATTTCTGATATAAGAATAAATCTTGATGTATGATAGAGTCATCTTTGTGTGGTCTGTTTTGTATGGATGTTGACAAATACATGAGAAGTTTGAGGCCTTGATGCAGGAACTGTGTTGTTCCAAACAGAAAGACAACATTTGGTTTTGATTTTTTGTTTCATATTCAATTCTTAGCATGTTCCAGCTTCAAATTTCTCCTTGAAATGTCAACAGATTTCCAGCAAGTCAAGCCAATGACAATATAAACCAATCACAATTAACAGATAACAAATAACTGCAATTGAAGTGAAATATGGTATATATTAAAACTGCAGCCAAATCACAACAAAGGATGATGAAAATTCAGCCATGCAACAATAAATAAAAGACGGAAAGAGCAAAGGGAGGAGTAGCCATGAAGTAGGCGGTCTCTTTCTGCGCCGCGTCGGGACAAACCTTCATTCCCTTCATTCCGGGGAGTCCCGGGGGACCCTGGAAGGTCTCGTTACCGCCGACTTGCTCGCTGTTGCCAGGGGGCCCGGGGCGGCCCTGCAAGCCGGGGGGACCTCGGTCGCCCTTAGCACCCTGCTTCTCTATCCCCATAGCCCCCTTGGAACCCTTGCCGCCGGTGTAGCCGTCTCGGCCCTAGAATGGGAGGCATCGTCAGCACACCGCCGTACATCATGCCATGTCAGTCACTAGCTATTGTGTGTGTGTGTCAGTCAAGTTATTATATTATCATATATAAGGTGCAATGCTGAAAACTGAAAATGGACACATTGGAGTCATATTGCATGGTAACATCAAGGAATATATGTAGAGTGGTACGAAATCTCTTCAATATTTTTCACTTCTGTGCAGGAAAAAAAGGTGAAAGTGAAGTTACAAATAGTATGCTATTAAATGTCTTTGCTTGCAAATACAAAAACATATTTTGAATACATGTACTGACAATTGATTCAAAATGATATGACCTATAGCTTCACTGCTTTTGACAATGGATTATTTGCTTCAATACTGGTAACTGGAAATATTTACTGTATCATAGAACTCAAGCCAAAGGGAAGGATTTTCGACATTTTGAGGAAGAATATTCAGCACTTACGGGAATACCAGGCAGACCCCGATCCCCCTTCATGCCGATGTCGCCGTCTTGGCCGGGTAGGCCCTGGATATAAATAAATGTATTGACATATGATAAACATGTAATGTATATTACACAATCTATGTGTTCAAAGGTGCAAGGTATTATGAATCTATATGTACACTGGATTTGTAAAAAAACCTGTTTTTCTTGCATGCACAGGAAATATTTTGACAAAAATATGACTCTTACAGCCATGTTTAGTACATTTACCAAGATATGAGTTTAATATCTGGATAGGGAATACTCACAAAGTTGCCAGAAGGACCGTCCCTGCCAGGTTCACCCTGCACAGAAACACAATTATTTCACGGATTCTGATGAAACGCATGAAATTGGGTTCAACAACCTCAAAAATATTTTTGTATATTTTAGTGGGGCTATAGAGTATAAGTGAGAACTACTACAGTGTGTTTTTTTTAACATATTTATATACCAGTGATAATCTACTACTCTACAAGGCTCTGAAACCAATTATTAGCCTTTATCATGTTGACAGCATGTGTAAACCTACTTTCTGTCCCTTCATGCCTGCTCCACCCTCGGCGGGTTCACCTTTGTTACCCTTCTGTCCGTGGAAGCCGGGCGGTCCAGGCGGCCCGACTGGTCCAGAGAGTCCAGGCAAACCAGGATCTCCCTAACAGGACATTGTACAATGAGGGAATGATGAGGGATTCCAATATTCAAAGACTGATACTCAGCAGTGTACCAGATATAGGATTCCAAAGTGTACCAGGGTATATCCATTTATTATCTGGGGGCTGAGTTTCATTTAGCATGCTGAGATCATGACAAGAATGTATGAACAGGAACAGGCTAGCTGTGTTTGATAGGGATGAAATTAAAACATGCCTTGTGTTTTACAGGTAACAATATCATTACAACACAATTATAACATTGTGGAATTGTGTCTGTATGATGTGAATAGATGACACACATAACTGATTTTATCACCACAGTACGTTGTATGTTGAGCGTTAGCGACACTAACCTGAGTGCCGTTACATCCATCCAGACCTCGGATACCTCGGGGTCCTGGCAGGCCTTGCAAACCCTGTAATGTCCACCAGAAACTTAGCTTTGACAAGATATTCTATGCAGCAGACGCATGCAGTGCAACAATCACAAAACCAAGTCAAAGACATAAATCCCTATTAAAAGGGTACAGCAATTTTTGAAAAAAAAATTATTCAAATATATGTACACGTACTACATTTCCTAAATAAATCATGATAACACTCCTACTCCTATTTTCGGTTGTCCAGTCTTTTCAGAAGTTGCACCTTTTCAGAATTATTTGATATATACCAGAATATAAAGCATGCAAAAATGCGTTTTTCTTGTCTTCCCTTTCGCAAATATTTTCATCAGTCACTTGCGAATTGTTTCGCTCTCGACCTAATTTATTTATCAAGAGTTCTGTGCAAATATTCTTTTCTGTGAACAGTCCTGTTAACATTGCATGCAAAAATATCTAAACTTTTAGCCAAATCGTTCCTCGCAGACAAAATGTCTAGCCAATTTTCAAGTACAGATGTCATAAAAATTCTGTAAACGATACCCTGCATAACAAAATAACAGGTTTTATAACTAGCTGCCTACTTTCTTTAATCTTTCTATAATCTAGTTAATTGCCCATTAAAGAACTGAAAAGAAAAAAAAATTGAACAATGTGAATATTCTCCCTGATAATCTAACAGCATGTCTCCTACAATTATTTCCTGTAAAAGCGATAATCTACTGGCAATAACCTGTAATTTGTTCACAAAAACAATCTACAGACATTTGCTAGAGACGATGTACATTGAAGCCTTTGTTATTACATGCGTCAAGAGTTTATTCCGTTCAGAAATAATATTCTATAATCAAGCAATTTTGTTTGACATCAGAATGTCACTTGTGCTCCTGAACGTATACAGAGGCTGCAGAGAAAGACGGCAATCAACGGCAGAAAAATGGGAAAAAGACAGAGCTTTGCTCGTTAATACTCGTGTCATCACTGTATCACAAGATTGGGGGAGAAAATAAGTTCAGGACATCTCACAGACACGGCATATTTAAATCTACTCAAGGAAATTTTCTTCCTGGCTGGGGCAAAAATTTGAAAAGTTTGTAGATTTTTTATTACTTTTGGCATGTTTCCTTCAGCACCTAGAAAGATGTTCTTGTTCTGGAAAGTTTCTGTTCTGGAAGTTTCTAATATGTTTTCACAGTGAGTTTGCGATGATATCAACCACGGCATACACTGCAAATGTCACATTCAGTCAAGTACAAAATACCTTGATACGGCCATGAGGAAATTATTGTCCGCCTTCAATTTGTTGCTGTTTTATTTACTGTGCAAAAGTCATGAAAAGGTACTGAATATAATAGTTTTGGACCCAGACAAGTACAGCATAGATGTGAGACAGGCAGACAGTTTGTGTCAGTTTGTGCTGTTTGATTGCTCACTGATATTTAGTTATCCAGGGCTTTACACTTATCCATCTTGTACATAATTAGAACTTCGAATTAAGACCAACTGGCACCATTCTTTGTCAACACTTAGCTACAAAGTAGGAAAGAACCCCAGTTTGTCAGAAGCCCACAATCTTTGTTTATTATAATCAAACCTGTTCTCTACTAGCAATTACCAAACAGATACATTTTTATCTAATCCCTCCCCACACACACGTTATTTGCATGTACACACTCCCTCACATAGATACATGTACCCTTGGTATCCTAAATATACTTCATCAATATACACACATGTCTATAATACAGAGCCTATTTTGCTGTATTATTACACCTAGCTAATATCATGTAATATTATGCTCTGGTCTGGTCTGCTAGATAAATCAGAGGCACAGATTGCCATCCACACACAAACATCAGGGAGGTTGTCATAGCAACCATACGCTCCTGGGTACTATCTGGTCATAAGTAAACTGGACGGGGCAGGTTTTATGTTTTTTCAGTGGCCAGTTCCTACCATTTACCTTACCAAAGCCTCCCCTCTCCCAAACTGTCCTTCTCTCCCAAGACCAGAACAACAGATGCAGTATTTTATGTCATATAATTTCTCCACAAACAGAAATTGATGACTGCACAGATTAAAATTTTAACCCTTTCTCATGAATTTTTTACACAAAAAAGAAATAATGTACAGATATATAAAGATATTCAACAAACTTGAGTTATATGACACTTACCGGAATTCCTGGTATTCCTGGAAAACCTGGCATTCCCATTTTCCCCTGCAAAATAAATATTAACCTGTCATTATATTCAATCATTTTTGTAGCTTCTTTGTTATAGATACAATATTCATCATCAAAGAGACTATTAATGTGCAGACATTTCACACTTCTCCACATTTATATCATTTCTATGCTACCTTTTGAATAAATTTATGACATGATCATATTTACCATACATGTGTGCTGCATAGAATTCAAAGTACCCGGTATACGTGATACTAGTATGTGTTATGTTGTTGCGTTCTAGCCCTGAATCCGTAACCACACTTCACTTACCATCACTACACAAAGTAATACTACCTACCATCACCTACCATAGTTCCCTTCATTCAATGTGGGGCATCTCACCCCTAGAGCAACCCTCCCACCCCCACAAGATCTAACACATATACCCTAGCAACCACCCCACCCACACAAGATCTAACACACATACCCTAGCAACCCTCTCACCCCCACCAGATCTAACACATATACCCTAGCAACCAACCCACCCCCATAAGATCTAACACATACCCTAGCAACCAACCACCCCATCCCCATAAGATCAAACACATATACCCTAGCAACTACCCCACCCACACAAGATCTAACACACATACCCTAGCAACCCTCTCACCCCCACAAGATCAAACACATATACCCTAGCAACCACCCCACCCACACAAGATCTAACACACATACCCTAGCAACCCTCTCCCCCCACAAGATCCAAGACATACCCTAGCAACCACCCCACCGGCACAAAATCCAAGACATACCCTAGCAACCACCCCACCCCTACAAGATCCATGACATATCCTAGCAACCACCCCACCCCCACAAGATCCAAGACATACCCGAGCGCCCTTTGGTCCTAGCGGTCCATCTCGTCCTCTGTCGCCTTTGCTGCCCTTCGGACCAGGCAGACCCTCAGGACCTTCAAACCCCTGCTTGCCGGGGATTCCTGGCGGACCTATCCTTCCCGGAACACCCTGTGCAACAGGGAAAGCATATGTAACTATTTCATGACACTCTTTACAGTCTGTCGGTCATCAAACATTGATCAACAAAGGGATGAATATGTTGCCATCCCTGTAGTCCCGGTATGATTTCTGAAATGAGGAAACAAAAAAATAATCAATCCTTGATTGTTGTGATATGACCTGATACCACTTGACATATTTCAGTGAATCATCAAAAACCTCTCTATGAATGTCTGAGAACATTAAAATACCACGACTTCTAGGTGTTTTTGCAATACATGTATTTTCGTTCTTTGCTTTTGCTGTTCATTTTATTTTTCCAAATAGCTAAGATGGATGCATCTTACATTCATTCATTTAACATGCATCCATATAACTTCTCAACAAACTGCAGTAGTTTTGACTACAAACATTTGTCATTCATATCAATATTCCTTCCCTCCACATTCCAGTCAAACAATGCATTTAACTCCTTAAGTATTTGTAATCAAGGAACAACACATGTACAATATATTGATTATTTGTTGTGTATGTTTGCCATGTTATGAACATCACAAAAGGGAAATACTTCATATATTCAAAATCATATTTCTCTGTACAACATGTCATAAACACTGTATAATGGTACATTTTGACTGTGCTTACCCGTAAAACTATTCATTAATCATAGCAGACTTTAAAACCATGTGTCATTTAATGTTTACCCCGATCAGTGACTTTATGTCTTCCTCTTTGAATCAATATCACAACACTGTCTATAATCTAATTCTAACATATTAAACCGGAATTATTTCCGCCATGATGTTTGAGATGGATATTGGTTTCGAGTGCAGAATAATCATAGCAAATCGAAACAAAAACTTTGGAATATAAGTAGACCTTTATAGACCTCAAAACTCATGACTTGATGATCGTGGCTAAGGCAACTGGCTAGAATCAGTAGAATGAGATTACCCTCCCACCCAGGGAAACTTTCGGGAAATGCCAGTGGCTTGGACAAACTACTCCTTGCAGTAGCAGGAGTTAAACTACATGTACCTTTCACTGTTGTGCCAACTGGCCACCATCAGAGATGGCTCACTTTGAAGTCAAGTGCTGCTAGTCCATCCTGGAACCCTCGGGACTTCTGGTAGTTTGAGTTCAATGTCTTCCCGACAGTTCTGACCAGGCAGAACTACTACAGACTACGACTCTCTGTCTGACCACGTCTCTCCAGCAAATACATTCTTGACGCTCCAAAACGTGAAAGAACATTGTTATTTCGGCTGTCCTAGACTCATGCGCATGCTCATATTGTTGTTCTTTTCTTTTCCTGCTTTTTTCCCCCTCTGCAATGGAGTATATGGAACAATGACTTACTGTGATATATATTGGCTCTCCAATGGATAGACTTGCACGAGAGAGTGCAGTTTTTGGTGTTTTTTTTTGCTCACCTTTTACTCACACAAGCTTTCATGAGCAGATAAGCTGAGCAGCCTTTCAACATTACCTTTGTCTGTTGCTTTTTTATCAGTACATTTTCTCTTGCAGATGGGCAGCATAAGAAAGTTTATTTTTAACACCTCTTCCCCTAAAAATTCGCTGTTTTTACCACCCTTTCAGACCCCAGAAATCTGTACATGGATCATCACTAGATGGATGATTGGATGTGTCCGCAGACCCTCCTGCAGAGGGACGGCACAATTACCAGAGTACAGCAGTTGTAAGATGTAGGTGGATCCGTGTCTGGCTCTGTTAGTGGAAAACCTAAAACTTCTCCATGTTTTTTACATGCCCTGGCATTTTGTGATCACCACATGTCTCAGCCAGCCATCGTAGTACCAAGTGCAACATTCAACATAAAATCCCGGGGTGCATGAGGAATCTCCTTCTGGAAGTCTCCTGGAGCGAGACTTTTCTGGAAAGTTCCTATCAATAACAAAATTTCTTTGCAATTTAATTATGCAGAAGTGTGCACACTGTCACTATTACAAATGTCTTCTGCCACCCCTGCCATGCAATCCCCCCCTCCCCACACCCCTAATAGTAAACTTACAATTACCATATTGTCAGATACATTTAACATGTTTATTGGACAATCTGACACAATGCTGAAACACCATACATTCTACACATATAGAATGCCACCCACTACTACACCAGTAGCATGTAGCCTGGCTTGCACAGCTGTCTGCTAGACCCACTGGCCCTAGACACACACAGCTGGTCACCCACTACACCAGTAGCATGTAGCCTGGCTTGTACAGCTGTCTGCTAGACCCACTGGCCCTAGACACACACAGCTGGTCACCCACTACACCAGTAGCATGTAGCCTGGCTTGTACAGCTGTCTGCTAGACCCACCGGTCCTAGACACACACAGCTGGTTACCCACTACACCAGTAGCATGTAGCCTGGCTTGTACAGCTGTCTGCTAGACCCACCGGTCCTAGACACACACAGCTGGTCACCCACTACACCAGTAGCATGTAGCCTGGCTTGTACAGCTGTCTGCTAGACCCACCGGTCCTAGACACACACAGCTGGTTACCCACTACACCAGTAGCATGTAGCCTGGCTTGTACAGCTGTCTGCTAGACCCACTGGCCCTAGACACACACAGCTGGTCACCCACTACACCAGTAGCATGTAGCCTGGCTTGTACAGCTGTCTGCTAGACCCACCGGTCCTAGACACACACAGCTGGTTACCCACTACACCAGTAGCATGTAGCCTGGCTTGTACAGCTGTCTGCTAGACCCACTGGCCCTAGACACACACAGCTGGTCACCCACTACACCAGTAGCATGTAGCCTGGCTTGTACAGCTGTCTGCTAGACCCACTGGCCCTAGACACACACAGCTGGTCACCCACTACACCAGTAGCATGTAGCCTGGCTTGTACAGCTGTCTGCTAGACCCACTGGCCCTAGACACACACAGCTGGTCACCCACTACACCAGTAGCATGTAGCCTGGCTTGTACAGCTGTCTGCTAGACCCACCGGTCCTAGACACACACAGCTGGTCACCCACTACACCAGTAGCATGTAGCCTGGCTTGTACAGCTGTCTGCTAGACCCACTGGCCCTAGACACACACAGCTGGTTACCCACTACACCAGTAGCATGTAGCCTGGCTTGTACAGCTGTCTGCTAGACCCACTGGCCCTAGACACACACAGCTGGTTACCCACTACACCAGTAGCATGTAGCCTGGCTTGCACAGCTGTCTGCTAGACCCACTGGCCCTAGACACACACAGCTGGTCACCCACTACACCAGTAGCATGTAGCCTGGCTTGTACAGCTGTCTGCTAGACCCACTGGCCCTAGACACACACAGCTGGTTACCCACTACACCAGTAGCATGTAGCCTGGCTTGTACAGCTGTCTGCTAGACCCACTGGCCCTAGACACACACAGCTGGTCACCCACTACACCAGTAGCATGTAGCCTGGCTTGTACAGCTGTCTGCTAGACCCACTGGCCCTAGACACACACAGCTGGTCACCCACTACACCAGTAGCATGTAGCCTGGCTTGTACAGCTGTCTGCTAGACCCACTGGCCCTAGACACACACAGCTGGTCACCCACTACACCAGTAGCATGTAGCCTGGCTTGTACAGCTGTCTGCTAGACCCACCGGTCCTAGACACACACAGCTGGTTACCCACTACACCAGTAGCATGTAGCCTGGCTTGTACAGCTGTCTGCTAGACCCACTGGCCCTAGACACACACAGCTGGTTACCCACTACACCAGTAGCATGTAGCCTGGCTTGTACAGCTGTCTGCTAAACCCACCGGTCCTAGACACACACACAGCTGGTCACCCACTACACCAGTAGCATGTAGCCTGGCTTGTACAGCTGTCTGCTAGACCCACTGGCCCTAGACACACACAGCTGGTCACCCACTACACCAGTAGCATGTAGCCTGGCTTGTACAGCTGTCTGCTAGACCCACTGGCCCTAGACACACACAGCTGGTTACCCACTACACCAGTAGCATGTAGCCTGGCTTGTACAGCTGTCTGCTAGACCCACTGGCCCTAGACACACACAGCTGGTTACCCACTACACCAGTAGCATGTAGCCTGGCTTGTACAGCTGTCTGCTAGACCCACTGGCCCTAGACACACACAGCTGGTTACCCACTACACCAGTAGCATGTAGCCTGGCTTCTACAGCTGTCTGCTAGACCCACCGGTCCTAGACACACACAGCTGGTCACCCACTACACCAGTAGCATGTAGCCTGGCTTGTACAGCTGTCTGCTAGACCCACTGGCCCTAGACACACACAGCTGGTCACCCACTACACCAGTAGCATGTAGCCTGGCTTGTACAGCTGTCTGCTAGACCCACCGGTCCTAGACACACACAGCTGGTCACCCACTACACCAGTAGCATGTAGCCTGGCTTGTACAGCTGTCTGCTAGACCCACTGGTCCTAGACACACACAGCTGGTCACCCACTACACCAGTAGCATGTAGCCTGGCTTGTACAGCTGTCTGCTAGACCCACTGGTCCTAGACACACACAGCTGGTCACCCACTACACCAGTAGCATGTAGCCTGGCTTGTACAGCTGTCTGCTAGACCCACCGGTCCTAGAGACACACAGCTGGTCACCCACTACACCAGTAGCATGTAGCCTGGCTTGTACAGCTGTCTGCTAGACCCACCGGTCCTAGACACACACAGCTGGTCACCCACTACACCAGTAGCATGTAGCCTGGCTTGTACAGCTGTCTGCTAGACCCACTGGCCCTAGACACACACAGCTGGTCACAGACCCAGTCCGCTCCCACCATCACACCTGTTTCCTGTGTCCGGTTCCTAGAATTCTGCCCACTGCCCACACTATATTGAACCCACCTATTGGCTCACCAATCCTGCTAGCCTATTGTTGTCCATGTATTTGAAAAGTTTTCAGATTTCACAAGCAGTAGCCAGCCCTTTTACCTGGTTATTGTCAATTCAAACATTACTTACATCTAATGCATCTTGTGATGCATGATTTCTTACATGGTATTTTTTCACTGAGTTATATTAAGTCTTTACATGTATGAAATTCTTTTGGTTATACCTCCTGGTGGAAACATTAAAATTTGTGAATATTTTGTGAAGGACAGCATGAAAAGGTCCCTCTCAAAGCTTATCAGCTGCAGACAATGCCCATTCTGTACAACTGGAAGCGGAATTTCTAAAAACCATTAAACATGGAAGAAGTTGGGAGACCCTCGAAGCTGCACTGGGCGCAGACAACAAAAAGTTGAAACTGAAGAACGGTTCATGGAGAAAGCAATAAAACCTGTTGGTAATGGCCATAAAGGTGGCCAGTGTGGGCAAT
Source organism: Terebella lapidaria (assembly GCA_949152475.1). Taxonomy (NCBI): domain Eukaryota; kingdom Metazoa; phylum Annelida; class Polychaeta; order Terebellida; family Terebellidae; genus Terebella; species Terebella lapidaria. The sequence continues at coordinate 980,684 of OX424568.1, read as the reverse complement.
TTCACATGCAGGAAGCTATTCCGGCAGACCACGTTAAAAAGTCCAGACTTGTGTTTTTTCATCCACCAGCAAAAAATAGACAGCGTTTCCTGCACTCTGCTATCGGGAGGTTGAACTGGCCAGTGGCTATTTCAAAACATTCCCCACTCAATCCATCACAGCATCAGCACTGCTCTTTTCAATCAGAGCCGCTCACGCCCTAAAATCAGAAAACTGACCAGGATTTCAAGGTCGTTCCTACACCCGACCTTTCACGGGTATTTTAGAGTCCTTTCATCGAGGGTTCGCCCAGTTACAAGGCAACTTCGCATGAGTTTCCCGAAAAGTTCCCACACATGAATTTACTTAACGATGCCTCAAGGAGAGTACAATTATGATGGTCAAGGCTGCTAGGAAATGGATAGGTGTGTGTGTTTTTCACACTAACCACACGGGTCTAAATCTGATCTCAAAACAACTGACCAGCTGACACGTTACAGGACATGGCTACGGCAGATGTTTGTACCGGTATATAGTGGACAAAAACAACAGCAGATAACGATCTTGATTATGGGAACATATATATTTTTTTTCATGGGAATCCTCTGAAGAATCATCACTTCATACAGAAATTTACCCGCCCCTCACTGTGCTATAGAGATTAGTGTCAGATCTTCTCTCAACAGATTGAAATAAAAAAACTCTTTTACTGTACAGAACAGATTGTGAGGAACAAATCAATTTTTTTTCAAGATCTCAAGTGTTACATTACATATCAGTGCATGTGAGAAATCAAACCTCAGCATGCTAAGACCAAAGATATTCTTGCCACTGGTACTGGGTACTGGTGTGCCAGTTCTGGCAGAGTTACATACATGACACCCACACTCCGACCCATCCAATACATGAGCAAATTTATACCGGTCCTTCTTTTATTAGAATGAATGTACCCCTCAAATCGTGCTGACAACACCTTTCAAGCTCCCTCAAGGATGGAAGCACTAGGGGGCCTTCTCAAAACCTTCAATACACCAAATCATATCATTCAATCCCTGATGAGATCTAGGTACAACCCAGATACTGAAATCTCAGCTAGTTACACGTGGTGAGGTAGCACCTAAATCCGTTGTCAGAACCAACCCACTGGCATTCCTACAGGTCTCCATACCTGCCCCTTCAGTCAATAAAAACCATTCCTGAATCTACGTGGAGCCCATATTGTCAGTCACCCCTATAGTGCTGTCGCTGAGAAATTGATGATAGGTAGCACAGAGAGGCATCCACATGCACCCGCTAGAGACAAGGAAATGGAATATTTCTTTCTTCTAAAACAAAAGATCATTTATAAAAAGATCCGGACAATCACAGAATGTTCTTTGATGGTCCCTGGCATACATAGATCATTGTCTTGTATCTGTTTGAGAGAGTTCTGTATTCCTAAGTGATCTAGCATCAGACAGAACATCACAAGACTGGGCTGTCATCCCGTCACAGGGGCCAAATGAGGTGCAAGTGTTTACATCATTGCATTTTATATGTATTTTCAGCTTATCACATTACTTGAGGCAGTGCTGAATATTCCTACATTCTATAATGACTATAGTTCTTACAGACCTATATTTCTGCCAATGGTCACCACTTCGGTCAGACCATCGCCATGTCAGAAATAAAATTTCTGGATCTTGACCATGGTAGCTGCCCCTGGAAGGCCACACCGGGAGCTGGCTTTGAGAACCCCGAGAGTAATACTGAACAGACAGAACACAGTCCAAGAACACAGCCTCACATGAACTCTTCTGATGAGTCTGCGAGGAATCAGGTGGTTAGAGTGTTGGTCCAACATTTACGTGTATCCATCCAACCATTCATTAGTGGTCCTGATTGCTACTCTCTGGTGTAGGTCGTCCATCCAGCTAACAGCTGAGTAATTAGCAGGACAGTCTACCGTCAGCATGGTGAGGGCAAGCTGCCAGGGGTCAAATGACTTGGGGGCAGTCCCAGAGGTCCGTAATGGAACAAAGATTCGGACGGCTGCTAGGAATGTGTCCTGGATAATATTGAGCGTGATCAGCAGCTGGAGGAAAATAACAAACATTGGTTCCAGGGTGTGTGGGATAATACATGTATCTGTGTCCAGAGTTCCATTCACATGCCCACACCTACACAATCATGTCGCTGTAGTGTCTCAGGGCTACAAGTCTATAGGGATGTCTGTGTGTCCATGGCCAGCATGTCATTACAACAAACCGTATGGCTAATGAATGTGGTCCATAGATGTACATATACAAGTATACATCCTTACATAGCCACACTTGGTGTTATCATATCCAGATATAGACATTCTTACAGCTCACATCTCAACCACTAGTGATGTTTTGTCCTAATGTGCCAACAATACTTATGCATGTACTGCCAGAAAGAGCTTTGTGTCAGATCTGCACTGAATGACCTCAGGGGGACAATGTCTGCAAGCCTACAGGGGGCAACAACTCCAAGGTCAATTCTGGGGGAAATAGCAATTTAATTGCAAGGATTTAATCACATTTGTCATAAGTTATCAACATGGTCCCTTACAAGTAGCCAACCAGTCTCCAGAAGCTCTATAACCGCTACATGTACAAAGCCAAATGACCTGGGGGACAGTTCAATTTGGCATCTTAACTGCTGCAGAGTTAGTTTTATGGGTTTTATCTAAAATAAATTTAGCCTTAGGCTCCTAATTTTGACTTGAAGTATGAAATGATTGTATGCAGTAAACAAAAATGGTTTCTGTTACATGTAGGTGATGGGTTAGATCACCTTGACAACGTATTGTTTTCATTTTCCTATTTGTACAATGTACAGTGTGGGGAGTAATTTATATGGTACTGATGCTAGAAACAGCACAGGCAAAAGGCAGATTGGACTCAGGAGAGAACCACAGATCCCTAGGACCCCCCAGGGACTTCCAAGGAGTCCCGTACCAAGAGGCTCCCAAGAGACTCCCACCCTGGAGCCTGAGAGAGACTCCGGAAGGGTGACAACTCCCCTGGGCATGTAGCGAGATAATTGGCGTGACATTTGCCAGTTTGGTAACAGGTTACTGGCAAGCTACCTTGATTTATTAAGATTGGTTGTTTCAGTGTGTGTGTGTGTGAGGGAGGGGGGGGGGGATTGTGGGGAGGAAAAGGCATATTTACCCAGAAGCTACTGGGAGGTCATTAGGTACATGTTCACATTTCCTCTGAATTTGTATTCATGCAGGACACAAAACACCCTGAAACATGTAACACCTGTGTCCAGCTATCAATCCCAGTGCATTTACCGAGAAAAGAAGAACTAATGACTTTGTCCACGTATGAATTTCTACCATACATAGCCTGGGAAAATTTGACGGGATATATGGAAATCAACTAATTATACATAATTACACTTGTCAAAAGGTGGCACTTGTACTAATTTAGAATGTTTTTTCTCTATGCAATAGCCTATATCCATGCTGTCATGGCTGTCTTGGATAACTTCAAGCACACCTTTTTAGTAACTTTGCGAGAAACCTGCTTCGCCTCTGCACATGTTCCCTGTACAATCTCTCGCGGTTCCTGGGCGGCCCAGACACATATCACAGTATAAAGTACACTAAAACACACTTAGGGAGCTATCACTTGGGCAGGGAGCAGCCTCCAGCAACAGACTCCAGGTGCACACACAATACAGACTGCTGTCCCGGCCAGTGCTGATCCGGAAACCGATCCCTCAATGGATCCAGAATGGTTTTTCCCTGAGGGGAGAAAGAGGGGTGGGTCTGGGAGGTCGTAGATCTATCAAGCTGCCCCAGTCCAGTTTGTCTTGTAAACAGCCAGGGCTTTTTGAAGATGCCCACAGAGTAGAGGCAACTGCCCCCTGATCCAGGTGGAATTATACACAAGTCCACAATTACAAGGTCAGATGCAAATTAAAGCTGGAGGCACCTTCTAACACTGGACCTATTAAAGCTGGAGGCGCCTTCTAATGCTGGACCAAAGTATGAACGGGGAGGGCCAGTTCCCGAGATTCAGGGGCCAGTAGACCAGGAGAAGAGACCTTGGTTGTCTCAGCTGGTTAGGTGAGAAGAGACCTTGGTTGTCTCAGCTGGTTAGGTCATTTAAGTATCTTAGAATGTACACCTTGAGTATTCCCTTGTACACTAGTACATATGGTAGCAGCTAGAGTATGTTGATGGCTTGTCTGTATGACTTGGACAACTCATCAATACATGCGAGTGAACACACCAGCCCTGAGGACACACCCAAACACACTACATCTCACAGCCTCTGTCAGCCAGCCTCACATACTACAGTTGTACCCTGAACAAACCTTTCTTGTTGGTTTATTATAAGCTGCAATAACAGCCCTGTTTTTGTTACTAAATTATTATCGTGAATATTGCAAGGAACAGTTGGTCGGCCCCCTGAACAGAGAAATGACTACATACAGTGAATGTCTGGTTTTGTAGGGTGCTGGTCAGCAAGAAACAGTTGGTCGGCCCCCTGAACGGAGAAATGACTACATACAGTGAATGTCTGGTTTTGTAGGGTGCTGGTCAGCAAGAAACAGTTGGTCGGCCCCCTGAACGGAGAAATGACTACATACAGTGAATGTCTGGTTTTGTAGGGTGCTGGTCAGCAAGATACAGTTGGTCGGCCCCCTGAACGGAGAAATGACTACATACAGTGAATGTCTGGTTTTGTAGGGTGCTGGTCAACAAGATAATAAACTCATCTGGCCTCCGGACTTGACTGGATTCTTTGTCTTTTGGGACTATCTAATTCTACCAGAGAGAAACCCTGATAAGTATACCCAGAAAACAATGAGATGATGATATTCCAACACTTCTCCCCATCTTTATACACTCTCCATCATTAGAGTTGCATACAAAGGTATGTCATCAATTCTACTAGTGATGGTCGATTATAATCGATTATTCATCATTGTTTATTGATATTTGTTGTATGTATTGATGTATGTTTATTGTTGTTGTGTATCAGTAACAGAGTGAGCCAGTGGTGTCAGAGTAACTGGCACACGATTACAGACATCAGAGCAGACTAATTTCCGGGGTTAATCTGGCTGAGGCTTGGGGTTCACCTGATAATTTCCGGGGTTAATCTGGCTGAGGCTTGGGTTTTACCTGATAATTTCCGGGGTTAATCTGGCTGAGGCTTGGGGTTCACCTGATAATTTCCGGGGTTAATCTGGCTGAGGCTTGGGGTTCACCTGATAATTTCCGGGGTTAATCTGGCTGAGGCTTGGGGTTCACCTGATAATTTCCGGGGTTAATCTGGCTGAGGCTTGGGGTTCACCTGATAATTTCCGGGGTTAATCTGGCTGAGACTTGGGTTTTACCTGATAATTTCCGGGGTTAATCTGGCTGAGGCTTGGGGTTCACCTGATAATTTCCGGGGTTAATCTGGCTGAGGCTTGGGGTTCACCTGATAATTTCCGGGGTTAATCTGGCTGAGGCTTGGGTTTTACCTGATAATTTCCGGGGTTAATCTGGCTGAGGCTTGGGGTTCACCTGATAATTTCCGGGGTTAATCTGGCTGAGGCTTGGGTTTTACCTGATAATTTCCGGGGTTAATCTGGCTGAGGCTTGGGGTTCACCTGATAATTTCCGGGGTTAATCTGGCTGAGGCTTGGGGTTCACCTGATAATTTCCGGGGTTAATCTGGCTGAGGCTTGGGGTTCACCTGATAATTTCCGGGGTTAATCTGGCTGAGGCTTGGGGTTCACCTGATAATTTCCGGGGTTAATCTGGCTGAGACTTGGGTTTTACCTGATAATTTCCGGGGTTAATCTGGCTGAGGCTTGGGGTTCACCTGATAATTTCCGGGGTTAATCTGGCTGAGGCTTGGGGTTCACCTGATAATTTCCGGGGTTAATCTGGCTGAGGCTTGGGTTTTACCTGATAATTTCCGGGGTTAATCTGGCTGAGGCTTGGGGTTCACCTGATAATTTCCGGGGTTAATCTGGCTGAGGCTTGGGTTTTACCTGATAATTTCCGGGGTTAATCTGGCTGAGGCTTGGGGTTTACCTGCACCCAAAACAACAAAGATTACCTCCTGTAAAAACTGAGGCCCAAGTTTCATACACTGCGCCTTAATACTACTCGTCCACTAAATGAATGCTATTTAATCCGTCTGTCACTTTTTTGATCCTCATTGAATATAGAGGAAGGCGCACGATATGATATTTGGGCCAAAACCGACACGATTACATGCAAATCAGAATACCGACATGATAATATGTCCAAACGATTTATATGCCAAATTTTCATGTTCAGTGCAAATCAGAATATAAAGTTACTATAGATTCTGATGCTTATACATAGAGGTACATACATGTAATAGAGCAACAACATTATATATTAAAATAATATACATGATATATCATAATAATTTTTATTAAATTCATAATAATTCATATTGTTTTCACAATTAGGTTTGAGTATTCTTTTTTTACATGTAGAATACTAGAGATTGATGGAAACCTGGACAGCTGCATGCTGTCATCTACACATGTCCTGACTGTCAGAAGTCAAGATTTTCTAACAAAACAACTTTCATAAACATCACAACAAGTGGATACAGAATGAGTTTGATGACAAAACAACCAGGGTCTTTGCTTTCATCCTCGTTTACAGTCTGCAATATGATTCCAATTTCTGCCTAGTGAAAATCTTTGGGTTTAATTTTGCGTTGAAAAGAAATCCACACCAAAACAGAAAATCGCTTTCCATACAGTAACCATGGTGATCAGCTGGTCCTATCTATCCATACATCATCCAGAACCTATCTATGGTTTTCAGGACTTCTCCCGGCAGGTCGCTCCTGGGTGTGCTAGGAGATAACTGGTGATAACAAAGCCTCCTTTGGGCCCAGGGACTAATACCTTATACCAGATGAGGTTTTCCACAGGCACAACTTTGGATAAATGAACAGGTCTCTCTGGCTGTTCAGATAGCAGCAGTGTGTACATGTGGGGTGGTGTGTGGGTGGTGTGGGGTGGTGTGGGGTGGTGTGGGATGGTGTTTTTCCCTGTGCAGGGAACAGTTCTGATAAGGTCTAGCCTGGTCGGAATTTTTATTTGAACTTTCCACAATTTTGAAGTGCAGTTGCCTACAATCGACTCTATAAAAGTACAAAAAGTACCCTGTCTGATGTTATTCTGTTCCCTCCTCCATTCTGCTTCCATGAGAGTACAACCAGATACGGACTGACCACTCCACGTGATAGAAAGCTCGATACATGTCCAGTAAAGTTTGGAGAGGGAAGCAACATGATCCAGTTCTTGGGGCTGGAATAGTGACCTTTGCCGTGTTCTTACAACGTCTTAATGTAAAGTTTTTGTTCCAGTTTTCAACATGAGAAGCAATTGTTGTAGCTGTGGAATAATTGTGAAGAGAACTTCAATGCAATTTACTTACAATCTAAGCAGCTCCAGGTACATGTGTACCCACAATAGTGGTGAAAACTTACACAAGTTTGTAGGGGTAAGACAAGAAAGGATTAAAATTAACTACATTTTGAAATGGGAAAACCATCTCTCGAACTTCTCAATTTTCACATTTTACATGTACAGTACAAACCGCGCCGAAGGGCACCAAAATGAGCGCCTGATAAAATGAGCATCGCGCATCATCTTAGCACTGAATCATGTTGCGCATTGAGCAATGCTCACACTCTTTTCGTTCAAGCTAGCCCCGGTGCACCAGGAAACAGAGTTACACATTTGTTGTGCGCATGCATCAATGACGATGCGCGCCACAAGGAAATGCGCATATTTTCTGTCAATATTTGTATGGACGCTTCTGTAATATTCGAAACTAAATGATGGATGGCTGAATGTCAAATGTGCTGCCATCTGCTGTACAAACAGAGAAAAACGCTAGTGACGGGAAGTGAATGAATCCGTGAAAGATGCAATTGAGAAACTCCATTCCATGCGAGCTTTATTCGAATCGCGCCACGTTATAGCTCGCATTAGATGATGCGTGTTGCAGACTCTGGCGCAATACCAGCAATGCGCATTGAGCCCCAAATTCAGGCACGTGATGGCGCAAAGTAAAATGCTCGCCAAAACAATGGACAATGCTCGCATTGAGTTCGCCTACAAATGTTACTGGCGCACATTGATGGTACCCTTAGGCGCGGTTTGTACTGTACTGTCTTAAATCTGGTAATCTGGGTTACTGAAAGTTTCTAAATTGTCAAGAACTTCTGCAAACTCAGACAACCTCCGGTACATTTTTAGACTATAGTCTGTCATAATTTCAACTTGGGAGATAATACACACAGACATGTTGGGTTTCTTTTCAGTCTAAACATAACACAAAACTGATCCGCCCAGAAATAAAATTTAAGAACGAACCTATCTCTAAAACCTGTAGAATGTAAATGGTGGCGAGTTGTAAAACTACCAGGAAACCAGACAGTCGGACTGCACTGGCAGCATATGGTAAACATTTTTAGGAGCCTCCACATGGGTTTGATTGCCCGACTGATTATTAATACTGATTGGATTCACGCCTAGAATGTTACAAACTATGGATATCTGTCCGGAAATTCCATCGATCCCTGAGTTTGCGTCCGGTATTGGAGAATATTTGTGCGATTTTGTAAAGAACTTTTGTACTTAGTGTAACCTGGGTCCATAATGTCGGCAGTATGGACAATGAATCTCTAGTGTGAAGATCATATTATTAGGTATTGGAATTCTATTCATCCTGATTAGGCATCCCGATTGAAAATCGGGAGGCCTTATGTTTTTGTCTGTTTTTTTTTTTTTTTTTTTTTTTTTCTTTTTTTTTTTTTTTTTCCGCCGTTCGGTTTCCGGATCATAACTCTTGAACGCCTTAATCTATCTTTCCGAAATTTTCACAGCTCATCCGAAATACTTTGCTCCTAACCCCTATTGTTTTTCGTCGAGACCCGAAATCCAAGATGGCCGCCAGCGGCCATTTTGGAAAAAAAAATCGGGCGATTCCTGTCAATGTCATAATTTGATTCAGGCAATTTCCAGGGGGAAAAAATTTTTTGGGTGTATTTTTTTTTTGGACTTAGAATTTTTCCCTCGCCTGCCCCCATGCAGATGTAATACTGTGACTGAGCCATGCTACTGTATTCACTGACTGCAGCCTGCATGTCCCATGTGTCCAGCATGAGGCTAGGCTCTGCCCTCTCAGCCAGTGCAGTATATGAGAGCCCTGCTCAGTAATGCCTGTGATACCCCCCCCCCCCCTCTCCCTCCCCCACCTCCACTGTCAGCCAGTCTAATCTGCATATGAATGTAGCAATGTATCAGTGACTTGTATGCACTGCCCCTCTTCCCCCCCCCCCCCCCCTCTCCTGTCCCCTCACCCCAGTTTACTATACTAACACCAACAAGTTGGAACAATGCCCTCCTTCCCTTTCTAAAGAAAACAATAGGTGGTTATATAATGATGACCCAAACTGAAGATAACAGCTTTGAAGGTCTGCCTGGGCCTTGGTTGCCGGTCAATTGTTCATTGTATTCAGTTAAAACAGCACTGTGTTTATCTGGATGAAACTACATGCATTGTTTTGTTTTCTAGCTGTATTTCACATGCAGTGACCAAATTATCATTGTTTTACTTAGCCAGAACCCAGAATAATTTCCTTTTTGCTTGTATTATGAATGTCTGTCATGTCTGTACATTTAATACCTATTGAGATTAAAACAAATATCTGATGGACATTTGTCTAGTGAGCAACTGCTATAATTTGAACTCTCACTCCCACCTGTGTTCAATAATCCTGGTATATGTATTATAATAACAGTCAAGTTTCACCATTAGAAAAGAACAGAAAAATTGGGGGATGCCACAAAGCCTATAGGCTTTTATGTCTAGTTGTATGTAAATATCAGTAACGTATTGATCCTAATAGTAGCACGGCGAGCCAAGGCAAGACCTCCTGCAGTGGCGTGCGCAAGATGAGGTTAAATTTGAGCTCAAATTGAAGAAAATCACTGAATAATATACCTATAGCCTTTTATCCCCTTGATTATGATTAAAATAACATAAATATGTGGATCACACCACTGAAAGAGTTTATTAGAAAGATATGAAGTGAATACAAGGTTACAAAAATCGAAAATTTTCGTAGAAAAGAAGGGGGCGTGCTACTATTAGGGCACATGCCACTATTAGGACCAATACGATAAATATACATAGAAAAAATAAATGTACATATAAATCTGTGGACTGGAGCTCAAGTGTATCAATATTCTTCACCAAAATGACCAGTTTATGACATGGTGTGTTCTGAAATAATAAACATGATTAAGCCCAAACTGGGGAATAAACATTGGCATGCAGATTACCATACAATACATGTACATGTACATCACCAAGCTTACTCAATCACCATATAGTCACACATACATAAATCACAATCATATAACTGTCAGACCGTAGAAGCTGTCATTATTGTTGGGGGTGGTATGGAAGTCCTGTGCTGGGGTCACGACTGGTTTACATTCAGTTTATTTGTGACTTCTGTTGTAAATGCAATACATACAGGAAGTGATTCACTGTGTACACAAATAAAATTTGTACTCTGTTCACAAGGAAGTATGTAGAAGCCAAAATCTCATGTTCCGGAAAATGTTAGTATATTTTATGGTCTGGCAGTATATTGAAATGTACATGTTTCTATCCACAGTCTCAAGTATTGATATGTACATGGATTGATGGATTTGATTAAAATGTAAATAGAGAATGGAAATTCACATAGATCTACTCAATGACTTTTCACACTTGTTTTCTCGATATATCCATGTATATTGGTCCAATGCAAAATGTATGTTAGGAAGATGTCCCTATTGAGAATGATCTGGACTGTTCTGTACACTCACCCGACTGCCCTTCTCGCCGATACACCGACAGCCGCTGACTTGAGTACAACCGCCACCGCATTCCGGGACCAGTCCCTCCTCTCCGGGTCGCGGGATGTCCGGCAGGTCACCTCTTTGCTAGAGACAGGACAAAATGTTGGTAATCAGTGAAAAATATAAATGTCCACTCTACTGGTAGGAAGATGTTTTAATTTATTGTCAGAACCCTAGAAAGTGTTTATATATTGAGGGAACAAACGTTCATGTCAATGTACCAGGCCTATCAGAGTATGATACTTGACAAAATACAGTTATGAACAACTGTAGAATATACATTGTATCGGGCGAGAAAATGAATACTCCTGAATACATACTTTCTGTCAATTTGATATTCCACAAATTTTCTGTTTAGTTTCGCCTGTAGTACTTGAAGGAGTAGTGATCGTGGTGTGATGCGTGTTTACATTTTGTTTATTAAGGCATTTCGGCAGAAATGCCTTTATGGTTTTAGCAGAATTTTTTTTTTTTTTTTTTTTTTTTTTTTTTCTTCCGCCACTTTTGGTTTCCGGACGATAACTTTAGATTGCCTTGACGGATCCTTGTAAAATTTTCACCGCAAGTCAGAAATGATATGAGGAAGAACCCTATTCTTTTTGAGCCGGATCGGAGGTCCGTGAGGTCCGTGAGGATGAAATCAAGGCTAATTTTAAGACTTGGTTTCCGGACGATAACTGGAAAAATATTTATGCAATAGTTGCAGAACTCTGCATGGAGGTTCATATGCCACCAGGGAAGAACCCTATTGATTTTGGGATCGATCCGTCAAACGACCTTTGACCTAGAGGTCAAAATAATTTTTTGCTGATTCATCCTTGAGGCTTCCTGCATATCTCGGAAACCGTGCGTCGTAGAGCGAAACGGACGTTATTTTCGGACTCGTCGCCCTAGACAAACATCTCTAGGGTGTACTTTTTTTTTTGATCCGGCTCCGAGGTCCGTGAGGTCCGTGAGGATGAAATCGAGGAACTTGGTTTCCGGACGATAACTCAAAAAATATTCAGGCAATAGTTGCAGAATTTTGCACGGAGGTTTATATATCACCAGGGAAGAACCCTATTGATTTTGGGATCGATACCTCAAACGACCTTTGACCTAGAGGTCGAAATAATTTTTTGCTGAGTCATCCTTGATTCATCCTGCATATCTCGGAAACGGTGTGTCGTAGAGCGAAACGGACGTTATTTTCGGACTCGTCGCCCTAGACAAACATGTCTAAGGGGTATTATGGATGAACTTTGACCTTGACCCGAAATTTTTTTGCCGAGTCGGCATTTTTCGTTTTCGTCGATATCTCGGAAACGGTGCGTCGTAGAGCGAAACGGACGTTATTTTCGGACTCGTCGCACTAGACAAACATGTCTAAGGGGTATTATGGATGAACTTTGACCTTGACCCGAAATTTTTTTGCCGAGTCGGCATTTTTCGTTTTCGTCGATATCTCGGAAACGGTGCGTCGTAGAGCGAAACGGACGTTATTTTCGGACTCATCGCACTAGACAAACATGTCTAAGGGGTATTATTGATGAACTTTGACCTTGACCCGAAATTTTTTTGCTGAGTCGGCATTTTTCGTTTTCGTCGTTATCTCGGAAACGGTGCGTCGTAGAGCGAAACGGACGTTATTTTCGGACTCGTCGCACTAGACAAACATGTCTAAGGGGTATTATGGATGAACTTTGACCTTGACCCGAAATTTTTTTGCCGAGTCGGCATTTTTCGTTTCCGTCGATATCTCGGAAACGGTGCGTCGTAGAGCGAAACGGACGTTATTTTCGGACTCGTCGCACTAGACAAACATGTCTAAGGGGTATTATGGATGAACTTTGACCTTGACTCGAAATTTTTTTCCCGAGTCGGCATTTTTCGTTTTCGTCGATATCTCGGAAACGGTGCGTCGTAGAACGAAACGGACGTTATTTTCGGACTCGTCGCACTAGACAAACATGTCTAAGGGGAACTATTGATGAACTTTGACCTTGACCCGAAATTTTTTTGCCGAGTCGGCATTTTTCGTTTCCGTCGATATCTCGGAAACGGTGCGTCGTAGAGCGAAACGGACGTTATTTTCGGACTCGTCGCACTAGACAAACATGTCTAAGGGGTATTATGGATGAACTTTGACCTTGACTCGAAATTTTTTTCCCGAGTCGGCATTTTTCGTTTTCGTCGATATCTCGGAAACGGTGCGTCGTAGAACGAAACGGACGTTATTTTCGGACTCGTCGCACTAGACAAACATGTCTAAGGGGAACTATTGATGAACTTTGACCTTGACCCGAAATTTTTTTGCCGAGTCGGCAGTTTTTGTTTTCGTCGATATCTCGGAAACGGTGCGTCGTAGAGCGAAACGGATGGTATTTTCGGACTCGTCGCCCTAGACAAACATGTCTAGCGGGTATTATGGATGAACTTTGACCTTGACCCGAAATTTGTCGACATTTGTCGATATCTAGTATTATAAATTATTCATCACACCGAAATGCCTCCAAGGCATCTTTAGGCCTTGACGTCTAGTTCTCATCTCTCTTCATGATGAAAGTACATGTACATGTGCAGGTCAATATTTTCAACTTGCAAATTCCAAAAATAGTCATATACCGGGTGATCTATTTTAGCAAGTATTCATCATGTTCATAAAGCTTGTCTCTTCCAAGTATACACCCACCCAGAGCTTTTAAAATGCCTACAGGTAGGATCTGAAATTCCCAGATGACCTGGATATTTCCACAAAAACTGCTATATATAGCAGGATAGCTTCAAGCTGGTGTTCTTTAAATCAAAGCATACATCTGATTTCCTCCTATAGTCCAGAGGCCAAATCTCAGAAAGGCCATTATTTATAGATTTCGCTTGCACAGCTCACATATTTTTACATGTGGTATCAATGGAAAGCCAATTGTCTCAGGGTGTCATTTCTACCACATGTAAAATTTTAAAGTGACTCCGTCACCATGGAAACGGCACTTGAAGTTACCCCTCTCGTACGCTTTCTGCCGCCAGAAATTCCGGCCACGAAAATCAGTCACCATGAGAATGTTCATTAATACTGTATGATTCAATTTCTATTCCGTACAATAAGTTGAAACTATTCACATATGTAGAGTTGATTACCCTAGTCATGCCAATGGGGTCAGTGATTAGCTGGTGATCCATGCGGGAAATATCTTCGGGGTCCATTTCCTTCGAATTTGGATGGCACAGTGTTATGATAAAAACCAATTTTTATAGTTTATACTTGCGATATATTCCAGTATCCAGATAAAATAAAACTTATGAGCAAAAATGTATTTCCAGGATACAACACCTACATGTCTATATTATTCACCGTGAATTTCATATGGCCAGCCCACGCGCTGTTACCATGGAAACACTAAATGTGATGTGATGTGCAAATGAGAAATTTGTGATTGTGAGTGTTTATTCCACACATTGCGAGTTTTATTTGTGAGTGTTAATTCCATACATCATGTCATGTTCTCATAACCATGCCATTAAAAATTTAAATCATTTGTTTAAGTAACACAGTCATCAGGGATCATAGATTATGGAGAGAATGACTAGCACACTTACATTTTCCAAGCACAATATTCAAGGCACATTTTTTACCCTCGCCCCGATAGGGGCAGAGGGTATTGCAATTGGGTCTGTCCGTTTGTATGTCTGTTTGTTTGTTTGTTACTTGACGAAATGTAAATTTCGTCAAGTATGTTGGTCAGTCGCGTTTGTCTGTCTGTTTGTTTGTTTGTTTGTTTGTGACCGCTCCACAGGTCACATTTTTGATCGTAGAATCCTAAAAATAGGTCAGAAGATGTGCAATCCAATATGGATGGATGAGTTCATTTTTGGGAGGTCAAGGTCAAATATTGAGGTCAAGGTCACGCAAAACGATAAAAACACATAAATGGCCATAACTCCGGTTCTAATTGTCCTAGAGACTTCAAACCAAGTTCATATTGTACATAAACTCGAGTTCTATCTTTTGTGACCTTGACCTTGGCATTTGACCTTGACCTTGAGAAGTTCGCCTAAGGTGAATGTCAAGGTCAAATACGAAGGTCAGCACACCATATCGAGTAGTATATCGTTGGAAAGGTCTTGACCCCCTGATTGCAGTGATACCTTATTTTCGGCGCTGCGACGTAAACTGACGTCACAATGACGTCATAAACGTCAAATTTCCGAAATTTCAAAAGGCTATAACATCATCAATACTGTATGGAATCTCTTCAAACTTGATATGCATATTGACAGCAACGACCTTTACGAATTTAGGTACAAAGGTCAAAGGTCAAGGTCAAGGTCATCGAAATCCCAGAAAAACACGTTTCCGGTAATAACATCGGTTTGATTTTTCGTAGGTTCATGAATTTTGAACCATGTCATTCAGAAGAGGTATAGTAATCGAGTGTATATATCAATTTCATGATTGACCTTGAACTTTGTCAGGAAAATAAGGTCATATGAGGAAAACTTCAAGGTCAAATTTTCAAACTAACTGAAACCTATCAAGTAGTATATCCAATGAAAGGTCTTGATTCCGTGGTACATACTTTCTGATCATTTTTGAGATGTGACGTTTATTGACGTCACAGTGACGTCATAAACGTTAATTTTTCGAAATTTCAAACGGTCATAGTGTCCACAAATCTTGTTTGATTCTAATGAAATTATACAGGTATAATATATGTCGTCATGCACAGGCAATGCACAATTTTCGTGAC
The DNA here is from genome assembly GCA_949152475.1 of Terebella lapidaria. NCBI lineage: Eukaryota > Metazoa > Annelida > Polychaeta > Terebellida > Terebellidae > Terebella > Terebella lapidaria. Next base: position 965,049 of record OX424568.1, on the reverse strand, counting down.
TCAAGGTCAAAGATCAAGGTCAAGGTCACGCAAAATGTTAAAAACACATAAGTGGCCATAACTCCGGTTCTATTTGTTATAGAGACTTCAAACCAAGTTCATATTGTAGATAAACTCGAGTCATATCTTCTGTGACCTTGACCTTGGCATTTGACCTTGACCTTGAGGAGTTCGCCATGAGGTGAATGTCAAGGTCAAGTACGAAAGTCAGCGCACCATATTGAGTAGTATATCGTTGGAAAGGTTTCGAGCCCCTGATTGCAGTGATACCCTATTTTCGGCGCTGCGACGTACACTGACACCACAATGACGTCATAAACGTCAAATTACCGAAATTTCAAAAGGCCATAACAGCGTCAATAATGTATGGAATACCTTGAAACTTGACATGCATATTAATAGCATTGACCTTTACGAATTGAAATACAAAGGTCAAAGGTCAAGGTCAAGGTCATCGAAATCCCAGAAAAACACCTTTTCGGTTATAACATCTGTTTGAATCGTTGTAGTCTCATAAGATTTGAACCATATCATTCAGAAGAGGTATAGTAATCAGACTTATATGTCAATTCCATGACTAACCTTGAACTTGATCAGAAAAATGAGGTCACATGAGCAAAATTTCAAGGTCAAATTTTCAAACTAACTAAAAGCTATCAAGTAATATATCAAATGGAAGGTCTTGAACCCATGATAAATAGTTTCCCATCAGTTTTCAAATGTGACGTTTATTGACGTCACAGTGACCTCATGTACGTAAAGTTTTCGAAATTTCGAAAAGCCACAGTGTCCGGAATTTTTGTTCGATTCTGATGGAATTGTTCAAGTATGATTTATATCTTCATGCACGGGCAATGCACAATTTTCGTGACCCAAGGTCAAGGGTCAAGGTCAAGGTTGAAGAAAAGGTCAAAATCACAAAAATTGCCATAACTTCGGAACTATTCGTCATAGAAAGTTCAAACTGGGACCAAATTGTAGCATATCAAAAGGTCTTTGTCTGCTGGCCTTGAATGTGCACTTTGACCTTGACCTTGAAAAGTTTGCCCAACGTAAAAATTTCATGAAAAAAGTATCTTTCTTCAAATGTCGAGGAGTTGTTCAGTAAATCTTTTCAATGTGTAAATTATGGGTAAATGTTTTAAATGTAAACAAATGTTTAGTCATTTCGTCAAGTGTTGGCCTATGGCCGATTTTTAGTTGACGAATTAAAAATTCGTCAACTATGTTGGTCAGTTCGGTTTGTCTGTTTGTTTGTTTGTTACTTGACGAAATGTAAATTTCGTCAAGTATGTTGGTCAGTCGCGTTTGTCTGTTTGTCTGTTTGTTTGTTAGTTTGTTTGTTACTTGACGAAATTAAATTTCGTCAAGTATGTTGGTCAGTTGCGTTTGTCTGTCTGTTTGTTTGTTTGTTTGTTTGTTTATTTGTTAGCGCTCTACAGGTCACAATTTTGATCGTAAAGTCCCGAAAATTTGTCAGAAGATGTGCAATTAGTACTCGACCAAGTGATTAACTTTTGGGAGGTCAAGGTCAAAAACTGAGGTCAAGGTCAAGGAAAAGGTCAAAATCGAAAAATCGCAATAACTCAGTTTCTAATCGATGTTATTTTTTCTAGGTATTTTTATATTTTTCTATGGTCAATTCCGCATCATATGATGCATGCCCGATGGTCGTATGACCAAAACTCCCGATTTCCGGTCCAGGTCGAAAATTTGGGGGTCACGAATTTAGGTTTTTCCTGCCTCACAATATTCAAAACCATATAATAGAGCAAGTTCCAGATAGATGTTCCTGATTTTTACTCAGAAGTTGTGCCTTATCACACAAAACACGATTGTGAAGTTATAGGACTCAAGGTCAAGAATTAGCGTTAAGGTCATAGTAAAGGTCAAAATCGAAAATTCGCAATAACTTCGCTTCTGATCAAAATTAATTTTTCTAAACATTTTTGTATTTTTATTTGGTCAATTCGACATCAGCTGACGTATGTCCGATGGTTGTACGACCAAAACTCCCGATTATCGCCCAAGGTCGAACATTTGGGGGTTTTGAGATCATTTGAATTTTGTACAATATTCAAACCGTTATTGTGGAGTCAAAATCCAATATAAGTTGCTGATTTTTAATCAGTAGGTGTGTCTTATCACACTGAACATATGTGTAAAGGTGTAGGACTCAAGATCAAGAATTACAGTTAAAGTCATAGTAAAGGTCAAAATCGAAAAATCGCAATAACTCCGTTTCTATTCAATGTTAATTTTTGTGAGTATTTTTATATTTTTTTATGGTCAATTCCACGTCCTGTGGTGCATGCCCGATGGTCGTACGACCAAAATTCTCGATTTTCGGTCCGGGTCAAAAATTCGACGGTCTTGATTTTATGGTTTCATGACTCGCAACTTCAACCCCATATTGCGAGGCCAGGTTCTGATATGTGTTATTGATTTTTACTCAAGAGTTGTGCCTTATAAAATTGAACAAATCTGTGGAGTTTCTTAACTCAAGGCCGAAAATTAAGGTCAAGGTCATGTAAAAGGTCAAAATCGAAAAATCGCAATAACTCCACTTTCGATCAACATTAATTTTTGTCAGTATTTTTGTATTTTTGTATGGTCAATTCGGCGTCAAATGGTGTATGTGCGATGGTCGTACGACCAAAACTCCCGATTATCGCCCGATGCCGAAAATCTGGGGGTCATGTGCAAGTTGCATAGTTGTAGCCCTAGAGTAGTGGCCGCAAAATTACCTAACATAAGTTGCCAATTTATAGGAAATATGAAATGTTTTATGCAGATTTGAATACACAAATATGAAATGTGGACTTTCCTTGCTCTAATTCTCCAATTGAGTTGACTGTGAAAGTTGGTTATCAATATTAGTTTGGGTTATAAAGTTACAGTTATTTTGGGATCGATTTCTTCGTGCAGTCATGCCGACATGCATGCGGTCATACATGTACAGTAAAAGTTGTTCACAATGGGGAAGGGAATACGGCAACAAGTTGTATGATGGCTCGGTGGCCGAGTGGTTACAGTGCTCGCTCTCTAACACGTAGGCTGTTGACTCTGTGGGTTAGAATCTACCTGCTGGTAAATATTTTTTTTGCTCTTTGTTTTTTTTTAGAATATCCAGTACCATTATAATCTATTATAGCGGTTATCCAAGAACTTTTTGCAATGTGTTATGATATATTAATAATATACACTGTTGAATGATCATTTGGTAGGAATATGGGCATTATGTCGTGCGAAAATTGTCGTCGCCTCTGTCATATAATACCAGTATGGCATACAAAAACGGCCATCACGATCTGCTTGAATTCATTAGATGGTTCTCCAAAGATGCAGCATCATGATATGAAAGTTACCAAGTTGTAGTAACAAACATTAATAGCAATACTGTATTTTATGATTTTTTTTATATTGACATCATCAAAATTTTGTGCTGTTAGTAGTATATACTATGTTGATACACACATCGATTGGATGTTTTAAATGAGTCAGTCTCAAATGGCTGGGTCTTGCTCAGGAGACGTCATAAAATTTCAATATGTATGTCTGCTCAGGAGTTGTGCATTATTAATTCTAACAAATTTTTGAAAATTCAGAATTCAGGGACCAAGTATTAAGTATTAAGTATTAAGGCCAAGGTCACTGTGTAAATGAAGCAACTCTTGTCTAATTTCTAAAATTGTGAATTCTACTGCTGGGTGATGCTCAGGAGGTGTCTTAAATGTGTCAATTTCTAATGCTAGTTGTTCAGTAAATATTTTCAATGTGTAAATTATGAGTAAATGTTTTAAATGTAAATAAACAAATGTGTAGATATTTCGTCAAGTGTTGGCCTATGGCCGATTTTTACTTGACGAAATTAAATTTCGTCAAGTATGTTGGTCAGTTGCGTTTGTCTGTCTGTCTGTCTGTCTGTTTGTTTGTTAGCGCTCTACAGGTCACAATTTTGATCGTAGAGTGCTGAAAATTTGTCAGAAGTTGTGCAGTCAATACTCGACCAAGTGATTAACTTTTGGGAGGTCAAGGTCAAAAATTGAGGTCAAGGTCAAGCAAAAGGTCAAAATCGAAAAATCGCGATAACTCCGTTTTTAATCAATGTTATTTTTTCTAGCTATTTTTATATTTTTCTATGGTCAATTCCGCATCATATGATGCATGCCCGATGGTCGTACGACCAAAACTCCCGATTTTCGGTCCAGGTCGAAAATTTGGGGGTCACGAATTTAGGCTTTTTTCTACCTCGCAATATTCAAAACCATATTATAGAGCAAATTCCCGATATATGTTGCTGATTTTCACTCAGAAGTTGTGCCTTATCACACAAAACACGATTGTGAAGTTATAGGACTCGAGGTCAAGAATTAGAGTTAAGGTCATAGTAAAGGTCAAAATCGAAAAATTGCAATAACTTGGCTTTTGATCAAAATTAATTTTTCTAAACATTTTTGTATTTTTATTTGGTCAATTCGACATCAGCTGACGTATGTCCGATGGTTGTACGACCAAAACTCCCGATTATCGCCCATGGTTGAACATTTGGGGGTTTTCAGATCATTTGTATTTTGTGCAATATTCAAACCGTTATTGTGGAGTCAGAATCCGATAGAAGTTGCTGATTTTTAATCAGTAGGTGTGTCTTATCATACTGAACATATGTGTAAAGATGTAGGACTCAATATCAAGAATTACAGTTAAAGTCATAGTAAAGGTCAAAATCGATAAATCGCAATAACTCCGTTTCTATTCAATGTTATTTTTTCTGAGTATTTTTATATTTTTTATGGTCAATTTCGCGCCCTGCGGTGCATGCCCGATGGTCGTACGACCAAAACTCCCGATTTTCGGTCCAGGTCGAAAATTTGAGGGTCATGATTTTATGGTTTCATGTCTCGCAACCTTCAACCCCATATTGCGAGGCCAATTTCTGATATGGGTTATTGATTTTTACTCAGGAGTTGTGCCTTATCAAATTGAACAAACCTGTGGAGTTTCTTAACTCAAGGTTGAAAATTAAGGTCAAGGTCATGTAAAAGGTCAAAATCGAAAAATCGCAATAACTCCACTTTTGATCAACATTAATTTTTGTCAGTATTTTTGTATTTTTATATGGTTAATTCGGCGTCAAATGGTGTATGTGCGATGGTCGTACGACCAAAAGTCCCGATTATCGCCCGGTGCCGAAAATTTGGGGGTCATGTGCAAGTTGCATAGTGGTAGCCCTAGTGTAGTGGCCGCAAAATTACCTCACATAAGTTGCCAATTTATAGGAGATATGAAATGTTTTATGCAGATTTGAATACACAAATGTGAAACGTGGACTTTCTTGCCCTAATTCTCCAATTGAGTTGACTGTGAAAGTTGGTTATCAATACTAGTTTGGGTTATAAACTTACAGTTATTTTGGATCGATTTCTTCGTGCAGTCATGCCGACATGCATGCGGTCATACATGTACAGTAAATGTTGTTCTCCATGGGGAAGGGAAATATGGCAATTTATTGTATGATGGCTCGGTGGCCGAGTGGTTCCAGCACTCGCTCTGTAACACGTAGGCTTTTGACTCTGCGAGTTCGAATCTACCTGCTTTTAAGTATTTTTTTTTTGCTCTTTATTTTTTTCAAGAATATCCAGTACCATTATAATCTATTATAGTGGTTTTATCCAAGAACTTTTTGCAATTTGTTTTGATATATTATGAATATACACTGTTGAATGATCATTTGGTACTAATATGGCGTGCAAAAATTATCGTTGCCTCTGTCATATAATACCAGTATGGCATGCAAAAACGGCCATCACGATCTGCTTGAACTCATTAGATAGTTCTCCGAAGATGCAGCATCATGATATGAAAGTTACCAAGTTGTAGTAACGAACATTTATAGCAGTGTTGTATTCTATAATTTTTCTTATATTGACATCATCAAAATTTTGTGCTGTTAGTAGTATATATTATGTTGATACACACATCGATTGAATGTTTTGAATGAGTCAGTCTCAAATGGCTGGGTCTTGCTCAGGAGACGTCATAAAGATTCAATATGTATGTCTGCTCAGGAGTTGTGCATTATTAGTTCTAACAAATTTGTGAAAATTCAGAATTCAAGGGCCAAGGTCACTGTGAAAATGAAGCAACTCTTGTCTAATTTTAAAATTGTGAATTCTTCTGCTGGGTGATGCTCAGGAGGTGTCTTAAAAGTGCCAATTTCTAATGCTAGAAGTTGTTCAGTATATCTTTTCAATGTGTAATTAATGAGTAAATGTTTTGAATGTAAACAAATGTTTAGTTATTTCGTCAAGTGTTGGCCTATGGCCGATTTTACTGCATGTCGATCAGATGAATATACAATGTATGTTTGTTTGTTAGCGCTCTAGAGGTCACAATTTTGATTCCAGAATCATGAAAACTGGTAGTAAGATGCACAATCAACATATGACGGATGAGTTCACTTTTGGGAGGTCAAGGTCGAAAATTGAGGTCAAGGTCAATGAAAAGGTCAAAATCGAATAATTGCAATAACTCCGCTCCCAATCAAGTCTAATTTTTCTAAGTATTATTGTAATTTTATTTGGTCAATTCCCTATCATATGATGTATGTTTGATGGCCGTACGACCAAAACTGCCGATTTGCGACAGAGGTCGAAAATTCGGGGGTCAAGATTTTCGTTTTTGGGGATCCCAACGTTTTAGACTATGTTTTTTAACCAAGTTTCAATATCTTTTTTTTTATGATTTGTACTCAGGAGTTGTGCCTCATCAATTCCAACAAAACTTTGAAATTTCAGACCTCAAGGTCAAGAATTAAGGCCAAGGTCACGGTGAAAATGAAGCAACTCTCACGTCTAATGTCTAAAATTGTAGACTATACTGCTGGATGATGTTCAGGAGATGGCTTAAATATCTCGATTTCTAATGCTAGGGGTTGTTCAGGAAATGATTTCAATGTGTAAATTTTGTGTACATGTTTAAATGTAAACAAATGTGTAAATTATTTCGTCAAGTGTTGGCCTATGGCCGATTTTACTGCATGTCGATCAGATGAATATACAATGTATGTTTGTTTGTTAGCGCTCTAGAGGTCACAATTTTGATTCCAGAATCATGAAAACTGGTCGTAAGATGCACAGTCAACATATGACGGATGAGTTCACTTTTGGGAGGTCAAGGTCGAAAATTGAGGTCAAGGTCAATGGAAAGGTCAAAATCGAATAATTGCAATAACTCCGCTCCTAATCAAGTCTAATTTTTTTAAGTATTATTGTAATTTTATTTGGTCCATTCCCTATCAGATGATATATGTCCGATGGCCGTACGACCAAAACTGCCGATTTGCGACAGAGGTCGAAAATTCGGGGGTCAAGATTTTCGTTTTTGGGGATCCCAACGTTTTAGACTATGTTTTTTTCCCAAGTTTCACTATCTTTTTTTATGATTTGTACTCAGGAGTTGTGCCTCATCAATTCCAACAAAAGTTTGAAATTTCAGACCTCAAGGTCAAGAATTAAGGCCAAGGTCACGGTGAAAATGAAGCAACTCTCACGTCTAATGTCTAAAATTGTAGACTATACTGCTGGATGATGTTCAGGAGATGGCTTAAATATCTCGATTTCTAATGCTAGGGGTTGTTCAGGAAATGATTTCAATGTGTAAATTTTGTGTACATGTTTAAATGTGTAAATTATTTCGTCAAGTGTTGGCCTATGGCCGATTTTTTGTTTGTTTGCTTGTTAGCGCTCCACAGGTCACATTTTTGAACGTAGAATCATGGAATTAGGTCAAAAGATGTGCAATCAAGTATGGATGGATGAGTTCATTTTTGGAAGGTCAAGGTCAAATATTGAGGTCAAGGTCACGCAAAACGATAAAAACCCATAAATGGCCATAACTCCGGTTCTAATTGTCCTAGAGACTTCAAACCAAGTTCATATTGTAGATAAACGCGAGTTCTATCTTCTGTGACCTTGACCTTGGCATTTGACCTTGACCTTGAGAAGTTTGCCTAAGGTGAATGTCAAGGTCAAATACGAAGGTCAGCGCACCATATCGAGTAGTATATCGTTGGAAAGGTCTTGACCCCCTGATTGCAGTGATACCTTATTTTCGGCGCTGCGACGTAAACTGACGTCACAATGACGTCATAAACGTCCAATTTCCGAAATTTCAAAAGGCTATAACATCGTCAATACTGTATGGAATCTTTTCAAACTTGATATGCATATTGACAGCAATGACCTTTACGAATTCAAGTACAAAGGTCAAAGGTCAAGGTCAAGGTCATCGAAATCCCAGAAAAACACGTTTCCGGTGATAACATCCGTTTGATCTGTCGTAGGTTCATGAATTTTGAACCATATCCTTCAGAAGATGTATAGTAATCGAGTGTATATGTCAATTTCATGATTGACCTTGAACTTTGTCAGGAAAATAAGGTCATATGAGGAAAACTTCAAGGTCAAATTTTCAAACTAACTGAAACCTATCAAGTAGTATATCAAATGAAAGGTCTTGATTCTCTGGTACATACTTTCTCATCAGTTTTGAGATGTGACGTTTATTGACGTCACAGTGACGTTATAAACGTTAATTTTTCGAAATTTCAAACGGTCATAGTGTCCACAAATCTTGTTTGATTCTAATGAAATTATACAGGTATGAAATATGTCTTCATGCACAGGCAATGCACAATTTTCGTGACTCAAGGTCAAAGATCAAGGTCAAGGTCACGCAAAATGTTAAAAACACATAAGTGGCCATAACTCCGGTTCTATTTGTTATAGAGACTTCAAACCAAGTTCATATTGTAGATAAACTCGAGTCATATCTTCTGTGTCCTTGACCTTGGCATTTGACCTTGACCTTGAGAAGTTCGTCATGAGGTGAATGTCAAGGTCAAGTACGAAAGTCAGCGCACCATATCGAGTAGTATATCGTTGGAAAGGTTTTGAGCCCCTGATTGCAGTGATACCCTATTTTCGGCGCTGCGACGTACACTGACGTCACAATGACGTCATAAACGTCAAATTACCGAAATTTCAAAAGGCCATAACAGCGTCAATACTGTATGGAATACCTTGAAACTTGACATGCATATTAATAGCATTGACCTTTACGAATTGAAATACAAAGGTCAAAGGTCAAGGTCATCGAAATCCCAGAAAAACACCTTTTCGATTATAACATCTGTTTGAATCGTTGTAGTCTCATAAAATTTGAACCATATCATTCAGAAGAGGTATAGCAATCAGACTTATATGTCAATTCCATGATTAACCTTGAACTTGATCGGAAAAATGAGGTCACATGAGCAAAACTTCAAGGTCAAATTTTCAAACTAACTAAAAGCTATCAAGTAATATATCAAATGGAAAGCCTTGAACCCATGATAAATAGTTTCTCATCAGTTTTCAAATGTGACGTTTATTGACGTCACAGTGACCTCATGTACGTAAATTTTTCGAAATTTTGAACAGCCACAGTGTCCGGAATTCTAGTTCGATTCTGATGGAATTGTTCAAGTATAATTTATATCTTCATGCACGGGCAATGCACAATTTTCGTGACCCAGGGTCAAACTTCAAGGTCACGGTCAAAGAAAAGGTCAAAATCACGAAAATTGCCATAACTTCGGAACTATTCGTCATAGAAAGTTCAAACTGGGACCATATTGTAGCATATCAAAAGGTCTTTGTCCGCTGACCTTGAATGTGCACTTTGACCTTGACCTTGAAAAGTTTGCCCAACGTAAAAATTTCATGAAAAAAGTATCTTTCTTCAAATGTCGAGGAGTTGTTCAGTAAATCTTTTCAATGTGTAAATTATGGGTAAATGTTTTAAATGTAAACAAATGTTTAGTCATTTCGTCAAGTGTTGGCCTATGGCCGATTTTTTGTCTGTCTGTCTGTCCGCGCGCATATCTCAAAGGAGAATGGTCTGATCAACATGAAACTTATAGGGATGAAGCGGTATCTAAGTGGCTCGGTCCTCCTCAAATCTGGTCAAAATCGGACAAAAACTGTTGCCATGGCAACGGAAAATGTAAAAATCAATAATTGACCATAACTCCGGTTCTATTCAAGATAAATTTTTCTAACTAATTTTGTATTCTTCTATGGCCAATTCCTGATCATCTGATATATAGCCCGTGGTCGTACGACCAAAACTCTCCATTATCGCCCGATGTCGAAAAATTGGGGGTCACGGTTTCAATTTTTTTGGGCCAGCGACGTTTCAGTGCACGTCTGCGCTCATAACTCAAAGGCAAACGACCCGATCGATTTGAAATTTATAGGGCAAGAGTGCTATGGTGCTGACTCATTCCCTTCAGAATTTCGCCAAAATCGGATGAAAACGGTTGCCATGGCAACGGAAAAAAGAAAATCACATAATTGGCTTTAACTCCGGTTTTACTCGATATTAATTTTTCTAACTATTTTTGTATTTTTCTTTGGCCATTTCCCGATCGTATGGTGTACGACCGATGGTCGTACGACGAAAACTCTCCATTATCGCCCGATGTCGAAAAATTGGGGGTCACGATTTCAGTTATTTTTGGCCAGCGACGTTTCAGTGCAAATGTCTGTGCTCATAACTCAAAGGCAAACGGTCCAATCGATTTGAAATTTATAGAACTAGAGTGCTATGATGGTGGCTCAGACCCTTCAAAATTTTGCCAAAATCGGATGAAAACGGTTGCCATGGCAACGGAAAAAAAGAAAATCACATAATTGGCTCTAACTCCGGTTCTATTTGATATTAATTTTTCCAACTATTTTTGTATTTTTCTTTGGCCAATTCCCGATCGTTTGGTGTACGACCGATGGTCGTACGACGAAAACTCTCCATTATCGCCCGATGTCGAAAAATTGGGGGTCACGATTTCGGTTATTTTTGGCCAGCGACGTTTCAGTGCAAATGTCTGCGCTCATAACTCAAAGGCAAACGGTTCGATAGATTTGAAATTTATAGGGCTGGAGTGCTATGGTAATGGCTCAGTCCCTTTCAAATTCGGGCCAGCGACGTTTCAGTGCACATGTCTGCGCTCATAACTCAAAGGCAAACGACCCGATCGATTTGAAATTTATAGGGCAAGAGTGCTATGGTGCTGACTCATTCCCTTCAGAATTTCGCCAAAATCGGATGAAAACGGTTGCCATGGCAACGGAAAAAAGAAAATCACATAATTGGCTTTAACTCCGGTTTTACTCGATATTAATTTTTCTAACTATTTTTGTATTTTTCTTTGGCCATTTCCCGATCGTATGGTGTACGACCGATGGTCGTACGACGAAAACTCTCCATTATCGCCCGATGTCGAAAAATTGGGTGTCACGATTTCAGTTATTTTTGGCCAGCGACGTTTCAGTGCAAATGTCTGTGCTCATAACTCAAAGGCAAACGGTCCAATCGATTTGAAATTTATAGAACTAGAGTGCTATGATGGTGACTCAGACCCTTCAAAATTTTGCCAAAATCGGATGAAAACGGTTGCCATGGCAACGGAAAAAAAGAAAATCACATAATTGGCTCTAACTCCGGTTCTATTTGATATTAATTTTTCCAACTATTTTTGTATTTTTCTTTGGCCAATTCCCGATCGTTTGGTGTACGACCGATGGTCGTACGACGAAAACTCTCCATTATCGCCCGATGTCGAAAAATTGGGGGTCACGATTTCGGTTATTTTTGGCCAGCGACGTTTCAGTGCAAATGTCTGCGCTCATAACTCAAAGGCAAACGGTTCGATAGATTTGAAATTTATAGGGCTGGAGTGCTATGGTAATGGCTCAGTCCCTTTCAAATTTTGCCAAAATCGGGTGAAAACGGTTGCCATGGCAACTGAAAAAATAAAATCACATAATTGACTATAACTCTGGTTCTAATCAATATTAAATGTTCAACCTATTTTTGTATTTTTCTTTGGCCAATTCCCAATCGTATGGCATACAACCGATGGTGAGCTCTTGTCCCTGTTCGGCTAGGGAGGTCTATAAGGCCTCAGGGACGACTTCCAATAGGGGCCCAGTAGGGGGACCGTCGCTGACTCGGGGCTCATTCCTGGATCACTGTTCTCTCGCCTTGAGATGGTGTGACACAGGCTCTTGCAGACCGTCGGACATAACAGTGTATGAGACACCAGTCAGTGGAACCTGGACAAGTGCCAACCGGAAATAACAGTGTGTGAGACACCAGTCATTGGAACCTGGACAAGAGCCAACCAGACATAACAGTGTGTGAGACACCAGTCAGTGGAACCTGGACAAGAGCCAACCAGACATAACAGTGTGTGAGACACCAGTCAGTGGAACCTGGACAAGAGCCAACCAGACATAACAGTGTGTGAGACACCAGTCAGTGGAACCTGGACAAGAGCCAACCAGACATAACAGTGTGAAACATATTAATTACATTGTTTTTGCTCAGGAATCAGAATTCTATGCCCCGTGTTATTACAATGCATTTACCTATGTTCACTAAGTAGAAGTTCATTTGTATTGCAAATTCCTATTTGGGACCATAAAACATTGTCGCCGTGGTAATAGACAATAACTTAACTTGTAGCTTTATATACATGTAGAATATTCTCCACATCATCGTGATCAATATCAGATGATAACCGTGTTTGATAATATTTGATAATATTTGATATACCAAATTTGATAATATTTTCCCCAATATATATGCATAAAATCCAACTTTTAATGGCATAGACATGTTCCTTGGCCTTTAAAATATAGCTATAGACACTTCATTTATTGTGCTTGCGTGATTATTTATGAAGATATTGCCAGAAAACGGAAATTTCAGTAATGGCGGCTTCGAATTTTCATGTTATTCTTTGTTGTGACGTTTTTTTGGATATTTCTAGAGGTTGTCTATTTTTAATATTTTGTATCAAACTTGATTGAATTGAATCCAAAATTATTGTGATCAATATATGATGGCATTTTATTAAAAAAAATCTGTATTTTGAAGCACATTGTCAGGCAATAAGTTTGGTCATATTTCTCTCCAATTTTTCACATGCGTAGCCATGGATACAGAAATGCCGTTTCAACAGGTATATTGCATAAAATGTATTTTCATTGACACGAGCAGGATCCTTGACCATGAAAACATAGGTATAGATACTTTTTTCGTTGTGATTGAATGACTAGTTATCAAGATATTGCCAAAAACAGAAATTTCAATAATGGCGACTATAAGTTTTGGCACTGAAGCTTTTCGAAGTTTTAGGGCAAGTCCTGATGTGCGTCTGTTTAGGTTTTTAGTATCACACTGAAGCATACGTACTACTAAATAATTGTAATCAATATTTGATGACATTCGATATAAACTTTGTACTTAGCAGCACTTTGTCAGGCAATAGATTTGATCATATTTTTGCCAATTTTAACATTTAATCCGTTTCCATGGATACCAAATGGATATTCAAATGGCACCCTAATACAATGCATTACGGTGAAAATTTATCTTTGTGTGCTAAATTATTGTATTTATACTGATTTATATTGAAAATGAGGCCAAATCAGTGTTTTAATGGGTTTTATAGATTATCTGGTGGTTGTCATGTTCAAGGGTCGTTGCCATGGTGACGGACATAATTGTCAACTCTATATGTGGTAGAAATGAGACCCTGAGGTCGTCCCCTTTCCGTTGATACCACATCCATGAATAAGTACTCTTGTGCATACGAACTTGAAAAATATGGCTTTTTTTGACTTTGGCCTCCTGCCTAAGTGCGTCATACTCAAACATAGCGCATGTTATACATTGAGCGTTGCCATGGTAACAGCGCCTGGGCTGACCATATGAAATTCATGGCAAATAATGTAGACTTGTAGGTGTTTCATCCTGAAAATGCATATTTATTCATATGTTTTATTTTATTTGGCTACTGGAATATATCGCAAGTATAAACTGTAAAAATTGGAGAGTTTTTATCATGATACTGTGCAATTCAAATTCGAAGGAAATGGACCCCAATATATTTCCCGCATGGATCACCAGCTAATCAATGACCCCATTGGCATGACTACGGTACTCCACTCTACATATGTGGATAGTTTCAACTTATTGTACGGAATAGAAACTGAATCATACATTATTAATGAACATACTCATGGTGAATGATTTTCGTGGCCAGAATTTCTGACGGCAGAAAGCGTACGAGAGGGGTAACTTCAAGCGCCGTTTCCATGGTGACGGAGTCACTTTAAAATTTTACATGTGGTAGAAATGACATCCTGAGACAATTAGCTTTCCATTGATACCACATGCAAAAATATGTGAGCTGTGCAAACGAAATTCCAAAAAATCGGGTTTAGCCTCCAGACTACTAATAGACCCATTCAAGTGGTCATCATGTCTTACAGCATGGAGCCAGCTGCTCACACATTCTCCAACAGATCTAGAGATTCTGGATTCCCGGAGTTACTGGGGGGAATTCCCATAGCGGGGATTCCCCAGAGATTGGTTGCCCCCAGGAGCAGCAGGGATTGTTTTGATCAGGATCAATTCCCAGTGCCTTTATCCCTTGGTGTTCTGGATTTATATGAGAGCCCACTGACCCAGGACATCATGCGGAGATGCAGACAATACTGAGAGAGATGGAGGGAAATCTAGTCTGGATAGATTCACTCTGCACATGCAAGGTTCATTGTGAACCACTACCTATCCCCCCTCCCCCTGCCCCTCTTCCCACAGACAAAACATATGTTTGAAGATTTTTATGATAAACTAATCAGTGTGTTTTTTATCACAATTGTGAATTGATTAAGTTTATCATATGATTACAAATTGGTGTCAGTATTGATGATAATGGTACAAAATAAAACAAATACCTGGATGTCTGAGAATCTTCATGATTATATGTCAGTATTGATGTACATGTACAATATATCTGCAGACTCGTAATATATATATGTAATGGCCAAAATCTATGAAAAACGGTTCTCTCTGCCTTGAATTCTATACCATAATATTCTATCGGACATACAAAGAACATCCTCTCTAGCAGGTCCAACTACATCAGAAATTAGCTCCATTCTCAGCTACCAGCACATATTCCAGGAGTCCCCACATGGAAAAGTACATACATTTCATGGACATTACAACTCGATAGTTATCTCAGAGAGAATGAAATTGTTTTGGTATTGTGGTGTAAACCTGGTGAATTAATTGTCATTCATTGAGCCTAACACTTAAGTACCCTGAAAAATATTGCAAAATGTGATTTTCTAAAATTTAAATAATGCTTCATCCCACTGAATTCTATGAAGTGCATGTGTACGTTTCCTTGACTCCTTCTGTTTGCACATGTTCTGTGAGACCCTCCCTTGCCAACAGTCGCTATCACCCTCACACACACACACACAGCTCACTCTCCATCAAACGATCCGACCACAGACCCAGCCCACTTACTACCAAATGACCCAGACCATGATTCACAGTACTCCCTCTCAGCAATCATAATGAAGTTACAGAATAGCCCGTGATATGTGTCCAAACTCCAAACATTAGGAGGTACTTATTCACTGCCTGTGCCCTGTCTCCAGCCTATACTAGTAATTCTCCATGGATGGGACATTTATTGCCGGTCTTGACCCTTTGGCCAAGTGCTGCTTGTCAGGCGGCACTACAAAAATGTCTAATTCAAGGTCAGAAGTCAAACGGCTCCTGATTAAAACGTCAGGATCAGTTAGAACATTGACTGTTCTAGAGCTTGATTGGTGTGTTTTTTTTGTGTGGTGCGGGTGTGATGAAACATATAAATAGAAATCTGTTTGAGGGTTGTTTTCTTCTTCAGTTTCATTTGGAAAACATGGTCACCATATGCAGGGAAAAAAATGTTTTGAATGCTATAAATCCTGAACATGACAAAATGTACATGCACTTCGAGCTGTACACATCCAGACTACAGTATGAACCTAACAAGACTATTGTTCGTATTAACTGTTACAGGGCTGATATCAAATCCGCAGGAGTGGTCATTTGCAGTTAGTTTGAAGTAGTCATTTGCAGTTAGTTTGAAGTGTAAATTTGAAAAAAGTTTGGAACCACATGACATCATTGTGATATTTTTAAGACCAAGTCACTTGTGATGGTAATTAATGCAATTTATTCCAATAGGAAAATTGGCGAAAAAAATGTGTATATTGAATGTTCATGTGAATGGTATCACATTAAAAGGTACAAAAATCAGGAAAATCAATTGAGAACTAGGAATCGCAATCAGCGTCTGATGGTCTGATGGGAGATCACTACCCAGAAATCCCCAGGTGGGAATTCCCCCTGTCATAGACATAGAGGTCAAACACGGGCATTGGCGATCTGGAATCTTATCAGACACTGATGGAGCTAAATGATCCGGAAACTTTGTGATTTGTACTACCTAATGTGAGACTTGTTCTGACTGAAAGTCCAGATCTACAACATCTGGATCTGCTTCCATGATCGTCTCATCACACTTACAAACAAAACTTGTCAGAATATCTGACTCAATAATATACATTTTAATTCCTGTATCTGTATATATTGATAATGTATTCAAGCACTCCAGCAATTATCCTAATTACACACCAGAATGACCTGTACTCCGTTGTTTTCTCTGGATGTATGGTGTTACCTCCTGCAATCCTACTACTAAAGATTCAGAGAACTTACGACAGTAGCCAGTAGCGTCATGAGTCATATAACCCTGAAAAAACCGAGGACAGACATGTTTTTACAAGTGTGTGTTTCACACTTGAATTGGATCTTTTGAAGTTTTTCCCTGAGAAAGCAGGGACCTTGTGTCAGCCTGACTGGCCAGACTGTGTGTGGGAGGTGTTTATGTATGTTTGCTATTATCATGTTATCTTCAGGAAATATTGCTCATGTTACTATGGTGATGTAATCTGTCTAGAATGAGTGTGTGGGTGCAGAAAAATTCCAGGGCCTGTGGGGGAGGGGGGGGGGGGGGGGCTAGATGGGGGGGGGGGGCTTTCCTAGATCATACAGAAAGCATAGGTCAGGAATATTATTGCATGGTTTTGGCCCAGGTGTTATTGTAGAGTGAAGGGGAAGGCATTAATTAGTTGTTATTGCATCTGTAAGGAAACAAGACATTTTTGCCCTGGCATCTCCCCTAGGGTTACCATGGATACTGCCCCTGGGGTAGTGATCCAGACCACCTATGGCTTGTACCCACTTAAACTCTGGCATGGCAAACTCAAAGGCTAATCTTTCCCTTCCTATTGAAGATTTTTTGATGAATTATCTAATTCATACCTTTACTAGTATTGTGTAATTTTAAAGCATTTTCTTTCTCAATTGTTATTTTCTCTACAACATTCACCTCAGTTATATTTCCCAGCTATCGAATAAAATGTGCACCTCCTCCATTGTGTTGTTTTGTTATTTCCTTATACAAACTTTCCAGGAACCTTTGCGCATGATTTGCCTTTCAAACATTTGAAATACACTACATGACTCTGCTCAGAGGCTGCTGTTGTGTAGCTAATCAGGCCAAACATTCCACGATAAAGTAGTCCAGGGCCCTGATTAAGAATACATCTCCTAAAGAACTTGGACCGTTTTTGTGATCTGCACATTTGAGAAGTAATCCAGACTTTACAGGATTGCATGGGGAATATTACATTGGTGTAAAACTTACACTCACAGTGTGCAAGGCGTTTATGGATATTAGCTGATATCAGTAATACATAAAGAGAGATTCTGGTGTGGCATAATAGCAGCTATTAGGAGAGAGTTGAAGGAAGCCACATGCTGGATGTGTACTACTACGTGTATGCTTCACATGAAATGCTTTTCCTTTCTATTACAGGCAGAAATTTGATTTCCTGATCAAAGATTTTGAATATATTGAATGAACAAATTGACTTTCTTCCAAAAGTTTGTACCATTATTCAGAGCTCTGCAGTGAAAACTGGTCTGTCTCCATCAACAACTTTTTTCTAGTTAGTTTTTGTCATATAAGTTACAAATCTCACTTCTTCCATCAGTTATGAAGCATCCATCTCAGAAGAGCGTAAAACAGTATTTGTTTATTACAAGGCGTCCATAACGTTTTACTCTCTCCACATGTCAGATTGACCACAAGCACCACAAGATAGACCATCTGATAACCTTGTCTGTTAGAACAATCCGCAGTCAATATATTGTAGATCTAATCATGGAACACTATTGAATTGTTACCTAATAATTCAACATCAAAGGTCATCTTATTTCCAATGGAATCAACTGTTTATTTTTTCTATTCAAAATTATGAACAAGATGATTCCAGAGCATCTTATTCAGCTTGTCTAATTTCACAGAGGTAAATAACAGAGTTCATGTATATCGTTGTGATAATGTTTGATAATTGATTATGTGATAACATACTTACCGCATTTGTTGAGCTGGCTAAAGCCACTAAGACTAATAACAACAACCTGCAATGATAAAGAATTAAATGTCAATATACATGATAAGTTCAGGGTTTTATAAACAACACACTTCACTTTGGGATTCATGATTTGACCTTGACCTATTTAAATGAATTTTGTGTATTCAAATACATAAGTAGGGGATGAGATTTGAGGTACATTTAGAGGAGAGATGGAAATGAAAGTGGAACAACTCAAAACAATCCATTCATGAAATTAAATTTCCTGCAGTACAAAATTAGGCACAACCTTTTAACCATCAACAAACACACAGAGAGAACAATGACCTTGAGACATGAAAGAATCACAGATCTAATTGTGTAAGCCGCCATAAACATTCTTGCCATATTTACTTTAGATTACGGTGCTTCCCGGCCTTATGTGCAGTCTAAACAAAGGGCCATGGACAATGGCCTTAGAATATAATAGTGAACATTTTAAACAATAGGAAATTCAGATCTGAAAACAGAATTAGGCAGAAGTTTTCCTGGAATCACACAAGACCACCACTTGAGAATTAAAATAAATTTACTTTTGGAAATCTGTGGCCTTTATGTCCTAACCTAACCCAAACTACCGTATTGCAAGTTGCTGGATAGAAAGATTCGTGCATCAAAGTCCTTATCACCTGTCCTGCAACATGTGTGATGATATAAGGTCAAATATACAATGTATATCTTTTCAGAGTGCATAAATTTATAATTATAATGCCAATGTAAACCCTGATTCATCAAACCTTTAAACTACATTTTTGGCAATAGTTCTACAAGTTAAGCATTATCATGATGTTTAACCTAACTGATAAACTACATGCATGGGTGTCGATCTGCAATCTTCCACCAAATTGAAGTCTTCAAGCTAAAATTTTCTGAATTATATGAGCATGAGCGGTATTGAGTTGAATGCCACAGCTATTGCAGATTCCTGTGGTGGGTATTAGAAAAAGAATGTTGTTCATTAAATCAATTTATCCCAGGACAGTAATTGATGATATATCCCCCCCCCCATATACCAAGTTCACTGAATGCAGACAGTGCACATGTTTGATTTTCTATACCAGTTCCCCAACTGAACCCACTATAAAAACACATTCACATACTTTTTCCCAACAGAAGATGAAGCAAGAAACAGTCCTCGAACCAAAATAGCCGTGGCTGCAATTCATACGAAAAAATTTCCTGGATGTTTCATGGACGGAAGGCGATAGACAGCAATTTGCAGTCTACATAACGATATGAAGTTATCTGCCGACTTTCCACAGCCCCAGAATGTTACATTGGAAGACATAACCATGTTCAAAGATGAATGCTCGACTCAATCTCTGGATAAAGGTACATCAGTTATCTATGTGTAGCCTAGATCTGCGATTGTGGTTTATTATCCTATCTCACCAGTCAGCCAGCCATACACAGATACTAACTGCAATTACATAATTTGGGACATGCTGCCAATTAGACATTGAGATAATACTGCCTCAAAGGTAATCAGTTAGGAGAAAAAAAATGCTCACTGTTGCATGTGAAAGTCATGTAATCTTGGCTGCTATTTATATAAAACCACATTAGTGCAGATCGTCACGAGTTCCTGACTTGCTTGCAACTTTTGCATCAGTCGTGAATGGGGAATAACAACCAACTACTGAGACTCAGTTTTCCGTATTTCATCACACTTTCATAGAACACACTTTCATAAAACAGTTTGGAAGTAACACATTCCTTATTTCAAACTCGAAAAAAAAAAGCACTGATCTACTTGCAAGCTGGTTGAGTACAAGGCCAAAAATTAACAATAGGCCTACCACCCATTTTGCTCGGAACGAAAGCTTGCTTTTGAAAAAGCAGTATATATTTCTGAACATAAAAGGTTACGATTGATAAAATACCATTAATTTTTTAACAGCTGAACTTCAATAAGAAAAGTGATCATTGAACTGGATCGGGCTAACTACTATGATTTTTAGACATCCATGAACACGTGGGCATTAGATATAATATAATGTATTCATTCCATGGATACGGGCTTCAGGTACTTACCACAGTTTCATTTCATGTAACATCCTAACGGAATCTGTGACTAGAATTTGCGCCGCCGACATTTCAGTTCTACGGGGGTTTTTGAGACGGCCCCTTTCCATTCCAAGACTGGTTATACGCGAATACACTTTAATCCAACACCCTATAGTGCGCTTTATCTTCTACATTCGGACCAAAAATGAAATTTCAAACGGCAAAAGGCCGTCTTGGATCCTTTCCTAATCCTAGCAGCGATATCTGATATCAATTTGTAGTCGAATTCATCAGTTTTCGGTGCATTTCGTGTAATTCCGCTAAGAAACTCGGCCACAAAACGCGAGTCGCGGCGCTGGATCAAATCCACCAAGATGCGGGATCCCTGCATCGGCAGCGGGCTGCCTAGGTAACGGCGGTGAAATGTGGGCGGGGCTTAGGATTATAGCCGACCGCCGGCGCACGTGCTAAAAGTATTTCTTCTTTCCTGACCGCAAAACCACGGCGTTTGTTTATTCACATGTTTATTGTAAAGAAAACTGCACGATTGTTAGCGAACATGTACCAAAAGATACATTATTCGTGACTTTGTTGGGAAGTTATGCAAAATAGCGTTTAGATTAGATAGCGGGTGTTATTTCCGCGAAATTGTCGTTTTATCAGAAGTATAGATTTCCCGGCTCACAAATGGAAGACACTTGGCGAAGTCTGTGATTGGCAGATGTCTGGCGCAAGGATTTATCCCGACCGCACTATGCCATGTGTTCGGCATTTCCTTAATCCGCTGCCAAGCAAAGTGCGCAGACAAAGTTTGATAAATTCTCGCACAGAATTGGAATTTCCTCTACAAACCAATGACTAAGATATTATGACATTTAATGCAAATGGAGAATAGATAACTTGGGAGCATCATTGCGCTGTTCGAGTCTTCAGTACTTAGGGATTAGCACCTGGGGAAATAGTTCCGGTGTATCCAGAAAGCTCGAGGTGTGGTGTCGGAGCCCCCCTTGGACAGCCGACTTCTTACTGCGATCGGGCGAAACGAAGATGGTCGACAGAATATTGTAGTAAATGCCGATTAACTGGTGGAAAACCGTCAAATTTAGGACAGTTTAATCAAAGAATATGCGAGAGAAACACCACTGATCCAAAATAGGAAAACGGTTGATCTCTGTGATCGAGTAGAATGGACTGGGGGCCAATGTACCCGACAACACGGCCGGATAGATTGCGACTTGTGATATTTTACTTAGGACTATGGGTTTTATTAGTTGACGGCGCGGTAAGTATTGAAACAACTCTTACATTTTGTAATCATGCAGATCTAATGATATGAATGTATACACTTTTGTCAGGTTTAACGTGTTTCATTATCATGTATTCATTCCCCAAGAAATGTATAGATTGAAGTCGTGTTTCGCGGTTTACTCGGCATGGTAAAGTTCGCCCCGATTTTGAGGGGTCGTGTCAAAAATCCAGAATCCGGTTTCCCCCGGCACAGCGGAAAGCAATTGTTGAATTGCAGATGCCCACTATTTTGTTGTGGTCCGCTGTCTTGATCCTTTCATGAGAAAGAAAAAAAGGAATAATCTGTTTGTTCTTGAACACTGTTGAAATACAATATATTAAAGTTAAGAGATCACAATATTCATTGAATTAGTAAAATATATGTTAATCTTGTCTTCTATGCCTATCATAAGACCAGATGGTAGATTTTTAGTGTGCTGGTACATCTGGATATGATATATGTTCCCAGCTGATCCCCTTCCCCACCCCCCTCCCTCTCCCCCAGGTGACCCCACCCATAATAACTGGCAGCATCTGATGTACTTAATGAGTCCCAGAAAAAATTCTGGATTGTGGCTGTTAGAACAAAGCTACTTTTGATCTTCCGTGAATGGAAAATACAGCTGAAAATTAATAGCTTTGTATCTGACTGTGAAAATATTAGGTACAAGGTACAAATTTGATAAAGATCATAGTCAGGGAATTGTCAATTGTTTTATTGCTCACCTATCAGATACTTTATTGCTTGGTCTGGATCCAATTTATATTTGAAAGGACTCCTTGTCTATGTGAATGTATTTTGATGGTGTGACTGATGTGTTCATAATTGAAGTTATCAGAATCCCCCAAAAGAGGTTTGAATTCCTCTCGTTCCTATTTATAGGAGACACAAGTTATAAAAATGCAAAAATGAATAAATCATCTTTCTGTACCATCATACACAATGTTAAGTTGTGTATTCAAACGTGAATTGATGATTATTGCAATCACCAGCCAGATAATATTGAAAGTTTTGTGATTGAATCCCAGGTTTTCATATTAAACAAAATTGGTTTGAAATGTGTTGCTTGTAAAATGATGATCATGAAAATTAAGATGAACAATTTTTTTTTAATCGGAAAAAAGGTAGTCATAATATTTTTACTTTTGTGGGCAAAACTTTTCTGGAATGCCTAGAAGTCTGAAACATCTACAATAGCCATGAAAAAATATATTGTAGCCACAAGGTTACTCCTTGCATAGCTATCAACTGGCGGGGATAAAAGCGGAAAGAAAGGGGGCACATTCTGCCCCCAAAAGACGAGAAACAGAGGAAGAGAGAACCTGCTCTGTACCTGGTTACAACATGTTGTCTGGATTATGCCTCACAGTACAGGAAATGGTCTAGGCAATATTCAGGGTGGGAATTGGGGAAGGGGGGGGGGGGGTGGTATCTAGCAGGGGCTGTAGAGAGTGTGGGTGCAGAAATCAGCAGGTCATATGGGACAGAAGTTCACCAGTGGCCCTCACAAAATAATACCTTTCTGGTGAAGGTGTTCATGTCTGCAGCATTATGCCAGATTATCTGAGATCTGCCAGGCATTGCTGGTCATAAAACAGCTATTGTTATAGTCGTCGTCATTGGTCTGTGAGCGGTGGTTTTTCGGCGATTACTCAGTCAATATTTGGGATAATCCGATGGAATTTTGACGGGTATGTTATCTTATGACCGCCTGACTAAGGATGCATTTTTGAGAAGATTGGGTGTGAAGCAAAAAAGTTGGCCTATCCCGTCCATAGTAAAAATCTGGTGAAATCGGCCGTAGACCGCCCCCGATCGCCGTAGCATTTCTATAGATAACGTTTTGAAGTTTTCCTATTTCGTTATATATAGTCCAAATGGTCTAACTTTTTTGTTTACACACCAATCTCTCCGAAAATTTATACCCCATTAGGCGAGTATAAAATAACACTCCTGCCAAAATTTCATCGAAATATTCGAATTATTGACGGAATAATCGCGGAAAAAACCACCGCTCACAGACCAATGACGCCGACTATATTAGCTCTGATAGGGTTTTATGCAGTTTAGTAGCGTTCTTGGTTGTATGATGTAGAGGAAGAGGCATATTTTCATTCCCCCTTTCCCCTTCCATTAATGTGGGTGGGTCCATGAAAGTTGTAGGCTCCAGATGTGATATAAAAAAAACAGACAAACCTTGCATTTATTGGTTGGATTAAAGATGTTAAAGGGTTGTAAAAAGTGACAGCACAAGTGTTTTCCACCTTAGCCAGGAATGTCGGCTGTGATTGGTTTTGTGTGGTAGCTATCTAGCCAGGAGGTATTCTGACAGCAGAGGTGGCATGTCATTTGACTGTCTATGCACAGAATTAGTGATTAAGATCTATTTACATGGTCTGAATATAGGAAAATTTGATTTTTGCCATGCATGGATACACTCCACAATACAGAAAAGTTGCCACACATATTCATGTATTCAATTGTATACAAATTTACCAGTAATTCTTCAAAGTAAATAAAGAAACATCATGATGATGTATTTTTTTTTTTATTCACTCAGTGAAGGTGAATGCCTGTGTATACCCATTGCTGTATGAAGATGGGAAGTGACATTCAGAAAATTTGAAAGGTTGAAACAATTTCCAGTAATAAAAAACTGCAATTTTCATACAGTGGTCCCCCTCAGATAAGACCTACCCTTCTGCCACAAAATTAAGGTCTTATCTAAGGGGATTAGAAGGGTTCATTTACCCCTAGCACCACACTAAAAGGTCTTTACAGAGGGGGAAGTCTTTATTTGGGGGAGGGGGGGGGGGGGGGTCTTATCTGAGGGAAACCACTGTACTACATCCCAGATAAAAATAATCTTTCTCATAGATATTTTTTTTTTAGGAAAACTGTCCAGAAATTGTAGCATGTGCCACCTGTTGAGTACACTCCCTTTTTTGCCCTCAGTACATTTAATTTCCTATACCAGGAATATCAAACCTGCCCAGGTGTCCTGTATTTCTGAGTGGGTGCTTGATTTATGTCTTGGGCCCCCTGGTGAGTGTACCATGAACTGAGTGTACCATGAACTGAGCAGACTGATACCCCTCAGCTGCTCGGAGCACGTGTGGACACTTTTTGCCGTGTTCCTACACGGACTGTGTCCTGGAGAGGCCTCTGGCATACTGTGAATGGTGGTTCGGTCCCAGTTGACTTGTACTGGGCTGTGACATTGATCATTTCAGATACACGTTCATTTTCCTAAATACTTTATCAGTTTATTTGTATTACTGTTATCATGAAATTATCAAATTTCTGGTGTTTTATTTTTGAAAAGATTTTCCATCAAAAAGTGCTCTAGGACCTATCCTATTTGATACATTGCATTCGCTATAACTTGTAATGATGGCAATAACGTAGTATTGTCTGCCCGTATCCAGTCACTACAGGGGGATGACCCCGCAGCGGTTCAGGGAAGTGGAGAGGTGAGAGCCGAGCGACAAGCTGACGAGCGATGGTGGGAAGGACGACGGGATGAACAACCATGTACAGGCTGTACCAAGTGTGTGTGTAAGGGCCAGAAGGGATTGCCGGTCAGTACTCGCACAATTCTTGTGCTTCTTCTTGTATGTGGTGTTTGGTAAAATTGTACAAGTGATTTTAACTAAAGGAAGGTGATTATGTGACTGACAAACTTAAATTATTTAATATGCAATTTACCTTGGTTTCATATCATCCTAATATATTCTGATAAAATGATAAAGTTGTTCATGTGAGGATAAAAAGGATAATTAGCATCATGTAAAAATCCAATTCAATGTACCCCGGTATACCAATTATCATATTAATTTTGCTCAAATATTTTATTTTTGCGATTAAATGTTTACAATCTGGAGAAGCAACAACACATTTATAACAATTTAGGTCACAGTGGCAGTAAAGAGCCTTTTCATCAGATCATCGAGAGAAATCCATTTATTGCAAGTTCATTTGAATATCATTATGATTATGCCCCTAATGTCCCTAACATTCAGTCTAGGAGAAATGAAAACAGAAATTAGGTGAACACAGTACTGTAGACTTCATATACAGGTATGTTGACTGTTCAGTGCACAGGAGTCAAGGTCTCCGTCATGCAAACAAAAAATCAGACAGGTCCCAGACAATATACCAAACTAATTTGATGTTTACGTGTATTGGGTTGAGGTTTATTGCAATATGTTTGCTGCTGAAGAAGCGTAATTGATATCAGAATTGCTGCAGAAGTTTAGGTTTTAGAAACTTATCGGGGATATTTTTTCCCCATGCCTCTGTTTATCTTGACTTACATGTATATCAAATAATCAAACCAGAAGTTTACTCAACAGTTAATGGGCAGATTAATCTTCGTCAATTGGATACCAACAGGTACAATGTAGATAAATGTAAAATTTAATAAAAAAAACCTTTCATATCTGGAATAAATTTCCATATTCGATCACGTTCATAGCCTTGATCCGGATATATACGCTCTCTGGCATGACTTTCACCTGGTTTGGTACAAAGCGCCCCAGTGACCTTGTTACTGAGATCAGAAATACATAAGGTCTTCTCAATCTGCATGATCTGGGGCAGCTATATACATGTAGTTGTGATGGGTATGTGAGGTATGTGTAGAATACAGGAATGTCCAGGCAACAAAAGTTGGTACTTGTAGCATACACTGATAGCAAAACTTCTTCAAAAAACAAACTGGAATGTGGATTTGAAAATGAAATATTTGAAGTGGTGAACCATGAATAATCGAAGTAAAGTAGGCTTTGTACATGCACAATACAGGTAAAACAAGAATTACCTGTACACATAATGATACTCGGTGTTACCATGACTACCATGTATCTCCAGGGTGAGGTCGGTATCACAGGACTACAGGGGCCGGAGGGGTTGCCAGGACCACTAGGGGTGGAGGGTCGCCCAGGACCCTCTGGTATCCGTGGTGACGGAGGCGACTCGGGGGCTACTGGACCTAAAGGACTCAGGGTACGTTTTGGAGAAAGAGTGACAAGTTTGTGGCTAGTGATATACTTGAACATGTTACAATTCTGAATGGTAGAACGTGTTTCTCAATTTGTTGTCTAGTTACCTCATCAAAACTGTATGTCCTCTAGATTCATGAGATTCTGATACTTGTAAATTTATGCATTCCTGATATTACATGCAAAAACTTCCACATGAACTAGGCTTTTCAGATTATTCATGGTGACAATTAGCCCACTGCTCTCTAAGAAGACAAATTATCAGATATATTTTCCAACTCTTGACACTATATATCCTGATTTAATTGATGCAATGATATGTTTCAGGGTGATGTCGGAGAGCCGGGATTCTTGGGATCCCCAGGCATTCCGGTGAGTTCTCTATCCACAAACAAAATATCTTCTAATTGTGCTGATGTCGGCCAGGTTGTTGAAATAAATGGGAGGTCAAAAAACTATTGTCAATCAGGACATTTTCATGGTTTTCTCACTGAGCAGGAAATGTACTACCTAATGCTTAGCAGACGGAAATTAACAAAAAATATGTATGGGCTGATGTTTGCCACAAGAGTGTGGTCACTAAATAAGTATACGACTGGCTCGTCCTAGATGCAAGTAATCTGCTGAGGCTATGAGTCATGTAATGTAGCATTTTATGTACCTTTTTAGGTTACCGGACCTTTGGTCCGATAACCTATTGGCATGGCGTTGCGTCCGTCGTCCGTCCGTCCGTCCGTCCGGCGTTAACATTTTTATCTTTAAAGTTAACGATCGAATCTTTCTGAAATTTTGCACAAAAATGCCTAAAAATATTTTGAGAAGGAGGTATTTTTTTGTTTTTTGATTTTCGCATTTTTTTCAAAATGGCGGCCGTTTTTGTCGAAAAACGCTCAATTTTGGACTTTGACGGCCATTTTCTCAAAAACTGTCTGATCAGTTTTGAGTTTTTGGTTTCAAAAGATTCCCCTCATATACCTCTGTGATATGTATAAGTTTGGTTGCCCTAAATTCGCGGGTTTCCGTGTGGCGGCCATTTTGAATTTTTGGCGGGTCGGCGAAAAAAATTTTTTTCGCCCCAAATCGCATTACTATCCATTTTGGGCCATTTCTAGGGCAAAAAAAAATTTTCACCCTTTGAAAAAAATTTTGGACTTGGAAAATTTTCGGCACTTTTTTCCTTCATAATGGGAGCTGTCCGGACTGTACTCATAGAACGCTTGAAGATAGAGCTTAGAAATTGGCACTTTCAAATGGGAAGTCATATATGGCGACTTGTGTGGTGACCTTGAATTTGACCTTGGATGACCTTGAAAGGTCAAAACAGCCATTTTTGGGTCGAAAAACGCTCAAATTTGCACCTGGTCTGTATTTTCTCAAAAACTGTCTGATCAGTTTTGAGATTTTTGCTTAAGAAGATTCCTCTTATATACCTCTGTGACGTGTATAAGTTTTGTTGCCCTTGAATCGCCGATCTCAGTGTGGCGGCCATTTTGAATTTTTGACGAGTCGGCGAAAACAATTTTTTTCGCCCCAAATCGCATTACTATCCATTTTGGGCCATTTCTAGGCAAAAAAAAATTTTCACCCTTTGAAAAAAATTTTGGACTTCGAAAATTTTCGGCACTTTTTTCCTTCAAAATGGGAGCTGTTCGGACTGTACTCATAGAACGCTTAAAGATAGAGCTTAGAAATTGGCACTTTCAAATGGGAAGTCATATATGGTGACTTGTGTAGTGACCTTGAATTTGACCTTCGATGACCTTGAAAGGTCAAAACAGCCATTTTGGGGTCAAAAAATGCCCAGATTTGCCTCTGAAGATGAAATGCTTGCAGATAGAGCTCATGTTTGCATTATGAACATATAGGAAGACATATATGGCACAACTAATGATGACCTTGAACTTGACGTCAGATGACCTGAGTGCCAAATGTCTGACTTGGAATGTGTAAATTGACCTGAGCGGCCTAAACGGTTCCACCCAAAATATAGAATATCAAATGCCGCACACATACATGTAATGGTAACATCGAAGTTCATACGGATGACCTTGATTGGTAAATCCCAAGGTCATATGTTTACACTGCGAACCTTGATTGGTAAATCTCAAGGTCTGTTACCTGCCAATGCTGCCATTGTCAAACTAAAATTGTCCGGTAACCTATCTTAGCCTTTGGGCTAATTTTTTATCATGATAGACATGTACCTCTGTATGTTACACATAGATCATGCAAACATCAATTACAGCTTTGTGATGTCTGGAAGAATATGGACACAGGCAAAATGGAAAATGTCATTCCTGTACATCATAGGTCCGTTTATATTCAGTGTAAAATGATATTCTGTTCTCGAGAATATTCCAAGTTGTGATTCATACAGCACTGTCAAACCTGCATAAAATTGGATTAGAGAAACATATGTTTGACTTCGTGTGTCAAGGTAATTTATGGCTGAGATATGATCCAGACATACTATGTTGTTTAGGATTGGACCTCACCAGATTGCATGGGTGTGGCCGGATTTATAACAGGTCCCAGTGACGTTCAAGGTCGATGATAAAATGTGATAACCTTATGGAACTTACAGAGAAAATCTCAAGCCCAATGGAGTGAAACTTGACATGTTGAAAATTAATTTTAAATGTGGAAAATCCATCAAAATTATATGTCTGATGTTCTCAGTTATGATAGATTCCATGATTTCGTTTTTAATATGTTTGGAACAAGGGAGCTGTGTGTTTGGAACCTGTAGTGCTGTATCTAGACATACACACACTGATCTGTATTAGTGTAGTATGCACCTTGCACCCAATCCACTACCTGTGTATGTTCTATTTCCTGGCAGTTTACATAAAGAAAAACCCAAATGTGAGAATATATCATCTGGAAAAACCATTCTGCAATATCTCGGTAGTTTTGTGGGTTTCTGGCAGAAGTAGAGAGTGCCCTATATATTTTAGAGAAGGCGTCTTCATTCTCAAACAGAGAAAAAAAATCAGCGCTAGCTAGCCAACAATTTGTAGCTTGTACAATGTATGTTGCTAAAAAGAATTAATGCCGAAGAATCTTTAGTTATCAACCTCACTGGCTTTTTCAAGTGAGGTATGTTGTGGTTTTGAAATTATGGAAAAAAATCTAAATTATGCTTACCCTGGTACATGCATCTGCATGACATGAAATAGAATAGAAGGGATAAATTTTGTATTTGAGCATTCTACATTAGAAAGAGGAACACGATTGGCAGCTGGTTTTTCCTGTACAAGTCGGTGGAGACACTGACCTGTAAGTTGTGGACTGGGGCTTTTATTCTCAGATAATTGGACAGTTGTGGCCATTGAGTGGTTTTTACCTTGTGGGAAATGTTTAGTAAACAAAGAGTAGACGGTAGTTTGCGTGAAAGAAAAAGTGGATCTGGAGATGGTTTTACTGTCTACTCCCGACAAAGCAATCGGCCAAAGTAAACCCCCTAAAAACAAAAGCCTCTCTATGATCAGTGAAGCAACATTTGCCGCCTCCCGCCGGTGTAGAGATCCAGAGAGAAAGGTTCTGTTCAGTGGGAGGGACGGTGGGATGTCAGGATCATGATCAGGACGTAGCAGGGATGTTTTTGGTCGGCTTATTCAGGTCATATCATACACACGTCTGCAGACAGAGGAGAACCAGTTTTGTTCTAGGTGTAGGTGGGTGCAAGCGTTTCAGATATATACTAGCATGTAGTATATCTGAACATATATAAATAAACTCTGGGTGTCCTATCGTAGCGTGTATAGACAGTGAATCACCAAATATTGAAATGCTCACAGATGTGTTGAGCACTGAGTGTGGATTGATGGAATCGACTGACAACAATGAGACTGTGTATGATTCAAATGGAGATTCTGTTACTTCTAATACAATCCTGAAGGCTTTGCCAATCAATTAATGTAGACTGTAAATGAATAACTTATGTGGTTTGAAAATCAAAACATAGATATTACAATGTAGATTTAATTAAGGCATTTCGGCAGAAATGCCTTTATGGTTTTAGCAGAATTTTTTTTTTTTTTTTTTTTTCTTCTTCCGCCACTTTTGGTTTCCGGACGATAACTTTAGATTGCCTTGACGGATCCTTGTCAAATTTTCACCGCAAGTCAGAAATGATATGAGGAAGAACCCTATTCTTTTTGAGCCGGATCGGAGGTCCGTGAGGTCCGTGAGGATGAAATCAAGGCTAATTTTAAGACTTGGTTTCCGGACGATAACTGGAAAAATATTTATGCAATAGTTGCAGAACTCTGCATGGAGGTTCATATGCCACCAGGGAAGAACCCTATTGATTTTGGGATCGATCCGTCAAACGACCTTTGACCTAGAGGTCAAAATAATTTTTTGCTGATTCATCCTTGAGGCTTCCTGCATATCTCGGAAACCGTGCGTCGTAGAGCGAAACGGACGTTATTTTCGGACTCGTCGCCCTAGACAAACATCTCTAGGGTGTACTTTTTTTTTTGATCCGGCTCCGAGGTCCGTGAGGTCCGTGAGGATGAAATCGAGGAACTTGGTTTCCGGACGATAACTCAAAAAATATTCAGGCAATAGTTGCAGAATTTTGCACGGAGGTTTATATATCACCAGGGAAGAACCCTATTGATTTTGGGATCGATACCTCAAACGACCTTTGACCTAGAGGTCGAAATAATTTTTTGCTGAGTCATCCTTGATTCATCCTGCATATCTCGGAAACGGTGCGTCGTAGAGCGAAACGGACGTTATTTTCGGACTCGTCGCCCTAGACAAACATGTCTAAGGGGTATTATGGATGAACTTTGACCTTGACCCGAAATTTTTTTGCCGAGTCGGCATTTTTCGTTTTCGTCGATATCTCGGAAACGGTGCGTCGTAGAGCGAAACGGACGTTATTTTCGGACTCGTCACACTAGACAAACATGTCTAAGGGGTATTATGGATGAACTTTGACCTTGACCCGAAATTTTTTTGCCGAGTCGGCATTTTTCGTTTTCGGCGATATCTCGGAAACGGTGCGTCGTAGAGCGAAACGGACGTTATTTTCGGACTCGTCGCACTAGACAAACATGTCTAAGGGGTATTATTGATGAACTTTGACCTTGACCCGAAATTTTTTTGCCGAGCCGGCATTTTTCGTTTTCGTCGTTATCTCGGAAACGGTGCGTCGTAGAGCGAAACGGACGTTATTTTCGGACTCGTCGCACTAGACAAACATGTCTAAGGGGTATTATGGATGAACTTTGACCTTGACCCGAAATTTTTTTGCCGAGTCGGCATTTTTCGTTTTCGTCGATATCTCGGAAACGGTGCGTCGTAGAGCGAAACGGACGTTATTTTCGGACTCGTCGCACTAGACAAACATGTCTAAGGGGTATTATGGATGAACTTTGACCTTGACTCGAAATTTTTTTGCCGAGTCGGCATTTTTCGTTTTCGTCGATATCTCGGAAACGGTGCGTCGTAGAGCGAAACGGACGTTATTTTCGGACTTGTCGCACTAGACAAACATGTCTAAGGGGAATTATTGATGAACTTTGACCTTGACCCGAAATTTTTTTGCCGAGTCGGCATTTTTCGTTTTCGTCGATATCTCGGAAACGGTGCGTCGTAGAGCGAAACGGACGTTATTTTCGGACTCGTCGCACTAGACAAACATGTCCAAGGGGAGTTATTGATGAACTTTGACCTTGACCCGAAATTTTTTTGCCGAGTCGGCATTTTTCGTTTTCGTCGATATCTCGGAAACGGTGCGTCGTAGAGCGAAACGGACGTTACTTTCGGACTCGTCGCCCTAGACAAACATGTCTAAGGGGTATTATGGATTAACTTTGACTTTGACCTGAAATTTTTTTGCCGAGTCGGCAGTTTTTGTTTTCGTCGATATCTCGGAAACGGTGCGTCGTAGAGCGAAACGGATGGTATTTTCGGACTCGTCGCCCTAGACAAACATGTCTAGCGGGTATTATGGATGAACTTTGACCTTGACCCGAAATTTGTCGACATTTTTCATTTTCGTCGATATCTAGTATTATAAATTATTCATCACACCGAAATGCCTCCAAGGCATCTTTAGGCCTTGACGTCTAGTTTATTGAAGGAATCAAGGCAACCATGTGCCAGAGAAACTCTAGATTCCCATCTGTATTAAAACTCATCTTACTAAAAGTTTTAATGCAGTAAAATCTAGACATGTGCACAACATGTTGTAACATAAACAATTTTCAGGAGCGAGAGAGAAGTAGAACATGCACAAAAACTCAATCAATTTTGACTACTTTCTCAAACACATCACTGTTAGTTATTAACCTACCAATTGGATTGCACGGAATGTGTTTTCTGTGAAGTGAACTACGAAGTATCATGATTAAATTTTATAGAGAGTTTTGTACCCGGAAATATCGATTGTATAAAATTCAAATTTGAGTAATGTAACAGCGAGTTTCCTAAATGGTTGAAAGAGAAGACATTATTGATTGGTAGCTATTGGTAAGTAAGTTTAATTTCAATTTATTACATACAGTCATATAAACCTATATATCTACCGGGTATTTCAAACTACTAGATGATAATAATTCTAGCTTTTGAAACAATTGTTTACCTAACATCGGCCTTGCGATAGTTGGAATGTCATTATTCACAACTCAAACCTCACAAGCAACTTACCTGGATCTATTCTACTAGTAACATTCAAACCCTCCCAGATACCACTCACCTGGGAACCGTGGTCATTAGCGTAATTATTGCGGCTTTGAAGAGCTAGCACAGGATCTAGGCGCTGGGTCTGCAGGCATTTTGTGTATAGATGTCTGCCAACAGGCACATGGCTAATGACCAACAGAAGTTACACTGTGCGGCTTGAAAAGAGAAGCAGGGATATTTCCAGGATGAAATATTCAGGATTTGACCAATTGTGTAGTTGTTTGTTTTTTTAATCATTGATTGTATTGCAAAGGCTTCTTAGGGGGCAAAAAACTGAGACCGTGTAAATCAGACCAGTATTGTTTGATAAAGTTCTCACACACACATCTGATTTTTTGGGATCATTTCACATCAAAGGAAAGGTTATTCAACACTAGTAGATATATTTGAGAACTGTATCATATCATTGTATAAACTTTACCCAATTGCTCTGGGAAATTTCAGAAAACAGTGCTTTAAAACATGGCTAAAGATTACTATCCACCTTAAAAACTTGTTATCTACGTTGAAAATACCAGACTTCAAACTAATTGTCTTGTCCAGTTGCCTTCTGCTCTTATCAGTTCTCCATACTTTTTGGGAGGCATTTTATGGCCTGCCAAATACACTAGAATAGACTTCATTTCTTCCTCTGAACCCACAGATTATCTGGCTCTATCTTTATGCTGGCTTCTTGACTTTTCTGGGTTTAGTCCTAGGAGGAATTTAGGTGCCTAGATCTGGAAGGAATTTGTTATTACATAACTTGGTGTATCATGCACTGCACTCGAATGGAAGATAGCTGTCTGAATTAGTGTCTAGAGCAGATGGAATTTTACCTTGTTCCATGACCCTCAGATATTGCGGAGGCATTTTATGGCCTTGCAAATACACTAAAATAGACTTCATTTTGGTATTTTCCACTGTGTGACACACGAGTTTTGAATAACTGATCACATGTGCATTTATGAACAATTTTAATGCCAGTTTCCAGGATAAGCAGGTTTATGTCATTTCCAAACGTGTAACAGTTGTATGTATGTGTACGATATTGCTCTATATTAGAAAAACATGTGAATAATTAGATGGCTCAAGTTATAAATGTGAGAATTGGAAAAAGTCTCAAAAATGATCAAAAATAATTTATTACAAAGAAATAACTAATTACTAATTTATTAATTGTTATACGCAGGGATCAGATGGATTTGAAGGCCCGGTTGGCCCCCCCGGCTACCCAGGCTGCAACGGAACTAAGGTAAAGTTCACAAGAAGATCAAGATTTCAAATAACTTCTCAACAGCCAAACTGCTATAGTTTCAAACCTCAGTTAGATAGTGTGCTGACTGTATTATTGAGTTAACACAATCCAATACATGTATTGCCACTGCTGTGGAAGGTTCAGTTGCTGTATAACCTGGTGTGTGTTTTTGCCGGGGTGTAGGGCGTAGCAGGATTACCTGGTCTGAGCGGACTCCCCGGTCCCCACGGTACGCCCGGCACTCCCGGCTACGATGGACCCCCGGTAAGTCTCCTTCATGTTGTGCATGTCAAACTGGAGATTGTGTAAACATTCTGGGAATCGAGTATCATTGGGTTAATAAAGTACTTGTTCATGTGCTAAAATTACCTGCTAGATTTGAGAAATACAAATCCGTGGGGTGATTTCATCCTGAAAATGAAAAAGAAAATCATAACTTTCATGAAATGTTTGAAATAATGTCGACCAACTTCCATGCACCCCCCGAACAGGGAGAGCCTGGGGAATATCTGGGTATAACCATCGGTCTGAAGGGAGACCGAGGGGATGATGGTTACCCCGGGCGACCGGTAAGTCACTGTCCTCTTGTACAAGACTCGTCTCCATTCTGTCAAACTTCCACCAATTTTGATTACACTTGTATTTCAGTATAATTTCTATTTCTACACAGTACTAATTCTGTCTGGATGCTATGGTAACTGTGACATTTATACCTCAGGGCCAGCCTGGTCTCCCCGGTTACGATGGTGACAAAGGAATGCAAGGAGATCCCGGAATTCCTGTGAGTTAATCCTCGAAACTACTGTACTTCTGTGTGAAATATGTTGTAACTACACTAAGTCTTGTTGTGTTATATCTCAACTGACCTCATATGTCTAAACCTACTTGCATGTCCAGCTGTATTCAATACAAATTGTTCAACAAAATTTAATTTGTCTGTGACTTGCTGTTGATATATAACCAACAGACCCTGAGGAATGAAGATTTATGTCTGCAGCTGACAGTATTGATACGTGTGTTTGTTATACCTCAGGGAACACACGGTATACCAGGCCCAGACGGCCCTCCCGGCGATCGTGGCGATGAGACTGAGGGACCAAAAGGCGAACGGGTTCGGAAACCCACTTTTCTCTGAATAGCCTTGTTGCTTTTCTTAACGATTTCGTTATGACAAAATGTTTGGTGTAATCTAAAAATATATTGGAAAGTAAGTGTGGAGCTCAATCCAGACACCAACAGCAATTGTGTACCAGAGTAGTTGTGATATCAAGATTCCTATGATATGTTGTGCAGTTTGCACTTCACTCTCGACTTGATTTCTCCGCCCCCCCCCCCCCCCCCCCCCCCTCACCTCATTACCAGGGTGACCCCGGGCTGCCAGGCCCAGACGGGATTCCAGGCACCCCCAGCTCCACTGGCCGTGCCCCCGAGACGCTGGAACAAGGCCCGAAAGGCGAGCCAGGCATTAAGGGAGACCGGGGCAACGATGGACCGATGGGTAACCCAGGCAACAAGGGACGGATGGTAAGTTCTAGATGTTGGGAAAATATTCTTGCTGTCATATTAAATACAAGTAGCATATAGATGTAGATGCATTCAAATGTATATATTTTGTTCTGAATGTAGTGTGAGATAATTTCAGTTTTTTATTTTGCGAATATATCATGGCTTTAGAACATACGATTAATATTGTACATGAGGAATTGCACATCCAAAAACTAATTACTGGTTATTGATAATGTGCAGTTTAAGTAAATGTTGGCCTAACACTTGCTGGTATTGAGAAAACCTAAATTTTAAATCTAGGTTTTTGATAACAATAATATATTTGTTTGTTTCCAGGGTTACGTGGGAGAGAAGGGAGTATCTGGTTACCCGGGCGACCGTGGACCTTCGGGCCGCAGGGTGGGTTCCGAGTGTAAATTCTTGATAATCATTGTTATTCTGAATGTTAAATTTTCATCCACAATATACACAATTACACATACAGTAATAGCTAAAATAAAAACAGGATACACAATTACACATACAGTAATAGCTAAAATAAAAACAGGATACACAATTACACATACAGTAATAGCTAAAATGAAAACAGGATACACAATTACACATACAGTAATAGCTAAAATATAAACATGATACACAATTACACATACAGTAATAGCTAAAATAAAAACAGGATACACAATTACACATACAGTAATAGCTAAAATAAAAACAGGATACACAATTACACATACAGTAATAGCTAAAATAAAAACAGGATACACAATTACACATACAGTAATAGCTAAAATAAAAACAGGATACACAATTTCACACATACCCTAATAGCTAGAATAAAAACATGTCGGGACTGAACCTAATTCAACAGTAAATTTTGTTCAAATTTCCCAAATCCAAATGTGTGCAAGTACAAAGTGCCAAAGTAATTTTTCGCTGTTTCTGGCTGAAGGGTAAGCGAGGCAAGGAGGGACCATCCGGGCCATTCGGTGAGAAAGGTACGCAGGGTTTTCCTGGACTTGATGGACCAGATGGTAGAGACGGACCGAAAGGTGCTCGGGGAGATATCGGATATCAGGGGCCGGACGGTGATATGGGTCCTCCTGTAAGTTGATGTCAGTTATATTATCAATTCAATATGTGGTAGAAAATATATTGTATTAAGATCATGTATTTCAGAGTGATGATAAACTGGATTAATATATTGTATCAATGTATGTTTTTTCTTCCAACAAAGGGTCTGCCAGGCCCTGGCAATGGTATCCCCACTGTCGGCCCGCCAGGGTGGAAGGGTTTCCCTGGTGATCCAGGCCGACCTGGAGCCCGAGGTCGTGATGGGTTGCCAGGCAACCACGGGCCTGAGGGACTCCCAGGACCCCCAGGATATGCTGGGCCTCCCGGGGAACCAGGTCTCTCTCAGAACGGAGACCGGGGTGATAACGGTAAGCACAGTTCTGGAGATTCTTTTATACGATTTGCTTGTATTGTGGGAAACCAGAGACCTGCAATACCAAGTTCCATGTAGAGTGATATAATTCTTGACTTGAGAGGCACCATTCGAAGTAGCATTGTATTTATATCTCATTTGAACGTGTTGTCTGGTATTGACTAAATAGCGATATTTTTATTTTACCGGACCTATTGTCTGATAACCTATTGGCATGGTGTCGACGGCGTCGTCCGTCCACATTTTAGGTTACCGGACCTTTGGTCCGATAACCTATTGGCATGGCGTTGCGTCCGTCGTCCGTCCGTCCGTCTAGCCGTCCGTCCGGCGTTAACATTTTTATCTTTAAAGTTAACTATCGAATCTTTCTGAAATTTTGCACAAAAATGCTTAAAAATATTTTGAGAAGGAGGTATTTTTTTGTTTTTTGATTTTCGCATTTTTTTCAAAATGGCGGCTGTTTTTGTCGAAAAACGCTCAATTTTGGACTTTGACGGCCATTTTCTCAAAAACTGTCTGATCAGTTTTGAGTTTTTGGTTTCAAAAGATTCCCCTCATATACCTCTGTGACATGTATAAGTTTGGATGCCCTAAATTCGCCAGTCTCCGTGTGGCGGCCATTTTGAATTTTTGGCGGGTCGGCGAAAACAAATTTTTTCACCCCAAATCGCATTACTATCCATTTTGGGCCATTTCTAGGCAAAAAAAATTTTCACCCTTTGAAAAAAATTTTGGACTTGAAAAATTTTTGTCACTTTCTTCCTTCATAATGGGAGCTGTCCGGACTGTACTCATAGAACGCTTGAAGATAGAGCTTAGAAATTGGCACTTTCAAATGGGAAGTCATATATGGCGACTTGTGTGGTGACCTTGAATTTGACCTTGGATGACCTTGAAAGGTCAAAACAGCCATTTTTGGGTCGAAAAATGCTCAAATTCGCACCTGGTCTGTATTTTTTCAAAAACTGTCAGATCAGTTTTGAGATTTTTGTTTAAAAAGATTCCTCTTATATACCTCTGTGACGTGTATAAGTTTTGTTGCCCTTGAATCGCCGACCTCCGTGTGGCGGCCATTTTGAATTTTTGGCGGGTCGGCGAAAACAAATTTTTTCGCCCCTAATCGCATCACTATCCATTTTGGGCCATTTCTAGGCAAAAAAAAATTTTCACCCTTTGAAAAAAATTTTGGACTTAGAAAATTTTCGTCACTTTTTTCCTTCATAATGGGAGCTGTCAGGACTGTACTCATAGAACGCTTGAAGATAGAGCTTAGAAATTGGTACTTTCAAATGGGAAGTCATATATGGCGACTTGTGTGGTGACCTTGAATTTGACCTTGGATGACCTTGAAAGGTCAAAACAGCCATTTTGGGGTCAAAAATGCTAAGATTTGCCTCTGTATATGAAATGCTTGCAGATAGGGCTCATGTTTGCATTATGAACATATAGGAAGACATATATGGCACAACTAATGATGACCTTGAACTTGATGTCAGATGACCAAATGTCTGACTTGGAATGTGTAAATTGACCTGAGCGGCCTAAACGATTCCACCCAGATATATCTTTGTATTATGAACATATAGAATATCAAATACCGCACACATACATGTAATGGTGACATTGAAGTTCACACGGATGACCTTGATTGGTAAATCTCAAGGTCATATGTTTACACTGCGAACCTTGATTGGTAAATCTCAAGGTCTCTTACCTGCTGATGCTGCCATGGCCAAACCAAAATTGTCCGGTAACCTATCTTAGCCTTTGGGCTAATTTTTTATCTTCAAAGTTTACAATCAGATCTTTCTGAAATTTTGCACAAAAATACTTAAAATTATTTCAAGAGGGGGTTATTTTTTTGTTTTTTGATTTTCGCATTTTTTCTCAAAATGGCGGCCATTTTCGCCGAAAAACTACCAATTTCTGACTTTGGCGGCCATTTTCTCAAAAACTGTTCAGACAGTTTTGAGATATTTATTTCAGAAGAATGCTCTCACATACCTCTGTGATGTGTTTAGGTTTTGTTGCCCCTGAATCGCCGGTCGGCGTGTAGCGGACATTTTCATTTTCTCGACGGGTCCCAAATGGGACTTTTCCATGTTGAATTCTCCTAAGCCTTATAATTGGACACATTATGCTGATATCTCACTTAGTATTGAGATTAGAGACTAGGAATCAATTATGGACACATAGGAAATGATATATGGTGATTATTGTCATGACCTTGAATTTGACCTTTTACCTCATTTTCAAGGTCAAAGCACAAAATGGCTAATATCTTGCTTATTATTGACTTTACAGCTTGGGAATTAATTGTGCACATATAGGAAATGATATAATCCGAATATTCTGATGACCTTGAATTTGGCCTTTGACCTCATTTTCAAGGTCAAAGAACAAAACAGCTAATATCTCTTTTATTATCCACTTTACAGCTTGGGACTAAATTGTGGACGTATAGAATATGATGTATGCCGAATATTTTGATGACCTTGAATTTGAACTTTGACCTCATTTTCAAGGTCAAAGAACGAAACAGTTAATATCTCTTTTATTATCCACTTTACAGCTTGGGACTAAATTGTGGACGTATAGAATATGATGTATGCCGAATATTTTGATGACCTTGAATTTGAACTTTGACCTCATTTTCAAGGTCAGGCACAAAATGGCTGATATCTCGCTTATTATTGACTTTACAGCTTAGGAATCAATTGTGGACATATAGGAAATGACATATGCTGAATATTCTGATGACCTTGAATTTGATCTTTGACCTGATATTCAAGGTCGAGTGCAAAATGGCTGATACCTCGCTCATTATTGACTTCACAGAAAATGACTAATATCTCGCTTATCATCGACTTTCCAACTTGAGAATCAATTGTGGACTGATAGGAATTTATATATGCGGAATATTGTCATGACCTTGAATTTGAAATTTGAACTTCATTTTCAAGGTCTCATAGGACAACTTAGCTAATATCTTGTTTGTTATCAAATTTACAACTGAGGATTCTGTTGTGGACACCTTTAATTTTACTTTTGATTTCAGTTTCATTATGTCACAGGACATGACGACTAATATCTGTCTTATTACTGAATTTACAGCTTAGTAAGCAGTTGTGAACATATAGAAAATCATATATGGTGAATACTCTCGTGACTTCAAATTTGACTGTGGCCTTATTTTCAAGGCCACGGGATATATATTGTCTGGTAACAGACATGGTTCAAATACTTTATGAAAGTATTTAAATACAAATACAAATACTTCCAAATGAGTCAATTACAAATACAAATACTTTTCAAACCAGAGTATTTAAATACAAATACAAATACTTTGAAAAGTATTTCAAATACAAATACAAATACTTTCTACCGGGTAGATGACACATAAATTTATGTCCACGATTACTAGTACTGTTTATCCTGATCGGTTGATCAATCTTATTATTAGTACACTGGATCTGGATTGGTTGGTCAATTACATTATCAGTAGACTGGATCCACAACGGGTGATGAATTTGATTAATACATCTAGTACAATGCATCTGGATAGTTGGATCAGTTCCATGTCACACTGCTGATTATATTCACCATCAGTTTTGTTATCCTAAAATGACACAACATCAGCTACATTGTACAGACTGGAATTCATAAACATTGAACACTTCAATCAGGAGGACATGCTCTCAATCCATCCTCTCCCCCTATCCCCCTCCCTTGAATACCGTGGATCTCTCTAATGAATTCCTTTCTGAACA
The DNA here is from genome assembly GCA_949152475.1 of Terebella lapidaria. Classification (NCBI taxonomy): domain Eukaryota; kingdom Metazoa; phylum Annelida; class Polychaeta; order Terebellida; family Terebellidae; genus Terebella; species Terebella lapidaria. The sequence continues at coordinate 923,655 of OX424568.1, read as the reverse complement.
AAATCTGTGAATTTATGTTTATGACACAAGTACAAATAAGGAAGATAATACCTTCTCCACTCCTCTGTGGATCATCAAAGGCGCTCTGACAGTGAACACAGGGCACACACCATACTGGGCATTGTTTGCTTTACTCCAGCCACCCAGGTCACCCAGAACAGAGGCAGATCAAAGGCTATGTGATCCATTGGCCTCGTTCAAATCAAATCAACCATTGTATTTACAAAAGTATTTGAAATGTATTTGAATTCTCAAATACTTTTGCAATGTATTTAAATACAAATACAAATACTTAGGTTTTCAGAGTGTCAAATATAAATACAAATACAAATACTTTCAAAAAGTATTCAAATACTTCAAAATACAAATACAAATGTATTTGAACACGTCTGTCTGGTAACCTATTTTAGCCCTTGGGCTAATTTTTTCTTTGCACTCATATATTTTATAATCTTTTATATGACTGTTGATTATCCAAATAAAGTTTTATATCAAAGAAGACAAGCGATTTTTCGTGATAAGTCAATAATCTCAGTTGAACCTAGCCTACACTTTTGGCATCATATTAAGATAAATATATAAATCTGACAGGTATCCCTGGGCTGGATGGTTTACGAGGCACCTCGGGTGACCCCGGACTACAAGGCCTGCCGGGAGAGCCGGGCCTCCCAGGACAGCTGGTAGTAGGTCCCCCAGGAGACCGTGGCCGTCCCGGACAGTACGGACGCCCGGGAATCCCAGGAACAAAGGGTCAGTCATCAAAGAAAATATTAGAATTCAAATAAACTCCCTTTTGTTTGAACTTGCCTGAATTTTTATGAGCTTCAAATCATCCTAGTTTATACTTGGTTTGACGAAATTTACAAAAAGAAACAAGCTTTGTGAAAAATGCAGTTTGAGGACAGATAACTTCTTGATTTTACCAGGATTGTATCTTATATCAATTTTGTTCTTATATCAACTTTGATCAGTTTTATCTTAGCTTCCAACAAACAAAATTTTGCTATTCAATATTTGACATTGCAGGTGACTTTGGTGACACTGGTGTGAAGGGACTGCCGGGGCGATTCCCTGGGAATTACCCTTTGCCGGGACTTCCCGGTCGTCCTGGATATACAGGAGATCCAGGGATACCTGGCTTGAAAGGCTATGATGGTCTTCCCGGCAGGAAAGGTATGTAAACAAACAATTTCAAAAGATTGTGTACTTGTTCAGTATTATGTTTTGCAGGTTTCAATCATTTTATGATCAATTCCACTTGTATGCACCGCATTTGATCTATTAAGTGTGTCTAGTTAAGGCATTTTAGCAGAAATGCCTTTATGGTTTTGTCAAAAAAATTTTTTTTCAAAAAGTATTATGGCATTGAATGTGGAACTTTGCATGGAGGTTCATATATCACCAGGGAAGAAGCCTATTGATTTTGAGGCCGATCCGTCAAACGACCTTTGATCTAGGGCTCGAAATAATTTTAGCTGAGTCATCCTTGAGGCTCTCATGCATATCTCGGAAACGGTGCATCGTAGAGCGAAACGGACGCTAATTTCGGACTCATCATCCTAGACAACATGTCTAAGGGGTATTATGGATGACCTTTGACCTTGACCCTAAATTTGTTCGCTGAGTCGGCATTTTTCGTTTTCGTCAATATCTCGGAAATGGTGCATCGTAGAGCGAAACGGACGTTATTGACCGGACTTGTCACCCTAGACAAGCATGTCTCAAGGGTATTAGGGATGACCTTTGACCTTGACCTTAATTTATCTCGCTGAGACGGCATTTTTCGCTTTCGTCGATATCTCGGAAACGGTGCGTCATAGAGCGAAACGGACGTTATTTTCGGACTCGTTGCCCTAGACAAACAAGTGTTACGGGTATTAGGGATGACCTTTGACCTTGACCTTAAATTTTTTTGCTGATTCAGCATTCCTCGTTTTCGTCGATATCTCGGAAACGGTGCGCCGTAGAGCGAAACAGACATTATTTTCAGACTCATCATCCTAGACAAACATGTTTAAGGGGTATTATGGATGACCTTTGACCTTGACCTTAATTGTATCCCCCGAACAAAGTTCGGCGGATACTATGGATTTACGATCGTCGTGCCGCCGCCGCGTCCGCAGACACTTTCTTGTGAACGCGTTACAGCTTACAAATCTGAACCGATTTTGATAATATTTCATATGGACATGACTTATGGTGAGATCTCAACACCTATCGATTTTGGTTGCCATAGCAACCAAAATAGCCGATTGGCGTAACATTTTGTGCTCAAATTAGCCTGTTTAACACACATGAGTTGTGAACGCTCTACGGGTGGGAGTTTTCAATGAATGATGATGAAATCGCACAGGCTCAATGAGAAAGACCATCACACGAAACCTATTGTTTTTCAGGATGATCGAATAAATATTAATAAGTTTGAGAGGTTAACTTATTACAACAATTAAAATGCCTACTTTGACATGTGTGATCACTCCAATAACCTGTACTATGAAAGCAAATTGCACTGGATTCTTGTTCAGAATACAGAACTGATGTTTTTGGTGAAAACAGAACAATATTACTGAATAAGTTAACATTGGTTTTACTAGTTAAGTTTATTATTGACCACAATAAAAATAGTTAAGATGAGAAACATTTATTATTGAGCTCTACAAGGTAAAGGTTTTGTCCAGTAGAGATTTCACAGGTGTAACCGAATAAGTTAACATTATTTTCACTAGTTAAGTCTATTATTGACCACAATAAAAATAGTTAAGACAAGAAACATTTATTATTGGGCTCAACAAGGTAAAGCTTCTGTGCAGTAGAGATTTCATGGCTGTAGCCGAATAAGTTAACATCATTTTTACTAGTTAAGTCTATTATTGACCTCAAGAAAAATAGGTAAGACAAGAAACATTTATTATTGAGCTCAACAATTTAAAAGTTTTGTCCAGTAGAGATTTCATGGGTGTAACCGGATAAGTTAACATTATTTTTACCATTAAAGTCAATTTTTACTTTGAATTTCAACTTGAAACCAAGTTTGGCACATATTATGAATTAAAATATAATTTATGGTGAAAAAATCGATCTGGCTCCAATTTCGTCATCGTTGTCACGAAATTCTAAATTCTAAGGTTCTGAAACAGCGGCCTTGAGGTGGCTGAGTGGTTTGGTGATCGATACAGACAATACTCAACAAAACAACAAACACCGTACTAATATTTCAATATTTTAATAAATTCAACACATAAATTACACAGATAATTTCTGATACATAGAACACAAACACAGGACGGCACAAAAACAAGACAAATTGGTATGAATTACTGTAATATACTGGTAGTGTCCACAACTGGACTTATTCGCTCAAAATATGGCAAGCAACAATTTTCACAGCTTGGATTTACATTGTCCCAAGTTTCACAATGAAAAGGATAACCACTGCAATAAGTAAGTCCCACGAAGTCGAAGACGTTTCCCACGTGGTACGACGCCTGAGCAGACGTCCAGTGAACGGCACCACGTCGCAGTCCCATGACGCTTGTAACTAATCTACATGTACGAGGTCCTACGACGCCTCGCGGGGACGCCGACGCCACCAGACTCCCAGCGCGTCACGTGAATGACGTAACCCCCTTGTATCGACGTGTTAGGTGACAACCCCAGCCTTGAATACGATCCGGGTCCACCCTAGGAACTAAATTAGAAATACCCGTAAACCTACGATAATGGTTATACATAATTATGACAGCACGACACCGCCAACTGTCGGCGATACCACGCATTTGTCTACACACACGGCTAAAAACTACGCTAAAACTACCAGACCCCACTGACAGTACTCACGGTGTGCACTCCACGGCAGATTCACAGTTGTCCGACAAATACAAATTACTTCACATCACCGAATGATGTACCGTTGGCTCCACGAGCACACAAATTGAAGTATTAAACACGGGGCATCGCACCCCAAAAGTAGATGTCTCTCAGACAATAACTGTCGGCCCTCGTGTGTCTCCTGCAGTGGTTTGAACCCCGTATCTCTAACACCCCGTGCTTTTATAGAACGACAGTGGTCTGCATAGTACACTACTCGACGCTACCATGAGCAGTAAAATTCTAGTTTCAACCGTGTGTGCAAGCAAACCGCTCCCAGTTGCGCATCGCTGTCGACACGTGGCGAGTACCGAGAGTCATGGTCACACTCCGTTGACGCTCTACTGGTCAACAAGTCGCTGGACCAGAGTTCTGCCGCCACCGCCTTGAATAAAAAAGACAATTGTGTTATGCAAACCCTCACCATGTTCCTACAAATATAAAATACTAAATATTTAATGAAATTCCCCAAAGTGTAACCTACGCCAACCCCAGTGATTTGATAAAGATACACACGACATTTGAACATTTAACAAATGTATACATAAATTCAAGATCTACTCGACCATTTAAGTACAATGTTTGGGCAATACAAATATATACAAAATACGTAACGGAAATATGTGACATTACCCCCCTTCTTAAGATCATTGTTGAGGTACGTAATGATCACACATACATATTTCCAATTACCTCGTATCCATCCGAGTATGCATACTTACGGTTAGACTACGGACCTACTCAAGAAATCCGCCGTTACGTTATCTGTGCCACGGACGTATTCTATGTGCATGTTATAGGGCTGCAACAACATAGACCATCTCATTATTCTATCGTTAGCAACACGATTCTTATTTAAGCACACCAAAGGCATGTGATCCGTTTGTAACACAAATGGCTTACCGTACAGAAACTCATGGAACTTGTTAACAGCGTACACTACTGCTAAACATTCCTTCTCTATCACGGAGTATCTAACCTCCCGAGAAAACAACTTTCTGTTTGCAAACGCTACCGGTAATAACTGACCGTCGTGTTCCTGCATAAGCGCAGCACCTACTCCAATATCGCTAGCATCTACCTGTACTACAAATGTCTTTGCAAAATCTGGCATTCTCAGAACGGGTCCAGCACATAATTGACGTTTTATCTCACGGAACGCACGTTCCAACTCTGGCGTCCAGACAACATCATTCGGCTTGCTCTTTGCAGTCGACTCGGTTAACGGAGCAACGATAGTAGCAAAGTTATCGATATGGTTACGATAATACGATACCAAACCTACAAACGAACGGAGTAACTTCTTCGATTTAGGCGGCTCTGCATCACGGATCTTATCCAAATTAGCATCTGTAAGATTAGTTGAATCTAGTCCAACACTATGACCAATATAAGGCAACTCATTGAAAGCAATCATACATTTCTTCGCCTTTACTGTCAAACCTGCTTCCTTCAACCTGTTCATTACCAATCCAAGTGTTTTCACGTGATCCTCCCACGTAGCTGTGTGAATGAGGACGTCATCGACGTACATGCTTACGTCAGGCATCCCACCGAGAACTTTCCGCATCAATCGGTTGAACGTGGCCCCTGAATTCACCAAACCGAATGGCATTCTTTTGAAGTGAAAGCAACCTCTTTCTGGAACGAGAAAAGCTGTCTTTTCCTTGTCCTCGGGACGCATAGCAATCTGCCAATAACCTTTGGCAAGGTCCAATTTACTGAAATATTTCTTCCCGTTCAGCAATGCAAATATGTCATTAGTCTTTGGCATACATGTAGGCTCAGGATCAAATATGGTTATTTTATTAATTTTCCTGTAATCGACGCAAAATCTATTGCTACCATCAGCCTTCTTTACAAGAACGATGGGTGAAGCATATGGCGACTCAGATTCTTCAATTACATCAAGGCTTATCATGTCATCAACTTCTGAATTAATGGTCTCTCGTACATGATACGGGAGTGGATACGGCTTAGTATGGATCGGATCATCTGTTGTCAGATTTATCTCGTGCGATATTACCTGCGTGTGACCTGGTTTGTCAGAAAAGACCACCGTATTCTGTGCAACCACCGTGTCAATTTGCCTGCGCTGTTCGTCCGTCAATTCTCTGTTCACTACGAGTTCACTAAGCTTGACGTCATCACCGCCGCTGTAGCAGAAATACTCGGGTAACCGGTCGTCATCACCGCACTCTTCTACAACACCTACTGACGCAATCTCTGGCCTGGAAACAGATTGTCCGTCCGTGTGTCCGTCGTCCGTCGCTGTACGAATCATGTACTTCTTTAACATGTTAGCGTGAAAAGTCTTTATGTTACCGTTTACATCTAGCTTGTAGTCATAAGGCGACAATACATCTACAATCTTAAATGGACCTTTCCACTGGAGAAGAAGTTTGTTATTGTCTGTTGGAAGCAATATTAAGACATAATCATTTATGTTATATTTACGTGCTCTCGCCTTCCTGTCGTAGTATCTCTTGTACCTGGTTTGAGATTTGACTAGTTCTGTGTTCGCCAGCTTACAAGTCTCCTCGATTCTCTCACGTAGATCAATGACGTACTCGTAGCTACTTTTCACCTCGCTGTCAACCGTCTCGTTCGTCCAACATTCTTTTAGAATATGCAAAGGTCCTCGAACATATCTACCGTACAAAAGCTCAAATGGGGAATACCCCGTACTTTCATTTGGAACCTCTCTGTACGCGAACAGTAAAGGCACAACATAGCGATCCCAATCTTTAGGTTTTTCTGCTGCTAAACGACGTAACATTAATTTAAGCGTACCGTTCATTTTCTCGACTAATCCGTTACATATTGGATGGTATGGGGAAGACGTCATCTGACGTATGGATAATAACCTACTGATTTCCCTCATTAGCTCCGAAGTGAATTGTTTACCCATGTCGCTTAGTAATTCTTCAGGCAGGCCCACTCTGCTGAAAACGCCGACGAGCGCCTCTGCGACTGTCTCGGAAGTGACGTCCTTTAGCGGCACCGCTTCAGGATACCTAGTGGCATAATCAATTATGGTTAATACGAATCTATTACCATTATTTGATACCGGCGACAACGGTCCCACAAGATCTATTGCAACACGTTTGAATGGGACATCTATGACTGGCATTTGGCCCAGTGGAATCTTGGTTACTTTGCCCTTTGGAATTGTACGTTGACAAACATCACATGACCGACAATATCTCGTCACGTCCTCTGTAACACGTGGCCAAGTGAAGCATTTAGTAATTCGAGCAATAGTTTTCTTCACGGCAAGATGTCCTGCAAATATCGTGTCATGTCCAATGCACATCACGTGATTCCTCAACGGTTTAGGTACTACAATTAGCCTCTCTACACGACCGCTTGGTCTGTTCAAGTACTGTGTACACTTGTACAAGATTTTGTTCTTTGTCTCATACCAATACAATGAGTTCTTAGTTTTACGTTTCTGCGTCTGATTACGTACACGATCCAGAGATAAATCATCTTGTTGCATTTTGCTTAAACTCTCGGCAGTTACATTTAATTTACCAACCTTAGGCTCTGCTACTTTCATTGGTGTCGGAATTCGTGTAGCTTTGATCGTTTGTGCTCTGGTCAATACTGAACCGACGTCAGGTGTTGTCTTACTCCACTCTACGTCTGGACTGCTAGGATCTCGTGCTCCCGGAACATTCCCAACGATGAGATCATAGACGGGCGTTTTCATACACATCGCCTCCACCTGTCCTACAAAATATGGCGTATCGATGGCGATCTTTGCCATTGGTACCTTCAGTATTGTACCATCGATCAACATACACGTCTGGGTATATCCCATCATTTGCTCAGGACTCACCAACTCTGTCTTTACCACTACTCCTGTACAGCCTGTATCACGCATCATCATTACCTCGTGTTCACCTACGAAACCCTTAGTCAACGGCACTGATCTGTTTGGTTTCTTGCAAGCGCCCATTACAATAGGAATCTTCTTTCCACACTTCAGCTCTACTTCCATACCTGTACAACATGCACACTTACCTTCTACTTTCCTGTGATCAAGCGCAAGACACGCACTGCCAGTGTCTTGTTCAGAAACATCCGTCGAATCCCTTTCTATTGTACTTTCTACAACCTCGAGTAACGCACTTACCTTTGACGACAGTGTACAATCACGTGCTAAGTGTTTACCAGACTGACAAATCCAACACTTCCTTTCTGCTCGTGCATTAGTAAACGACCCTGGTTTAGGCTTTACACTGTTACAATCACGTGTGTGATGATCTCCAGTAGATTTACAAACTTTACAAAATACCGATGTCTTATCCCGACCGTTAATGTTACCAAATGATTTCTTATCAGGTGGTTTAGTCTTACCCACGCCCTGTTCTAAGGTTTTGCCTGAAGCCTCTAGGTACTGTGTAGCCGTCTTCATTAACTCCGGTAAACTCACCTCCGGGGAACGGTTCAGGTATTCGCTGAGCTCCTTGCTACACATGCTCACGAACTGTTCCTTGATGATCAACTCGGCCAATCCGTCAAACGACTCATCTGTGCTAGACATCTCGACCCACCTGTAAAAGTAACGACTTATGCGTGCCACACATTGTTTCGGGGTTTCCCCCTTCTCGGGTTTTGTCTCACGAAACTTCCGACGAAAACCGTCACGGGTCATGTCATATCGCTGTAATAAAGCCGATTTTAGCTCGTCATAATCGCCCATTTCATCTGCGGACAAACGCGAATACACATCCAATGCTCTACCAGTCAATAAAGCACTGAGATTTAACGCCCAATTCTCTACCGGCCACTGACACGCAGTAGCATATTGCTCAAACCGCTGCAAATACGCATCGATATCATCGACATTATCTTTGAAATCAGGTAAACGTGGAGTTTTCCCTCGGACACTACCGTCGCTCTGTGATCTTCGTCTATCGCGCCCAGTACTCGTCTCATGTTCACGATCACGTTCGTTCTGTTGCTCGTCAAATATTCGCGCTCTTTCTTTCTCTGCAGCCTCGTATTCTAAACGCATCCGTTCCTTCTTTAACTCAGCGTCAATTCGCTCACGCTCAATCTGTAGCTTAGCGTCGCGCTCGTTTTGTTTCAACTCACGCTCACTTGCACGCTCATCCCGTTCCGTATTCAGCTGTTGCGTGATGAAATCGCGTAACTCGGCACCTTCCAAGCCCATTCGAGATCCGAGATCTAACCACTGCTCATAGTTAGCAGCCATACCGGACAGTTACACAACTAAACCGCAACTCGCAAACAAAAAATAGTATATTATACTCAAAATTATACTACTATCTATACAACACTACATGTATAATCTACACAACCAAATAACCGTACACGTAATATCCACACTACGTGTCTAAACTGGCTGTCAAATAACCGGAACGCTACCGTAAATATGTACAAAACTTGACCACGTCACCTGACGCTTAATACTACTACCAGGCGGTCAAACTGGCAATAGGGTTCAAACACTGCAGGAAAAGAAACACTACGAATTATACCGTATATATGAACTAGAACTATAGATGGCCGTAACGGATATCTACGCCTGTCCGACGCTATAGAATACTAGTTGGCCCGATTAACGGTAAATAAAATTGAATACACACGAACTGTGAACCCTGCACCACGTGTGAAATAATGTACACCTTCCGCGACTCATAAAATACTCTGAATATATACCGACCCACAACCTGAAGTTAAACAAAACCTAACGGGACTTTCTCAGATGGATACCGCGGTTCGTTGTTTTGTCAAATATCACCAGCATCGATCACCACTCATCAAATGCTGTTTCCCGGACGAGCCCCCAAATATGTCACGAAATTCTAAATTCTAAGGTTCTGAAACAGCGGCCTTGAGGTGGCTGAGTGGTTTGGTGATCGATACAGACAATACTCAACAAAACAACAAACACCGTACTAATATTTCAATATTTTAATAAATTCAACACATAAATTACACAGATAATTTCTGATACATAGAACACAAACACAGGACGGCACAAAAACAAGACAAATTGGTATGAATTACTGTAATATACTGGTAGTGTCCACAACTGGACTTATTCGCTCAAAATATGGCAAGCAACAATTTTCACAGCTTGGATTTACATTGTCCCAAGTTTCACAATGAAAAGGATAACCACTGCAATAAGTAAGTCCCACGAAGTCGAAGACGTTTCCCACGTGGTACGACGCCTGAGCAGACGTCCAGTGAACGGCACCACGTCGCAGTCCCACGACGCTTGTAACTAGCCTACATGTACGAGGTCCTACGACGCCTCGCGGGGACGCCGACGCCACCAGACTCCCAGCGCGTCACGTGAATGACGTAACCCCCTTGTATCGACGTGTTAGGTGACAACCCCAGCCTTGAATACGATCCGGGTCCACCCTAGGAACTAAATTAGAAATACCCGTAAACCTACGATAATGGTTATACATAATTATGACAGCACGACACCGCCAACTGTCGGCGATACCACGCATTTGTCTACACACACGGCTAAAAACTACGCTAAAACTACCAGACCCCACTGACAGTACTCACGGTGTGCACTCCACGGCAGATTCACAGTTGTCCGACAAATACAAATTACTTCACATCACCGAATGATGTACCGTTGGCTCCACGAGCACACAAATTGAAGTATTAAACACGGGGCATCGCACCCCAAAAGTAGATGTCTCTCAGACAATAACTGTCGGCCCTCGTGCGTCTCCTGCAGTGGTTTGAACCCCGTATCTCTAACACCCCGTGCTTTTATAGAACGACAGTGGTCTGCATAGTACACTACTCGACGCTACCATGAGCAGTAAAATTCTAGTTTCAACCGTGTGTGCAAGCAAACCGCTCCCAGTTGCGCATCGCTGTCGACACGTGGCGAGTACCGAGAGTCATGGTCACACTCCGTTGACGCTCTACTGGTCAACAAGTCGCTGGACCAGAGTTCTGCCGCCACCGCCTTGAATAAAAAAGACAATTGTGTTATGCAAACCCTCACCATGTTCCTACAAATATAAAATACTAAATATTTAATGAAATTCCCCAAAGTGTAACCTACGCCAACCCCAGTGATTTGATAAAGATACACACGACATTTGAACATTTAACAAATGTATACATAAATTCAAGATCTACTCGACCATTTAAGTACAATGTTTGGGCAATACAAATATATACAAAATACGTAACGGAAATATGTGACAATCGTGAAATGCAGTTTTGGTAAACTTTTACTTGAATTTCAGCTTGAAACCAAGTTTGGCACATAATTATTATGAATTAAAATTTAAATTATGGTGAAAAGTTTGATCTGGCTCCTATTTCGTCATCTTGAAATGTAGTTTTGGTCAACTTTTACTTTGAATTTCAACTTGGAACCAAGTTTGGCATATGGTATGAGTTGAAATATAACTTTTGGTGAAAAGTTCGATCTGGCTCCAATTTAGTCATCTTGAAAAGCAGTTTTTGTCAAATTTTGCTTGAATTTCAACTTGGAACCAAATTTGTCAAATATTCTGAGTTGAAGTATAACTTTAGGTGAAAACTTTTATCTGGCTGTAATTTTGTTATTTTATCGAACATGTCGAAATGGAAATTCGTATGCAGTGATTTTAGTGGTGGTCTTGAATTCGACCTTCAATAAGCTTGAAAGGTTTCACACTCACAATGTACATCAGTGATATATTTGGGGCAACAGGGATGATAGGGCTACGGGGGATACACCCAAGCGGTCGTAGGCGACCGGAAGCGTCTAGTTTTTTTGCTGAGTCGGCATTTTTCGCTTTTGTCGATATCTCAGAAACGATGCGTCATAGAGCGAAACGGACGTTATTTTCGACTTGTGCCCCTAGACAAACATGTCTTACGGGTATTAGGGATGACCTTTGATCTTGACCTCAAATTTTTTCGCTGAGTCGGCATTTTTCGATTTCGGCGATATCTCAGAAACAGTGCGTCGAAGTGCGAAACGACATTATTTTCAGACTTGTCGCCCTAGACAGACATGTCCTAAGGGTACCTTGACCTTGAATTTTTTCGCTGAGTCGGCATTTTTCGTTTCCATCGATATCTCAGAAACGGTGCGACCTAGAGGAAAACAGACATTAGACAGATAGTCTTAGGGGTATCAAGTTTGTCCTTCACATACATGTAATTGCACAAATGTCTTATAGGTCTCATTGGGAGCTTCATCATGTTTTTGCTGAGTCAGCACTTTGTTTTTTCCATGCTTCTCCCTGAAATGCCTCCAAAGCATTAAGGCCTTGACGTCTAGTTGCTTTCTTGTGTGCACTGTGAATTGATATATACATGCACATGATGTTGAGTAGAAGAATGTTTAATATATCAGTGAGTTGGTGCACAATTTGTCCAGGTCCCCGGGGTGACGACTGTGGGATCTGTCCCCCGGCCCTCCCGGGCCGCAAGGGTGAGGACGGTACCCCAGGCTTGCCTGGTATTGACGGTCCTAGAGGCATGCCGGGACTGGAGGGTCTCCCAGGCATCAAGGGACAGTACGGCCTGCCAGGACTCGACGGCTCTGAGGGCCAACCGGTACGCAGTTTGTTTCTCTTTGGGGTTTTGTTCAGGGTGTAATTATTAATCACAAGTAACAAGTGAAATTGATATCCAGATCTGTGCAACAGTGATTTTCAATTTTGAGAAAGGCAACTGGTATAATGATAAATGTCATAAAAACAGCTTAAATGCATTATCCCCGGTACTTGAATGTTCTAACTGACTCTACCGTTCACTGATTAACAAATCAAGACTTCACATGTGATGTGTATGTGACTTGCAGGGTCTGCCTGGTCGGGACGGCTCACGAGGTGCCTTTGGACAGAAAGGTGCCCCAGGAGAATTGATCATACCCCCCCAGAGCCGCGGACCTAAGGGGTGGAAAGGTTCTCGTGGACCTGTCGGACGGGATGGCTTGCCAGGGACTCAGGGGCCGTCTGGGGATAGAGGATACCCCGGTCGTCCTGGTTACAAAGGCAACAAGGTCTGGAGTTCTCATCTTCAGATAAATATTCTCCCCTCTCTTCTGTTCACTCCCTCTCCTTCCCACCCCCCTCCCTCCATGCCCTCCACCTCCCTCCCCCCCCCCCCCCCCCACCTAAAAAAGGAAGAGATCTCTTCTGTAAAGTATCCCTTTGGAAGATTCTAGCTCATGGATGAACCACCTACGGTCTGGAGTTCACATCCTCAGATAAATATTCTCACCTCTCTTCTGCTCACTCCCTCTCTGCCCCCCCCCCCCTCCCAACATGCCCCCCCCCCCCCCCCCCCTGCCTGAAAACGGAAAAGAACTCTTCTGTAAAGTCTCCCTTTGGAAGATTCTAGCTCATGGATGAACCACCTACAGTCTGGAGTTCTCATCCTCAGATAAATATTCTCACCTCTCTTCTGCTCACTCCCTCTCTGCCCCCCCCCCCCCTTCCCAACATGCCCTACCCCCCTGCCTGAAAAAGGAAAAGATCTCTTCTGTAAAGTCTCCTTTTGGAAGATTCTAGCTCATGGATGTACCACCTACGGTCTGGAGTTCTCATCCTCAGATAAATATTCTCACCTCTCTTCTGCTCACTCCCTCTCTGCCCCCCCCCCCTCCCAACATGCCCTACCCCCCTGCCTGAAAAAGGAGAAAAAAAGATCTCTTCTGTAAAGTCTCTCCCTTTGGAAGATTCTAGCACATGGATGTACTACCTCAGTTATAGATGTACGAAAGTATTTAATGATGAAGAACTCAGTAGGACCTGTCACTACGAAATAGACTTAGTGAAGATGGTGAAAGACCTGGTTGAAATCCACCGTGGTTAACAGGACTTTCAGCTCCATTTCATTCCCGTGTTGCCAGGGTCAAATGGGTGACATGGGTATTGACGGTTTGGATGGCTTACCTGGTAACCCTGGTAGCCCTGGCTTGGATGGAGTTCGTGGAGTCGATATCCCGGGATTTCGCGGACCTTCAGGAAATCCCGGCTTGCCAGGTTTTGATGGCTTACCGGGCCAGATGGGAACTAAAGGTACATTTACTGCAGATATTTAGTGTATAGAGTTGTACTTAAACATTTGATATGACATATTGTATTTCATTCATCACCAACTTAGGGTATTATGTTGAATTAGAATATGTTAGTGGATTTTGATGTTAAGATTTATATAGCTTTTGATGATGGTACTTTCCAAACAACTATATTGCAGGCGAGAAGGGTCAACCAGCACCAAGAGTTGTCCTTGACCGTTACAAGGGAGAGCGGGGCAATCCCGGACCTAGTGGACTCCCCGGACTAGAAGGCCGTCCGGGAGATAAAGGTGACACTGAATATCGCCATTCTTACTTCTATTAGAAACAACGCTACACTTACTTCCTATGTCAAACACCTACTCACCGCTGTAATGAACACATTTCGAGTGATTTTTTGAAGAGGATCTTTTTATTGGACCAAAGATGGTTGGTTCAAATTTTAGTATCAATCACTACTGTAAAGTGTCTTTTTTATTTATGTCAGAACAAATGAAAGTTATTTTGCTGGTAAGAAGCTGTTTTGTGATTGCCACTCAATCTATATAATTTTGTCCATGTTCAAATTGTGACGAAAATGTCGCTGACTGTTGGTGTGACTTTCAGGACTTCCTGGTGACCCCGGTCTCCCTGGTGTGGATGGTCTCCAAGGGTTACCAGGTAGGCGTGGGGACCCCGGCTTCTCCACCCCTGGGGCAGATGGATTACCCGGCCTTCAAGGCCAGAAGGGGCGTCCTGGACCAAATGGTCGTCGAGGTCCCAAAGGTTTCAAGGGCGGGCCAGGTTTGAAAGGCAGCAGAGGTGAGAAGGTAAGATTTGAGGACAGTGGTGATAGATAGTGTAGCGTTATGACGTGGTGGCTACACAGTAGTGACACCACGGTTATAGTGTGAACGTGCCGACGGGTTAATAAGACAATTCGGTGACACTCCAGTAATGGGGTATACCTCTTTATCGTGGGGTCGCCTAACCCAACAATAGTTAGGAAGGTTAAATGCATTGGATCTGATATGCTGATGAGATTCGATTGCCAAAACAAAGTTCGGCACATACTATGGACTTGCGATTGTCGCACCACATCCGCCACAGATACTTGTCAACAGTATAGGTTGCATTTCTCTTCCTATTTCAATAGATTTTTGTGTGAATACCGCATTGGTCCTAATAGTGGCACGCTCCCTAATAGTAGAGCACCCCCCTCTTTTCACCAAAAATGTTTTTGAAACCTTGTAATTCACTTCATATCTTTCTAATAAAATCTTGGAGTGTTCCAATCCACATATTTATGTTATTTGAATGATAATAAAGGGGATTAAAGACTATAAGTATATTGTTGAGTGATTTTCTTAAATTTGACATGAATTTTGACCTCATTTTTGCGCGTGCCGCTAAAGGAGGTCTTGCTTCGGCTCGCCGTGCTACTATTAGGACCAATACGGTACATATTATGATGTGAGGTGGTCATAGCAATCAAAATGCCATTTGGTGATTCTTCTGGGATAAAATCAGACCTTATGAAACATGGATGTGAGCGCTATAGGGATTATCTGATTTAAATGTGTCGGGTGATAGTGATGATGGGGCATAATGGGGATACACCCACGCAGTTCACTGTGACCGTAGGACATCTTGCTTGTGTTTACATGTAAAGCTCACATGAGACTGTTGAGGATAACTTGCTGTCAACAAATCCAAGTCTAAAGTATGGAACTCTACCTACAGGGAGAAGCTGCACCCACTGGAGTGGGAATGAAGGGTGTGCCGGGCGACGCCGGACCCAAAGGATCTCCGGGTTTCCCCGGACTGACTGGACTCCCAGGACTGCCAGGTTCGAAGGGCCTGGCCGGCTACCCTGGAGATCCAGGGCGCACTGGAATCCCGGGACTGAACGGGCAGAAAGGAGAGCCTGGCATTGGTGGACCCGGGCCGAAGGGAAGAGACGGGGCTCCTGGCTACCCGGGACTAGATGGTCGGTACTTCACTTGGACATTTAGAGATACCTTAAAAAGAGCCGAGATAGTTCAGGGCTTACAACAGGGTCTGGCAATTACGTCTTTTATACTATACATGATTCTGTTGAAATTCATCCACATTGTGGTATTTGCACACGGTTGAGATTGTAAAGGCAATACAATTAAAATAATACTGAATATTAGAAGAATTGTAAAAAATATCCCAAAATGTGTAGTACCCCTCTATCCTTTCAGTAGAGATTTACGTTATTCACACCACACTTTCATGAAACCCTTCACCTTACACTCGCTGTGCAGGTTTGCTGGGACGGAAGGGAGAGCGAGGGGAACCCGGGGGTGACGGTAGACCGGGTCTGTCGGGGCGACCTGGTCCCCCTGGCCCTAAAGGGTTCGGAGGCACTCCCGGCCTGGCGGGACTCCCCGGAACAGATGGACTTCCTGGGCTCCCTGGGCTAGACGGCATGCCTGGTATGCTGCATGAATTCAACCACATTGAGTAATAATATATTTATTATCAGCTGATTATACTGTGTAATTCTGTGGTCAAAATCTAACCAATATTGTATCTACTGCAGAACACTATAGGCATGAACACTATGAGTTATGAATCTCAAGGACACATTTGACATGAACTATGTTATACAATATTTTTTAACTCATTACACTGTTCTTGCTGATGTTAGGTTACCGGACCTTTGGTCCGATAACCTATTGGCATGGCGTTGCGCCCGTCGTCCGTCCGTCCATCCGTCCGGCGTTAACATTTCTATCTTTAAACTTGATGATCGAATCTTTCTGAAATTTTGCACAAAAATGCCTAAAAATATTTTGAGAAGGAGGTATTTTTTTGTTTTTTGATTTTCAATTTTTTTTCAAAATGGCGGCCGTTTTTGTCGAAAAACGCTCAATTTTGGACTTTGACGGCCATTTTCTCAAAAACTGTCTGATCAGTTTTGAGTTTTTGGTTTCAAACGATTTCCCTCATATACCTCTGTGATATGTATAAGTTTGGTTGCCCTAAATTCGCAGGTGTTCGGGTTTCTAGGGCAAAAATAAAATTTTCACCTTTGGACTTGGAAAATTTTCGGCACTTTTTTTCCTCCATGATGGGAGCTGTCAGGACTGTACTTATAGAACGCTTGAAGATACAGCTTAGAAATTGGCACTTTCAAATGAGAAGTCTTATATGGCGACTTGTGTGGTGACCTTGAATTTGACCTTGGATGACCTTGAAAGGTCAAAACAGCCATTTATTAAGTAAAAAAATGCTCAAATTTGCACCTGGTCTGTATTTTCTCAAAAACTGTCTGATCAGTTTTGAGATTTTTGTTTAGAAAGATTCCTCTTATATACCTCTGTGACGTGTATAAGTTTTGTTGCCCTTGAATCGCCTATCTCTGTGTGGCGGCCATTTTGAATTTTTGACGAGTCGGCGAAAAAAAAAAAATTCGCCCCAATTCGCATTACTATCCATTTTGGGCCATTTCTAGGCAAACATTTTTTTTCACCCTTTGAAAAAATTATGATCAGTTTTGAGAGTTTTGTTTAAAAAGATTCCTCTTATATACCTGTGTGGTGGCCATTTTGAATTTTTGACGAGCCCCAATTCGCATTACTATCCATTTTGGGCCATTTCTAGGCAAAAAAAATTTTTCACCCTTTGAAAAAAATTTTGGACTTCGAAAATTTTCGGCACTTTTTTCCTTCATAATGGAAGCTGTCAGGACTGTACTCATAAAACACTTGAAGATACAGCTTAGAAATTGGCACTTCCAAATGGGAAATCATATATGGCGACTTATGTGGTGACCTTGAATTTGATCTTCGATGACCTTGAAAGGTCAAAACAGCCATTTTGGGGTAAAAAAATGCCCAGATTTGCCTCTATAGATGAAATGCTTGCAGATAGAGCTTATGTTTGCATTATGAACATATAGGAAGACATATATGGCACAACTAATGATGACCTTGAACTTGACGTCAGATGACCTTGAGTGCCAAATGTCTGACTTGGAATGTGTAAATTGACCTGAGCGGCCTAAACGATTCCACCCAACATATAGAATATCAAATGCCGCACACATACTTGTAATGGTAACACCGAAGTTCACACGGATGACCTTGATTGGTAAATCTCAAGGTCATATGTTCACACTGCGAACCTTGATTGGTAAATCTCAAGTTCTGAGACCTGCCAATGTTGCCATGGCCAAACCAAGATTGTCTGGTAACCTATCTTAGCCTTTAGGCTAATTTTGTGTGTGATGCTGAATGGTTTGGTGTTATAACTTGGCATATATATATATAACTCACCTTCAGATCAAAACAAGCAATGTCTTGCAAATTTTCAGACTCTGGCTCATGAAAGTGAAAAAATTAACAATGACTTGCATTGATACATTTCCCTTGAAATTTTCTCATGTCAACAGACA
This sequence comes from Terebella lapidaria, assembly GCA_949152475.1. Classification (NCBI taxonomy): domain Eukaryota; kingdom Metazoa; phylum Annelida; class Polychaeta; order Terebellida; family Terebellidae; genus Terebella; species Terebella lapidaria. Next base: position 905,344 of record OX424568.1, on the reverse strand, counting down.
TTGTTTATTTTGAGGGCATGATGGAAGCGTGTTTTTGGATTATTTACTTAGGAAGTGAAGGTTAAAATTATGACTGCCTAAGCAATAGTCGGTAAACTGCAGCGTATTTGCCGTCCCTTGGCAATAGGACCCGATCCCGCAGTAGCATCTGATTAAACATGTCCACTTGTACTACGTCAAGATCAAAGCAATATGGCATCCCACCTAGAATAGTGAGAATCCTCACTTAAATCGAAATTTCGTGTTTTTAAACTAAAAAAAGAAACCAAATTTGTGTGAATCTATTGCTGTTTGCATCATAGACATGTATTGGTCAGTTGAATGGTTTGGCCAAAGTGATTCAACCAGGCTGAAGGCAAAAAATGGTGTAAACAAACTAGGAAAATCAGAGTATACGTGTAATCCCGAGTGTTATACTCAGAGAACTTCCATTCAGACCAGCGTTTTTTTGTTTGCTTTCTGCAGGACTGAAGGGTGAGCGGGGCGGGTCAGGACCACCTGGCTTTGCAGGAGCGTTTGGACCTAGAGGAGAGTCAGGACTTCCAGGCTTTGCTGGTCAGTGTTTGCTGTCAATTGGCAACTACGTAAAATTAGAGACTAATGTATACTCAGGTAAATGGTATAATTCGTTGTTAGCATCTGGAATAGTCGCCAGTGTGGCATCTGGTTGAATTCTACAGTAAAATTTGAGAAGAAAAACAACTTCTCTTGTAGATGAGTAACCTGAAAATGAGAAACAGACAGATTGTTATTGCAAGAGTACCATTATACAAGTTCTATCACTTTCTGGTGTCCTGCAGGTCAGCCTGGCGATGTTGGTACCCCTGGAATCCCCGGTGGTGTCGGGTTGCCAGGCAACGATGGGCGTGCAGGTCGTCCCGGACTTCCAGGCCTGAAGGGTGAGCGCGGTGATGGCCCTGGGGCCCCTGGATTGGATGGTAGGGATGGATTGCCGGGATACCCCGGTCTGCCCGGCCCCAAGGGAGATCAAGGTGACCCAGGCTTTGGTCCTGACGGACCACCAGGTGAGAATAATTGAGTTTGTCATCAAGTTATGATTCTGGATTGTGTCATTTAGGGCAGAATCAGATTTTATCAGTTGTATCAAACTGTCAAAGAATCATCAGACTTCTGTGAAAAATGATTTTTTGAATACTCCACTGAAATATATATAAGCTCAGTTGGCGTATATATTACCTCTTTCCTTAATGAACTCCACAGCTTAATATGCTCTCCCGTTTGCAGGCCCTAAAGGTTTTGCTGGCCGTCCCGGACTTGAAGGACTCCCTGGGGTAGATGGAGCAAAAGGTGCCCCTGGATTATCCGGCCCTCCAGGATTTGCTGGACTCCCTGGGAGAGTTGGTGACCCTGGACGTCGTGGGCCAGATGGACTGAACGGTTTGCCAGGACGAAAGGGCGAGGGCGGAGATCCGGGTCGTAACGGGGTGCCAGGCCTACCAGGACCTGAGGTCTGTCATATGTTTTGTTGCTTTTCATATGATGTATATATTCCTTAATCCGTAGTAGATCTATAGTAATTTTATGAACCTAAATCTAAAATTTCTACTGACAGGGTGAGCCTGGCGACTTTTCGGCAACAGGTGACAAGGGTCAGCCCGGCCGGCCAGGCTTGGATGGAACTCCTGGTTCCAGAGGTTTACCCGGTCCAGACGGTTCTACCGGCCCTGCTGGAACCCCAGGAATCGCGGGACTTCCTGGCCAAGATGGTGACCCTGGACGGGACGGCTTTGATGGCTTGCCAGGTTTGAAGGGTTCACTTGGCAATCGAGGGCCTGATGGTTTACCTGGGCGAGAAGGACGACCAGGGAGCTCTGGTCGAGATGGCCTGCCTGGTTTACAGGGACCCATGGGTGTAAAAGGTAAGCATAGGAATGTCAAACAAGTGTTTTGAACTGATGTGATTCAGTTGCATGTATTAACTCTAATTGCAAATGATTCAAAATCATTCATCAGTTAATAAACATGAACTGACAACTGGAACCAACGGTACTTTTTTGTAACCAGGAGAAACTGGATCAGATGGTCTCCCTGGCCTTGATGGCTACACTGCAGGACCTGGTATGTACAAGCTTTCAGTATCACACATATCATGCTTTGTAACTGTTGCTGAAAGTTTTCAAGAAGATATGGTTTGTAGTAGTTGCTGTCGAAAAAGTTTGAAAAGGAATATCTCCAGAATAAACAGCTTGTGTACTATAAAGGTGAGAGTATGATGATGTGTTTTTATTTGCCACCCACAGGTGACCCTGGTCTCCCGGGCGACCCCGGCCTCCCCGGCCAGGATGGCCTGCCCGGCCGGAAGGGCACAGAGGGGGACCGTGGCTCAGAAGGCCGTCCCGGACAGAAAGGACTTCCTGGGGAGCCTTCGCCAGCGTTCCGGGGCGAAAAAGGCCAGCCTGGTGATAATGGTCGACCGGGACTTCCAGGTATTTGTGTGCATGGAGTCGATGTCTGGAGGGCTTTAGTGATGTATATTGATTGTGAATCCATCACGCCAGTGGCTATTTATGTGATCTTTGTGAAGTGTCTTTATGTTCATTGTTGTTTCATTCTCCAGTGATTAGATGTATTTAAAAAATGCTAAACATATTCGTTTTTCAACTCTGCAAGCAAGTGGTAGTTGCTCTGTTGATCAGTGTCGCAGCTGACAAAGCACTGATGTTGTTTGGCAGGTCCTGATGGTCTGACAGGTCGTACTGGAGAACCTGGCGATCGTGGTTACCGCGGCGACACAGGAGACGCTGGCCTCACCCCGAGAGACGGCCTTCCTGGCCCCAGGGGCCTGCCAGGTCTCCCCGGACTCAAGGTACAGCTCACGAACAACAGCGTTATTTTGTAACAAAGGTGCTAAACAATGGTGCTAATTGATAGAATGGTTGATAAACAGACACGATGTCTCATAATCACTACGCTATTACCCTGTTTAGATGAGAAGTGGGTCTGACTTGCTTAGAATTTTCACGGGTCAAATGGAGGAAAGTAAATCGGGTTCAACTCTCTTGTCTGTTTAGACAACAAGTGGGGTCAGATGAAGATCTCATATCTGATTTGGGTCGAACTACCTTTCCTGTTTAGACAGCACAAAAGTAAACCGGGTCTATCTGGCCCAAGTGTACACATTATTGTACAAATGCTATTGTAATTATCCCCTTTACAATGTGATGAGGATTTGGCCTGAGCTGATCACATGCTTATGTGTAGCTCAAAAGAGATATGTAAAGCATAAAGGACATGTGCACCAACCTTCAATAATGCATTGCTTTGTTGGCTATACTCTACACAATGCCAGGGACTTATGCACAACCCTGGATCTGACCCGGGTTCAAGGTCAAGTCCACTTTTCTGTTCAGATGAGGAAAATATAACCGTGTTAGAGCCTGACTAACTCCTGACTGGGGTCCAGACTATTCAGGGTTAGCTGACTGGCCTTGGTTAGTTTCTGTCGTCGAACAGTTTGACCTGAGATGAAGCTCTTATCTATACAGAGTATATGATGATTATGTTCGAGGCTGGGCTGTTATTTAGGTTTTTATGTGCTTACATTTGAAAATAATATGTGTACATGTACCATATCTGACCAATGTATACCGGTAGCTCAAATTCGAAAGAATAAAGATGTTAAATTTCGTCATTAGTCATCCACATGCTAATTTTACAAACTACACAGAGATTCACTATAAATATTTCGTACAAACAATCAGATCATTTCCAATGTATCAACCACCGCAGTAATATAGAGAACAAATCCAAAGTTCTGGTAGCATTATTTCATTCTTTCTCCAGGGTTATCCAGGTTTCAAGGGTGATGACGGCTTCCCAGGCAGTCAAGGCTATCTGGGATCAAAGGGCGAGAGAGGTCGAGATGGACTGCCAGGTCTCCAGGGCCCACCTGGTGGATCGGGACTCCCAGGACTGAAAGGGTTGCCAGGAGACATGGGCTACCCAGGCCCTATTGATGAGGGATCGAAAGGCCCCAGGGGAGAAGATGGGAGGGATGGACTTCCAGGCTTTCCCGGCAGACCAGGGGCTGATGGGCTTCGAGGTGTGTATTGGTTTTGTGTCCCGTGTCCCGCCAGCCTGTTCTACATAGCTTTACATGTGTCTTATCAGTGAGACAGAGAGTGATAACATGTACAGAAGTGTTACCGCTATAAACAAATGCTCAATGTATGGATCTCACTTGAGGCCGATGATCATGTTGCGATGCCTTCTGTGTAGGACTGGATGGGTATCCCGGTATCAGAGGAGACAAGGGATTCCGGGGATCTGACGGTCCCAATGGACTTCCAGGGTTGGGTGGCCCCGATGGTATCCCCGGACAGAATGGCAGAATTGGTCTACCGGGAGGTCCTGGAGCTAGGGGTGACCCCGGACAACCTGGCAATCCTGGCTTGCCTGGAGGAAACCCTGGCTTCTACTTCGCAACGTGAGTGGATTCGTGTTAATGGTCCCCTGTTACAATATTTCTCTAGCGTAGTCAAGGTCATCTGCCCATCTGGTAATTTCGTCAATCAAGTGACCTTTCTTATGGAATGTTGCTGGATGTTTCAGGCACAGCCAGACGACGATGATACCAGACTGTCCTCCTGGATCCCAGAAGATGTGGGATGGATACTCACTGCTCTTTGTTCAGGGCAATGAGAAGGCGCATGGACAAGATCTGGGTAAGTAGCTCACTTCGAAACTGTAACTCACAGGGAACAAGGAAAGAGTAGAAAATTACCAGTGGTACCAGGATAATTTCAACAGCAAATGAGTATTTCTGAGAACTCCCTGAAATTGGCTGATACATGTATGTGACCTTTTTCAATAATGATGAAATTTTTCTATTCCAAAAAGGTTCAGCCGGTTCCTGCCTTCGCCAGTTCAGCACAATGCCCTTCATGTTCTGTAACATTAACGACCGATGTACCGTCGCATCGCGTAATGACTACAGCTACTGGCTATCGACTCCAGAGCCAATGACGCCTAACATGGCCCCAATAACCGGACGTAACATCCAGCCATTCATCAGTCGATGCTCAGTGTGTGAGGCTCCGTCACAGGTGATGTCGATACATAGCCAGACTCTACAGGTGCCGCAGTGTCCTAGCGGCTGGAAAGGAATCTGGACGGGCTACAGCTTCGCCATGGTGAGTCTTCTCGGCAAAATGTCAAAACCATCCTGTTCTAATATGTTGGATTTGTGTGTTTGGGCAACCTGATTCTAATTTAGAGATTTATAGATAACATTTACTGTGAAGTAATTGGACTGCATGACAAAATATTGTACGATCTGACGCAGCATTCTGGTGCGGGGGCGGAGGCCACAGGTCAGACTCTGCACTCCCCCGGGTCCTGCCTGAAAGATTTCCGTCCCTCGCCTTTCATCGAGTGCCACGGCACGGGGACCTGTAACTACTATGCCACGTCCCTGAGTTTCTGGCTGAGCATCATTGACGGCGGTCAGGAGTTCAGGAAGCCTCGTCCACAGACACTAAAGGCGGGAAACTTGTACCAGAACATCAGCCGCTGTCAAGTCTGTATGCGTGACACCATGTCCATGTACATGAACTACTCCACAAACTAGTGGTGGCGCAAGAGGCTGGCATTTTGTAATCTAGCTGGAAAAAACTTCAGTAATCACTTGAATTGTTTTTTGTTTATTTACGAGAAAAAAAAGTAGAGTTTTGGGTTCTTTTATATATATATCGGTTGTAGTTATTGAAAAAAAAAATAATGTATTAAAAAAAAGGAAATTGGAAAAAAAAAGTTCAAAATGTCAAAACTTTTCAAGCATTTTTTAAAAATTTATTTTCCAAGTGACATAAATAAGTATAATTCATTGAATTGAAATTTGTTCTCAATTATTGCTTTAGAAATTAAAAAGAAAAATTTAGGCATATACATAATTGTAAAGCTAAAGCCATATCAACTCTTGAAGATCATCCTGTTGATATAAAGCTTTGAAGTGTGGCAGTATGTTGTGGATGTCAAATATAAATCACGATTATCAAGTTGACAGTTTTCCAAAGAATCCTGTCCCAATGCTACGACCCCTTTGTTTACACTCCTCAGCCTTTACTCACTCAGGGGTATGGGGACTGTGCCTCATCATCCGTCTTTGGCCTTTCTGTGGATTTCTGCAGAAACCATAGACAGCTCATTACTCTAATCTTCATCCCTGACAAAGGAGTCCTAGCGCTGGGCTCGGATTCCAAATATGACTGTGTTTGTCTGAGTTTGAGATGACCCCCAGTGTGCAGGTATTGTGTGACTTTGATACAACCCCCCTTGTGAATGAATGAACATGTTTGTGAACATATGCTGTTGACTTTTAGTTCTCCAATGTTAGCTTTACATCTAGTTCTCACCTGTTCACTATGTAGTAAGCACTCCACATCTATGTTTTCTTTCTATATATACTTCTATTAGCATTATAATAATTGATGTATGTTTAACAGAATTTCGCAAGGCCTTGGATACTATATGATAGAAAAAAGAACATCAAAGGGTTAACCCGAGAAATGAAAAAAACAACACAAGATCTTGTCTTACTGTAACATCAAAGACTGAAAGTGCACTAAAAACATCGATCTCGGAAACTAGTGATATTTACACTTTGAAGGGAGGATAGATTTGCTTCGATTTGAAGGGAGGATAGATTTATTTATTTTTATATGTACAAGACCAATTTTTTACATATGGTGCCACCAAATGTGAAACTTTGTTAAATATTGCCACTATTTTGTATTTTATGAAAAAATAAATGCTCTTTATACATTTTAATTTGTTGTTTGTGCTGTTCAGCAAATTTGCATAGTTTTGAACATATATGATCCTTGCACACCAAATACAACACAAGGTTTTTCATAAACTCAACTCTTGATGCTTTCCAAGGCAATTGGAATATTTGGACCCCCTCAGTTACGCAATGATTCCAAGTGGAGGAAGTTCATGCACAGTGGATAAGTAGATGCTCTCCAGTCTTTCCAGGACTCTGGTGTATATACTGTTAGACGACCAATTTTGGCGGTTGTGAGCCCCACGTTATTTGGCGCTGATTCAATTTGGGAATTTCAGAACCACACTAGATGTCGAGGCCTAAAGATGCCTTGGAGGCATTTCAGTGTTAAGACCAATTTATAATATGTTTACCATGGGCAGTACGACACACTGTTTCCAAGATATCAACAAAAATGGAAAATGTCGGATCAGCCGAATAATTTGAGGTTGATGTCAAAGTTAATCCATAATATCCCTTAGACATGTTTGTCTAGGGCGACGAATCTGAAAATAACGTCCATTTTGCTCTACGAAGCACCGTTTCCGAGATATCGCCCAAAACCATAAATGCCGACTCGGCAGAAAATTTCAGGTCAAGGTAAAAGTTCATCCATAATACCCCTTAAACATGTTTGTCTAGGGCGACGATCCCGAAAATAACGTCCATTTCACTCTACGGCACACCATTTCACTCTACGGCACACCGTTTCTGAGATGCCGACTCAGCAAAAAAGTTTCAAGTCAAGTTCAAAGTTCATCCAAAACAACCCTTAGACATGTTTGTCTAGTATGATGAAAATAACGTCCGTTTCACTCTACGACACACCGTTTCCGAGATATTGCTGAAAACCAAAAATGCCGACTTGGCAAAAAAAATTCCAGGTCAAGGAAAGTTCATCCATAATGCCCCTGAACCATGTTTGTCCAGGTCGTTGAGTCCAAAAATAATGTCCGTTTCGCTCTACGACGCACCGTTTCCGAGATATCGCCGAAAACAAAAAATGTTGACTCAGCAAAAAATTCGGGTCAAGGTCAAAGTTCATCCATAATGCCCCTTAGACTTGCTTGTCTAGTGCGACGAGACGGAAAATAAAGTCTGTTTCGCTCTACGACGCACAGTTTCCGAGATATCGCCAAAAACGTCAAGATCAAAGTTCATCCATAACACCCCTTTGACTTGTTTGTCTAGTGTGACAAGTCCGAAAATAACGTCAGTTTCGCTCTACGATGCACCGTTTCTGAGATATTGCCGAAAACCAAAAATGCCGACTTAGCAAAAAAAAATTCCAGGTCAAGGAAAGTTCATCTATAATGCCCCTGAGACAAGTTTATCTAGGGCCATTAATACGAAAATAACGTTCGTTTCGCTCTACCATGTGCTGTTTCCGAGATACGCAGGTAACCTTAAGAATGACTGGGCAAAAACTCTTCTGACCTCTAGGTCAAAGGTCGTTTGACGGATTGATCCCAAAATCGTTAGGGTTCTTCCCTGTTGGTATATGAACCTCCATTGCCTGTATACGTTTTTAGTTATCCTGCGGAAACTAAGTCCAAAAAAAAAAATCGACCTGGATTTCATCTTCATGGACCTCGGATCCGACCGAACAACAATATTTCTTCCACATAATATGTCTGACCAATGATACATCGAGGCAAACTAAAGTTATTGGTCGGAAACCAAAACGGCGGAAAAAAAAAATTCTGCTTAATCCATAAAGGCATTTCTCCTCCCGAAATGCCTTAATGATATATCATCATACATTAATTTGGCGGACGATTTAATTTGGCAGTTTTCCCCTACTGCCAAATAAATCATCCGCCAAAATTAGTCGTTTTACAGTACTCAATACCTCAACTATTTTATTTTGTTATAAAAACAATGCTCTCCAATGATAGAGATAATTTCAACTTCCAACACTTGATACGATCAACTTTTGCATTCAGAACACTTCATATGCTCATCAATTTATTGATGTTTATGAAATATAAAAAAAATTAGCCCAAAGGCTAAGATAGGTTACTGGACAATTTTGGTTTGGATAATGGAATGTAACAGACCTTGAGATTTATCAATCAAGGGTATCAGTGTAATCATTATGACCATGATGAGATTTAGGCTAATGGTACTTTGCGCAACGCAACGCAATATGGACCTTTTAAGGTCATCCAAGGTCAAATTCAAGGTCACCACATAAGTCGCCATATATGATTTCCCATTTGAAAGTGCCAATTTCTAAGCTCTATCTTCAGGCGTTCTATGAGTACAGTTCTGGCAGCTCTCATTATGAAGAAAAAAGGTGGCGAAGAGTTTCAAAGTCCAAAATTTGTTTCAAAGGGTGAACAAATATTTTTTGCCTAGAAATGACCCAAAATGGATAGTACGGAGCCCCTTAGGGGACACAACCAAGAGTTACGAAAACATATTTTTTTTTGCTATCTTTTTGCGCTCCCTCCCAAAGTTTTCGCGTTCGAATGTGATCTTTCCCCATTCCCTCGCGATCTTTTTGCGTTCGAACACGATCTTTTAATGAAACTTTCTCAGAAGTCATGGGCGTCAGCATAATCAAGTTCTCGCCTTCGAACACGATCTTTTCGCATTCGAACGCAATCTTAATATTTTCGCATTCTAACGTGAAAAGATGGCGAGGGAACATGGAAAGATCCACAACTCAAGCTGAGTACATATATAAGGATTTTAGCTACAATACCGAGCCAGATTTTGCCCGAACCCAGAAATATGGCCAAAAATCCAAAATGGCCGCCATCGCTTATGTCAATATATGTAAATGGTCATAACTTTCTTAATATTCAACATAGAAAGACAAATAAGATGTCTTTTCTTATGTTTTGGTACCTGGGGAAGCCAACTAGACCTTCAGATTCTACATACAGTGACCTACAAGATGCCAATTCCCCATATGACCCAGCAAAACACACAAGTTTAACTTCAGAATTCATAACTCACCCTATATATGTAGTCCTGGCAAACTGATGGTCCACTTGGGGTTAAATGCAAGGGAATGTATTTCCATCTACAATCTGTCTTATGATATCTCCTGAAAACCATCTACCGTATTGGTCCTGATAGTAGCACGTGCCCTAATGGTAGCACACCCCCTCTTTTCCGCCAAAATGTTCAATTTTCGTATCCTTGTAATTCACTCCTTTCTTTTTAATAAAATCTGGAAGTGTTCCAATTCATGTATTTATGTTATTTGAATAACAATAAAGGTTATTGAAGCCTATAAGTACATTATTCAATGATTTTCTTAAACTTGACCTCAAATTTGACATCATTTTAACGTGCACAGCTGCAGGTCTTGCTTTGGCTCGCCGTGCTATTATTGGAACCAATACGGTGATATACAACGTAATTAATTTTGAGTTTTTGCCCATTTCCCGGGTCCAAGATGATATAGTCAACTTATGTCAAAATGTGGAATAATTTTTTGAGAATGCTGATTCATTAAAAAGAACCATTATCACTACCATGCTCATTCGCTTAAATCCGATAGGAATGCCTGGCTAATTTGGAGACAACAAAAGAGAACAAATGCAGTATAATTAAAGCCGACACTCTTTCCAAACAATGCGTTTGCAGCAAATTAATAAATTGATAAGATAAATCTCTTTAATGCCACATATATACAAAAATATTGTTGAAGAACTAATCAGTGAGAATAACCAACCAAGACAGGGTTCCGTTTATATGTCGTCATCTTCAAGTGACAAGTCTGGCACTTTGGGGTTTGTAAAGCTTGTATCATGTCAAGCTTTGCACACATCTATACACTGCATGGTATATTATACTTCCTGCGGGTCCATCTCCTCGGACTGCAGTCTTTTTTGCAGTGATACAAGATGACATCCAGTGGATTTGATGGGCCTGCCGGAAGGTCAGTCTGTATTTGGAGATATGGAGACGTTGGTGATATACCACCCCCAGTCAGCTGTCCTCACGTTGCAAGTTCCTGCCCTTTGCATTGTCTGATAGTGAACACGAAAGCTGTGGTACATGCAGATGTAGCAGTTGATGGTAGCATTTGTGGTCCCAATGCAGAGCTGTTCTTCGTCACCTTATCACAAAACCTTTGTTGGTATCCGAAGTTGTCAATCCCTCCATCTTCAGCACCTCCGTACAATGATACCAAAGCTTCATCTCCTGTAATTGTTATGGCTTGTTTTGTTTGGTACAAAGTGGTGAATATCTTCACTTCCTCACAGGACCTGTCATAGGTTTTTTGCTTTCTTGGCTTCCAGTCTCCTCTCAATTCACAGAGAGGGCAGGTTGTGTCACATCCTTGTATTGAGAGGATGAACACAGCTGGTCGCATACAATTCGGCCGGTAACTCTCGACAATATATTAAATCATCCATTCTGTGTTGATTTGTTGGTTTCTGGTACCATGAATAAGTCATGTATAATATCATCAAGTCTATTTCAAGCATATTTCAGCATGATGAAGCAGGGGAATCAACAAGTTGGTGCCTTCCCCTGTCGGTACTGTATCTACTCTTCCCTGGAGCTGAAGACATTACTGTTTCAGTTATCAGTGTATTTGCATCGTGGATTGCAACCAGCTATCCATGTGATACTCAGGGGATATAGGAAGCACTGCTTGTTGCCTTATCTGCTGCGCAAATAAGTAATCAGTCTGATTCCATACTTGCTCTTCATGGTTGTTCGAGATGCAAGTGTTCTGGCTTGATCACATTTTTTCTTCTCACTGACTTCCCAAACCATCGAGTTCAGAAATTTCTGACCAATTTCTCTTAATTTCTCGACATTGACTCCATTTCGATTTGTTATCCTATACTAATATTGAACAATGGTATACATTGATTGTTATTGAACAATTCCTGTCTCTGAGAGCAATGATGTCCAAAGAACCTCTGACATTGCCTTTGCCTCGTATCTGGAGTGTCCTTGTGTTGATCACTAGTTTCTAAGAGTTACTGCTGAATTGACCGATTGGATGATTACACAATCTGACTTGAACATAATGTTTAACCCACAGTAAGTGTTGGGTCTTGTTGATACACCTGACTCAAATCTGACATCAGAGATTTTCACACTGATCAGGACCCGCGATTATTGAATCAGTGAACCGATCTAAAGATGAATTCATTATCAGCAACTGAAGCTGATACTCATCCTCTGCCGTGTCAGTGCATTGTGATAGAGGAATATTCGACCAGTATATATTCAAAATGAGGCATGCTGTATGACTGTCACGATGCAGATATACACTGACAGATCAACCAATCAAAAGGTCGGAGGGACACAGTAATGTTTACACTGACTTGTTTACACCCTCTTCCAACCATCTTCTTCGTCGTCATTCTGAAATGGAGGCAGATGATCTCATGATACCAGAACCCAAGTTGTCAGCTGCAGAGAAGAAACGACTCTGGTCCATGAAAAAGTATCGAGAGTTGCTGGGTCCAACAACATGTACATGCATGCGACCAGTTGCTGTTCATCCATTCAATCAATCAATCAATCAATCAATCAATCAATCAAGCAATCAACCAACCAAAAACCTGCCACCGTGTCGAATTGAAAAAGGTTTTGGCAATCAAAAAACAAAGAACACCATATCATATTCTGTGAGCAAGCAATAATGCTCACCATTCTGAACTGGACACAAAAAGCATTGGGAGAAAGCATTGGTATCATTGTTCAGAAGTACATAAGATTGGGGGATTGCCGCTTGAAATACCGGCGGTTTTGTGACAAAATCGCAGAGAACACTTCTGCATCAGAATTACAAATACTACATTTTGTACTCTCTAGTGTTGCAGCATCACAGCCGAGTACCATAGTGTTAACTGCCATCCAAGGCGACCGAGGATGACATTCCATCAATGGAAATCTCTTCAAATAGAGACCAACCGTTCAGAATACTCATCAAATCTAATAATCATCATCTCGTATGACTGCAGGAAGACTGAAGTCAAAGAGATGTATCGGAAAAATAGCCTGTGCTGCACAGAGTTTTGCAGATAGTGTCATGGTATAAGCTTTACCAGCTCAGAAGTGTCGACTTGTCACGTGGTGATCATGATCAAATATGACCTGAACTTTTTCAACTGGTTCATTGCATATGTTCATTCTCACTCATCGGATATGAAACGATATTTTTATGCCTGTGGTATCAAAACACGCATCATATCAATTTCTTCCTTTTGATTCAAACATAATTAAAAAAAACCCTGTCCATTTTAATTTCACTGCATTTTATTTGTTTTACTGTGGCTCATTATTGTGGATCATTTAGGCAGCCATGTTGGATTGATGTAATAAGTATTTTTATATATTTATTTCTAGGTTATTTCTGATGAATTAGCAGTGCTAAAAGTATGATTTTGACATTTTGAAACAGTGAGTTTTTTTAATTTGGCCCCGAGAAATAGGCAATATATTTGACAGTAATTTTGTATTTATGCAAATGAGTTGTATAACATGGTTTTCACAAGTAAAACATCAGTTCACCTAGATTATATCAATTTGTTCAGTTTTGACTGCTGATTCCGAGTTCTAGTCTTAGTGTTTGTTTTTTGGGGAGGGCGGGTGTATTGGCGCCTTGCGGGTCACTGTATGCAAAATCGAATTGTCTAGTTGGCTTCCCCAGGTGAGAAAACATAGGTGTAGACACCTTATTTGTATCGATATGTTAAATATCACGGAAGTTATGACCATTTCAACACTTTTACATGAACGATGGCAGCCATCTTGGATTTTTGGCCATATTCCTAAATTCGGGCAAAATCTGGCTTGGTATTGTAGCTAAAATAGATATATATGTACTCAGTTTGATTTGTACCAATTTTGGTGCTTTTATCACCAAACCCACAATTCTTCTCATATTTGGCACATATCCGCTGCACTGATATGTCCACAATTGATTCCTAAGCTGTAAAGTTGATATTAAGTGAGATATTAGCCATTTTTGAGCTTTGACCTCGAAAATGACGTCAGAGGTCAAATTCACGATCATCAAAATATTCGGACTATATCATTTCCTATATGTGCACAATTGATTCCTAAGCTGTAAAGTTGATAATAAGCGAGATATTGGCCATTTTGACCTGTGACATTGAAAATTAGGTCAAAGGTCAAATTCACGGTCATGACAATATTCAGAATATATCATTTCCTATATGTTCACAATTGATTCCTAAGCTGTGAAGTCGATAATGAGCGAGATATTAGCCATTTTGTCCTGTGACCTTGAAAATGAGGTCAAATTCAAAGTCACGAGAATATTTTGTATATATCATTTTCTATATGTCCACAATTGATTCTTAAGCTGTAAAGTTGATAATAAACGAAATATTAGCCATTTCGAGCTCTGACCTTGAAAAAAAGGTCAAAGGTCAAGTTCAAGGTCACGAGAATATTCAGCATATATCACTTCCTATATGTCCACAATTGATTCCTAAGCTGTAAAGTTGATATTAAGTGAGATATTAGCCATTTTTGAGCTTTGACCTTGAAAATGACGTCAGAGGTCAAATTCACGATCATCAAAATATTCGGACTATATCATTTCCTATATGTGCACATTTGATTCCTAAGCTGTAAAGTCGATAATAAGCGAGATATTGGCCATTTTGACCTGTGACCTTGAAAATTAGGTCAAAGGTCAAATTCAAGATCATGACAATATTCAGAATATTTCATTTCCTATATGTTCACAATTGATTCCTAAGCTGTGAAGTCGATAATAAGCGAGATATTAGCCATTTTGTCCTGTGACCTTGAAAATGAGGTCAAAGGTCAAATTCAAGGTCACAAGAATATTCAGCATATATCATTTCTTATATGTTCACAATTGATTCCTAATCTCTAATCTCAATATTAAGTGAGATATTAGCAATAATGTGTCCCATCATAAAGCATAGGAGAATTTAACATGGGAAAGTGCCATTTGGGACCCGTTGAAAAAATCGAAATGGCCCCCACACGCAGACCGGTGATTCAAGGGCAACGAAACTCATACACGTCATAAAGGTACATTAGAGGAATCTTTTGAAACAAAAATCTCAAATCTGATCAGAGTTTTTGAGAAAATGGCTGCCAAAGTTCAAAATTGGCCATTTTTTGACAAAAATGGTGGCCATTTTGGAAAAAATGCGAAAATAAAAAAAAATACATCCCTCTTGAAATATTTTAAGGCATTTTTGTGCAAAATTTTGGGAAGATTCGATCGTAAACTTTAAAGATATTAATGTTGTCGGACGACGACGGACGCAACGCCATGGCAATAGTAACCTAAAAATTTGGACGGACGACGGACGACAGTTGGACGCAACGCGACGGCAATAGGTTATCGGACCATAGGTCCGGTAACCTAAAAATAGTGTATTTACAGATGTAGTACAACTAGCAACTGTTCAAATGTCGAGTATAAACCAATGCAGTAAGAAGTTATAGACACAACGCCCAGAGTTTATTTTCAAATTACAAAGAAAATTACATAATAAATTCATTATCATCTTCTACTTTGTACAGTTGTCCGTTAGGTGGTTCATCTTGATTTTCCTCTCAAACAAATCCAATTGCGAGGCATCGGGAAGATTTCTCTGAAAAAGAGAACAGAAATGTCACTTCCATTTTCACATTCAGCAACACATGAACAGCTGTTCTATTGTTTTCATTGATCAATCATAAAATGACAACTTCCACACACTTGGCTGGATTTGGTCGGTTGTATTGCTCTCAGAATAGCAATGACTTTATTGGATTTCTCAATGTTGAAGACGAGAGATTCCCTTGCATCTGGAACTGAGAGTACAAGAATGTCAATATCTTGCTTTTATTATTATTGTCAGACTGAAATCCCCAGAACGTGAGATTCCGTTATTAATGGAACTATTTCAAGCTTGTAAATTCAAAACATTTGGCTTGAAAGAGATAAATTATTTGATTTGGTTTCAGACCTCCAGTTTCTTTGATAGCCTTTTCCATATTACGTAGAATCTCCAGAAAGTCATCCAGCTCTTTCTGTGTCTGGTCAGCCATCTTGATTTCCTTCCTTAAGGCTGCATTGAAATATTTGGACTGGAAGCAAGAAAAAAAAATAACTTGAATTGAAACCATGTCATCAAATGATACAGTTTAAATAGTATACATATTACATTCATTAGTTTTTTTGCTAGATCTTCATGATTAAAGTATTGTATTAATCACTGTAATGGTTAATGAACTTTGTAGAAAGATTAATCATAGATTGGATCTATCATTGCTATAACAAAACACAGTCCCCGAGACAGAGACCAGCTCGACTTACAGCCGTGATACGCTCCTTCAGAGATTGGATCTCCAAGTCTAGATGTTTATGGTTCTCGGTCGTGAAATCAGAGAACTCTACATGAACTTTATCCTCGGGAAGCACAACATCGCTTGGAATACACATCACCCCCGTCAGAAGGTACAGCTAGTTGAGGCATATAAATGGGGAAAAACGTTTCAAGTTCTGGTTCAGTAGTAACGAGTACTAATTCAGATATTTGAACACTCTTAGGGAAGTAAACCTACTTCAAGTTTGTCAAAAGCCTTGTCGATGGCTTTGGACACAGTGGACAAGTAGACCTCGGATGCTCTCTGCAACTCCCCCTGCTTCAACACGTCACTAAACTGGGAACAGATCGTTAGATATTTTATCAACAAGATCATAGCAAACACATAAATCCCTGGGTTGATACCAAGTTCAGTTTTCAATAGAGTTGCATATGTAAATATGTTACATTAAAGGAAGTTTGCCTGTGAATAAATCAGTTATAAACTGTAAGGAATTGACCATGTATATTTCATTCCATGATAAGTTCTGTTTTGTCAAACTCACACATTGTACTAGATGTACATACTTGACTTTTGATGTATTCCTGTGTAGCTGAGAAGTACTCCCAAGTGTAGTCTATCACTGCGTTATACACTGCAATGACATATAGCAATGTATTTAATCTGAATATGACAGACCTTGTTCCCTGCTGTGTTGAAAGAATAGTTGCACATGTAACGAACGTAAAGTAGTGAAGTATAATAAATAGTATCCAGTATAGCAGTGTCATTGATACGTACAGCCGTCACAAAACGAAGATGGAGCAAAGTTGAAGAACTGTGTCTCATATTCTTGTGTTTCCATGTTAACTGAAGCTGAAGGCTTTGTATCCATGGCAACTGGTTCAATGTCCTTCTGTGCTGAGTCAGTTGTGGACTCCATCCTTAGTTATAAGTATCTGCAACACAAGATACACTTATTACTATTTGCCAAAAAAAGCAGTGTGTCAAAGCAACCCACAGTTAGAACTGACAGTATTTGTTCACAACATTGTGGCTATCATATTGGTCCTAACAGAAGCATGTGTCCCTCTCTTTTGCTGAAAAAAAAATAGCCCGAGGGCTAGGAGAGGTTACCAGACAAGTGTGGTTTTAATTCACCAATCGAGGTCATCCATGTGAACTTCAATGTCACCATTACATTGTACGTGCGCGGCATTTGATTTTCTACATGTTCATAATACAAAGATATATTTGGGTGCAAGCGTATAGGCCCCTCAGGCCAATTTACATATTCCGAGTCAGACATTTGGCACTCAAGGTCATTTGAGGTCAAGTTCAAGGTCATCATTAGTTGTGCCATATATGTCTTCCTATATGTTCATAATGCAAGCATTAACTCTATCATGTCTATCTGCAAGCTTTTTTTTACCCAAAAACGGCTGTTTTGACCTTTGAAGGTCACCGAAGGTCAAATTCAAGGTCACCACACAAGTCGCCATATATGACTTCCCATTTGAAAGTGCCAATTTCTAAGCTCTATATTCAGGCGTTCTATGAGTACAGTTCTGGCAGCTCCCATTATGAAGGAAAAAAGCGGGGAAAATTTTCGAAGTTTGAAACTTTTCCCAAAGGAAAAATGGCCCAAAATGGATAGTAACGCGATTTGGGCCGAAAATTTTTTTTTCGTTGACCCGTCTAAAAAATTCAAAATGGCGGCCACATGCAGGCCAGCGATTCAAGGGCAACCAAACTTATACACATCATAGAGGTACATAAAGGGAATCTTTTGAAACAAAAATCTCAAAACAGTCTGAACAGTTTTTGAGATAATGGCCGTCAAAGTCCAAAATTTCCCAAATTTTAATTGTAAATTTGCCGTTTATTGTTATTACTCACCTCTAAACTACTACATGCTCCTTTTCGATCCTTTGGATCGTTCTGGATAGAAATTCGCGTACTGAAAGCAAGGCACGATCGTCTGCCTGCATGACTCGAGCGCTCCTTTTGCCGCCAAAACCGCCGCGCATATGCGCGCGCAGCTGCGCAGAAGCTTCACTTTTCTGTCCAAAAAACGACAAAAGGAAGCCCCTAGCACACAACTGGCGGGGATGGATGGGAGGGCCTTTACTGTAGTAGTTTAGAGGTGAGTAATAACAATAAACGGCAAATTTACAATTAAAATTTGGGAAGTTTATTTTATACATCACCAATCTAAACTACTACATGCTACTACATGATCTTTCCTGATCGATCTGGTACGATCGATGTAGATTTTCAGCGCTCTTACCGGACACAATAGAGCGTCCGGCTCATTCCGTCCTACGTAACCGCCCAGTGACGGAATTACGATAGGGGAGAACGCTTTCCCGCCCTCAACTGCAGCACGTGTTTTAGGCATAAAATCACGTACTGGGTATAAGGAAACGGACCCATCCGCGCCAAATGCGACTCGCGATACGTCGATCGCCGCGACATCTGAGCGTCTTCGACCACTTGCTAGCATAACTAGCAGGAAAGTCTTAAGAGTTAACCTCTGCAAGGAAACTTCCTTGAGAGGCTCCCAAGGTGCTTTAGTAAGACAATATAGCACAAACGCCATGTCCCAATCCGGTAGAGTAGGAACTCCGCGTGGCCTTTGCGTCCTAAAGGACGCCAAGAGATCAGCAAGGATACGATTATTAGTTAAATCGATCCCCCTAGCACGGAATACAGGGCCCAGCATGGACCTGTATCCCTCGATCGTAGTAGGCTTCAAATTAAGCCTATCAAAGAGATAGCAGAGAAAGTCTAGCACTGCATTCAGAGGGGCAGAGAGCGGATCAATGCGCCTTCCGTTACACCAACGTACGAATACTCTCCATTTAGCCTCATACGTTTTAGAGGAGGATCTCCTATTCTTTCTCGCGAGATGTACGGACACCTGCTGAGAAAATCCTGCCTCCTGGAAGGATCGCTCGATAGCCTCCACACGTGTAATTTGAGCACGTGGACGGAATCGTGAAATATATCCCGCCCCGGTTGCTTCAGCAACCTGTCCTCGATCGGGAGAACCCGTGGTACATCGATCAGGAGGGACAGTAGCAGGGGGAACCACGCCTGCATCGGCCAGCATGGCGCCACCAACAGAATCTCGCACTGAGACCTGGCTACTTTGTGCAGCACTTCTGTTAGGAACCGAGTTGGCGGGTACGCATACCCGAACATCCCGTCCCACGACTGAGACATCGCGTCCACAGCCAGTGCCTCGCTCTCTGGCAGAGGTGAGAAGTAGACCGGGAGCTTGTGATTCCGAGAGGTTGCGAACAGGTCTATGTTCGGCGTCCCGAACGCCTGACAAACGCGCCGAAACACCCCCGGATGCAGACTCCACTCCGTGCCTATGATCTTGTCCGGTCTCGACAGAGCGTCCGCTAGGACATTCCTGTGACCCGGCAGGTGCCTCGCCCTGATAAACAGACGGTACTTGAAGGCAAACCTGATCAGACACTCGGCCTCCAAACAAAGTTGACTCGACCGAGTTCCACCTTGTTTGTTTATGTGCGCCACTACTGTGCTGTTGTCTGTGAAGACCAACCACTTCGTCCCTGGGGGACTCTGAGGCCCCCAGATCTCGAACGCACGTCTCACCGCTCGCAGCTCTAGGACATTGATGTGCAACGCCCTCTCGCTCGTGTTCCACACAGCAGAGAGTTCGTGCTCGTCCATATGAGCTCCCCAAGCCAATTCTGACGCATCGGTGAAGAAGGTCCGATCGGGCAGATACTCCGCGAGTGGCATCCCTCGGAAAAGATTCCGATGGTCCCGCCACCAATGCATTGCTTCCCGAGCACGATCGTCCACCGATACGACTTGGTCTAGTCGATCGGTGAGGATCCGCCATTGCAACGCTAGACACCATTGAATGGGTCTGAGGAAGCACCTGCCGAACGGCACCTGTTTCTCCATCGACGCCAACAGACCGATGATGGACAGAAACTGTCGAGCTGTGATCGACGACTGCGTCAGCGCGACCTCCATCGCCGCAATCGCCTTGAGAACTCTCTTCCGCGGAGGAAGAGCTACTCCTCGCTCTAGATCGTAATCTACCCCGACATACTCGAACCTCTGTGTCGGGGACAGATGAGACTTCGCCCAATTGGGGATCCAGCCGAGGCTGGTCGCCAACCTGAGGACGAACCCGGATTGCTCTACAGCCTGAGACGGGGAGTCGGCTATGATTAACCAATCTTCGATATAATGGTGGAATTGAATTCCAACCGATCGAAACCTGGCTGCCATCGTCCTTACGATACGGGTGAACACGTAAGGGGCGGTGGCTACTCCAAAAGGAAGTACCCTGAACTGATACACCGAACCTTCGAAGGCGAACTTGAGGTATCGCCGATCGGCTGGGTGTATTGGCACATGTAAGTACGCGTCCTTGACGTCGATACTGACTGCCCACTTCCCCTTGGACAGAGCTTTCTGGACGGAAAGCGCCGACTCCATCTTGAACCTGGGTATGATCAGGAATTTGTTGAGGTTTGACAGATCGAAAACGGGACGCCACCCGCCTGTCTTTTTCGGCACTAGGAAGATGAGAGAATAGAATCCTCTCTCGTCCTTGACCACCTCGATCGCACGTTTCTCTAGCAACTGCTGCACCTCGTGCTGCAGAAGCTGAAACTTTTCCCGATCGCCGGGCACAGGGAAGAACCACGCTTTGGGTCTGATCGGTGGTTTTCCAGCCTCCCATCTGAAGGTGAGACCGAACTTCACCCATGCCACGACTGAATTGTCTGACGACGCCAGATCGCTCCAGTTCTGGACGAACTGAGCGAGGCGTCCCCCGACTGGACCAGGTTGTGGAAGATCGAATTCCGATAGAACTGAACCTTCCACAGAGCCTACGCTTTCCCGCAACGAGTCACTTCTTACCAGAAGCTTTCCCTTTGCCCTTGAAGCGTCCACCCCCTTTGCCTCCGCGCTTGCCATCCCCCTGGGGAGGGGGAGGCTGCGCCCCCCGAAAGGGCGGCTGCGTAGAAGCGGGTGCATGTGGTGCCTGAGGTTGGGCAGGCTTCTGACCCTTGGTCTTCTTGCCTGTCCCAGACCCCGCCGACTTCCCAAGCAAAGCCTTGGCCATAGCCTCATCCCGGAGATGTTCCCGCATGACGGAAATATCCGATCGAGAGAGGTTGGCGTAGGTATAGCCTGAGAAAAGCGGCCTCCCACGTAGCTCAGCGACGTCCGTAGCGGACACGTCAAGCAGACGGAGATCGGCATCACGCATGGTGAGATCCAATTGTGCGCACTGTCACGCTCAGCAGCATGGACCACTCCGGCCAAGACGCCGAGTGCTGCATGAATGTTGGCGCGACTCCCCTCCTCCAGATCCGCCTCGTCCACAAACTCCTGAACCAAAGTGGTCAGGTGATCTGTCAACGAGAGCTGCCCCATCAATTGATGAGACAGCGTCTGCCAGTGAGAAAGGCGAGCCTTTTTCACATAAGCTGACCAGACCGTACCCTGCTTCCGGGAAAGCAGGTGAAGGTTAGGGTCTTCGACCGGGACGGAAGTCTGATGTCCACCCTCGGACTCTACAGTCCGATAGGTGTCGATCGACTCAGGTCGAACACGGCTAGTCGGGAATGTCGACTCCGTACGAGCCACATCCTTCTTAGCCGTAACTCCCTTGTTGATCTTGTCGAAGGACTTGACCAACGCGGGAGCCACAGGGAGCCGGATCGGCCGACGAACTGGCGCCGACGCGAACCTACCGGTTCCCCGTGAGGGCCCTGGAGCATCGATCGGCAAGTCCATTCGCCTTGCGACCGACTCCAAAGCCCACCGGAAGTTAGAACCCCCGGCCTGATCGGAAGTCTCATCCTCCGAGGAGGACGACTCCTGATCAGCTTCCACTCGACCCCCCCGATCGTTGGACCTCACAGGTCCGATCGAAGACCTCGATGACCCCAAGGGTACATCAAAGGACGGGCGAGGGAATGCCTGCTCAGCGATCGCGCCCGTCCGGCGACTTACATCCGCGTACACAGGACTTGAGTGGCCCTGAGGAACGACCCCAGCACCACCCGCCCGATCGTGCCCTGATCGAGGACCAGGAGCACGACCGCCAAGTGAAGACTCCCGATCGCACGAACGATCGAGAGCCTCACCCCCAAACAAAGGGAACTCTCCCCCCTCGAACCTCGAGACCGAGGACCCGAATGAGCCATCCAAGATGCTCCGCCGATCGAAGCCCGAAGCCTGATCGTCGCCCACCGAGAGGTCGGACGAAGCCTGAGCCACATCGAAAATCGATGTGGTCTCAGCACCACGGCGCTTAGAGGAAGCACGCTTCCTCTTCTTGGAAGGCCCCGGGGAAGAGACGACGGACCCCTCCACCTCGATCGGCCCCGACTGAGGGACGACGAAGGTGGAGTGCGGTTCCTTGGCTGCTTTCGCCTTGGCAAGAACTGAAACCTTCTTCTTAGAAGATTTCGACTTCTTGCCAGCAGGGGGAGCAAGCTCTCCCTGCGACGAAGGGGCAGCCGAAGAACCGGCCGGGACTCCCTGTCCAAGCAGGGAAGAGAGACCCGGCAGGAGGGGACCCTGAAGGGACGATAACGACTGTGCAAAGAAAGATTGCACAGCCGCGTTGACCATGTCCTGTGTTAGCCCCAGGGGCTGGCTAACACCGGACGCAATCTGTGCCGTCACAGGCGGAGTCTCCACCTCCATGGGCGACTGGCGGACTTGCGGAGCCGAAGCTTCCGCAAGCCTCAAAGCATCCCGACCAGCCAACGAGGCTTCGGAATACTTTGCAGTCGCCTGCACGAAGGAAGAGGGACGCCAGAAACGACACAGATCACACCTCAAATCCTCCATAGATACCGGGCCATGGTCTAAACAGTCGAAACACAAACTGTGTTTCTCCCCTCCTCGGAGGGTATTGACCAGACACTTCGGGCATGGACGTTCGTCCATGGCACCGGTACCAAGGGAGGATTGTGAAGTCATGATCACACAAGGGAACAAACCACACACAGTAACAGGGCGGGCAAAATATGCAAACCTGAGACCGCGCTGAAAAAAGAACCCTAAGAGGACTACGAATATATAAACTACAGTATACGTATACACAATATATACAGTAGAAAATTAACGTAGAACTATTGATAGATGTAAACAACAAGTACACTATCAAGTACGACGGATGGACGATAATAGGGTGAACTGGCTATACAAATCGCTGACAATCTAGCAAGTAACAAACTATCGACCAATACTTATCCAAATAGACACAAAACGATGTCTATGAACGTGGCAGGTGAAATTCCGTAAGAATATATCGCAAAAGTCTAGTTTGCAGACTAAATTCTACGAATTCACCGGGAACCAAAATCCAAAGCTGCCAAGCAAAAATGGCGGTGGACAGAAAAGTGAAGCTTCTGCGCAGCTGCGAGCGCATATGCGCGGCGGTTTTGGCGGCAAAAGGAGCGCTCGAGTCATGCAGGCAGACGATCGTGCCTTGCTTTCAGTACGCGAATTTCTATCCAGAACGATCCAAAGGATCGAAAAGGAGCATGTAGTAGTTTAGATTGGTGATGTATAAAATAAACTGGGCATTTTTCAACGAAACTGGCCGCTATTTCGAGGAAAATGCGAAAATCAAAACATAGGCCCAAGGGACCTGTAGCTTACCGGCCAGCCAATAGGTGATCGAACCAATGGTCTGGTATCTTCAAGGTTAGAGGTGTATTCAGCATATATCATTTCCTATATGTCCACATTTGATTTCTAAGCTGTAAACCCGAAAATAAGCGAGATGATAGCCATTTTGTGCTTTGAAATTGAAAATTAGGTCAAAGGTCAATCTCAAAGTCATCAGAGTATTCAACATATATCACTTCCTATATGTCCATAATTGATTCCTAAGCTGTAAAGTCAATAATAAGCGAGATATTGGCCATTTTGTGCTCTGACCTTGAATATGAGGTTAAAGGTCAAATTCAAGGTCACGAGAATATTCAGCATGTATCATTTCCTATATGTCCACAATTGATTCCCAAGCTGTAAAGTGAATAATAAGCGAGATATTAGCGATTTTGTGCTCAACCTTGAAAATGAGGTCAAAGGTCAAATTCAAGGTCATCAGAATATTCAGCATATATCATTTCCTATATGGTCACAATAGATTTCTGAGCAGTAAAGTCGATAATAAGCGAGATATTAGCCAATTTGTGTGCTGACCTTGAAAATCAGGTCAAATTTAAGGTCAGGAGAATATTCAGGATATATCACATCCCATATGTCCACAATCGATTGCTAAGCTGTTAAGTCAATAATAAACGAGATATTGGCCATTTTGTGCTCTGTCCTTGGGAATAAGGTTAAAGGTCAAATTCAAGGTCACGAGAATAGTCAGCATATATCATTTCCTATATGATCACAATAGATTTCTAAGCTGTAAAGTCGATAACAAGCAAGATATTAGCCATTTTGTGCTCTGACCTTGAAAACGAGGTCAAAGGTCAAATTCGATGTCACGAGAATATTCAGCATATATCACATAAAAAATTAGCCCAAAGGCTAAGATAGGTTACCGGACAATTTTGGTTTGGCCATGGCAGCATTGGCAGGTAACAGACCTTTTACCAATCAAGGTTCGCAGTGTAAACATATGACCTTGGGATTTACCGATCAAGGTCATCCGTATGAACTTCGATGTTACCATTACATGTATGTGTGCGGCATTTGATATTCTATATGTTGGGTGGAATCGTTTAGGCCGCTCAGGTCAATTTACACATTCCAAGTCAGACATTTGGCACTCAAGGTCATCTGATGTCAAGTTCAAGGTCATCATTAGTTGTGCCATATATGTCTTTCTATATGTTCATAATGCAAATATGAGCTCTATCTGCAAGCATTTCATCTGTAGAGGCAAATCTGGGCATTTTTTTACCCCAAAATGGCTGTTTTGACCTTTCAAGGTCATCGAAGGTCAAATTCAAGGTCACCACACAAGTCGCCATATATGACTTCCCATTTGAAAATGCCAATTTCTAAGCTCTATCTTCAAGCGTTCTATGAGTACAGTCCTGACAGCTCCCATTATGAAGGAAAAAAGTGCCGAAAATTTTCTAAGTCCAAAATTTTTTTTCAAAGGTGAAAAAATTTTTTTTTTGTCTAGAAATGACCCAAAATGAATAGTAACCCGATTTGGGGCAAACAAAATTTTTTTCGCCGACCCGTCAAAAATTCAAAATGGCCGCCACACGGAGACTGGCGATTCAAGGGCAACAAAACTTATAAACATCATAAAGGTACATAAGGGGAATATTTTGAAACAATAATCTCAAAACTGATCAGACAGTTTTCGAGAAAAGACAGGCCAGGTGCAAATTTGAGCATTTCTCGACCCAAAAATGGCTGTTTTGACCTTTCAAGGTCATCCAAGGTCAAATTCAAGGTCACCACAGAAGTCGCCATATATGACTTTCCATTTGAAAGTGCCAATATCTAAGCTCTATCTTCAAGCGTTCTATGAGTACAGTCCCGGCAGCTCTCATTATGAAGGAAAAAAGTGCCGAAAATTTTCTAAGTCCAAAATTTTTTTCAAAGGGTGAAAAATTTTTTTTTGTCTAGAAATGACCCAAAATGGATAGTAACGCGATTTGGGACAAATAAAATTTCTTTCGCCGACCCGTCAAAAATTCAAAAATGGCCGCCACACGGAGACCGGCGATTCAAGGGCAACAAAACTTATACACATCATAAAGGTACATAAGGGGAATCTTTTGAAACAAAAATCTCAAAACTGATCAGACAGTTTTTGAGAAAATGGCCGCCAAAGTCCAAAATTGGCCATTTTTCGTCAAAAATGGCCACCATTTTGAGAAAAATTCGAAAATCAAAAAACTAATAAATAACCCCCTCTTGAAATATTTTTAGGCAACTTTGTGCAAAATTTCAGGAAAATCCGCCTGTAAACTTTAAAGATAAAAATTAGCCCAAGGGCTAAGAGAGGTTACCGGACAATATATTTTAGATCTTAGCCTTTTGTCTGGTGACTTTAAAACAAGGTCATTGGTCAATTCAAGGTCGTGAGAATATTCACCATATATCATTTCCCATATGTTCGCAACTGATAATGAGCGAGATATTAACCATTTTGTGCTTTGACCTTGAAAATGAGGTCAAAGGCCAAATTCAATGTCACGAGAAAATTCTGCATAATATATATCATTTTCTATATGTCCACAATCGATTCCTAAGCTGTAAAGTTGATAATAAAAGAGATATTACCCATTTTGCACTCTGACCTTGAAAATGAGACCAAAGGTCAAATTCAAAGTCACAAGAATATTCAGCATATATCATTTCCTATATGTTCACAATTGATTCCTAAGCTGTAAAGTCGATAATAATCGAGATATTAGCCATTTTGTGCTATGACCTTGAAAATAAGGTCAAAGGTCAAATTTAAGGGCATCAGAATATTCAGCATGTATCCTTTCCTATATGTCCACAATTGATTCCTAAGCTGTAAAATCGATAATAAGCGAGATATTGGCCATTTCGGGCTCTTGACCTTGAAAATGAGGTCAGAGGTCAAATTCAAGGTCACGTGAATATTCAGCATATATCATTTCCTACATGTCCACAATTGATTTCTAAGCTGTAAAATCGATAATAAGGGAGAAATTAGCCATTTTGTCCCATGACCTTGAAAATGAGGTCAAAGGTCAAATTCAAGGTCATGACAATAATCTGCTTATATCATTCCCTATATGTTCATAATTAATTCCTAAGCTATTAAGTCGATAAGAAGTGAGATATTAGCCATTTTTCACTTTGACCTTGAAAATGAGGTCAAAGGTCAAATTCAAGGTCATCAGAATATTCGGCATATATCATTTCCTATATGTTCACAATTGATTTCTAAGCTGTGAAGTCGATAATAAGCGAGATATTAGCCATTTTGTTCTTTGACCTTGAAACTGAGGTCAGAGGTCAAATTCAAGGTCACGAGAATATTCAGCATATATCGTTTCCTATATGTCCACAATTGATTCCTAGTCTCTAATCTCAATATTAAGTGAGATATAAGGCATAATGTGTCCCATTATAAAGCATAGGAGAATTTAACATGGGAAAGTCCCATTTGGGCCAAGTTTGGCCCAAAATGGCCCACTTCGAGCGATTCAAGCGCAACGAAGCTTATACACATCACAGGAGTACATATGAGGAGTGTTGTGTATCAAAAAGAAAAAAAGTTACTGAACAGTTTTTGAGAAAATGGCCGCCAAAGTCCAAAATCAGGCATTTTTCATCAAAAACGGCCGCCATTTTGAAAAAAATGCGAAAATCGAAAAACTAAAAAAAAACCTTTCCTTGAAATATTTTTAGGTATTTTTGTGCAAAATTTCAAAAAGATTCGACCGTAAACTTTAAAGATAAAAATGTGAACGGACGACGGACGACGGACGACGGACGCCACGGCAATAGGCTATCGGACCAAAGGTCCGGTAACCTAAAATGTGGACGGACGACGGACGGACGACGGACGCAACGTGACGGCAATAGGTTATCGGACCATAGGTCCGGTAACCTAAAAAACTAAAAAATACCTCCCTCTCGAAATATTTTTAAGCATTTTTGTGCAAAATTTCAGGAAGATTCGATTGTAAGTTTCAAAGATATGAATGTTGACGGACGACGACGGACGATGACGACGACAAACGTAACGCCACAGCAATAGGTTATACATATTCACACAAATTAATGGACAAATTCATCAGCCCGAAAACTCGTCAAAAATTCAAAATGGCCGCCACACAGAGACTGGCGAATTTAGGGCAACCAAACTTATACATATCACAGAGGTATATGAGGGAAATATTTTGAAACCAAAAACTCAGACACTGATCAGACAGTTTTTGAGAAAATGGCCGTCAAAATTTAGCGTTTTTCGACAAAAACGGCCGCCATTTTGGAAAAAAATGCCAAAATAAAAAAATTTGCCCAAGGGCTAAGAAAGGATACCGGACAATGTTTTACATTTTATATATTAGCCATTTTGTCCCGAGACCTTGACAACAAGGTCAAATTCAAGGTCACAAGAATATTCAGCATATATCATTTCATGTCCACAATTGATTCCTAAGCTGCAAAATCGACAATGAGCAAGATATTAATAGTGCTGCAAACCGGGGTCCAATTTTTTGAGGTACCTCAACCGGAAGAGTAACAGGACGTGTCATATACCAAAATGACCGGGAAAGTCTCTAGTTTCAGGAAATGTCTGAAATACTTTTCAACTCCAATGGCAATCTGAGAAATTCGGGGTTTAGTAACATGTGTCTGTTTCACCGAATTTAAGCTTTTAGCTATGCGAATATCGAGATCATATTAGGCATTGCAGACATCAAGGAATAAATATATAACAAATTTTGACAAAAACGCCATTTTTTTGTGAAATGCTACAAGTATGATAAAACAAATATATTTTGACATGAATAAGATGAATTTTGAATGCGTCGTTGCCATGGCAACCAAGGTGACTATGGCAAGGACGAAACATTTAGTATAGTAAGAGACTGATGATAAATTCCATGAGCTAGGTAGATTCCTGTGCACCTCCACAAGACGATATGAGGACTTGTTTTCGCTTTCTTTTTACAACCTTCCCCCCGAATTGGTGCCACCTTCATAAATTAAGATGAAATAGCTGTGTGACATCATTTTCAAAATCAATTATTAATTATGAGGATATTTGCAGCTTTCTTGTGAGGTAGACGGACTACAAGACTGGTTCCATGTGCGGATGATAATTGAAACAAAGTTAAGACATTTGTCATACAACAGTTGGTTACCAAGGTAACATGTAATAGATTTAACTTTTATTGTGATAAGTATCATTTAATATAATCATATCATCTTTCAACTTGAATATCAACTTGAATTGATTTATGAAAGCCACTGATGAGGACAATTCCATACATATTTTGTGGTGGGAATTCTGCAGAAGTTCATGTGGGTTCCATTTGCTAATCGTTACCATGGTAACTGCATACACGATATCACCCACCGTAAGAGCATAATTGCAAATGCATGTAATGTTGTTTAGCTTCATTTTATATAAGTTCATGGAGCACAAGGGGAAATATTTGGAATATTCCAAACCGGAATCGCACATTTTGTGTATACGCGTTCTAAAAAAGACACCAAAAAACTCAAATTCGATGAAACATACACATGTTACTTAAACCCGAATTTCTCAAATTGCCATTGGAGTTGAAAAGTATTTCAGACATTTCCGGAAACTAGAGACATTCCCGGTCATTTTGGTATATGATTCGTCCTGTTACTCTTCCGGTTGATGTATCTTCATTTCTAAGCCTCTTTTGGGCCTCCGTTTGCAGGACTATAACCATTTTGTGTTCTGACCTTGGAGATGAGATCAAATTCAAGGTCATGAGAAAATTCAGCATATATCATTTCCTATATGTGCTCAATTGATTGCAAAGCTGTAAGTTCGATAATAAACGAGATATTTCCAATTTTGTGCTTTGACCTTGAAAATGAAGTCAAATGTCAAATTCAAGGTCATGACAATATTCAGCATTTATCGTTTACTATTTGTTCACAATTGCTTCCTTAACTGAAAAAATGATAATAAGCGAGATATTAGCCATTTTATGCTCTGACCTTGAAAATGAGGTCGAAGGTCAAGTTCAAGGTCATGACAAGATTCAGTATATATATCATTTCCTACATGTGCACAATTGATTCTAAACTGCAGAGTCGATAATAAGCGAGATATTAGCCATTTAATGTCTGACCTTGAAAATGAGATCAAAGGTCAAGATCAAGGTCATGACAATCTTCAGCATATATCACTTCCTACATGGCCCCAATTGATTTGTAAGCTGTAAAGTCGATGATAAGTGAGATTTTAGCCATTTTTCCCTATGACCTTGAAGATGGAGAACAAGGTCAAATTCAAAGTCATCAGAATATTCAGCGTATATCATTTCCTATACATCCACAACTGATTTTCTAACCTGTGAAGTCGATAATAAGCGAGATATTAGCCATTTTGTGCTCTTGACTTTGAAAATTAGGTCAGAGGTCAAATTCAAGGTCACAGGAATATTCGGCATATATCATTTCCTATATGTCCACAATTGATCCCTAAGCTGTAAAATCGATAATAAGAGAGATATTAGCAATTTTGTTCTGTGACCTTGGAAATGAGGTCAAAGGTCAAATTCAAGGTCACGAGAATATTCAGCATATATCATTTTCTATATGTTCACAATTGATTCCTAAGCTGTAAAGTTGATAATAAGCGAGATATTAGCCATTTTGTCCTGTGACCTTGAAAATGAGGCCAAAGATCAAATTCAAGGTCACGAGAATATTCAGCATATATCATTTCCTATATGTTACCATGGATTCCTAAGCTGTAAAGTCGATAATAAGCGAGATATTAGCCATTTTGTCCTGTGACCTTGAAAATGAGGTCAAAGGTCAAATTCAAGGTCACGAGAATATTCAGCATATATCATTTCCTAAATGTCCACAATTGATTTCTAAGCTGTAAAGTCGATAATAAGCGAGATATTAGCCATTTTGTCCTGTGACCTTGAAAATGAGGTCAAAGGTCAAATTCAAGGTCACGAGAATATTCAGCATATATCATTTCCTATATGTCCACAATTGATTCCTAGTCTCTAATCTCAATATCAAGTGAGATATTACGCATAATGTGTCCCAATATAAAGCATAGGAGAATTTAACATGGGAAAGTCACATCTGGGCCGAGTTTGGGCCCAAAATGGCCCACTTCGAGTGATTCAAGCGCAACGAAATTTATACATGTCACAGAAGTACATATGAGGAGTGTTATGCATCAATAAGAAAAAAAGTTACTGAACAGATTTTGAGAAATTAGGCCAAGGGCCAAAGATAGGTTACCGGACAATGTTTAATATTTTAGATGTTAGCCAGGTCACTGGTTGAATTCAAGGTCAAGAGAATATTCAGCATATATAACATTAAGCATATATCATGTCGACAGCTGATTGCTAAGCTGTAAATTCAATAATCAGCGAGATATTAGCAATTTTGTGCTGTGGCCTTGAAAGTGAAGGGGCAAAGGTCAAATTCAAGGTCATCAAAATATTCAGTGTATATCATTTTCTAGATCATGTCCACAATTGATTCCCAAGCCATACAGTCAATAGAGGAGCAAGATATGAGCCAGTTTGTCCTTGGACCTTGAGAATGAGGTCAGAGGTCAAATTCAAGGTCCGAGAATATTCAGCATATATCATTTCCTACATGTCCACAATTGATTCCTAAGCTGTAAAATCGATAATAAATGAGATATTAGCCATTTTGTCCTGTGACCTTGAAAATGAGGTGAAAGGTCAAATTCAAGGTCATGACAATAATCTGCATATATCATTTCCTATATGTTCATAACTGATTCCTAAGCTGTGAAGTCGATAACAAGCGAGATATT
Organism: Terebella lapidaria; assembly: GCA_949152475.1. Lineage (NCBI taxonomy): Eukaryota > Metazoa > Annelida > Polychaeta > Terebellida > Terebellidae > Terebella > Terebella lapidaria. The sequence continues at coordinate 873,755 of OX424568.1, read as the reverse complement.
AGCCATTTTGTCCTATGACCTTGAAAATGCCGCCAAAGGTCAAATTCAAGGTCATCAGAATATTCAGCATATATCATTTCCTATATGTCCACAATTGATTCCTAAGCTGTAGAGTCGATAATAAGCGAGATATCAGCCATTTTGTGCTCTGACCTTGAAATTGAGGTCAGAGGTCAAATTCAAGGTCACGAGAATATTCAGCATATATCATTTCCTATATGTCCACAATTGATTCCTAGTCTCTAATCTCAATATTAAGTGAGATATTAGGCATAATGTGTCCCATTATAAAGCATAGGAGAATTTAACATGGGAAAGTCCCATTTGGGCCGAGTTTGGGCCAAAATGGTCCTTTTCGAGCGATTCAAGCGCAACGAAATTTATAGTCATCATAGGAGTACATATCAGGAGTGTTATGTATCAAAAAGAAAAAAAGTTACTGAACAGATTTTGAGAAAATGGCCACCAAAGTCCAAAATCAGGCATTTTTCGTCGAAAACGGCCGCCATTTTGAAAAAAATGCGAAAATCAAAAAACTAAAAAATACCTCCTTCTTGAATTATTTTTAAGTATTTTTGTGCAAAATTTCAGAAGAATTCGCCCGTAAACAAAAAAGATAAAAATGTGGACGACGACGACGACGGACGACGGACGCAACGCCATGCCAATAGGTTATCGGACCATAGGTCCGGTAACCTAAAAACGACCATGCCGCTATGAGCTTGAAACCAAGGTCAGAGGTCAAATTCAAGGTCACGACAATATTCAGCATATATCATTTCCTATATGTCCACAATTGATGCCTAGTCTCTAATCTCAATATTAAGTGAGATATTAGGCTTAATGTGTCCCATTATAAAGCATAGGAGAATTTAACATGGGAAAGTCCCATTTGGGCCGAGTTTGGGCCAAAATGGCCCACTTCGAGCGATTCAAACGCGACGAAATTGATAGACATCATAGGAGTACATATGAGGAGTGTTATGTATCAAAAAGAAAAAAAGTTACTGAACAGATTTTGAGAAAATGGCCGCCAAAGTCCAAAATTGGCCGATTTTCGACAAAAACAGCCGCCATTTTGAAAAAATTAGCCCAAGGGCTAAGATAGGTTACCGGACAACTTTAGTTGAAACAGGACAGGTGAGATATGACGTTAAGATAAACCAATCATCTTCGTGAACTTCAATGTCATCATTAAGTGTGCAGCATATAACCTTGTATTCATGTATGTTCAAAATACAAATACAAGGGTCTATCTACAAGTCTTTTGTCTATAAACGAAATTTACACATTTCTTGTTGGACGTGACACTGAGATATAGCACTCAATGTCATCTGACGTCAAGTTCAACGTCACCCAAAAAAGCCACATATATATGTGGTATACATGTATATGACTTCCAATTCCAGCTATACTTACAAACATTTTTTGGCTGTAGAGGCCAATTTACACACTCAAGGGGCCTTTTAAGCAATTCAAAGCACTCCATCTTTATACACAATGTCAGGGACCCCAATTAGCATGTTTTATAACAAAAATCTCAAAACTGATCAGATAAATTTGAAGGAAAACGACCAAAAATTAAATTTGGGGCCTATTCAGCCTAAATTTCTAGCCTTTTGAGCAATTCAAGGCACTTTATACACTATATACATATTTATACACATCATGTCAAAAACCCCAATTACTATGTTTTGAAATAAAAATCTCAAAAGTGATCAGACAGTTTTCGATTAAAGACAAACAAGGTGCAAATTTGGGCATTTTTCGACTCAAAAATGGCTGTTTTGACATTTCAAGGTCATCCAAGGTCAAATTCAAGGTCACCACACAAGTCTTCATATATGACTTCCCATTTGAAAGTGCTAATTTCTAAGCTCTATCTTCAAGCATTCTATGAGTACAGTCTAGGCAGCTCCCATTATGAAGGAAAAAAGTGCCGAAAATTTTCAGTCTAAAATTTTTTTCAAAGGGTGAAAATTTTTTATTTGCCTAGAAATGGCCCGAAGTGGATAGTAACGCGATTTGGGGCAAAAAAAAATTTTTTCGCCGACCAGTCAAAAATTCAAAATGGCCGCCACACGGAGACCGGCGATTCAAGGGCAACAAAACTTATACACATCATAAAGGTACATAAGGGGAATCTTCTGAAACGAAAATCTCAAAACTGATAAGACAGTTTTCGAGAAAAGACAATGCAAATTTGGGCATTTTTCGACCCAAAAATGGCTATTTTGACCTTTCAAGGTCATCCAAGGTCAAATTCAAGGTCACCACACAAGTCGCCATATATGACTTCCCATTTGAAAGTGCCAATATCTAAGCTCTATCTTTAAGCGTTCTATGAGTACAGTCAGGGCAGCTCCCATTATGAAGGAAAAAAGTGCCGAAAATTTTCCAAGTCCAAAATTTTTTTCAAAGGGTGAAAAATTTTTTTTTTGCCTAGAAATGGCCCGAAATGGATAGTTACGCGATTTGGGGCAAAAAAAAATTTTTTCGCCGACCTGTCAAAAATTCAAAATGGCCGCCACACGGAGACCGGCGATTCAAGGGCAACAAAACTTATACACATCATAAAGGTACATAAGGGGAATCTTCTGAAAACGAAAATCTCAAAACTGATCAGACAGTTTTCGAGAAAAGACAGAACAGCTGCAAATTTGGGCATTTTTCGACCAGAAAATGGCTAATTTGACCTTTCAAGGTCATCCAAGGTCAAATTCAAGGTCACCACACAAGTCGCCATATATGACTTCCCATTTGAAAGTGCCAATATCTAAGCTCTATCTTTAAGCGTTCTATGAGTACAGTCAGGGCAGCTCCCATTATGAAGGAAAAAAGTGCCGAAAATTTTCCAAGTCCAAAATTTTTTTCAAAGGGTGAAAAATTTTTTTTTTGCCTAGAAATGGCCCGAAATGGATAGTTACGCGATTTGGGGCAAAAAAAAATTTTTTCGCCGACCTGTCAAAAATTCAAAATGGCCGCCACACGGAGACCGGCGATTCAAGGGCAACAAAACTTATACACATCATAAAGGTACATAAGGGGAATCTTCTGAAAACGAAAATCTCAAAACTGATCAGACAGTTTTCGAGAAAAGACAGAACAGCTGCAAATTTGGGCATTTTTCGACCAGAAAATGGCTAATTTGACCTTTCAAGGTCATCCAAGGTCAAATTCAAGGTCACCACACAAGTCGCCATATATGACTTCCCATTTGAAAGTGCCAATATCTAAGCTCTATCTTTAAGCGTTCTATGAGTACAGTCCGGGCAGCTCCCATTATGAAGGAAAAAGGTGCCGAAAATTTTCCAAGTCCAAAATTTTTTTCAAAGGGTGAAAAATTTTTTTTTGCCTAGAAATGGCCCGAAATGGATAGTAACGCGATTTTTTTCGCCGACCCGTCAAAAATTCAAAATGGCCGCCACACAGAGACCGGCGATTCAAGGGCAACAAAACTTATACACATCATAAAGGTACATAAGGGGAATCTTTTGAAACAAAAATCTCAAAACTGATCAGACAGTTTTTGAGAAAATGGCTGCCAAAGTCCAAAATTGGCCATTTTTCGTCAAAAATGGCCGCCATTTTGAGAAAAATGTGAAAATCAAAAAACTAAAAAAAAAACCCCTCTTGAAATATTTTTAGGCATTTTTGTGCAAAATTTCAGAAAAATCCGCCTGTAAACTTTAAAGATACAGCTGTGGACGGACGACGGACGACGGACGGACGACGGACGCAACGTGACGGCAATAGGTTATCGGACCATAGGTCCGGTAACCTAAAAATTGCGAAAATCAAAAAACTAAAAAATACCTCCTTCTTGAATTATTTTTGTGCATTTTTGTGCAAAATTTCAGAAAGATTGGTCCGTAAACAAAAAAGATAAACATATCACCAAGGGTGCTGTAGCTTACCGGCAATCATGAGAAACGCAGGGTATTGATTTTCCAACATATAAATTGTTACACTGATCTTGAACTCTAATTGTCAAAACATGTTCGTAAATGTTGCTGGACACACATTTTCTGCATGGACTATAATACAAAATCAAATTACACATCACAAAGGGAGATAAAGAGAATCTCATACATTATTTTGAGAAAAACTAGACGCTTCCGGTCGCCTACGACCGCTTGGGTGTATCCCCCGTAGCCCTATCATCTCTGTTGCCCCAATATCTAGAAAATTAGGCCAAGGGCCGAAGATAGGTTACCGGACAATGTTTAATATTTTAGATGTTAGCCAGGTCACTGGTTGAATTCAAGGTCAAGAGAATATTCAGCATATATAACATTAAGCATATATCATGTCCACAGTTGATTGCTAAGCTGTAAATTCAATAATCAGAGAGATATTAGCAATTTTGTGCTGTGGCCTTGAAAATGAAGAGGCAAAGGTCAAATTCAAGATCATCAAAATATTCAATGTATATCATTTCGTATATCATGTCCACAATTGATTCCCAAGCCATACAGTCAATAGAGGAGCTAGATATGAGCCAGTTTGTCCTTGGATCTTGAAAATGAGGTCAGAGGTCAAATTCAAGGTCATGAGGATATTCAGCATATATCATTTCCTATATATGTCCACAATTGATTCCTAAGCTGTAAAATCGATAATAAGTGAGATATTACCCATTTTGTCCTGTGACCTTGAAAATGAGGTCAAAGGTCAAATTCAAGGTCATGACAATAATCTGCATATATCATTTCCTATATGTTCATAATTGATTGCTAAGCTGTAAAGTCGATAACAAACGAGATATTAGCCATTTTGTCCTGTGACCTTGAAAATGAGTTCGAAGGTCAAATTCAAGGTCATCAGAATATTCAGCATATATCATTTCCTATATGTCCACAATTGATTCCTAAGCTGTAGAGTCGATAATAAGCGAGATATAAGCCATTTTGTGCTCTGACCTTGAAACTGAGGTCAGAGGTCAAATTCAAGGTCACGAGAATATTCAGCATATATTATTTCCTATATGTCCACAATTGATTCCTAAGCTGTAGAGTCGATAATAAGCGAGATATAAGCCATTTTGTGCTCTGACCTTGAAACTGAGGTCAGAGGTCAAATTCAAGGTCACGAGAATATTCAGCATATATCATTTCCTATATGTCCACAATTGATTCCTAGTCCCTA